>OX376069.1:18527801-21027801 GCA_947361185.1 Charanyca ferruginea | reverse complement strand
CTCCCTGTTGTGGAGGGGGTGCTATTTACCCATTAGTCTAGGAATAACATAACCAGGTAGCAAACCAGCATACACAGGCTAGATTATCCTATCTGTTTTCGTAACATACGGCGGAATTACACTATTATATAATTACAGTTATATTCTATGCTGACTCAATCACGTAGTTTGATAGGTACTGCCGGTTTCTCAAACGCTAATCAAGGTAAGTGTATAAGCTGTTATTGGTTATTCGTAATTTTAGTCACTTAATCATAGCAGCATACTCGCGCTTGATTGTTTGTCACTTTAGTTTTTGAGAAACCAGGGGCTAGTAAAACGGGGTGAAGGGGTGAATCGGGGCGAAACTTTCAAGGTTTAACTTAAAATAATATAGTTTGTTGACAAAAATGACTAATAAATGACTCAATAATATATATTTTTTTCTGTCCATGATGGCAACAAGCTATATTATTACAACAGTAAAATCCTCCTTAAAGTTTAGTCCCGATCCACCCCTGCACCCCTATTCACCCCGTTATATGGTACATTGTAGAGACAAGAAGACGTGAGTGGTGTTTAAGAATTCATAGGAAAATGCGTCATTTTAGATAGGGTCTCAACAGTTTCAAGTTAACATTAACAAATACTTTGAATAATTTTACAACTACTTACACAATATAACTAAAATTTTGATTACATTGTTATTTCCTAAACTTTGTTTACCTACTACATTGATATTAATGAGGATAACAAGTGATAAGTTACATCTAGTGTACTAGTAATGATTGTAAAGTAAATGCAAATTGCCTAGATACATAGTGCATGATCAATGAACTTTCAGTAAGTTGTAATTTACCTTATACATATAATGTGATTAATGATAACTCATGCCTATCAGTCAATGAGCTAACATGAATACATACTATACATATAAAAAAATATATAAAATACAAACATATTTTTCAATCCTGTGATGTGACTTAGGGCCGGTGCTCAATAACAAAACGCCACAGCAAGGGATTTTTATGTAACGTAGCATAGTACACCTCAAAGTCATGACGTTTTAGTTGAAATTTCAATGATTATCAAAGAAAATACTATACGATGTCGTGTCAGAAAGTGTTTGAAATTTCAACTTCAACGTCATGACATTAAGGTATATTGTGTTTCGTCACATAAAAATCCCTTGTCATGCCGTCAGTCGGCCCTTAGGGAATTTTATTGATATATTATAGAGGAGACCTCATATAGGGAAAAGTCCTTGCTAATAAAATGTAAGCTTTGATATTCTGTTTACAGTTTGTTTTCTTATTTTGAATGCCTTCTTTAGGTAACTGTGGCCGATCATCCAATTCCTAATTATCATAGCAGTAAAAGGCTTAAAGTAAACAAATAATAAATGGGGTGTCAAATTACACAACAAAACAGCAATATTATTAAGATGGTGGTAATAAAATTTCCTATATATAAGATGTTCTTTTGTTCTTGTGTGGTACAAAAGTGCATAATATAGCATATTCTACAGAATATCTACAGCAGGTTCAAAGTTAACTCATTTATGGTATAAAAACTAGCTTTTGCCCACGAGTTTGTCCTCCTGACTGTCAGTTATCGAGAATGTAGATAAAGTCACGGATTAAAAAGTAACCTATAAAGGACATAGGCTACTTTTTAATCCGCGACTTTATCCACATTAGGCTACATTAAGCTTCACCCTTAGTCTGCACAAAATTTCATCAGAATCGGTTCAGTAATTTAGTCATAAAAGCATGACAAATAAACAAATCCACTTTCTCATTTATAATATTAGTGTGGATTCCTATAGCTCATAAATGTAGGATCATAGTTTTGAAGGCATTAGTCTCAATTGTCAACTGTCAGTTCAGAATATGAAGCAATATCATTTGAATATGACTCATCACCAATTACATACAAATCACAGAGTATTTCATTTCTGGCATATACTTAAGGGTACAATGCCAGAAACGACGCCACTATTAGCACGCCAACTGAGCCTTCTGCCTACACTTGTGCATCAGAGCACGCAGAGTGAACTGCCGGCGAGCCAGAGTACGCACTTGCTTCAAGAACGTATCCAAATCAATCACTTCTTTGCGTAGTGCCTCTCCCATATAGTAAATAGCATCTTCTAAGGTAGCTTCCTCAGCAAAAGCATTTAATAGTTGTGAGTACAATGGAGCAGTGGTCACAACAGCTTCATCCACATCAATGCCCTCTTGTTCCTCCAGGCGTTCAATAGCAGTGTGCAATTCTTTTTCTTTCTCCTGTAAAATTGTCACATTCTTATCTAATTCAGCCCTCTCTCTCTGCAGTCTTGTAAGAATATCCTCAAGACGAGACTTTCCTTCACGAAGCTCTTGCTGTGTGCGGCGAAGAGTCTCTAGTTCTGCTTGGGACTGTAGAGACTGTTCCCTAAGCCTCCTTCGTAGCTTATCTTCCACAGCAGACAAAAGAGATGCTTTGATGTGCTCCTCTGTGATAGTACCACCAGCTACATCCGTTGTAGCAGGGCCACCATAACCGGTTGCCGGTGGATAAGGGGTAGCTGTTGCAGCAGGTGGATAGGGCATGCCATTGGTATTGACTGCACCAGGATATGGTGCCCCATAGCTAGGATATGGCAGATTTGATGATGTTGGATAAGGAGCTGGTGTTGGATACCCTTGTTGAGGAGCACCTTGAGGGAATGGATATCCTGTAGGTTGCGGCATGAAGGAGTTCACTGGATAAGGCACCCTGGTCTCATTACGAGGTTTTGAATAGACCGGTGGCAGCTCCCCAAAGGCAGAAATCATGCATTGAATCAGTTTTTGTAGGGTGGAGCCATTTTGCGTCCATTCGTGTAGAAATGGTAGGTATACTTTGCCATTACTATCGACATATTTTGAAACTTTAATAGACATGTCTGACGTAGGTTTGACGAAACACAGCGGCGCATTTTGGGGATGAGTGTCCATTAGCCAGATACACACAGGGATGTTGTAGTATGCTCCTTTATAATTTACAGGGATGGTACCTTCGAGGTTCAGCAGGTCTTTCCTTGCGCCGTTGTTGAACACAAAGGCTTCCAGGCGATAGGTCAAACTTCTGTACACTTGAATCAAATTAACCACTTCACGAGACGTGTAGTCGCGGTGTTTGTATTTTGATAGATACTGCTTAAGCACTACATCGTCGTTAGCCATGATTATTAATAAATAAAACAAGATACTAGACGAAATACAGTGATTAATTGAAGGAAAACTGCAGAAAATCTCCTCACAATCAGAAAATCACATCGTTCGTAGACAGCTTCAGTGATGTCATCAAACAAAATAGTCAGATGTTTTTTATTGATTTTTATAGAATCGACTAAAGTGCATTAATTAAAGTTCATAACATATTATATTTGGATTATTCGATTAGAAATTCCAAAATCTTGGACGTGTTATTTCAAAGCACTTATTACTTACTTACTACTTAAGCAACTCTAGATTGAATGCTCCCAGCAGACAAGGGCCATTGGAGGCGTTTAGTTCTCTAAGGTTAAGTTACTACACTCAATAGTATAGTTAGTATAGAGACTAGACTTAACACTTTCGTTCAGTTCAGTGGATGGATGGCTTCGCTGCTTCGGGCATAGAACCTCTTGAGTTGTCAAAGCAGCGAAACATCGAACAATTTTTAGTGCCATTTTTTGCGGGAGGCGAGGGAAACATATACAGCACACTACGAAAATTTGACATTCACGCATAGATACATGCTTCCTATTGCTACAAACCCACACAAAAATAATAGCAAACACTAATAAAAAATCCTTATGAAATACGCTACAAATGGGTTGAGACCCCATGCGTGGTAGACGAACTGGGGATAGTCGTAAAATAGTGGCGTACGTCTTATGTACCCATAGATTTCAAATCTTACTGCTTAAAACTGTCATTCTGTATTTAGAGTCAGCAATTCAGAATTCATACTTGAACCCCGTTCTGGTGAAAGCGCCTAGGTAGCCCGCGAAATTCAAATATTGTTAGGTTTTTTGCAATTTGCAGCTCAGTGTCAGGTTGTAATCTTCTTCTTTTTCCTGCCCATATCCCATGTTACTTGGGGTCGGCGCAACATGTTTTCTTCTTCCATTCCGTCCTGTCCAACGTCATGCTTTCACTAACTCCCTTTTCATTCATATCATTCTTCACACAATCCACCCATCTTTTCTTTGGCCTGCCTCTCCCTCTATCCAAACTAATATTCATCGCTCTTTTGGTCACATGAGTTTCGTCTCTTCTCTTCACATGCCCATACCAATACAAACGATTCCCTTTCAACTTTTCTGTCACTGGCGCCACCTTCAAACTTCCTCTAATATATTCATTCCTCACCTTATCCATTCTGGTAACTCCACACATCCATCTCAACATTCTCATCTCCGCTACGTGCAATCTTTTTTTATCCATCTTCTTCACGGCCCAACATTCCGATCCATACAGTACGACAGGTCTTATCACGGACTTGTAGTTTTTCCCCTTTAACTTGAGGGGCATCTGTGGGTCACAAGTGACCTGTCGCCATTTCATCCATCCTGCGTTGATCCGGTGCGTTACGTCTCGACGTAGTACTATTAAGTATTCTGTGGTCTCAGTCTACATCGCCATCCCCTTGGACCAGCGACCCGAGGTACCGAAAGTCGGAGCAGGTCTGTATGGGCGTTCCGTCTAGAGACATGGGCACAGGACTAGAGAGACCGACTAAATTTCAAAACAAGAACTCTGTTTTGGTTCTGCTCAATTTCAGGCCAACACTCTCTAGTCTTTGCCACCACACCTCCAATCTGCTTTGGACCTCTAGGCCACTTTCGGCTACCAGCACAATGTCATCGGCGAACAACATACACCAGGGTGCCTCTTCCTGGCTGTCCGACGTCAAAGCGTCCATTAGAGATAAGGGCTGAGAGCCGACCCTTGGTGCAAGCCAACGGAGATAAGGGCTGAAAGCCGACCCTTGGTGCAAGCCGACGGCCACATTGAAGCTGTCAGTAGCGCCCACAGTAGACCGGATTTGGGTACTGCATCGACTGTACATTGCTCGAATCAACCGCGCATACTTCCCAGGCACACTTTCCTCCTGCAAGGCCCACCAAAACACTTCCCGAGGCACCCGGTCGTATGCCTTTTCGAGGTCAACGAACACCATGTGCAAGTTCTTATGCACACTTCTGTATTTTTCACACAACTGGCGGATAGCAGTGTCAGGTTGTAATATAGTAAAAAAATTATTCGCGACAGTAACAAAAATGCATTAACAGAATTAAAATTATCAAAATAACTCTCCAAGTTAGAAAAGGTCGTAAATATTATATTTTCATGAAATAGGTACATTTATATGTATACGTGTGACAAACTAGGGAAGGGTTGAATATTACAAATCGGATAGACTTTTATTGGTTATAAATATCACATAATCACAATGGCGGTGGTTACCAAATCAACTAGTTCAATGTACTTTGGTAGAGGGGTTCGCCTGCTATACTTGCTCCAGTGTTACCTTTATGCTCTAAGCTTACATACGGTCCTACATTTCTTGGTTCTACAGCTTCATGGTTCTGCCTGTACTCAAAAAATCAAATTAAAAAAAAAGAAACAAACCAAAGACGAAGTCCACGAACTGTCAAGTGTCAACTGTCAATTGCTTGGACATGGACAATAAATAAACTATTGAATGGATGTCATTGATGTTAATTTCTTTTTCGGTGAGCTGTCAACGTTGTAAAACGTTTGATCGCAGTTCGCCTTTTTAATCCAAGCTAATCACCTTGGAATAGTTTGAAATACGTTAATTTGTATTTTAAAAATACAGCACAATGCCGCCTAAGTTCGATCCTAATGAAATTAAAATCGGTAAGACTTGATACCAGTGAAAAATATGACCGGTTTCCAAGTGATGGTGTTCTTCAATTTTGTGTGTGTATTTTTTCAGTAAACTTGCGATGCGTTGGTGGAGAAGTTGGTGCCACATCGTCGTTGGCCCCTAAAATTGGTCCCCTTGGTCTGGTGAGCATATAATTTAGATAATCACAAGTTTACAAAATTCTAACCTAAATCTTCGCATGGCAGTCCGAACACCTTGTTCTTTAAAAAGATACCTAGTACTTTATGTATCGAATAGAGACAATTCGATGATTGTATTTGCTCTTGCTCGATCTGCAAGGCCTAATTTGCTGTTTATTATAATTTCGATGCTAAATAAGCTCATCAAAGAGAATGAAAATATCGAGTTGTCTCACAAAGTTGATCATCCTGGGGGGTGCCTCCCTACCAGGCGCGTCCTTCCGGGTGGCGGATGGAAGGAACCCGCGACTCAGGATACTTTCCCTGTCGCGGCTACTCCGAATGTCCAATAAGGAGTCGCGGACCAGGCAATGTGACTGCCATGCTTTTTAGATACCTATCTAGTTATTTCAAGGATTGAGTAAGTTACTGTTGTAAATTACTATTTCATAATATTAGCAAAGTGACATTCCTAGCTATATCAATAATCATTTGAATAGAATTTCAGTTTCTTTGGAACTAGCCACAAACATGTCAACTCACTGGATATACATACTATATTTAACACAGTCATGTGAATTTTGAAGAGCTCATATTATGTGTAATCGGCACAATATTCGAGAAATCTCATTTCTTGAGATTCTTGTAATTTTTAAACATTGTTTGCAAATTCCTCAATTTAATGGCAAGTCCCTTGTTAGTAATGTATAACTAACTTTTATTTCCAATCGCAGTCCCCCAAGAAGGTTGGTGACGACATTGCCAAGGCCACCAGCGACTGGAAGGGTCTCAAGATCACTGTGCAGCTTATTGTACAGAATAGGCAGGCACAGATCTCTGTGGTTCCATCTGCCGCTGCCCTTATCATCAGAGCTCTGAAGGAGCCACCACGTGACCGCAAGAAGCAAAAGAACAGTATGTATCAACTTACTTCTTCTTCTTTACGAGTCAATGGTTTCCCTTTCAAAAAGTCAACTTACTAAAAATAAGCATTCGAAACCTCCTTTCTTATCAAGTTTACAGAAATACCAGAAACTTGTTCTAAATATAAATCCATTAAAAAAAAAAGTATTAAAATTCAAATCAATAATAATGTATCATTTAAAAAATAGCTAACATTGTGTATGTTATCTAAATATTTATTTTCCTAATTTCAGTCAAACACAATGGCAACATCACCTTAGAAGATGTTATAGTTATTGCCAAGACCATGAGAGCCAGATCAATGGCCCGCAACCTCTCCGGCACAGTCAAGGAGATCCTCGGTACTTCACAGTCTGTTGGATGCACAGTGGAAGGCAGGCCTCCACATGACCTCATCAATGATATCAACACTGGTGCCCTAACCATTGATGAATAAACCTAACATCTAAGTTTAAACTTATCTTGTGTTTTATTACTTCTTTTTAAGCTTTGTTACCCGCATCATTTAATATAATGTCTAATTGTCTATGCTGTAAAGGTGCTTTCTCACCTGAAGCACCTGTAATGTATTATTTGAGATTCGATTTTGAAAGTGCTCAATCGAATCTGAAATGTTAGGCGATTCGCACACTGCACCCGCACCGCATCACACAGCGTAGCGCGGGAGTGCGCGTTCTTACGTTGCTTGAAACTACCTCTTTGTATTGAAACGCGTAGTAGAACACAGAAAACTCATTCATTGTTGCAGATATATTTTCTTAAATCTAATTAATTCTGAACCAATCTTGTTCGTAAAAAAAACCTTTTTTAAAAAAAGAGAACCGCCGCCAAAAAAAAACTAATAAGTGATAAATAACTTTAGCACAGAACACGCGACTTTAGTCTCGAAAGTCGGTGCCTTTGTTCTGTTTGTTGTTTTGTATTGCCACCGACTTTCGAAACTAAAGTCATGTGTGTTCTGTGCTAAAGTTATTTATTACTTTTTAGTTTTTTTTTTAAGGTGGTTCTCTTTTTTTCAAAAAAGTTTTTATTTTTCACTTTTTAGTGCCTCATTATCACCCAAAGCCATTAAGAAACGGCAACACAGTTAAAACAGAGATTCAAAATCCTCCAAAGATGGAAGAAACGAAAACGTCATCTCGGTTATTGTTTTTTCAAAAAGTGCTGAATAAATTTCTGTTTGTTGTATACTAAAACCTTCTCCAGAATGTAACAAACACTTTTCTGAAAACCGCATCAAAATCGGTTCAGCCAAACGGGAGATTAATTGCGGACAAACATACAAGTCGAACTGAGAACCTCCTTTTTTTTTTTTTTGAAGTCGGTTAAAAAGTGATGCACCGATGTACCCAATATCTTCTATTAGGCAGCACGATGTCTTCTAAAAAAAATACAGATAAGAAATAAATATAGACGAGATAAGAACTCACGAACTGATTATTTCGTATAAATCTCAGACTAAGGAAAAATTACCTTAGTCTGAGGTATAAATGCATTATCCTGAACGAGTTCTGCATTAATAACCATTTTCAACCGACTGCAAAAAGAAGGAGGTTCTCAATTCGTCTGTCTGTTGTTTTTTTTTGTATACTACGCGATTTCTCCGGCAAATGTAAAGCGATTTTGAAAATTCTTAATTTGATGGATAGGGTGTGCCTCAAGGGTGGTCCTATATTTTATCGAAATTGATTCGGTACTTTTTGAAAAAATCGAAAGAAAGCAAATAATATACATGGATGATGTTGTAATGTTCTCCAACCTTGTACTTTCAACCTCTGTTTTGACTGTGTTGCCGTTTCCTAATAGATTTGAATGATAAGGAAGTCCTAAAAAGCGAAAAATAAAGAGCTTGTGGCGACACTACCTCCCGTTAGGTTTCCCACAAGCTTTTTTACAAAAAGGACAACCGCCTTCAAGATCTAAAAAGTTATATATAACTTTAGCACATAACACACATGACTTTAGTTTCGGAAGTCGGTGGCAATACAAAACATCAAACAGAACAAAGCAACCGACTTCCGAAACTAAAGTCATGTGTGTTATGTGCTAAAGTTATTTACCTATCACTTTTTAGATTTTGAGGGCTCAGATTCAGAAGTCTTTTTAGGATTCCGTAGCCAAATGGCAATAAACGGAACCCTTATGGATTCGTCATGTCTGTCTGTCTGTCCGTCCGTATGTCACAGCCACTTTTTTCCAAAACTATAAGGACTATACTGTTGTGTGAAACTTGGTAAGTAAATGTATTCTGTGAACCGCATTACGATTTTCACACAAAAATAGAAAAAACAACAAGACATTTTGGGGGTTCCCCATACTTACTACTGACGCCGGTGTCACCTTAATCAAGCATATATTTAAGGCTTGGGAGGATTCGTAGGATGCTATTGGTATCTTTTGCGACCTCTCCAAAGCATTTGATTGCGTGAATTACGAAACACTACTCTTAAAGCTTGACGGCACTTGCATTACGGACTGGGGAAACTAGCGGTTAGCTTAGTAAAATCATATTTGACTGATAGACTGCAACAAGTTCAAGTAAACGGTGTAAATTCATCGGCCTTAAAAGTAAAAATGGGGGTACCGCAGGGCTCAATATTGGGTCCGTTCCTCTTTTTAGTTTATATAAACGATTTACCTTATTTACTGAAAAATCAACCACAAATGGTGTTATTTGCTGATGATACTTCCTTGATTTTTAGAGTTAATAGACGGGCACAGCACCATGACGACGTAAATGACGCTATGCTTAAGGTTCATAATTGGTTTACTGTAAATAATTTAGTATTAAATGAGAAGAAAACTAAATGCATAATATTCGCTTTACCGAATGTTAAAAGTAGTGAATGTAACGTTGTATTGAATAAGGATATACTTGAATTCGTCGAAAAGACTGTTTTCCTAGGGACTACGCTTGACTCAAAGCTGCAATGGGGTCCTCACTTAACATCTCTTGCAGGGCGGTTAAGTTCGGCCGCTTACGCTGTCGGAGCCATCTATAATCTCAGCAGTCGCGAGTCTCTGAGAGAATTGTTTAAACAGATTAACATCTTGACGGTACCTTGTCAATACATATATGAAAACATTACCTATGCATGTTCGAAAAAACCTTCATCTTTTTAATAAAATAAGTGATAGACTTTTAGTGTTTATACTAGAAATAGGAACAAATTAGATCAGCCAAGTTTCAGATTGTCAAAAGTTCATACTTCTTTTATGGGGTACTGTGTAAAATTTTATAATAAAATACCTCTTGATATTCTACAACTAAATGAAAGACAATTTAAAACATGTAAACGCACACTGTGTAGACAAGCATATTATAAATTAGAAGACTACATCAATGATAAAAATGCTTGGCTAAATGCTGGTCCTGCTCCACAGGCAGTTTAGGGAATTTCCTAATTGGAGGAATGTTGTTTCCTACCCCTTTTTTTTATTGACATGAGTAACGAGTAGGTACCTATCGTTATTATTATACACAAATATATTTTTATTACTTTTTCGACATTTTAGAAACATTGGAAACCTTAGTTTTGTATAATTTAGCAGCATTATTTCAATTTTGTAAATGTGAGTACCATGGAGCCGTATACTAAGTAAATTATTATGTGTTTGACATAAATGAGCATGGCGGCTGAGAGAATTGTCATGCTCACTCAAATGTCTCGCTGGTGGTGGCGCGTGTGTTGGATCATTCAGCTCCCTCAAAGGCTTAGCACGCACTGTGATTAAACGCCGGCGTTTAACCGCAGGTCTGAAACCGCAAAAAAATGTAACACATAGCTTTCTATACAAGTGCACGCATTAGTGACTTTTTTCAGTGACTGATTTTAAAAACGCAACTTGTTACGTTTTTACCGCGGTTTGAAAACGCGCGGTTTTTTTGTGTCCCATAGAAACAGTACTGTGGCGCACGCACGACGATTAATTGCATTCGGTTTTTATTCAGTCTCGACCAGGGGGTGTCAACTGCCACAAAATTAGGTCTTTAATAATACTTATTTTGAAACCGTTTTATGTTTTGGTAGATTAATACATTCTTAGTAAAATCTAATCTACCATGTATCTTCATTTTTAATTTCAATATCAAAGCTACAACACATGCTGCTCGCCAGAAATCCATGGTGAAATGAAATAAATTTAAGCAAAATACTAGCCACAGTGCGTGTTGAAGCGCGTTTTTGCGTTTTCAGCTATTCCTAAACCGCGGGCGTTTAATCGAAGTGCGTGCTAAGCCTAAAATGGTTGAGCTGAATGGTGCTGATTGAGATGAGAACACGCGTCATGTTCGTGAACGGGCGCTGTCAGTAGAGATTGGTCAACTCTTAACTGCCATGGTTTTTATCTTGATTATTTTTTATATTTTGTATTTCTAGATTACCTTCATTGTTTTCACATATAGAAGCAACATGAATAATGTAAGCAGTATTTTGTAAAAACCTGATTATAAAAGAGTGTCCGTGGAGTTTCTTGCTCGTTCTTCTCCATAGAGACCTACCCTACGTTTTGGAACGAGCAACTAGCTTCAACTTTCTGACTAACTGACCGACTCCTTGACAATTCAAAAGTGCCTGTAAATGGTTTAATTGAAATAAATGCTTTGACTTTGACTTTAGAACAGAAACTCAATTTTTTTTTCATGAAACCCATACGTGTGGGGTATCTGTGGATAGGCCTTCAAAAATAATATTGAGGTTTCTAATATAATTTTTTATATTGCCCCCCCCCCCCCTGTAACTTCCAAAATAATAGAATGATAAAACTAAAAAAAAAAATAATGGACATTACCATGTAAACTTCCACCGAAAAATGGTTTGAACGAGATCTAGTAAGTAGTTTTTTTTTTTAATACGTCATAAATCGTAATCCGCAATTTACCTTTCATTCAATGAACTCCTAAAATATAAAAATAAAATAAAAATATATTATGTTACTTGCTGCTACAGAACCCTTCATGGGCGAGTCCGACTCGCACTTGGCCGCTTTTTTTTGTAAAAAAGCTCTATAATAAAATAAAAAATGCTCTGCACTACTATCACCACCGCAAGCTGCTATGGAATGAGGCCTTTGGGCTACCGTATACTATATTGCAGTCCCGCACGTTAGTGCGAAGAAATCTGTATGATGGTACAGATCTGCACTCTCGCAACCACGCATGTGACTCGTCGTCACGCACCCCACTGCGTGATGTGGGGCAGTGTGCGAATCGCCTTACTGCCACCCTGACTTGACAAGCATTCGCCTGTAATTTATCATTTCAGTTTCGAGCAATACTCTGCAATACGGCCTGCTTGACTAATGTAATTCTTGGTTCTTCACCGTCAGTTTAGAACATATAACCTCCTCTAAGGGCCGAGTCACACCGGAACGGCAGCGACGCGGCGAGCCGTTCTTTTATGGGGCGGTCAACGGCACTCATACAAATCTCTAAACGATACTATGCTTTGATGTTCAAAGTTAAAGCTGAAAATAGTTTGTCAGCAAAACTGCCGGCCGCTGCGCTGCCGACCGCTGCCATCCCGGTATGTCTTGACCTTAAGTGTCTAAACACATTCGGCTGATATGACACACCATAAGTGCGGAACTTACACGGCAGAAATTCAGTTCCGCAACTTTGTGAGTGTATTCAGTGTCTCGCTCGAGCGCTGTCGTGGCGTCGTGTCGTGTTATCTACACAGTTGGACAGACAGACGCAAAACAAAGTGACCTTGTTATTAATGTGTGCTCAGAGAATAAGTTGCCGCTGAACTTACGCCCGACCGAAGTTAGGCTGTACGCTATGACGCGACGTAATTTCGGCATAGTGTATCAGTAATTAAAATAGCATTGCAGGCGTAATTGTGCTGAACTTCGGTCGCGTGACTCCGGCATAGTGTGCTTAGACACTTAGACCCTCACAGATGTAATGCTTGACTCTGTAATGTTTCATTACAGGCGAATGCTCCAGGGTCCAAGTGACCGTAATGGGTCACAACAAGAAAGTGTCTCCTAAAGTGATATGAGTGAAACGTATAATTAGGGCGTATGCTGCTGTATATGTGCGCCGAATAAAAAATTAGTGCGCTGTGTCGTTTTGAGAAAAAACGAAAAAAACGATTCCTGCTGGGGTAACGTTGTTTTAGCAGAAAAATTCTAAGCGATTGATCGGAGAGAAGTATTGTGCATGGGCAGGTAGCTTAGATTGTTGGTAAAATGTACGCCGAAAAAATAATTAGCGCGTCTTCAGGTTTTCGAGATATTGCATTTCTTGCTGGAGCAACGTTTTCAGAATCGTGTTTCTCTAAAACTATTGTATGTGGGCCTGTAGAATATACATATGCGAGTAGCTCTTTATGCGCACACAAAGAGCTACTTGCATAATATGTTGTACCTATTTGTTACAGGATTACATTTAAGAAAATATTTTTTTTAAAGTAAGTAGGTACCTAATCATGCTTTTTTGAAAACCCAAAGAAATATCGCAGCGCCTTAACGAGAAAACGTATAAGCTCGCTGGAAACTGTTTTCGGTCCTTCTTGAAGCTTATAATAACCATAAAAAGTTTCAAAAGTGTACACATGCATGCGTTATTGAATAATATTGCTAAAAGCCAAACTTTAGACGGCTACAACCAAAAAACCGGCTCATTCCAAGATGTGTAAGACAAGTATAAACCAATAATTATGGCGTTTAGTCAAAAATATACAATCAATCAACAACCAATCAATCTTCAGCTTGGAATGTTTCGCATTAGGTAAATAAGTATAAACGGATTCATACATATCGATGATCTTCTTAACTTTACTCACTAACCGGTGGAAACGTGTTGTGCCTGAGTACACACAACATAACACATCCGTTACCATTCTAGTGTAGAGCCCTACATCCACCAACCTGCGCTTAACTTGCGAAAAGTTGCGTACGTACAAGTTACTAAGGCTATTTCAGACTGGACCAGACCGGACCGACATTTTTCTACATCGGTGAAGATTCGATTAAAAAATTATGTAATTATTATTTCAATAATATGCATTAATTATCATGACTATAATAAAAGATTCCATCCATGACATCAAAAAAATCTGAGGAATCCAATAGTAGAATTGAAATATTTTTAACACTCTCTACAGCTTAGACAATTTCTTCTAAACCCCTAAGTGATAGTCTGGTAACATCGTTCCCTCCAAGCAGAAATGTCAAAATGGCGTCAACGCAGGACGCTTGGTATATTTCTTTACTTGGTTTAGCAGAACATTTCCGTACATCGAATCCTCCTGACATAAAAAGTTGTATTCAGTGCCTACAAGCTGTATTTAATTTCAAACCACCACAAAGAGTCGAAGCCAGGACACATTTACAACTTGGAAATATACTTTTGACACACACCAAAAACATCGACTTGGCGAGAACGCATTTAGAGCAGAGTGTAAGTTTTTTTTGTTGTTATTCCAATAGTTTGGGGGTGTAATGTGTTTTACAGAAGCGGTTGTTAAGATAATTGGGCTTAGTAACTGCAACATATGTGTGTTTGTGGGTTTATAAGGTACTACTTTCTCAAAGTATGTAAACAAAGTTGAAGTGGGTCTTATGGTGAATAAACAGTGTTGTGGTTTCAGTGGTGCATGTCACAGACTATCAATGGGTTCGACGATGTTAAGTTCGAGGCAGCAAGCGTGCTCGCTGATTTGTTTGAGGCCCAGGGCCAGCCATCACATTCAAAGCCCATTCTACGGAAGGCCATTGAGTTGTCACAGCATAGTGTTTACTGGCATTGCAGACTTATATTCCAACTAGCAGTGAGTATTAAATCTGTGTTATTCTGTGTCGTTTACATAACCTTTTGGTCTATATGGAATATTATGAATGTTTATTAGATTATCAGCACCACTTATACATTGTAAGATAAACATCCCTGTTGTATGTCAATCTAGGATTGGTTGAACTGAATTTGTTACAGTAAATGTAGATATTATTACAATGTTATTATTGTCCTAGCTGTTTCAAATACTTACACATTTTAAAGAAATTAAACATAGAAATAGTTTTCTGTTGTTGTGCCTGTTTTTGTTTGTAACAATAACATTAGTCAAGACATTTTGAAAATTCAATCAATGAAACTTCCGGTATTATTTTCACACATTTTATAATCTTCATTATCAATATTTATTAATCACATCAACTTGTTGTTTGTTATTAATCTTGAATTAAGTTTTTTTTTTTCATATTATGACATTTTGTTTACGCTTTATAAATAACAATGTTTGTACAAGTATATACAGAGACATCTGATTTGGTTTGGAAAACTATGTATGTTTACTGAAACATAACTTTGTTACAAGTTTGTTATAACTTGTTTATATTTAAATCTAAACAAGTATTAGGAAGGAAGGCCTCCAACTAGATGGACAGGTGACCTGGTAAAGGTTGCAGGGATCCACTGGTATGAGAGTCGCACAGGACCGGTCCATCTGGCGACAATTGGGGGAGGCTTATGTCCAGCAGTGGACGTCTTACGGCTAAAATGATGATGATGATGATGAAGTATTATAAGGCAATTTTTTTTTTTGGGATGTTTATTTGTAGTGGATAAACTCAAAAATTCTATCACCAATAGGAAACTAATTATCCATGAGTGCTATAGGCTATATTTAATATAAAAAAATACAGGATCTGTTAGAAAATTCACATGGTTTGTTGACCATGTCAATTGTCACGCAAAGTGCCAATTTTTATTTGTGAGGCAAATTAAGGAAAAGTAATAAAGTCTTAAATTGAGAAAGTGAAGGTTGAAACAGGAAGTAGTAGAACATTTTTTCTGTTGAGGTTATATTATTTTTTTTATTCCTATTTTATAAAGCACAGTGCACACAACTTTTATTGAAAGCATCCGGTTAGACTGGAAACAGAACAGACCCCTATGTTCTTGGGAGAAAGGCTATACACAGATACTGATGTCAATTATTTTCTTATTTTTAGCAAATACACGCAACAGAGAAAGAGTATGAAGTTGCAAGCAGTTTGCTTGGTGTTGGTGTGGACTATGCACAGATATCTAATGTGGCTTATACGCGCGTCCTTTTCATACTCAGTAGGGTAATGGTAAGTGTACTTTATATTTCTCCCTTTAGTTATTGTTTCAAGATTAGCTTTCGATATTGTAATTAAGACCTTGTTGCCCCTTATAACCTCCATGGACTTTGATGTCCAAAAATATGGGTAGAGACTTAAAAAAAAAAAAATATATTTTTGTTAAATCTGAAATATCGTAATCCTAACTTTTAACATAGGTTTAGGACACATTTCTATGTCATGGGTGAGTCTTACTTGATTAATGCAAAATTCATTAGTCAAAGGTAAATATCCAACCAAATTTGCTTCAGAAACCAAGCATAAATCTTGCCAATTTCGTTAAGTTTTTGTTAAGGTGGATATAAACACTTAAACACGAATTGTAACATTTGCGCGAATATTCAAACCTTCGTTTGTTTTATCATTTTTTTCCTAGTTAATCAAATCAAATCATTTATTATTTGTTAAGACATGGGTAGGCAAGGGCACTGAATAAAAAAAAAAAAAAATTCTCATTTATTTTAAAGGCAGTACTGCCTTTAAAATAAATGAGAAATAATATTTTTTTTTTGATTTGTTATAAAAATTAATAGAAAATAGTCAAATAGTAATAATGATGTCAATAATATTCATTCAATAATTTTAGTCAATAGTACATGATTAATAAAATTAAGAAATTATAAAAATTTAAGTATAATAATAATAGGTAAAAATTCTACAGTAATTCATCACTCAAATATTCATCAATTGTATAATAACATTTTTCAATTAGCAATAATTTTAACTTTTTTTTAAACTGAGTAACATTTAAATATTTTATGGTGTCTGGTACTTTATTGAAAATGCGCGGGGCCATGCCCAAAACACTTTTTCTCAACTCTACTCTCTCTTTTGCTCTACTTTGTACTCAACTTTACATAGTCGATTTGTGTTGCAAACCCACTAACTGTATCGCCATTTGTTTCAGTTGTTATTAATAGACAAGAAGATCACTGAAGTGTTACCACTGCTGAACCAGGCAGGTCACCTAGTAGACGCCTGGAATGGCAGTCACCACCAGAAAGAGCACCTCAAAGTGTTTTTCCTAGTTTTACAGGTAATTTTTATTCACTGTCATCATTTCAGCCAAAGATGTCTACTGTTTGATATTTTTTTTTTTTTTTTTTTTTTTTTTTATAGGCTTGCGTTTGATTTACAGTGACTTTAATTTTGTTAAGTTGCTACATTTTACAGTGCTACTGCTAGGCGAATATAATATAGTGTAGACTATAAAGGCTTTACAAATTTATAATATAAGAAGCTAATTACAGGCTATCAGGTTACAGGAGTCCTTATGGTGTCGGACGTAAAGAATAACACCATCCCATGTCTTCCCGTGGGTGTCGTAAGAGGCGACTAAGGGACTCACCAGAGAATGGGCAGCAGCATTCTCTGTGCCTTTGTAACAACGTGGCGATTATGGCAAAATCCCTCCTTTGGGGGAGGCCTATGTCCAGCAGTGGACTTCTTTGGCTGAAATGATGATGATGATGAATTACAGGCTAGTGATATTTATGCTAGATTGGTGCTTAAGAAGGCCCTGTCCAGTTCGTATATCGTGTACTAGGCGAGCGTAATTGTTTTTTTTTTCTTTAATCCTACCCAATTTTCGGAAACAAACGAGTGGGTGAGAACGCGATAATATCGCACGAAATTTGGCGCGCGGGGATTTCACAAAAATTCCAGGAAATACGTGTTTTTGAAAAAGCTGTATTACAAGTTTTTGGTAAAAATGTCTATATTGTAGAATCTCCATTACGTGTGCAAGGTTTATAACCATGTTTTCCATACGTTTTCAAAGTATGAATACATTATGAACGACGGATAAAAAAATTGCAAAAAAAATAACAGATTTTCTAACTTTTTTTTCTTTGAAAGACGTCTGTCTTCGACGACGTCTGTCGTCTCAATTTCATTAATTACATAGAAACCTAGATATAAACCACATAATACCTGTGTTTGAAATATCTATAGGAACATTTGTTATAACGCAATAATCACGTACGCTCGTTTGTATCAGAATTAAGTCGGGTTGGCCTCACTTGACACCGCTGTTCCTTAGCGGCGAATGAACACGCTGCACACGGAAACTACTTACGTGCACGGCACCACAGGAAAGTTCCGTTAAGCAGCTGACAACTCTTAGACTAGAACAGCTCTTAGGTTGACCTGCGAGATGCCATAACGAAAAAAATAGGAAGGTAGCAGTACACAATACAGGTACTCGCATGAACCCATGCAATTAGTATGCCTAGGCATTAAGTGCGCAACGTGCACATCTGACGCCGCAATGAAACCGGGGCACACCGATGACTTGTAACGATAAAAGAATGGGCTCCTATTATTGACTTAACCCTAGCCTCAGAAAGCGCGGCAAACCTTATCTCAAATTGGCATGTATCCAACGAACCTTCTTGTTCTGATCACAGAAGGATTCGTTTCTCACTATTAGCTAACACAAAAAAACCCGAACCCAGGCGCAACCCGCGCCGAACTAATGTACCTGGCTACAAGCGACTCCTGGCCTCCTTACTAGCCAGGGACCAAACACCTCTAAATATAACAGATCCCAAACAACTTGAAGACACAGTAACGAAGCTCTCAGAATATATAATTGAAGCCTACCACACCTGTTGCAAACTAAAAGACCCGGACGCCAAGGGTAAGGGAAACTCCTGGTGGAATGCGGAACTAAGTAAGCTCAGGCTAGCGGAACGCAGGCAATTCAACAGAGCCAAAAATTCCAGGCTACCTGAAGACTGGGAGTTATACAAAGAAACCCAATATACATTCAAAAAACAAATCAGAGCTGCCAGTAGAGCAGCCTGGAGAAAATTCTGCGAGAATATTGAATCACACAGCGAGGCCGCGCGGGTGAGGAAAATCCTATCTACCGATCTAAATCGCACCCTCGGGTCTCTGAAAAACCCAGATAACACATACACGAAAACAGGACTTGAAACAAGTAAAGTTCTACTAGAAACTCACTTCCCAGACTGCAGCCTCTCCGAGGACAGGACATGGACAAGTGAGCCAACACACACACCAAACAACCAGGACTGGCACCGAGCCCGTACCATAGTAACAGAAGACCGAATAAGGTGGGCAATTAAAACCTTTAAACCCTACAAATCTGCAGGCCTAGACGAAATCCTCCCAGCTTTACTGCAGTGGGGAGTGGATCTCCTCACATCATGGCTGGTCCCAATCTATCGTGCCTGCCTAGCACACAACTACGTACCACTTGCATGGCGAGAGGTGAAAGTTATCTTCATCCCCAAACCAGGCAAAAAGGACTACACAGATCCCAAAGCGTACAGGCCAATAAGCCTGACATCATTCCTACTGAAAACCCTTGAGAGACTCTGTGACCGACATATACGGGACGGACCTCTTCGAGGACTGCCACTACACAAACAACAACACGCCTACTCCACAGGGAAATCAACAGAATCAGCACTGCACAGTGTGATTTCCAAGATCGAATGTGCGGTAGACCACAAATGTTCCTCACTAGCAGCATATTACCATATTCCACAGCATCAACGCAGCTCTCGAGGAACACGGTGTGGACTCGACCCTGCGAGGATGGATCACCAACATGCTCAGACTGAGAGCCGTACAAGTTATGGTGAATGACACCACAAGAGCCATTGTGGCGAAGGGATGCCCGCAAGGAGGTGTTCTCTCGCCACTCCAATGGAACCTTGTGGTAGATAGCCTCATAAGGCGTCTAAATGACAGAGGCTATTTCACGGTAGGCTACGCTGACGATATAACCATAATAATAAACGGCACACATGAAAACACACTATGCAACCTTATGCGTCAAGCCTTGAAGATAGTAGAGGACTGGTGCAAGGAATATAGATAAGCAGTGAATCCCACTAAAACCGAGCTTGTCCTTTTCACAAAGAAAAGGAAGTTGGCAACACTACAGTTACCACACTTCTTTGGAACCACGCTAAGCCTATCGACTGAGTCCAAGTACCTGGGCATATATTTGGACAAACAGCTGAATTGGGCAAAACACACCGACTACATCACCACAAAAGCCAGCATAGCCCTATGGCAATGCAAAAGACTGCTTGGCAGGAATTGGGGAATAAGCCCCAAAATCACCTACTGGCTGTACACTACAGTTATCCGACCAATTGTCACATACGGTTCTCTAGTTTGGTGGCCCAGGACCAACCTGAGCACAGCCCAGAAAGAGCTTGAGAAACTACAGAGACTAGTCTGCGTAGCGATCACCGGCAGTATGAGAACGTCACCTACTGCGGCTGGCGATGCTGGGACTGCCACCTCTACACCTCGTCGTGAGAGAGGAGGCGACCCTAGCGACTTTCAGGCTTGATATATCCGGCACCCTAAGCAGAGATTCCAGAATTAAACATACACGGATAAAAGAGGATGCAATCAAGCGACAGCCCATGATGGCATCACCCAACGACAGAACTCTGAAAATACACTGTTTCCAGAAACACTACAACATAGAGCTCACAGCGGAACTGTGTGACTACTCAGGCCCAAATGAGCTAAGGATCTACACCGATGGTTCAAAAACCGAACTAGGTACTGGAGTCGGAGTCTTCTCTGAAGACCTAAACATTAAAATATCCAAGCCCCTAGGAATGCTTAGCACTGTCTATCAAGCAGAATGCGTAGGCATCATCCAAGCAGCACACGCCATTGAGGCCAGGGAGGTCACGGATACGCGCATCCGTATACTCTCCGATAGTGCCTCAGTCCTTCAATCCTTAGAGAAATACCAGATCACGTCGAGACTAATACTAGAATGTCATAATGCACTAGAACGTATTACGGTACTAAACCGCAACACGGTGACACTACAATGGATCAAGGGGCACAGTGGATCGTTAGGTAACGATGCGGCTGACGAACTCGCCAGGAGGGGCTCCAGCACAAAAGCCATCGGACCCGAACCCATTGTGCCCATTCCGTTTAATCAGTTAAGAAGTTGGGTAAAAGACTACACACAAACACAGGCGGCAAAATGGTGGACCTCGACACCAGGGTGCAGGCAATCCAAGGAGGCTATACCATCCCTGGATACGAAGCTGACCAGGCGCCTTCTGCACCTGGACAGAGACAGCTTGCGACTGGTGGCGGGGACCATCACTGGACACTGCTCACTGAACAAACACTTTCACACCCTAGGCATCACCGATAGTCCTCTGTGCAGAGCCTGCATGGAGGCAGAAGAAACGGTGGCGCACGTACTCCTTGAGTGCACTGGTGTCACCCAGATCCGCAGGGAAACCCTTGGAACACCAAACTCACTTGCGGACGCCCTGAGAAGACTGGGAAGACTGATCTGCTTCTGGAGGGAGGTGGGCTGGTTGGAGTAATCAGCAGCCATGGCTCACGTACAATGGTCCACATTTAAGGACTAAGTGCGGAAACCAAACCCCCCTAACGTAAAACGTAGAACGTAGATGGGCTCCTATAGTCCCGTCATATTAATAGGACATGATAGTCATTAACAAGAAATTATTAGAACCTTCACTAGTATTACAGACAATAGAATTATTACAACAACATCGCAAGGTTAGCCATGTTTGGTATGCAAATTAGTAATCAATGCTTAGATCTTATTTATCCTTATTTTGGTACTTGCTGTCTGCAAATACAACTTTTACACCCAAGCTGGGAATTGGTTAAAAATGTTGTATATTCAATTACAATTTTAAAAATTGAACTGTTGAAAGACTTTGAAAAATGTTGTATAGGGCCAAGCTCTGTACTCAAAATACGCGCTGAGACGTGGAGTTGCGGACACCAGCCCGTCATACTACTACTACATAGGGCCAAACTAAATAGATAAAGGTGCTCAGACATTTTTGATTTTGAAGAAAACGTTCATATGAAATAACTACAAGGAAAATGTAATAAAGTACCTAATTACTGACTTTCATTGTACTTCTATAGTTATCTATACAATAAAAAACTGACCAAGTGCGAGTCGCGCACAAAGGGTTCCGTACCATTTTCTATACAATAGACATCAAGCAAAATAATGGCAAAAAATCACGTTAGTTGTATGGGCCCCCTTAAATATTTATTTTATTTTGTTTTTAGTCTTTGTTGTTATAGCGGCAACAGAAATACATTATCTGTGAAAATTTTAACTGTCTAGCTATCACGGTTCTTGAGATATAGCCTGGTGACAGACAGCCAGACAGACGGACAGTCGAGTCTTAGTAATAGGGTCCAGTTTTTACCCTTTGTAAGGCTTTATACATATTATTTCATACAACACATATTATTTCCTGGAACTAGTTTTGTGAAATATCCGTGCGCCAATTTTCGTACCTACGATGTTCGCGTTCTCACTCACTCGTTTGTTTCGGAACCTTGCGTTGGATAAAACAACCAAATATTCAATCAAACTCGCGTTGTCGTTAGTCCGTCCGGAAAGGCGCTCTTAATAAAATCGTTTTTTTTATTATGTTTTTTTTTTAAGATCGTCTGTATTGTGTCTGCTTAACGAACAGTTAAGCTCTTAATAAAATTCGTACTATTAATAACTTATAGGCTTCCATAGATAGTTCAACTCAACAGTGCGCGCGGCGCCGTAGTTGACGCGGCAGTCGTCATCCGAGCTAACTATAATAGGGTTGCTTACGTAAAGCTAATCTCAGAGGGCACCACCTAACTGTAACGTAAACACGCATACTCTATGGTAAACACTATAAGCGCGGTAAAATTCAGAAGTTGCGGTATGAGTGTTTTGTTGTGAAATTTTATTAATATTATAAGCAAAAATGCACAAAACTTATGCATACTAAATAATATTTACTATTTTCTCAATGCAAAAAGAATAGAATTTTGATGCACAGATAATAGTACATTATGGTACAAGTGTGTAATGTTGGTGATTACCGCTGAGGCGCCATTGAGACCCGAGCCGTTAGGTGAGGGTCTTAAGAGAGCCGAGGACGGTAATCATCAATACACACATGTATCATACGACGTTTTTCAACACACTTGTGAAGAAAATAATACTAAAAAATATTTTTCAACAGTGAAAACGAGATGTGAATTTTTTTTCGCAATGGCGGGAAAAATTAATCAGGTTACCTATGCGCGCGCATCAAACAATGGCGATCGGCCATAGACTAAAAGAATGAGGTTTCTTTTTTTTTGTCTTTTCGCGGATAGCGTTCTAGCCACGTATAAAATGGGGAATTCAAAGTTTTCTTTATTACAGAGAAAACAAAAGTGAAAGTGTTATTTATTAAAAACGTATAAGTGACATTATCTATTTAAATACGAAGTTGCATGAAATGAGCAAGCAATAGGTAGGTACATTAATTTATTTGTACTATGTATTGAACACGATCTTTTTTGTATCGAAACTTTTTTAAGAACAAAGCAACTCAACCAATAAAATAATAAATAATAGTTAAAAAAAAACTAAAAACACGCTTTTTATAGAAAACCAAACTAAAAAATAGAAAATAAATATTAATAAATTATTTTATTTTAAAAAAAGCGTGGGGTGCTTTTTAAGATATTATCAAAATGATAATCACTCTACTCATATCTGTCAATAAAATATTTATAACTATTGACACCATGCACCCCACGCTTTTTTTAAAATAAAATAATTTATTAAAATTTCTTTTCTATTTTTTAGTTAGGTTTTCTATAAAAAGCGTGTTTTTATTTTTTTTAAACTATTATTTACTTTTTAGTTTGGTTATATCTATATCTATAAATATTATGTACATTTATTCTACCAGGGGCGCTTGTGCAGTACCTTGCTAGTTTATAATAGCTGTTTTTTCGGCAACTAATTTTAAACGACTTATGTTTTTTTTTTGTTTTTTTTTTTGTTTTTTTTTTTTTAATTTTATCAAATTAGTGTATTGTCATCGGTCCTCGATAAATCTACAAAGTTTGAACGAAACCTGGCCGTTTAAAATGGGTCAAAATCGCGCCCAAAGAAGTCTGTTACAAACAAACATACAAACATACAGGTGAAGCTAATAAAAAGCGTGTAAAAAAAAACCCTATAACTCACTTGTGAATAATAGCAATGAAAAAGTCACAGTTTGATTTCAGGTGTCATTATGTGCCCAATTGCGGTGAAATTAGAGCCATTTTATGAGCAAGTGTGTTGAAAAAAATATTATCATATCAATGTCATTTTGTTTGTTTACGTTATATTAAGTATGGTAGAGCCTCTAGCGGAAAAGTTTGACAGTAATATTTCTAATTAAACAAGCGTACCTACGCACACTTGGCGCCGCGCGCACAGCTGTGTTGAACTAACTATAAAAGCTTTCTGCTAATAACATTTTGTTAGTAACATGTTGTTAAACTATCTGTACAGTCCTAGGAACCAAAATTAATATAATTACAGGAAAATAGAACTGTACCTTTATGACTGAAATGTAAAACATCTAATACTGTAGTGTCTCTGTCACACATACCTGTGTTCTCTTTCTAAATCGACGTGCCATATACGCCCGTGTTCCCCACGATTGCTCTAACTTAACACTGGCGCCACTCGTTGCCGCCAATTTCGTGAGGCGTCCACACGTTGGCTATTATACCAGTTTTGTCCCGTCAGAGCCAACGTGAAGATGTCCGATACAGAAATCGAAATTGATCTAAGCACTTTTATATTACTGATATATTCTGTTGGATGGTGCGCCATGCATCAGCTATTAAATTTTTACTTTTGTGGCAGCTATTTAATTTTTACTTCCGAGATGCATTCCATATGATTGACTGTGCCTGGTAAACTTAAAAAATTCGATAACTTTTTCATTTGTCCTTGCGGATGGCGTTTATGAGGGTAAGGATGACATTCTCGCTCGTCGTGCGCTCCCGATGCGTGTTGCAACAGAATTAAGCATAGTGCCAACGTCTGTACTGATCGCGAACGTTGTCGCAGATTCCTTTGAGAAAACTGACACGCGTCGGCCAACGCTTGTCTCAACGTTGACGCCAATACTATTTTCTAGACCTACACGTTGGACGTGTGGAGCCGGCCTAAAACTATACGATTGTTGTCGATTTTTGAATTGGAAATACATATGTTACGACTGCTACTTGTTCTTGCTTTTTGAAGAAACCACTTCACCTATATATTTTGTCTGCAGGTATGTCACTACTTAATGGCCGGACAGGTGAAGAGTGTGAAGCCTTGGTTAAAGCAGTTGCAGCAGAGCATACAGACCATCATGGCGCCCAATTGGCCCGACGATGACAGTAACTATAATTTTTATATTATTTTAAATTGCCAACATAATGTGTTGTCCTCATTTAAAATGATGGCGAGCCTGAATACTAGGCTTTTGGCCTATGCAGTATGATGAGCTGTAGTGGTATACAACAGTTTACTAAACTTTATCTAAACCAATTTTGATTTTTTGTATTTGTTGGATAGACTCTAAAAATAGCTAACTGATAAAAAAAAAAAAAACCCTAAGACCCATGTTACTCGCTGATAATGTAGTTAAGATTATTAGCGAGTAACATAGGTTTTGTTTTATGGTATATTTTGTTTTTTTACGCGGCCGAAGTTGCGTTTAAAATTTAATTATAATACACGGCCATCTGACCCAAAGATAAAAAAATAATTATTTAATATTGACCCATGCCAGACAGCATCACACACAAATACATAAATACATACGTATATAGATAAACAACAACCAGACAAACATTGCTTTTGTATTCGTATTATTATTTTATTAATACGTACATGTTCTCGGACGCTAGGTTGGGAAGTTCGGCTAACAATTTGTACCTTATTTCCATAGCGGTATGCGGCACTGTCCAAGGCGAGTTGTTCGTATGGCTGTCGCGGCAGCAACTGTACGTGTTAGTATACCTTGTCACGGTCATGCACTCAGCGCAGGCCGGATACATGGAGAAGGCGCACAAGTATACCGAAAAGGCGCTCGCGCAGATCGATAAGCTGACATGTGAGTATTTTTTTGTAACTGTAATGACTTTTCGTAGCAAATAAGCTAAACTAATATTTCTTATAATATTTAGTGATTTATATTAATTAATCCAATATTTAAAAATCTTGTGTTTGTTATCGAACTCCTCCGAAATGGCTTGACCGATTTTTATAAAAAATATTGTGTTTATTTGGTAGGTCTGAGAGCAGGTTGTAGCCTATTTTTTTTTAAATTTATATGGCAAAACAACGTCACCTAGTTTTCTTATAATATTTTGTGATTTATATTTAATAAATTATATTATATGCTATAATATGAATAATTTTGGGAAATAAATATATGAATGATGTTTATTACATAGCAAAATCGAGCGACAAGGATGAGAGGGCCGATAAGTCTGAGCGAGACGAGAGGGAGCAGGTGCGGAGCCGGAAGGGCGGCATCCTGGCGTGGCGCCTGCGCATGGCGCTAGTGGAGCACGCGGCGCTGTGCCGTCTAGTGGCGGGGGGCAAGGCGCATGCGCTGCACGAGATAGCGCGCGCCGCACACCTGCTGTCCCAGGCACCCGACCGTGAGTATGCGACACGTGTACAACCTGCTGTGTCTCCTGGTGGCGGGGGGCAAGGCGCATGCGCTGCACGAGATAGCGCGCGCCGCACACCTGCTGTCCCAGGCACCCGACCGTGAGTATGCGACACGTGTACAACCTGCTGTGTCTCCTGGTGGCGGGGGGCAAGGCGCATGCGCTGCACGAGATAGCGCGCGCCGCACACCTGCTGTCCCAGGCACCCGACCGTGAGTATGCGACACGTGTACAACCTGCTGTGTCTCCTGGTGGCGGGGGGCAAGGCGCATGCGCTGCACGAGATAGCGCGCGCCGCACACCTGCTGTCCCAGGCACCCGACCGTGAGTATGCGACACGTGTACAACCTGCTGTGTCTCCTGGTGGCGGGGGGCAAGGCGCATGCGCTGCACGAGATAGCGCGCGCCGCACACCTGCTGTCCCAGGCACCCGACCGTGAGTATGCGACACGTGTACAACCTGCTGTGTCTCCTGGTGGCGGGGGGCAAGGCGCATGCGCTGCACGAGATAGCGCGCGCCGCACACCTACTGTCCCAGGCACCCGACCGTGAGTATGCGACACGTGTACAACCTGCTGTGTCTCCTGGTGGCGGGGGGCAAGGCGCATGCGCTGCACGAGATAGCGCGCGCCGCACACCTACTGTCCCAGGCACCCGACCGTGAGTATGCGACACGTGTACAACCTGCTGTCCCACTCCCTCGAAAGTGAGTATGCGTACAGCCTGCTGTCCCACTCGCTCGACCGTGAGAATGCGTACAGCCTGCTGTCCCACTCGCTCGACCGTGAGAATGCGTACAGCCTGCCGTCTCACTCGCTCGACCGTGAGAATGCGTACAGCCTGCCGTCCCACTCACTCAACCGTAAGTATACGTACAGCCTGCCGTCCCACTCGCTCGAAAGTGAGTATGCGTACAGCCTGCTGTCCCACTCGCTCGACCGTGAGAATGCGTACAGCCTGCTGTCCCACTCGCTCGACCGTGAGAATGCGTACAGCCTGCCGTCTCACTCGCTCGATCGTGAGAATGCGTACAGCCCGCCGTCCCACTCGCTCGGCCGTGAGAATGCGTACAGCCTGCCGTCCCACTCGCTCGGCCGTGAGAATGCGTACAGCCTGCCGTCCCACTCGCTCGGCCGTGAGAATGCGTACAGCCTGCCGTCCCAC
Source organism: Charanyca ferruginea (assembly GCA_947361185.1). Lineage (NCBI taxonomy): Eukaryota > Metazoa > Arthropoda > Insecta > Lepidoptera > Noctuidae > Charanyca > Charanyca ferruginea. The sequence goes on along the minus strand of OX376069.1, from coordinate 21,000,067 downwards.
TCGCTCGGCCGTGAGAATGCGTACAGCCTGCCGTCCCACTCGCTCGGCCGTGAGAATGCGTACAGCCTGCCGTCCCACTCGCTCGGCCGTGAGAATGCGTACAGCCTGCCGTCCCACTCGCTCGGCCGTGAGAATTCGTACAGCCTGCCGTCCCACTCGCTCGGCCGTGAGAATGCGTACAGCCTGCCGTCCCACTCACTCAACCGTAAGTATACGTACAGCCTGCCGTCCCACTCGCTCGACCGTGAGTATGCGACACGCGTACTACCTGCTGTGCCGTCTTTTAGCGAGGTTACCTAAACACTACATTAATCTGGCTTTTGAAAAACGAGCACTAATGTGCGGCCAACTCAGGAGGTGGCCATTTGACCGATTAATCATCAAAGCCTTTAAATAACTTTCCTTGAAATTAGAGCCCAATTTTTATAATTTTCAACAAAATGGCAGCTCGTTCATACGCCTCCTGGTTTTCTAGCTCTTGGGCGGTCATTCATATTATTTTATGATAGAAGACAGATGTATTTATTAACAAACCACCGTCGTCTTCAAGCTATATTAACTTTTTTTCACGTTACAGCGGCGACGGCAGCACTGCACACGCCACAACTGCACTGCCTACTGGGACTGTACGCCATGTCCATGAACTGTATGGAGGCGGCAGAGGCGCAGTTTCATACCGCCATTAATGTTAGTACCCTCGTATGTTCGTTGCTGTGCCCAATTTCGTGTGTTGGTAGTAATTTCGTTGTAAAAAAAGAATGCATGTAGCGGAGATGATGTGGAGTGACCAGAATGGGTAAGGTGAGAAATGTATATATTAGAGGAAACGTTTGAAAGTGACGCCAGTGACGGGAAAGTTGAAAGAGAATCGTTTGTCTTGGTATGGACATGTGAAGTGAACAGAAGGGATGAAATGCATGTGATCAAAAGAGTTATGAATATTAATTTGGATGGATGGAGAGAGAGGACGGCCAAAGAATAGATGGATGGATTGTGTGAATGCATGAAAAGGTAGTCAGTGAAAGCAGGAGCGATTGACAAGATAAAATTAAAACAGAAAACATTTTGCGTCGACCCCAAGTAACATGAGATAACGGCAGGAAGATGACGATAATTTCTTTGCGGAATCGTTTTTCCGGGACTTGTCGAGCTTCATTGCTTTGGCGGTTTTCTAGTGGTCGCCACTGTTGATTTTGGCTTACAGGACTTGCTGTGGTTTAGGAATTGTATGGCGGACTTGTGTTAGATGCGCTCGCGACTTCGCTTTCATGGACCTAAGTTTGACTAAATGTTTGACTTATCCCCATAGCAAATAGCGTGATAATTTATAGTCTATAGACTGACCAGAACAGTAGAAAATATTCATGCATAATTTGAACAGAATATATGCTGTAGCATTTTGTGTCAAGGCAACATTTTAATGTAAGACTTCTTCGTCCGCGATTATCGATATTCACACGGATGGAGTCGCGGGCAGCAGGTAGCTTTCAATATAGTGTGGATTTATATTCTATGCCCCTTTACAGATACATATGTTAATTCCGGTTTCCGCACATATTCTATTAATTTTTAAATCTTTTCTTTCAGATGTCACAAGAAAGTGAGCTATGGATGTTCGCAAAACTTAACCTGGCCATTGTATATTTACGAGGGCGAAGAGATACTGACCTCATAATAGTAATGGAACAAGTAAGTCACTACGCAATCGGAAGGAAGCCTCAGCTCTCATTAATATTTATTTTTTCAAGTGTGCTACAATATCGCATTGGGTCTAGCCTGTAATGTTATTTGTATGTTGAGTGAATAAATAAATATTACTATTCACGAATATCTGTTATAAATGTTCTGATACCATATTCTGATAATAAACAACCCCAATTTCTCGAACGAAAAATGTATGTGACAAATTGCAAGTGTGCGTAAGCTCGCTCTGATTGGTTGTGAATAATTCGGTCAACCAATTACGTTCGATAAATCCGAGGGGATAGTTTACCAAAGCCTGATCTAGATTGATCAATGAAACTTCTTGACTGATTTAAGAATATCAAGTAATGATAATAATATGATAACAAAATAAATTGACTATGCTTTCAAAGTCAAAGCATTTATTTCAATTAGACGATTAAAAGGCACTTTTGAACGTAATATAAGAAATTTTTGATCCTACTTGCCCCTTCCAAAAGGTAGTTTTGTATGGAGAAGACTGGGCAAGAAACTCCATAATTACCTTAAAAAAAAGGTGTTTACAATATTTTGCATTTACAGGAGTTAGGTAACTATGTAATTGAAGTGAATATGATGTACTATCGTGGACACACCCGCCTGCCCACCACTAAGTTCATTTTTGCTTGCACTCAAAAGATGGAAGCGCTCTCTACCCCGCTCCGTTGACTTCGCAGGCGCCAAGGGAAAAAAAATTAACTAAGCAGGCGGAAAAGTCCGCGATAGTACCTTGCATAAAAAATACTACTTAAATTATAGTATGTACAAAGTAACACAAGGAATGTCTTTTAAAATGCTCTCTGTGTTTACCGCATAATGTTGTACACTTTTCTAAATCTTTGTGACTTATATTTTTTAAATGAAAACTTAGCGGCGTTGGACCGTATTTGGTAGGGGCAAAACTTATGACCTCGTCACGAAAATATCAATCTTATGCTTAACGAAATACTGCTTTAAATTAAATGCATTTATTATAGCGACAACTAGTGTCAGGTAGCGAAACTTGTTTATCAAACTGCTTCTGGAGGAGGACGAATAGTAAAGACAAAAAACTCAAGTTTCAAAGTTTTCACTTCTGTTGGCGGTCCCCATAGCTGCCTATTTAGTTTTTTTCTTTATGTATCAGCAAGCTATGTACGTAAACCCATAAATAAACAAAAAAAAAAAACGTAGTTTATACTGCCATCATACTATAAATAACCGTCTGTGCATAATATTTATTTGACTAACTTATTATTTGACTAACTTATTATTTGATTAACTTATTATTTGACTAACTTATTGTCCAGGTAAGGCCAGAATCGTTACCTACATACGCGCATGGACTGCGGGCCGCGTCTTACTACGTGTTGGGACTTCAGGCGTTCTTCCAAGCGCGCTATAATGAGGCCAAGTAAGTGACATTTTACTAGAATATCAGACTACCCCAGTAGAAACGAGTGCGCTAAATATCTTAAGAAAATCGACCTTAATCAAATATTTATAGAGTTGGGTTTCGGAAGCATTTTGGTTTAATTTTATACTACAAGAACAATTGGGTAGATGACACCATTAAATAATAATTGCTAAAACTTCTAGAACTCTTCTTAGCCCTTAAAATCAATCATTATTATTTATTTTCGACATTTTCGATTTTGACTAATTAACGATTAATAAAATAGGAAAACCTATAACTAAAAAACTAAAAAAAAAAACGAATACCATAAAAGCATCAAAAAATTCCCCCACATCGCCATAAACTTGGAATGTGCTCAAGAGACTGGCGGCATTGCCACGTTGAATGGCAATGCTTAACCTCTGTTCGAGGTAAAAACCAGCTCTTGGCTCACGGGAAGTGTCAACCAATCTTATTGAAATTTTCAGAAAAAGTAGATTAGCACTCGGACTCCACGTTTTGAGGTTTCAACCTCAAACCAAGGTTGAAATAACATTCCCTTCATCTCCATTTCTCTTCACACAGGAGGTATCTCCGGGAGACATTAAAGATGGCGAACGCAGAAGACCTGAACAGGTTGACGTCATGTTCGCTAGTGTTGCTGGGGCACATCTTCTTGTCCATCAACAACTCGCGAGAGAGCATGAACATGGTCACGCCAGCCATGCAGCTGGCGAGCAAGATACCGGACGTGCATGTGCAGTTGTGGGCATCCGCTATACTGAAAGGTAAGTTGGAATATTGCGACACAAAAAAATGCTGGTTAGTTCGTTTTTAGAGAAGATTTTGTATGAAAACCATTTAGGAGAAGACCAAATTTTTGGTAGAAGATTTTGTATGAAAACAATTTAGGAGAAGACCAATTTTCTTGGTATGACACAGTGTTTTTTAGTTTGATTGGGAAATACGTTTCGCAAAATCGAAATCAAGAGGCCTGCTCTTGATTTCGATTTTGCGATTTATTAAAAAAAAATTGTTGCTGCTTAAACAGTGTTGACGTCGCGATATATGCTGCGCTAGCGTTTTAGACGCTTAATGCTTTGTGTGTCAGTTCCGCATATTTGCGGAGTAAATGTACGGAAATACTAGTTTGATCCAGTTTTTGGCAGCAAAACGGTTAAAAGCAACAGCATCGCGATTGTGCAGCTCTACGCTATGTATGTATACGTTTGACGTAAGCCTACATTAAAACCACGCGACATTCAAAGGTTCTTGAGATTCTTGATTCTACAGTCAGGCCTGAAATTTCCCCTCTGTAACAGACTTGTACCGGCTGGCGGGCAACACGGAGCGAGAAAACGAGGCGTACCAGATGCACTGCAACTTCTCACAAGCGCTGCTCAAGGACCACTTCCAGGCCACGCAGCTTCCGCAACACGCTCTCGTGCAGTGGATCAGCGGGCCCCCGCCCTCCGTCCCGCCGCCCGCACCCCCGCACACCTAGTACTACACCCCGCGGGCGGCACGGCCCGACGCTAGCCAAACAAGTACAACACAACTCGAGTTAAACATTAAACTGTTCGTGGCCTAAGACATTACCAGACAGTGATATTCCACGCCAGTGACTTAACTGATAGTGATAATGGACGTTGTGAAGTGTAGACGATCTGATAGTAACGTGAATATGTGCGAGTGAGACTGTTCCCGATGACTCGGGGCCGCTGGGATCCGACTAACTTAGCGTTAAATAATAAGTAAAGCTTGATTTATATGGTCAATTAGCATCATCCTCATTGTACATCCCCACACTTGGGTTTACCAGTCATCCTGTTGTTAGGGTTGTAGAATATGGCAATTAATATTGCTCAATTGTATCCCCTCATTCCCTAAAGTTATGGAGAATGATACTAGAAAACCAATTTCAACTTTATTTCTTTGCTGTTAAGAATCATCATAGTGTGACAGTGAGTTGGTTTCTTATGTATTCGGCATGACATCTTTGAGTGATTGTTGAGTTTGTATTAAAGTTGTGACAATAAAATCATATCAGACTAGTACGTGTCTGTGTACATCGTGAGTGCACCGAGCGACACTTGTGTATATTCGGTTCTCATATTATGTCTGATCTCATTCATTTATCGTCATCACATGTGAAGGGGCTTGGGCTCACCGGGACATCATGACCGCACAGCCAGCAAAATGTATCTATGGTTGAGTGACCAATGTCAGGTGTGGCACTCACCATAAAGCTGTATACATTTGTGACCTGGCCGCGCTGCCATGTGGTCCCGGTCAGCACAGCCCTAAGGCTAAGAACTCCCGAAGCGGTTTTTACCCGCGCCCGCCGCGGTGAAGAAACAGCCCAAACTCACGAGACCGTAGTTCTGTGCGGTCACGCAGCCGTCACGGTTGCAATTATCGCCCGCAAAGTTTGCTCTCGATTACACACTGACCGTACACTCCTCAGGCGTAAACCGCGTCGTGAAATGTGCTTTAATTTTTTACGTATACATTTGCATTCTACAGAAACTGCGGGCCCACAAATGCGGCGGATGCGGGTGAAAACCGCTTCGTGAGTTCTTAGCCTAAAGGGGAAGTTACCGTAATCAGTATCAAATTAAAATTACAAATGACATTTGTGTGTAATGGTTTCTTTTATAATGGGGTTTAGATACAAAAAAGGCAGTGTCAGTACTTCTTTTATGTTGTAAGTGTTTAAATGGAATGATTACATTTTGCAATTAATTTGCGAACTGACTACAAATCAACAGCAAAATGCAATTTAATGCAGTTTATTTAGTCTGAATAAAGTTGCATTCACGTAAGGAGTCACAAGCTATATACAGTTAGCAACATTCTAATGCAATTTTCTCCACGAATTGAAATGCTCTATGAAAATTGTATTTTGGATCCCATACTACAATCTACAATCTCAAAGTTGCAATTGTTATTTCACAAGGAAATTGCTTTTCAATTTTGCTAAGTGTGTATACAGTGTTTGCTTTGCCAATCTTGTCAGACTGAAATAGAACTGTGTGCAGTATGCAGTGGACTTGCAGTCTCTCTGTATACACTCCATATGTCGTTGTTTATTGTTTTATATGCGAAGGTAGTGAGTGGCAGCGCCCGGCCAATGTCACTAAAATGTTACAAAATTTGTATGGGTGTAGACATCATTAAGGTTTTTCTAAAACACATTTTTTTTTTTTTTTGTTTTTTTTTTGTACCCATAATAGGCATACGTTTGACCACTATCTCACCTGATGGGAAGCGATGGTGCGGTCTAAGATGGAGCACACAACTTCTCTAAAGTACAGTTCGATTTAAACTTAATGGCGGCTGTGAAGTGCGCTACTGACTGCGCAGTACCCCCGCCCCTCACCCCCATTGACACGTGAAATTGTTACTGCGCAGCCACTCGACTCGTGTTCAGAACCGCCATGAAGTTTGAATCGTACTGTACTAAACCTGATTAATTTTCAATTTACTGTTTAATTGGATCTTTGATATTGATAGTAAGTCAATTGGGTAGTTGACACAACCAATAATTCCAAGACATTAATTTTTAATTAATTGTAAAATTCGATTTTTACTTGCTTTAAAATCAATATTTTATCAATTGAGTTTGCAAATAAGTGACGTCACATTTTACTATTGTTATACAAAATCTGTGGTGGAAACGCGTTTTGACAGCTCATAAAAAGTATGTCAATTGATTAGTGGTGTCAAGTACCCAATTGACTTTGCAAAAAAGTGACGTCACAGTGTCGTCTATTGTCATACAAATCCAGGGGAATTGCGTTTTGACAACTTGTAAAATGTATCAATGAATTAATCAGTTAAGTCAATTTATTGGTGGTCTACACCCGTATTGTGACGAATACATTGCAATACAGGCTGACTTTTAATTAATTGTATTTATTTAAAAGTGCGAGATGTGGAGTTGCGGACACCAGCCCGTGATACTTTACTTAATACTAATACTACGATACTCGTGTATAGAAATAACTTTTATTATGTAACCAACCCTGAATTGTGAAAAAAAATACTTGGCCGTCACGGGACGCGCGGCAGTTGTAAATCTTCTCAGTGAATATCCAAATTTCTAATTAATAGAAGCCTTTTAAAAACCAATACAAAAATACACAACGTGCATACGAGCGAATATAGTCAGCAGCTCGAATACAGAGAAGTAACAAGGGAGTGGTGAGAGTACGCCACTAGCGTAGAGGGGGCGTGACGGCATGGCGTCATGCCGTTTGCCGACGTCAAACTGGTCGATTTTGCTGCCATAGTGCGCCAATAGATGTTTCACATACAGAAAAAAAACAGCAGTCCCATACATTTTAATCGTTTAGTAGTGTATTTTTGATCTCGCGTATAAATGCAAAAAAAAAACAAAAATCTTTAGGATTTTTTAGTAGTTAGCCCTATAGTAAAAGCTGTTTATTCACGAGTATTTTCACCAGATGAAAGATGCGTAGTGAATTAAAAGTTAGCTTGTATTTGTCTACCTCATCGGTAATGAAGGGTCCATAGCGCACAAGAATCCGTACAGTAGACGGGCATTAATATGACACGTCGAGATAGAAAGAGATTGTCACACAGGTATGAGAGAAATGACCCTCTACAAAACCCCACCTTTTTCTAAAATGATGCGCCATGATACGGCTCTTCAATTTTAGCGTTTGGTACCGGACGGACAGATAACTATATGAAAAAACAAACATTTATGTGCAGTCCAACACCTTCATTGCTCCGCCATATACCAAACGCTTAATTTAATAGCTTAAGGTTGTCACTCACTTATCATCCGGCACCCCACCAGCATGACCTCGCCTCGTGCTGTTAAGATTTCTTAATATGAACTTTGTCTCACTTGTCAACTCCTATCCTCACCGGATCGCGCGTAAGCGGACAATACGCGGACGGCAAGTGAACACTCGCTTACCGCGCTGGTCTTGTCCTGAGTGAACAGCGGACGACCCGTCAGTCATTCGCAATGACGATGCATCATCGGCGGCACCGCGTCCCCCATCTATCTCTTCTTTATTCACAACATTTTTGAATGTTGATGCGTTGATCACTCGGCGTCCACCTGTTGCTCGCCGGCGCAACTTGGCGAACGGTGAGGCTGGTTGGGTGGCGGGTGCAAAAGTGAGTGACCTGACGGCCAGGTACCCTAAATCGCTTAACCCTGTAAACATAGACAACACGCCAAAGGAGAGAGAGCATAATAAATTGTCTTATTTTGCACTACACAGTTGAATTGTGGACAAATTTTGAATAAAAGTGTTTATGCAGATAATACGGACTGATATATAAATTAATTGTACATATTGTGTCAAAATATGAACTTGAGAAAGAACAAAACGTCTCATATTTATTATTATTAATATTAACTTTTATTTTATTAGTTATTTTCTTAGTAACTTGTTCTGAGTAAACGGTTGTTGTTGATATGCTGGTTAATTAATTTTATAGTAGCATTTGATTGTTGCAGTCGGTTTCAATACGTTGTTTCACTGTAATACATAGTCTTTGTCACAATAAGTGTTGAAATCTTTCCATGTTCATAATTATAATTTTTGTAATATAGTAGAGACAACTGCTTTCTTTATCGAGAAACAATTCTATTGGAATCGAACGCAACCCCCCTCTTAATTTACACAATCTTTTGTAAAAACAAAATAGATAGAAATCTGTACACCTTTTATTTTAGTAAATCCCTTTGAACAGTAGATGTGGCCTTAGACAAAGGGTACACTTGCTGTTGTTAATATGTAAATAAAAGTTGAATTATTGTAAATAATAAAATTATAAAATATATGTTTTTTGCTATACAATGTTTCTTATTTACACAGTTCAATAAAAATAATAATGCTTTTATAATAGGTATGTTGAGCTTAGTGGTTACAGCAACTAACTTGTCTATTTTTATGAGATATAGGACGCTTCTGACGAGTATTCTGTATCCTAGCTTGGGATCCTTATTGTTCATCACATGCAGGAGCAAAAGACTAAGCCCGTAGGTAAATGTTGGTAGGGGAATGTTGTCGGTTATTAGTTGTTGCTGCAAGAGTACTGGCTGCAGATGGAGATCTCTCCACCGGCAGGCTGCGCGTAGTGGGGTGGGTCAGGCGCGAGATTGTTCTTGCGGTAGAAGGTGTGGCGCAGGACAAAGCTGCGCCCGAAGTTGACGTCACGCGAGCGCTGCTTCGCCTGCTTCTGCTGCCACCCGTAGTCCCAGTTCGAGCATGCACGGTAAAGGAACCTGTAAGTGTCTTTACCATTTTAATATGTGCTTTATAGTCATCGCTCATTATAACAGCACAAATAATTTTTCATTCAATTTAGGGCTCGGTCGTGGTCGTGTACGTTAAAATATTTTTTTAAATGTCAAGATAAACAAGGTGTTGTGAGCATCAAGGATGACCGAAACCAGTTTTCAGCGAGTAGAGAACAAGAACTTCAGAATCAGAATTTTATTTGCTAATGTGTACACTATAAGATTAATAAAAAACAATAAATGAGATCAGCTACATTTTACCTTACGGTGTGCAAATCATTACATTATTACCTATGTAATTTCCTCAAACATACATAGGTACTGCAAGACCTCACTACTTATGGGCCTCTTACTGGTACCGGGAGTGTAGTGTAATAGGGGAGGATGCTGGAGGGAAACTTCAATGAAAGAGGGACTTCACTTAAATCAATGCTCTGTGTAATAGAATAATACGTGTGTGCCTGTGAGGGCCGCAGGCAAGACAATCTCTGCTTTAATCCCGTACTCCCGCCCATAGGTCAGTCGAGGAACACCGTGGTGGTTTTAGCCGGTAGGAGTCCGGCGCACCCTCCCGTCTTTCCCAGACAGTCCATGAGGATATCCCCACGTTAAAAAAAAAAAAAAAAATGTACCTACTATCGTACTGTAGCGACACGCTTCGCCCCCCTCCGAAACACTGTTCCTCACCTCTTCTCCCGTGGAACGTGCTCTCGGAACTGCTTTTAGTTCGTGTGGCGCGTCTCACACACACGCACGTATTTGTAGTCTGTTATTTTGGCAGTAGTGTACCTAGGCAATGATATCGTTTCGCGCATTTAAGAGTTCTGAACTGTGCAATTAGCAGTTAAACAATGACAGAATGACTCCAAGACTCATGTCAACAGTCAAGTGGCTAAACACCTACTTAGGTAGGTACTATTATTATTTGCCAATCTTGACAAATTTCTTAGGGTTTAAGCTTTGGAAGTCAACCTTCGGTCGGACGCTAAAAATTGTTACTCACTTATCTTCAGGAGCTTTTTTATTCCTCTCCGTCAAATATCTCTGGCTGGAGCCTTTGTTTTCACTCTTATAGAGTATGTTAAGGACCTCCTCTTCTACAGGTTTCATGTCACCGTCTTGGTCTGTCGGTATCAAAACAGGCATCGGTACTACTACAGGCAGTGGAACAGGTTCATTCAATTTCTAAAACCAACTTAGAATTCAAATTTTTGTATGCGGGTACCTACTTACACCTAGTTTTACCCAGCTAGAACTAGGTGTAACCGGTAGCAGTTGATTAAACTTAGGTGTAGCCTGTGAGCTCGGGACTTGGGGCACCAAATCATTGAGCAGAAGAAGACGGTCGACGTCAGGTCGACGGAGCCCCACTGGGCTAATATTTCTGTCTGCAGTGTTTTAAGAAACCTAACCAAACCTAACTTCGGGGTGCCCGTGACGTCGTTGTGCGGTTGCACCTAGTTCTAGCCGCTATGATGAAGGCTAAACGAATCCAACTACGAATCAATATAAAAAAAAACCGGATAAGTGCGAATCGAACTCGCTCACCGCGGGTTCCGTACAAATTTGTAGGTACCTACATTATCTAATTATCTATACTAGTAATATTATAAATGAGAAAGTAACTCTTGACGCTTCCACGATGAAACGGCTGAACCGATTTTGATGAAATTTGGTATGAAAATAGCTTGAACCCTTCCAGGGATCAGCTTCGGGATTTCAGCACATAGGGTACTTTTTAATCCGGGACTTCGCCTGCATCCGCGATAACCGACATTCACATCACACAGACCAAATCGCGGTCAAAGCTCGTTACAAATAAAGAATATATTTTTTATGTTTTCATTACAAATGTATAGTTTTCAGACTTTTCCCTGATTTATAGTATAAGACGATAATTATTAGTTACCAAATTTCATAGTTCTAGGTCAACGGAAAGTACCATAAATTTTGATTCCCTTGAGAGAGTCGAAATGTACGTTTTTTGCGACTTAAACGGCCGTAGGTATCTTTTTTTCGCGTTAACTTAGAAGTTTGATTTTTGCACAGCTTCAAGGGACCGTGGACTTAAGTACCTATATGTTTATATTTAAATAATGTTAATTTCAACTCGATAGTCGATACCTCTACGCGTTCCCGAGATAAAGGGTCTTGACAGACAGACGGACAGACAGACAGACGAACAACAAAGTGATCCTATAAAGGTTCCGTTTTTTCCAATTGAGGTACGGAACCTTAAAATACCTGTATGATTATGAGTATGAGGTTGTAATTAATTGTATTAACTATTGAGATATTGTGGATTGGCCCGTTTTGGAAGAACTAAGCTCAACTGCTCAAGTATATAGCTAGCTACTGATTCTCAAAAATCCAACCTCCATAAGTTCTTCGGCTAGCGCGATGGATGCATCAATCTCTCTCTGTTGTTGTTCCTTAGCGGACTGCAATACTGTCAGCAAGTTGTTCTGGTACCACATCCTGTTACGGCGGTTCGCCTTCGCCTCTACATCGGCATAAAACTCGTGAGCCATTGTGAAGTTGCTCTAGAAAATTTGATAACTTAAGATTTGGCTCATCTATTTGATGTGTTTTTAAAGACGTGCAACCCCAAATAAGTTGGGATAATTGCAGGATAATGATAAAGAATCGATGTTTTTTATTATGCCAAATTGGTTGCCAAAGGTGTTATGTGCAACTGACAATACTATTTGCAGCGTGACATTTTGTTCTTTTTTTCGTTTATTGGATTAATGACCAGAAATAATTTAAGTAGAGGTTACATTCTCTAAGGTAGCATATTCCACAAGGGTTTCAGTAAAATATTCAGTTTCAAACCACCAGTCGTAGAAGCAGTTCATACCTTACGCCGTTATTAAGATGAAAAAGGAGTAGTACCTACAGACATTGGAATTAATATTTTTGAATTTTATTTTTGTTGGCATTAATTTCTACGAAACTGTCAAAATTAGATGAATAAGTAACCTACTAACAGCAGCAGCAGCACATAGATTGCTAGCAGTTCATTCTCTGTATGTTTGTTTCTGCTGTGCGCATGTATTAATATACCTATACCTATAAAATCGTAAATCTGTAAGACTACTATATTTGTGAACTAGCTGACCCGACAGACGTTGTCAGGCTGTCCCTATCTATTTTACCGACCTACCTGCCTAGTCTATCTACCAACATACCTACCTACTCTATCTACCAACCTACCTACCTACCCTACCAACCTATCTACCTACCCTGCCAACCTATCTACCTACCTACCCTACCTACAACAATTTTCTCAATATTTAAACTTTCCCTGGACTTCCACAAATATTTCCTAGGCAAGCGTGTTCCACCTTAGGCCGGATCATCACTTAGATCAAGTGAATTCGATCATAAGCAATATATAAAAAGAAAGCCCAAAATTTGCCAAATCGGTCCAGTCGTTCCCGATTTTTGCGAACATCAATTCATTTTTATTTTTTAGACTAGCTGACCCCACAGGCGTTGTCCTATCAATTGGATTTTCAATTTTCTTACCTTAAACTTTCCCTGGACTTTTACTAATATTTTAAGACCAAAATTAGCCTGATTCATCAGGCTAATTTTGGTCTTAAAATATTAGTAGAAGCCGATCTCGAGTTTTAGCGAGCCTAACGAACAACGATTCATTTTTATTATATAAAAGTATCATCATTTCGCTCATCATCATCAGAGCGTTTCTATTTTTTTTGCCATATTTTTAAAAAGTCGCCAAAAATAAAAATATTAGTATATCCCGTTTTTTGTCTTGTAATCAGATAGTTTAATTCATGAATATTTGGATTTTTTACATGGAATTCTATTTGATTTAGGATTTTTGTAAAAATAATATAAAAAACTAAATGAAGGTAGGCTAAACGTTCCCATTTTGTTACTCCTAAATTGTTAAAAAAACACTTGAAAGTCGCAAATTCTGTGGCAAAAAATTTACGTTTCATAAACTTCATGATAAATTTAGTAAAATCATTGCAAGAAATACTACGAAAAGTGAAAAACTAATTCCAATTTAGGTACTTGGATATTTTTTTTGTTACTTTTAACTTAAAGTCAATTTAAAGTTTTGATTATATGAAAAATAAACAGAATTGAAAGATTTTGCTTACTTCTCATAAAAATGTTGAGCGAAATTGATTTACTTTACAAGTTATCTTGATTTATATTATATAAATAAATACGTTAAAGTGAGTTTAAAGACGGGAGATTTTTGGAACAGTAACAAAAAAGGAATAGAAAGGTAACAAAATAAAAACATAAAGCTTGTTAACTTTACTTACATAAAACATATCCGGGTTTTGCTTTAATTTACCTCATCTTTTATGCCGGAGCTAGTGGCATTTTCTTGTGCTGTTGAATTGTAAACATAGCTTTATAATTCCGTTTTTGTTATTTGAATTTTCCGCTTATACGTTACTACCCCAAAGTAACAAAAAAAAAAGTAACGAAACAAGTCATCGATTTTTTCAAAATATTATTGTGGTAGTTAACATTGCAGATATGTCTACTATTACACACTTAATTTGAATGGAAGTTAATGACTATTGTACTCTTGATAGAAAGAGTAGTAAATATTGTCAATTTACCTTTAAACAGCAATAACAAAAGCCGGAATGAGATTCGCTCTAAAATAAGTACGTGCGCATACTGCATACTTCGGAACGGCAACTGACACAGTACATCAAGATAGCGGCATTTATGACATCTACGGTGATGCTAGTTCAAAAAAACATAGCTAAATGGAAGTTTTTTTAATATTTCACATTTAAAACTGGGTAACAAAAACTGAAATCCATTCTAGGAACTTTTTCTGGGACAAGTTTAAAATTCATTTATGACCGTAAAATTTTAACCAAATTACCAAAAAGGAAATACAACGTGAACCTTTTTACTATGTAATATGATTTAAAATCAAAATCTCAGTATAGTTTCTTTGAACTTTATCAAAATTATTGAGTTTGAAATTGCGAGTGGTAGACTGGGACATAGGAATTTTCATACATTGCAACTTTCGACAGCTTATATTTAGTTGATTTTTTATTTAAATACTATGTATTTATGACCTGGTATAATATTTTCTGTAAATTTTAATAACAATTATGCTTGTAAGCAAATTCGTATCAATAATTTGTAGATTACACCATAGTTATTCATCTTCAAAATCATGGGACATTCCACAAATATGTTATGGCAAAAAAAAATAGAAACGCTCATCATCATTTCAGTCGAAAGACGTCCACTGCTGGACATAATATATCATTTATATAAGTACAGATGATAATAAATAAATGACAGAAATAGTTCACTATTATATTCATAAAATAAAATAATACATAATTTGACTTACACAAAATACAGGGAATGTTTATTTACAATATTATACATAGACACTAACTAACATTATCTTAAAATTTAGTTTTGGCTGTGAGATCGCCCGGCCTTTCGGCCCATAACTGGGCTGCCTCCCATTTGTCGGAGTAGACCGCGGAGGCCTTTAGCTTCGCGCACTCCACTCTCGAGCTGTTCGGATGGGACCGCGCAGAAGTCGTCAACTAAAGGCAAAGGACCGCTGAGCCGCTCTGAGTATTGAGACAGCCGCGACTGGTGGCCTATTGGTGAGGTCTTCTCCATTGATTGCTGTGGTAGGCTCTGCAAAATAATTATATACATATGAAAACCTTTTAAAAATAGTCAGTATGAAAAGAAAGAGTTACAAGATGGCATAGTTTTCGTAGTAGTATACATAATATTATAAAGAAGTACAGTTTGTAAGTTTGGATGTAGGAGGGCAACCTCTGAATCTACTCATCTAATTAAAAAAAAGATTTCCCAGATATAAAGCTAAACTATTGCTGAGTGCCATTGGCTATGTTTTATGGTATAGGATAGATACTAGGTAATTGACTTCCATGGCTATTCGCTGTTGTGGCTAAATCCCTCATGAAGCAGTTTAGTCCACCTTCGCCAGGCTGTCCCATTGCCGTTAATTGTCGTTTTGCATCGATTTATTAAGATGTGATTAATGCCAAGCAATCAGCTGCTTTTTTGAAATATATGGCCTGCCTGCTTTTAGTTTGGCGGCCTGTTCGCCCGCTTAATGCAGTAAAGAAGTGTTTTTCTTTTTTAAACGACTTCAAAAAAATAAGGAGTTTATCAGTTCGACGCGTATGTTTGAATGTATGTATGTATTATGTTTGGCTGCGATTATCTTCCGTTTGGCTGAACCGATTTTGATGCGGTTTTCAGAAAAGTGTTTGTTACATTCTGGAGAAGGTTTTAGTATACAAACAGTAATTTATTCAGCGCTTTTTGAAAAAAAAACAACAAAAATTTAAAAACCCCTAACGCAAAACATAAACGCGATTATTTAAAAAGTAAAAAATAATTCTCTTTTGTAGAGCCATTGAATGTTTGTTCGTTGAAATGGCGCTATAATGTCGCGGCGGGGTACCGCTAGGCGCTAAGTTAGCAATAACTAAATACATAGTTGAAATAGCAAACTCATGGTAACTAGATTTGCAACATAAATTTTATCATATCAAAGCAAGTTGGTCGGAAATTATGGTAAATTAAGAGATAGTCAATGAAATGAAGGGTCTGACTTACACGGTACCCCGCCGCGACATTATAGCGCCATTTCAACGAACAAATATTCAATGGCTCAACAAAAGAGAATTATTTTTTACTTTTTAAATAATCGCGTTTATGTTTTGCGTTGGGGGTTTTTAAATTTTTAATTTAATTTTTATTTTAATTTTTTTAAACGTAATTTAGTTTGGTGGTTTGTATAAGGGCCTAAAGACGAGCTACTTTAAGCATCGGCGATCGACGATATGCAACTGAATCGTTGAGTCATCGTGTTCGGAAGCGGTATCGGAATCGCGCTTTTTAGCGACTGCTCCGATGCTGCATTGCGGTTTATTGACGCTGGACGGCTGTAGTGTTACTGATCAATAGTCGACTATCGATAGTTTGCCGATTTGCAATGGTATTGATTACAAAAATGATAAATTTCTAAATTAATTCAATCAATCAATCAAATCAACAATAAAAAATAAAAAATCAACAATGAATCAATACAATTTTTTTTTTATCTTTTTAACAGTAGCAGTATTAGTAGTAGGTCAGTAAAAATATTAAAAAACTATAGTGGTCTAATTGCATCGTTGCTGTTTAAATATAGGGTAGACTGGGTACGATTGTGCCAGAGTACGGTTGTGCCAATTGTCATATCAGTGAAACTGTAAGGAATACATAGGTATTCCCTCCCCTCTCCTTTCCTTCCACCCTCCATATAAAGGGGAGAGTGGAAGGGAAAGGGTAGAGATAGGAGTGGCGTGCCCGTCTAAACGTGTATCACAGTATTGCGTCAACCTTCACACGACATTATCGTTAGCAGAGACCTACATTACTTGTTAACAGTTATAAGTATTTATATTTGATTGCTTTTAATAATTGTTATTATATTTGTACAGATACAGTAATGAGTGTCTTTCTTCGTTATCTATACTAATATTATAAAGTTGTTTGTATGTTGGGGGTTATCTCCGAAACTACCCATCCGATTTCAAAAATTCTTTCACCAATAGGAAGCTACATTATTCCTGAATGCCATAGGCTATATTTCATTGACAAAAAAAAGGGATCCTTAAAAAAAATTCACGCGGGCAAAGTGCTAGTAAATTATACATTAGAAGTTTTTTTTTTTTTTTTTTATTTGATTAAAGGGCTTTGTCGCTTAGCGACCACATCGCCCAGTAACATTAGAAGTTAAATAGCAGTGATTACTTTGAACATAGAGTATAATGTATTGTCACAATGATTGCTTTTTGTGCGTCGGCTACGATTGTGACATATTTTCTGGGTATGCTAGTGACATAATAGTTATTTGTTATACAAGAGTGCAAAGTTGCTTTTTAACCGCGTGTTCAATTTTGATGACCGAGCAAGCGAAGGATTCTAAAATTGAATCACGAGCGCAGCGAGTGATTCAAAATTAGAATCCTGAGCGTTAGCGAGGGAATCAAAAGAGCACGAGGTGAAAAATCTTTGCACTCGAGTGCAACACGTAACTTTTCATTCCACCTCAGCGAGGAAATGACTAAATGCAAAAAAAAAACGTTTACAAAGTCTGAGTTTTTAACAAATTAAAAAAAAGTTGTATGATATATTCGGCACCATAGAGGTAGCAAGCAGTAAATAGGTTTAATGTTTTTTTTTAATTCACAAACTTAGTGCACACGATGTTCTAAATTCAATTTACTTTATCCTCTAGAGAATAAAAACGGCTTTTCCACTCAGATATTGAAGATAAATTTACTTTATCCTCTAGAGAATAAAAACGGCTTTTCCACTCAGATATTGAAGATTAAAAATACTCTTTCCGAGATGGTGGGATGAAAATAATATTACACCTTTCTTCTAGCTAACTGGCAAAATCGCGCTCGGCCGCTGTGCTGCGTCACGTGCTGGATTGACCTTCGCGACTGCAGACGAAATTGCGGATTATAATTTAGCTTATGTCCTTCCTCAAGGTTCAAGCTATGTTTATACCAAATATCATCAAAATCGGTTCAGCCGTTTCATCGTGAAATCGTAACAGACAGAGTTACTTTCGCATTTTTAAGATTAAGTATGAGTTTAATAATAGAATGGGAGCATGGATTAAATTTTCGGCAACTGCCAGGGAACTGAACACGTGTATATCTGGTAACACTGCGGCCGGCAGATGACAATCGCTTCGACTGGCATCCGAATGTGTGCGGAGTGTAGCGATCAGTCGCTGCGTCAAGCTTCTGAAAAGCGACTCAGTCGCCGCGTTTGGCGTTTTTAAGTGTACGGTATGGGATGCTTAATCGCCACATTTAGCTTCTAAAAGGGACTAAATCGCCGATCGCCGATGCTAAAAGCAGCGTATGTGCTTTGGGATCCCATAGGCATGGCATAGTGTTTTTTTCCCTAATATACTTTGGCATAGCTGTTTTGGCATAATTTGTTTTGCCCTAATATTACTTTGTCATATTTTTTTTTTGGCATACACTTTATGTTCACATAATTATCTTGAAGGCTAATTTGTTTTGGCATAAATTTATTTTGCATAATGTTACTGTGCAAATCTATTGTGCCACGCTAAAGTATATTGTCTTAAAAATTCAATATGTTGTGCTACAAAAGTTACTAGCAGAAACGAATCGCTGCAAAACCGACTTCACGCAGTCTTCTCTGCGCTACCCCTAGAATGTAATCTACGCTCGCATAGGCGCGGAGGGGCGAGGCGTGCTGAGGAGCATGTGGTGGTGAGCGTAAAATCCATCTGCACCGATTAGCTTGCGTGGGACCGCCGGAGCCTCGCAGCGCCGGAGCCGTGACAGAAACCATGCCTGCCGCATGCTGCATGCTTGCTTGCGTGCTGCCTGTTTGCTGCATACTTGCTTGCATGTTGCATGCTTGCGGCATGCTTGTGTGCATGCTGCATGTATTCTGCATGTTTGTTTTTATGTTTGCATGCTTGCTGCATGCTTGGTAAAATAAGTTTTAATATCATTATGTAAATAAACTGTTGCTTTAGAATGTTATGCGTAATTATTATTATGACTAGTGAAGTTACGTTTAAGAATATTATGCGTAAGGAGTTATACACAAATAATGTTATGCGAAAATATAATTAGGAAAAACAAAAGTATGCTATGTAATATTAGGTCTTAAAATTGTATGCAAATGGATAGGGAACCTGTGCTTTGGCCCTTAGAGTTTATAAAAATAATTATTAAAGTTTTTAGTTCCTTTTCATTTCGGTAGTTAATTAATATTCCTCATTCCCTTTCAATATAGTATGCATTATTCTAC
The DNA here is from genome assembly GCA_947361185.1 of Charanyca ferruginea. Lineage (NCBI taxonomy): Eukaryota > Metazoa > Arthropoda > Insecta > Lepidoptera > Noctuidae > Charanyca > Charanyca ferruginea. The sequence goes on along the minus strand of OX376069.1, from coordinate 20,980,808 downwards.
TAGTCAAGCCCTTTCATTTGACACCCATATTGAGGGAATTGTGAAATAAAAAAATGTGATTCGCCATTTTGTAGTGCCGGTCATCTTGGATTTGAAATTAATCTTAGTGTAAAGTATTCTACTAGAGAAGCCCTTTCATTTGATACCCATATTGAAGGAGTTGTGAAAAAATATGTGATTAACCGTTTTGTAGCGGCGGCCATCTTGGACCGATTTTCATTAAACATAGCTAAGAACACTTCCGACTAATTCACCTTTCAAATATTAAAAACAAAATTAAAATCGGTTCATCCGTTCGGGAGCTACGATGCCACAGACAATCAATTCAAATTCAATCTCTGTTTTAACATTGGTGCCGTTCCTTAATGAATTTGGGTGATAATGAGGCACTGAAAAGTGGAAAATAAAAACTTTTTTGAAAAAAGAGAACCGCCTTCAAAAATAAACTAAGAAGTGATAAATAACTTTAGCACAGAACACACATGACTTTAGTTTCGGAAGTCGGTGGCAAACAACAAAAACCGAGAAGATATTTTCGTTATTTCCATCTTTGGAGGACTTTCAATCTCTGTTTTAACAGTGGTGCCGTTCCTTAATGAATTTGGGTGATAATGAGGCACTGAAAAGTGGAAAATAAAAACTTTTTTGAAAAAAGAGAACCGCCTTCAAAAATAAACTAAGAAGTGATAAATAACTTTAGCACAGACCACACATGACTTTAGTTTCGGAAGTCAGTGGCAATACAAACCAACAAACAGAACAAAAAAGTTTTTTTGTAAATTATACCAATTTTTGACTAAATTACGATTTTTTACAAAAAACTAATAATGTAGCTTGAGTAAGTACATTATTAAGCTCTTGGTTTATTAGAGCATTTGCTCTATTTACTTTAGTTTAGGATTTGGTTCTGGAGTCCTTATATTCCTTGTATTACATATTTGAGTTGGCTTAGGTAGGGATGGGCAAGCACATAGGATTGATAAGGTATAAGGGAAGATTTATATTATGAGTTCGAAAAATATTTGACCGAATTTTTGAATATTCTCGCTTCGTATTTTTTTACTTAATCGAAGTCACGTCTGCCACTGTATCAGGTGATCTATTATTAATTCGATTTTTTTCGTTGCTCCAACGTTTCATTTGGTCGAAAAACTTTTTACCGAAGGTATACTTAGCCATATTGTAGTCTTTGACTTAACCGAAATAACATTTGTTGGAACATTCATTATACCACTGGTTTAATTACCATATTTTAATTTCACCAAACGCCAGAGAATGGGCAGCAGCGTTCTCTGTGCATTTGTAACAACCATACTGCGATCGCCAACCCGCGTGCCAAGCGTGGCGATTATGGCAAACCCCCCCTTGGGGGAGGCCTATGTCCAGCAGTGGACGTCTTTCGGCTGAAATGATGATGATGATGATGATGATGAAACGCCTAGAAGTAAAGTTAATATTTCTGATATTGAATCAATGGCGGTACCAGAAAAAAAAAATATCGTCAAAGAAACAAAAAATCAAAAACTTTTGAAAATTAAAGACAATTTGAGTGATATTAAATATTTGAAAGAGCTTTCAAAACGTGGTGTTATAGATTAAAGCACTAGGACCTAATTTTAGATTAGTTTCCTACTATTTTGTTTAATTAATAATTTAAATGTAATGGCACTTAATAAAATAGTTGATTATGAACAAAAGTGGTTTTAAGTGATCCCAGTAAGAAGCATGCAAACAAGGATTCTTGCTTCAAGCATGGAGCATGCAAGCAGGCATGCACGATACAAGCAGGCATGCAGCATGCCATGCAACATGCAAGTAGGCATGCAACATGCAGCAAGCTTTGTTTCTGTCACGGCTCCGGCGCTGCGGAGTTTGGGCCCCACGCGAGCTTATCGTCCCAGATGTTATTAACGCTCACCAACGCAGCTTCGTGATTTTAAATGTTACATACATTTTGTATGAAGCAGTTTATATTACACAGTGCATATGTGCTGATAGCCGTATGCGCAGCGCAATGGATTACACAGTGCATGATCAGTGTCCCGTCCGGGCCCGGACGACGCTTGTCTACACCACGGTTGTTGCGGGCTCTGCCCCGGCTTCGGCCTGGCCCGGACACGGACCGGTCAAATATAAATCATCCCTAAAGGTATACAGAAATATAATTACAGGACAGACTGACAACAGGACACAGGAAACAGTGCCAAAAACTTTGGAAAAATGGTTACCTTGCCTGACAAAGCCGCCAATTTATCTTGTAGCCTCTTAACCATAGCCGCATCACTCTCATAGCTGGTGAGTGTTGGTTGCGGCATGCATTGGAACACTGTAGCAAGCAGGTTGTGAAGGGATACTAGGACACTGTCCTGCCATGCTCGCGTGAAGTACAAGCTAAACGAAGGGTTCTCTTCTGGCTTTGTGATAAATGGTAGCACTGGAAAGGAAGACAGTAACAGAGAACTATAATTTATACAAAATTTTAATCAAATCATTACTTTACAAATGTTTCTTGAAGAAATATTTTCTGCTTGCTTCCATGAGAAAAAGTGTGACGAGTTTGTGTGAAAATGATTGAATACTGCTAAAACACAAGTGAAGAATGAAAAATCAGTTGATTGATGATTTTTTTTAATTATTATGTGTTATTGGTGCCAATTCTGTCATGCACAAGCTAAACTTATTTTAAGCTATTTATCTCTCTATCTCTCCAATAAAATAAGAGACAATAATATTTTTATTATTTATTAATAACAGCTGTCCATTTCAGTTGATATAAAATGTTCATACAATCTTCTTATATATATAAATCTCCTGTCACGATGTTTGTCCGCGATGGACTCCTAAACTACTGAAGCGATTTTAATGAAATTTGTTCAACGTGTGCAGTTTGATCCAACTTGAAAGATAGGGTAGGTGTAGGGTAGGTGTAAGTAAGTAGGTAGATAGGGACAGGACAATGTCTGTCGGGTCAGCTAGTTTTATTATAGTTGTCATGTCAGAATGTATAGATTAAAACCACTGCGAAGTTCAAGAAAAAACTAATTTGACGTCTCTAACTTAGTTCTTATCTGTCGCCGTCCTTTTCTTTAGCTGCCTGCAGTAAGAGATGTCAATTGTCTAATTTAGTTCAGTTTGTAAACAAGGCTATTGACGCCATTATTGAGTATTTTTTACCTTACAGGGTAATGCCATGCAAGAGTTATTATTAAAAAATATTCATAAAGTAAAATAATCAAACTTACTGAACCAGTCCCTCCATTCGGGCTGTCCCTGTAGCTCAGGTAACATTTTTGACAGAAAATCATTAATTCGCTCGTTTCGCACTCCACCTGGACTTTGGGCTGCCGTCACTAAATATAACTTGTACAGGCTGTATTCTAACTTCCGCACAGCTGGAAAAAGCATATATATAATCTTCTTGCGTATGATGTAGAGAATTTGGTCAGTTGCAATTACAAAGCATTTGTACTTACCAGGTTGAACGTGGGTCTCCAATTTTGAGAATAAAAGAGTATCTAGGTGTGACCAATACTCCTTTAACCCATTAAGGTCTGAAACATTAATGTAATGAACAATTTGTTCAATTATTTTGTCCACTCTGAAACCTTTATCTTTGTCTGCCTTCAAATCGTTGTCAAACGCTTTCACTGTTGATGTGAATCCTCGGTACAGTAGATACTCTCGAACTATTTCATCTACAAATTGAATGTGGGCCATTTTCAAAAAGGAACTTTATTTATTTGTAAAAAATATGTAAACAATAACGAAGAGGCTGCCCACAGGGCCCAAAGAGGTACAATATATTTTTATATGTCTATGACAGGGCCTTATATTTGACAAGTGGCATTGACAATGACAAATGAGATCTTTAATCTGTCACCTAACACAGTGCATTGTACAGCAAAATGATTCAAGAAGCGCCGGCTAACCAACCGGCTGTATACTAACTCATAACATGATTTATATATTTCACTCTTTTATTAAACGAGTTTGAAGTTAGAAATAAAAATATGTCTCCTCGACCTATTTTTATTTCTAACTTCATATTTACCAAGAAGCTTATAGATATGGCTCCATTTATACCTATATCTTCATGATATTTACTAATTTCTGCTTATTATTAATATTTGATTGCGATTCAGTTTAAAGTTTTTGAACGCTTCGCTGCCACTTTTAAACCGTCTGCGTTCAATCAAAGGTTTTTCCATTCGTTGATCACAACAAATAAATATTTATTGAAAATAGAAACAAAAATCATCATCATTACACGCTATATTAATAATTATATTAATGTTTTCTGTTGTGTAACTACTTAAAAAAATCTATTGTTATGGGTCTAATCTAACCTATAAACTGAACGCAGATTAAGATAGCCAACCTATCAAAACAAAATCGAAATGTCAATCGCTTTCGATCAGCTGTCGATTTTTTATTGAAGATTAGAAGATAAATTATTTGTTTAGATACCAAAATGTGCATTGTTAAATGAAAGTTTGTTGCTAGTGTTGTGGTGAGATAAAATTCGGCACGGTGGTGTTAGTGTTCGGCGGGGGCGTGTGCGGCGGGCCATGGCGATGGTTGCGGTGTGAAGGTGGCGGGCGCGGCTCTCGGGCGCAGGCATGCGGTGGCATGGCGGGCGAGGCTGCGGGCACGTCGCGCGGCCTCCGCGTCTACAAGATCGTGGTGCTGGGCGACGGAGGCGTCGGCAAGTCCGCCGTCACGCTGCAGTTCGTCAGTCACAGCTTCTTGGACTACCATGACCCTACTATAGGTACTTGACAGATTTAACACAATCCAACTATTGTTTACATTCGAAATTATCTAGCACTTGTAGATTTGATGAAAACAATTATCTTATTTGATGGTCATTGTGGTACCATATGGAATGAGTTTACTATTGTCACTTGCTATTTGTTTAATCTACAATACCCAGTTTCGCTGTACGGTAGTGGTATGCTGAACAGTCATAGCTGTTTTATAAATACTATGTAAATAATGCAAACTTATGTGAAAATGTACATTTAAGAAATGTTTCTTTGGAACCAAAACATTCTGATATATATTACAGAAAATGTTCTAGTTCTGTATGTAGGTACCTATACTTTTCCTTATTTATGTACCTAAATGTTATTTATTTAAAAGTTCAGCTACATAATTAAAAAATAAAGTAAAACTACTACCTAATTAATCATTATGGTAAAAATATATGATGCCCTATAAAATGAGAAAGAGTTCCCCAAAATATTCAACTAGATTTTGTCTGCATAAATGCTGATTATCACTGAAGCAGATAAAGTCACTCATTACAGAGCCGATGTACCTATTCATAGGTTAAGGTTTACGATCGAATCCCCTTGATAGGGGGTTGGGGGCGGTGAGGGGGGGAAGGGGGGTAGGGGGATTCGAGCGTAAAGCCAACCAGATATTCAGATTATACCAGGGATTCAGATCCCAGGCTAAATGTTTGACCAATTACATTACAATTGGTTTAGTGGCTTTGCCATGATTTGGTAACAAACAGACATACAGGTTTACTTTCGCATTTATAATAATATTGCATTGATAAATATATTGTTGTATTTTCAGAGGATTCATACCAACAACAAGCGGTCATAGATGGGGAGCCAGCGTTGTTGGATATACTGGACACTGCAGGACAGGTCAGTCCAGGAGACAAATAATTAGTGTTATTAAGGGTGCATATTCGATTTCGCGCAACTCAAAATCTAATCGATTGCTAGAACGGCGTAGCACACACACTAGTACAATACAATGGTCTGTTTGTGTACATCAGTAAAAAAAATACGCACAAAATAAGCACAATCATTGAAATTGATCGGCAAACAACAACGCGCAATGTATTACAGTGCTTTTTGAAATAATTGTCTAAAATAAATGAGTTTGTATAATGGACTAAAAAATATTCTGTATATTATGCATAACCTTTATTTTCATAAAATCAATATATCAGTTATGTTTTTATTCAAATACTGGTGAAAAAAATTGACAAAGTGAACCGATTTTGTACTTTTTCAATATTGTTTTTTAATACATAATAGTAATACTTTCGTAATTTTGGCTCTGTAGTAGACTTTAAGACTGTATATCCTGTCGGAAAAACACATAAAACATAGTATTTTGGCATACTGTAATGGTTGTATTCGTCCTGAAAGTTAACTCTGACGTTTATTTTCGTAAAACGCTATGAAAGGATTGTCTTCGCTTTAAAAAACCATATTTAAAAATTGTACTTTTACTCTGTAGTTCCCTTAATCTTTCTAATACTGTAATTGTCTTTAAATAATCTGCTCACATCATTACGATATTGCTCTGGGCAAAACGCGCAAACATAAAATTTTCGTCACGAATCGAATACACGCTCATAATTTACCATTTGCCAACAGAAACATCTCATCTATTCATAGTTTAGAAGACTAATTGCAAGACAAAATCACAAAAAAAAACCATCGCTAGAGCCATATTATGTTAATGATTTAGATCAAAATATTAGCCAATAAGATATTTTGAAGTAGACCTCACAGCCCGGTGTACCCATTAATTAATAGACAGAAGCTCAGCCTATTGCCTCTTATTCGTAACGAAATCTTCAGGAGATTCGCGTCAATCGTTTTACTATTGTGTCTGCTAATTGGACAGTTGAGCTCATAATTTAATAACAACTGCATTGTTTAGTCCCTCTGTTTTTATTGAAAATTTAAAAAATATTACTTTTATATTAATAATACATAGCTATGTGATCTGCACATTAACAATAACTATTGACTACATTTGGGCAGTGTTGTGAAACATTGAACAATTACTGATTTATGATTTTGACTAAGGTACTTTACTCTTTATGTGAAAAAATCTATAAATATATTATTGAGACAGTTTAGGCAAAAAACAGTCGGAAAATGTTAGTTTTAGTTCATAAAATAACAAAATAAATTTTGAAATTCAATTCAAAGTTTTCAGTTTTTTTAATCTGTCATAAAACACCTTGAAATAGTAGCCGCCATATTATTACGTTGTACGGCTGTGTAAACAAAAAAGTATCAGCTGTCAGTCAAGCAATTGGCGCGTATAGGCTTTGTAATTTTATTATTTTCGTAACCAACGTTTTTTTTTAATTATTACACTTATTACAAAATATCATTATAATTATTTTTAAATTATATACAATAATCATACAAAATATCTGCGCATTTGACTACACAGCAAACTGTCGTCATTTCCACAGAGCAATATGGCGTCCACTACGAGGCGTCTTCGTCAAACTACGCGCGAAATTTGAAAATGTAATTTTTATGGCACTTATCGATTGAATAAAAATTTTGTGATTTTTTGGTGGCATATTAGCACTACAGAATTTAATTGAGACACTTTTCAAAAATGGGTGTAATACCCTATTATAAATTGCCCAAACAACAGGTTCATTGACTAAAATGTAGCTTGAAAATATATCTTGTTTTCATAAACAGGTAGAGTTCACAGCGATGAGAGAACAATACATGCGGTGCGGGGAGGGCTTTGTGCTTTGTTACTCGGTGACGGACCGGCGCTCGTTCCGCGCCGCTGCCGAGTACAGGCGTCTGTTGGCGCAGGCCAGACCTTCCGAGAGACTGCCGCTTGTACTGGTCGGGAATAAGCTGGATCTCGCGCCACGATTTAGACAGGTATGTAACATTATAAAGGAATTTTTTAGTTGCAGTCTGGTGCTTGAATTTGTGCCGGGTTCAAGGCAACAGACTCGCCCCCCTTTACATGAGACCTAAACGTAATTTGTGAATGTGAAATGTCAATCTTCAATACACCTCTACCTGACCCTTTTGAGGGAAAACTAGTGTTACGTTCTGTTTTATTTTATTGCTTCAGCAGCAATTGTTTACACTAACATCTTGAACATAAAAATACACGCGCTAAGCTGATCTCGAGCCCACCGACTTGTGCCATCTCTAAGGCAAGACTTTAGACAATGAAACGATTATAGATTGAGAATAACGGATTAACTCACTGTGTTGTCGGGTTCGTCCGACTAGTTTCGATGGCATACGGCCACCTTTTTCAAGGAGTTCCACAGGATGACACATCGCCCGTCGCGTACCTGCGGACACTGCGCGCGGCCGCGCGTTGCCCCCGCGCGGACAACTGCGGCGGTGGCGCGGGCGAGGGTAGAGGTGGTAGAAGTGGCGGAAGAGTATCTGGTAATAGGTGGCCGTATGCCATCGAAACTAGTCGGACGAACCCGACAACACAGTGAGTTAATCCGTTGTTCTCAATCTATAATGTGTAACAATACTCACGTTTCGTTTAATGAAACAATTACTTCTAGGTACACACTACTGACACTACATAAACTAAATTAAATTATGTTTATGGTAAACTTAGGAACATGTACTATCGCGGACTTTCCCGCCTGCTCAGTTAAAAAAAAATTCCCTTGGCGCCTGCGAAGTCAACGGGGCGGGGTAGAGAGCGCTTCCATCTTTTGAGTGCAAGCAAAAATGAACTTAGTGGTGGTCAGGCGAGTGTGACCACGATAGTACAGATAAGCAACGTAACGTAAAAAAAAATGCTTTTATCCATATCCATACTTCCATACTTATATTATAAATGCGAAAGTAACTCTGTCTGTTACGCTTTCACGAAGAAAGATAGCCTGAACCCCGGGGAGGGACATAGGCTACTTTTTAATCCGCGACTTCGTCCGCATCCGTGATAACCGACATTCACGTGGAGGAAGTCGCGGGCAAAAGCTAGTAGCTAAATAATTGTTTGTATTTCATTGAGATCGTGTATCTACAGGTGACGACAGAGGAAGGCAAGGCACTCGCGACGCAGCTCGGCTGTCCGTTCTTCGAGACGTCGGCAGCACTCCGACACTTCGTGGATGATGCCTTCCATGCGCTCGTCAGGGAAATACGGCGGTTGGAGAGACAGAGACAGGTATATTTTTGTTCTCTTTCTAAGTTTGCATAGTGTTAAAGGCAAACTTGCAGACCTGGGTCCTAAACGAAATGAAAATAGAGTGTTGCGGGCCCGCCAGGAGATGGCGTGGATACAGAATAAAATATAGAAATTTGCGAGGAAAAAAGAAAAATCTATAAGGTCTTTCACATTTTTGAGAGTTTTTTTCTATTATAGGCAGGTAATTTAATAAACTCACAACCATTTATTTCAAATAAGCGTTTTACAGGTACTTTTGAATGGTCAAAGTAGTAGGTTTCTATGAAGAAGAACGAGCAGGAACTTATATGAACGTTTTTTTTAAATTAACTGTAAATAGATCGTTAATTTGAATAGCATGTTCAATAATGTCAAAAATAGCAATCAATTTATATCACAGGCATCACTCATGGGGACGGGTATTTCGACGAGCGGTGGCCGCAGACGGTGGCGGCGTCTGCGCAGTATCTTCGCTCTGGTCTTCCGACGTAGAAGAAGGCACCACACATCGCCTTAAACACCCAGGGTGAACATCCATAAGGTCTTTACATTTTCACCATTGGAAAAAATATATGATAAATACGCGAAATATAGCTGGTATTCTAGCTATGTTACGATAAAATACGATGGAAAGGGAGAGTAAACATACCATAAGAAACATAACTTTTGTTATGTACTCTTTGGTGTAAAAAATTATAATGACAAAAAATTATATTGATGAAATATGATATAAAATAATGTACTTATCAAAGATTAGGTACGTACATTCATTTTTTTTAATTGGCAACACTATATCTAATCAAATAGGTTTTTACTCTATGTTTAACTGAACTTTTACATTTACTAAATTTTTACCACTTTTAATATGTAGAATATCTACCAAAAATGTTTCAATGAGATTTTTGTGCGTTTATTATACCAATTGAATTTTTAATGTCCCTTCTTCTACCTCAAAATGATGCTATTATTTATGGTTACAAGAAAAAAGTTAATATTGCTTTGCATTTAAATGTTTTTGTGTCTATGGTAATCTGTGTGCAAGTGACTGATTACAAGTGAAAAAAGCGACATTAAAAATGGCATTAAAAAGTGTGCCTAAGTAGCTATAAATGAACATCTAATTTGGACTAACTTATCACTTGCACTAATACAAGTGTAAACAGCCAAAATCTTTGCTCCACTGTCTTGTTTCAATTTGTTCAAATAATTGCTCAAGAGCACTATCATTGTTCAACATTTGCTTGATCTAGCAGGTTTTTGTTTTAACTGTAAAACATAATTGATTAAAGTTACCATAAGTTAGCAAGTGAGGCCTAGAATGTAAAGTGGGGGAGATGCTCAAACGCCTATACCTTTTGAATTTATATTCGCCTTTGATGCTACTTTTTAAAAAGATGTCACATAATTCTATGAATGATTACAACAAATGGAAAGAAATTGGTCAGTTCAACTGATTTTTAAAGTGACAGAGTAATAATATTCGTGAAATGATAGGTATCTATTTTTTTTTTAAGTTTTAGAGCTTAATATTGAGCTGATTTCAAATCAATCAGGTGTTGTTCAGCCATAAAGGATGTAGTTGCCATATAACAATGCTTTTATTTATGCATTTATTAAACCTTGCCATAACAAAGCTACTTCAACAAGATACCTTGGTCCTCTACCTCTTAAACAATTCCTAATTAGATAATTGGATATACTAGTAATTTCTTAAATACTTACCCCTTTTTATATAGTAGGATATGTAAGAAGGAACCTAGGCCTAAATGATATGTTTCTATTGATGTTTACTTATTTGTGAGAGATGATATTGCCTTGAAATGACAGTTGATGACAATTGGTAATGTCAGTTTCACGCGCCTTGAACAGTTACAAATCTACTGAAGTTCATTGTTATTTCTTTTTATAACCGTTTTTCTTCAAAATTCCATACAGCGAGATATGGTTAATTTATTCTAGTAATTTGCTATCACAGTGTAACTATTGACACTAGTCCATACATTTGATAGGACCTGGTCTAATGTCAAAATGTTTGACATTTCTTTATAAATTAGTACTTACATTAAACCTGCTTATGGGATCCCCGCCCACGTACCCTCAGGTCTTTCGTCTGGGGATTAAGTGGGTGGTGATTATATGCACGGTTGCTCTGCGAAAGCGTTCAACCACTGTAAATAATTACACTGTGGTATATTACATTCATAGTACTTATTGATCTTTTTTCCAAAGCGTGCCATTTTTTTCTACTTTACGCCTTTATTACAAACCCAAGATATTTACAAGAATAAATAGATAAAACTATATATTTGTAGCTTTTGGGCTCCAGTACCTAATAGATATTAGACCATAATGTCTTCCGAATAACGGAATCCGCGAAAGCAATAAGTAAATGTAGAAGTTATTTTTACATTACTTTTCGTTTGAGCATTGAATATAGTAAAGTGTTTTATTTAGAAGACAAGTTTGAATGTTAAGATAACATTTTAGATATGTAGGTAGTTATAGTCTGACAGCCGACTGAGACATTTGATTTTCAAGTACCAGTACATCATAATATACGCGATTTGAAATACTAGTAATAAATATACGAATACTGGAACTTTAAATAACTTGTATATTTAAACTGGTACTTGAAAAATGAGAGCCAAAGTCAAGAAAATAATTATAAAATGAAGGAAAGATCCGGTTAGAGTTGGGGTAGTAAACGCTTAACACAACTTGCCTGTATAATGTATAAATATTGCAATAAAATATGTTAAAGTGGGTCCACACTCGTGCAACATGTAGTGTAACAGTCACCACACCCACCATTAGGGATGCGGTAAAAATGATACATTAAGTAAACCGCTATATAAGGTCCTATTAAAATAGGTGGACAAATTTTGACACAGCGTTCAGTATGTCTAACCAAAGATATCCAAGCAAAAAGAACACTGATTAAAGTGATTTTATATTGTCCTAAAATAATAAATTGGTGTGTTCGATAGCGCTTAATAGGGTATTTTACTCTATATGAGAAAAAATCTATAAATATTGAGATAGTGTAGGCAAAAAAGCAGTCGGAAAATGTTAGTTTTAGTTCATAAAACAACAAAATATTTTTTTCAATTCTAAGTTTTCAGTTTTTTTAATCTGTTTAAAACACCCAAAACTCAAAATGGTAGCCGCCATGTTATTATGCCGTACGGCTGTGTAAACAAAAAATTGACAACTGTCAGTCAACCGATTGGCGTATATATAGGCTTTGTACTTTTATTATTTTCGTAACCAAAGTAATATTTTAATTATTACACCTATTACAAAATATTATTTTAATAATTTTGAAATTATATTCAATTATCATTTATAATATCAGCGCATTTGATAAACAGCGAACTGACGTCATTTCCGCAGAGCAATATGGCGTCCACTACGAGGCGTTTTCTTCAAACAACGCGCGAAATTTGAAAACTTAAAATTTAGATGCATTTTTAAAACACTTATCGATTGAATAAAAATTTTGTGATTTTTTTGGCACTACAGAATGTAATGAAGACACTTTTCAAAAATGGGTGTAATAGCCTATTACCTACTATGTTCTACTTATCCTGACACTATGCTGAAAAGGTGATGTGTAGTCAACTGAAAGTTATTGTGGTAATACAGAATGATGTGAACAGAACTGACTGGATGTCTATCTACTTACGCGAACGCTCGCGCGGCGCCGTAGCGTGGCGCGAGTGCAGCAGTAACTACACTTATTTTAGGACAAAATAAAATCACTTTAATCAGTGTTTTTTTTTGCTTCGATATCTTTGGTTAGACGTACTGAACGCTGTGTTAAAATTTGTCCACCTATTTTGATGGAACCATATATAGTGTGAGTGTGCATAAAAACTTTCTCACTTATAAACTTTGCTAAAAGTTAAGTGATGCTTAACATTTTGCTTTTTTATGTTTAACCATGTCTCAACTTTCCGAGGGGCTCGTGGCTGAGTAAAATCAGTACAGAACGATCGGTCATGAATTCATGATTAAGCTACGCTTGGCGTTCCATCCATTTATACCGAGTCCTCTCCGTGCCTCAGAAAGTACGTAAAGCCGTTGGTCCTAGCTGTCATTCGTGGATCTTTGACAGTCTTTAGTCAGAAGCCAGAAAGTCTGACACCCAATCTTACCGACGCGTCGGTACACGACACCCGTCGCGACGGGTATCGTGTGTTACCCATTAACTGGGTTGTAAACGTCGCCAGAGAACTAAACTCACCGACGTTGCGCATCGAATTAGCACGCTGAAGTGGAAGTGGGCCGGCCACGTCTGCAGACGGACAGACGGTAGATGGAGCAGATACGCTCTAGAGAGGACCGCGTTTCGGCAAGCGTAGTGTGGGACGCCCTGCGGCACGATGGACCGACGATTTAAAGAAGGTGGCTGGCACCGGATGGATGCGTTTTGCTCAAGACCGGGTTGGTTGGTGATCTCTGGGGGAGGCCTACGTTCAGCAGTGGACGGCAATAGGCTGATATGATGATGATGATGATGAAAGGTCAGACAGGCAGTCGCTCCATGTATAACACTGGTTCAGCTGCATCCTGTTAAACTTGAAGCCGACCCCAACAGTTTGGAAAAGGCTAGGAAGATGATGAAGCGTGTCTTAACTTTAAGCAAAGTTTTCAAGTAAGAGGGTTCATCTAGGCAAATTCTATGACTAGTCTAGACTACGATTTTAGATTAGATAATACAGAAATTCTTTAGAACTCATTTTGATATGACCAACGTAAATATCATTACTACAGGCAAGTAACATTTTTGTAAGGACCATATTTCCTAGTTGGCTTTCAGACTAGCCTGTAAGTCACCTATTTAATACGAACCTTAGGGGACCTTGTAGGTAAAACGAAATTCCAAACGTATTATACAAACGCCATATTTGTGTATCCCAACCAAAGCACCATTTTTAGTGAAAAGTTAATGTTTCGGTATTTTCATTGAACCTTGGAGTACAATATTAAGTAATATAAGTGAGATGTGTCGAGCTCTTATTTTATCTGTGTGACAGATACAGCAATAAGTATATGAGAAGTAAATATAAAAATATATTTATGTATAACTTTAGTGTATAATTGGTGTATGTATTATTGAAGTACCCTTAGTGTTGTGGGATGAAGTGTGAATTTGTATAATCTTAGGTCGATACGCACAAATATTAGTGTAGTGGTTACGTGTTCGGTCGTGTGTTCGTCTGTGTGCTAGATTCGCGGCGGAACATTTGACATACAGAACGTAGGTTAATAAATTATTAATAATAAAGAGAGATTCCTAAATACGAGCAATATTAAACGCCTAATATGATAACTAATTGTGATGTGGATGTTAGCTGTGTCAACATTTTTAATTCATAAATTAATGGTAGTAATTGTCTAACCGAAAAGGTACGTTTTACCCCTCATTTAAAGATGTTTCAAGGTAGATATTGATGTATTTCTCGTGTTTTATTAATGTAGTTTGTATAGTCAAATGCTTCGTCGGGGAAAGTAAAGTGCTGCGTACTGGGGCGACACTGCGTTGTGTTGCAACAGTGCAATAAGACGGTGTCAAACTAGGGTATTTATCGTTTGATGGCGCGTTCTATTTGTGGCTAAGATACGAGCGAGGAACTGTACATGAAAGATATGACATTGAGATATAAAATTCGAACAAATGTCTTGATACTTGGTGATGTAATATAACGTTCAATGTGATAAACATTGATTTAAGCGACATTACACAAAACTTTTTTTTTGTGAGTCGCGTAAAATATAAAAGGACAACATTTCAACGAGATTTGAGTAAATACGAATATTATCAATTAAAAAAAAATCTGAGACGCAGTCGTCGCTCGTTTCGTGCTCCAAAGCGCTAGAGCTTTGCCGTTTGGCATACAAAAGCCTACTTATCCTAACAAGGGATTATATAACTATCTAATTTAGACATTAATGCTGTTTGAATAAAGTACAACTTAATTTGTATCATCACTGTTTGTGTTGAGTTATTGTATTTAACGTATCAATAGGATCTAACTCTAGTCATTATTGTTTTGTATAGCTGTTAATAGATGTTCATCTTAACTTGATAATGGGTGGTTTGCTGGTAAAATAAACGCTTTTCTTTAGCTTTGTTATTTATAAAACTTTAATCTGTTATTACAGGTATATGGCCTCCTTATAATATCCTATTCTATCTTTTGCCCGCGAATTTCTCCGCGTAGAAGTCAATGACCCCACTTAAATCGACCTTGTCGCAAATCCAAATTCTTAGCTTTTATATCCTTTAAATATACTATCTACCAGCTAAATTTCAGCTTCATATGTCAAGTATTTTTGAGATTTCGTGTTTAGTTAGTGAGTGAATGAATTTATAAAAATGGACTTGTAAACTAGAATCAACAAATAGACCTAACTTGACCATCATCCTTATAAAATTACCTTAGAGGTTACTTGGAATCTACTGCGTTAAGCGAGCGCAGGGCACATTAAACTATAAAAATCCAAAAAACTTTGTAACCTTAGTTATTTTTGTCCAATTTAGGCTCATGTTCAATCTTACGTTGTAATCTCATGTTTAATGTTACGTATTAAAGCAGTTTTGTGAGTATTTTCAAAATTTTTTAAATGTTGGAAATATTAAATATTGAATCATTTATTTTCAAGTACCAAGACTCATAGTGTTAGTAACAATTTATTAAAGAGACAAACAAAAACAGTTTATCACATCACTAATGCAAACTTCGGCTGCGAGCTTTCGGCTCAGCTAAATCCTTGCAGCGGTGGATAAAAAACTGTTTAATAACATTTTTTGTAAGTTAAGCTAAAACGCCATAATTACCAAAACATTTTTATTTTAGCCTTTACAAAAGTATTTGAAAATACGCCATGATTTATATGTTATTATTATAATGACCTTGTTGTGTCCCTCAGTAGAGTAGAGCAACGGCGTTTCTTCCTTCTTTCCACTTTTCTCTGTTTAGCGACACGTGCCCAATCCCTTAGGTATTTAGGTCCATTTCGTGCCATGATTAAGTATCCATACTAATATTATAAATGCGAAAGTAACTCTGTCTGTTACGCTTTCACGGCTGAAACGACTGAACCGATTTCGATGAAATTTGGTATGAGAACAGCTTAAACCCTTGGGAAGAACATAGGCTACTTTTTAATCCGCGACTTCGGTTACATCCGCGATAACCGACATTCATGCGGACGAAGTCGCGGGCAAAAGCTAGTCTGAAATATTTGGAAACAGTTAAATGTAAGGTGTGTGATATCTAAAAGCGTGTTTTCTCCTGAGTTTAACCGGTTTAAACTAGCTCTAACATTGTTTCATAGATGGTATTCTTGTTATATTGACATGAAAATAGAGTAATAGTCATATGAGCCTATTCCTAACGGTTTCTTCAAGATGCGTTTGCACCAGTTGCAAACGCATCTTGAAAGTCAAGGTCAAAGTCAGATAAACCTAGGTTGACCTTGGCCCTATAACCGTTCCCTATTAGCTACATTTTACCAGTGAACCAGCACAATATTATTAAATAATATTGTAGTATTAGAGTTATTTGGAACAAACCCTCGTTGTTCACTACTAGTTTTGCCACTAATAATGTTATTGTTCATAACGGAATACGAACTTTTAAAAATTTTACTGCCCATTGCGTGTTTTATACGGCAGCGTCATGGATAGATTTGAAGAATGACATGAATGTTACCATGTTTGAAAATTCGTATTTCGTTTGTTGGTATCAGTTAACAGTGTAACTGGCCTAATTTATAATATCTGTCGTATGTATTTATTGGTACCTATATTATTAGCTGTTTATTTATTACTTTGCTGAATTTTAGATTTTTAAGTATTTGCTGTTTTTAATGTTGGTAACATTTGTTAAAGTTTACAAACATTGCTTGCAGTGGTAGTGTGCTCTGTTTACATGAGCCAGTGCTGCCATTTTGTTTTAACGCCTAGCGTAATATCACTTAACTTCTTAGAGCGCTCTTCAGAATACGCCGCTGTACGTTACTTAGAGTGAAGCCACAATACTCCGTTGCGTTGCGTTGCGACGTCGCAACGCAAGATTTGGACGCACTGCGCACGTGTTTTTCTCTGCCAGTACAAAATTTACTACGTTGCCGCTCCGCATCACCTCCTCCCGCTTCGTCTCGGTGACGACGCAATACGTTCGGCAACGCAACGTAACGCAACGGAGAAGTGTGGCTTGTTTTAAAATGTATGTGTAAAATGACGGAGCGTCAACGCTCCGACGCGACGACGCAACGCAGCACAACGTAGCAGTGTGGCTTCGCTCTAAGCTAGCTCACACTGTCATGGTTTCCTAGCATTACGCTTAACGTGAAACACTGATTCTTGTGTTTATATATTTTGGGTGACGTTACGTCACGGTAAAAAGCGCCTATTAGCGTTCATTAACTAGCTGTTCAAAGCCCGTAGTCAGTACCTATGTATTTGAAATTGACGCTTAAAACGTATTTAAATTTTAATATTTAATTAATATATTCCATAGAGTAGATGGTTATTAAGAGAGTATATTATTACCCTACAGTAGGTGATTTGAACAATAATAAATAAAAAAATATTTCGTGTTTTTAATGTATAAAATTTTTATATGTTGAGAAAATTGTTGTAAAAGTTTTGTTTGGTCGATGTATTTATAAGTACATTTTTAGATATTTACCTATTTTGTTATGTGTAATAATTTATAACACCAAATAGTACCTTTCAGATTTGTATTTATATTTAATGCAAGAATTGTAAGCAGTGTGTAGAGATTTTGTTGAATAAATGTCATGTTTCGAATGTTGTGTTGTCAATTACCCAATTTTCCTTTATTTATAATAATAATAAAAATCATTTATTCTCTCTTCACAAAAGTGGTCTTACGATAAAGGCTTACACTATAAAACTATGTCCACCTTTGTGAGAGACTGGTGCCTGAAGTAGGTTTTGAGAGTAAAACCTGTGTTACAGGTCACCAGGACGCTCACCTCGGCAAGATTGGCATTTCTATTTCTATGTTGTTTACATAGAAATAGAAATGCCCGGTAGGTACAAGAGATAAACAGTAAAGGTACAATATACAAAATTAATGGTACTGAAATTAAAATACTTGAAAAATGTATTAATAATATTGCAGAACTAGTCAAGAGTAGTAGGTGGAAGCGTGTGCAAATTGAGGATAAGTGTCAGTGAGGGTTGATATGTATATACAATGACTTATTATAAACTAGCTTCTGCCCGCGACTTCGTACGCGGTCCTATTGTTTATGCCAGCGACAACGGGGTCGGCAAAATCGAAGATCTGAAACGTCTGATGTCGAATTCTAAGAGCCCGGGGACGGGAAAACAACGGGATGCGTAAGACGATTCGAGACGTTCAAAAAGTACAATTTTGAATCATACCTCCGATGGCGGAATATGTGGCGTAGTCAATCATAATAGTATACGTAAATGCACTCCGTTCCTTATCAACCCAAGAAAGGTCGCCATGCCATCTGAAGAATCGGATGTCGGATTCTTCAGATGACATCGACATTCTGTTCAGAGAATGTCGAAGTCGATCAGAATTCAAACGTTCGTTGCGCTCTTCTTCTGTCTCTTCATGCCGTACTCCAGCAATTCTTTCTCTTTCACTTTCTAACTGATTATAAATATTTTGTTGTGTGCGTGTTTGGGACAATGTATGATAATCTCGATCAGCAGTTAGTCGCGCATCACGTTAGTAGATGTGCGAATACGCTGAGAACTCAAGCGTGATTCTGTATTCGTACGATCAGCGGACAGTCGCGCATCACGTTCCGCACTTGTCTCTAGAGACCTAGAAGCAGATGCGTAGATACGCTGAGAACGCAGGCGTTCTTCGCGATTTGAAGAGGTTTCCACGGAGCGAGTTGCAGTCTGATGTTCTCGAACAACATCAAGTCTCTCCTGACGCTCTTCGGTAGATTCTTGGGAACTTATGATCCTCAATCTTTTAGCTCCTTTGGAACATTGGGAAAGATTTGACCTCTTTCTAGGCATGGTTATAGTTTTATTGTGAAGATACCTGATCAATTAAAATCTAAGTGACTGCTCCCCTGCGTTACCGGGTAGGCTACCGTGTCACGAAGATAAATGGAAAAGGAAATTAAACACTTAAATAACATAAGCCCAAAGGCATATTTATTCAATAAAATAAAAAAATAAATGGGAGTTTTGGCCAGGAGAGTCAAATTTTCAATGATATACCATCGTCATCAAAAATCAGTCCTAAACTGTTACCACCTTCACCGCGTGGAGGTACTCCCACCTTATTATAATATACAGCGAAATTAGTGATAGCTTTACAGTTAAATTTTAAAAATTACAGCTTTGATTTCCACGTCAGATGTTTCTGATCTTCGATTTTCATAAGTCAACAGGAAATACCCATCAGACCGAACAACTTTTGCTAAGACGTCATTAATGTATGTGTTATGGTGTAGCTGGGCTCTTGGAGTTCCACATCAGGTGTTCCAGATCTTCATATTTATTCTCTCAGCAGAAAATGCTCATCACGTGGAACAATTTTTGCTACGGTACCATTTTTGTATCTCTTATAGTTTAGCTGGTCTGTTGCGGTTCTGCATCAGGTGTTCAAGTTTCCAAGATAAATTATAGCCTATATGTTGCCCAGACTTAATACCTATACAACAACAAAAAAATCATTCAAATCCGTTCAGCAGTTCCGAAGATTAGCGTGTACAAACAAACAGACAAATAGACAAATTTTTTTTTTGGATTCGTGCTCTATTACTGTTTCTAAACCCCCCTCAATTATTATTTTTTTAATATATTCAATGTACAGACACTGTTTTTTTTACTGTTTTATTATATTATGTATAGATAGACGCGTCATACACGAACATTAGTGCACTTTAAAACGGCGCAAAATTTTATATTACATACCAGGGCCTCAAGTCTGCTATTACAATAGTGTCAGAATGGTCTGTCATTGATTTTATAATTGTTGATTTTGACAACTTTGGTAATCTACTAATATAATGGCGTCATTATGAATTTATGACTTTCCAATGGTCAACCACTGACACGCCATTGAAAGAAATGATATAGAATGGTAATCTCGTACATAATGACAAATTAATGACTGACTTAGTTTACGAACTTATTACTACTTCAGATTGCTTATAACACTTATAAACAATATGTAAAAATATATTTAAATGAAATCTGGCATGAATAAATGTTCAAATTTGTTGACAATGTCATTATAACACAATTCTATCACGAGACCATTGACCGAACAATGATCGACCATTATGGATTTAGCAGATTACGAACTTTTATGACGACGAAATTACGAAATTATAAAAATAGCAGACTTGGCCCCCAGTAGGCACGTACAATTATACAGTGCAAAGAAAAGGACATAAGCATTCAGCGTACACCTGTTAGAAAAAGATAAACATATAAATTTTGTTACGTCAGTTATGTGTGAATACGAGCGATACTGACGTATAGCCGCGACACTGGGTGGTACGTGACTAAGTGAAACCCCGGCAATTGCCTTGCTTTAATATTGCCATTATTGAGCGCGGGTAACGCATCTAAGTGTATTATATCATTGTGTATATATATTTATTTTGTTGTATTTGGCTAAACGTTTTTTTTGTATTTTATTATTTATTTTTTGTTCTACGTGTTCATGCCTAAAATAAAAAAAATAAAAAGTTGTCGCTGTGACCTTGTGGTTAATACGGCTTGGCAACCGGGTACGAGCAAGTACCATTTAGACTTTTTAACCGACTTCGAAAAGTAGGAGGTTCTCTATTCGATTGGTATTTTTTTTATGTCAGTACATTGTACAGTCACGAGCATAAATATGTATACAGATTGCATCATTCAAAAACAATTTTCTCATGAAATAACTATTTCAACTAATAGATAAAACCTATGTTACAGTAGTTTGGGATCAAAAATATCCTATTCGTAACATTTCAATCAATCGTTTAGGAAAAAATCAGTTTAGAATGAGACCAACTGTTTACATGTTTTTGCTCGTGATTGTAGACCGATTACGCTGAGATTTATGATCCGATTTACGTGATTCTTCTTTAGTTTGATGCGGAGTAGTTGCCAATTGGTCCCATAAAAAATTAACATAGTTTGGCCCAGTAGTTTTTATTTTATGAGCATTTTTTTTTCTTATTTTTTTTGTTTGACCACGCATAACTTTTTTCAGTGTAGTCCGATTTCGATGATTCTTTTTTAATTGATAGTGTATACCTCAAATGTGGTCCCATATATAATTTCAAGAAAATATTCCACACCTACGGGTAGAAAATTAAGGGATGACTGAATTTTTTTGGTGTCACCGTTTCGTAATTAATTTGTATGAATGTAGGCACTTAAAAGCGAGAAAAAAACTTTTTAACAAAAAGACAACCGCCTTCAGAAAGTAAAAAATGGCTTTCAATTCGCAAGTCAGTGGCAATACAAAACAACAAGCAAAACCAAAGTAGCCGACTTGCGAATTGAAAGTTATTTTTTACTTTTTGAAGGCGGTTGTCTTTTTTGTTAAAAAGATTTTTTGTAATTTCTGCTCACACTGATATCGGTGAAGAAAAACATCATGAGGAAACCTGGCCGTTTCGGTAGTTTCGATATGAAGTGGATGGTCACCCATTCACGGGCGACCGCGGCAAGCGTAGGTTAAAAATGATCAACTGATCCGTACGAAGCCGACCTCAACAAAGTAGGAAAGAGGAAAGGCAAGGTAGATGATGGTGTAGGTAGACAATAATAGCTCACGCCGTGGGATATACACGACCGATTCTTTGCTGACAACTTTTACATTAGATTAAGGTATGATGGAACTGGCGTGAACGTGTGTTCAAAAGTTCCTTTTTCTTAGCAAAAAGATTGAAAAAAAAGGTAGCAAAAAACATAAAATCAGTGTTTCTCTCATGTAGGTATAATTTAGGTCATGAAGTAATGTCATAATCTGTCGAGTGGTCAGTGGGAACAGTTAACAAGTTAACGGCATTCAGTTGACGGTGCCATAAACAAGTTTATGACGGGGCCGAGGTTGCCAGCACTCGGAGACACTCGTGATGTGGCCCAGATTTACTGTTCAGTTTAGGGTTACTAAGGTAGGAAAGAGAACTCATCTTAGACTGTAAATAGGTTTGAATGCCTTCGTTCTAGACCGAATATTAGGATGATAATATGTAAGTACCTAAATCGACTTTTTGTTTACATGCATGCACTGAATACTCAGGCTTCCGACTTCTGCACCCCGATTTCTGAGCGATGTGACAATTTTTCAATTACAACTTTGATAAAAACGGACTTACCCTTTTGTAAAATCAAAAGGGTAAGTCCGTTTTTTGACTAGGTTTTTTTTTAGTGTCGATAATATACGTAATCATTAAACAAAAAGCAGCTAATATCAACGATAGTTATTTGGTTATATTGAAATAACTACATTCTAGTGATATTTTTTTAATGTAAACGGCTAATAATTTACATTGCTTTGTATTTATCGTAAAATAACGGATTTTAAATGCTCGCATTGAAAATACGATAGCGTATTAACAGGGGTTCGGCAACCTGCAGCTCGCGAGCCGCATGCGGGTCCTTTGATGTGAAGTTGCGGCTCTTCGATTCCATAAGCAATCGTGCATTATGAACTAACGGTTTTCACAATCTTAAGATGACATATATAAGCAAATATTATAATTAAATGAATATACCTATAACACTTTTAGTGGCTCTCGAAAAATTGGATAATTTTGTAAATAGTATATTGATGGCTTCTCCGTTTCAAAAGTTTGCCGACCCCTGCGTTATACGGATCCTATATCCACGATTATTTCTACTTGAATTTGTCTTTTCTTAAAGTATCGGGAAAATATCTAATGTTAATATGAAGTAATATCAGCCCTAGTAAATCTCGCGCAATGTCAAAATTTATGATCACTCGAACACCTCATAAAGTGAAGGGATATTGACATCTTTACGCTTCACAAACCTTTATAATTTCTTTGTGATGTGAAGATTTCCTACCATTAAGGACGGGGACTTACTACCTACTCTTTTTGAGTGGTTCCGGATAAATAATATGACCCTCTGTCTTCACACTGTGGGAGTCGTAAAAAGGTGTGAGACGTTGCATTTCTTTTTGTTTAATAAGCTGCTAAATAATAATTTGTTTTTTTTTACCCTATGACCGATTATAACAGCGATCTATGGTCATATTTCCTTGTAGTCAAATCAGTTTGAGAAAATAGTTTGACTACGGGGAAGGACCCAAATAGTAGCCGCCATGTTATTACGCTGTACGGCTGTGTAAACAAAAATTGACAACTGTCAGTCAACCGATTGGCGTCTATAGTCTTTGTACTTTTATTATTTTCGTAACCAACGTATTTTTTTAATTATTACACCTATTACAAAATATTATTTTAATTATTTTTCAATAATAATAATAATAATAATAAAATTTTATTTTCAGACCAGGGTCCATAGTAGTGTTTTCATAACATGCTTAGTACCTACTTAATTAAAACTTTAAAAACAACATTGCTAGAATTAAAATCAGAATTAAAATCATAATTAAAATAAGTTACCTTATACTTAAAGTTTAAAGCTAATTTTACTTTTATCGAAAATATTAAATTAAAATCAAAACACAAAATTGCAATTAAATTAAAACATCAAAATAAATTAAATTAAAAATTCAAAGTAAAAACATAGCTGCACACATCTTCTCAATCTACGTAACTGGATGACGCTCGATGTGTCGTCATCCAGTGCCACATTATTGGGCTGTCCATCTTGCCCTAAAAAGTGTAATTTTTACCTCCTTCGTACAACGTGCAAACCTACGGGCCAGCATGTTACATCTAACTGCCAATGCTCTGCGTTCTGCGTAATTATATTCAATTATCAATATCAAAAATCGGTGTAATACCCTATAAGTACTTACCTATTGTATCGCCTTTAAAGTAGGTACATTCTGTAATAATACACAAACGCCAACGAATAACCCAATAATCAAAACATTATTAGGCGTATTTTTTGGATTCGACTTTAGGAGTTGCCGCGCAATTTCTTTTACATCAACTTTTTTCAGTTAGAAGGCGCTATTCCGATTCTTGTTGACTGGTTTGCATGTCAAATTCGTAAACCCATGTATCGTCATAGTAACAATGCGTTTTATGAATGTGGGGTCGGAATTGACTCTTTCTAACACGTTTTCAGCAACGTTTACGCGATTGAGATTTTGCAGACGATTCAAATCTTTCGGTACTAGTCGATTTGATTGCTCTGGCATGAAAGGCAACGCATTTCATGCCAGAGCAATCGTTAAAAACGGTACGAATTGATTCTTGATATACAGAAATTTCAGCAGTTATCTTTCCCAGACTAAAACGACGATTTGCAGTCACCATTTCCTTTATTAGAGCGATGTTAGTTCAGTGAAAGACGTTGATGGCCGACCAGAACGAGGCAAATCTTACACCACATCTCGACCACATTTAGGTGCATTATACCACTTGTCACAGTTCTGATAGTTTAGGAAATAAAAGGCTATGTAGAACTGTACGAATTTAATTTAATAGCTCTCACAAGAAAGATTAAAATGTGATGAGTATCAAAAACAAGTAAGTATTAAAATGAGGACTGACCTAAACGCACTAGAATTAGGCAGAGATTTCCAGGGAGGATTATGATCCACAGCCTGGCCGGCATACTGGATCGGCCGAAGAGAAGACTGGCGCGGTCGGCTCTGGGACGGAGGTCCCCCAGGCGGTCAGTAGGACCCGCCCTGGGCAGCAGGAGGCACGCGACAGCTCGACTTAACCCGCTTAACCGACTCTCGGTTGTAGACTGGTAGACTTGCAGTAAGTAGACTGGTAGACTTCAGCAACGTAAGCGTATGGGTAATCAGCGTGTTACCCCAGCGACAGCGAGATCTAGACTGACTCTTTGACAGGTTTTGTTTTCTGACCGCTCTTCCGAAATTCGTAAAAAATCCAATTATGAATCCTCTTTCTAGAACGGTCATCGGTTTTCCAAAGCGAGGTATTATAGTACCGGCCAGACTCAATTATTGCAGGCTGCCAGTTATTTTAATTAATTAGTGCGAATAGGATCTAAAGGAACACGCGATAAATCAGCGGGTGTTCAGCCGTTTAATATATAACACAAACATACATGCTTACAAAACACAGCATAGAGGATTTACGTTAGTTAGCCGTAAACTTATTAGAAGAAATGTTGACGGTCGTCAAGTTTGACGACTGTCATTGACAAACATGTCAAAGCAAAACATTATTTATTTTTCAGGTTTATAAATATTAATTTGATCCAATTATACAGGAATATAATGCAATGGATGCCGACAGGAACAGCATAAAAAACGTAAGTATACATAATACACATTCTATTCATAAGATTCCAAGAATCTACAAAAACAAATATTATAAAATGTAAACATAACGTGCGATGAATGATTTCATGCTTATAAAAAGTAAATATAGTTATCGGATTAAACCGAAATACTATACACTAATACCCACATGTTTTTGATAGAGTCGATTCACTGAAAACCTCATGTATGTAACATTGTCAGTGCTTCTGCACACGATATTCTATTTGCAATGCAACATTTAAGACCAATTATTTGTTCGACATTTTGAACTAGTAAAAATCGCAAAGCACATTTGACATAAACTGACTAAAT
The DNA here is from genome assembly GCA_947361185.1 of Charanyca ferruginea. Lineage (NCBI taxonomy): Eukaryota > Metazoa > Arthropoda > Insecta > Lepidoptera > Noctuidae > Charanyca > Charanyca ferruginea. The sequence goes on along the minus strand of OX376069.1, from coordinate 20,955,108 downwards.
GGCGCACTGTGAAACAGAATTACCAGTGACGATCGAACTCCGCGTGAGTAAAGAGGACAGTTGTGCCACTTAGCGTCAAAAAGAATTTAGACAATCCCTTTAAATGAGCTTTTTAAATGATTCAGTCCCGGTACTTTCAAAGCAGAATGTATATACCTATAGTAACCTATTTATAGGAGTTGGAGTTTTTTGGAGGCATATATCACAGAATATAAGGAAAATTCCTTTAAAATTGAAGGACTAACTTAGGCACGTAGTTTAGGTACCGATTTACCCGCAGAGGGTAAAAAGGGCTGAAAAGGGATCGTAATTAAAAAGATAATTCGAATTCCATTTACGACACTGCTCTTTCAATTAATCGACCGGGACTCGTTTGCTTTTATTTTTTTTCTCGACTGCGCAGCTACCGCTTTGCTTTTAAATGTTTTTTGTACCTACCTACATATAAAGGTAGGTACTTTTATCATCCATATTTTATCTCTTGTTGTATATGGAGAGAAGTGTTGTAATTTCGTTGCGGGATCAGTTGAGTCGTTTCTCCGGGACTCGTCGATCTTTATTGTTTCGGCGGTTTTCTGGTGGTCGACACTCTTGATACTGGTTTTCAGGAGTTGCAGTGGTTTGTGACTAGTATGGCGGGCTTGTTCTAGCTGTGCCCGCGACATCACTCACGTGAATCGAATTTTTACTAAAAGCTTATGGCCGGCTCCACACGTTGGGCCCAACGTAGGTCCCAACGCCACTCGTCCAACGTGTGGATCTAGAAAATAGTATTGGCGCCAACGTTGGGAGAAGCGTTGGGAGTTGGCCGATGCGTGACGGTTTTATCAAAGGAATCTGCGCCAATGTTTGCGATCCGTACACACGTGTTCTGTTACAACACGCATCGAGAGCGCACGACGAGCGAGAATGTTATTCTCACCCTCAAAAATGCCACCCGCATGGACAAATGAAAAAGTTATCGAATTATAGAAGTTTACCAGGCACAGCAGTTTACATATGGAATGCATCTCGGAAGGACAGTATTCAGTAACAAATATTAAAAATTATAATTGGTACGCAGTAGGTAATGTAAAAGCGCTTAGAGCAATTTTGATTTCTGTATCGGACATCTTCACGTTGGCTCTGACGGGACAGGACTGGTATAATAGCGAAATCACGAAATTAACCGACCATGGAGTACTGCTCGCACCTTTGGGATGGATCAGCCAAATATTAACTGGAGGCGTTGAAAGTTATTCATAGTCGTGCCAAGAGGCTCTGTGACACTCTAGTTGGGGGTTGGGGTTAGACTCCAGAATCTTGAACATCGTCGCACCGTTGCTATAGCCTATCAGTCTTTTCCCGGATAAATTTGGAGAGTGTGCTTCGGAATTGCACAATTTGATTCCCCCGTCCCCATTCCATCATCGGATGAGCAGAGATACGGCGAGCGTCACTGTTATATGGTTGAAGTGTTGCTTCCACATTTATTGTGCGAACTGCCAGACTGTGAAATTCACTCTCTGTTGTCTGATAAATATAAACTGGGTATCTTCAAGCCACCAGTGAACCAGTTCAACCTAGGTAAGTGTGATCCACTTTAGACCGCATCATCACTTAAGATCAGGTGAGTGGCGGTCAAACGCAAGCCTATAGAAATATAATAAAGATAAGAATTGCAGAAATAAACAATATACTTATTATTTCTAAATAAAACGGATTAAACTATTTTATATTAGTGGTTTTTTGTGGTAAAGCACTATCGTCGACGATAGGTCTTTATGTAAATGTCATCATCATCTGCCTACCTATTTCCCAACATGGGTTTTACATAGAAGGACTGCCTATATCTGACCTCTACAACCCAGTTGCTGGGTAGCACGATACCCCTCGTTAAGACTGGTTATTAGATTTTCTAGCTTCTGACTATAAGGATACCTGTAACGACTGTCAAAGATCTACGAATGATAACTGGGACCAAAAATGTTTAAGGCGCTTCCCTGACCAAATAACCTTGACCATACATTTTCTCTTTGCCGCAGAATCGAAATTCGCACAATTTTTGTTTTTATTTTGTTATAAAAAAAGGAAACGATCTTTTGAAATAAAACAAAGTGAATTAGAAAGTTTTTTTTAAGTTACCTATCTATTAGTGTAATGCTCAAATTAATAGCACGTCAACTTTAGCAAAACATAGGTACAAGTTTTAAATTATTTTAGTCATTTTTTAACAGGGAGATTTAGGTGTACATAAAAAAAAAATAAGAACGTGGAATGTGATGATAGGATATTGAACATTAATAATATGCTTTTAGATGTAGTTTGTTTCTCTTAATTAATGAGTTAATAGCCCCTGAATAACGAAGAAAAACGCACTTTTGGTTGGGGTAGCGCCTTAACGTGCTTTCTGATGCACGGAGGGATACACATAGGCATAGTATGATCATGGAAAAAAAATTGTAAACGTATTCGAGATAAATACAAAAAAACACCATCTTCATTCGGGCGGTCATAATATTATTAGATACTATGTAAGCTATGTATTATCGATTACTATACAAAGATTTCATTTCACTATGGTTCTATGAAGTTTAATAATTCATTGTCTCCGAGATTGCTGTGACTAAGACAGTTGTTCGGTGTTTCTTAACGTAAATGTCTCCTGTATAAACTCTTAAGCTCTAAAGCTCAGATAATGTAAACATTTATGTAGATTTGCTGGTGTATTGTTACGTCAGACCAGTTAGCATAGTAACTAGACTAGGCTTAGGTTTATAAGATAATTGTAATAAAGCCTTGATTTTTGTATTACTTACCCTCGGTTTTACGAACGAAAAAATTTTTGTGGCGAAGTAAATGCCGTACAGATCGATCGGTCAAAGGTTACCGCGGTCGGGCTGTGGATGGGTGACCATCCATTTCATACCGAGTTCCCTCCTTGCCTCGGAAAGCACGTAAAGCCGTTGGTCTCGGATGTCATTCGTAGATCTTTGACAGTCGTTAAGGGTAGTCAGAAGCCAGAAAGTCTGACAACCAGTCTTACCAAGGGGTCGCTAGCCCTTGGTAAGACTATAATTTTTTTCTAAACTGAATAGTTTGCGTGAGAGACACTTCCAAAGTGGTAAAATGTGTCCCCCCCCGTCTTAGACGTCCGGGAGGGAGTCTTAACACCTCACTCCCCCCTGACCCAAAAAGTGCGGGCCGGCACCAGCCGGGGGTTGCGGAAGTATCTCCAGTACCCGCGACCTCCGACGTAGGTGTGAGATGGAACACCGGGGTGGTATTTAGTCAGTAAGAGTCTGACAGATCCCTCCGCTCGCCCCAGGGCGGCGGACATCCATGAGGATTTTCCACCCCGGAACAAAAAAGTAGAAATATTCTACTTTTACGACGATAGATACGACATAAGTATTCGTAATTTAACCTCGTATTTGCAACATATAGCCCGATCGCTTAACTGAGACCGTTTCTGTGATAGCTGCGCGGTACGGGAGAGGTGTTAAAAAGTCAGGAGTTCCTAAGCTGAACTGCCCTGAGTCCGAGGGTGTTGCGCAGTGGTACGTACAGATACATAGTTCTTCTCTTGGATTGTAGTACCTACAACAATTGTACTATTTTATTTTCTAATAAATAAAAAGATTAAGACAATCTTTGGCTAACTATTGAATTAAATAATAACAATAAATAAATAGATAAAGAAATTTTAATCTCTGCTAGAGTTACACACTAATATCTTCTTTTAGTAGAGCGTCCAAAAAACTAACCTGTAAAGAAGGCCGCATTAAAAAAAAGATTGTGGTCCCCTGGCCTAACGTATTGCAATCATTCCACCTACAGTATTCTTTCTTTGACGCAAGACGTCTGTAAGCTCTACACGACAACCACCAAAACAATTTCGATGATTTCTTGCTTCATATCTACATCAAAAAGTACTTTTCGTCCCAGAATATAAAAATACGGGCGAAGCTCAAAAACATGATATATAAAATGAATGCATTACCATATTCAGAAAGTTTTCCGGTTCTCTGTCGTGACGATAAGCCTGAATATTGAGTAGCTATAGGAAAATTACAAAGATGAAAGAGAGAAATTCTTCGAATACTGTTGTAACCGCGGCCCGATCTCTATAGTACAGTGAGCTTTTGGATTGTATAGTGCTTTGATGTTCTACACTAACTTTCGTCCGTGTGATTTTTTTTAGGAATCTCTATTTTTTCAGAATAAAGTATACAATAAGTTAATTAACGAAAGGCGTTCCCTTTGACCGTTAATACTACATCGTCCATAGATACTATATTTTAGATTTTTTAAATTTCGTACTAATTCCGATCATCATCATCATGTCATCATGTGAACCTTTAGACGCCCACTGCTGGGCATAGGTCTTCCCCAAGGGGGTTTAGGTGTTTTAGCCGTAATCGCCATGCTTGGCCGATGCATGTTGGCGATCGCAGTAGGTGTAATTTTACTCAAAAAGCCGCTGCTGCCCATCCTCTGGTTAATATCGCTCTGTCGCCTTCTACGACACCCACGGGTAGAAATGGAGTGGTACTATTCGCGGCCGACACCACACGGCGACTAATTTGGATACTTACAAAAAACACTACATTTTTTTTATTCTCATTTTTTTATGTTGATATATTTTTTAAATCTAGTAATGGAGTAGATTAACGAGTATAAGAGAACGCTGTCTGTTATTTAACTTACTGTGTATAGATTAAAAAAAAAATGTTTCAATAGGAAGCTACGTATGCGTAGCTTTTTATTAGTGAAAGAATTTTTAGAATCAGACTAGTATGTAGTCTCAAAAAAAAGTCAAAGTCAAATCATTTATTTCAATTAGACCATTAAAGGCACTTTTTAACGTCATATTCTAAAAATTTGAATCTAGTTGCCCATTCCAAATGGTAGTTTCGTATGGAGAAGAATGGGCAAGAAACTCCATACATACTCTTTTAAAAAGAATATTGCTCCAGCTTTATTAGTATAGATTTCAACAATAGCTCGTTACTCCTTAGCTAAGTACTTATCTACACGAAACATGAGTTCTTTATCTTTCTCAAATCTTAGCTAAGAACCTTTTGTGTCCAAGATTCTTATCAATAGCATTCTCTGGGTTTGTTTGGGCGGGAAAATAGACCTGTTGCGTCCGCAGTTGTCCGCATCCTCCCTTTATTACTTTGTTTCGGGTTGATCTTGATCCACCATTCCCCTGTTAGTCGAGTCAGTCGCCCGCCAACCGTGGTCTAGGGAGCACACGCTCCCGTTTGTGTGGGTACCGCGAAACATTTTGCAGTCGTAACATTTCTGTTGTTTTGGCGATTTGTAATTTAATGAAAGTGTAGTTTTGATTTTGTGTGGTGGAGTTGATTGTTTTTGTTATATTTTTAGTATATTTGTACAGAGTTACTTGTTTAGAGAAATCCGTAATAAAGATGAAATATTAATTACAGTTAATAAGTGAAATTTTCAGCTCTAGAACACAATACAAAACACTCAACACTCACATCATTGAACATAATAAATACAATAAAAACACAAGTGTCCAGTGCTAAAAATTATCAAAAATGCATATCCTGCACCTATCCTATGTGTTCCTGTTCGCACCGGTTTTATCCGGTCCCCTGACTTCTCGAGTGGTATACAAAGTAGGGGTTCTTATGGCGTCTCGTCTGGACTCCCCTTTTGACCTGGAGCGCTGCGGCCCTGCTGTGGATTTGGCCTTGGATAAAGTCAATGAGAAGTTCCTCGCGCATCATGGCATTGAGTTACAGAAGGTGCAGGGCAGGTGAGTGTTCAAACTTTTCTACTAAACTTCGAATATCATCATCATCATTTCAGCCGAAAGACGTCCACTGCTGGACATAGGCCTCCCCAAGGGGAGATTTTGCCATAATCACCACGCTTGGCAGGTGGATTGGCGATCGCAGTATGGGTGTTACAAAGGAACAGAGAACGCTGCTGCCCCATTCTCTGGTAAGTCCCTTAGTCACCTCTTACGACACCCACGGGAAGATATGGGATGGTGCTATTCTTTACGTCCGACACCACACGGACGACGAACGACGAACTTCGAATATACTTTGGTATTTAACATAAGAACCCCAACTTGTATATTCCCATGGTAGGCCAGAAGGCAGTTGGTGCTTAAGTACCAACTCTCTTCTGGAGACAAGCCTCGGCCAAGTACTGAAACTATCATAAGCTTCTAAGACAGATGATAGTTTCAGTACTTGGCCGGTTGATTTTCTTTACCATAGCACGAACTGTTTTGCGTATATATAAATATTGGTCAAAAATATATTTTAATGTTCATTAGAAATAGCTAAAAATGCATTAATTCCAGGTTCTGAACCCGCACCTGTTAAACTTTCCAATCACCAAGAGCAAGAATAACTATTTTGAAAAATATCATTGCCTGGGGTGCCTTCTTGGCCAGTATTGGGGAAAGGGTTCAAATTCTGTAGTACCTCTAACGGTTTGGTACCTTTAGAGAACTGGTCAACGATATCATTAGATACAAGGTACAGACGCCAGTACATCAAGACATACCAAACTGTAAATTTTTCCCAATTGAATATGAACCTTAGTTTGTTGTAATAATGTTGAAAATCTATTAAAGAAAGGATCATGGCAGGATTTGTACTTAAAAAAAAAAAAATATGGTTAGAGAAGTTGAAATTCTAATTCTTATACTCTTGGGTAGTTGGGTACCTAAAGAGGATCTTCAGGCATTTACCATGTTTTTAAACCCCCGCAATAAAAATGGATGTTAAAGGTTATATATAGTAGTTATAGAATAGTTTAACGAAAAGCTCATTATTTCAGAACGAAATGACGACTGACAGTAACAGTGACACTGACAGCGTCGTTTTGCAGTTCTTACTCTGAAATTGCATCGTTTTATGGGAAATAAAGTCACAAATAATGTTTTTTTTTTCCACACACTTATCTGCCAATTTGATAGATTCGTTAATGTCACTTATAACTTTCTTTTTTTATAAACCCAAAATGGGCAACACAATGAAACGAAAAGGTGTTATTTTCATTTCAAAATATTTTCATTATGCGGGGGTTTAAAAATATGGTAAGTATGTAAATAAATCTACTTCTGGTAATGTATTCTCTACATTGGAAAATATTTTGAACTTTTTGAACTCTCTAAATGATTTTTATTTTTTATACAAAAGAATGTATGGACCTCGCCATGATTTTTTGACAAATTGTTGTAGCTTGATATGCTGGCCTCTGTACATTGTCTAATTCCATCCCACTGGAGCACAAAGCGTAAATTAAAAATGTAATAAAAAGAAAGAAAACTTTTCACTTTATGGATCAAAGTAGTCCAAAGACTCAATTTCTTGTTACAAAACAAGTTTTTCTGGAACTCAAAGAAGTTTTCAACAAATGTGTTTTTAATTTTTTTATTTCACAAAGGTATTGTTATATTATTTTGGTGAAAAAGGTTTGACTTGACTTTGTTTGTGCCATAAAACAAACTCTTATTTATTGTTTAGGGGAGAAAAATGAAGCCTTAAACTTTTATTTACTTCGTCCATTTATCCTCTTTCTTGACAAAGAGAAGCTTCCCTTCCGCCCGAGGGCATGTTTTAATGATGTTAAGAAAATATACGCAAAATGGTGTCTGAACGTAGATCACACCTGCCGGAAATTACACAGCGGAAATTCGGCGTTTTCAATATAAAATGTAAATTACGTGACCTCTTTTAAAAAGCATTGTGTTGTACGTACAATTTTCAATATCAGTCAGATGTAGTTTCGCTAGAACGTAGTTACTATACGTTTAAAAATCTGTGTGGTTATAGCAATGTTCGTTAACTGTTCATCGTAACTTCGTATCGTCTTGTACCTTCAAAGTATCTCATGGTTTCGTAGCCTCTCGTAGCTTCGTAGAGCCTCGTAACATGGCGTAGCTACGTAGCGTCCCGCAGTTTCGTAGTGTCTTGAATCTATGTAGAGTCTCGTAGCTTCGTAGCGTCTCTTAACTTCGTAGCTTTTCTAGTTTCGTAGGGTCTCGTATTTTCATAGCGTTTCGTTCCTTTGTAATGTCTCGTTCCTTTTTGTTGAGTCTAGTGACTTCGTGACGTCTAGTAGCTTCGTAGCGTCTTAGTTGCTTCTCGAGGTATCTCGTAGCTTCGTAGCGAAACATGGCTACGTCGTAGCTTCGTAACGCCTCCTAGCTTCGTAGTGTCTCGTAGCAACATAGATGTTCAGCGTAGTTGTCAAGATATGAACATACGTGTAAGTGTCAGGTTATTTAGTGTCATTATTTCTTAATGGGTTTGGTTGTTAAGAAGTAGGTACTAAAATGCATAAAAAAACTTTTGTACCAAAATGACATCAAACTTAAACTCAAAACCATTTATTTCAATTAAACCATTTACGGGTACTTTTGAATTGTCAGAGTCAGTCAGTTAGACAGATGAAGATGAGAGAATAATAAACAAGTCTTGCAAAAAAGAGGTCTAGAGAAAAATATAGTAAAAAAAAACAATTCAAACTAAAATTTAAAATAACCGAGGCTTTTAAAGATGACCAGTCCCAACTGACAGATTTAGCTCAACCATTTTGAAGGGAACCGAATGGTCCAACACATGCGCCACCATCAGCGAGAGATTCCAGTGAGCATGACAAATTCTCAACCGCCAGGTCATATTCAAGTCAACGAAAGACATATCTCGTCAATGGTAGCTTTAAAGTACATAGTGCTCACATGTATGTGCTACGAAAAATTTTATAATACTGACACATTAAGTTTATACAATGCAAAGATAATATAGATCTACATCTTCAGCAGCTCCAAAAATAGTTTAAAATATGCTAATCACTTAATCTATGAACACTTATGGCTGTGAAACTAGACCAGCACCCAGCCAAGCATTTTTATCAGTGATGTAATCACTCAATTTATAATATGCTCGGATACATAGTGTGCGTTTAATATTAGTCTTAAATTTTGTCTCATTAGTTGAATAATGTGGGTATTTTATTGTAACACTTTTAACAGTACCCCATGAAAGACGAATCTATTTAAACCAGTCTGAAACCTGGTTGAACTAGTTGGTCCCTATTTCTAGCATTATAATTATGTCTGTCACCTCATTTCTCAAAAAGATGCATGCATTTTTTCTAGCGTACATAATGTTTTCATAGATGTATTGACAAGGCACCGTCATTATATTAATTTCCTTAAACAGTCCCTTAGAGAATCGCGCATACGTAGATTGTAAATAGGGTATTTTACTCTATACGAGAAAAAATCTATAAATATGTTATTGAGACAGTTTAGGCATTAAGCAGTCGGAAAATGTAAGTTTTAGTTCATAAAATAACAAAACAAATTTTTAAATTCAATTCAAAGTTTTCAGTATTTTTAATCTGTTATAAAACACCGTGAAATAGTAGCGGCCATGTTATTACGCCATACGGCTGTGTAAACAAAAAATTGTCAACTGTCAGTCAACCGATTGGCGTAATATAGGCTTTGTACTTTTATTATTTTCGTAACCAACGTAATTTTTTCATTATTACGCCTATTACAAAATATGCTTTTAATTATTTTTAAATTATATACAATTATCATATTTAATATGAGCTCATTTGATACAAAACGAACTGACGTCATTTACGCTGAGCAATATGGCGTCCAGTAAGAGGCGTTTTCGTCAAACTACGCGCGAAATTTGAAAATTGAAAATTTAGATGCATTTTTATGGCACTTATCGATTGAATAAAAATGTTGTGTTTTTTTTTGTGGCATATTAGCACTACAGAATTTCATTGAGACACTTTTCAAAAATGGGTGTAATACCCTATTGCTCTAGAGCATTAATTTCTGGACATCTTGGTCCAATAGCGTATTTTACTCTATACGAGAAAAAAATCTATAAATATGTTATTGAGACAGTTTAGGCATAAAGCAGTCGGAAAATGTAAGTTTTAGTTCATATAATAACAAAACAAATTTTTAAATTCAATTCAAAGTTTTCAGTATTTTTAATCTGTTATAAAACACTGTGAAATAGTAGCGGCCATGTTATTACGCCGTACGGCTGTGTAAACAAAAAATTGTCAACTGTCAGTTAACCGATTGGCGTAATCTACGCTTTGTACTTTTATTATTTTCGTAACCAACGTATTTTTTTCGTTATTACACCTAGTACAAAATATGCTTTTAATTATTTTTAAATGATATACAATTATCATATCTAATATAAGCTCATTTGATACAAAACGAACTGACGTCATTTACGCTGAGCAATATGGCGTCCAGTAAAAGGCGTTTTCGTCAAACTACGCGCGAAATTTGAAAATTGAAAATTTAGATGCATTTTTATGGCACTTATCGATTGAATAAAAATGTTGTGTTTTTTTTTGTGGCATATTAGCACTACAGAATTTCATTGAGACACTTTTCAAAAATGGGTGTAATACCCTATTGCTCTAGAGCATTAATTTCTGGACATCTTGGTCCAATAGCGTATTTTACTCTATACGAGAAAAAAATCTATAAATATGTTATTGAGACAGTTTAGGCATAAAGCAGTCGGAAAATGTAAGTTTTAGTTCATATAATAACAAAACAAATTTTTAAATTCAATTCAAAGTTTTCAGTATTTTTAATCTGTTATAAAACACTGTGAAATAGTAGCGGCCATGTTATTACGCCGTACGGCTGTGTAAACAAAAAATTGTCAACTGTCAGTTAACCGATTGGCGTAATCTACGCTTTGTACTTTTATTATTTTCGTAACCAACGTATTTTTTTCGTTATTACACCTAGTACAAAATATGCTTTTAATTATTTTTAAATGATATACAATTATCATATCTAATATAAGCTCATTTGATACAAAACGAACTGACGTCATTTACGCTGAGCAATATGGCGTCCAGTAAAAGGCGTTTTCGTCAAACTACGCGCGAAATTTGAAAATTTAAAATTTAGATGCATTTTTATGGCACTTATCGATTGAATAAAAATGTTGTTTTTTTTTGGTATCATATTAGCACTACAGAATTTCATTGAGACACTTTTAAAAAATGGGTGTAATACCCTATTCCAATTTGTCACTGTGAGCAAGCTACACTATTACTGAGTGTCATGGAATATTTTATGGTCAAACTCAAACTCAAATCATTTATTTCAAATAAACCATTTACGGGCTCTTTTGAATTGTCAAGGAGTCAGTCAGTCAAAAAGTTGCGCCTATAGTTGCTCGTTCCAAACAGAAGGTTTCTATGGAGAAGAACCAGCAAGAAACTCCATGAACACTCTTTTATAATCAATAGAATATTACAAATTTAGGTTACATCATTCATGTTGAACCCTTAGGGGTACAATGTGAGAACAATGTAACAAGTTGTGCACGTTAAAAGAGGTCTAGTGACAATGAAACTAGACAATTCAAAATAAATTTAAAATAACCGAGGCAGCTAAGAGATGACCAGTCTCAACTGTCGGCGCCCGTTCACGAACATGACGCACGCGTATACTGGACTTTCGTGGAGGGGGGTCGTGGCTAAGTAGAAGCGATACGGATGGACTGGTCAAGGTTAAGCTACGCTTGCCGCGGTCGGTCCGTAGATGGGTGACCATCAATATAATACCGAAACCCCTCCGTACCTCGGAAAGCACGTAAAGCCGTTAGTCCCGTCTGTTATTTGTATATCATTGACTATAGGTATGATTAACCAGAAGCCAGAAAGTCTGACAATTCTTACTCAAACACAAACTCGAACTCAAAATCATTTATTTCAAATAAACCATTTACAGGTACTTTTGAATTGTAAGAGTCGACCAAGTCTTACCAAGGAGAATCGTATTACCCTGTAACTGGGTTCTGGTGATCAGATAGGCAGTCGCTCCATGTAAAACATTATTATTCAGCTGCATTCGGTTAGATTAGAAGTCGATCCCAACATAGTTAGGAAAAGGCTAAGGATGATGATGATGACTTGACTTTTGTGGACGAAGTCACAGACAGAAGCTAGTTCGTTATATTTATATCGACAACTATTTACAAACGAGCAAAGGTTAGTAAAATAAAACTTCTGTCACACCTACACTCCACTTAATATCAAACTGTAAACTATAATGAAATGTAAATAAAACTGTTCTGAACTTTCTGACGTTGGTCCTTAAAGTTTACACGCTCGTAAACTACGTCTTTAGACAAAGTCATCTACTTAACATTCCTCCAGTGCATCGTCTTTATAGTATCTATTATACTTCTTGAAATTTACGAGCGCGCTTCAAATGCCTCTTATATTGTACATGTTATACAGGGTGCAATTGAAGTCATGGGCATTCTTTTAAACTAAGACCCTACTCACGATAATAACTGCATTAATTAAATTACTATTACTCAAATCAACATCATCTGCCTAGCCTTTTCCCAAGTATATTGGGGTCGGCTTCAAGTTTAACCGGATGCAGCTGAATACCAGTGTTTGACATGGAGCCTATCGGACCTCTACAACCCAGTTACTGGGTAACACGATACCCCTTGGTAACACCCTTTGTCAGACTTTCTGGCTTCTGACTATACCCATAACGACTGCCAAAGATCTACAAATGACAGCCGGGACCAAAGGCTTTACGTGATTTCCGAGGCACAGAGGGAACTCGGTATGAAAGGGATGGTCACCCATCCACAGACCGACCGCGGTTAGCGTAGCATAACCTTTGACCAATCGATCTGTACGGCTTTGACTTAGCCACGAGCTCCTATTACTCAAATAAAAAAAAATATTAATGCAAGTATGGAAAACCTTAAAAATGTAGTAATTCATAAGGCTAAAGGCTTATTATTGCAAATAATATTATTAATGCAAGTATGGAAAACCTTAAATAAACACTATTAAACAGTATTTTGTTTTTATTACTTCTAAGTAATAAAAACAAAATACTTCATTAACGCCGTATTAAAATCTTAAAGCGCAGTACAGCCTAATGCAATTACTATCGTGAGTAGTGCGGTGCCTTAGTTTAAAATAATGCCCACAATTTCAATTGCATTCTGTTTAAATAAACTTTAATATTATAAAGTTGTAGAGTTTGTTTTTCTTTGAACGCGCTATCTCCGGCACTAACTACTGGTGCGATTTTGAAATTCTTACGTTGATAGACGTTAGGAGTTAGTGGAGTAGAAGAAGTTAGGGAGTTACTACACTAATCGATCGATCATCGATCGATGCCATCGGTCGACATCGATCAACGTCTAGCTTTGGTTGATCGACGGATACCGTTCGACCAACTAATCGATCGATTGCCGGTCGATGGCATCGGTCGACGTTGATCGATTAACTCCGGCTGTAATCCATCACTAATAATAATCAAGCAGCTCGATCGACGTCGACTAATCCATTCTACCATCGATCGATCGTCGATCGATAATAATCGATCGATTGGTCTGGTAGAAACTATCGATCGACGTCGACTAATCCATTCTACCATCGATCGATCGTCGATCGATAATAATCGATCGATTGGTCTGGTAGAAACTATCGATCGACGTCGACTAATCCATTCTACCATCGATCGATGATCGATAGATTGGTCTGGTAACACCCTTACGTTATCCTTGAGTGCTATTGGCTAAATTTTATTATATAAAAAATGGGATTTGTAAGGAAATTCACGCGGATTAAGTCCCGGGCAAAAATGAGTCATTTATACTAATACTAGTTGACCCGGCAAACGTTGTTTAGACAAACACAAAAAAAAACATGAAAATCGGTCAAGACGTTTCGTAGGGGTCGATAACAATCACTAACGAGGTTTTTATATGTCAATGACTTAGCTAGGGAAACTGATTTACCCCCCCCCCCCCCCCTCTCATGTTACCAATGATTATACACTTCTGGACACATCTATTGGCCCACCTTGTATTTTCAGTTTCGTTTGGTCCTAGCTAAAATTTTATATTAGGTCGAGCAAAAAGTTTTTATGTAGTTTTGAACCTGGCACATTCACAATTTCATTCAATAGTCTTTTTTTGAATTTCGAACACAGAATTTAAAGAAACAAAAGACAATTTGGAGCCTGTTTGTTGATATCAAACAATCGAATACTAAGAAAACTTGGTTTTATTGGTTTACTTGGATTTAATTCTTGAAAAAGTGATTGATATCTTTGGTTTTGCAACAAACATTACTTATTCTTAACATTAAGGTGAGGTTCTATCAATAATCTATGGATACTTCACCTGAAGTCGCCGCCCAAGCTGTGGCACTTATTCAGGCCGGACACAGCCAAAGAAACGTGAGTGCTCAACTTAATTTAAGTCGATCTGCGGTCCGAAATGTTTATCGGAGGTACCTAGAGACTGGCGGCTTTGTTCGTTGCCAAAGAAGGCCACGATCTCGGGTCACAACTGAAAGGCAGGATCGATTCATCGTGACGACCAGCTTGAGAAATCGTCACCTTACCTCCATTGAGATACAAAACCAACTTCGCGACTTCCACGGAGTATCTGTGAGCGCTCGAACTGTTCGGAGAAGGTTAAAAGAACGCGATATGGTACCACACAAGCCAGCTAATGGGCCCAAACTAACGCGAGCCCACCGAACAGCGCGCCTTCATTTCGCACGCAGTCATTTAAATTGGACACAGCAAGATTGGAGCCGTGTACTCTTTTCTGATGAGTCTAAAATTGTGTTACATGGCAATGATGGAAGGAAGAAGGTCTACCGACGTAAGGGAGAGCGTTTCGCACAATGCTGCTTTGAAGAGAGGGTTGCTTATGGCGGTGGCTCATGGACTGTCTGGGGCGGTATATCCGCGAGCGGCAAAACTCAACTTGAGGTTGTTACAGGACCACGGCTGCCAACATTAAATGCTGAAAGGTACATTTTCGTGAGTGCTTAGAACCTCACGTGATACCATATGCGGACTATGTGGGCCCAAATTTCCTTTTTATGCATGATAATGCAAGAGCCCATGCGGCCGGCATCGTCAGGGAATATCTTCGGGATGTGAACATCACAGTTATGGACTGGCCAGCCAGAAGCCCAGACATGAACCCCATTGAGCACATGTGGGACGAGCTAAAAAGACGTGTTAGGGCTCGTCAGCCAGTTGCCCAGACGATGCAGGAGTTGAAAACTGTCATAGAAGAGGAATGGGAGATGATCCCTCAAAATTTCATAGAGCGGTTGATAAACTCTATGCCTAATCGTATGAGAGCTGTGGTAGATGCCCATGGAGGCAACACGCGTTATTAAATTAAACCTTTATTTGATAAAACATGTTTTTTATTCAAAAATCAATTGCTTTAACAAGGCGCATATCCGACTTGTTAGGCGTAGCTCCATGTCGTATGGTATTCTGAATTCAAATTTAAAACAATACGATCGAAAAAGATGGTAAAATGTATCAGGTTTAAAACTGCATCAACAGTTTTTGTTCAATCTAGCAATCATATTTCGGTAGGGGCCATCGAAACCTAAACTCTAAGGTGGGCCAATAGATGTGTCCAGAAGTGTAGTACATAACATAAACTGTCAATAATAGCTAGGGCATGAAATGCACTGACGAGTTAGATTCGGTGTTATTGGTCTAATCTTTGTCATACATATGTATATTACCAGCTTATTACCCCCACAGAATACCAGTTTTACCCACGCAGAGGTAATTACCCCCAGGTTAGGAACCGTGGTAGTAAGGTATACATTACAATCATTGGCGTGCGTTCTTGACATGTAGCATATCTACAGACTAGCTCTAGTCTAGTTACTGAATTTGCCCCGCAAAAAAAAGTTAATAGTTTAATGAAAAGCTCATTATTTCAGAACAAAACGGTGACTTACAGCGCGACGCAGCCTTACGTACTTTGTGCTTACAGTGACAGTGACACTGACAGCCGTCGTTTCGCAGTTCTTACACTGAAATTGCATCGTTTTATGGGAAATAATATCACAAATAATGGTTATTTTTTTCCACACACTTGTCACATCACTTGTCTGCCAATTTTATAGATCCGTTAGCGTCGCTTGTCACTTTCTTTTTTTTATAAACACAAAATGGACTTCGAGATGAAACGAAAAAGTGTTATTTTCATTTCGTAATATTTTAATTATGCGGGGATTTAAAAATATGCTAAGTATATCAATTTACTCCTGGTAATGTATTCTTCACATTGGAAAATATTTTAAACCCTATGATTCAGTAACCTCTTTATTATAATACTAGCGACCCGGCCCGGCTTCGCATGGGCCTATAGCCTTCCTCGATAAATGGACTATTCAACTCAATTTTTTTTTTTCATTTCGGATCAGTAGATCCTTAGATTAGCGCGTACAACCAAATAAACAAACAAACAAACTCTTCAGCTTTATAATATTAGTATGTGATTAGTATAGATATAGTAAATATATAGTATAGATTAGTATAGATGTTTCAATAAACCTCTGAACATCGAGTATGGAATATATTTACGTAGGTAGAAGATTGGATGGATCGCCTTTTGATTATGATATGATAAGGAAAGCTTATTGAGAGTTATTTTTATGTTTTTCTTGATTGAATATCTTCGGAATTCTTTGTACTTTTGTAGAAGTAGTTTCAGTTAATGTGATTGCCAGGGGGCAATGGTATTTTTTTTGTATAACCTTTTGTCCGTGTCAGGGAACGATACTCAAATTTCAACTCTTCTTTGGATTAAATTAGTTATTTATTTGTTAAACATAATAATAGGTATTTACAATGAGGATCTTAAATAATTTAATCTTGCGCTATGTTTCGCCGTGAATTTCATATTAATATGTTTAAACAAGATTATACACAAAATAAAAATAAACGAAGAAAGAAAAAAAGAAGAAGAAGATAAAAGAAGTATAAAACGTATAAAAAGGCCTCTTTTCGTACAGAGAAGACACAAGCATAATTCACCACATTTGTTACGATTTCATACTTTACTTCAATCCATGTCTTCTCACGATGTTTTCCTTCACCTTTGAAAGTACATTTGAATTGAAAAAGTCACATCGGTGTCTACATATTATGTTAAATGTATATTTTGGTAAGCTGATACTTGTCTACCCAAAATATAATATGATAAAAGATCACGTACGAAGCACGTGAGTGTCAGCACTAGTGATGGATGTGTGTTGATGTCGATATTTCAGCGTTACTGCCGATATATTTCTAGTCAGAAATTAGGTGTAGGTTTACTAAAAAAATCCAACCGACGTCAAAATATGTCTTATTTTTGTGATTGTAATGATTTTGGATAAGTAATGCTGATTATTTTTAAATATATTCAAAGCCTATGTTTTTGTATGTATAATTTTTTTTTTCGGAATGCCATCTCTAAGGTTAACCTCGTCTCAGAAGTAGGCAGTGACCTGTCGCTGACGGCCGTGGTCGAGTCGATGGTCGACAGCGCAGAGTCCTGGGACGCGGTGGTTTCCTTCTGCGAAAGTGTCATGTCGCAGAAGAAGGCTGCGGAACGGCGAGAGGGAGATCTCAACATCTCACCCGGCCCGCAGCAGGCGCACCGAGCGTCGGCAGAGGGCGGACAACGCCCTCTTCCGGCCCCCCTAAATGGGTCCAGGGGTGGCAGACTCGGGGACGTATGTCGCCCCCCACATACATCGGGACCCGAGGTGGCGGCGCGTAGTGTTCCACGCGCGCCCCTCTTAGACGTCCGGGGGGGAGTCTAACACCTCACTCCCCTCCCAGACCCGAGATGTGGCCCGCCATAGCGGGCCGGCACCAGTCGGGGGTTGCGGAAGTATCTCCAGTTCCCGTGACCCCCGACGTAGGTGTGAGATGGAACACCGGGGTGGTTTTTAATTAGTTAGAGTCTGACAGACCCCTCCGCCCGCCCCAGGGCGGAGGACATCCATGAGGATTTTACACGCCGTATCAAAAAAAAAAAAGGAGGTGGTCGGCTGCTTAACCGGACTTTCCTGTGGTGCCTTAAAAAATATTATTTTTAGGGTCTCCAGCCAGGGCAAAAAACTTACAAACTAAGCGAATACACGCTAAGGGCACCCCCTGTGGGGTACGAGCCTCGGCTTAGGGCGTCGCTGGGAGAGGGCAGCAAAGGGGCAGGCTCAATTGGATTTCCATTATTTAGGGACGAATTTAAAGCTACAGGCTCAGCGGCGCAGGCTAGCACGAGCAAGGGTCGGGGAGGATGTATGTAACATTAAAGCGTTATTGCTATATAGTATCCAGTGTAGTATCCGGGGCAGAATAGCACCCACCCATTTCATCCCAATGGTGTCGTAATAGGCGACTAAAGGAAAATCCGGTAGTCGGACAGCAGCGGCTTCCGTGTACTGCTTAACAACCTCATTGCGATCCCCAACACGCCTGCCAAACGTGGGGATCATGGCAAGCCATGGGGGAGGCAATTGTTCAACAGTCTTTCGGGTGATGATGATTGTATTTTGACACGTTATGGCAGAACAAAGCACAGTAGGTACTTGGACTAGATAATTTTAACGAAGGCCATCTAAAAGGTCCTTTATAGATAGCTTTTGCCAGCGAAGTCGCGGATTGAAAACTAGCCCTCTTTCTCCAGGGTTCAAGCCATTTTCATACCAAATTTAATCAAAATTAGTTCAGCCGTTTCATCGCGAAAGCGTAACAGACAGAGTTACTTTCACATTTATGATATTAGTATGAATTAGTATGGATTTGACTCTTGAAATAATAATAATAATAAATAATAATAATATGTGGGGACATTTTCACACACGGCCATCTGACCCCAAACTAGGGAGACCCTGTACTATGGGTGTCAGACAGCTGATATACATACACAAATACATTTTTTTTGTAAATACATACATATATAGATAAACAACACCCAGACACAAGGCAAACACAAGTGCTCATCACACAAACGTTTACCCTGGGCGGGAATCGAACTCGCAACACGTTGCGCAGCAGTCGATCGCTCAGCCACTGCGCCAACCGTGTCGTCCAAAATTGAAATTGATACAGAATAATAATTCCAACACAAGGGCGGGTTGTTTCAAACGGTTTGGTTAACGTTACATATGGACGGTTCAAAAATTCTATTACGTGAGATGTTTAACATAACTCTACAAAGCGTAGCTTCATGTATACGTGATAGGCTAAGAACAGTTGTTGTGTTACATACACAGGAGCTCGTGGCTAAGTTAAAGCCGTATAGATCGATTGGTCAAAGGTTAAGCTACGCTAACCGCGGTCGGTCTCTGGATGGGTGACCATTCCTTTCATACCGAGTTCCCTCCGTGCCTCGGAAAGCACGTAAAGCCGTGGGTCCCGGCTGTCATTTGTAGATCTTTAGCAGTCGTTATGGGTATAGTCACAAGCCAGAAAGTCTGACAACCAGTCTTACCAAGGGGTATCGTGTTACCCAGTAACTGGGTTGTGGAGGTCCGATAGTCAGTCGCTCCATGTAAAACGCTGGTATTCAGCTGCATCCGGTTAGACTGGAAGCCGACCCCAATATACTTGGGAAAGGGCTAGGCATATGATGGTAACGTTACATACACGGACGGGTAAAAATGACTACGTGAGGTTTTTAACGTTTGTTAAATGTAACGGGTTGTTTCATGACATAAAAATCCGTCAGTCAAAGTTATTTAAAAAGAGAGTCCATACTATTTTGATGTTTGACGTAGCTGTTTGACAACACAAAATTATGATAACTGGTGGAAGAAGCATCGGTTATGGTAATAGCACAAAGTACGTAAGGCTGCGGCGCTCCCGAGCAGAGAGACCGCTCAGAACAAACCGCCATTTTACTCACGCACACATTGACATTACGTTTATAGGCAATCTCAAGCAGTTTCAAGCAGTCATCAGTCTCGACTGTCACGTTTTATTTAAATGGATAAATGAGAGACATTGACATTTCATGACGAACAGAAAAAAAATGTTATAAAAAAATGCAAAGAGTTCCAACCAGTGTCAATAAAATTTTCTATTGTTACAAATAAAACCTACAGAGTCAATACAGTCGCAGCCCTAGTGAGTCTGGCAAGTTTAGGTAATTATTTTTGAAGATGGCGGGAGCGGTCCTTCTATACCCTTTATATTTTGTGGTAATAGTAACTTTTTGACGTAACTTAAGGCCACCATTTTGTGAAATAACCCATTTGATTGGTTTGACGATAGTTAGCGCCATTTTCGACTATTACCAGTCAGTAAAGTTGAAGCAACCCGTCCTTAGTATACCTGTATTAGTTTAGACTTTCCATTCCAAATTTAAATATTTACTAAGAAGTGAAGCCGCAATGCCAACTAGTTTAAATATAAAATCTCTTTCTTCAAACCTCATTTAAAATTTTAATAACCAAGTCGGGTTGAATGTTTACCTAATTTGTCGAGAGCGTATGTATTTATTCGTTCAAGTAGTCACGTATTTTAAACCCGCATGTACTTAGTAAAATAACTCTGAAACACGAGAGGTACATGACCGTTTTCTCGCTTAATTAAAAGAATATTTTGCTTCCAGAGGTCTTTCAAAATCTGTCGGTTCACACTTGACATTATTTTTCATCTTCAGGGGTTTTATGCCATGGGCTATTGTGTGTGAACACGGAACAGTATGTCTATTCTGTCACAATCTCCCTCGGTGAACATCTAGGTGAAGTGAGCTGTTATCAGTCCCGATGCTAGGGATTTACAAAGCAATACAATCGGATGACAGCTCACTTCACCTGGGTTTCACCGAGGGAGATTGTACCAGAATAGCACTGCAGATAACTCTATTTATCTGTTCCGTGTGTGTGAAAATCATGAAAATGTCATTATATGTGTTTCCAAAACACACAGCATTGGTTGAAGAAGCATTCAATAAATTAAGCCTAAGATTATGCAATTTCATACCTGAATTGTCCTTTTTATGTTACCTGTCTCTTTCACTCGCAGCAGACCATGACAGAAATCCTGAACTGGAGCGCAGCTGTCAATGTCAACTCATAGCGTTCATAAATTTTGCCGCGAAAACATGCAAAATTTTTTCATCGTGATTAAGGATTTTGTCAATGGCTTGGTGAGTTAAAGCACGCGTTTCTTAACCTCCGAGTTTGTTTGCTATCAAAATCTTTTTTTTTTGGTGCTGTATCTATTGTTTTGTGTTGTCTGGTGCAGGAATCTAGTTATAAGGTTAGTATTTTAAGCATTTTTGGCACTCATTTCCTTGGAAATGAGTGCCGAAGAACCCCCTGACGGGGGTGGAGGGACACCTCCAGATATCGAGATTTTGGAGTGCTCGCAAGATTCTGATGTTGGTTCCGTCAGAGCTGAAACCAGAAAACGTTCCAGAGAACCTGAGATTTATGTTGATGCGAAAAGGAACAAGCCGCCATCAGACTCAATCCAGTCTGTTTACACCAAACCCGGATTTGAGAGCGATTCCAAAGTTCTCTATAGTGAGTCCGACAGAGCACCCTTCTCTGTATTTATTTCTAGGCTGGAATCAGACCCTAAGCAAGGCCTAACCTTGAATTCTTTGAGGTTTGCCCAGTTTCTTCACAGTAAAGGATTTAGAGGTGTCGTGCAAGGCAGTGTTAAGTCAATGGGCCGTAACAGGATGTCTGTAGATTTTGTGTCATTTAATGATGCCAACCAATTTGTAAACAACCCTGTATTAGTGGAAAACAAATATGTTGCGACCATCCCACGCTTCCATGTTACACGCATGGGAGTTGTTAAAGATATTCCCACAGACTGGACTCTTGAGGAGCTAGTTTTAGGTTTAGAGACCCCTCGTAACTGTGGGGAAGTTATTAGGGCTAGGAGGCTCAATTTTAAAAATAGAAAAGAGGGTTCTGTTTCATGGTCTCCATCAACTACCGTAGTGCTGACTTTCTCTGGTCAAGTACTCCCAGAAAAAGTTTTCTGCTATAACGTGTCTCTCCCTGTATCTATTTATCACCTTCCTACTATCCAATGCCGTAATTGTCTTCGTTTTGGCCATATTAGCTCCCAGTGTAGATCTAAGCCCCGTTGCTACCGATGTGCTCAACCACACCCTGGTGATAGCTGCAATGTCCCAGATTCACAAGCTACATGTCTGTTGTGTGATGGCAGTTACCATAAGGCTACTGACGACAGGTGCCCTGAACATACGAGACAGAAATCTATTAAAATGGTTATGTCTCAAGAAAATTTAAGTTATCGGGAGGCTTCTGCTAGGTTTCCCCGCCCCAAAATGTTATACTCCAACGTGACTGCGGGTCCCTCCACTTTTAAACCATCTCAACATTCTCCTTCTGAACCCCATCTCTTCTCAGACCCTATTAATAGCCCTTCCTCCTCTCCATATGCAACCCCTGTTAAATCTTCGTACACCAAGACCGTATATCGTGCCCCAAGACCCCGTCCAGACTTGGGAAAAACTTATGATATCCAAGCTCATAGGTCAATGGATTACACTCCTAGCTCTTCTCAACCTAATGGCTGTGCTTTAAACTCCCCTTATGTTGAAACCACTCCCCTTCCCACCCCTAATGACAACTTAATAGAGCTCCTGGCCTGTTCACTCATTAATATGTTGTCTAAATTTAGTGACGCAATACCGGACAATGTCATAATACTAGTTCAACAGCTCCTACAATCCTGGACTCGCCAAAATGGAAAAGATCCTTCAGTGGAACTGTAGATCGATACGCAGAAAGAAACACGAACTAACCTACCTCATTAATCGTTTCACTCCCCTCGTCTTTGCCGTGTCGGAGACGTGGCTTGGACCTGGAACCTCCTTTAGGGTCCCTGGTTTTTCATGTCTTCGGGACGATAGAGAGGACGGTTGGGCCGGCTGCGCCCTATTGGTTAGCAGATCTATCATCTTTTCAGAGATTCCTCTTCCCAGACATGATCCTGGTCTACATGTTGTAGCAGTTAGAGCCTTAGGCATATCCTATGTGTCTGCCTACATCCCTCACCCAAATGCCAGTCTTTTATCTGAATTTAACTCTATCCTTTCTTCTATTCCAAGCCCAATGATTGTACTTGGTGATTTCAATTGCCGTCACACCCTCTGGGGTTCTCACTGTAATGACCCCTGTTCCAGCTTTCTGTTAGACCTTTTAGATGACCGCAACCTTTGCATTCTTAATGATGGATCTGCTACCCGTAGGGTTTCGCCTACCCAAAACATTAGTGTTCCTGACCTTACTTTCTCTTCTCCTTCCTTAGTGTCGTCACTTTCCTGGTCGGTTCTCCCTAATTCCTATGGGAGTGATCATTTCCCCATACTGATTTCGTTTCCAAGCTCTCATCCTCGTCCTCCTCCTATTCATCCCTTACAAAAATATCTCCTTTCGCAAGCTGACTGGTCCCATTTCTCTTCCCAATTAGATTCGGAACTTAGAAACCTCTCCCCTATAAACTCCTCCAATTCCCTCATCATCTACAACGATTTTGTTGAATGTTTGTTAAGAGCGGCCGATTCCTCAATCCCCTTAAAAAACTCTGCCCGCCGCCTACTACCTTCCCCTCCTTGGTGGGATGCTGAGTGCTCTGATGGCGTTCGAAAACGTAAAGAAGCAGAAAATACTTTTGCCTCTAGCTTGGACATGCCTGATTATGTGAATTTCAAAAAGACTTCTGCAAGAGTTTGCAGGTTATTGGCAAAAAAGAAAAGGTCTGGCTGGCTCAAGTTCTGTGAATCCCTTTCTCCTCGTTCTCCAGTTTCCCTTGTTTGGAAAAAAATTAAGTCCTACCGCAGAGCTTGTGCCAGTCAGTCTTATGAAGACACAACCAATGACCCTGGTCCTTGGTTAGAGGACTTTATTACAAAATTAGCCCCCCCTTTCGTTCCTAGTTTTGATTGCCTTCCAACTGTAGACCCCCCTTCTCCATCTTCCTCTGATAGATTTGATGACCTTTTTTCGTACTCAGAATTGACATGTGCCTTGGAACATCTCCGTGATTCTGCTCCGGGCGGCGATGGAATAACCTATTCCTTTATTTCTAAATCCTCTCCAAAATGTAAATTAATCTTCCTCGACCTAATCAATTCATTTTTCGTTTCTGGTCAAGTCCCAGAGTCCTGGAAATCCCAAATTATTATCCCCATTTTGAAACCTGGTAAAGACCCAAAAGATTCTGCTTCCTATCGTCCTATCGCTTTATCCTCTGTCTTGGCTAAAATCATGGAAAACCTCATCAAGAACCGACTTGAATGGTTATTAGAAACTAAAGGCATCCTAGCCAGGTCTCAATTCGGTTTTCGAAGAGGCATGGGCACTTTAGATAGCCTCAGTATCTTCTTATCTGATGTCCGCATTGCTTTTTCTAATAATGAAAGCGTTCTTGGCGTTTTCCTAGACATAGCCTCAGCCTATGATAATGTCCAACTTCCAATACTCAGGCAAAAACTGCTACAGCTGAGTATCCCTGTGAGGATGGTCAACATCATCTGTAATCTTCTTATGTCCCGCTCTATTTCTGTCCGCCATCAAAACACCCTCTCACCATCCCGTCTTGTGTGGAAAGGTTTACCTCAGGGGTCGGTCTTAAGCCCTATCTTATATAATCTTTACACTTATGATTTGGAGTCTTCAGTCAGCTGTTTCTGTAAAATCTTACAATACGCCGATGACATTGCACTTTACTTCAGTTCAGCTTCTTTTTCAGATGCCTCAATTCGCCTAAACTCCGCCCTTCAATATTTAAATCAGTGGCTTGTCGATCATGGCCTGAACCTATCTGTCCCCAAGTGTAACGCAGTTGTCTTTTCCCGTAAACGTAGTATTCCCCCTATAAACCTATCCGTTGAAAATGAACCCATTTTGATCAGTGATAAGGTTAAATTTCTTGGCCTCATTCTTGACTCCAAGTTATCTGGTCTTTATCATTTGGATTACATTTCGAAGAAATGTGAAAAGGGTGTTAATGTACTTCGTGCTCTCTCTGGAGTTCGTTGGGGAGCCCATCCCACTTCCCAAAAAATTCTTTACAATGCCATAGTTCGTAGCCACTTTGACTATGGGAGCTTTCTTCTAGAACCATGCAATAAAATAGCTCTTGCTAAACTGGTGACAATTCAGTCCAAATGCTTGCGCATCATCACGGGTGCTATGAAATGCTCCCCTATTAATGCCCTTCAGGTAGAGTGTTTGGAGCCCCCCCTTCATTTACGGAGACAATATCTCTGTGAGAGATTTTTTTATAAAGTCATTCAAAATAAATCACACCCCCTTCTTCCTCTCCTTCGTACTCTTTTTGAGTTAATCCCATCATCCCGATATTGGTCTCATAAAAATCCTCCTCTCCTTGTTAACAGCTTCACCAAATTTAATAATTTGCACGTTTCTTTAGCCCAAACAAGTTTGCACCCCTTATTTGAAGTAAATTTTAATTCTCTACTCTTTCAACCTAAAATTATATTTAACTTTGGTATATCTAAACATGACCCTGCTGCTAATGTTAAATTCAACAAGATTTTAGCAAAGGATTGGCATGACTGGCTTACTATATTCACCGACGCCTCGAAGCTGACAGACGATAGCAATGTCGGATCTGCTGTGTGGATACCAAAGTTTAAAATAATACTCAATTTTCGTAGTCCTTCATTTGGCTCCATCTATACCGGGGAAGCAATAGCTCTTTTGGAAGCGGTCTCCTATGTTGAGTCTCATGGTCTCAACAAATCTATTATTTTCTCTGATTCTCTCAGCTGCCTTCAAGACCTGGTTAAATCACCTTTCCGTTCTCGTCACAATTGCCCTCTTACCTTACAGATCAAACAAATTCTTTATAGATGCTACTGTTTGGGCATAGACATCGCTTTGGCCTGGATCCCTAGCCACTCTGGAATTATAGGTAACGAGAATGCCGATTCGATTGCCAAATCGGCTACTCGGAATGGGATGGAATCTCACACGTCCTGTTATGCTCGAGATTTGCGCTGTCTTGCCAAACCAGAGATGATGGAATGTTGGAACACACTGTGGCAAAAAACTCGGTTACAGAAGGGCAAATTTTATGGCTCCATCCAACCACTTATTCCTTCTAAAAGTTGGTTTAGCAAACTAAAATTTTCAAATAAACTGGCTACCTCTGTTATAATCCGCCTCCGACTTGGGTTTGTTTGCACTCCAGTTTTTTTGGCAAAGATTCGTGTAAGAGACAGTTCTTTATGTGAATGCGGTCTAGAGGAGGGTACTCTGGAGCACTTGTTTTTTTCCTGTCCTCGTTTATCTACTCCCCTTTATGACTTACTCCCTTCTGATTGTCCTCGCCCAATTAACATTCCTTTCCTTTTATCCTTAGCCCATACTCCCGCTGTTAAAATCCTTTATAAATTTATTAATACAAATAAAATCTACTTATAATTTATACATAGGTACTTATATACTTATTACTTATTATTACTATTTATTTATTTATTTTTTCATTGTACCTAAGTAGTTGTATGATTAATGTTTTAATAATCTTATTATGTGTTTTATATGTTTTAACAAATGTTTTGTCCTTTTTAGCATGGCAAATAATGGATGACATCACCACAAAAACCGATCAATAGTTATTTCAGTTAGGTACCTGCTATTGAGTACCGGCCATTATTTCTATCTCATACCTTGACATTGGCAAAATCATCGAATGTTCGTCGATGGAGCCACAACCTCAAAAAATAGAATAGAATAGAACATCGTGATTAATACTTGTAAAATAAAGTATTTTAGTTTTAATTAAGTGATTGTGTGGATAATTAGTGAGTATGAGCACTCAAGATAAGGCCAATATTGTCGGTAAGGACAATGGTAGTGGTGAATGTGGTAGTTCGATCGTTGTTGCTTCGGACGAAGAACAGACTTCTCGACTCCCACGACACTCTGTACCTACCAGTGGGAACTGCAGCTCTTCCTCATCTTCGGAAGATGAGGAGGGCTACGCCTCTCCTCCGCCGAATAAACGTCGTAAGTACAAACATAATGTAATTTCCGACCCGCGTATCGATGGCCTCATAAACCAAGTAAGTTACATATCCGGTTATTTATCACAGTTACCTTTTACCATTAATCGTAATACGAGTTGTACTGAGGACCTAATCCTTCCTGGCCCCAGCAAGGGATTCAATCAGTCACAATATCTAACTAACCCATGTAGTAGCTCGGATATGTTTACATTAGGTGAACTGAACACAGATTTTGATGAAAGAAAAGTTGTTCCCCCGGCCAAGAAAGAGAGATTAGATAAGCTAAATAAGCTACAACATTTTGATACTCAAGCATGGAAGGGTATGCGCTACAAGTCTGTATTGCAAACTTATTCTGCGACTCCAGGTTTTGTTTCATTAAAAGTAAATGAGGAATTTTGTCACCTCAATAAAACTAAGGATTATTTGGCTTCAGCAGAAAATGTGTTAGCTGGATTAACAAATGCAGAGTTAGAACAACAGGAATTGTTAAAACAGGGTTTGCAGGACCTTCTGAATTGGGCCGCTGGAAACCCAGATAATATAAACCCAAACTCTCTTTTTGAAAAGATTACTGTTTTACTTGGACCTGGTTCCCCACTACATAAATGTTCAGAGAAGATAATGCAAATTATTTGTGGAAGGAGGGGAGAATCTATTGAAATTAGAAGAGAAAGAATAATTAAAGAAATTAATAACCCCAATTTAAAAGCTACATTCAGAGGTATACCTCCTAGTTCTGAACATTTATTTAGCCGGGATGCTCTACAGCCTGTTATTAAATCTTTGGGTGGTACCCAATTATGGCTAAATAAACCAGAATATATAAAGGAAGGAAAAACAAACAGGATGTTTTCAAATAAAAATGAAAGAAGAGTACATAGTAACTCACATAATAAAAATAGTAGATTTGATGACAAACAGTTGAAATCTGATAATATTCAAACTTCTCACAAGCGTCATAACTTTCGCAAAAATTTTCACAAAAAAAGAAATTCAGATCAGAACACAAAACAAAAATGACTATATACAGAACCGTCAAAATTTCCGGGGGGGATGTTTGAAGGACCATGTCCAAGTGTGGAAGGAGCTTGGGGCAAACCAGTTCATTATAAATATAGTTACCAAAGGCCGCCTGCCTTTCAAGTTAAAACCTCCACTCAGATGTTTAACAGCAAATATGCTGAAGAAGTTCAACACAAGAACCTCCCCCGAGATGACGACAATAATAAAAGATTTAATAGACAAAGGAATTTTGGAGGTGCCCCCAGTTTTGAATTCTGGTTTCCTTTCCAAAATGTTTCTTGTAAAGAAGCAAGATGGGGGCTGGCGCCCCATATTCGACCTCAGGGGGCTCAACAGATATGTAGCAACCAAGCATTTTCAGTTAGTGTCCCAGACAGACGTTGCAGACTTCTTACAAGAAAACGATTGGATGGCGAAGATAGACCTCCAACAAGCCTATTTTCATTTACCAATTTCGGAACCACACCGCCGTTTCCTAAGGGTATTTTACAACAACCAAGTGCTTCAATTAACAGCACTACCTTTTGGCCTGTCTTCTGCCCCCCGAACTTTCGCCACTTTATCCAACTGGATTGCAGAAATATTACGTGCTCGGGGCATAAGACTACTAGTGTACCTAGACGATTACATTCTAGTAAGCCAAGACCGAACCAGACTGCAGAATCAGGTCTCGGAGACCTTAAAGATTCTGGAGAGCCTAGGCTGGCATGTCAATTGCGAAAAATCAGTACTAGCACCCTGTCAAGAGTTGGAATATCTAGGTCTATTGTGGAACACCAAAAACAGGACCATGGCCTTACCACCGAAAAAGGTGGCAAGAATAAAATCATTTATTACAAAACTTCTGGAGAAGGGTCGTTGCACTCTTCGGGAGAGCCAATGCCTTCTAGGTCTACTAAATTTCGCAAATTTAACAACACCGATGGGACGTTTACACTGTCGACAAACACAGAGGTTCCTAAGGGAGTTCAGTCGACTCAAAAGTTCACAAAAAAAGGATCTACCTCCTTGTGTGCAGCGAGAGCTAGGCTGGTGGCGGAACGCCATAGACCACAGTTCAGTGGTCCTGCACAAGAAAGAAGTGACCCACTTTTTGACGACAGACGCTGCGGACGTGGGTTGGGGCGCTCATCTGAACGAGAGGTATCTGACAGGCAGGTGGACAGCGCAACAAAGGTCTTGGCATTGCAACCTGAAGGAACTTTTCGCAGTGTACGGCGCCATAGATCGTTGCCAGAAGTCACTGCGGAGTGCGCACATATTAGTACAGTCCGACAACAGGACCCTTGTGGCTTATATCAGGAACGAGGGTGGGACTCGTTCTCTAGCCCTTCTTCAGCTGACAACCAAACTTTTAGAACTCACCGAGCGCCTCAACGTCACGCTCTCGGCGGCGTACCTCCCGGGGAGGTACAACGGCATAGCCGACCGCCTGTCCAGGAATCGACCAGTGCCGGAATGGCACTTGTTGCCCCCGGCCTCGGAGGCCGTATTCAGACTTTGGGGCGTACCAGAAATCGACTTGTTCGCATCAAGACGCAGCGCCGTCGTAAGCTCGTACGTAACATGGGACTCCAGAGATGGGTCAGCCATTTTTTGCGACGCCTTCAGTCGAAAATGGAACTTCGAGTTGGCCTGGGTCTTCCCACCACCGAATCTCATTCCACGAGTGTTGCGACACCTCAATACGGCGACCGGAACTTATATAGTGATAGCGCCACATTGGGCACAGTGCTTTTGGATAGCAGACCTGAGGGCACGAGCTTTATCGGAACCGGTACCAATACGGGAGTTATCCAACAACCTGTTGGACTTGACGACAGGCAAGAGCCCCCCTCAGGTACAGAAGTTGGAACTTCTTGCTTGGAAAATTGGGGGTGGGCCAATCAGGTCGCTCACTGGACTCCTGAGGAAAGGGGTCTCCTAAATAAGAGTTGGAGAAACTCCACTATAGCGACCTACAAAGCTCCAATCAGGCGTTGGGTTGCATGGTGTTTGCAGAACAACATTAACCCTAGTTGCCCACAGAGCAATGATGTTGCTCGGTTTTTGGCTAAATTGTGTATTGTTGATAAACTTGCTTACAGGACCATACTTCTGCATAAATCCGCTATATCCACATACACAGCAAAAAACGAAGCAATATCAAAGAATTTCTTTGTACAGCAAATCCTAAAAGCTACAGCCTTAGTTAAACCACCTGAAAAGAAAACACCTATCTGGGATACTGAGTTACTTTTTAACTGGCTTAGGAATACTCCAGGGTTAAACACTTTATTTGACATATCTAGAAGAACTGCAATTATCTTATTACTAGCTTCGGGTCGAAGAATCCATGATTTGACACTTTTAGAGTTGTCCAAAGACAACCTTATTGTGGATAATGAGAGCCACAGGGTAACATTGTGGCCAAGATTTGGTTCCAAGACCGATAATGCTGACACTAGACAATCAGGATGGATATTAAAACAACATCCTGATGAGAAAATATGCCCAGTCAGACATATTATAGAATTAATTGAAACTACAAAGGTCAGGCGTTCTGAAGTTGATAACTTGACAAGCCTATTTATATCAATCACAGGCAAGATTAGGCCAGCCACTCGTACCATAATAGCTGGTTGGATAAGGAATGTCTTTAAACAAGCTGGAATTGATGCATCACCAGGTAGTGTAAGATCAGCAGTGGCCTCGAGAAGCTTCTCAGAAAACAGGCCAGTTGACGAGATTTTAGAGAGAGCAAATTGGAGAAGCTCTAACACTTTCAGGAAGTTCTACTGCCGTACAGTTAAGAAGAGTTTGAGTAGTGGGACTAATGATTATTTTTTAAATCATTTTATAATTCCTTAGAGCTAGACTATTAATATTTCTTAAATAAATAATTACCATACTGTATTGAAGTATACTGTGGATGATTATTGATCTCATGATTTGAATAATTTTGATAAATTTTATGTTGTGTTTTTGAGATCATTTTGTGGCAGGAGAGCCACAAAATGCTGATTAACTTTTTTGTTGATTTTAGTTTTAAAGAAATCTAAGTTTGTTTTCATTTAATTATTTTTTAAGTTTGATTGATACATTTAATGGATGTATAATTGACTATCTATTAATATAATTGTTTATTTGAATTAACTATGGAGATTTATTTAATTTCACATAGCGTTCATAGTACCTGCACCCATTACAGGTTCTTTCACCAGCAGATAACAAACAGGTCTTCAACCAATGCTGTGTGTTTTGGAAACACATATAATAGAACTGTTTTGCATTAAAACAAAACAGTTATTATGTGTGTGGAAAAACACACAGCATTGGAGCAAGGTGCTTGCTGGTGGTTGATGGAAGACTATGAGTTGACATTGACAGCTGCGCTCCAGTTCAGGATTTCTGTCATGGTCTGCTGCGAGTGAAAGAGACAGGTAACATAAAAAGGACAATTCAGGTATGAAATTGCATAATCTTAGGCTTAATTTATTGAATGCTTCTTCAACCAATGCTGTGTGTTTTTCCACACACATAATAACTGTTTTGTTTTAATGCAAAACAGTTCTATTATTACTTTGTGGGTTTTGGAACGAAATTCATTAACGCGGTAGGAGTATTTCGGGAGAAAATATAGTATTTCTGTACCGCTATAACAACAACAAATACTAAAAACAGAATAAAATAAATATCTAAGCCCCCCTTAGATATTTATTTTACCCATACAACAAACGTGATTTTTTGCCGTTTTTTTTGCTCAATGTCTAATGTTGTATAGTTAATGGTACGGAACCGTTCGTGCGAGAGTCCGACTCGTACTTGGCCAGTTTCTAACCTGACAGGTTAAGCGGTCGCTTTTAACGCTCTTTTAAAAAGTCCTAACGAAATAAATAAAACTGGGAAAAAATCGTAAAGAAATTAATTCATTTTTATCGCGAGTTTGAAAGCTTTCAGGCCGTTAATTAAGTGTTGTTTTGTCCTTTTTCTTCGGGAAAGTATTCCATTAGTATTTCAGCATTCTTGCCGTTATATTTATTGCCAAAATTGTTGAAATCTGCTAGTCTATTCCGGAAATCTCTTTTGGTGAATAAGGTGTAGTGACCATGAGGTGACCTGTCATTCTATATAATAAAATTATGCTAGAGATTGACAACTCACTGACAACTCACTGACAACTCACTGACAACTCACTGATGATTCACTGACAACTCACTGATGATTCACTGACAACTCACTGACAACTCACTAATCCACTCAATAATCAGATGACACCACTAATCATATAATGCTACGACATTTCATGTGTGTTTCATGTCGTAGCATTGTGCTGAGACAGGAGCCTTTTTGGTCTCGTACAGGTTTTATAAGTCTTTTTTTTATGTTGTATTATTTGTTTAACCCTTATGTTTCGGTTTACCTGTACGAGGTTTCAAATAAACAATTTTTCTTTCTTTCTTTCTAATCAATTTATGTCAATTGACTTGACTTTTACGAACTGTCAAAACACGATTCCCCCATAGATTTTGTATGGAATTAGTAAATTGTGACTTATTTTTTTTTAAACTCAGTGTTCAAATTATATATTGATTTCAAATCTACTAAAAATCTAATTTTACATCAGAAGTACTGCCTTGGAATTATTTCTTAATGTTGGCATCTACCTACCCTATTCACAGAGGGAATTTCAATAGAATGCTGAGCACAATATAGCATGGCATGGCATGGTATTGGCTGCATGCTGTATTTATGCTGAGCATTCGCGCGGTAGTGATGCACTATTTCCGACTCAGACATTTTATTTTTATTTTTTAGTATCCACTTGTTTTAGTCTTGCTTCTTTCTTTTTTTTCTTCTAGAATAGCACTGCTGTCCCTTGCCTTTCAGTAAAACAAATATACTAATAAACTTACATTTTGTCAACCGAATACCAATGCATCTTAGCATGGCTCTATAGAGTGTAGCTGCACTTTACCTAGTACCTGCAGCGACTGCTGAACGTGGGGTATTGGGTTCGATTCGCAGGTCAATCAAAGTGATATTGGGTATTTACATTAAGAATTTGTCAGTAACAGCCCGGAGCTTGAAAATTAGTGGTGTGACGTCGCCGTGACTCGTAAACCACAATAAGCTGTTAGTCCTGCTCTTGATCTCTCTCCTGTCGCGTTCGTTGGTGTCCTATCATACTATGAGAGTGAGGGAAGAAGAAGGCAGTGCACCTGTGTTTGAGCACACACCTGTAATGATAATAATAATCTTATTGTATAACCTCTTAATCTTATTGTTTATCCGTATGGTGTCGGACATAAAGAATAGCACCATCCCATATCTTCCCGTGGGTGTCGTAAAAGGCGACTAAGGGACTCACCAGAGAATGGGCAGCAGCGTTCTCTGTGCCTTTGTAACAACCATACTGCGATCGCCAGCCAACCCGCCTGCCAGGCGTGGCGATTATGGCAAAACCCCCCCTTTGGGGAGGCCTATGTCCAGCAGTGGACGTCTTTCGGCTGAAATGATGTACAACCAAGAGACAACCATACAAGAATTATATTCAAAATTTACAATCTTTACAATATATTCAATCAATCAATTTATTTTTTTATGTGAACACCGTTGACGACGTGTCATTATTTACCAAAAAACAAAAAAAAAAACAAGAAAAAAGAATTGACCATTAATTTTTCTTACCAATAAATAAATGTGTTTATCTGTTTGATAACTTACAAGATGGATTGTAGGCCTCGGCTGTCATTAGTCTAATTCGCGCTAACCCCTCGTTCTAGTAAAAACTGAATCACAATCGGTTAGTGTTCCTCGTCTTTAGATTCAATACTCACAAGTCATCACCCGAGGTGTGAACAGATCTTTTATACAAGATTAATTCATAAGCCTGTGCACTATTATAATCTTCAGTATACTTGGCTGGTCTCCATTCAGGTTTGTCGCCGTGACCCGAATCCGACCGGGAGAATATTATTACCCAGTGGTTCTTCCCTTACCAGACCTAAACTGCAACACATTTTATAAGAGAAATCTAAGTATTCAATCTTTTTATTCTTTCTGCAGCTATCCCTCCTGCTCCGGGGCCATAGCTCCAGGCTTGGCGGCGGACATGCACTTCAAAGACGATGTGATCGCCTTCATCGGACCAGCCTGCGCCTTCGCCCTCGAACCAGTCGCCAGGCTTGCTGCATACTGGAACACGCCTATCATTACAGGGATGGGAGATCAGGTACGTCACATGAAATGTCAAATCTATTGTAATACGCCAAACGTTGTTCTGCAATATAAATTAAAAAAAAATAAAAATAGCCTACGATCTATTCTCAGACCTACCAAATATACACAAAAAATAAACATAAAAATCGATCAAGCCGTTTCGAAGGAGGTCGATAACAAACAGTTTGACACGAAATTTTTATATTTTAGAAGAAAGATTCGTTATTATTGTTAGTTATTAGAGATAATAAAGCTGAAGAGTT
Organism: Charanyca ferruginea; assembly: GCA_947361185.1. Lineage (NCBI taxonomy): Eukaryota > Metazoa > Arthropoda > Insecta > Lepidoptera > Noctuidae > Charanyca > Charanyca ferruginea. Next base: position 20,920,736 of record OX376069.1, on the reverse strand, counting down.
TGTTTTTTTGAACGCCCTATGGTGAACGCACATTTATCCGAGCCGAACGCCCCGAACGAATCGAAGTCAAGGAGCCCTCGCACACATATCCGCACCGAAAGAATCGACCGCGCCGTAGAAATCGTTTCTATTTCCTTTACGCCTGTCGCACTGTTATTACTTACATGTGAATTGTGATGGATCTTAATTAAATTAGAATCACTCATTTTTAAAAGCATTTAGAAGTAGTTTACGCGCGTTCCTATGTCGTACAACTGTCGCAACTTATAGAATGCGAGCGCATATTATGTCGAGTCGACTGCATTAGCCGCGCCGAATTTGATGACGTCATCCGAATTCATCTAGGATTTCTGGGGTTCTTCCAGATTCGGACGATTCGACACGGTCAAGTGTGCGAGGTTTCATAATATTTCATATCCGTATCTACTGGTTTGATTCTGAAAATTATGTCGCCAATTGGAAGCGGCTTAACGTTGGCCCCGGCTGTCTTTCGTACATTTTTGACAATTGTTATGGGTTTATATTTACAACCAGCCTCACTAAAGGGTATCGAGTCCCCAGTAACTGGGTTGTGGAGGTCGGACAGGCAGCGAGCTCCATGTAAAACACTGGTATTGAGCTACATTCGGGTAAACTGGATGCAGCTAGGCAGGTGATGAATTAGGGATGGTGAAAGAGAAAGTTGAGTGTTGAATGTGCGTTTGAGTGATGTAATTGTTGCACTTATAAATACACTATTAAGACATTATTTTTAATGTATTGTATACACATTTGTTGGCTTACTTAAATAATATATACTCGTATATACTAGCTGACACGGCAAACGTTGTTTTGCCATATACAATATTTCTTATCACCTAAAACTAGCCTATAACCTATTCTCACACTTGCAATCTTAGACCATGTATTTATAAATAACAGGCTTAATATTTACTGACACTTTAAGGCACCTTAGTCTTCACAAGTCAAGTGACTTGCAGAAAACAAACCCAGAGCGTCAGAATCTATAAATAAACTACTTCATATTTCTTAGCCACTCTGCAGCAAGTCTAGTCTTTGGTACAAGCACCCTTTTGTTCGTCATTAACTTCAGTGAGAGATGAAAGAAATGGGAATAAAAAGAAAAATAATATTCGTAAGGAGAATGAAAATATTCTGAAAGTTATCATCACAAGAATTTACGGTTTGTTTTCGTCGTCTGTTCTGATTATTGTTTTTGGGTTTGATATTCAATAAAAATATTCTTTTAGAATTGATCAGACAGATTTTTTTATAAACTATGTTTGTTAAAGTTTGAACACGAAATATCACTCTAGGTGATTTTAGACATCGAATTTTGAACTAGGTTTTTTATTCAGGCCACAAAGAATAATAAATAGAGCCTAACTCATTATATTAGTCACAGCCTATAAAATATGACCAGCTTTTTATATTGCTCTCTCGAAAAAAGCTTGAAAAAAGAAGCATGCAGATGAAGCAACTTTTCGTCGGCATTTACAGAAAAAATTGTTAGTAATCTACATGATATGATACGTGATTTGGTTTAGCCACAATTTTTCTATTGGTATCACATAATAAGAAAAAAAAAATGTCAAATCACCTCCAAATCATTGAAATGAAACCATTTTACTCCTTAATATCTTATCAAAAGAGTATAAAAAAATATCTACTACTTTGCAATACAAAGGAAAATGATTTGGTTTTGTAACTTTTTACAAATATGTATTATATTTTTATCAATAAATTAAAAATGCGTCCGATTAAAGACTGCGTCTACATTACCCCCGCACTCGTCCACAAATTCAGTGCGGGCCAAATGCTCAAGGTTATTGGCATGTATACAAGCCTTAATAGTAAATTTTCAAAAAAATGTTTTTTTTTTAAATAAATTCAATCCGGGATTTTTCAAGATATTATTTATCAAGCTTTTATATTAAAATGAATGAAAATTTTCCCCAACTATATTGGGGTCGACTTCCAGTCTAACCAAATGCAGCTGAATGCTAGTGTTTTACATTAAGCTACTGCCTGTGTGACCTTTACAACCCAGTTAGTGGGTAACACGATACCCCTTGGTAAGACTAGTGGTCAGACTGTTTGACTTCTGACTACCGATAATGAATGTCAAAGATCTACGAATAACAGCCTTTTTTTTTTTTTGGTACGTGGAAAATCCTCATGGATGTCCTCCGCTCTGGGGCGGGCGAAGGGGTCTGTCAGACTCTTACTGACTAAAAACCACCCCGGTGTTCCAACTCTCACCTACGTCGGGGGTCGCGGGAACTGGAGATACTTCCGCAACCCCCGGCTGGTGCCGGCCCGCTGCAGCGGGCCACTTCTCGGGTCAGGGGGGGGAGTGAGGTGTTAGACTCCCCCCCGGACATCTTAGAGGGGCGCGCGTGGAACACTACGCGCCGCCACATCGGGTCCTGGTGTATGTGGGGGGCGACAGACGTCCCCGAGTCTGCCGCCCCTGAACCCATTTAGGGGGGCCGGAAGAGGGCGTTATCCGCCCTTCGCCGACGCCCGGTGCGCCTGCTGCGGGCAGGGTGGGAGGTTGAGATCTCCCTCTCCCTTTCCGCAGCCTCCTTCTGCGACATGACACTTTCGCAGAAGGAAATCACCGCGTCCCAGGACTCTGCGCTGTCGACCATCGACTCGACCACGGCCGACAGCGACAGGTCACTGCCTACTTCTGAGACGAGGGCACGGCGCGGCACCTCCCAAGCGGCACACTCCGCCAGCGTATGCCGCGCCGTGTCCTCCCGGCAGTCGACGCAGTGGTGACACCGGGCGTCCGGCTCACTGTTTATGCGACACAGGTACTTCCCGAAGCAACCATGCCCCGAGAGCACCTGCGTCACCCGAAACGACAGGGAGCCGTGCCTCCTACTGAGCCAGCGCTCGAGCACTGGCCGGAGTAGCAGTTCTGATAATTTAAGAGAAATAAAAGGCTATGCAGAATTGTACGAATTGAATTTAATAGCTCTCACACGAAAGATAAAATGTGATGAGTATCAAAAACAATTGTTAGTATAAAAATAAGAACTGACCTAAACGCACTAGGATTAGGCAGAGTTTCCAGAAGGATTATGATCCCCAGCCTGGCCGGCAACAGGATCGGCCGATGAGAAGACTGACGCGATCAGCTCGGTGACGGAGATCACCCAGGCGGTCTCAGTGGGAGGACCCGCCCTGGAAGCACAGGCACGCGACAGCTCGACTTAACCCGCTAAACCGACTCTCGGTTGCAGGCTGGTAGACTTGTAGTAGTAAACTGGTAGACTTCAGTAAGGTACGCGTATGGGTAATCAGCGTGTTACCCAAGCGACTCCGAGATCTAGACTCCAGCAACGTAAGCGTATGGGTAATCAGCGTGTTACCCAAGCGGCTCCGAGATCTAGACTGCCTCTTTGACAGGTTTTGTTTTCCGACCGTTCTTCCGAAATTCGTAAAAAATCCAATTATGAATCATCTTTCTAGAACGGTCAAATTGCTTTTCTATAGCAAGGTATTATAATACCGGCCAGACTTAATAATTGTCGATTGCCCATAATTATAATATTTTTTAATATAATTTTAGTGTGAATAAGATCTAAAGGAACACACGATAATACAGCGGGTGTTCAGCCGTTTACTATCTAACACAGACAAACAAGCTTACAAGATATACAACATAGAGGTTTTACGTTAGTAGCCGAAAACTTATTAGAAGAAATGTTGGCGGTCGTCAATTTGATGACTGTCACTGACAGACATGTCAAAGCAAAACATTATTTATTTTTCAGGTTTGTAAATATTAAATCATAAATGATATGAAATGAAGATGATACAGGAATACAATTTATAACACAGACAAAACCAGCACATAAAACTGTGAGTACATTATATATTACTTATAAGATTCCAAGAATCCATAAAACAAATATTATAAAATGCAAACAATTAGTCGTTACAAATGATTTCATGCTTATGAAAAGTAAGTATAGTTTTCGAGTTGAACCGAAATACTATACCGGACCGCCTCGATGATGGCGAGGCCGGCGGTAGGGCGTGAAAGCCTGTCCCGCCATTCCGCCACCAGGACCTCGCGAAGCTGAGACCGACGCAGCTCCATGTGTCGCTGCATCGGTCGCTCGCCCCGCGCCCGCGTTTCCTCGCGCCACCGGAACAGTGACGCGAGTACCTTCGCCTCCAGGTCCCAGGGCGGGGATCCGGCCAGTGCACAAGCCGCCTCGTAGGAGATCGTGCGATATCCCCTGATGACTCTGACGGCCATCGCTCGTTGCGGCTTTCGCAGCACGGCGATGCTTCCGGCCGTCAGGTCTGCCGCCCAGATCGGGGCCCCATAAAGGGCCACCGATCGCACGATCCCCACGTAGAGCCGTCTGCAGACGGCGCTCGGGCCCCCCAGATTGGGAAGCAGCGTTGATAGCGCCCCAGCCGCGCCCAACAACTTGGGCGCCAGCCGCTGGAAGTGGGGGCCAAAATCCCACCGGCTGTCGAGCACCAATCCCAGGTACTTCATGGTGGACTCGACAGCTATTCGGGCCCCCACGAATAACAGCCTGGACCAACGTCTTTACGTGCTTTCCGAGGCACGGAGAATTCTCGATATGAAATGGATGATCACTCATTCACGAAATGACCCTGATGCGAACACAAAGTATAAAGGTCGAGACATCTTTCCTGAATGACATTAATGGAAAAGTAAACAAGACTGTAATAAGTTCATGATAAAGCTAATTTATGTAGGTACTCATCTTAACTGACCTAAATACATATATATATATAAGTACATACTTACCTACCTGCAGAACAGTTTATACATAACATTATTATAATTACTCTCTTATAATGAGTTATCCTAAGTAAACAGTAGGTAAGAGGGATTTAATTACAACGGCCTGTTCTAAATATGGCGCAAAGAGTTTAAAATAAAGTTCAGAGTGAAAGACACAATGTTATACAAATAGCTCTCTTTCACTCTGAACATGTGGCAGACCACGAAGTAAGCAGACTCAATCTATTAATGATCATAATAAAGCACTGACCATAACAGCATTGCTCTGATACATCAAATACTTTGCCATTCAAATTAGACATTTAAAAGGTGTGCATACGTTTGACCGCTATCTCATCTGAAAGAAAGTTGACGGCTCGCGGGTAATGATCATAATATCGCACTGACTATAACAGCATTGCTCTCAAATATATTGCCAATCAAATTAGAGCTTTAAAAGGTGTTTTTTAAAGTAAATTTTACAATGACAACATAAAAAAGGTGACGTCTCGCTGACATTGCGTTGACAGTTAAGCCTGCTTATTATTGTCAACTGTAGGGCTTATTACACCTTTTCTCATACAGACAAGGTACGAGCATTGATGAGCGTTTGCTCAAGGCGTATTGGCGATTTCAGATTTATATTATTTACTAGTTGACCCGACAGACGTTGTCCTGTCAATTGATTTTAAATTTTCTCACCGATTATATGTTCCCTAGACTTCTACAAATCTTTCAAGACTAAAATTAGACAAATCGGTCCAGTCGTTCTCGAGTTTTAGCGAAACTAACGAACAACGATTCATTTTTATTACATAGTTTTAAATTTTCTCACCGTTTAACTCAACGAGTGTCGGGCGAAAGTGTTGAAGGTCTCCGCTGCTTATGTCGGACTGTGTAACATAAGACATTCGAAAGGTTAAACCTTCCCTGGACTTCCACAGTCAAGTCGGTCCAGCCGTTCTCGAGTTTTGGCGAGACGAACAACGATTTATTTTTATTATATAGATAGAAGATAGATAAGGTTTCCTCACGATAGTTTTCATTTACTGATGTCAGTGATGTTCAAGATAAAATTAGAACGATACGATGACACGGTTGGAGCATTGGTTGAGTTGGCTGCGGCGCTACGTGTTGCGGGTTCGATTCCCGCACGGAACAAATATTTGTATGGCCTACAGATAGTTGCTTCGGGTCTGGCTGTTTGTTTATGTGAGTTTATATGTTTGTAAACCCCACGATACGGGAGAAATCCCTAGTGTTGGGCAACGTTTTAAAAAAGCTGGCCAAGTGCGAGTCGGACTCGCGCACTAAGGGTTCCGTACCATTATCCCCCTTAATTATTTATTTTATTTTGTTTTTAGTATTTGTTGTTATAGCGGCAACAGAAATACATCATCTGTGAAAATTTCAACTGTCTAGCTATCACTGTTCATGAGATACAGCCTGGTGACAGACAGCCAGACGGAAAGTGGAGTCTTAGTACCTAGAATCTTTTTTTTTTCTCATTTGACGTTCAAAAGTGCCTTATAATGGTCTAATTGAAATAAATGATTTGACTTTGACTTTGAGTAATAGGGTCCCATTTTTACCCTTTGGGTACAGAACCCTAAAAAAGTAAAGAAAGAAAGTGAATTGAAAAAGTCACATTAATACAGTACGTAGGAGTGATTCATTTAGAGCGTGTGAAAGTTCTCGTGGAATACACACTGTGTATCTTTTTTTTTATAATATCGAGATTGAGAATTAGTTTTTTGTTGTGCAAAAACCTATTTTTGCAAGTCTGTAGGGATTGAAAACTGTACGTTTTGTTCGCTTTGGTAACGAAATGGAAATTCGTACAAAAAACATCCGAGTTATTTTCTGGGTAGGTAATTGTTTTTGGCAAACAAAACATTTCACAAACATAGAAGTCGGCTGCAATACTGTTTGTGAAATGTTTTGTTTATGAATCTGTTGAAACATGTTGCAAAAATGTGTGTTGTAAACATTTCAAATAATAAAGAGAATCACTGCAAAGTATTTTCTTTTTTTCTCAAGAGGCTTTAAAGGTCAGTCATTATGAAGGTACAGGACGAATTATTTAGCTGTAATTACTAACACAAACCCCTTCTATAATAAAATTATAAAAGAAGCACTTATCTAAATGAATGTACTCTAATTGCCACTCTCGCAGCAAAATGCTACGCACGTAGTACGTAGCGCGTAGCACGTAGCGCGTAGCATGTAGCGCGTAGCACGTAGCGCTCGTAGGCGTATAGTTAGAATACTTGGTTTATTAGTCGTATTATTTTATTAACGTGCAAAATATTTAGGATCTCAGTGTTATTAATCATAAAATGAGGTGATATTATTAGCATAGTGTTGTTATTAAAACAAAGCCTACCCTTCAATATAAATTTTATTATCCTACTAGCTTTTGCCCGCGACTTCGTGAATATAATTATTTTTATTATTAACTTATTATTTTTTCTTTTTGTTTTTATTATACTTATTAATAATTGTTTTATCGTTTACACTTTATTTTTATTTATTTTGTATTATCCGTATCTGACCGTGGCATCACTTTGGGCCCTATCAGAATATCAGCGCTGTGACGTTTTTTTAATGTTACAGCACCATGCTGAGATAGGAGCCTTTTGGCCTCATACTGGACTAACTTTCGTTTTCTTGTTTTTTTTTTATATTTTACTGTGTTTCTGTCCTGGGGGGCAAATAAATTATTTTTCTTTCTTTCTTTGAATATCGGTTATCGCGGATTAGTAAGTAGCATATATCCTTTCTTAGCGTTCAAGCTTAGTTTGTGCCTAATTGTACCTAAGTAGGTTTAGTATTTTAGCCGTAAACGTATAACAAGCAAACTCACTTTCATATTTCTTTACCGTTAGTTAACGAACAAAAAACTCCAAACCCAGGAACATTTTACAGTAATAGAAACACACAACACACCTTTTACTATTTACTTGGGGCCGAAAAAAGCCCACATTGTTTACCACTCTTGTCGGCACCCGTATTTTAGAGACGGGACCATTTGTGAGAGATTTTCCTTAAACGTGAAAAGCGCGAGTGATCCGTATTATGTCGACTCAGGTACCGCGGCTCGAGTACACACGGCTACATATCAAGCTAAACATTTCCAGTATAAGCTGATTTCACGTTGTATAGAATTTCCATATATTGAGAGGTCAACTAATATTGGTTGTATTGGTTGATATGTAGTACAGTCAACAAAGAAAGTCGATGGTAGTTTAGGAATTAACGGATTTACGTCGATGTGACGCATGTTTTGCCAATTTCTTTTATATGTTTTATTTTTCCGTGAGACGAAAATAAATGTATTGGTATTTTTTTTCTTTTCCTATTGTGTGACGTCACGTGAACTGCCCCGTTGGTCTCGTAGTCGTAGGTGTAACAGCTGAGCGTGAGGTTTTGATTCTCTGGTCGCAAATAGTGTTATTAGGTTTTTCCATTTGTGTGTTTGTTTGTTTTTGTGTTTCAAGTGTTTTTCTGTTTTTTTGGTAGTTAGAAGCCAGAAAGTCTGACAACCAGTCTTACCAAGGGGTATCGTGTTAGTAGTGTTACCCAGTAACTGGGTTGTAGAGCTCCGATAGGCAGCCGATCCATGAAAAACATTGGTATTCAGCTGCAACCGGTTAGACTAGAAGCCGATCTCAGTATGGTTAGGAAAAGGCTAGGCAGATGCAGATGAGGTTTTCCGTTTGGAATTTTACGGAAAATATACAAATACATATCACAAATCAATATTTTTTTTAATGAAGTATTAATAATCGAAATGGTTAAACATTCTCCCTTGCTACTAGTGGAGAGCCCGATTACCGGATTCTAGTCTATGAAACTGGATTCTAGATTTTTAATAGAATCGACTGAAAACTAACTTGCATAACAAGAGCAAAAATAATATAATACACACACAATATATATCACACTTTTCAAAGTCTCCTTTTCATTATAATCCCGAATGAGAAAACTGTGTGTAAATCTTAACGTAACGTAAACGTATTACGTTCAAGGGAGAGGTTTCTTGGACGTAATACGTTTACGTTTACGTTAAGGAGAGCTAACATTGTGTTAGTGATGGCAAACTTGTTAAATTACTTGCTCCTATGTACTTCTGTTAGTTCTATCCATGAAGTATATACTTACTTCGTGGTTCTATCTAATCAGTCTTCCACAAATTTTAGGTTTTGTTTTATTTTTGTGTGGTTTATTAATAAATCAAAGCAACTGACGCTTTGATTATAGATAGAACGACACGGTTGGCGCAGTGGCTGAGCGATCGACTGCTGCGCAGCGTGTTGCGGGTTCGATTCCCGCCCAGGGTAAACATTTGTGTGATGAGCACTTGTGTTTGCCTTGTGTCTGGGTGTTGTTTATCTATATATGTATGTATTTACAAAAAAAAATGTATTTATGTATTTATATCAGCTGTCTGACACCCATAGTACAGGGTCTCCCTAGTTTCGGGTCAGATGGCCGTGTGTGAAAATGTCCCCACATATTATTATTATTATTATAGAAGAAGGTAGGTACGTTTTATTAAAGCCCAACCGCTTAACTGAAAACGTTCCTGAGGTAGCTGCGCGGTTCGGGAGGGGTGACAGTTCACTCACGCTTCAGTTTAATCACGCTTTTTAAAGCATATTGCCAATCTTTTTACACCTGCAGCCTGTGGGCCAGATATTCGCAGCGGGCGTACAGCCACCTGCGTGTCCAATATAAAAATGTACTCAGGGTACTGTTGGGGCTGCCATGGCGTTGCAGTGCGTCAGGGATGTTTACTGAAGCGCGGGTTGATGGCTTCGCTTTCATTAGGAAAAGATGCGCCTCCCTGCTCATTCGCGTTCGTGGCAGTACCAACACTATACTGGGTGTTTTTGCTGATCAGCGGGAGTCCCCCATGCTGCAAAGATGGATGCGACTTCATGTTGCGGTTTGAGTGTGCTATGTACTATATATACCTACTATCATTAGTTTTTAAGCGAATTGTTAACAAGAATATGTACTTCATCATCGTCACCATCACTTCAGCTTAGTTTTGGTCCACTGTTGGACATAAGCCTCCTCATGGCGCGCCATTTTTTTCCTCTGCCTTCCACATCCAGCCACCACCGGCTACCTTCTTCAGGTCATCGGTCCATCGGGCTGGAGGGCGTTTCCCACGCTGAGTCTACCGATTCGCGGTCTCCACTCTAGGGCAAGTCTGCTCCATCGGCCGTCGGTCCTGCGACAGACGTGCTACTTCAGCTTGCTGATTCTGCGAGCAATGTCGGTGACTTTAGTTCTCCTCCGGATTTCCTCGTTGGGAATTCTAACCCTTAGAGAAACTCGCCTATGTACCTATACAAGGTGGGGACGACCCCACCTTGTATAGGTACATAGGCGGGTTAAGACATTTTACTCGGCATTCTCAATTAATAATAATAATACCAGCCTATTACTGGCGCACTGCAGGACAAAGGCCTCTTCTCATACAGAGAAGGCACGAGCATTGAGCACCACGTGCGCTCAAGGTGGATTGGACTTATATCTATATATAAATAAAAAGAAAAGTCCTGACTGACTGACTCATCTACGCCCAGCTCAAACCCTTGGACCTAGAAAGCTGAAATTTGCACAGAGGTTTCCTTTATAATGTAGACAAGGAATAAAGAAGGATTTTTCGAAATCCCTAAGGGAGTTTAATAGGGGATGAAAGTTTATAATTCTGTAAAACCCTACACTGTACCGACATTCACGCGAATGAAGTCGCAGGCATCAGCTAGTTAATTATAAGCCCAGATTTCCTCACGATGTTTTCATTTACCGTTGTCAGTAATGTCCAAGATAAAGTTAGAAAGTACATACGGCCATAGGGCCATCACGACATCACTCAATTGAGACAAGTAAAAAATTATATTATTGGAAATATCGGTTCGAAAGTGCCAACCCACTTATGTGTATAACGCTCACTTTAAACAATCTACATCCCAAAAAATTCAGCCTTAAACGGACTGCAAATAATGACGTTAGCATTCCAGCGATCAAGAAATTGGATTCTCGCATTTTCTGCTATCATAAGTCGCATCAAATTGCGATCAGTCCGATGAACATCAACTGCAGGCTTCACTGGGAGCTAATAGAAAACTTGGTCTCGACATAATATCTGATCTCTATCTGACCCTTCACTCTTTTTCAAAAGGCTAACCACTAATGGCCTTACAAATCCATCAACCTGTATTATCAATGCCAATATTTAGATGACAGCTATTTCTATCGAACCATAATTCAACACTATCAGTTATAAAGCAATTTGGTTTGTTTAAAATGTTTCGGTATTGATAAACAGTTTATTTTAGATTAAGAAGTAAACGTCCTATTTTTAGAAAGGTTTTGAATTCATTTTGATTTTCTAATAAAAACTCTAATGAATTCGTGATTAATTTGAGTATAAAATATTTTTCTAACATAAATTGCTACTATTTTCGAGAAGGCTCGGAGTAATCCAAACTTCTATAATGTTTTCATAACTTTCTGATGTATGGACCTATTCAATCTTTCTAGACTAGCAACATGCTGCTTTTATTATTATTAATATTAAAATGAAAAAGCTACAGTACTAAGAATATGAGAAGGGTTCTGAGGTTCACAAGAAAATGTTTCATAAGAGCGCTTTTGTCACTCAGTACATGTGGACGATAAAATGATAGCCTAACGAAATGTTTGTCTTTTAGGAGGCTGTCAAATTATAATGCATGAAGAAATTAGGCCTTACTTTCATATAAATAAAGTCTAATGGTCTAAGGTTTCAGAGTTGCCGGAGATACGCTAATTTAGCATGGATTTTAGGATAACTAGAAAATATGTAGTGAAGAAGGTATGCGTTATTGGTCGTTTCAATAATGGGCCATTTTCTCTAAGTATCAGGTACAAAAAGGTACAGACAGCGTTAACAACTAGGTACTCCTCACGCATTCAAATTTCTTCGAAAAGGGAGTAACCAGTTGACGCTACCCGTACCGTACTCACGTACGTTCACGTGAGATGCCTATATATGTTTTATAGGTTGTTAAAAACAAAAATCCCTTATTGCTGGACACTTTCCGTAGGCCTTAATTAACTTCAGCCGGTAAGATTGGAACTTTAAAGCGTCTGGCTGAGGTTCATTTCAGCCAAGTTTAATTGGCGGAGGTCTGGTGTCCTTCGGATCTCAATCCATATTGTTCCAATTCACTACTAAACTGAGAATTAAAAAGTAATTTGAAATAATTCACGGCCGCGTGCCGACCACGATTAAACGCAAGGCTTTAGATAACGTTTCAAGTCTCATTATTGTAATTAAATTCTTCTAATGATCTGTCTCCTAGGAAATGCTAAGGTTAAGGGCACGGCCATCTTGTTGAGTGATTGAAGTAGTTAAAAAGCTCGAGTTGGAGATTTAGTAGTAATGGAGGGAACAATTAGAAATACCTCGGGGTTTGAGATTGGGGCTTAAATGTCCCTCGTCCAATGGATTCGTTAATCCTTTGACCTTCAAGCCTGTTTTGTTTCCTAACATTTTGTTTTATCTCTGTGTTTTAATACCGTTTTTTATTTATTTTTCTTTTGTTATGGGTGTGTTTTGTTAGCATTAATGGGGATGCAACTTGGTGGGACTTATTTAATTTGTATTATTTTATTGATTTGATTTATTTTTGTTCATTTATTTTACTTTAATATTTTGATTAGAAATAAATTCTTGGTTGTATTTGTTACTCACTAACTTTATTGTATAATATCTAATTCTGTGAGATTATTTTAGAAGACTTCTAAAACAATATAATCGTTTCGAACCCTACCTAATATTCTACACCTAGCTAATACCTACCTTCATATCAGCCTACTGCCGTCCAGTGCTGAATGTAGGCCTCCCCCAGAGATCGCCAACCAACCCGGTCTTGTACCTATATAATTATTAAAGTAGTTATCTAATTAACCTTACTACTGTCAAACTGAGCCAACACGCGGTCTCTCAAAAAATGTTTAACAGCAATAACATTTAAATGTACATCCAAAACCTAAGCTTTGACTAGATTTAAAATAAGTATTAAATATTCAGCAATAACCTACTTCGAAAATGACCTGAGACGGTTCGTTTGGTCTCTGCCGATTAGATTTAAAGATCGAACATAACATTTCTACATAAAATAAACTCACTGACAATAGACACAAATAGGCCCGTCCTTTTTTTAGGACTTCTAAAAGTAACAAAACCTTTTTTAAATTGTTAGCAACAGTTTTTATGTGACATAAAAGTTTCGTCCTTTGTCCATTGCATCTCTATATTTTACGTACGTGTTTAAGTTTTGAACAGAATTACGGTTCATTGACATTGTATAATGAAATTTTAAAGCACCTTTTGTAATTTCGTTGCGATTTAGGTAGGTAATTCAATTTTATGTTGGTAAAGTACAATGAAATCAATATTTATTTATACGGTGCCCTCACGGTACATTTATGTCACGCGAAAACGGAAAATACTAAAGGTTAGGCCACACTGGGGCGGACAGCTTGCGGTCGTGGTAGTATTCGAGCCGCGTTGGTGTAGACCAGTCCGCGTCCATACAAATACTGCTGCAGTATTCGACCGCGCGCTTCAAGCGCTCCGGAGTGGTCGGGCTTTTAAAAAAAACCGGACAAGTGCGAGTCGGACTCGTCCACCGTGGGTTCCGTACAAATTTGTTGGTACATATATCCATACTTCCATACTAATCCATAACTACTATACATCATTTAATCCATACTTTTCTATACTTTATTTTATTTTCATATTATAAATGCGAAAGTAACTCTGTCTGTTACGCTTTCACGACGAAATGGCTGAACCGATTTTGATGAAATTTGGTGTGAAGATAGCTGAACCGTGGGGAAGGACATAGGCTACTTTGTAATCCATGATCTCGTCTGCATCCGCGATAACCGACATTCACGCGGACGTTATCGCGGTCAAAAGCTGGTTATAAATAAACACTATATTTTTTAGGATTTAATTACAAATGTGAAGTTTTCAGATTTTTCCCTGTACTTGTAGTATAAGACAATATTACTAGCCAAATTTCATGGTTCTAGGTCAACGGGAAATACCCTATACATTTTTATTCCCTTGATAGTCGAAATATGCGTTTTTTTGCGACATAAACGGCCGTATCTTTTTTTACGTTAACTTAGAAGGTTAATTTTTTTACAGCATCAAGGGACCGTAGACTTGACTATACAGTTTTAATTTCAACTCGATACCTCCACGCGTTTCCGAGATAAAAGGTCTTGACAGACAAATAGACAGACAGGCAGACAGACGGACTACAAAGTGATCCTATAAGGGTTCAGTTTTTTCCTTTTGAGGTACGGAACCCTAACAAGTTCACGCAACTTGTTTAAATAAAATTCACATTTTCATGACAAAACGAATGAAACAAAACGTGACCAACATTTGACACGGTAGCCCATCTTAAAGTCTTTTCTTACACGTTACTTAGCGAAATTCGATAACACTTCGATAAAGGGTTGGTTTGGTTACAAATTCGCATCCAAGTTATGAGTGAATGTTGGGTTGGTATAATAGAACCAACGGTTTGTTGTAACCATAGGTAACATTGCAGAATTTATGTGGTTATACTCTTGATGATACGGTTGGCGCAGTGACTGAGCCCGATTGTCTGTTGCCCAGTGTATCGCGGGTTCGATTCCCGCACGGAAGAAATACTTGTATGGACTATAGGTAGTTGTTCCGGGTGTTTTTATTTGCGTATGGTATATATATGGTAAGTATATATATGGGCACAGTATAAATATAAGACCACCATACAGTAGCGACACGCCCCGCCTCCCTCCGAAACACTGTTCCTCACCTCTTGCCGCAACGAACGTGCTCTCGAAACTGCTTTTAGTTCAAGCGACGCGTAGACACGCACACACACGCACGTATTTGTACAGTCTGTTATTTTGGTAGTAGTGTAGGCAATTAAAACGTTTCATTTGTATGGAGTGTCGTAGATGTGGTAGGGGGCAAGGCTTTAATTTTAAAATACACCTGTTCCTAGTACAAAAAAATATCGATGTTTCAAAATTAACCGCAAGTGCCACAAGTCAAGCGATCTTATTAGCTGTTGATATTATTGTCTCAATTAATCACAGCAGGTTGCTAACAAATGTCAAGAGCGGGTCACTTATCATTTTTAACCGACTTCCAAAAAGAAGGAGGTTCTCAATTCGACTTCCTATTTACTGATTTCAAAGCAATTAAACTAATTTTACAGTTAATTAAGAATAAAGATGATTATCGGCTAAAATAAAGAGTTTTTTTTTTAAGTTGTTCACGATATTGTTAGCTAATGGGGTCAACTGTCAACTATTCAATTAAATCATCCTTATACACAAAACAACAACACACAAACACACAAGAACAACAACAACACCACACAAGCACAACACACATATGTTGTGTTGTTTTTGTACACATAACACAATTGTTATGTGTAGGTTAAGGTATTTATGTACGAGTCTTTGTAACCAACACACATAGTGTAACACACGGCGCTAAAACCCATTAAAACGCGGTTTCTATTTACTCCCTCGCTAAAGCTCGGGAGTAAAACTACCTCGTATATAATGGGTCACTTTAGCTCCTTGTATAACAATCTACTATTTTTGTATGTACTTGAAATAGGAACATCAGCAATGCTGCTTACCGTTAGGTTGGTACCTACCGATAGTTCATTTCATAGACAAGCTCCTCCACAAAATTACAAACATGTTTCTATTTTCGAACACAAGATTGGATAGTGATACCCTTTATCGAAAGTGTTTTACCGACATGTCCTTATGGTCAAGGGTACAAACAAATCAATGAGAGAGCTGAGCGAACTTGGCATTGAAGGGAAGTGTGATTGGATTGCAATGTAATGAGCCAGCGAACGATATGGTTTAGTTCATTCGTTCTTCTATTTCAGTAGGGTCTGTTGTTTATCTGTGAGGTGAAGAGATTGATTTGATAGTAGATTTAGTAGGTGTTTAGTTGAGTTGATGTTGTCTTTTGTTTTGTGGTCGAGTCGTTCAGACGTAGGTAGGCGGTGGCGGTCAGGGGAGCAGTTCTACTAACTTTTAGAGATGATTTAATCTCAGTCTCAATTTGTCAAAAACGCTTTTAATTATCTACATTTTTGACAATATTTTGACATTGATTGTCTCAAAGACATTATTGAGAGTACATTTTTAACGTCTTGAATTAGTGGAATTGGTCTTCAGTTGTCACTTTCTCTTATTTGTACTGATTTGACATATGTCAGACGTCAACGGTTAATATGGTTTTGTGGACAGCTTTTTGTATAATCGGTACTTAGTTGATGATTTGTAAGTGATTGCGATGAATTACTGCATAACCTTTGGGCGAAAATAACCTCTACATAGTCTCAAGTTCTTAATTTTATACTGGATTTCTCTTTTTTTCCCCAATAACAACTACGCCTATTACATGTCATGTTCGCATGAGCTTGACATTTTACAACCTAAACTAATTCGACTTACTTCAGAAACTTATTTAAAATATCAATATGTTGGTACGGGTCTAACGGCAAATACATCCGTGTTAAAGTCCCTACAGGCTCAAATAAATTGATATACCTAAACAAAATGAACGGGTTTCATGCTACTGTCTGGAATTGGGATTTTATCATTTGTCATAATTAGGCACACACTGTCAAGCCTGTATTACGGTGACTGGCATTTGACTGGTTATTTTTTGTTTACAGTAAACAAAGATAATCGTAACATTTTAATTCCGGCTTTGTACCTACAGCGTTACCTCTTTCACTGCTTTTTGTGTAGGATTTTGTAAAAGCTTGATTGATAAGAGTGTCCATGGAATTTCATGCTCGTTCTTCTCCATAGAGACCTACTCTACGTTTTGGAACGAGCAACTAGCTTCAACTTTCTGACCAACTAACTGACCCTTTGACAATTCAAAAGTGCCTATAAATGGTTTAATTGAAATAAATGCTTTGATTTTGACTTTTTATTTATTTACTAGCACTGTGCCCGCGACTTCATCCGCGTGAATTTTCTTTAGGATTCTTAATTTTTCACGTGTTAAATATAGCCTATGTTACTCAAGGATAATGTAGCATTCTAGTGGTAAAAGAATTTTTAAATTCGGACCAGTAGTTTTTGAGTTAAACCGTAACAAACAAACAAATCTTTTCTCTTTATAATATTAGTTTAGAGTTTGCCACGCTTCGGTGTGGATCACTATGATATTGCAACATTTTTTCCGAATTAATAGTATTTTCAATAATAACAATATGTGGGGACATTTCACACACGGACATCTGACATCTGACCCCAAATCACTTTGTAAAAATGCAATGTTGAGTCACTCATCGCTGTGGCTCAGTCTTATATTATATTTTTTTTTCGGTAAAAGTATTTTATATCACTCTCCTGTAAAAATGCAATTTTGTGTAAAACGTTAAGGTCCGTCCATCAACTACTTTGCGTGTTTTGCGGCCTAGTCACACCGACGGCATATTTACAAAAAAAAGCTTTTTTACAAAAAAGACAACCGCCTTCAAAAACCAAAAAGTGAAAAACAACTTTAAAACAGAGCACACATGACTTTAGTTTTGGAAGTCGGTGGCAATACAAAACAACAAATAGAACAGCCAAGCCACCAACTTCCGAAATTAAAGTCATAATGTGTGCTCTGTTTTAGCGTAAAATAAAAAAGCTTTTTTTATTTTAGCTTTTTAGTACTTCCTTATCATCCAAACCATTAAGAAATGGCAACACAGTCAAAACAAAGATTGAAAGTACTACAAGGTGAGAACATTACAACATCATCCATGTATATTCTTTTGCTTTCTGTCGATTTTTTCAAAAAGTGCTGAATCAATTTCGATAAATGAGGCATAAGCGATTTTGAAAATTCTTTTTTTGATGGATAGGGTCCATCAAAAAAAGAATTTTCAAAATCGCTTTACATTTGCCGGGGAAATCGCGTAACAAATATATAAAAAAAAAAAAAAAAAATAATAACATTGAATTGAGAACCTCCTTCTTTTTGAAGTCGGTTGAAAAATAACATTTTATGTTGTTATCTTTAATAACAAATCTTCAATGCTGTAAGCATGCAAAAGATAAACAAATATCTGTCCTCTATGCGTTCCTAAACCATTCATCTGATTATGACGAAACTTTGGTAGAATGTTCTGCGTAAGCCCCACGAAGGTACCTTTTTTTTTAAATTCCACCAACGTTACAAAGAACAATGCGTTATACGCACAATGTAGTTAATACAAATTATCGACATCGGCTATCGAACGTTAACATCACTATTCGGAGGCCGGGCTATGAAGATTGGTATTGATTTTAAAGCATGGCTCTAATATAAAATATCAGCACCAGGATCCAAGTCGTGGGCTCTCCGAAACTACTCATCAGATTTCAAAAATTCTTTCACCATTAGGAAGCTACGTTATCCATCAGTGTTAAAGGCTATATTGCACTATAAAAAGGGATCCTTAAAAAGATTCTCGCGGATGAAGACGCGGGCTAAGTGCTAGTATTAAATAAAATAAATTCATATGTATTTGGCAGTCAGGTGCTATTCCTACTCGGTTACTTTTTGGGTGTTACCAGCCCAATCGATCGATCGTCGATAGCCGGCATCGATCGATGGTAGAATGGATTAGTCGACGTCGATCGAGCTGCTTGATTATTATTAGTGATGGGTTATAGCCGGAGTTAATCGATCAACGTCGACCGATGCCATCGACCGGCAATCGATCGATTAGTTAGTCGAACGGTATCCGTCCATCAGCAAAAGCTACCACACCAATTGATCAACGTCGAGCGATGTCGACCGATCGCATCGATCGATGATCGATCGATTGGTGTAGTAACACCCTTACGGATTTTTAAAAATTTTCTTCAATTATTAAAAAGAAATCAGCTGTTCCATACATTTTTATGGCTCATATTGCGTTCTTGTATAAGTTGTATAGAACAGCAGTTTTTTTTTAAGTAATCGGCCAAATAATTCGCTTATTATTAATTAAATTAGATACAAACTGGACATTTTCATTAAAGTTATTTGTGGTTGCTATGTTTAATCTGACTTACGAAACTTTTAATTAAGGAAGCTGGTTT
Source organism: Charanyca ferruginea (assembly GCA_947361185.1). Lineage (NCBI taxonomy): Eukaryota > Metazoa > Arthropoda > Insecta > Lepidoptera > Noctuidae > Charanyca > Charanyca ferruginea. Next base: position 20,901,775 of record OX376069.1, on the reverse strand, counting down.
AGCAAAATTAAGACGGTATCCTAAGGCTGTGCCAACAGTAAAGTAACGCAATGAAACTTGAAATTAAAAACGTTAAAACGGATTATGACGCTCTGCTAAACTCTGACTAAATTGAAAATAAATTCAACGAATGGGATTGCTAATAAAATGTAGTTGGATCATAAAGTTTTGTGTTTAATAACTTTTCATTGTGTGTTCGAGGCTATTCATATGTTAGTTATGGCTGTTCGAGAGCACGTGCACAATATTCTAAAATATGTGCCTTTTTTGTGTATTTTGCTGTTGTTGGATTGTCCGAACTATTATTATTTTTTTAATTTTGTGTTTTCTTGACTTACTTTAGTTTGTAAGTATTTTCGGGCTACTAATTACAATATTGATGTATAAAAATCTGGTTCTTAAGAGTGAAAGAGTGAAAAATCCATCCTTCCTCACAAACCTTCGCATTTAAAATAGTTGTAGGATAGATGTACAAACAATAACCCAAATATAATATTTATTAAGCACGTATACGTACTACTATTTGAACCAATTATTTTATCATAGGGCATCAAAAAATTCCACATTGCCGCCATCAGGGAATGTGCCCAAGAGACTGGCGGCATTGCCACGTTGGATGGCAATGCTTATCCTCTGGCTAAGGTAAAAACCAGCTCTTGGGTCACGGGAACTGTCAACTAACCTTTTGGACAAGTTCTTAAAAGGCAGATGAGCCCTCGGACCCCACCCTATTATTTTAATTTTTTAGCTTATAAGTTATAGAACCCACCCCTACCCTTACGAGGGTTTACCTGTACGAGGTTGCAAATAAACTATTTTTCTTTCTTTTTTATAGGATTTTTTTTTAATATTCATGTAAATATTGTAAATAAAATCTTAATTTCTTGAAAAAAAAGATTATTATCATTAAAAGACATTTAATGTTTTGGTCACGACACTGCGTCAAAATAATTCATGTCAGCAATGCAATTCTGTAAGAAATCAACCGCGGACTCGAATCCTATTCTCATTTCCGATTTCACTTACTTGGAAAAGTTTTGGTATTCGCAACAATTTTTTCGTGAAAATAGTTCGCTTCACTTTCTCACTTAGTGGCGCTAGCGTAGTTTTCATCGAGTTACAGAATACGTAATACCGTTTTCACCGCGGTGTCAGAAGTGAGCACTAAATTTCGTAAAGAATAAATAGCATTGTTGCTCCTTGGCTATGCCTGCCACCTTCGCTCACGTTTTTTTGTACTAATCCCAATTTTTTTAATTGATTCATCATCTGCCTAGCCTTTTCCCAACTATATTGGGGTCGGCTTCCAACCTAACTGGATGCAGCTGAATACCAGTGTTTTACATGGAGCGACTGCATATCAGACCTCCACAACCCGGTTACTGGATAGCAACGATACCCTTTGGTAAGACTGGTTGACAGACTTTCTGGCTTCTGACTACCCATAACGACTGCCAAAGATCTACAAATGACAGCCGGGACCGACGGCTTTACGTGCTTTCCGAGGCACGGAAGAAACTCGGTATGAAAGGGATGGTCACCCATCCACAGATCGACCGCGGCTAGCGTAGCTTAACCTTTGACCGATCGATCTGTACGGCTTTAACTTAGCCACTTTAATTGATTGATATATTTATTTGCAAGAATATAGAAGTTCTTAAAATCTATGGGATTCACTACTTTCGGCATTTCAGCCGTACAAATATTTAAAATGGATACGTTCGCAAGCGACGCGACGGTTCGGAGCCGATCGTATACGCCGACCATCCTGTCGGACGCAATCGGCTGTCGCCGCATCCGTTTGTATCCTTTCCGGACCGATGCGATGCGAGCCGTTTGGTGGCAATCATACTTTAGTGATAAGGGAATATCCTTGCACCCAATGATATTATATTAAACAGATATGATAAGAGCGCCCAATTTTGAATATTCAAAAACGTCCTAATTGGGACGTATTGCCTTTAGTCTGCGTCACGCATGGCGACGAGTAATACGCTTTGTTAAAGCAGCTAAAAAATAAAAACATGCTATTTTGTGTAATTAGAAAGTGTACCAATTATGATACCAAATTTAATAAAGCACAAGGGATCTCATACCACATGTAACTACGCAATATACATCGATTTATTTATATATTTAAATTATTTTCCTAATATTCTTATATTTGGAGGTTAGAAAAAAGAAAGAAATGGAAATACATTTTTTCACGTGAGTAAGACAAGGACGCGTTCACTTCGGACATAGAATAAAAGTACAGATGCGATATCGTAGGCAGTAAAGTCATTGTTTACCCACCGTTCTGTTTTGCTTTTTTCTAACCTTGTAATATTTATTCATTTTGTTTTATTGAATCATTTATATACTTAATTAGAAATTAAACAATGTGACAACAGATATTTTTGAAGTTATACTTCTTTAGGCGCGTTATGAAAAAATGATGAGAGTGAAATTTTACGATTCGCGCATGCGCGCGCACAGCGTCACACGAAATTATCACGGGAGTAATTGTAAACAACGCCATCTCTGACGTACATGCTGAACTACTTACTGAAGGCAGTAAGTAGTTCAGCATGTACGTCAGAGATGGCGTTGTTTACAATTCAAATTGTGCTTATATACTTTTTTAATAATGCCAAAGAAGTATAACTTCTCACGCTCGTACATAAGTACACGCACCCAATTTTTTTATCCTTTCTTCGATAAGGTTATCCAATGAGATCTGGCTTCAAAAATGGATCGCATTTGTTCGTAAACAAAGAAATGAATTTTATTACAAAATAAATATTTTCTACTCTATATATTATTATATATATTCTATTATACCTTCAGTCCAGTTTATTAGTTGTTATAGGTACAAACCGCGTCTATAAATGTACTCGCGGTTTTTACCTTCTGTCTCGTTAAATTTGTTAGTCTATGATGCCAAGACGCGGTGATTGGTGGCCAGGATAATGTTTGTTTACATTCACGCGCAATTGACAACACTAACTGTCTCTTTTTTTCTTGTTCGGTTTTTCAAGCCATCCCTTTTCAACATTTTGACTTGTAGTGAATTGTAAAATGAATGAAAAGTGTGTATGTGTGCAGCCGCTGCTGCGCGTAACACTTTTTTCGTTTGTTTTGTGAGTGTATTACATATGTTTATTAGAATACCATTGCTTGCACCACTAAAAAGCTTCAAGTCTTTTTAGTCAGGTATACATGTAGATATTAGACAAAAATTCTTAGAGTTTATTACTTATTGGCAATATAACTAATGATAAAATATGCCTAAGATTACCTACGTTTCGATTTTGATAGTAGTACATGAAATATTATGGTGTACCTATCGTATCTTGCTATTGTGTCGCAACATACACGTGTAGCTGTAACGTGAGCTGACTTAGAATGTGTCTCAATATTGCACGAGCTTTTGAGGTTGTCTTTGATTTGACTAGTAATTATTTAAAGCCTGTCGTGTATAAATGATTCTCCCGACTGAATTTCGGTCACGTTGGTGAATCTAAATAGAGGCTAGTCAAGTACGCAGGATATATAGATAATAGTGCACAAGTACACCTGCGTCACTCTATACAAACGAAACGTAAAATTACCTACACTACAACCACCCAAAATAACAGACTGTACAAATACGTGCGTGTGTGTGTCTACGCGCCGCTTGAACTAAAAGCAGTTTCGAGAGCACGTTCGACGCGGGAAGAGGTGAGGAACAGTGTTTCGGAGGGAGGCGAGGCGTGTCGCTACTGTACGGTAGTACTATTTATACTGTGGCACAAGTGTGTGTGCAATCACAGGTGCACTCACTCTTTCCTCATTGTCATAGTTCGATGAAACGGCAATTCAATACGACAGTGACTTCGAGGCACGGGGGTGTAACACCGCCAACTTGCGAACGCCGGGGTGCTACTGAGAAATTCCTAATGGAAAAACTAAACAGAGTTTCTCCGACCTGGTAATAGAAACAAGGACCCCGGCTTAGCAGTCGAGCTTGTGACTAACGAGTCAGTGTGAAGCTTGTCGTGTATAGTAATATTATAAAGAGGTAAATTGTTTATCTGTAAGGGGCAGTGGCAGGACCTTCATACAAGTCAAAAAGCCGGGCTTGCACTAATTAGCATAACATGAACTGATCAATAAAAGAGTAACTTGCTGATTTTTTCTTAATCGTAAAATGTCTATCGGGCTTGCCCTTACCCGGACCTCTAGGCACGTCACTGGTAAGAGGAAATCTCTGAAACATCTAAGCCATGTACAAAATTCTTTCAAATGAAATCAGTTTATTGCAAACAATATTTATTTATTTATTATTTATTAAACTTTATGTACATAAAAAACACTGTACAAAGGCGGCCTTAATGCCTTAGGCATTTTCTACCAGTCTACCTTAGGGTGATGCTGAGACAAAACATGGTAGGCGTAACGAAACTTATTTATAATAATAAAATAATAAATACTTACATACATACATACAAATAAAATATAAAGAGTAGAGAGCTAAAATACATAGATAGAGAAATACAACAAATTAAGAGTGGGATGAGTCTGCCAAATTTTTAAGAAAGAATTCGCGAGCTTTTACTTTGAACGTGAACCGACTGGTGGCCGTCCTGATATTCTGGGGAAGCGCATTCCAAAGGAAAACCGCCTGGACAGGTAAAGAAGATCTAAGAAAACCAGAGCGGTGAGAAGGACATCGTAGAAGACGATTATTGGAAGAACGAAGATTATGTACAATATGTTGTACAGGGGGTGGAATAATGTTTAATCAAAAATGCACCCTGTAAGGGCACTGCAAAACAAATTAATTCATTAATTACTTTATATTTCAACACATTATCATAATTAGCATGTCAGATTTACAAAATTATTACTAGATATTAAAGAATTAATGTCAAATCAAAATAAAATTAATTAATGAAAATAAATTGAATATACCTACAATGTCAATGGTCAACTATTAATTAATGTTTTCCTTCAATAGGCTTGAAATGTGTAGTAGCACTTATGCTTCAAATAAGTGTGTAATTTTGATTTAAATAAATTGTTTCTTTTACTCGCTTTCACTGATCCTCTTATCTGTAGCGAGATCTCCAGAAGATTCGCGTCAATTGTTTAACTATTGTGTCTGCTAATTGGACAGTTGAGCTTGACTATGCAGTCCCCAGAACTGTCCATAGACGGCAGGTGCGGGCAGGTAAACTCTTTGCAGTAGGTACCTGTCGATCTAACACTGGTCTACGTTCACCAATTCGGCGAATGGCAGCAACCTATAATGAAGTATTCGAACACATTGACATATTTACATACTCTTTGCTTAAGTTTCGTAACTTGAGCTATTAGACTAATTGTGCATTATTTTTTGTCACTTAAGTTTTCTTTCTTTTTTCTTTAATTGTTTTCATAATACTTATGTGTGTCATACATGAACAATTTACCTCCTAGTGACTTTGTAGTTTTATTTATTCATGGTAATCTGTGAACAGCACTGTGGGCTACATTATTAAAGTATTTCTTTATGTAATGTTGTATAATGTAGCCGTTTGTTGTTCCTATTTAATAAAATATAATAGAAAGTTACACAATTGCCGATTGTCATCATAACTTATTATGGTGTACTTGATTTCCCGCGGATGTAGTCGCGTTCGGAAGCTAGTATTACATAAGCCTACCATATTCAAACACATTCCACATCCATGAAATGTGGGCCGTCAAAATCCTCGGTGCCAAAAATATACATCTACCTATACACGTATAGGTACGTCGGTAGACCCTTTGATAATATGGATGAAAGCGAAAGCATGTAATTCTGATCATGAAATATGAATACCTTTACTAATGACGTCCGCGTAACATACACGGCTTGTATGAAGTGCAGGAAATAGTGTTTGGTCATACACTTAACAACTATGATTACTGGAAGCAGATTGCAAGTTTGTGGTCATATAAAAAGGCCTTCAGTGGTCGAATCCTTTTATTCGCAATATTATCTTTTATTTACTGAATGAAATGGTAATCAAAATTACGACATTGTAATTCAAAAGCAATTTTACTTTATCAGTGGTATATCTGTGGTATACCAGTGCTATATAAGTGTTGAATGGGTCGTCCAGTCAACTTAGGGGAACCTAATATGGTTTAAGAACAACTTTATTCCTCATAAATAATTAACAATAATTCGATTACTAAGAAACTACATTTACAAATTTTTCGGTGGATATATTCTAGAATATAATTATGTATGTATATAATATTTAAGTTTATAATATTATTATTTTTTTTTTACTTTTTAAATATTACTTTTTGTAATGCACCTGCCATGTCATCTCTTCACCACCCTTGGTTGCCTGGTAGAGAATGCCTAAGGCATTAAGACTGCGTTAGACAGCGCATGGATGCCACTCGACTGCCAAAAACCGTTTTCTACTCGAAAATCGCACACAAGGCGGACAATACCTTCGCTATAAAAACGTTCTAAAACGTCACCTTACGACCTGTGGCATACCCGTTGATCGGTGGCAAGACCTTGCTCAGAACCGTGAAAGGTGGCGCTTCTCAATCACAAAGCAACGGAAGGCATAGAAGCAAATCGTCTTAAAGATCTGGTCAGGAAGCGTCAACTATGTAAAATTCGCCCAAAGTCTATACACTTACACCTATATAATTAAGTTAATCAGCTCTTCTGTGCACGGTGTGATTGGGTCTCCAAAACCAAGTTTGGATTTTCTAGCCATCTAAGGGCTCACGACAGGAAAGAAATTTAGTCCGGGTCGCTGTCACCGGATGGTGTAGAGGATTATACCTACTTATATATGAATGAAGGACAGATCAAATAAAAAACAAAAAAGATAGGTACAATCGAAAATATTGATACTTAAGAGCGCACATCCCCACCGAGCGAACTTCGATGCGAGCGTGATTGAAAATTTTTTGTTTCAACCAACGCAAAGCTCGAAAACGAACGAGTGAGTGAGAACGCGATAACATCGCAGGAAAATTGGCGTGCGGAGATTTCACAAAACTTGTGCCAAGAAGTACGTGTTTTTGAAAAAGCCTTACTAGTTTTTGGTAATAATATAAATGTAATATAAAATCTCCATTAGATGTGTAAGGTTTCTATGAAGCTGTTTTTGTTACTTTTTCAATGTATGAGTGCATTATGAACGGCCAAAGTTCAGTTAAAAACTGTGCAAAAAGCTGATTTTCAGACGTGGTTACTGAATTTGTTTCTCAAAGAAGTTTATTTTTGGCTTCATACAAACCTAGATTTAAACCACAAGATACCTGTATGTTAAAAATAATTGGAGAATAATTTGTTATAACGCCGTAATCACGTACAAACGCTTGTAAGGGAAATATGACGGGATGGGCGCTCTTAACAAAATTCAAAGAGTGCGATTTCAATGAGATGGACGTACGTCTTCTATTTTTTATTATTGTTTTTCAATGCACATCCAGTATAAATTTGTTCGTGACCTACGAGTGGGTTCTTTAGGTTTGGGAAATGCTGTACTATGTAGGTATATCATTGGTTCTGACACCGAATTAAATGCTATGTATAAAATACCGAATACTTAAACGACAATTTGAGATGTGGTTATAGGTCTCTTTCTAAACCTTTAATTGACTGGGGCGATTTAAAATGGCGTATGACGCGCGATTTCTTTAGTTCGTCTACATGTGAATCTTATACTTTATGCAATAAAGCATATTTAGGATAAGCGCGCACTACGAAATTAATTCGTTGCAATTTTAAAAATGCGATATGGAACCGATTGTAATAAACGGAAAGTCGCAAACGATTTTATATGGCAGTGCGCGAACTCTAGAATATTGGTATTGTTCACAGGTTAGCGATTTTTATTCGCAACGATTAAAATCCGTAGTGCGCACTTAACCTTAGAGTTACTGCCAAAACCAACCAACCTACATCAAAATTTCTCTCATTTCGAAGTACTTAATGGTAATTATTTTGGATATTTAAAGCTGAATCTACATATACATACATATATACAAATAATAAAATTGAATCCTGCACTTTTGGAAAAAACCGACAAAAAGCAATAAATTATACATAGATCATGTTTTAAATTTCTCCAATCTTGTACTTTCAATCTCTGTTTTGACTGTGATGCCGTTTCTTAATAGATTTGGATGATAAGAAGGTACTAACAACACACCTGACTTTAGTTTCGGAAGTCGATGGCTTTGTTTTGTTTGTTGTCTATTGCCACCGACTTTCGAAACCAAAGTCATGTGTATTCTATGCTAAAGTTCACTTTTTAGTTTTTGAAGGCGGTTGACTTTTTTGTAAAAAAGCTTTTTTGCTAAATGTATACGAAAGTATACACGGTACCTAAATAAAAAAAAATGTTTGTCTGTCTGTCTGTATTTCTGTCTATCTGTTTGCTGCGGTTAATCTACGAAACGGCTGGTCCGATTTTGACGTCACTTCCACTGACAGATGGTTGATGTTATAAGGAATGACATAAGCTTTGTTTATAATTATTATTATACTAAAAATTATTAGGGTACCGCGCAAAAAAAATAAATCCCTGCAGATAACTGACAAGTCGGGGGTATGTGCTAGTATTAAGTAATACAAAAAATAATATCAGTCAAGTCGAGCACATGGCTTGGAGAAAATGGAGTCAGCCATAATAGGTTCGTGCCATTGACATTTATAGCCGTATTTTCTCAGATAATCTCTGCAATTGAGCAATATCAGTGCAGAACAATATCACGGGCAATTAAATAATTTTACTTTCTTCTCCAAGGAGAAAGACAGCATTATTTATGATGCATTAAAAGTTCTGAAAGTTGTAGAAAATTAATTAAAAGTTGCTCGTAGACGCTCTTGTTAATTAACGTATTTATACAACATACCTAGTATGTATGTAAGGTCCTTATTTTTACTTAAAGTTATAAAGTTCATTGAACGGTATTAATTAGGTTAAGGCTGCCCGCCCACATCAGACTTGTTGTAGGACCGATTATCGGATCGGTCGATTATTTACGAACACGCGAAACTATCGTGAGACCGACTTTTTGTGGGACATCTGCGTTGGTATATTGGAGTTCATATGTTCCATTTCTCTCCGACAAAACTTCAGTCACCGATTGTCTGACGTGGGCGAAGACCCTAAGTTCCGCAAAAAAAAACCAATGTAGGTCAAAATTTCTGTTGAATCTATTTTAACCATAAGTTTTATAGCGCGACTGTGTGATTGACTGAGACCGTTCTTGACGTAGCTGTGCGGTGCGTGGTGACGTGATGCGAGACCTCACTGATACGTCAACTTGTGACAACTGTCAGTTGTCACCCCTCCCGCACCGACCAGCTACCTCAGGAACGGTTTTAGTTAAGGCGCTTCCCTGAGCAAATAACCTTGACCATACATTTCCTCTTTGCCGCAGAATCGAAATTCGCAAAATTTTTGGGTTTTTTTTTTGTTATAAAAAAAGAGAAACGATCTTTTTAAATAAAATAAAACGTGAATTATAAAGATTTTTAAGTTACCTATCTATTAGTGTAATCCTCAAATTAATTGCACGTCAACTTTAGCAAAAGATACATGTTTTTAATTATTTTAGTCATTTTTTCACAGGGAGATTTAGGTGTGGACATAAAAAAAAATGGAATGTGATGATAGGATATTGAACATTAATAATATGCTTTTAGATTTTAGTTTGTTTCTCTTAATTAATGAGTTAATAGCCCCTGAGTAATGAAGAAAAACGCACTTTTGGTCGGGGTAGCGCCTTAAGCGGTCGGGCTATAGATGTTCATTAACTATTATGGTAGGATAGTAAAGTCACGTAACACATTTGGCATATAAAATGAATTTATATTTATTCATTCAATTATTTAGAGATTGTTAATTGGCTAGGGTTTTTTTTTTTTTACAAACTTGCCACACTGTTACCACTGCAACTCCTGTAAGTCATAATTAAAAGTGGCAATCACCAGAAGCGCCGATGGATTGAAGCCCGATGAATCTGGAAAAGCGATTCCAAAGTCTTGAGCATTGACGCCGAGTTGCTGGCTTGTCGGTTTTCTATCGGTTGCATGTTGGGGAGTGTGCGACGGAATTGCATAATTTAATTCCGCCGAGCCCGTTCCATCATCGAACCACAAGACGTACGGCGATGCGCCACCGGTACATGGTAGACCCACCCACACGCACGAAACGTTTTGGGAATACTTTCATTGTGCGTACTGCTAAGGAGTGGAATTCCCTGCCTGAGTCTGTGTTTCCTGATAGCTACAACCTGGTGGGAGTCTTTAAGTCAAGAGTGAATAGGTTACTTCTAGGCAAGCGTGCTCCATCTTAGACCGCATCATCGCTTCCCATTAGGTGAGATAGTGGTCAACCGTATGCTTATCAATTGATAAAAAAAAACTGTCTTGGGTCCCGCAACAAAATAAGTCAGAAAAAAAGAACGACAAGAAATTTAGAAACTAACATTAGTTTAACAGATATTTTAAATTGATGCTGTCACTTTCTTTTTGCTAGAAAATGTAAGGATGGCATGATCTTAAAGTCTCCATTAAACTTATGTTGTTAACAAAACGCGAACGTTTGTAAAAGCTTCAAGAATTTCTCTCTAATTACTTGTCAAGCGAATAAAGCTGTACAATATTCTGTTACATTTACAATGTAAACAGTCCAAAATAAACAATATCTTAATTACTTTGCAGCAAATAAGTTTGTTTGTTTTTGGATTTATTAAATAAATGCTCACCTTTAATTGGGCCACTCGGTAGGTATATCACATTTCGCGACTGTCAACAGCTTTTTACTAAATGTAAAATGCTGTTATTTTGATATTGTAAATAGACACTTCATTTATTAATTTGTATTATTTATATTTATGCGAAAGTGAGTTTATTTGTTTCTTTTTAGGGTTTCGTACCCAAAGGGTAAAAACGGAACCCTATTACTAAGACTCCACTGTCCGTCTGGCAGTCTGTCACCAGGCTGTATCTCATGAACCGTGATAGCTAGACAAATGTGATTTTTCGGCGTTAAAAAAAAGGTTATAATACCTATAGTGTCTAATGTTATAGATAATGGTACGGAACCCTTCGTGCGCGAGTCCGACTCGCACTTGGTCAGTTTTTTGTACAATAATTTTAAACGTAGTAAACTAGTACCCACTGGGTACTAGTTTACTACTTTATACTGGGTACTACCCAGTACCTACTTCGTATTTAACGATAATCTTTTGTTCTAGCCTCCGTCCGAAGGTGAACTGGCTGCCCCAGCAAGCGTCGTGAGTCGCATGCACCGTCTTAGAAACCTACGCAAGGGAACAAGGGTAAGTACTGTCATGTCCGGGAAGTCACAATCTACTAAATTAATAACACAATCGGGTAGTTGACATCATTAAACAATAATTCAAAGACACAACTTCTAAAAAAAAACATTTTGGTTCAACTTTATACTAACCCTGAAAACCTGATTAACTTTTCAATAACTGTAAAATTCGATTTTTAGTTGCTTTGTTATATTTAATGGTTAGTCATAGAAATATATCTCATATATATCGATGTGGTTAGTCAATTGAGTTGGTAAAAAAGTGAAGTCACATTTTACTACTGGCATACAAAATCTATGGGGGATCGCGTTTTGACAGCTTATAAAAAGTATGTCAATTGTTAGTGGTGTCAAGTACCTAATTTCGAATGTTACTTCGGATTTTAAATTTCTTATTTTATTCTTTTTGACAGCTAGATAGTCTTGTCAGCCCTCAAGGTGGACTGTCAAGTCATTCTAATTATGAACATTGTATAGGATTGTGAAGAGAATATTATCTTTTTTAGGAGTATTATTATACAACTGATTTTAAACTTCACCAATAATACGTGATTTCATCATATAAGTACCTATTTGTTAAATATGACATCACGGTTGCCGTACCTACTTTTGACAATGTCGAATCCCGTTTTGAGTAAAAATACAAATAGTCACTGTAGTTATGACTAAACCAGCCAGTATATCTATAGTCATTCGCTTACATAAAATATTAGGCGGAGCTAAACATCCAAAAATGTTGTTTTACAAAAAGATCGCCTATGTATACACAGGATCTGAATTTTAGACATTTTAGATATGGTAGGTCCATACCTAAACTGTCTAAAATTCGTATGGACGTATAAAATGGGTAAGTACATTATTCTAAAAGTGAATTTGTTTTTATCAAGACCTAATACATGTCAGCGTATGTAACGTACTTATTAGGTACTTAATAAAGATAATATTATTCTCTATCAAAATTGAGATGAGTTTGATGAAAAACCTTACCTAATTGTTAGGTGTTTTTTATTAGTTTTTTATAAGTAAAAAAAAATCTAAATTAAATTGACTGATAGCCTAGATGATACCTAGATGGCCACTAAAGTTAGCCTGTAAGTAGGTGTAGCCTTCAAAATATCCCTTAAAATCCACGGTTCAGAGTTGGAAACAAATGTGAAACTTACTTGAGATTAAATCCTTACATATTCCCTTACATAGTAAATTATATAAGTATGTATATCAGTTGTCTGGTTACCATAACACAAGCTCTGCTTAGCTTGGGACCAGATGACCGTGTGTGAGTTGTCCCAAGATATTTATTATTTATTTATTATTTATAGTATAAAACAAAGTTGCCGAAAAGTCTGTACGCGCATAACTTCCGAATTACTGCACCAAATTGGATAATTATTTTTTTGTTGTGTTCGGTATTGCCAGGATAAGGTTTGTATGATATCAAATTTAGGGAATTCGAAGAAAAAATTGCACCCCTGCGAAGTTGGGGTGGGCCCCAATAAATATATTTTTCTTATTTCTCCAGCCCCAAACGTTATTCAACGACAAAGGCAAGTACCCGACGCTGACGCGGATGTCCTACTGTCAGTGTCGGCTGCCGCGCGTTTTCACCAGCGTGTTCGAGCGGTTCGGATGGGCACACGTCGCTCTTCTCCTGGATAAGTCGGATCTCTTCTCTCTTACTGTTGGTAAGTCACACCATCACTGTTAAACCATACTGTTTGGTATAAATATAAATATATATCGCGGATGCTGAAGAAGTCGTGGATTAAAATGTAACCTTCCCTACGGTTCAAGCTATTTTCATACCAAATGTCACCATAATCGGTTCAGCCGTTTCATCGTGAAAGCGTAACTGACTGACTTACTTTCGCATATACTTAAATATGGATGGATTATCTGTCTTGCTCATTAAGGCGGTACCCTGAGCAAATAACCTTGAGCATTCGTTCCCTCTTCGCCGCGCATGAAATACAGTAGCGAATACGCTCAAATTTTAGAATTAAATCGTTATAAAATCACAGTTTGGGATTTTGAAAAAAAAAATCTACCAAAATGTTCATTTTTAAATAAGATGCATGTTTTCAATAATTATTTCTCATTTCTGTGGTCTCGTTGTGAGGAGATTAGTTAAATACTATACCTACTTCGTAAACAAAAATCAGATCTACCATTTTGGAGTCAAGATTATGTAGAAATTTAATCAATTTTTATTTGTTGATATTTCTTTTGGATATAGAGTATTTAGGTCCGAAAAACTGAACAAAAAACGGCTAGCACTGCGTTTTGCACAGGGACGCGCCTTAAAGTAGTTCGAAATAAATCATCCTTCAGTAAAGACGTGTGTGTTTTTTCTGCGAAGTCCTACAAGCAGTATTTAACTTTACTTACATCAATACATACTAATAATATAAATGCGAAAGTGAGTTTATTAGTTTGTTTGTTAGACTTTCACCGCTGAACTCCTAAACCGATTTTGATGAATTTTGGTACAGACTTAGCTCGAACCCCATGAAAGGTACTTTTTAATACGCGACTTAAAGCTAGTTTTAAATAAACAGAAAAATAAACTTTGTGGTCACAAAGTACGAAGGCTGCAGCGCGCCCGAGCAGAGAGACCACTCAGAACAAACCGCAAGTTTACTCACGCACACATTGACATTACGTTTATAGGCAATCTCAAGCAGTTTCAAGCAGACATCAGTCTCGACTGTCACGTTTTGTCTAAATGAATAAATGAGAGACATTGACATTTCATGACGAACAGAAAAAAAATGTTATAAAAAAATGCAAGGAGTTCCAACCAGAGTCAATAAAATTTCATATTGTCACAAATAAAACCTATAGAGTCAATACAGTAGCAGCCCTAGTGAGTCTGGCAAGTTTAGGTAATTATTTTTGAAGATGGCGGGAGCGGTCCTCCTGTACCCTTTATATTTTGTGACTAGACCATCGAACACCATCGATTCTTCTCTAAAGCGAATAATGTTCAAAAGATCTATGTTTTTCATCACTTCTGCCTGTTTACATTTTTGATCTACTTAAATATATTATGTATTTTGCCGAATGCCTGTAAATTATGCAGGCTCTTGTGGAACGCTGATTCCCACATCGTGGATTCGAAATGCCTAAACTCGACCGCCAGGTATTTTAATTTGGTAGGTTTTTTTCCATAAGCGGGTTCAGGTAGCTGTTGTGGTATTTATTCAACCCGCGACATCTCCCGCGACATCTCCCGCTCAATTTCTTTTTTATTAAAACTTTATACAAAGGTTTACCAGCGAGCGATGGAGAGCAGTACCCTAGGAGTCAGATTAACAAACCACATTAGGAACACGGTGCTGCACTCCAAGATACAAATCGCTGATTCTACTCAAATAGCAGTTAAGCTTAAGTGGGACTGGGCCGGCGACATCTGTCGTAAGTCAAACGGGTCATGGGTTAAAACAACCACAATGTGAGTCCCGTGATCACGGAAAACGTCCAGCGACATCGTGTCAGACCCGGGTGAAGATGCCAGGATGAGCATTACGCTTACAGGAGAAAGGGAGGGAGGAAAAACTATCTATATAATAAAAAAGAATCGTTGTTCGTTAGTCTTGCTATAATTCGAGAACGGCTGGACTGATTTGGTTAATTTTGGTCTTGAAATATTTGTGGAAGTCAAGGGAAGGTAAGGAAGGTAAGAAAATTGAAAATTTTTTTGACAGGACAACGTCTGACGGGTCAGCTAGTTAATGAATAGAGATACAAAGGAGGACTAAATGCCTTAGGCATTCTCTACCAGTCAAACAAAGACTGACTGACTGTTGAAATAAAGTCCACTGTTGAACAAAGGCTTCGCCTATAGAACGCCACAACGAGCGGGAACCTGTCGCTTATATCCACCGGTTACCTGCGATATTGACGATGTCGTAGGTCCATCTGGTGGGAGACCTATCAACACTGCGTCTAGTTCAAGTTTAGTCTGAACCTACCCCATTTCATAAACATTGGTTCAGTAAATGTAAAAGCGTAACAAAAAATAAAATTGGTTATCTGTAAAGTCGGTTTACGGACGATAGTTTTACGTGATAACGTTATAAAGAAACATAATGGCTAACATATAACGGGTGGCGCAAAAGTAAAGACCCTATTTGGTTCAGCTATAACATTTTTTCTAAATTAGAAAACTAGATTTAGATTTTTTTAAATGTATATTTGTGCCATTAAATTTCGTACCATTAGGATTTAAAGATGATGTCTTTTAAATGGTGACCTCCAGAGTTGATACACATTTGAGTCCTTCAAAATTGGTTATGAGTGACGAAGCGCATTTCCATCTCTCAGGGCATGTCAATAAGCAGAATACTCGGTTCTGGGGCACTGATAATCCGCGCATTATTCAAGAAACACCTCTACACCCACTAAAAGTTACTGTATGGTGTGGCATCTGTGTTGACAGAGTGATCGGACCCTATTTTTTCGAAGACGCTGGAGGCAATGCGATTACTGTCACTGGAGAACGCTACAGAACCATGTTACGTGAGTTTTTGATACCCAGTTTGGACGAATTGGGGCTGGAGCACATCTGGTTTCAACAAGACGGCGCTACGGCACACACAGCGCGCGACACTATGGACTTAGTGAGGGACGCTTTTCCAGGCCGAGTTATCTCTCGTTTTGGCGATTTGCCTTGGCCTGCAAGATCACCCGATCTGACCAGTCCAGACTTCTTTCTTTGGGGTTTTTTGAAATCTCGGGTGTATGTGAACAAGCCACAGACTCTCGCAGCTCTAAAAGAAAACATTCGTCAAGAAATAACGAACATATCGCAGGAAGTGTTACGGCAAGTTATGCAAAATGTCATAAATAGGGCTCAAATGTGTATCAACTCTGGAGGTCACCATTTAAAAGACATCATCTTTAAATCCTAATGGTACGAAATTTAATGGCACAAATATACATTTAAAAAAATCTAAATCTAGTTTTCTAATTTAGAAAAAATGTTATAGCTGAACCAAATAGGGTCTTTACTTTTGCGCCACCCAGTATAACATAAGCAAATAATGGCTTCCGGCGAGGTGGGCGGAGCTTATTGCTTGGGCCGATCGTGCCTCTCTATCGTTTGTTCCACGCTCTCGCTTGCACGCTCAGGCTCAGGCGGAACGTGACACTTTTTCGTGCGTGTAGCCGGTGTTCATCGATTTATAAGACGTTATCACGTCAAAACTCGCTTTCGCACTGATAATATTAGTATAGATGTACAGAAGATTAATATTAATATTAGCTTTACTCTCCAAAATGAAACTTCATAAGTAATACAAGATTCTTCTTACATAAGAATTATTTCTATATTAATTTCGGAATGAAACAAACAAATCAACAATCGATAGGTCCTCGAAGGTACTTGTAGCGTAATAGGGTTCCTTTTGTAAAGATAAGGGTACACGGTATTCTTTATCTAACAATGTGTTTACATGACCACAGTGTGTGCGAACAGTGCCGAACTTTAGAAACAGACCTTCACTTAAGTGATTATACTCCATTTATTAGTAGCATTAGAAAAAAAAGGCTCGTTGAAGCAGGAATGCAAAGCATTTTATTTTAAAGAAACTTAAAACAATTGTTAATTAAAATTGTACTATCATAACTTTGATAAATAGATCTAAGATAGTACTAAATATGGACGTATTATAATATGAACAAAATAAAAGCTTTTTAAAGGGTGGGTGTTGATTGTATTAAGGTTCACTATTGCTTGTACGGGATTCGGATAAATTAAATACGTGTTGTTTAAACGCAAGTATATTGGCGACTAACTTATTACTATAATATTAAATGGTTTTAAAGACGACATTAGATATACATATAGCTAGGTATGTGGATATGTGACTCGCGTAAGTTGCATAGCTACAAAGTCAATTCTAAACCTAACATACCGCCCACCAAAGGACTTTTAAGTTCTTTTACAATCACAATAAAGTTCTAACAAATTATCCTCTAAACAAAGTACCTAACTCCAAATAGTCAGTCTAAAACACAAATATTACAACCGTAAATTAATAAAGTTAATGAAATTCTAACAATAGCTACTAAAATAATTCACAATATCTTAATAATTCAAAATTACCTACGTAGAATCAACTGGAAAGGCACATAACTTTCTGATAGTTCTCTTATTTATGGAACCTCCATTTCTCACACTATACACCCTCGTGTTACCATCCATGCCTGGGTGTTTATCAGTGATTCTTCCTAAAGACCATTTGTTGGGTGGTTGATTTTCAGTCTTAATCAACACAATATCCCCTATTGCAAATTCCTTCGCTTTCTTCATCCATTTAGGACGCTGCTGAAGCCTGGTCAAATATTCATCTTGCCAGCGTCGCCAAAAGTCATGAAGAATCTTCTGTGTATGTTGCCAGCGTGACAAATTATGAACCTTCACAGCTTGCAGATCAGGTGAGGGTACCACAATCGGTGGTTCTCCTATTAAAAAATGGCCAGGAGTTAATGGATCCAAGTTTTCTGGGTCGGTGTTATCTATTGGGCACAACGGGCGTGAATTCAGACAGGCTTCTATCTGGCATAATACTGTAGCCATTTCCTCGAACGTCAGGTGATTTGTAATGATACGTTTCAGGTGGTACTTGATAGACTTCACGCCTGCTTCCCATAGTCCTCCAAAGTCTGGACTATATGGTGGGATAAAGTGAAACTGTGTGCCATCTGTTGCTAGCGTGGATGTAACGTCTCCCGTCATCTGTGCTTCATTCCACAAATCATGAAGTTCTCTGTTTGCACCCACGAAGTTTTTACCATTATCACACCACAGGTGGCCACCTGTGGTGTGATAATACATTTACCTCTTCTGGCAACAAAACGTCTAAAAGCTGCTATAAATGCCTCTGAAGTGAGGTCTCCAACTAGTTCTATGTGGATTGCTTTAGTGGACATGCATATGAAAATAGCCACAAATGTCTTTTTGGTTTTGTTGCCTCTTCCTTTAGATACCAGTGTTTGAAACGATCCTGCGAAATCTACACCGCTGTGCAGAAACGGTCTCGTCGGTGTTACTCTTTCCACTGGTAAGTCTCCCATTATTTGTCCTTTTGTTATAGCATTCATTCGAGCGCACTTCATGCATTTGTGAATATGTTTCTTCACCAGTGATTTAGCTCTTATAACCCAGTATTTATAGCGTAAGTGACATAGCATCAACTGCACTCCTCCATGAAGCGTTTTGTCATGCGCATCAGCAATGACTAACTGTACCAGTGCGTTTCTATTTCCCAGGATCACAGGATTCTTCTTATCTTCAGGTAAGTTAGCATGTCTTAAGCGACCGCCCACCCTGAGTATATTTTTCTCATCTAGGTATGGATTTAGACATCGGAGCTGACTGTTTTTCTTAACTTGTTTTCCTATTTTTATTCTATCTATCTCTTCTTGAAATTCTTTCTCTTGAGCCCTTTTAATACAGATCTGTAAAGTATCTTCTAATTCTTGCGTTGTTAAATTCAGATTTTCACCGTTTATATTCTTCTTATAGTTTAAAAATCTTCTACAGTAAGTAATCGCTTTTATTAAATCTGTTAATGTTTCAAAATTATCAAATTGTGTTATTAAAGTTGTTTCAGGTTCTTCAATCCGCTCTGCGTTCAGGTGAGTATTAATTTTAGTTTTCTTCATTTCCAAGTCTGTTTCTGTTATTTCATGTTTAATATTTATTTTTGTTTCAGATAGCCAGCCCGGTCCGTGCCACCATAAGTTACATTTCTTCAAGTCGGATATCAACATTCCTCTAGATGCCAAATCAGCGGGATTTTCATGTGACTGAACATGGAACCAGTGTTTGTTATTAATGTTTTCAACAATTTCGACTACACGGTTTGCAACGAAGGGTTTCCACCTGTTAGGTGAACCTAACAGTGAACCACTAAGCCATGCGATAACAATTAAAGAGTCAGTCCATGCGTACATTCGTGTTGTCGGTATCCTCATTGATTGTCCAACCTGCTTCATTAATTTTGAAAGAAGTAGGGCACCACAAAGTTCTAGACGAGGTAGCGAAATGGTCTTCAATGGTGCTACTCTGGTTCTAGCAGCTATCAGTTTTGTTTCAAACTTGTTTTCTAGAGTTTCGAGTCTTATGTAGACTGCTGCTGCATATGCACGCATTGAAGCATCGCTGAATCCGTGAATTTGTATTTTGTTGTTGTTAACAGTCATCGTACCATCTCTCTATTTGTATTTCAGTTATGTTAACGAGGTCTGATCTTATTTCTCTCCATTCTTGTTCTAATGTGCTACTAACTTGTTCATCCCAGTTAACTCTTTCAAGCCAAAGCTTTTGTATTAATATTTTAGCCATAACAGTACTCGGTGCTATCCAACCAAGGGGATCAAACACTCTTTGTATATCAGACAATATGTTTCGCTTTGTTATGGACTTGGCCATGGGTGTAAATCTGAGATTGTATTGAAACTGGTCTGTTTTTAAATTCCATTCAATTCCTAATGCTTTAAGAGTTCCATCGAGGTTTAAATCAATATGTGCTTTTGAAGATCTTTTGTCATCTTCTAAATACTTCATAAAATCGATACTGTTGGATGCCCATTTCGTAAGTTGAAAACCACCTCTTTCTAGCGTGTCTGATAATTCTTTAGAAAGTGTTATAGCTTCAGCTACTGTATCTGTGCCAGATAAAACGTCATCCACGTAAAAATCCTCGTTTATAGTTGGTGCAACAAGAGTATTATTCTTAGCTTCGTCTTTGGCTACCTGTTGCAGCGTTTTAACGGCCAAATATGGTGCAGACGCTGTACCAAAGGTGACTCTAAGTAATCGATATTCTTCCAGGTTATCAGATTCCTGTTGCCTCCACAGGATACGTTGAAATTCTGTGTCTTCTTGACTCACTAATACTTGGAGAAACATCTGTCTTACATCTGCCATAAAACAGACTTGTTTCATGCGCCATCTCATCAAAATGTTTCTCAATTCTTCTTGCAGCTGAGGACCCACAAGTAATTCATCGTTTAACGAAACGTTGTTTGATCCTCTGCATGACGCATCAAATACAACGCGTGTTCGCGTGGACTCTTTGTCAGATCTGACAACAGCGTGGTGAGGTAAGTAGACAGCTCTTTTATCCTTTTCTTTTTCAGGTACCTTCTCAATGTATCCTTCTTCTATATAATCGTTTATAACTTTACTATATTCCTTTTGCAGGTCTGGCGATTTCCTGAACTTCTTTTCTAATTGTGTAAATCTATGTGTTGCTATCGATTTTGTATTACCATCTGGTGATTGTGGACTGTATGTATTAAATGGTAATTTAACAATGTATCTTCCTTCTTCGTTTCTAGCAGTTGTTTTTTCGTATATTTCTTCACACAGTTGTTTTTCCTTAGTTAAGTGTCTTTTAGTGTCTACGTCAATTTCCCAAATTGATTTCAACATGTCTTCTATGTCAACTGAATGATGCATGACAACATACTGATTTTGATGTGTTGTATTAACTTCTCCAAAAAGAATCCATCCCAGGCTGGTTTCCTGAGCACTTGGTGAGCCTGGTGGACCTTTGATTAGGTTGTTTTGCAGAATTTCAGCATATTCTTTCACACCCAAGAGTAGATCTATAGACCCTGGCTTAAAATATGTTGGATCAGCCAGGTTGAGGTCTTGAATGTGAGCCCAATCTTGTTTATTGATTGTTTTGGTGGGTATCTTTGCGGTCAGTTGCTTGGACATTACGTATGCCTTGATCGGTAAACAATAGCTTCGGTCCAATCGTGATCGTATTTGTAGCTGAACCGCATGTTTTATTTCGGTCTTCTGGGATCCCACCCCCATAATGCTTGCTTTAACAGGTTGTCGTTTGAGCTTCAACAATTGAGTCGCCTTCTCGCTAATAAAAGCTACCTCGGAACCTTGATCGATTAGCGCCCGCAGTAAAATGGTGTTACCTTGCTCGCCTGTTGCTTCCACTACTGCCGTTGCTAAAAGTGCTGCTACGCTCTTCTTAGTACTGTAATGCGACGCTATCATTGTATTGACTTGTAATGCATGCTCTTCTTCTACATGTGTTACAGCTGGAGGTGTGACCGATGATTCTCCAGGCTGCTTGGTCTTCGTTTCATGTAAAAGGGAATGATGGCGCCTGTGACAAACACGACAAGATACTGGCACTTTACACTTAAATGCCGAGTGTCCTGGTACTAAGCAGTTAAAACATAACTGTTTGTCCTTCACAAACTCTCTTCTTTCAATAGGTTCCTTCTTGCAGAATTCCTTGCAATGACTTAAACTGTGACTTTCTTTACACATCACACAAACTTTCTCCGTAACTGGTGTGGTAACATGGCATGAACGCTCCTTTATTGTTTTATTGTCCTTAGATGAACTATTCTGATTTGTTAATTCCAGGGTACGGAACTTCGATTCTAGGAACTTCTTGAAATCACTCCAGGTAGGTAAGTTTTCAGATTCTTCTTTGTATGCATGTTCTTCCCAGTTCTTGTGCGTCTCTGAGTCCATCTTCTGCACTAGAAGATATATAAGGAATGGATCCCAGGAGCCGGTGTCAATATTTAAATTATTTAAGTTGTTTAGGCACTCTGTAGTTGTGTCTAACAACCCCTTTAACTGAGAAGCTGATTGAGAAGTCATCTTCTTTTGGTTGAATAACCTTTTCAGAGATTGATTTAAAAGTAAGCGTTTATTGCCGTATCTCTTTTTCAAAATATCCCATGCTTTTTCATAATTTTTATCGGTAACCTGTATATGCTTCAATAGTGATTCGGCTTCTTGAGTAACACTAGTCTTTAAATAATGAAGCTTTTGTACATCGCGGAGCGAAGTGTTATTGTGCACCAACGAAGTAAACAAATCTTCAAAAGTTTGCCATGATTCATAATTACCGGAAAACTTCGGTATCTCGATCCTCGGTAGGTGCACGAGGTTATTTTGTGGACTTGTGCAGCCGAAACTACTATTTGCGGATTTTGATTCCATTACAGATGGTTCAGATAACGAAATAACCATGTCCTTTAAGTCACCTTGAAGCACGTTAAACAAATCTTCATAAATAAAAAACTCTTCATTCAAAAAATAAGACAAAGTTCCTTTCTGTTCCTTGGGCGTTATTTTAACTAAGTCTTTTTGCGCACATTTGAACGTATCCCAATAATCTTCGATGATTCTCATACGTGCTTCGATATATCCTCTTGTTAAGCGTGCTTTAGGACATTTTCTTAGGTTAATTTGTGTTTTCCGTAACAGGTTTGCAGTATCTTCTAACACGGAGAGAAGTTTATGTTGTTCCTCAGTCGTCGTAGTCATTTTTCACGTAATATAACTTGAATGCAGCTGATACCCGATGTATAAAGTCGTGATTATTACGTTAATAGTTTTCGTAGTAAACAACTTGCTAATTCTCGGTATCCGATGAGCACAAAAAAAAGGTCTCTTATCGCTGCTGTGGAATGTAAGCCTTTTGTTCTCTTCGCAGGTGTCCGTACTGAATGGATCCGGCTTGATTTCGACCATATGTTGATTGTATTAAGGTTCACTATTGCTTGTACGGGATTCGGATAAATTAAATACGTGTTGTTTAAACGCAAGTATATTGGCGACTAACTTATTACTATAATATTAAATGGTTTTAAAGACGACATTAGATATACATATAGCTAGGTATGTGGATATGTGACTCGCGTAAGTTGCATAGCTACAAAGTCAATTCTAAACCTAACAGTGGGTAACATTTTAGATTTGGTAGAATTATAGTGAAGCGAATAACGTTTCAGGTATTGTTCATCCATGATTCTTTTAGGTTTTTAGCATTGACTATGTAATTTTAAATTGGAATTAAATAATACAACTAAATGAAAGCCACTTAATTTTATAAGATAAATATTTAAAATGGTTCCAATTTAGTGCGATAGCTGCTGTAGGTACATGTTTATTGTACTTTTGTTAAAAAGTGTGCATTAAAAAGAACCTTTTTCAACTTCTGTCTAATGCTATTGTAAATGGAGTATGCTCTGCCCGTGACTTCACGGGAAACAAATAATTATCCTATATATTAAGCCAGATTAAATTAATTAATTAAGAATAAGTATACATAGTCTAATGGTAAGGGGTAATCTGAAAAATAAGTACTATGAATTTGTACTTAATACATCCACACGGGTTCACATTTAGCAATCATTAAAAAGAATTGCCATCAAACGGTCGGCTGTAATGCGCCAAAAGGAATCTTTTTATTGCTTGCGCCACTTAATGTGCCTTTTTTATTGCTCAAATGGGCATTTAAAGGTTAGCAATGTATGTAAGGGTTTTCTGAGCAATGTTTTAACACACACAGTTATGTCTTAAGCTTAACTAGACGTTTCACCAGCTATGTTATTCTGTAAGAACTCACTTCAGATCTCACTTCTGATTCCGCGGTGAAAACTGTTTTAGGTAGTCTGTAACTCGATGAAAACTACGCTAGCGCTACTAAGTGCTGGCATAGGTGAAGCGAACTATTATTTCTTTACTATTTAATCGAAAACCAAATACTTTTCACTTCTAGTAAGTGAAATCAGAAATGAGATAGGATTCGAATTTGCGAGTGAATTCTTACAGAATTGCACTGCAGTTAGGAATCGGCCATACTTTTTATTTTATTTTGTATCATTTTGTTTTTTCTTTTCTTAAATTAGATACTATTTCCTCGCCGCCATTTCTTATTGTTGAATCGTCCCGTTTTGTTATGATTATGGCTTTGTTTGTTCACGGAGAATCACAGGCCTGCACCTAGTCTAAGAGTCAGAGTATCCAAATTATTGTGCTCTAGTAATAAGCCTTAGTTTTATAAATATTGTAAAGTGATGACTTTTTTGGTGGGCTATTCTGTGAAAATCGTGGCTAGATTTCGGTGAAGTTACCTGAGTTGAGCTGCCATCCTATCCAGATGCTAGGGATTGACAACAGAACTCACCTCAAACTCATTTCATCTACATTCACCGAGGAAGATTTGTTACAGAATAGTATTATAGACTCCAGTGTGGGAGGTACCTTAAAGTTATCGGATGACTTGCGTAGATGACAAGGCTGATTTAGATTTTTATAAACAGTATCCGAGCAGATAGTAAGAATTTTAATTAATTAATTAATTAATGAACGAATGAATGAATGAATACAATTTACTTCACTGACGCTAGAAACTGTATCGATCTTGTCGTTGAAGGTGTTAGTAAAATTATAGGTATTAGGTTCATTTTATTAGTTGATCAAAATAACAACGTCGATCGATATATATATATGAAGGGATTGAGACTAGCTTTTTCCGCGACTTTGTTAGTACTACATGGCACTCAGCAAAACTGTAATTACATCCTATCAGGGAGAAATTTTTATAATCTGGTCAGAATACTTCCAGAAACTACCTCTTACCGACAAACAAACAATGTCAGCTCTTTCTCATATTTCTTTTGATGAAATTCAAAGTCAAAGTCAAATCATTTATTTCAATTAGACCATTAAAAGGCACTTTTGAACGTCATATCAGCTACCTAGTTGCCCATTCCAAAAAAGAATGGGCAAGAAACTTTATATGTATAATAAGCATTAATAAATTTTTAAAAATCGTTAAATATTCAATTTCCTAATATTCCGTAAATGTACAGGTAAGAGTCTGGAGTGGGGTCTTCGAAAGAAGGGTGTCTTGAAGGCGGTGAGGGAGCTGGACGGCAATGAGCGGGAGTCCTGCGAAGCATTGCTCAAAGATGTCAGCATGTACGCCAGAGGTAAACAATTCATTTGTTAACATTCATCAACTGCTTAGCCTTTTCGTAACTATATTGGGGTGAGATTACAGTCTAACTAGATGCAGCTGAATGCCAGTGTTTTACATGGGGCACTACAACCCAGTTATTGAGTAACACGTTACCCCTTGGTTAGACTGGTCGCCAGCCTTTCTGACTTCTGACTACCCAACATAACATCAAAACATTAATGATACCAAGCCAAAATCCACTTATTAAACACAATATAAATCTAGACAGCCCCCAATTTCCGATACACCACAAACATCAAAAAAAGAAACGATTAATTTCTCTTTCACTACTGCGCTAACATCCCCTGACCACGACACGACACGGGTAGGTCATTCATCATCATCATCATTTCAGCCGAAAAACCACTGCTGGACATAGGCCGCCCCAAGGGGGGGGGGGGTGTTGATAATCGCCACGCTTGCCAGGCGGGTTGATGATCGCTATATGGTTGTTACAAAGGCACAGAGAACGCTGCTGCCCATTCTCTGGTAAGTCCCTTAGTCGCTTCTTACGACACCCACGGGAAGATATGGGATGGTGCTATTCTTTACGTCCGACACCACACGGGTAGGTCATTGCGATTGCTTAACTATTGTGTCTACTTGACGCACAGTGAACGTGTTACGGGCAGTCAGTGAACAGTACAAACTGTTCTGCACTAATACAGTCACAGTCAGTCAGTGTTTGTACAGTTGTGATTTATTTAGCATTCTGGATGTGAATAAAACAGACAGAATGAGCTGCAACACCAAGCTGCGCTCCAAAACGGGGATTTTAGACGTGGACAAAAAGGCAATCCGGTTCAAACAAGAAAGGACGAGTCACGGTCAGCCGCATGCACAGAGGGACTTAAAAAAGCTCCACGCAGTTGGTAACTAACCGGCATCGACGAGGCCGGGTGGAGAAGGAGGTGGCGAGAAGACCTAGACGCGTAATGCGAGGGCTGGTTCGAGGAGGCGTAAAAAAACAAAAGCTGAAAAGACTCGGGGGAGGCCTTTGCCCAGCAGTGGGACACAACAGGCTGGGTAATATTTAGGGGGTCAATGTACTCATGAATACGAAATACTTTTGCTATTGGACCAACCCTGAAATATGAAAATAAAAATCAACTATTCCATACATTTTGATTGTATTGTATTCTAGTACATTTTTTCGTTGGATTGCTGATTTATTTTTCATATTCTGTAGTTGGTTCAATAATAAAACTTGTTCTTAAGATTCTAAAATCAAACTTCGAAAAAATAATATTGTCTCGAAGATAAATAACAATAGGTATTCAAAATTTTCCTCAGTAGGTACTGTTTAAACTGGCTGCTTTAGCTATTATTATGTACCTATGTATTAGGAGAAATTACATCTCCTAAAAATTACCAATAAATTAAAAACCGGACCGTATTATTGTAGAACACTATCCTTACTTGGTTTGATAAAGTCGGGCTTTCCTTCCTTCCTTGTCGGTGCACTCTTGACTGAGTGGTCATAATTTGGCAATAAGATTTCAGTCAGCCGAAATCCGCTTCACGATGCGATGCCGTTCTTCTATTAGTTAAGCGAATACAATCACGAGATTGTAGGTAAGTATTCGCTTTTGAATTTGTATTTGCTTTTTTGGCTTCACTCTCTGTGTTCCGACCGGTCTATCTGCCTTTTGTTTAATAATCTGAGATTCGCGCCTCTTTTTAATTTGTGCCCTATTTTTCTTTTATTTATATTCTACTAGTAGTGGCCAGTTCGATTTTCGAACAATTTATTTTTTAGTGCAGCCTTTTGTTTCATAATCTGAGGCGCGAATACTGAAAATTGCTTTGCTTTGTTATACAACAAATTACATATCACCAAATTCTCACAAAAATGTCGAGTGACGATAGTGATTTGACTCCGGAGTACATTAAATCCGAAGCCATTGGTATTACCAACAATCTACTCTTAATTCTAGTACTATTATTTTTATTGTCTCGTAGATGGTGTGAAAAGTAGAGTATGCTCCTCGGGGATAAAAGTGTCTTCGTCTTGGGTGACCTTGAATCCCACGTTGCACTCAGGATTCTTCCTCGCTTTGCTCGGGAGTTAACTCTAAACTCCCTCACTCCCTCGCTCCGCTCAGGAGTTAACGCTAGAATCCTTCGTTTTGCTCGGGCTTCAATAGGGCGCCCGCTACACAAGACACTACTTTATCTCCTTGATGCATAATCTACTATTAAACATGAAGTTTAAGTTAAAATCCCATGGTGTATAATTAAGTCTTTCGAAGTTATTAGTGTTTTAATTACTTAATCCTAAATGAGCGTGCGCGTGTTTTCGTTTTTCTCGAGGCTGACTTTCTGTAGTATTATTCTATGTTCGCAATGTGGAAGAAAATAATGAGAGCACAGAATCGATGCGTCCGACAGTCTTTTATTGGAAAGTGCAAACCACTGGGCTCCATAGTTTATGGGTAATTGGAAAACTGACAGATATTACACTTTTTATTTTCTACTGCTCGTTCTTGTTCTATTTCCCGTTCCAGACGTTCGATAAAAATAGATAGGTTTTTTTTCCATGTTGCGCGAATGCCTGCGGAGAGACGGGCAAAGATGGTTACTCACTGGATACCTAAAGGAGGACGTCGCCACAGTTACATACTCTTTTTGGTTCGGTTGGCGCAGTGGCTGAGCGATCGACTGCTGCGCAGCGTGTTGCGGGTTCGATTCCCGCCCAGGGTAAAACATTTGTGTGATGAGCACTTGTGTTTGCCTTGTGTCTGGGTGTTCTTTATCTGTATATGTATGTATTTACAAAAAAAAAAATGTATTTGTGTATGTATATCAGCTGTCTGACACCCATAGTACAGGGTCTCCCTAGTTTGGGGTCAGATGGCCGTGTGTGAAAATGTCCCCACATATTATTATATTATTATTATTATTTTTCTCATTGCAATAATTTCGAGAAGGGGATTTTTCCAAACTTAGTAAATTTAGCAGATTTTCAATAACTTTCACAAAAGGAAAACATAAAAATGCTTTTCAATACACTAACAAGACTTTTAAGGTACCCTACTTTTAAACTTTTGGGTTTAAATATTGAACGGCGATTTCACGGCACTTCTAGTTCATTGCTTCTGTAAACTTATACTAACTTGATTTTGTTATGCAGTGGTAATACTGAGTGTACGCGGTTCGCTGGTCCGGGAGTTCCTGTTAGCTGCGCATACGCTTGGCATGACACGCGGTGATTGGGCCTTCCTTGACGTGGAAATATTTCAGGTAAGGTCAACTTGAAAATTTAGTCAGGGCATCTTGATTTGTGAGCAAATTGACTATCCATTCAAATTATTCGTAAACTCAAATTACAAGAATGTTTCTTTGTCGGTAACACGGCAAATTGAAGTAGTCTATCAATCTGCTCAACAATCAAGAACTCTGTCTGCACATAATAATAATAGTTCTTTTATTCAGATAACTAAGATCCAATGTGTTAGTAATTACAATAATGACTTACAACTATTGTTAGTAAAATGACACAATATTGGTGATTCATATTGTTATATTAATTTATCACCGTACTCACCATCTTTTTTAGAAAATTGGAAAATTGATTACCATCCTCCCTTATTATTTTGAGAATGCTGTTGCTAGTTTAATACTTTAATTTGATTATGACTGAAAATTCCGAAGTGTTTTTTTTTACTTACGTGAATAATACCTTTACGGACTTATCTAAGACAATGCTATAGGTTTACTACAGACAGGGGCCTGTAAAGGATATATTTCGCTATTTATTTTACTGTTAGAAAGTAGGTACTATTTACAGGACAAAAACGAGAATAGGACTGACCTTGAATAGGGGCATACTGAAAACAAATTGACAGGTTAAGCCATACAATTTACAAAAGGTCAACCTGATTTATATCCGGATCACATAGTCGTACTAGGATTTTTTGTCAATGTTATTCTAAATAAATGTTTGAAATGTTTTGTTCCATTTCTGAAATTTGACGCCACATCAGATGACGCAAGTTTGTTGATGACCGAAGGGTTCATAATGCAAGGTGATGGCTGTAAGCTTCATAATGCAAGTTAGGTGATGTAATCCTAGCCTTTTAGTTAGTTAGCCTTTTCACCTCGTACAAGACCAATTCTCGTTTCTTTTTTTTAACCATGTTATTTTTGTGCGTTTTTGTCCTGGCGGGCGAATAAATGCTTTTTTTTTCTTTCTTTCTTTCATCTTATCGATTTCGATAATGGCGACTCTAGCGTGTCCCTAATATGAGTTGCCAGACCGAATTTTGTTTTAAATACTCGATCACAATAATTAATACAGTAAAGTTGCCTGTAGAGTTAAAAGTATGATGTAGATGTAGGAGGGTTTAGGTATTTACGTACTTGGCGAAAAATAAATCCAAGGGTTAAAAAACTCGAAAATTCTCGCACATATTGAATTAAAAAACCATGTTTACATAATAAAATCTCAACGCGTAACATTATAATTAAAATGTTTATCTCGTTCATAAAGAAAAGTAGTTTGAAGGTTGCTCTTTCCATGTTTACATGAACGGGGCGTAAATAAGATTTTTTTGCGCCATTTTTATACTGCTACTTTAAGAGATTGCCGTGTCTATGGCCACTGGAGTGAAAGGTTTTCCATTTTCATGTATCGACACGCGCGATCTTCAACTAATGATTTTCGATAATACTGTTGGGGTTTTTGACAGTTTAACACCAACGACCTTTAGTGTAGACTTGCAAACATACACTCGGCGTCACAAAAATCGCACCTTTTCGAAAATAAGTTTAAAACATGTCCCGCCAGTAACGAATACATTAAACCCAATTAATATTGGTATCAATTAAAAGTATGTTTAACGACCTTTAAATTAACAACAGTTAGTACCTGTAAATGGTTTATTTGAAATAAATGATTTTGAGTTTGAGTTTGAGTTTGAGTTTAAACACAACAGATCTCATTAGCACGTAACGTTAAAAAAAATGTTGTCAAAATACGCATTACAACGGCCACTAATTGCACCTCCCTACAAGGGTATAAAACGGGCGACCCGGGTTAAATGTGGGTCATTCGCTATTCAACCTTTGAAGTGAACACACGTGAACAGCTACAGCAAGAAAAATACCCCAGAAGATGGATACCACTGCAGATGAAGCCGCTCAAGTCATTGCACTACTGCAATCAGGGATGCGGCAATGTGATGTTGCTCGGCAACTGAACTTGAGTCGTTTTGCCGTTCGACGAGTGTTCCAACGTTTCCAAGAGACTGGTGGCTATATCCGAAGACGTGGATCTGGAAGACAACGGTGCACATCCGAAAGAGACGATCGCTTCATTGTTTCGACGTCTTTACGTAATCGGTTCTCCAATGCTGTTGAGCTGCAACAACAACTGCGATCAGCTCGCAGAACTTCTGTAAGCGTCTCCACGATTAGAAGAAGAATGCGGGAGAAGAAACTTGCAGCTCATAGGGCTGCTACAGGGCCCAAATTGACTGCACAGCATAGGAGAGACCGGTTGCAATTTCCCCGTGACCATGTGGATTGGAATTGTCCAATCCACATGGTCACGGGCAAATTGCAACCGGTCGGTATTGGTCTATTGAGACCAATGGAGGGCTGTGCTCTTCTCGGATGAGACGAGGGTGTGTCTTTTCTGCAACGACAGGCGTCGAAGAGTGTATAGGAGGCAAGGGGAACGATTCGCACAAGCCTGTATTCAAGAGACAGTGGAATACGGGGGTGGCTCGTGCATGTTCTGGGGCGGCATGTCGATCGACGGTAAAACGAACCTTGTGTGTGTTTCTCGGACTGGAAGTGCTCGCGGGCAAGGGTCGCTGACTGCTGCTCGGTACATAACAGAGATCTTAGAGGAGCAGGTTGTCCCTTATGCGGGTTTTGTTGGCAGTGGGTTCACGTTAATGCACGATAACGCCCGTTGTCACACCGCTTTAATTGTAAGAGACTACCTGCAGGAAGTTGGCATCCCTGTTATGCGCTGGCCGGCGCGAAGTCCAGACCTGAACCCTATTGAGCACCTTTGGGATGAACTGAAACGGCGAGTACGGGCACGAAATCCTGCCCCTACCACTCTCCAAGACCTTCAAGATGCCGTCGTTGCAGAATGGGACAACATTCCACAAGAGACTGTTGTCACATTAATAAGGTCCATGAGAGAACGCATGGAAGCAGTCATCAGGGCTAGGGGGGGTAACACTAGGTTTTAAGTTAGTTTTAAGGACTTTGTTGTAATTTTTGCTGATAAAATAAAATTTAACTTTTTAATCATTTGCATTAGCTTGCTTTTTTTTATTCCCTGGTAAACAAAAAACCAAATCCATTGATTTATTCTGAAATTTAAATAAATTGCCTTTCCAATTATACCTTATAGTCATATGTATACCATTGATTAATAGGGTTAAAATGACTTTGAAGGGAATTCTTAAAGAGGTGCGATTTTTGTGACGCCGAGTGTATTTTGAACTGGATTGAATTGATTTTGTTCAAAATAGTCAATGTTGCGTTTTTGACGTGCGCTTAAAGATTTATTTCAGTAATTTCATTGAATTTTTGCTTATCAGTGAAATATTACTTAGTAAAATGTTAGTGTTTATGCGAATAAACCTTGTATAAATTTAAGTTAGTAAAAGATCTAGACTTAGTTAAATGGACAACAAAGTTTTTAATGTTACCTAACTATTTATTTGAAACCTCAACAATTAATTTTTTAGTGAATCAACTTAGAGAAGTATGTAAATAGATAACACGGTAATAATCATGATTACATTGTTGTAGGTGTACATGCAGTCACGCGCATAAATATGCATACAGATTACAAAATTCAAAAGCAATTTTCTCGTGAAATAATTGTTTCAACTCATAGATAAAACCTATTTTATAGCAGTTTGGGATCAAAAATACCTTATTCGTAACCCCATAACATTTCAATCAATAGTTTAGGAGAAAATCAGTTTAGAATGAGACCAAATGTTTACATGTTTTTGCTCGTGACTGTACAGAGGCCAAACATCGAGCTACAACAATCTATCAAATTTCTTTAATAAATTTACAACTTTATTCCATAAAAATAAGATCCATATTCAATTGGGAAAATTTGATAGTTTTTTTATTGCTTGATGTGCTGGCGTCTGTACCGTCAAACTATACTTAAAATAATAATAATAAAGAGTTTGTTTGTTTGTTTAAAATCGTTCATCTCCGGAACTGCTGGTCCGATTCTGAAAATTCTTCGCCAATTGGAAGCTATGCTATCACTGAGTACTATAGACTATATCTTATTATCAAATATATAGGGAGCCGTAAGAAAAATCACGCGAATGAAATCGCGGGGGCCTGCTAAGTAGTTGGTTTATATTCATCTAAATTGCAACTAATTTTAAACCATAGTCCTCCTATTAGTAAACCCGGAATAAAGTTACACCAAGCGTATTCCTCGAAAAATGTATGCTTAATCCGACGATGAGCGGTGGTGTAACTTTACTCCGCGTTTATTAATAAGAGGGTATAATAATATGTTGTGAGTGTGTGTTGTGCTGAGTAGTTAATTATTATCATTTCATACTAGTTTCTGTTCGCAATTTCGTTTGTGTGATTTTTCTAACAAAACCTTACCCTTTCTGTGTTCATACAATTCTACTGGTATTATATGTCTGTGATACAATTATAGGTCTGTCATGTCAGAACGTATTGATTAAAAACGAAGTTCGAGGAAAAACTAATTGAACATCTCTAACTTAGTTCTTATAAGTTGCCGTCCTTTTCTTCAGCTGCCTGGCAGTAAGAGATGTCAATTGTCTAATTTAAGGTTAGTTTGTGAACAAAGGTAATCGGCACCTTTGTTAACGGACTTTAGAATTTTATTTACCTACTCTCTTTTGTCCAACCACATAACAGTAAACACAAAAGTCTGTATACCAAGCTTGTTCAACTGTACATTGTTGTTGTTATTTTGATATACTAGCTGACCCGACAGACGTCCTGTCAATCGATTTTTCAATTTTCTTAACATTGAAACCTTCCCTGGGCTTCCACAAATATTTCAAGAACAAAATTAGCGAAATCAGTCCAGTTGTTGTCGAGTTTTAGCGAGACTAACGAACAATGATTCATTTTTATTATATAGATACTAGCGGCAGGGTCAGCTACGCAAGGGCGCAATTTTTTTTTTGAATTCTGAAATATTATTTCAGAATTCCTTATCCTCGCAATACCGAACACAACACAAAACGAATTATCCAATTTGTTGCAGTCGTTTGGATGCGCGTACAGACATTTTGGCGACTTAATTTTGTACTAGTTATGTAAAGATTTATATCATGAAACAAAGTCCAAATACGTATTATAAATGACACACAGCAACAAAACCCGGTGCAGCTCACAACATCGATCCATTAATTCAAGAGCACGCCCCTTCAATCATGTATCTGTTATCATGTGAAAACACTGGTCTATTGATATTTTATGAAAAAGGTTAACCTTCGGTTTCACACTTATTAGAACGTATAATATTGTATGTTCGCTAATGCTACTTCAATTAGGGCAATGTGGGTTAAAAACTTAACACTGAGTTTATTTTATTTATTATTTATAGTAGTTTATTTGCACAAAAAGGGACGGCATGCAAACTTCGAAGAAAAAAACCCATTCTCCAATACCCGTTCTTCAATAATCCCATTAAATTCTCAATACGAGCAAATAAACCTATACCTACTCATATTGCTATAAAAATATAATAATAATATACCTTTATTTCGGGCAACAAAGATCCATAGAGTGTTGGTAACGTAGAAAAACTTATCACCTAGTGTTAGTAAACATCAGCCTCCGCACAAACTGCAGTATAATCGGAGAGCCGAAGCTCTCAGCAACAGTTTTCAGGATGCTGTTTTGACTGTCCCTCACTCTCGTCAGTAGCGACGCGGTTTTATTGCGTATAATGGCGTAGAAACCGTCGATTCGGGTTTGCGCAAACATCTCCGACACGCTACAGTAACGAGGCAGTCTCAACAACATCCTGAAAGCATTGTTATATTGGACGAGCAGGACATCCAGCGGTCTCTTAGTATAATTGATCTATAGATTGTTCGTGTAGGTACAGACTTTGGCAATAAGCCTTGAAAAGTGTTACTTTAACTAGGTCTGTACATCGCGCAAATCTACGGGACAACATATTGCTCCGGACCGCTAGAGCCCTACGCTCCCTCTCATTGTCTACATCTACATCATCCCTGAGGTCGGCGGCAAGAAAATGCCCCAGGTATTTAAAAGTGGACACCCTATCAATTGGTGACCCTTTCACGAGCAACTCGGGTCCTTCTCCACGGCGTTTGCCGCCGACCTCATAGACCATGTATTCACATTTCTTTACATTATATTTTAATCCATCCATGTGCGGCAGTGTAGGCTTCACAGGTTTTATTAGTTCTCTGATTGCTCCCACCGACGGACCCAGCAGCACCATGTCAAATATGGTAGGCGTCAAAATTTTTATTCTCGATTTTCTCGTTAATTTTCGACGCATTATATTTTCAGATTAGATTTTTTATGAGGTACATTGAAGGTACATTCCTCTGGTAAATATTAGGTAACCATAAAATATCTCTTACATGCACTATCACCCACCTCACCCACCTCCTCGATAAATGGACTATCCAACACAAAAAGAAATTTTTAAATTCGGACCAGTAGATCCTGAGATTAGCGCGTTCAACCAAACAAACAAACAGATACACTCTTTAGCTATATAATATTATTAGTATAGATTAATTTTTGCAACAATACACCCCCCATCCTTAATTCCTTACCTACACAAAGAGATGTCTTCATTTGGAGAATCAGTGTTTTACATTTTACGACCGCATGTACAGTCACGACCATAAATATGTACAGATTGCAAAATTTAAAAGCAATTTTCTAGTGAAATAACGAATTTAACTTATACATATATAAAACCTTTTTTATAGTAGTTTGGGATCAAAAATACCTTATTCATAACCCCATAAGATTTCAATCAATAGTTTAGGAGAAAATCAGTTTAGAATGAGACAAACTGTTAGCTAGGAAGACCGCCGACTAGCGTAGTGAACGGACGTGTTTACGTTTTTGCAATTAAAAATTAATTAATGTTGTCATTCAAAATTAACCCTAATAAAGTAAAGAACATAGCATAATTCCAAATAAGTGAGTGTTGACAGTGAACGATAGACTGCGAGACGACACTAGCCTACAGCAGTGTGTGTAAGCATCACTAAAGTTGTGCACATATTAGCTAAGCGGAGCGGAAAATACAGTTTTAGTCTCTGAGAACATGAGTGTCGTACGTTCGCCTACAAATACAACTACGAACAATAATGGCGTTAGTACCAATCCTGGAACTAGCAGATCTCAGCCAGACCTATCGACTTTTGGGCTTCCAGAGTCTGAGTCTAGAAATATATCAGTACGAAAAAGAAAAACACCAGAGGATGATTTTGTATATCAATTCGGCGAATTCAAAAAGGAAATTATAGGATTACTTAATAATTTTGGAAAGTCCCAGGCTGATAGTCTTGATACTATAAAGCAAGATATATCCTCTATTAAAGGTCAGTTGACTGACATTAAGACAACAACGGAACAATTAATTGCTGAAAACAAGACTTTAAAATCTGAAATAAAAAACCTTACTACTACCGTTGATAATACACAAGACAAAATCAAATGCCTAGAAAACGATGTTCATATCTTACAATGTAATGTCAACTCTTGTTCAACATCGTTAGAAAACTCAACATCAAGTGTATACAGTGAAATAATATCAGAAATTCAGGAGCGTACTGAACGTAGCAAAAATATTATAATAGTTGGCATCGCAGAACCATACTCAGATAACATGGAGAAAAAAAAGGATGATGATAAAAACGAGATCAAAAACATCACATTAGCTATAGACCCTGTTTGCCCTGAACCTGAGAAAATCATACGTCTAGGAAAGTATAACGAGAACAAAATACGTCCAGTAAAAGTGTGCTTCTCAACTCAGGAAACGGCACAAACTATACTTAAGAAAAAAGCTAATTTGAAGGACAACAAAATCAAAATTTATTCTGACCAGACCCCAAATCAAAAGCAGGCGATGTTAAAATTACGAGAAGAGCTACGACAACGTCTAGAAAATGGAGAGAAGGATTTAACCATAAAATATCAAAAAGGAATACCTAAAATTGTAAAACAACAAAACCATCCACAATCGCCAAAAAACTAGAATTAAGAGAAAATGCAAGAATTTGTGCCCACAAAAACCAGTTTATAACCCATAAAATCTGTAATTCATATGATAATTTAATTGTCAAAAACAAATCACTAAAATTTCTTTATGCAAATATTCGGAGTGTGGTGAAGCCCGGCAAACTAGATGAAATAAGGTGTGTCATAGAATCATTTCAAACAAAGGTTCATGTGATTGTGCTAACCGAGACTTGGATAAAAAACGAAGACGAAGCTCAAAGACTCGTATTACCACACTATAAACATTACTACAACTATAGAAAAAATTCGCGGGGTGGTGGTGTATCCATATACATCCACACTGACTTGAAACATGAGTTTGTAGACGAACACTGTGAAGATGGAAGCCATTTCTTATGGGTACATCTAAACACCCTCGCTCTGGATATAGGGGCCATATATAAACAACCAGCAGCAGATACATCCAAATTTCTTGAGAACTACAACCATCACCTTTCAAAAAGAAAACGAACTGTTATTTTCGGTGACCTAAACCTGAACCTGCTCAGCACTGAAAGATCTGTAAAAGAATATAAGCAAATGCTACAGGAAAATAATATTAAAATATTAAATAAAATAACTTTAGAATATTGCACACGTGAAACAGTTTCCACAAAAACCATCATAGATCATGTGACTACCGGCTTACAAGACAACACATTTCAAATGACAGTTATTGATTCTTCTGCCTCTGACCATAAACAAATATTTCTTGAGATAAATAGGACTGAGCCTGAATGCACACAACGTGTACAGTATGAGTCGGTAAACTATTCAAAATTATACACAACCGTAGAAGATATTATTGAAACCAAGCATATCTGTGACCATGATGATCTAGAAGCTACACTACTAAATGCAATATCTATAAACAAGACACGAAAAACCAAGATACTAAATAAACCAAGCAAAGAATGGATAAATAGCAACCTCATTACACTGATAAATGAAAGAAACTACCTATGGCAAAAACTTAAACAAACACCTGATGATAATTTTCTGAAACAACAATTTACCCATAAAAGGAATACTACCTTCATCAACATCCAAAATGCTAAAAATAGTTACTATAGTAAATCTTTCGAAGACTGTAAGAGGGATCCTTTTAAAATGTGGCAATTAATTAACAGACTCTCTAAAAACAAAACGGTAATCAGCAATGGGCCATCTAAAATGACTACGACCTCGGGTGAAACTACAAACATCAAGGAAATTTGTGAGTGTTTTAATTCTTTTTTCTCAACAATAGGAAGCGATCTAGCTAACCAAATTCTAAAAAACCCTAATAACTACACATTGCCGACTCCAACAACTAGTAAAGTTAAAACAAACCACGACAAATTATCAAAACTAAATCCAACCAATACAAATGAAATAATAAAAATACTGAATCAGCTGAAAACAAATACTAGTTCTGGTTTAGATGGTATTAACACGAAGACTATAAAGTGTGTTAAAGATTTAATATCAAAAAACCTAACAAAGTGCATCAATAAATGCTTAAACGAAGGATATTTTCCTAATTCTCTTAAACGTGCGAAAGTAAGTCCCATATTTAAATCGGGAAGCAAAATGGATCCAAGTAACTACAGACCTATTAGCGTGCTACCAGTACTATCTAAAGTTTATGAAAAAGTTCTATATAACCGTCTAAACCAATTTCTAACTGTCACTGATTTCCTATTCAAAAAACAATACGGCTTCAGACCAAAGTCCAATACGATCTCTGCAACTGTTGACTTGGTGACAAATATAAGGACCAATATTGATAATCGAAAAATAGGTCTAGGAATATTTGTTGATCTAAAAAAGGCCTTTGATACCGTCAGCCATGAAATACTATTACAAAAACTGAAAGATTTAGGTGTTATAGATACAGCGTACGACATTTTTAAATCATATCTTACAAATAGGACTCAAATTGTTAAAATCGGTAACCATCAAAGCACACCTAGACTTATTACCTGTGGCGTACCCCAAGGCTCAATTTTGGGGCCATTACTATTTTTAATTTATATAAATAGTATACACGAGATTGGGCTAAAGGGAGAAATTACTTTATACGCTGATGATACCAGTCTGTTCTATTTTGGTGACTCGATAGATGTTGTTATGAATGAAGCACAACATGACTTGGACATCCTACACACTTGGCTCCAGTCAAATTTGTTGACCATAAATGCCTCAAAAACCAATTATATTATTTTCACACCAAAAAACAAAAAAATTGGTACCTATAGTCCATTAACAATTAACGGTGAAATAATAAACAAAATAAACTCAGAAAAATATCTGGGCCTACTTATTGACAGTGGACTTACATGGAAGCCACATATCGAAAAAATTCAAAGCAAACTATTATCCTTATCAGGTGCCCTACGGCCCATATCTCGATGCTTGCCCAGACACGTACGGTACACAATCTATAATTCTTTGGTCAAGCCTCACCTGGATTACCTAATTGAAGTATGGGGATCAGCTGCTAAAACCAACTTAAATAAACTACAGAGATCACAAAACAAATTAATTAAAACTTTATTTCGATATGATTACTTAACGCCGACCATAAAAATTTATAAGGAAACTGGACTAATGAATTTATCGCAAAGCTACAAATATAACACCTGCATACTGATTAGGAAAATCATAACAAAGGATATTCACTCACAAATAACATTCACCAAAAATATAGACCACCACAAATGTAATACTAGACAGGCAAATGATATCCGTTTAAAAGCACCCAGAACTAACTACGGAAGAAAGAGCATTCTGTACGAGGGAGCCCAGAATTACAATAAATTACCTAAAGACATAAAAGAGGCTAAAAGCTTATCAACCTTTAAGAAACTGTTAAAACGCCACGTTTTGAAGGATCTTTCAATAATATAACGATAAGGATTAATAATTAATATATATATGTTAATAACTAGCTGACCCGAGAGACGTTGTCCTGTCCCTATCTATTTTACCTACCTACCCTACCAACTTACCTACCTACCCTACCAACTTATACCTACCTACCTACCCTACAAACTCCCCTACCTACCTACCCTACCTACCAACCTACCCTACCAACCTACCTACCTACCCTACCAACCTATCTACCTACCCACCGTATCAACCTACCTGCCTACCCACCTACCATACCCTACCTATCTACCTTACCCTACCTACCTACCACAATTTTCTCACCGTTTAAACCTTCTCTGGTCCTCCACAAATTATATTTCCAGACCAAAATGAGTAAAATCGGTCCAGCCGTTCTCGAGGTTTAGCGAGACTAACGAACAGCAATGTATTTTTATTGTATAGAATGTATATTAAAATATTAACATAGACAATTTTACTAACACTATAAAAACTTAAACTAGTTAAATATTTATAAAATGCTTTATTCGTAAAAACAATGTAATTACGTTGTACAAACAAACTACGTACAAACTTCAATTATCGCTTACGCTTAACGCACTGTGCCATAGGCCTTAATAAACAAGCATTGTTCGCGCCGCAGCAAATGCGCGCACTCACTAATCTACACTAAATTTTTAACATCTACCCTACTAAAACGCTAATCGGTTATTTTGTTAACATAATTATTGTATTTTCTCAGTAAGTGATTTATGTAATCTTTTGAGAAAAAAAATAAATGTCTTAAACCATAGTTTTTGCTCATGACTGTACTTCTGACGTCAAACATGTGCCCCTACGTCCTACGATATTATTACATACATTTCCCTAGTATGGTGTAACCGAGGAGATGGGCTTAAAGAGATCGATTTGGAGATTCGTTTTCATTGTTTCCCATCTTTGTGCTGATTGAAATGTATGGAAGAAACCCGATGTATTGCACTGACTCAACATAATATATTGGAATAAACGTCAGACGAAATATGATGTATTCTTTTGTTTTATGGAAGATGGATAACATAACTGTCGGGCACATGTAGAGCAGGCAAAGTTTGTGATTCTATTAGATGTTCTTTTCTTATAATATTATGGTTTAAAGTTATAGCATACTGACCAGCTGATGTTGTGTGTTTCTATATCTATACTAGATTTTGCCTGCGACTTCACACACGTGAAGTTTTATTTTTACAGTTTTTTACAGATTCCTATTTTATAACAAAATACAGCTTACTAGCTTTTACCGGCGAGTTCGTCCGTCTAAATGTTGTGAACGAGCTTCCTCTCGATATCAGGATGGCCACCAGTCGGTATGCATTTAAACGGAAATTGCGGATATACTTTCTACATAAATAGGCAGAGTCATCTCATAAACGTTTTTTCTTTTTGTGTATATGTATATATATATATATATTAGTATATATTATATTGGTTATATTTTGTTTTTTATTCAGTCTACATAAGTTTTTTTTTTCACTATGCACCTGTTATCTCTTCACCACCATTGGTTGACTGGTAGAGAATGCCTAAGGCCCAAAGCCCAAAACCTTTCTAGGGGTTCAAGCCATCTTCATAACATACATCAAAATTTATAATATTAGTACGGAAATGTTAGCACTCTGGAATAACAAAGCTCCCTATTAGAGGAAGAATTTTCAGAAGAGGGCCTCTAGTTCCAGATATTAGCCCGAACGACCATAAATTAACAGTGGCGGGCGACTTTTATTTATAATATGTAGATTTTTTGGCTCCAACCTGCAATAATTGGTAAACCTAGTACATAAATATGTCGGCGTCAGGTATGGCTGAGCGGGAAGCGCCGACATCGTTTGGGTTCGGTGGTATCGGGTTCATTGTAGAATAACAATATTCAATGCAGTACTAACTACCTTACTTTATTAAATGTGGTCGTACAATACAATTCATATAGGTAAACCGACAGTTTCGTACTAGATGAGTGTCCTGCTTGGTGTCTCGAGCAAAAGTGAGCTTGGCACGGTCCCCACTCTCCAACACGATTCTGTCCACATGGCGCCATTTTAACCGACAGCTGACGTCACGGCGTTTACCATTTCTTCTGTAGGTACTACAAAAATCAATTTGAATCCACTTTATCGCTAAATTATTGCTTGCTGCGGCAAATAAATAAATAAAAAGTTTTTATTGTTTCTCATACATATTTTGTTCTACAACACAAAATTGAGGCAGCCCCGTTAAGTTATAAACATACTTGTGATGGGGATACCTCGCCACTTCCCGTGGTTTATTAGCTACAATGTTGAGACATAAATAATAACAAAAGATTTAGGTAAGAGAATGTTACAAATAATACTTAGGATGTTCAAGTTTACGTATACTGTTTGTATGTGTGTGTATATGTGTATGTGTGGGTGGATGTGCGGTGTGTGTGGGTATGATTATGTGTGTGAATGTTGATGATTAAATAACGGTTGTGTCTTATGATTGGGTATATGTTCTTCATTAGCATTTATTCTGGTTAAAATAAGTTCAATTTCATCATACGATTTCGATTTTAGCCATTCCGTTAGAGTATTTTTACATTCGTAACGCAACATGGGGTAAATATTAAGTTTAAGGTTCAATAAATTATAGATGTAACTTGATTGAGTATTGCACTGACGCCTGGCAAAAACCGTACGGACCCTTGGGGAGTGGGCCACAATATCTTCACGTCTTTTATCGAGATTTGATGGATCAAATGCAAGGTTTTTGTGAAGATGTATGATTATAGCCAATATGTATAATTTCCTAACTGAGAGCAGATTACTAATCTTGTAAAGGTGGTCTGTAGAGTACCGAAAAGGTTTAAAATACATGACTTTGATGAGAGACCTTTGAGCCCTTTCTAGGTCTAACATTTTGTTCTAAGTGGCTCCTCCCCATATTGGTATACAGTATGTGATGACCGATTGTGCCAGCGCAATATAGATTTTATTTAGTAACAAAGGTGGCATCACATGCCTCAACATCTTAAAAATCCACATGAGTTTTCTAAGTACATACATAACGAGTTCAAAAGCATAAGAGTAGAGTACCAAAAATAATATGGAAACATTGTTATAGACATTAATTTCAGTTAACTCATAAGTAAAACAATTTGCTTCTAATATTTTTGTCTTATATTTAGTCTTTTGATATTTTTGTGTTCCTCCATTTGCTTCTATTGTATGACCCAGGGTGGTTACTGGGGCGAGACAGGCTGGGCGGCTGACGATGAACGAGACACCGCCGCGCGCGCAGCTTACGAAGCTTTACTCCGTGTCTCACTGAAGCTGCCTACAGGCGACAGGTTCGACGAGTTCGCTGATGCCGTCAGAGGGAGGGCCAAGCAACACTACAATTACTCTTTTTCTGATGGTGAAGAGGTAAATTGAATCTTTAGAAACTACAATTTGTAAACTTTATTTTAATTTTCCTAGATAGTGCTGTGCACTTCTGTAAGTGACGAATTCACTACCTGAAACTGTATGTGATTTTTGCTTTTGTATGTTTTAGTGAGTAAGTCGTTGGAGTGCCTTATCAATAAATAAATAAATAAATAAAACAAAAGAAGATTGGCATTCGCAGTTCAATGCTCAATCACAAAGTACGTAAGGCTGCGGCGCGCCCGAGCAGAGAGACCACTCAGAACAAACCGCCATTTTTCTCACGCACACATTAACATTACGTTTATAGGCATTCTCAAGCAGTTTCAAGCAGACTTCAGTCTCGACTGTCACGTGTTGTCAAAATGAGTAAATAATATAATTGATATTTCATGACGAACAGAAAAAAATTGTAATATTTATATTACAATTTTTTTCAAGGAGTTCCAACCAGCGTCAATAAAATTTCATATTGTCACAAATAAAACCTACAGAGTCAATACAGTAGCAGCCCTAGTGAGTCTGGCAAGTTTTGATAATTATTTTTGAAGATGGCGGGAGCGGTCCTTCTGTAATCTTTATATTTTGTGGCTCAATAGCCTAGCCTAGTCCTTAGGCTCATGTGGAGCAATGATTTTTACAGGTTTGTGGTGGATGGATGGATTATTTGAAGATCCAGACTGGAACGGAGACCTATCATACAAATTTATAATATAGTCTTATACAGGGTGTTTGGTAGATCGATGCAAAGCCATAAAAAGGAGCTAGTATAGACTATTTATAACCATTTGAACCGAACTTGTCTTAGACGAACCGTGCCTATTTTTTTTTTTTGCAAAATTTTAACGATTTTGTGACAAAACCAAAAATATTGCAGTCAGTTGCAAATAGTGGCCAGTTTTAAAGATAAATCATTATTTTTATTGTCTCATGCCAGATGCCATCGTGTTTAAATAAATTGTTTACACAATACTTTAATAAACTAAAATAAAGATAAATGATGAATTTTGCAAACTAGCCATTATTTGCAACCAACTACAATATTTTAGGTTTTGTTTTCAAAAATTATTAAAAAATAAATAGTCTTACTTTGTCTAAGACAAGTTGAGTTCAAAT
Organism: Charanyca ferruginea; assembly: GCA_947361185.1. Lineage (NCBI taxonomy): Eukaryota > Metazoa > Arthropoda > Insecta > Lepidoptera > Noctuidae > Charanyca > Charanyca ferruginea. Next base: position 20,857,975 of record OX376069.1, on the reverse strand, counting down.
AGTTATAAATAGCCTTTACTAGCTCCGCTTTACGGCTTTGCATCGATCAGCCAAACACCCTGTATATTCCAGGACCTTGATTCAATAAAAAAAAAACAGCTTTAGAAGTATCCTCCGCATTCCGAATTGGTATAAATAAATATTTACCACAGTACCACATAAAACCCATGCTTAACAGAAATGGCAAGGGAAAGGAAGTGTACCAAATGAATTTGTAATTTACGATTTCCAGCCACGGATACCTTTTCTGGCTTTTACAAAATTTCTCTTTATTTTACACAGTGGAATTGGCCAAGGCCAGTATTTCGATAAATCCTTAGACCAATGAGCATATAAGTACCTACAGTTGGATAAATTATTTGGTACCTATACCGGTAAAAATATTCATCGTTCCTCGACAATTCTAGTATTCATTTTTTTTGTGTGCATAGCATTTTTTAAGCTTACGGCATTTTTAAGAGTGTGACGGAAAATGTTTTGACAACTCAGTATACTCACTTTATTGTTTATTAAAAGTGGTTGCCTGTATATCAAATATCTTCGCCAACTGTACATATCTGTGCATGTGTACATACATTCAGTGAAGTTGTAGGAGAATGTTGAATAAACATTTTGAACTTTATTCAATTTAGTAATAAGCGCACGAGTGCCAAGCAAATACATGTTTGGCACTAAAAACTGATCACTTTAAATAGTTACATGTTCTTTGGCAAGGTAAATTTCTTCATTGGTGCCTTCTACGACGGTGTGTACTTATTGGGCATGGCGCTAAATGAGACCTTGACGGAGGGTGGCGACATCAGAGATGGCAGGAACATCACCAGGCGGATGTGGGGACGGGATTTTCATGGTAAGATTTTTTATGTATTGAGGAATTTGAATGGGTGGGGTAAGATGGAGGTTATTTCTTCTTTCTTTCTTCTTTTTCTGAATTGAAGCTCACTGTGACCATTCTTAGCACAATTGAGTTTAGTTCTCTCAAAACAAACCAATCACCCAAAATCCAACCCACATCAAAATTCCTCCCATTTTTCGAAGTAATTGCCAGTATTAAACTCTGATTAATTTTAAATCTACTCTAAGCCAACGTTTTGAATGTATATTGAACTGTTGTTGCAATCTAACAAATGGTTTGGTTTTAAATGAATTATTGAGAAATTGCGAGTTGGCTGAGATCAATTTCATAATAACAATAATAAACATTATTTAATTTTATAGTTTATTTAAGATAACTGGGATCCAATTAGAATGTATTTTTTTTTGTAATAGACGTTTAAAGTTTTTTTTAAAGAAATTTGAGAGTTTCAGCTGATATTTTAGAAGGTTTTTAGTAGTACCAGCAATTCTTATAAATCTTTTAAAAAACGTAAACGTCGATGTATATCCACATCTATTTCAACGTTCTAGCTTAAAAGGTATTATTGCCGCAGCAATTGCTATTTGTAGAGATTGCACGACATTTTAGCTATAAAATGTTTTTATGGTCAATTCATCAGGGCCCTCAATGTTGCCTTATGTTGCTTAGTGTAGTTACATCTGGTACTTTTTTTTTCTATATTCTATTAGGCTTGGGTTTGCCGTAACTCACTAGATCTTTAGGCGCTAACAAGCGACTTTTGCAGATTTTAAACTGACAAACACGTCAAAATGTGTAGTGTAAATGATTTGAAATAAATATATGTTAACTAGAAAATTCTGTTAATCATTTAGTATGTGAATATTTTTGTTCATATTAAATAGTTTAATTAAATCGTGAAGTTGTGTCTGACGCGGACAAAACATTGATAATCACACAAAATCTACCAGGAATATTTAAACGAAACTTTTACTATCTTACAGAAAATTTTGTTTCTATCTTTTTTTTAAGTTAAAGAATACTATCTTTTATTTAATTTTTTCTACTGAGAGTTTTGGACTCAGCGCATACGATTCTCTGGTCGCTCAAGGTCGCCGGCGTATATCGTCGTCTTAAGAGTGATGATGCGCCCTAAGGTTTACGCTTGCCAAGAATGAACCGGTTTAAAGTAAAAATTGGAAGATACCCAGATTAGGTATATTTATATCGGGGAATAGAGAGGCGGGCCGTGAATTCCACAGTCTGGTAGTTCACACATTAAATGTAAAAGCAAAGCGCTTGGTTCGAGACCGAGACGTGAAACTTTAACGACATAGCCGTGACGCTTCGCCGTATCTCTGGTTGTCTAATACTAATTGTACTTGGCTGTCTTGCTAACCTGTTAAGTAGTACGACATAAAAATGGCGGGTTATTGGCCAAATCGCCTACAGACCCAATACTCCACCATTATTGTCGATCTTTAACATCGTAAATGGCTTATTGGCTATAAGAAGTGGACGCAATCGATTAGACGCATGCGTGATTTATAAAAAATATAATATCGAATTCTTTACAATGTCTTCAACGCTTCAGTCGCACTAACAAAGTATTTTCTAAAGATAATTAAGCAGAGGTAGAGGTATTTAATTTTAAACAAAAGGTGGACGACTCCTACGCGTTTATTGTTAAAACAATGTACGAAAATAGCTCTTTGAGTAGTCGAAAACAGGTACAGAACAATTAAGGGGCAATTAAAACAAGCACGACGGTACAAACACTGAGTACATTGAATATTTTAATAAAACTTGATACGTGGCAATTACCTACTGGAGATACGTTGCAATTACTGGGGAATTTATTCAGCTGCCGAGAACTTCAATATTTCATTTCGTACAGTAATTGAGTTTTTATTTTAAATACATTCATACATTCTGGTATTCAGTTGATGATACATTGGAATAAATCACAGTGACGAAATTGTAAATACGTAAGTATAGACGAACAAACTATTTGGTGTACTGGCCAAAAATTTATCTTTCTACTACCAATATTAATGTTTTATAGTGCGCTCAATTTTCTTGCGCATAATATCGTTTTACCTTGGCTAGAGATGTCTGTCATTATACATCGAACGAGCTATGGACTCGAAGACCTAAAATTGGTGCCTCGAAATGGCGAAACAGGACCGCAGTAGACCACAAAGAAGATAGCGGGAAGATTTGGATGGCCTCTTTGTGAATTCCACAAAATCGAAATCGATAGAAGAAATGAAGGACGACCATTGCCCAGTAGTGGGACCATACGGGCTTCCTATAATTAGATTGATATAATATTACTTATAATTTTTTAAGTATTTATAGTTTTAAGCATGTTGCGCCGACTCCTAGCAGTAACTTGGTGATCAATAACTTTGCATACTAAAAGAGTTTAGTGAAAAAATATAGGTATAACACAGTACATTTATCACATTGTTTAAAAATAATTACAAGCTGTATTCCAAACAATTGGTTCGACTGTACCTGATAAATTATCAGACCATCATTTTAGACTACCTATCATTATTATAATAGACATCAGCTCTTTTCTATACGGAAGATATAATCAAATACCTATCAAGTTTTCCTTTATATTCTTTTCTTCAATCTTTACATTATTTGTATTAAGTATTAGGTTTCGTAATTCAGAACAAAAGTTAATCGGAAACCTTTTAAACTACGTCAATGTATAACTTAGTGTTTAGGTACCAAAGCTTTTGGTATGTTTTCCATTAATGCTCAAGTTTTGCCTGTCGAAGCCTGTTTTACCAAGTTTCTTGAAACGGGATTTCATGTCTTGACAAAGCAAATGTTGACATTTACCGACACACATTGACGACGGTCCAACTGAGACGATAATAGTACTTATTTATTCCGTGTCCTATGGGTTAGTTGTGTCGGTTAGTGTCATTGATATTTGTAACATCTATTCTTACAAACAAACAAAAAATAGAAGTGTCTGTGTATATAATGCATATGAACGTATATACGGTACGTAAAAAAAAAAACCATTTGTAAAGATTTTGTCTGCCTGTCTGTTTGTTCCGGCTAGTCTCTGAAACAGCTGGACCGTTGATGGGACTTTCACTGGCAGATAGCTGATGTTATAAGGCTTAACTTAGGCTTTCTTTTATTTCAAAAAAAGGGTTCCACGCAAAAAAAAATTGTTACCCTACTGATAACCGACAATCACAAAAATGTGACATCCTACCATTGTATTCATTGTATTGATTTGGTACCGTAAACATTAATAATAATTATTAGTGAACTATTGTTGCTAATAAGCCATATGATAATGAATAACCCAGAGAACTATGGCAAAGAGCCTCGACCAACACTTGAGGAGGCTTTGGTTGGTCAGTTAAATCAAGAGCTTCATTCAGAAAGTGGTACTCTTGGACACGGCACGTATTCTTATGAGTTTCCTCTCAGAAGCTCTGACTACCGGCAGCTTGAACTCTGTTCCCGATACCGGTGGTTTAAAATGTTTCTATTTCTAAGCTTAATAATTTTAATAATGTAATTTATATATGTATTTGAATGAAATATAGAAGTATTAATCATTATGGTAATTGTCACAGGTATAACAGGCCACGTCCGCATAGACGCCGTGGGCGACAGGGATGCCGATTACGCCATTTTGGATTTGGATCCAGTTACAGGAAAGTTTGAGGTGAGACTGTATAATTAATTTTTGCAGTTTAGTTTAGTTAGTTAGTGACAGTTTTGACCTTAAAATACTAATAAGCTCAAAACTGTCACTAACAAAATGTATAAATTGGATGCTCAATGAAACAGTGAAATGGTAAAATTAAATGTTGTGGTTTTTGGTTAGAACACATTTTAAAAGAGGAATATTGCCCTGCTTTAGATATTGACTAATTTGGGATTGTGAGATATAAATTATTTTATAAAAAATTAAGGATTATTTTTTGGAATGGCATCTTTCATGTCAACCTAGGAGGATGTGGCTTGACAGGAATATTACTGTGGTGTCTAAAGGTTCGCATTCAAATCTCAGTGTCTATCTGTCAAAAAATTCTCTATTTACCTAAATTTTTGACAAGATTATGACATTGATTGTCGCTGAGATGAGGTTGCGAATAATTATAAAAGTTTTTAATTAATAGAAATGGTCTTCTGGGTATAAATAAACTGGGTCAGGGAAGTATTCGTAGTTCCGGAAACCCAAAACAAATTGAAACGCTAGCCTGCACAAGCATTTTGAACCAACCAAACTAACTATGCTCGAACTACGTGAAGAACGTGATGGTTATTTCTAAAAGTTGCCATCCAAGAAACTATCAAGAGCCTAACTCGTCCTCTCCCAAAACTTAATGTAACTATAGCTTGTACAAAATTCTTTGACTATAATAGAATATCTAAACTTAGCTAAAGGGTTTGTTTGTTTGTAAATTCCAAAAATATCAACGATAGACGTTGGTTACAAATACTCTTAAACTAAATGACAAGCGAGTTTTAGGGCACGGCAACCTTGCAAAAGAAAAAACCCTCTTTTCTCTCAAAATACAGTGCTATGTGGTGTATACTGGGTAATACTACTAGTTTGAACGCTACTGGTCCAATTCTGAAAATAAGGACTACAGACTTAGAGATAATGTGGCTTATATTATCTCTAAGTGCTGAAGGCTACTTGTTACTAGTTTTTGTTTAGGACATCGCCCACGTGAATGTCGTTTATCGCGGATACAAAGTCGCGGGGTAAAATGTAGCCTGTACTTGTACCGAATTTTCCGATATTTCTTTCTTTCTTTTCTTTCTTTCTTTCAATTTCAGTAGTTTAGCTGTGAAAGCGTAACAAACAATCAAACTCATTTTAGCATTTATAATAGTACTAGCTTTTGCCCGCGACTTCGTCCGCGTGAATATCGGTTATCGCGGATGTAGACAAAATCGCGAATTAAAAAGTAGCCTATGTCCTTCCCCAGGATTCCAGCTATTTTCAAACCAAACTTCATCAAAATCGGTTCGGCCATTTCATCGTGGAAGCGTAACAGACAGTTACTTTCGCATTTATATTAGTATGGATTTAAAAACTTGATACATAAGAAAATTCATGCGAGCACAGTCGCGTGCAATAGTTAATACATATATATATTAAAGAGACGCGACCCGAGTTGGGGCCTCGTGGGACTGACTTGAGCTTCAACCTTTAATTTACCGGCTTGCCGTTAAATTAGACACGGTTAGTGCTCATGAAAAAGGTCTTGAATTTAAATAAATTGCACAATCTTTTTGTACAGCCTAGTAAAGTCCCATTAAGGGCCAACGTTTTTAAGGTTCCGTAACCGTAAAAACGGACCCTATTACTAAGACTCCACTGTCTGTCTGGCTGTCTGTCACCAGGCTGCATCTCATGAACCGTGATAGCTAGACACTTGATTTTCACAGATGATGTATTTCTGTTACCGCTATAACAACAAATACTAAAAACAGAATAAAATAAACATTTAAATTAATAAAATTTAAATAAACATGTTTTTTTGCTCGATGTCTAATGTTGTATATATAGATAATGGTATGGAACCCCTTGTGCGCGAGTCCGACTCGCACTTGACCAGTTTCAAAAATTTCTCTTATATCGTAGATTCGTTTTCAAACATATGAACTCACATACACAAACATCTAGACCAGTTTAAAATAGATTAGAGAAGGTCAAGTCAAGTCAAAGCATTTATTTCAATTAAACCATTTACAGGCACTTTTGAAAGATTTAGTCATAAAATTGCAGCTAGTTGCTCGTTCCAAAACGTAGGGTAGGTATCTATGGAGAAGAACGAGCAAGAAACTCCACGGATACTCTTTTAAATCAAGATTTTACCTGATTACATTATTCACATTGCTTCTAAATGTGAAAACAATGCAGGTAAAGACCAATACAATGCATTTAAAAAAAAAGAATAAAGATAAAAAGAAAAAACCATGGCAGTTAAGAGTTGACCAATCTCTACTGACAGCGCCCGTTCACGAACATGACGCGTGGATCAGCACTACGAAGTAAGTATATACTTTGTGATCAGCACCATTCAGCTCAACCATTTTAAAGGGAGCCGCATGATCCAGCAAGGAGATAACGAAACATAATTTCCCTCATATTTCGAAGTACCTAATTGTAATGATTTTGGTTATTGAACGCTTCAGTTTTTGACCTCCACAGTCAGATATAGATGACAAACCAAAATGTGTCCAGCACGCCACGGTCACGACTACATGACAGATTTGTCAGACAAATTACTACTCTGTGGAATTACGTGTAGAAACGTAATTCCACAGAGTTGTCATTCGTAACTTGGCGCCGAGGGCGTTTTGCTTTTTTGATGTGGCGATCAAAAGGTTAATAATAAATTCGAATTCAAGGTGTACAGTAACCAAAAGCTTTTTTACAAACAAGACAATTTTGTACGAGATTACCATTCTATATCATGACTTTCAATGGCGTGTCAGTGGTTGACCATTGTAAAGTCATAATGACGCCATTATATTAGTAGATTACCAAACTAGTCAAAATCAACAATTATGAAATCAATGATAGACCATTCGGACACTATTGTAATAGCAGACTTGAGGCCCTGGACTTATGATTAATATAAGTCAAAAATCGCCAATCCGCCTTCAGCGCACGTGGTGATCGATGCTCGTGTCTTCTCTGTATGAGAAGAGGCCTTTGCTCTGCAGTGGGACAATGATAGGCTGGTATTATTATCCATATCCACACTTAATATTATAAATGCGAAAGTTACTCTGTCTCTTACGCTTTTACGATGAAACGACTCAACCGATTTTGATGAAATTTGGTATAAAAATAGCTTGAGCCCTGGGGAAGGACACTGGCTACTTTTTGATCCGCGACTTCGGCTGCCTCTGCGATAACCGACATTCACGCGGATGAAGTCGCGGGCAGAACCTAGTAGTCTTTAAAGAAAACATAATGTATAATATTTTAACTTGTGGACTCCACTCTAGGTCAAGCCTGTCTTGTGGAGGCCTTGAGTGATTTTGGCAGAACTATGCTGAATTATGAAGAATCTTCACTCTTATCAGGTGGTGGCCTTCTTCCACGGTTTGAACAGCAGCTACAAGCCAGTGGCCGGGAAAGCCATTCACTGGCCTGGAGGGCGACGGGCCCCTCCGCCCGATACCCCTCGATGCGGCTTCCTGTGGAACGACCCCATGTGCCAGGGTGGTAAGTACCTAATTTAAATGAGGTTTTAAGACTCAATCAGAACTTTTCGTGAGACATGTCTACATAAATTTTCAGGAAAAAGTTTCCATGATGATAAAAACTTGTTTCTCAAGCTAATTTAAACCTTCTTCCTATACACAAAATACGTACATTTTGTCTTCTATGTTATTTCGCCAATATATGATTTGTTTCGTTTGTGTCAAATAAGCAATCGGTCAAAGTTTTGTTCAGGAACAAAATTGATACTACATATTATTATATTATTTTCTATCATAGTAAGTTTCCTCAGATAAAAACCGGCCTAGTGTGAGTCGGACTCGACCCGTCGAAGGGTTTCGTACTAGCGAACAATGAAATAATCCAAACCTACATACATAAAAAAGTATACTTATATGGGCGGGACCCGTTCCAATTATTATCTTTTTCACTTTTGTTATTTGATGTTATAACGGTCATAGGCCACATAGGTACGTCAACTGCTGTAACATTGCCTACGTGCTCAACATTGCCTACATTCTAAAAAGTTGAATTATTGCCGCTGGGAAATGTTTTTTTGCCATATAGATAGCCGACTTGCTTTTAGTAATACCATACACAGCAAAAACATTCCTCAGCGGCAACAATGTTACAGCAGTTGACCGGTACTCTGCAAAAATTTCAAGTGTCTACCTATTTTGGTTGAAAGGATACAATCCTGTGACAGACGGACGGATAGACAGACAGAGGCGGCGACTTAGTAATAGAGCCCCGTTTTTACCTTTTCTACAAGAAAATATACATTTTTTACGAGCGTCACCTTAATGTAAATTGCACAGACCTCGGTTCTTACAAACTTCTATGTTCATTATGTCTTGATGACTTCCGTTCCAATTAGTCAAGTTGCTAGTTGATTACTAGACAACACAATTATGTACAGTAATCAACAAACATAGTAGACAACAGGTGTCAAGATAACCTGATTACACAGTCTGCTTCCTCTCATTACGACTGGCGTAGTGATAAATCTCGTAGCTCGTAGCGACTACGCCGTAGCGGCTACGGCGTAGCACTTTGGGGTAATCGAATAAATTAAAAAATAAATGTATTGCGGGGGAAATGTCTGAGGTAAGGTACCTTAAAACTTAAAGCGATATGACTATTGGACTGAGATCCCAGGGTCGCCTAAATTACGTCATTTTAAAATAGCCTAAATTTTGAGCAATTATAGAGGAAAATGTAGTAAAAAGCTGTCATTTGTGGATCTTTGATCGATCGTCAACGCGAGCAATTATTGAAGAAAACAAACATGGAAAATGTTTTGTTTCTTCTAACCATTTACTTCGAGCTTCTAACGCAATGTTCGAAAATAAACAAGTGAGTGAGAACGCGATAACATCGCCAAAAATTGGCGTGAGGAGATTACACAAAACTTGTTTCAGGAAATACGTGTTTTTGAACGAGTCTCTCAAGTTTTTGGTAAACATGTTTATAATTTAGAATTTCCATTAAATGTGCAGGGTTTTTATGACGATGTTTTCTTTACATTTTCAATGTATAAGTACATTATGAATGGCCAAAGTTCAGACTAAATTTGAGCAAAAATACTGATTTTCAGACGTCTTAGCTGAATTCGTTTCTCAAAAAGTTTATTTTTTCTTATATAGAAACCTAGATTTACACCACAAGATACAGCTGTGTATTCCAAATATATAAATATTATATAATATAATATTTGTTATAAATAATGGACGAAACACATACAGGGTAACTGGTTAAATCGGGTCCATATTGGCTCACCTAAAGTTCTTTACCCGAAATTGTACTTCCTAAGGATTTGTAATCCGAATGATCACTCTTCCTAAAATTTTACATCCTAAAGTTTTCATTCATACTATTTGTAGTGCTACCGGCGATGTTCATAACATTCATGTTTCCGAAAATTGTAATTAATAATATCATTAATGTAAATATATTTAAACTCCTACTGTTTTTTATCCTAACGCTTCTATCCCTAACCTAACCTAACCTAACCATAATATTTTCACTCATACTCAGAAAGAAACATTTACCAAGTGTAATAAAAAATATATGTGGGTAGATGATATTTATAGTTTTAATTTGAGCAAGCATGCAGCGCGCAGACAACCATGCAGCATGCAAGCAAGCATGCAGCGTGCAAGCAAGCATGCAGCGTGCAAGCAAGCATGCAGCGTGCAAGCAAGCATGCAGCGTGCAAGGAAGCATGCAGCGTGCAAGCAAGCATGCAGCATGCAAGCAAGCATGCAGCGTGCAAACAAGCATGCACGCAAGCATGCAACATGCAAGCGAGCATGCAACATGCAGCAGGCATGATTTCTGTCACGGCTACGGCGTTGCCGGGCTCCGGCGGTCCCACGCGAGCTTATCGTCGCAGATGGTATTCACGCTCACCACCGCAGCTTCGGCTCAGCCGCGGCGGCGGGCGTTAAAACCACCTGCTCCTCAGCTCGCGGGCCGCCTCGCCCCTCCGCGCCTACGCGGGTTTAAATTACACTCTAGGGGTAGGGCAGACAAGACTACGTGGAGTCGGTTTCGCAGCGATTCGTTTCTGTCATTAACTTTTGTAGCGTAACATATTCACTTTTTAAGACAATATTTTAGTTATTGTCTATATATATATATTTTCGTTGAAATAAATTCCATGGAAAAATACACTGAACAAACAATATTCGTTAAAAAAGAATTCTACTGTTTGATAAGTTTGTTAAACAAAAAAATGTGAATAAAAATTAATTGAATTGTGTTTCTGTGAAATATGTTTCATTGAAGTAAATAGTCTTTGAAACAATAATAGTCGAAATAAAATTACAAGAACCAAATATTATATCAAACATTTTCTGGGAAACGAAATTCTATGAAATTTCTGTCTGCGAAACAAGGGGACACCGTTAAACATGTTATGTGAAAATAAAGTTACGCAAAATTAATGTATATACTACTGATTATTATGAATAAAAACAAATCTAAACAAAAAAGATATGACTTTGAATAATAGTGTAAAAGATGGTTATGTTGAGAAAATATAGGAAAACAAATAAAAGTATAATAGATGTTTATTGCTACTGACATTATGATGTTGAATGCTTCGGAATTATGAACATAGAGACAGAGTAGTTAGGAATTGTGATTGTTAGGATGAAAAATGTTAGGAAGAACATTTTCGGATTTCCAATTATCGGAGTTGAAAATTTAGGTGAACTTTGGCGCACCCGGTTAAATCACCTACGGTTAATTCACCTACAATTAATGAACTAAGGTTGATTGAACTAACGGAGGACTCACCTACTGATAGTTTTAGAACAAATACTTGATTTTGTCTGTTTTTGTGCTTTTGAACCAGAAGACGGCGACGGTCGACGTTAGGGGCACCCCGACTTTGAAAATCGAAACGGGTAGGTTAGGTTACAACTGTGACCATACAACGCCTGATTTCCTCTATTTTACAGCTAGAAGCGAAGATTTTTTATTCACAAGGAAACCTAAAAATAAACCCAATCTACCATGTATGCTTGATTTGCAATAGAGGAAATCTGGCGCTCGGCAGCGTTGTTTTTCACCTTAGTGGTATAAAAAAAAGCGGCCAAGTGCGAGTCGGACTCGCCCATGAATGGTTCCGTAGCAGCAAGTAACATAATAATATGAAAGATTTTTTATTTTCATATTTGAGTTGATTGAATGAAAGGTAAATTGCGGTTTACGATTTATGACGTATTAAAAAAAACTGCTTTCTAGATCTCGTTCAAACCAATTTTCGGTGGAAGTTTACATGGTAATGTACATCATATATTTTTTTTTAGTTTTATCATTCTCTTATTTTTGAAGTCACGGGGGGACACATTTCACGACTTTGAAAGTGTCTCTCGCGCAAACTATTCAGTTTAGAAAAAAAATACGAGTATATTAGAAACCTCAACATCATTTTTGAAGACCTATCCATAGATAACCCACAGTTATAGGTTTGACGATAAAAAAAAATTGAGTTTCAGTTCTAAGTATGGGGAACCCCCAAAATTTATTGTCTTTTTTCTATTTTTGTGTGAAAATCTTAATGCAGTTCACAGAATACATATACTTACCAAGTTTCAACAGTATAGTTCTTATAGTTTCGGAAAATAGTGGCTGTGACATACGGACGGAAATACAGACAGACATGACGAATTGATAAGGGTTCCGTTTTTTGCCATTTGGCTACGGATCCCTAAAAATTTGCAAGTACTCAAATACTTTCTTAACTACATATTTTATTTATTCTCAAAATTTTTGATATACCAATATGACGTTAGGCTGGCGACTCTGGGATCTGGGATTATAAAATAATACCACCAAAATTCGAGAGTAATATTCATGTAGGAAAATTTAATGTTACTGAATAATTATGTACATTACGACAGCGTGGTTATTAATATGAAGCATGAGACACTGTGTACGGTTGATTGAAACAACGCTGTGATTTTGTTCGCTGTGTATTAATTAGGTATATTTCTGCAAAAAAGAATCAACCCACGTCCATTTTTTGAAGTAATAAATATTTAATATTGATTATTTTTTTTATCTATTTGAAGTTTTGGATATACCTAAGTATTAGCTTTATTAGATTAGCACCTTTGGCATAATAAATCAGTATAATGTAATGAATTAAACTATTGAAATATTGCGGCTTGGTTCATTTTGGCAGGACTAGTTCAATTGTAGCCGTTGACAGGCAGTTAAGTTTAGACATATTTTAACTCCTCCGCCTCAGAATCAGGGTAACGTTTTTTACACAAACCGTCTATACTTCAGTTAATTATAATGTACATATAATTAACTGAAGTATAGACGGTTTGTGTATAGAGCAGAGATTCGGCGAAGCGTCACCGCTATGGGGTTGATGTTCCATGGTCTTGAACCAAACGCTTTGCTGCCACATTTATTGTGCGAACTGCCAGACTGTGGAATTCACTGCTCGCCTTTCTGTGCCCCGATAAACTGAATCTGGGTATCTCCAAGGCACGAGTGAACCGGTTTATCCTAGGCTTGTGCTCCACCTTAGGCCGCATCATCACTTAAGATCATGTGAGTTGTGGCCAAACGCAAGCCATTTGTATTATTAAAAGAAAATGTATCTATTATACAAATATAAATCAATTGCCACAATTGTATGAAAGATCATTACTTGAGAACGGCTCGAACGATTTGGCTGTTTTTTTAGCTATATTCCTTGTCAGCACAAGGTTTGTATGATAGAAAATATCATATATCTAATCTAATATTATAAAGACGAAAGATTTGTTTTGTTACGATTTAACTTAAAAACTACTGGTCCGATTTTAAAAATTCTTTCACCATTAGAAAGCTTCATTTTCCTTGAGTAACATAGGCTATATTTATCAATTGAATAAGTTAGAGATCCTTGAGAAAATTCACGCGTACAAAGTCGCTGGCAAAATGCTAGTTTTTGTATATAAATGTCAATCAAAAATATGTGACGTGTAAGGGTGTTACTACACCAATCGATCGATCGTCGATCGATGCCATCAATCGACATCGATCGACGTTGATCAATTGGTGTGGTAGCTTTGGCTAATCGCCGACGAATACCGTTCTACTAACTAATCGATCGATTGCCGGTCGATGACATCGGTCGACGTTGATCGATTAACCCCAGCTATAATCCATCAGTAATAATAATCAAGCAGCTGGATCGACGGCGACTAATTAATTCTACCATCGATCGATGCCGTTGATCGACGATCGATCGATTGGTCTGGTAGAAATTATCGATCTACGTCGACTAATCCATTCTACCATCGATCGATGCCGTCGATCGACGATCGATCGATCGGTCTGATAGAAACTATCGATCGACGTCGACTAATCCATTCTACCATCGATCGATGCCGTCGATCGACGATCGATCGATTGGTCTGATAGAAACTATCGATCGACGTCGACTAATCCATTCTACCATCGATCGATGCCGTCGATCGACGATCGATCGATTGGTCTGATAGAAACTATCGATCGACGTCGACTAATCCATTCTACCATCGATCGATACCGTCGATCGACGATCGATCGATTGGTCTGGTAACACCCTAATAAATTGCATCCGTGTAAAGTCGGAGTCCTCTATAGTTAGACATTCTAGTCCAGTTAGTGACTAACTAATATCAGTGACAACTTCATCAGACTAAAATCGCTTCATAATGCCGCTGTTAATTATTTATCATTTTTAATTAAAACGAGACAGGTTTACATTTAAAGTTTTTAAATTGGGTACTTCAAGTTTTTAATAGTCTGCTGTTAAATATAGACAGCTACCAGTTTTGTCACTGTTTTATATCATAATATATTTTTTGTGACACTGTTTTATGGAAATTTAATTATGTATGTAATAAAAATCTAATCTTTTGTCTTTTAATGTAAGTTTAGATCTTTTAATATATAAAACTCTTGTGTGTTTGTTAGTGTTTGTTATCGAACACCTCCGGAACGGCTTTGTTGATTTTTATGTCATTTTTTTTGTATATTTGTTAGGTCTGAGAATACATCGTAGGCTATTTTAAATTTATATTGCAAAACATGGTTTCGTCGGGTCAGCTAGTAATAAAATAATAATGAAGGGAAAAAATATTTTTGTAACAATAGGAAACTATGACTATGTTTATTTTATCATAAACAAATTAGGAAATCGTACTCAAATTCACACGGACGAAGACACGGGCAAAGTACTAGTATCTTAAAATTTTGAATCAAAATAATTGAATTTAATAAATGATTGGATAAATATGAGTGTAACAATATTTCTTTTCATTATTTATTTTATTTTGTATTTCAATTTCCTTTGTTCCATGAGCTGGTTAGAATAAAAGGTATAAAAGCAACAGGTAAAAAGCAATGAATAGCTCTATATTAAATACACATACTTATATACTCAAAGAATATTATTATTTAAGAACAGAATAGTGAAATGAAAATACTTTGTTTAGGAAACATATATTTTATTGTAATATTTCAGACTCAAAATCATTTATTTCAATTTAACCATTTACAGGTACTTTTGAATTGTCAGAGTCAGTCAGAAAGTTGAATCTAGTTGCTCGTTCCAAAGGGTAGATTTCTATGGAGAAGAACGAGCAAGAAACTCCATGAACACTCTTTTAAAATCAGTAATATTTTACAAATTTAGGTTACATCATTCATGTCATAACAACTAGGTACATATAATTTAATATTAAAATTATACATATACATAGCCTTTCATAGTTATCATCATAGTTATACTTATCTATTATTTTCTTCGGGAGCTCCGTACCGATCAACGTTTCGATCAAAAGTGTTTCAATGAAGTCGGAACACTCGCTTTTATAAGCGGCGACAAACAAGTATGATTCATGGGAGAAGAACGATGACAAGCAAATGTGATTCATACTTATTTGCTATCCAAAGTTTAAACACACTTTATTCTATTTAAAATGATGTTATTTACTATACTTCTACTGCATTTAATCAGAAATTAATTATTACTTTATATTACAACACGAATTACGTTGTTATATATTAATTACATCGGTATAAATCTAACAAGCTCATATTTATCTGAAATACTTAAATGAATTTCATTTATTTAAGTTTTTGTATTCTTGATCTTCTGGAATCCACATTAATATGTTAAAGTAGCTTTGTTTGTTTGTTACCACATCACGCCAAAACCACTGAACCGATCGTAATTAAATTTGACAAGGACGGTAGTTGGTAGGTAGTTTGAGATTGGCATAAAGACATAGGCCAATTTTTAATCCACAACTTTGTCTGCGTCCGCGATAATAAAGTCAGTGGATACAGTACAGCTAGTGAATTAAGTGTGCAGACCCACCATACACACATGATGGTACAGTGGTTCTAAAACTATGCTATTAAATTTAAAAAAATTAAAACGGCGCTAATAAAGAAGAAAGAAATCTTTCTACAGTATGTCCTTTGTGTCTATTCTTCCACCCACAAAACCCGTTTCTATGGTGGTCATACTCATACTCATATTATTTATTGCATTCCACAATGTTTTGAGTTGTTTACATTATCGCTTAGAGCTAGGCACAATCGTGGACCCTGTAGGGCACAGCAACATTCACTAATGTGAATGTTGCTGTGCCCTACAGGGAGTGAATGTTGCTGTGCCCTACAGGGTCCACGATTGTGCCTAGCTCTAGTCTCTAGCACTAATTTAATAATTAGTACACAAAATAAATAAAAACAAAACAATAACGATAATCAATTCATAAAATAATAATTAATTCCTAAAAAATTATAATCAAATCATAAATGTGTGGTCATGCTACGCGTGGATATACTAGACTACCACGCGGATGTAGCCGCGTTTAGAATACAGTATTACATAATATGGGTGTCTAAAAAAGTATGTCAAAACCAGATTCTCCCGTAGTTTATGTATAGCAATATGCTGTGACGTCATTTATGTACAGTCAGCAAAAGAGATAGGTATGCTGGTCACCGGAAATGGTTGAAGTTTACTTAAAAACCGATGGACGTGAACCGAATTAAATTTAATTAAATCATTAAAGTGTTTTTTCTGTATCAATTTTATTTTACTTTATTCATAAATATCCATCGTTTCCTAAGTAAACTTTAACTATAACTGACGACCCCGCATACCTATTTCTTTTGCTGACTGAACCAACAAAAAATAAAATTTTACATTTATTAAAAAAAAAATTAAAGTAAAAAAAGTATTTAAGAGAAATTGTGTCTTGGAATTTTCGGTCAATGGTGTCCCAATGCATAAGTGCATCTTGGGGTTGGACGGGAATATATTGAAAGGCCATAAATAAACTTTTTTAATTTTTGTAACAGCTCACGTATATCGTGACAATACAGTCACTCACATCACTGCTATGTACAACGTTTGTTCCACGCTGCTCGGACAGAGGCGCAGACGGTCATAATCTATTGCTTCATCGGATTAGCAGTGTTTCTTACCTTCGCCGTTACTGCTGCCTGCGTCGCTTACAAGTAAGTTCATAATGCTATGAGAAGGTATGTTATTTTTTTTTGAATTTTAGCATGTATTTGAAAATAACTCTATGTACTTGAGTGTACAGAGGCCAGGATATCAAGCTACAACAATCTGTCAAATTTCTTTGATAGATTTTTAACTTTATTACCAAATATTAAGGTTCATATTCAATTGATCGCGGATCGCGGGTAACCGGTGGATGCAAGCGGCAAGTTTCCGCTCGTTGTGGCGTCCTATGTGGAAGGCCGTTGTACAACAGTGAACGTCCTCCGGCTGATGATGATGATGATTCATCATCATACACCGGCAGACGTGCATAGACGCTCATTTTGAAATTTGACAGTTTAGTATGACTTGATGTACTGGCGTGCGTGCGTCTGTACATTGCAACATCCTTAGTTTATTTATTTTTTCTCATGTAAGAAAGTTGCTAAGCTGATAGATAGGGAACATTTTTCATAAATTTTACCTGACCTTTAATTGCAGCTTTGCTTTTCAAAAAACTTTGACAACCGTGTCATCTGACAATTAATTGATAACATTGATTGTGGTCATGGCTGGTGCAGTGGCTGAGCGATTGTCGGCTGCGCTGCGTGTTGAAAGTTCGATTCCCGCATGGAATAAATATTTGTATGGCCTACAGGTTGTTGCTCCGGGTTTGCTTGTTTGTGTATTTTTGTAAAAGCACGATACAGGAGAAATTTCTATAAAGAAAATTACCTGGAACTTACGGAAACAGTTCCATGAATTTGAAGGTCTTTGATTTTTCTGAGCAATTAATGCCTGCCTAAATAATTATACAGCAGACCGGCTTTATTTGACTACAAATGGAACGCCCTGTTTTATTAATGACGATCGTCAAAAGCCTTTATAATCCCAGGTTTAGAATACTCAAAAGTTATTCACTTCAAAAGAATATCTTTGAAAACAAAACAATTCGAGATTCAAAGCAGTCTTATTGAATTAAACAAGTTATAGTATTATTTTACCGTCTTGTGAACGTTTTATTCATTGTATAATTCAAATATACATATTTAAGCTCTGTATACACTGTTCTATTTATGTTCCTTTGAATTAAGCTTTAGAATGATTTTAGAACGAAATAAAACGTACTTTTGATTAGTTTCTGTTGAGAGGTTCCAGTAGGATTAGTTAACACATTAATTATTGGGCAGACAAGATAAATGGATATTAAACCTAAGTTGTTTATTATTAGAGTTTAAATTACAATATTATGACGTTTGCCTTATATGGCAATTTTTATCACTGAGCGACAGGTTTTTCAACTTCGAGAAGACTTTCCCGACAGCGGTCTCTATCCAAAATAAGTCAATCAGTAATAAAACTCGATGAATAAATGATAATTAATTTACATTCTCGATTCTCTAATTGATAACACGATTTGCGCTGTGACTGGATCGGACTGTGGAATTTACTGCCCGCCTCTCTGTTCCCCGATAAGTATTATCTAGGTAGGTATCTCCATGGCACGAATGAGCCGGTTAATTCTAGGCAAGTGTGCTTCTCCTTAGGCCGCATCATCACTTAAGATCTCGTGAGTCGCGGTCAAGCGCAAGCCTATTAGGATTAAAAAAAATGAATGTAAGCAATTATAGCATACCTCCGACAGCACGTAAAACCGTTGGATCCAGCTATCATTCGTAGATCTTTGACAGTCGTTATGAGTAGTCAAAAGTCAGAAAGTCTGCCAACCAGATTTACCCAGGGGTGTTGTGTTACCCAATCATTGGCTTGTGGAGGTCAGATAGGCAGTCGCTCCATGTAAAACACTGGTATTCAGCTGCATTCAGTTAGACTGGAAGCCGACTCCAATATATTTGGGAAAAGTCTTGGTGATGACAGATATAATTTACTGTAAATACATACTCAAAATACGAAATAGAAAGCACAAAACAGTGTTCATTTTTAAAATTTACACAATAAGAAAGTAAATATGAAAGAATAATGTGTGTAGTGAACTTTCCGGAAAGTCCTAAGTTTCGTTTATGATTAATATTTTGCTTAACACATTTTCTCACGTACTTCTCAAAAACCATGGTAAACTTCTTAATCCTAATTGATATCTTCTACTTCAGTCCCTCGTTGTTAATCCCAGCTTTTGTCAGGGTCTGCTCTAAGCCTAATTGACAAAATAGATAAAACAGCGGTTAAGGTTAGTCACACAAAACTTATTCTTTATTTAAGTAACCGCTTTGTGTTTCGACTGCAAACATATCTAACATTTTGATTTCATATAAAATAAAATATTATTTTCGATCAAATGGTACCTACACAATTTCATATTTTTGTGACTTTTAAAAACAGTTAATAGTATGTCCTGAAACACCTCTGTTTACCTAAATTTTTGACAGGATTTAGGCATTGATTGTCTTTGAGATAAGATTGTATCTTTAATTACTGGAATTGACCTCTGATCACTTTCCTCAGTCTTGTGATTCTCCCTTAATTGGTGTATCTTGCTCCACAGACAGGCTCGTATAGATGCAGAGCTAAACAACACTTCCTGGCGAGTTCGACCTGAAGAAGTGTTGGTGGAGGTTGGCACAGGAATTGGAGCCAGTCCTGCGCTACACAGCATCAATGAGGTACTTAAGGTACGTATGAACAGGTCGCCAATAAAAATGTGTGGGATTTTAGTTATTCTACTGAAGGTCATAGGTTTTCATATCATCGGGATCGGATCCGGAACAACAAGTTTGTAACAAAATTGGAGAGAGCAGAGAACGTGTCTCTTTCGCGCCAGGAAACTATCTCTTTCTTTTCAGAAGGAGACAGCATGCCCTGAATGACGATTAAAAGCTACCAAAATGTTCTGTTTTGGTGTAGTTTTCTTCGTAATGCTTTCCGTCAGTGCCAATGTTCTTAAGTGAATTGTACGGTCGAATAAGCTATTTGGTTTACAGGCAAAAATATTCATCTTTCTACTACACTACCAATATACATCAAATATATTGTTAGTATATAAATAACAATAGGTATCCCTGGTACCTACGTGCTCAAGATAAAAAAATAAAATATTGTGAGTGTACTACAAAAATGAATATTTTGGCCTGTAAACCAAATAGCTTGTTCGACCGTACCAACAGTGCATTCTGCGCAAAAGTAGTCGTAAAATATTAGAAAATAATAGTTTTAAAGAATCATGGCAGGATTTGTACAGAAAAGAACAAGATGTTTAGAGAAGTTGAAATTCTCATTCTAATACTCTTGGGTACTTATAGAGTATCTTCACGCATTTACAATATTTTAAACACCCGCAATAAAAATAGATTTAAAAGACTTATTTCAGAACGAAACGGCAGTTGACAGTAACATTGACACTGACAGTCACTGTTTCGCAGTTCTAACACTGATGTTGCATCGTTATATGGGAAATAATGTTAATTTTTTTCCACACACTTGTTCACATCAGTTGTCTGCCAATTTGATAGATCCGTTAATGTCACTTATCACTTTCATTTTTTTATAAACACAAAACAGGCAACGAGGTGAAACGAAAATGAGTTATTTTCATTTCGAAAAAAAAATCATTATACGGGGGTTTAAAAATATGGTAAGTATATCAATCTACTCCTGGTAATTTTTTTAAATTCTTCACATTGAAAAATATTTTAAACCCTCTAAATGTTTTTTTTTTCATACAAATGAATGTATGGATTTAGCCATGATTCTTTCGTACAAGATATTCAATTGTGTATCTAAATTAAGTCATTTGACTAACCACAAGCCTAGATATTAGTGTCCTCATCCTGACAAAAAAAAAATAGATCGAAAATAATTTATTTTTGTACAAGATTTAATTAGAATACTTTTGTATAGAGCGCGTTGTCGGTAAAGTCGCCATAATAACTATGAAAGTACATATATGACATTGAAACAAATACTTTACCCTGGTTTGAATCAAAAACCAATTGTTTATAAAGCGACTCCTGAATATTCAGGTTTCCGCGACAAAATGATACACAATTTGTTTCTTAAAATGAATGAAGTAAATTATGTTAACGAAATTTTCTCAAGCGAAAGTGAGCCCGAAGAAAGCCTATTATTTACAATGAATAGTTATGGAGGCTCTTGTAAAATATCTATATTGACGTTTGTAGATATATACAATTTTATCTACAAACATTGATTTTAACCTGGAACAAATACCAGTCGGTTCACATTCATGGTAAAAGCTCGCGAACACTTACATGAGAAGTTGGCAGACTCGTCGCAAAATTAATTTGTTGAATTATCCATCTTTGTATTTTTAGCTCTCTCTACTTTGTATATTTTGTATGTACCTACATACTATGTATATATATATTATATATATATACTATGTATATATATATATATGTATTATTATATATTATTCTTGTAAGTTTTCTGCATCTTTGCACCTACTATGTTTGGTCTCTGCATCACCCTAAGGTAGACTGGTAGAAAATGTCCAAGGTCCGTCTTTGTACAGTGTTTTTTTACATTATCTGCATAAAGTTTTAATAAATAAACAAATACGTACTGCGGGCTGCTACTAAGAAATTCAAAATGGCGAAACCCAATAACACCTTGCCCAATAACCCTATTGTATGTGTATTGTAAAGGTTGTATGCCAATGCAATCTGGCCGAAAGTATTCCGGCCGAAAAGTTGTATACAAACATTCAGGCGAATTCGTGAAGGGATTTAAATTCAAAGAATTGGCTTTTTATTTTGGGCATTTTTGTGTAGGGTTCCCGTGGTGAGCACGTCTTTTCAAAATAATAGAACAAGTCGCTGTGTTATAGTCAAGTGTAAAACGCAGTCAAAGTTGCCAAGTACTGTGGTGCTATTCTCTAATTAACACAACCTTTAGCTCGACGCTGCGGCAGCGGCGAATTACATTTTCATTTTCATTATCCTTTGCTTACGCAGCGCTAGCGCCAATTAACGGTTTTTAATGGCACTATCAAGGTTAAAAAATTTGACACTATTGACAGTTCATAAATGAAAAACGATAACTGCTAAGCAAAAGCAGTCGCTGAGCTCGACGTCGATTTAACGGCTGATACGATGTCGAGTTCGCAGTCGATACAGCCACGAATGGTAAAGTTAGAGAATAGTACCTATAGCTGGACCACAATATTATAATTATCTTGGAACCCCGCTCAACCGATGCTGTGATCACAGTACTTTCCTCTAAAAAATCCTGCAAGAAATAAAGTTAATAACGTTGTTACCTACATTCGGGTCAAATACAAAAATAAGAAATTTCATAGAAATTAAATTTCCTGTTCACTAAAAGTGATAAACAACTCTATTTTAATGTTAAGCTAATTAATCTTGCAAGACGAATACACAACATAACACCATTATGTTCCCGAAGGATTAAGAAGAGGTAGGTAGGTACAAATATGGTACACCTACCTACATTTTACCTGTTATGTAATACTAGCTGCTGTCCGCGACTTCGTTCTTGGTGTTTTATGCCTTCGCGGGCTTACGCAAGTCAACCCTGCTAAACACTAAAGTTAAACACCCAGGAAAGCATATTCAAACATTAATTTTTATTTATATGAAAAGTACTAGTACCGGTGACTTCAACTGAGTCATGATTCCCTGGTACCTACTATACACGCTGAAATTTTAGTGGTTCTCGAAGCGAAATGTTTTTTTCTTGGTAGTACAGTCAACAGCAAAAGTAGATGATCAAAATTCAGAAATTCAATACTAATTTACTAACACTAATTTATATAATTTATTATTAGTTTATTTATTAAAAGTATGTGATTGTCACACACATACGTTTGAATCACTTCGACGCCACACAGTTCTGACGCGAACTCCGTTAATTACTATTGAATTTTTTATTTTGATCATCTACTTTTGCTGTTGACTGTACAATCGATTATTTTTTTTTTTTAAGTAGCCTATACTGTCCCACTGCTGGGCAAAGGCCTCCCCCAAGTCTTTCCAGGAACTTTTGTCCCACGCCCCGTCGAACCAGCCCTTGTGGTACGCGTCCAGGTCATCTCGCCAGCTCTTTCTGGGCCGTCCTCGGCGACGCCAACCATCTTTAAGCACCCATTGCGTGGAGATTAATAAAAAAATTAAAATAAATTATTAAAAAAAGGCAGATTTAGAATTGTGAAAAACTAGCGACCCCGAACCTATCCCCCTACCCCCCTATAGAAGTATGGATATGTACAGTCAACAGCAAAAGTAGATGATCGAAATCAGAAATTCAATACTAATGAACGGAGTTCGCGTCAGAACTGTGTGGCGTCGAAGTGATTCAAAAGTATGTGTGTGACAATCACATACTTTTAATAAATAAACTAGTAATAAATTATATAAATTAGTGTTAGTAAATTAGTATTGAATTTCTTATTTTGATCATCTACTTTTGCTGTTGACTGTACATATCCATACTTCTATAGGGGGGTAGGGGGATAGGTTCGGGGTCGCTGGTTTTTCACAATTCTAAATCTGTCTTTTTTTAATAATTTATTTTAATTTGACTGTTGTTGACTGTACCTACAAATATGTACGGAACTCTCGGTGGGCGAGTCCGGCTCGCACTAGTCCGGTATTTTTTCTCTCCTTAATTTTACACAAAATCTTTATAAATTGTGTGTAGCCTGTGTTATTCTCATGTATAAGCTACAAACTAGATTCTATAACTATTCAGGGATAACGTAGCTACTTATGAGCGAAACAGTTTTCAGAATCGGTTTTCAGAAGTTCCGGATATTAGCGCGTTCATACAAACAAACTCTTCAGCTTTATAATATTAGTATAGATAATAAAATAAATATAACAAGTTAATAACGAAAGCAAAAATGTTTTATGTCGAAATATTTCTTTAATAATTTTCAAGATTCTTATGTAATTATGAACGATGTTATTTATTTATTAAGTAAACAATAACAAGATACGTTCTGTTCGCTGTAGCGTTCAATTATTTCGTTGTTTGAGGCGTTTTATTAATTGTTGTTCAGCATTAATACACGTACGTAATATTGAAGTAATTGGAGCTTTTAATGAAACGAAGCGAGAATTTTGTTTTTAATTTATCGGTCTAGTACAATAAAAATAGTAAAAAGTAATGCAAATGTATACGTTTGCATTGTAATAGTACTTAGGTATTCATTAAAAATTCTCCCAAGTGTGTGTTCGAATACGAAGTATTTATATTTAAACTAGCTGACTCGGGAAACGCTGATGTGCCATAAAATTAAAAACAAAATTGCCTACGACCTATTCTCAGACCTACCAAATATACACAAAAAATTTCATGAAAATCGGGTAAGCCATTTCGGAGGAGTTCGAAAACGAACATTTATATGAACACGAGATTTTTATACTTATACTAGATTTATTACATTATATTTTATTATTTCTAAATATGTTCGGTTGTTTATTCTACTCCGATTTACGCCAAGTGTTTCATGCACATTTTTCTAAAAATGCTTAATTATTAGGAGAAAAAGTATTGTTTTTTTTTTGTTAAAATAATAATAATAATAATGAGGAAGTTCATGCAGATTGATGAACACGAAGTAGGTCCCCAACACAATACACCCTCAACATAATACACACCACACGCTACATTTACTTGGCTCCGGCCCGTAAATGCAGTTAAAACCAGCCAAAGAGCTGAGAACAAACAAGACAACCACAAATAATAATAATAAATTTATTTTCAGAAAAAACACATTTAAGGTACAGAAAACAATTTTTCCTTCTAAAATGAACATTACAGAAAAAAGAGTATTGTTGGTGCCTGTACTAATGAATGAAAATCATTGTATCACAGACACCAGCGCCTTCCAAGATAGGTTACATAATAAATTAAGAATTCGAACGTGATATATAGTGAACTCGTAAAAAATATATGGTAATACAATAAACAGAAAAAAGTAATTTAAAAATAATAAAGTAAATTATTATTATAAACTGAAATTAAAATAAAATTAAGCTACTTGTGTACTTAAGTTAATATTAGTGCGTGTGCGTGCAAGAGGGTGCCCAGGTGAGTGATTCTGCATGTATCAGTGTATGTGAGAGTGTATGTGTGAGTGTATGTGTGAGTGTTTGTGAGAGTGTATGTGTGAGAGTATGTATGAGTGTACGTGTGAGTGAGTGTATGTATGCGTCTGCTTTTGAGATACATCTAATGGATTGGTTTGAGAAGAATTATTAACCTCGGAGTGGACTCGTGGTAAGTCGGTCGATCATAGTTAAGCTACCTACGCTTGTCGCGGTCGGCCCGTGGTGCCTCGGAAAACTCGAAAAAGCCATTGGTCCCAGCTGTCATTAGTAGATCTTTGACAGTCGTTATGGGTAGTCAGAAGCCAGAAAATCTGACAACCAGTCTTACCAAGGGATATCGTGTTACCCAGTTACTGGGTTGTAGATGTCAGATAGGCAGTCGCTTCATGTAAGATACTTGTATTTAACTGCATTCGGTTCGATTGGAAGCCGGCCTTAACATAGTTGGTTCTCCCAGCTATATTATGCGCTAGGCAATTGATGACTTCGTTAATGAGTCCATAAGAAACATTCTTTTTTCACCGACTTCAAAAAAAAGAAGGTTCTCAGTTCGACCCGTATGTGTGTATGTATGTATGTTTGTCCGCGATTATTTCCCGTTTGGCTGAACCGATTTTGATGCGGTTTTCAGAAAAGTGTTTGTGACATTCTGGAGAAGGTTTTTGTATACAGTAAATAGGAAATTTATTTAGCGCTTATTGAATCAACAAAGACCAAAAATAATATACATAGAAGACCTTTTCGTTTCTTCCATCTTTTTGGAGAACTTTCAATCTCTGTTTTAACTGTGTTGCCATTTCTTAACTAATTTGGGTGACAAGGATGCACTAAAAAGTGAAAAATAAAAACTTTATATAAAAAAGGAAACCTCCTTCAAAAACTAAAAAGTGATAAAAAACTTTAGCACAGAACACACATGACTTTAGTTTCGGAAGTCGGTGGCAATACAAAACAACAAACAACAAAGCACTCTTTAGTTTTTGAAGGCGGTTGTCTTTTTTATTAAAGTATGTAGTTCGTGTCCATTTGTTCCCCAAATACACTAATTTTTGAAAGGAGAACCTAGAATTAATTCTTTAAGTTTTTGATGTCCTAAAGTGCCTTTTAGAGATCTAATTGATATTTGAAGATGTTGTTTATTTACTTAAATGCAACCATTATTCTGTTCAGCTAGAATATCTATGTACCTAACTGAACACCTCTCTGTCTTTCGCGTACTTCGGAGTGCTCTTAAGTGGCTCATAATCATATTACCGACTTATATAGACATACTTTGAATGCTTTATGTACCTTGTTAGTACCTTTGAGTGATTTGAAAGTATCGTGCTGAGTACCTAATAATTTATGCCTAAAATTTGGAATTAATTACAAAAAACCTGATCTAGATAATAGTTAGTTGGATGGTTGGTGTACAACTAATACTATAACCAGTGACATCTCACACAGGGCAATGATTTTACTTGCATTAATGTATGTACAGTACGCAAAAGCCGCTCTGATACCCGATGATTCACCTATAAACGACAACGAATACCATCAACAGATCAGAGCGTGGGCTTCGGTGCCACCTGAATCACCAGCGTCAGATCTACCATCCACTGACGAGTTCATAAACGTTGTCAAGAGACTACCAGTCAACAAATCATCAGGTGAAGATAAAATATCTAATAGAATGATTATAGATGCGTGTAAAACAGCGGGTGACGCGATCTTAACTGTTTATAACCGGTGCATTGCGGAAGGTATTTTTCCTCGTATATGGCGACGTGGCTTTATACGAATTATCCCAAAGAGTGGCGACAAGCCCCCGGATGACCCGAAGTCGTACCGGCCCATCATAACACTACTACCATCTTTGGGATAACTCCTGGAGCGCCTTATCGTTCCACGTTTGCTACCGGATGGACCAAAATTTCATAATAGTCAATTCGGTTTCACCAAAGGGAAATCTACCGTCGACGCGGCACTATCTGTTAGGAAAATTGTTAATTCGTCCGAACATAAATACGTCATTGGGATCTTTCTCGATATCTCAGGTGCTTTTGATAACGCATGGTGGCCTATGCTACTACTTAAGATGAAAACCCGTGGTTGTTACAGAAACATCTATACTTTTGTTTACTCGTACTTTTTAAACGGCTCCGCGAAGCTCAAACTTGGACATCATTCTATGTCGAAGGTTCTAACCATGGGATGTCCTCAAGGTTCAGTTATCAGTCCATATTTATGGAATGTAGGTTTTGATGATTTGCTTGCGATTCCACTTCCTTGCGGTTGTTCATTAACCGGTTACGCGGACGATGGCCTTCTGCTTATTCAGGCAAGTACCCGGGCTGAGCTTGAGAATTTGGCTGACACATGCCTTCGCCTAATATCTCAGTGGGGCGACCGAAACCGTCTAACCTTTGCACCTCACAAAACCTATCAACTTATTTTAAAAGGTAATCTTAAATCATGGCCTAGTATTAAATTTAATAGCGTTCCCGTTAAAAGGAAACAATCAGTGTGCTACCTTGGTCTGGTCTTAGAGAAAAACTTTTCATTTATTGACCACATAAAAACAGTTGGTGAAAAAGCTAAAAACAACTTTTATGCCTTGACGACTATATCTAAAGCCACTTGGGGACTATCATTTTTAACTTTAAAAACTATTTATGGGGCTACCTATTTGGGATGTATGGCTACGGAGCACCTGTTTGGGCTGATAGGGCCACTATAGGGGCGGTACGACGTAAATTGCTTCAAAGTCAACGTTTGGCTATAATATTTTTATGTAAAGCATACAGGACCGTTAGTACTGAAGCCCTTCCGGTTCTAGCAGGCGTGCTTCCAGTCGATCTTGAGGTGCAACGACGTGCTGCAATGTACTATTCCGCGAGAGACCATGGACGCAAACTTTTTAACTCAACGTGACCGCGCTAAGATCTCTAGATTATTTAAACCACAGACTGACGTCTGGGAGGAACTTTTATCCGAGTTGCAGTGTAGGTGGGATGATTCTAGCAAGGGTCGTCACCTTCATCAGTTCTTTCCATCCGTGAGCGGCTGGCCTGGACATGGCTGGAGGTGGACCACTGTGTTGCCCAATTTCTAACAGGTCATGGCAACTTTAAAAGTAAATTATTTTCTTTCAAGCTTGTTGCTTCGCCTTTGTGTCAATGTTCTACATCTGACTGTGAATACGAACAATCTGCATATCATATCTTATGGGAGTGTATTCTTTGGCAGAAAGAACGCAATATTATGTTGGATAGTGTTCAGGCTACATCCGGAGCAGTTTATTATGCGGACCTTGTGGAAACTAGAACTAATTTCCGTGCGTTCAAGCGATTTTGCCATACCTATTATTGGAATCAAA
Source organism: Charanyca ferruginea (assembly GCA_947361185.1). Lineage (NCBI taxonomy): Eukaryota > Metazoa > Arthropoda > Insecta > Lepidoptera > Noctuidae > Charanyca > Charanyca ferruginea. Next base: position 20,829,472 of record OX376069.1, on the reverse strand, counting down.
TTTAATGTAACAGCTCACTTTTTAGGGCCCATTAATTATGTCAATTATAGTCCGTGGCGTTTAGCAACTGGGTTTCTCCCAGTTGTAAACGTCCCTTTGTGCCTATTGGCCTAGTTCTGTTCTGTCTCCTGCTTGATTTGGAGGGAAGTGGAAAATATGTTTTTCTTACTCCTCCGCTGTTCTTTTCTGATTAATTTCGTTGCGGGATCCAAGACAGTTGAATCGTTTCTCTGGGACGGTGGTCGCCACTGTTGATTGTGGCTTACAGGAGTTACAGTGATTAGGGAATAGTGTGGCGGGCTTGACCCAAAAAAAAAAAAAAAAGAGTACGCAGGGTCGTTAGATATAATTAAAGTTTACTTAGAAACCGATGGATGTTTTTGAATTAAATTAAATTTATTTAATAGTTAATTAACATTTCAATGATTTAATTGATTTTCATTCGAAAACATCCATCGGTTTCTCAGTAAACTTCTACCATTTCCGATGACCTGTATACCTATCTCTTTTGCTGACTGTATATATTTATCTGCCTGCTTAGCATTTTTATATGTTGGGGTCGGCTTACATTCTAACCGGATCCAGCAGTGTATTACGTCTCTGACCACCACAACCCAGTTACCGGGTACCTCTTGGTAAGACTGGTTGTCAGACCACATGTGTAGGTACTTATAGGCCATTATAAAATACCACTTTCACCGTTTAATCTGCCAAGCGCCATGTTAAAAGCAATATCCGCTAATGTCATCAACACAAACGTCGTCTTTGAAATTATTATATAGAAATTAAAAAAAAAAAGAAAACCGCCTTCAAAAACTAAAAAGTGATAAATAACTTTAGCAGTCGGTGGCGGTGGCTTTGTGTTTGTTGTTATGTATTGCCACCGACTTCCGAAAGTAAAGTAATGTGTGTTCTGTGCTAAAGTTATTTATCACTTTTTAGTTTATAAGGCGGTTTTCTTTTTATTTGTAAAAACTTTTTTTTTTCGCTTTTTAGTGTTGCCTTAACATCCAAATCCATTAAGAAACGGCGACACACTTAAAAGAGATTGTAAGTCCTCCAAATATTGAAGAAACTAAAATGTCGTCTAAGCATTTTTTTTGGGAATTTGTTGATTTTCTCAAGTATCAATTTTAGTAAAACTTATATGGGACCATTTCGGAATAAACCCCTTTCGAACAAACAAAGAATTTTGCAAATCCGTCTATATTATGACAGAGTTATGCCCGAACATACATAAAAATAAATACACTTCTGGGCACATCTATTGGCCCACCTTAGAGTTTAGGTTTCGATGGCCCCTACCGAAATATGATTGCTAAATTGAACAAAAACTGTTGATGCAGTTTTAAACCTGATACATTTTACCATCTTTTTCGATCGTATTGTTTTAAATTTGAATTCAGAATACCATACGACATGGAGCTACGCCTAACAAGTCGGATATGCGCTTTGTTAAAGGCAATTGATTTTTGAATAAATAACATGTTTTATAAAATAAAGGTTCAATTTAATAACGCGTGTTGCCTCCATGGGCATCTATCACAGCTCTCATACGATTAGGCATAGAGTTTATCAACCGCTCTATGAAATTTTGAGGGATCATCTCCCATTCCTCTTCTATGGCAGTTTTCAACTCCTGCATCGTCTGGGCAACTGGCTGACGAGCACTAACACGTCTTTTTAGCTCGTCCCACATGTGCTCAATGGGGTTTATGTCTGGGCTTCTGGCTGGCCAGTCCATAACTGTGATGTTCACATGCCGAAGATATTCCCTGACGATGCCGGCCGCATGGGCTCTTGCATTATCATGCATAAAAAGGAAATTTGGGCCCACATAGTCCGCGTATGGTATCACGTGAGGTTCTAAGCACTCACGAATGTACCTTTCAGTATTTAATGTTGGCAGCCGTGGTCCTGTAACAACCTCAAGTTGAGTTTTGCCGGTCGCGGATATACCGCCCCAGACAGTCCATGAGCCACCGCCATAAGCAACCCTCTCTTCAAAGCAGCATTGTGCGAAACGCTCTCCCTTACGTCGGTAGACCTTCTTCCTTCCATCATTGCCATGTAACACAATTTTAGACTCATCAGAAAAGAGTACACGGCTCCAATCTTGCTGTGTCCAATTTAAATGACTGCGTGCGAAATGAAGGCGCGCTGTTCGGTGGGCTCGCGTTAGTTTGGGCCCATTAGCTGGCTTGTCGCTGGCTGGCGTTCTTTTAACCTTCTCCGAACAGTTCGAGCGCTCACAGATACTCCGTGGAAGTCGCGAAGTTGGTTTTGTATCTCAATGGAGGTAAGGTGACGATTTCTCAAGTTGGTCGTCACGATGAATCGATCCTGCCTTTCAGTTGTGACCCGAGATCGTGGCCTTCCTTGGCGACGAACAAAGCCGCCAGTCTCTAGGTACCTCCGATAAACATTTTGGACCGCAGATCGACTTAAATTAAGTTGAGCACTCACGTTTCTTTGGCTGTGTCCGGCCTGAATAAGTGCCACAGCTTGGGCGGCGACTTCAGGTGAAGTATCCATAGATTATTGATAGAACCTCACCTTAATGTTAAGAATAAGTAATGTTTGTTGCAAAACCAAAGATATCAATCACTTTTTCAAGAATGAAATCCAAGTAAACCAATAAAATCAAGTTTTCTTAGTATTCGATTGTTTGATATCAACAAACAGGCTACAAATTGTCTTTTGTTTCTTTAAATTCTGTGTTCGAAATTCAAAAAAAGACTATTGAATGAAATTGTGAATGTGCCAGGTTCAAAACTGCATAAAAACTTTTTGCTGGACCTAATATAAAATTTTAGCTAGGACCAAACGAAACTGAAAATACAATGTGGGCCAATAGATGTGTCCAGAAGTGTATAAACATTCGAATTGATAACCTCCACCTTTTTGAAGTCGGTTAAAAACAATCAATGTTTTGTGTTATATGTCTTTATTAGGGTTTTCCCGCGACTTAGCCCGCGTGAATGTCGGTTATCGTGGATGCAGACGAAGTCGCGGATTAAAAAGTAGCCTATATCCTTCCCCAGGGTTTAAAATTGTTTATTTCTCAAATATTACATATCACTTATGAGACGAAATAAAATTTAAAACAAAACTTAAGTAATTTAAGTACAGAGCCGCATAGACAGTATTCTTACAAAAAATATTACATTTCTGGATTGGAAGGTAATTTCAATTAACTTTGTGATTCGTTTTAGCGACAGGTTTTGTGCAAATATAAGGGACGGTTTACATAGAGTGACAGATTTACTTTTTTTTGTGATGCCTTTGAAAATATGTTGTTTGAATAATGATCTGATTTTCATAACAAATTTCATTAAAATTGATTCAGCTGTTTCATCATGGAAGCGTAACAGACAGAGTTACTTTTGCATTTATAATATTAGTAAGTAAAAGTATGGCTATAACGAACTAAGTAGGTATATACCTGTCCTTCATGCATATCAAAACCTTTGTATACATGTACGTGTTGTAAAAGACACATTACATAACCGTTTGCTATTCATACTGCTCATTAAATTAAAGAACATTGAGCAAACGTTATTGCGCAGAGTCGACTTTTATTTTTGGTGTAGAAAATTACTGTTTTTGACAGCGCGCAATGTAAAAACATAATGCTTACAGGTGCCATGCAATCATAATATTTTAAATTTGTTTTCTTAAACAAAAGAACCAAAGCCTTACCTTCAATATCTATTTTTTTATTTGTTTATACTTCTTGCACAAAGGTTAAAATACGGACTTAATGCCTTGGCATTCTCTACCAGTCAACCAAGGGTGGTGAAGACAGAACATGGCAGATGCATGGTAAAAAAAACAATAATAGGTAAACTACATACTTATACATACATATATAACTAAAATAAATGTATTTATATAGGTAATGACTCATTACCTATATAAATACTCTTATTTTAATAAAATCACACACTACTTAACGACACGGTTGGCGCAGTGGCTGAGCGATCGACTGCTGCGCAGCGTGTTGCGGGTTCAATTCCCGCCCAGGGTAAATATTTGTGTGATGAGCACTTGTGTTTGCCTTGTGTCTGGGTGTTGTTTATCTATATATGTATGCATTTAAAAATGTATTAGTGTATGTAAGTATATCAGCTGTCTGACACCCATAGTACAGGGTCTCCCTAGTTTGGGGTCATATGGCCGTGTGTGAAATGTCCCCACATATTATTATTATTTTATTCCCAGGGAAGAGTTAGAGAACTTTTCGTTTTATCAAATTTAAATCCCGGAATAACTGTCTATCCGAGAGTAAATCGTTATACGGCCAAAATGCATCGAGTAAACAAGTTATCTGAGATTTATATAATGGCGGCCATTATATTACCAGTTGACAACTCGTGTGAATATTATTGACACCACTATAAACCAGCAAAATGACGTAGGTACCTAGTCATAAAATTTCGTGTTCCGCTTGATAAACAATTGTAAGTATTTTTATTTTAGTTGAATTATACGTTATGTGATTCACCATTCATTCATAAACTTAAGAGTAACAATACCTGATATTGGCTACGCTACGTTTGTGATGGAAAAACGCAAAAGAAGTTATCTCATAGTAAGACCACAGTATAAAAACATACAGTAGGACGACGCCTTTGATCTTCTTGTAAATGCCGACAACGTGTAGACATTGTCGCAACAGCTAGGGTTGTCTCAAGTAAACAATATTTTTGAAGTTATACTTCTTTAGGCGCGTTATGAAAAAATGATGAGAGTGAAATTTTACGATTCGCGCATGCGCGCGCACAGCGTCACACAAAATTCTCACGGGAGTAATTGTAAACAACGCCATCTCTGCCGTACATGCTGAACTACTTACTGCCGTAATTTATTTTAGATCAACATTATTATTAACACCAACCATTATCAAAAATATAGTTTTTTAAACAGTTTTATTTAGCTTGCCCTATTTGTTTATTTATTTGTTTGGATCAAATCAAGTAATTGAAATTTGACCCCCTTCCTGTTGACGGATTTATTTGAAATTTGTTATGCACCTTTAGTATTAGTATAATTTAACAAATTCGTTATCATTGTAAATCCAAGATGGCCGCCACTACTAAATGGCGGATTACATATTTTATCACTACTTCCTCAATTTATGTATCAAATGAAAGGGCTTGATTACTAAAATAGAGTTCGTTATGAAAAGCTAATATGGCCATCAACAAAATGGCCGGTTCATTTTTCTTTTCACAACCCTTTAATATGGGTATCTATGCTATAACAAATATACTTAACAAAATTAAAAACTTAAAATAAAAAATTAGCAAAGAATTTTTAAGTTAAACGGTTTTACTGAAAATAAAGATTAAAATGACAGACAATGTAGTACTTAAAGCTAAAAAATAATTTGGTAGGTCCTAGCTACAAAAATAAAATCGTTGGGCGAATGAAATTTTCATCAAGCGTTTAACTTTAAAAAAAATTATAGGTAAGAATGTACTCATTAAACGGTTTTATTTAGCTGGACTTGTTTATTTGGGTCATCTCTAGCAATTGAAATTTGACCTCCTTCCTGTTTACGGATTGATCTGAAATTTGGTACGCACCTTTAGTTCTCATGACAATATAATTTAATACATTCGGTTTCATTGTAAATCCAAGATTTAAATCCCATTTTTCTTTTCACAAACCCTTCAATATAGATATCAAATGAAAGGGCTTGAGCAACAAAATGCTGTAATATATATGCTTTGACAGATTTAAAAAGGAACAAAACTAAAAACTTGTAAATAAAAATTGAGTAAAAAAACGGTTTTAAATCTTGGATCATCTTTGATACTAATTTCGACCCCATAATCGTTTCAAGCGACCTTGAAAACCTTGAAAATGATACCCATGACGAAAAATTTGCAAATTTTCCTCGGCGCCATCTTGGATTCTAATTTCCACCCCATAATCGTTTTTAGCGACCTCGAAAACCATAAAAATGACACCCATGACGAAAATATTGCAAATTTTCGTCGACGCCATCTTGGATTTTAATTTCGACCCCATAGTCGTATTTAGCGACCTCGAAAACCATGAAAATGACACCCATGACGTAAATTTTGCAAATTTTCGTCGACGCCATCTTGGATTCTAATTTCCACCCCATAATCGTTTTTAGCGACCTCGAAAACCATAAAAATGACACCCATGACGAAAATATTGCAAATTTTCGTCGACGCCATCTTGGATTTTAATTTCGACCCCATAATCGTGTTAAGCGACCTCGAGAAACATGGAAATGATACCCATGACGAAAAATTGCAAATTTTCGTCGGCGCCATCTTGGTTGGCGCACAATAAATAAATGTCGGCTACACGTCGCGCCGCCAAGTTGGCGGCAAGGGCTCAGGCATCCGTGCGCGGAAATTGATGAAATTGCAGTTCTTTATTAATGTAAGATGACGACTTGCAATCTTTCACAACACACGTCTTAAGCACCATTTTAATAAAATTATTTTACATTAATTAAAACAAAAAGAAACTGACACATGATAGCCCTGAAAGTTTTCTCCCGAACTACTAACACGGTAGCGTATGCAGTTCGGGAGCGCCCTTCCCCCGTCTCGTCCCTCACGCCCCGCACGATTGCCCTGTCTAGACGTCTTCGTCGGACAACTGTATGATTTATAGACTGTGGTAAGACCGAGGAAGTTATTCAAGGGTTAGTACTCTGGTAGAACATGGCATTTAGTTGAATACCCATGCTCGTGTATATTAATCGTCTTGTCACGAAGCGACTGTCAAGTCCTTCTAATTTTAAACAGATTTTATATCTCATAGATATAAACAACCTATTTAAAATATAAGGTTGGATAACTCTAAACCAGCCAGTCTCTAGAGTACCTACTGAAATGTGTACATTATTTTTTTAAACTCTAGTTGTCTCTGGGCTGGAGTACTCGAGGCAGTACCGGTGCAGCCTCCACCCTGGGCACCCCATCTCTAACCCTGTCATCATTCACCGTCGGCCTCTACAAAGGCAACAGGGTGGCCGTTAAGAAGATTCACAGGAAAAAGCTGGATCTTAACAAGAAACTTTTGTGGGAGATCAAACAAGTAAGCATAAAAAAAACTTAATTTTCATTAACCTGTTTATAAATGATATCGGAACGACTTAAGGTCATCGCACATTAAGCAGCACGGCTCCGACACAGAAGATAAGATAAGATAAGTCTTTATTTGCCTTAAACATGGTATAAAGTTGTTACAGTCACGTATTAATCTAATGTCCACATGTTTAGCTATACAGTATTGTATCGGTTGCATGCAAAATAATGATTATTAATTAATTGTTGTTCAATGTCACAAATATGGTCAGAAAATAATGTTATTCAAATTAGAACTTTAAATCGTGTCATCATCATCATCAGCTGGAAGACGTCCACTTCTAAACAAAGGCCTCCCCCATAGAACGCCACAACTCTTGCAACCTGCCGCTTGCATTCACCGGTTACCCGCGACTTTAACGATGTCGTCGGTGCATCTGGTGGGAGGCCTACCAACGCTGCATTGTTAAATCATGTACGTTAAAATATTTTTTATAATGACAAGGAGAATGAGTTGAAAGCTCTCGGGTGGCGCGCTGGCAGCCAACGGTTTAATTTTTAAGGCGTTTCAAGATGGGCCGTTGCCGTGTCGTAGCTGTGCTGTAACAGTGAGCGATGACCATTGCGGTCATGGCTCACTTTTACGGCAAGGGCCCGGTTGAAATGGTAAAAGCGCGCCGCTAACTTCATCATCTAATAATTTAAAAATATATTCTAAAGCACACGATTTAAAGTTCTTACTTGAATGGCAAATTGTTTGCTGTGTTGGAGGTTGTTATAATGAGCATGAGCAATAACCTGTAGACGGGTTTCTTAGGGATTGGCAAAAAAAGCGCTAAATCGAGACGAATGGAAGGAGGCCTTTATCCAGCAGTGCAGCAGTAGGTACGTTATAAATATACAAAGTTGATACGTACGTTGTTGCTTTCCTTTGAACTGCCTATACTAGATACCATTTTCAAGCTTTGTACCAAAAATCAATTAAATAGGAGCAGTAGTTTAATCGCAAATGTTTTTTTAAGATTTTGCCCTTTTTAAGTGATCAAACTATCACGATGTATCTTTAACCAACGATGCGTTGTTGCCGCTGTGACGAAATCACAAATTGTAATAATACACGCCGCGCTTCGGCGCGCGCGACGTTGCCGCTTTGTTACCTAGGTATCTAAGGTCAGTTTTAATTTACAAAGGGTGGTTGCGTTTTACTCTGACTTGTAAGCAATTTAGTTTGTTTAAAAAAAAAACTCATTTTTGATGCTTTTTACTTTTATACTGTATCGAATTAATACTAAACACGTATAGTATACGTAGTGTAATTTAATGCCCCTCTGTCATATCAACTCTGTATAATATACTAGCGGGCCTGGCAGACGTTGTCCTGCCCTTAATAAAAAAAGGCCTACAATTCGACTGCAGCGCCACCTACCGGGTCCAATTGTAAATCTAAACCATTCTTGAATCCACTGGAACACACACAAAAAATTTCATCAAAATCGGTCCAGCCATTTAGGAGGAGTTCACTTTCATACACACGCACAGAAGATTTTTATATATAGGTAAGATTTATAACGTACCTACTGCTACAAAAAACATTTTTTTCAAACGATGTTTTTGAGCCACATCTCTTTTTTTGAGTTTGAAATATGTTTTAGTTAATTAACCTGCACATATTTCAAACTCAAAAAAAGAGATGTGGCTCAAAAACATCGTTTTACACTTACACTAATGGGAATTTACATTCAAAGGAACGTAAATATTTTCGATTTTCGAATTGGAAATACTTGTTTCACTCACATTATTTATTTAATTTGAAAACTTTATTATATGCATTAATAATGCTTATCGCATACAAATTAAAATGCTCCGATAAATGTATGTTTTCTTTTTTAAAATCAAATACGTTTACATTACCATGTTCGTGCTTAAGGTGCGTACATATGATATAAAATAACATGTTATAAAACGTTGTATTGTAACATGTTTCAGTAATGTGGAGGCTTGTTGTTATTTAACATGTTATTAATATTTACAACAATGTTATATAACTTATGCACAAGTGCACTGCAGAACGACAAACGACAAAGTCATATAACATTGTATTTCTAATGTGTACAGTATTATTATATATTGCAATGTTGAAAACATGTTACTTAATCTGTGCGCACCTTTAAAGATGTCATTCTTTAAATGTTGATCGAGAAAAATAATGTTGATTAAAGTCATTCACAATTAAAATTAATTTATTTGCTAGAATATAGATTTTCAACGTATATATGTTAACATCATTACCATGATGTAAACATACAATGGTAAATTATTCGTACCTATACTCGATTCCTGAAGTTAAATCTACACAGTCCGCTCATACATATCAATTGAAACCCTATTGGGAAACACTGTTTCATAAAATACAGGATACCCTAGTTTAATAGACAGAGTTTAATCTATTGTGTACAGATTTTTGCAACATTCAAATGTTTTTCGGTTATCTATGTTCTACCATAAATTCAGAAATTGTAAACTTTATTTTTTTATATTTATAATTTTTTTTGGGATATAAAGATATTTATTTATTGCCATTTTCATTTATTCATTGTAGATACATATTATATTCTTTTTTAAATATTCATAAAAAAAACATTTAAAAAAATAACAAAATAGTAGCCCACGGTATCGGGAACAAGGTTCAAGCTACCAGTGGGCGTATCTCCTGAGAGAGGAATTTCCTAACAATACGCGCCGTGTCCAGGAGTACCGCTTTCTGTATGAAACCCTTGATCCAGCTGCCCAACGAGAGCCTTCTCAGATGCTGGTCGAGGCTCTTGGAAATTATTCCATTGGCCGTAGCGACTATCGGCACAATGACTGCTGTATTCACATCCCACATTTCGACAAACTTGCGAGCCAAGTCAAGATATATAATTTGTTTATCTTTCTCAGTTTTCACGAGATTCTCGTCATGCGGAACCGCTATATCAACAATCATTGCGCGACGCTCTAATCTATCTATCACCACTATGTCAGGCTTATTGGCAACAATAGTCCTATCAGTGATGATAGATCGATTCCAATACAACGTGATATTGCCAATTTCAAGAACTGGGTCGGGCACATACCTGTAGTATGGTACTTCCGACTCCACAAACCTGTATTTAAGAGCAAGTTGCTGGTGGATAATCCTAGCTACAAGGTTGTGTCTATGCAAGTAGTCTCCGTTAGCCAGACGAGAGCACCCAAAGATAATATGTCGGATTGATTCTCCCGGACGATGGCATCCCCGATAAATGTCAACCGTGCCGTCCATCATAATATACCTCCGGTAGTTGCTCGTCATCATAACTTCGTCCATAATCGCACAGACAAAACCTTCGGTTTCCCCAAAGAAGCCACCGAAACGCAGCCAGGATACGGACGCCAAGAAGTCTACATCAGGTCCGTGTAGGACCCGGCAGAAGCGCCCGTGAAGCTCCTTACTCTGCCATATCTCCATGCGATCTCGTTCGCTAAGGAGAGCGAGGTGAGGCACTGTGACCACATCTCGGTGCATCCCCACGTTGGCTTTAAGGAAATACTCCCTGAGATTCCATACCTCACGGTTGTGCAGGGACTTAGCATTAAGAAAGCCTCGACCTCTGCACTTCCGTGGGATATACAGCCTCATTCCCGATGACCGTGGGTGATGCATCCGATTTGCGGTCAGCAATGTACGGACCCTCCCATCCAAAGCGTTAAGTTCCACATGAGTCTACTTGAGTATGTGGAAAGAGTACATCAAAACCGGCATGACCGCACCTTATTTGCGCCTGATAAAAGACTATTTAACACTTTATTTAGGCGGCCAAAGAAGCGCTCCCTCAACCATTGTTTCATGTCGGCAGCATTGATGCCTAATGCTTCCGACATACCCAAGTACTTCTAGGTTTTGGTTGAGGAGAGGGATCTAAGGTGTATGAAATCCGAGAGTTGGGTTCCCACGGATCCCACAATCTCCCCTCGTTTTACATGCATGACAGCACATTTGTCCACACCAAATACCATCCTGATGGCGCTACTGAAAGTTTCTGTTACTTTCAGTAGCTCTATCAGTCACAAATTGTTGGGATCAAAGAGTTTCAGATCATCCATCTGAAGGAGGTGAAATATAACCTGACATCCTCTTCTCAACCGATAGCCCAGACCTGACCTTTCTTTCTTTCTTCTTTCCATTGCCCCATACATAAATCAAGAAGGTGCGCAGAATTGTATCATCTGTATACTAACTCTAAACTCCAATACCCTCATAAGCCATGTACGTGGCACAGAATCATGGGCTTTCTTATAGTCTATCCAACATGTCGTTAGATCCCTTCGGGAACGACGAACCTGCTGGTTAATGGCTATATTAATGAGGAGTAGCTCCTTAGTACCACGAGATCCGTTCCTACATCCATTTTGAGAGGCAGACATGATAATTTTATTATATATAATATATATTATTATTAATAACAAAACAAAACACTAAACAAAAGCGTGATAACCTTATTTCAATGTTAGCATGAAGCTTCATTAATTCACAATAAATATAGAGCAATGTAAACTATTTGCTATTTAAATTAAAAAGAAAAAACTTATATGCAGTAATTTGTTTCAAGAATAAAACCTAATTACTATCTTTATTTAACCTTTTTGTCTAATGCTATAATAGATATATTTTATTAATGTTACACTGTTACAGTATAATTATCTCACAATATGATAATTACGTTACGCATGTAACGTGATACAGGCATTCAATGAAAAGTGTAACAATAACTAATTAGTGAGCACACAAAGCTCGCGACGCCATTTCAATGTCAATTAATAGATTAGAAACAACTAATTACGTTGATGTATCTTTTGTTCGCAAATGGACGATCAATAAATGTTTGAAAGGCTCTAATTGCTAAGTGAACAATAGAATAAACATGACAGTGGAATGAGTTTTCAAAGATAAATAATAAGTTCCCTTTAAATTAAATTAATTTGTGTTTTTGAGCTAAATCTTTCTAATGAATTCATTAGAAATTTGTACCATAATCCTAGACCATCGGATATGCCTACATGCTACTAGAGCGTAGTTTTTAAGTAATGTTTATTTAGTAGATATAAGTACTATCACTAATTTCTAACCTAAATGGCTTTTAGTCTTAAATAAAAGATATTAATTCACAATATGTCACAATTAAACTGTTAAAACGAACGAAACTTTAAAAGAAAATGTGATTACAAAGTGAGATGGTGCGCGGAGTCATTATTCGTTATTACCAGACACTCCCTAGGCCATGACTTCAACCAGACGCTATAGGTACATGTCGGAAGTTTAAAAGTGTCTGGAGAGAACAAGTAATGGCTTGGAACAATATCTTGAACCACGTTATAAAAAAACAGACGGCTTGAAAAGGGCCTAACATTGAAAACCAGACAGTATTCATTACTTTATTTTAACGACATATTCCTGTCTATAGACAAGCATTTATGTCTAATAGTATAAGGATAGATCCTTCAATTTTGACCATATTAAATTGACGTAAGTCAGTCGACCTTGGTCATCTTGAACCTTTACTCTCAAAATTTCAAAGAATTGAATCATACTGAACAAATTAAAGTACACCTATTCAAGAGTACACACAAGATCGTTCAAGCAGTATAGAGACCAGTAACTTATTATTCCAAGACAACTTATGTAATATTATAGCATAAAGATATTTTAGATTAAGTTAAGATGGAACTGGCGTGAACGTGTGTTTAAAAGTTTCTTTATCTAGACACAAATATAGATTGGAACAAAAACTTGTCTAAAAAGCATATTATTTTAGCCCTGAAAACATGATTAATTTTCAATTAACTGTAAAATTCGATTAGTTTAGTTACTTTGAAATCAATAAATTAAAAGTCAATTGAGTTACCCATTAAGTAATGTCATAGCAAAAATGTGCTAAGTATACTAACATTAATTATGAAGTTCTTTTTTGTTACTAACACTATGTTTTTTGACGGAAATAAACACTAAGGGCGGGTTGCTTAAACTATACATTACTGACCGGTAATAGTAAAAAATGGCGCTAACTATCGTCAAATAAAAAAAAGTGGGTTGTTTCACGTCAAAAAGTTACTATTACCATAACCGACCGGTCAACGTAATTTTGTGTTGTCAAACAGCTACTTCAAACACAAAATATTAAGGAATCTTTTTTTGAATAATTTTAACTGACGGATTTTTATGTCATGAAACAACCCGTTACATTTAACGTACACGGTTAAACATCTCACGTCATAGTAACTTTTTAACCGTCCGTATGTAACGTTACCGACTGTTTGAAACAACCCGCCCTAAATAAAAACAGCAGCTTATTGCTATATGACATCTATGGGGGAATCAAGTTTTGACAGCTCATAAAAAGTTTTTCACTTCATTGGCGGTATCTAAACCCACATTCAAACCCGTCTCTCAAGTGACATGTCTGTGACATCTAAACAAATAAGGTGTCACAAAACTGTCACATAGTTCCCAGTTACGCTAATCCGGTGTGACGGGACCGGGTGGCAGCCGGAATCAATGCTTCCGATATTGTTTTGTAACTTTTGTTTCTAGGGAATTGGGATTACTGCTAAGAGGTATTGATTCTCTAATTGAATGTGGTAAAACTTCTGTGGTTTGGATTCGCGTGATTCTATTTTGTTTTTCTTTTTTCAGTAATCTTAGAAATGGTTCTACTAATTGTGAATAATACAACCTTTATTAGTTTTTGTGAACGTCTTCGGATTTCCGTGAAAGTTTAATAATGGAATAGTATTCGGCAAACGTTGTTTTGTCAAATAAATTAAGCCTACGACACGATAAAAAAGCCTATACCTACGACCTACCAAATATAGGTTCACAAAAAAATCTTGAAAATCAGTCAAGCCGTTTTGGAGGAGTTCGATAACAAACACTATGACACGAGATGTTTATATATGTTTAATAGATTAAACATAGGCATTTATAATAAGCATTATTAAATAATTTATTCTTGCGCCAAGTTTGCCATCTATACTAATATTATAAAGCTGAAGAGTTTGTTTGTTTGGTTGAACGCGCTAATCTCAGGATCTACTGGTTCGAATTGAAAAATTATTTTTGTGTTGGATAGTCCATTTATCGAGGAAGGCTATAGGCCCATGCGAAGCCGGGTCGGGTTGCTAGTTAATAAATAAAGATACAAACACGAATTAAAAAAAAACTCGTGCGGTCGTGGGACTCCCGTAAGGAACGAAGTTCCTTACGTATGTGTCTGTACAAAAAAAAATTGTGAATAAAAATAATAATATATCACGAGCAGGCGAGTGAGCGCAGCAGCGGCTCGATACACGCACACATACACATACGCATTTCGTTACGTGACGGTTTCTACTAATTCGCACTACCCGTAAGCCGCGTTAAAGAACTTCGTTCCAAATCACACACAAAAATAAATATTAAAAGTTTTTTTTTATAATTTGTCATTATTTTTCTAAAGAATACGTTGCCTCATGCTAAGAATTCTCCAGTATAGTGGATGCGTTTACAAACATATAAACTCACATACACAAACAGCCAGACCCGGAACAAGTACCTGTAGGTCATACCTGCTTATAAATATTTGTGTCGTGCGGGAATCGAACCCGCGACATGCAGCGTAGCAGCCAATCACTCAACCACTGCGCCAACCGTGCCGACTCTCATTCAGAACTTCATCCATACTATAATATCATTATTTTTTTAGGAACCTTTATGACCTTAACCTTTAGGGTCCGTTCACACAGACCGGCTCGAAAGGCATCGGCCGGCGCTCTTCTTTTCACAAAGACCGGCACGCTTCCGCGCGAGCATCATTAGAGGCAGCCGGTCGGCTCCTCTCACACCTAGCGCGTTTGGTTTGCTCTCAAGCATTCTCAATAATAAAAGAAGTAACACGTAAAAATAAACCTTATTACAATGAGTCAAAAGTCTGTTCTAAACGTGATAAAAAATTGCTCTCCTTTCCGAGCCGGTCTGTGTCAACGGACCCTTAGTCTTTGGGAAGACTACCATAGCCCACGGCATGCCAAATTTGGAATACCAATAGTCAGTTTTATTTCCACCCAGGCCCGCAACGTGTCTCACGAGAACACAGCGCGTTTCATCGGCGCATGCGTCGACTGTCCGCTTGTCTTCGTGCTCACGGAGTATTGTCCTAAAGGCTCTCTGAAAGACGTCCTGGCCAACGATGAGCTGCAGCTGGACTGGAACTTCAGGACCTCGCTGGTGCATGATATTGTGCAAGTAAGTGAATTTTGAGACACAGATTAGTCACGAAATTTTGAAAAACCACTTGATCTATTAACCTGTAATTAACACGTAGGAAAAGCCTAGTTATGACTATTTTGCGTTACCTATTTAAAGGATCACATTCATACACATTACATAAGAGTGTATATGTCACAGTTAAAACAAAAATCAGTCAAAACTGTTTTTGAATGGGTTAAATTATAGGTTGGTAGGTTTTTTTTGTGACCCTTTTAAAAGTTTGGTTTTGTAGTGATACTTATAACCACGAAGTATATGTGCTTATAACTAAGGCGTTCCATATTTTTGATTTTGTAACTGAACCCAGTCAAAAGTAGTTTTGACTGGTTAAGAGTTTTGACTGTAACATACAAGGTGTAACGTTAAACACGCAAAACCTCAGACACCCCAAATGATTTTTAATTCAACTGACCTAATTGTGAAAGAAAAAAATCATAAAAAAAAATTTAAAGGTTTTATGTGCTGTTTTAGTTTTACCAAGACTAATTACAAAGACTCTTATTTGCATTGAAATAAGAACTATTATTATTACGCGTATGAGAAAATTTAAATTGGACGACAACCATTTGTGTTTGTTTACCTATTTTGGCAGGTTTGCGCACGTGATGGCTTGACTTATTAATAAATAGACAGGGCCACATGTATAATGAAGATTTTTTGAAAAATGTGACCTATGTTAAAAAGTGGTTCAATTGATTCTGCTCGTTATTCTAATCAAACTATTTTCAGGTTTTGCGTATTTGACGTTACACCTTGTATATAATTATAATATCGTGAACGCGCACCGTCGGTTGAGACTGGTCATCTCTTAGCTGCCTCGGTTAGTTAAAATTGATTTTGAATTATTTCTTATGATTGTTTCTAGACCTCTTTTAACGTGCACAACTTGTAAAATTTTTCTAACATTTGTGTCGAGTGTAGGCTTCCCCCAGAGATCGCCCTACCAACCACCAACCCGGTCTGGGGCACCGTGCATCCATCCGCTGCCAGCCATCTTATTTAAATCCGAATATTCCCGATCGGTAACACCCCATCGTCAACACTGTTGACGATCTGGAAAAAAAAAGTTTCGATCGTTCACAGTGTGTACGAACGGGTTTTTTTCAATTATTTCAATTGAAAAAAACAGACACAAACAGTGTTGACGACGGGGTGTTATCGATCGAGAATGTTCGTTTAAATCACCTGTCCATCGTGCAGCAGGACGTCCCATACTACGCTTGCCCAAACGCGGTCACATGGCCGGTTCACTTCCACTTCAGCGTACTGATTGGACGCGCAATGCCGGTGACTTTACTTCTCAGGCGAATGACTTCATTGCGAAATTCTCGTACCGTAATTAATATATTATTGACAGCGCCGGCAATTTATCCGCTCCGCTGTCATGTGGTCGGACGTTAACAACTTCTAGACTAACATGTCTAAAAATAAGATATTATACCGCGGTTTCGCTTACGTAGACTTAAGTGTAACCGAAATGACTACAGTAATTTCCGAATACTATCGCATCACAATCCTTCAGATATAATACAATATTGCTGATTCTCCATGGCAAATAGCGTGATAATGTATAGCTTGTAGACTGAACAGACCAATAGCGAATATTCATGTAAAAGAACAGAATCTATCCGATAGTAATTGTGAGATGCTTCATCATCATTCATCATTTCAACCTTAAGACGCCCACTGTTGGGCATAGGTTGAAATGATGAATATAAGTAGGTCCCAAGGGGAGGTTCAGCCGTAATCGCCACGCTTGGCCTATGCATGTTGGCGATCGCAGTAGGTGTTACAGTGCTCAAAAGGATGCTGCTGCCCATCCTCTGGTCAATATCCCTCTGTCGCTGTCTACGACACCCACTGGTAGAAATGGGGTGGTGCTATTCGCGGCCGGCACCACACGGCTCATTGGCACCACACGGAACGTGTGATGCTTCAACATTCATAAACTTGTTAGGAATTTAATAACGTATTTATATAGAATACATATCCGAATATTGAAAACAATGTGTATTTCATTTAGATCGCAAGAAAAATAAAACGCTACCGAAGGATTCTATCCTGACCTTGACTGACGAGTTGGCCAACCATGTAATTCAATGATTTTCAGGGTTATCCTAATCGAATTGTATTGTGTATTAGCCACTGTTCAATGGCTTTCCTTGTAAAAAGGTTTCTTAACCTTGAATATAACAATAAATAAAGCTAGTCATTGGTGAAATGTTCTTCATTATTTCACAATCACAATTAATCATTTTTATTAATAACTAGCTGATTGACAAATATACTATAACCTTCCTATTGAATCACTCTATCTATTAAAAAAACCCGCATCAAAATCCGCTGCGTAGTTTTAAAGATCTAAGCATACATAGGGACAGACAGACGCGGCGAGGGACTTGTTTTATAATGTAGTGACAATGCCTTGGACATGGAAATTGTGGGGTGTAACCGCGAGTTGCTTTTGTGATAATTTACAGTTGTTAGTCTTTGTGTAAGCGTAGTGCGTTTGGGCAAGCGTAGTGTGGGACGCCTTGCGACACGACGGAACGATTGGAAGAAGTTGGCTGGCAACGGAGAGGTGCGATCTGACCAAGACCGGGTTGGTTGGCGATCTCTGGGGGAGGCCTACGTTCAGTAGTGAACGGCTATAGGCTAATATGATGATGTCTTTGTGTGCATGTGTGTAATTTATTAACAATATGCTGCACGTTGTGGGTTGGCAACCAGGCACGGGCCAGTATCAATGTGACCTTTAACATTTCAAGTACTTCTAAGTTAATCTTGAACATCACATCATCATCATCAAGTATGTATTTTAAAAAATGTATTTGTGTATGTATATCAGCTATCTGACACCCATAGTACAGGGTCTTTCTAGTTTGGGGTCAGATGGCCATGTGTGAAATGTCCCCACATATTATTATTATTATCACTGACATCGGTGAAAGAGAAGAAAAAACTTGTAATAAATATAAATCTGAAATATCCAACCCGCCTTGAGCAAGCGTGGTAATCAATGCTTGTGGCTTCTCTGCATGAGAAGAGACCTTTACCTTCATCATCCCCTTCATCTCCTCCATCCGTAGGTCTCTCCCAGACATCGCCAACTCACCTTGGCCTCAAGTCTGCTATTACAATAGTGTCAGAATGGTCTATCATTGATTTCATTATTGCTGATTTTGACAAGTTTGATAATCTACTAATATAATGGTGTCATTATGACTTTCTAATGGTCAACCACTGACACGCCGTTGAAAGAAATGATATACAAGGGTAATCATCCATGGGGTAATCTCGTACAAAATGACAACAGTAACTGAAGACGGAAATCTGCTAAAATTTTGACAGTTCCTTTGATCAGTGACCTACCATTAGAACGTCATTATGCAGTCATTGCTTTTAATTCGACCGACCAATGATCGACCATTATGAATTTAGCAGATTACGAACTTTTAGTAAAATGACAATGGGATCGTGTTGGAATGACGAAATTATAAAAATAGCAGACTTGGCCCCCTGGTCTTGAGCAATACGCACCCATCCGCTGCCGGCCACCTTGTTCAAATCGTTGGCCCATCGTGCCACAGGGCATACTACTCTATCTTTGCCTTGCAGTGAGACAATTATAGTCTGGTTATTATTATTATGTGCGTGTTCTATAAAAGGACATGACAGATGTGTTGTGTGCGGAAATTCCACCTGCGACCCGTAGCGGAAAAGCCAAATAACTAACTACTACGCCTTTTGCATTTTTAGAGAGAAAAAACATTCTTGAGCAACAAAATATTACCTATCCTTTTTGCAAAAAATAATAATTTAAGTACAGTCTGTGATAGCTGTTAACTGACCCACTAAAAGTTAGACGAATTTTAACCTTATGCAATTAGCAGTAGATAAGTGTTATTTGATACGTACGAACTAGAACGACTTGTTCAAGGTAGGCATATATTAAAGAATATAGTTATGCCAATTTAATCTTTAACACGTAATGATAAGGTAGATAATTATAGTGACTACTGTTTTGTCACATGATGGAGTTGTTAATTTCAACATTTTTAATCAAGTCTGTTTGGTTTAGTGGTTGAACCAGTGGAAACAAGTGAGGCAACATGGTTGCGAGTTCGAAACTAACATTATACTTTTTGTAGTTTTCAATATTCATTTATGTTTTTTGAATTGAAAATACTATTTCTATTAGATTAAGAAAAGTAGATTTATATTAATAATATATAAATACAAATAACCACAAAAAATAAAAACAATTATGATAATGATAAAGATTTTATTCAAAATAAATAAAAAATTATTACTTACAACATTATAAAAGAAGTGAGAATACTAAACTACTTATGCTATGCGTGAATTTTCTGTTTAAGTTGCTAACGCGACAACAAAACAGTTCTTCGTTTCAATAGTGCCCATAAAATACCCATTTTTATTATTTTTTAAGTAGGTAAGTAATCTGTTACATGCTTTACAAAGTGTTGAATGTAGTGAATCAACATGTTATATTATGTTTAGAAATATACCTATAATATTTCTATTTTATAACAATAACATCACCACATTCACTTACTGTCATACATACCTACCTACTTATAAAATATTAGTCAAAACAGCACTAAATACTTTGATGTATTACATACTTTTTAGATTTTTTAAAAGTATTTTTAGTTTTAAATATGATCGTTATAAGAACCTACATCATTGTATGAAACACTTCCTTAGGAATTATGATAACAACAGATTATTTAACACACACACTGACGTAAGTATTGTTGACTGCAGGCGGTGATGCTGTCTTAATAGCGAAGTGGAGCACCATCTTTCTCTATAATTTGTTGCAAGCGGCTTCGCATACTGCACACCATGTTCCAGCAAGCATCACTTCCTCTCATGAGTTCCCACGTTGAAGTCACAAGTTGCGCCAAATTTTCTTTTGTCCTGACTTCTGATGAATTTCAGTTTAAAATCATTTGACCCCACAAGTTTTCTATTGGATTCAGATCAGGACTTTTAGATGGCCAACTTATTGTTATGACACCTTCTTGACTGGTTAGCCAATTTTGCACCACAGCATCTCTGCACGAAGTAAATATCCGTGTTTGGCTAAGCAACACGCACAGTCGGCAACATTACATCACGTAACATTTCCAAATATTAGCGACTATTAAATCGGCCTCCAATTTCCACAAGTTCTTAGTCATTGGTCCTGCGGTATTTTCTGAAACAAAGAAATTAAACGGCGTCACTTTACGTTTAAGTATATAAAAAAAATGTTTGTTTACGTCACGGCACAAGGAATACCTAGATATATCGTGGTTTAAAATTAGAAAAATACACTTACTGCTATATTAAGTCTCCTTGCAATCTCTCTGATGCCAATATTCTCCTCGTGCAAATAGATTATTTTGTATTTTAAATAATCACTCAATTGAGACATGTTAATAAACCTACAAAGATTATATTTAATAATTTTAAAAAGGCGTGGGCTATTCGCAATTTATAAAGGCAACACAGAAAATGTTCACCCGTAGTCATTGCAATTGTGCGTAGACTAGCTTTAGTTATAGTCACGGTATATTTTTATTTTCCTACCCATATCCTTAGTAAGATTTGAATACCAGTTTTACAATGAATACGCATTTGTCTTTCAACTACCCACTTATTACAAGTTAGGTTAAAATGATAATTATTTTACAATACTGTGATAAACTTTAAGTCTTACCGCATAAAAATCAAAATTGCATAACAAGTAGTTATAAATATCCTAATCCTAACGTTTTAAAGATCAATTTTGCGTGTCTGTTTTATTATTGTATGTGTTTATCGAGTAGCGCTAGTCAGATGAACTCATACAAATTGAATAACCCTTATTGTTACAGACAGAGGGTTTAAACTCGTTTGTTTTTAGGGTGGGTCAGATAATAGCTATCACCCACTGTACCTACGTACTTAGATTTTTCTCAAAGAAGTTTGTAAAGCTAAATTCAATTTATTATTTAGTAATAAGATTTACGCCAAGAATATTTTATTCCATCTATTTTGAATTTGCCATCTTATATAATAAGTATAATAAAAAAGATAGCTTCGGAATTTATTGTGAATTCATGAGAAAACTGGAATTTACGAGGACTGTGCAATGTTTTGTGTTCATGATTAAATATCTTGTCACCTGTGTAAGTAATTTAAAATTCTGGTTTCAAAGAAATAGCAGAAAAAACGTGTTTTATGAACTAGATAAAATGGGTAAAAGCAGATGAATAATAAAATTAAACCAACTGTAGACAGTAAGCTTGTTCTCAAGTTTAGTTAGAAGCTTTATGACCATGTTTTCGGCGCGGATGTCAAGGTCAAAGCATTTATAGAAATTAAACCATTAGAAGGCACAATTCAACGTGATAAAAGAAAAATTTAATCTAGTTGCCCCCCTTCCAAAAGTTTAGTTTGGTATGGAGAAGAATGAGTAAAAAACTTCAGGCTTACTCTTTTAAATTAATTGATAACAATGTTTTGTATAATTACAGTAATCTAATACCTTTAAACGAGCAATTCTTGTATATATCTTATACATAAAAATCTTCTGTGCATGTGTATGAAAGTGAAGTCCTCCTAAACGGCTGAACCGATTTTGATGAATTTTTTGTGTGTGTTCCAGTGGATTTTAGAATGGTTTAGAATCACAATTGAACCCGGTAGGTGGCACTGCACTCGAGACGTAGGACTTTTTTATTTTAAGTTTCATTAGTTTTAGGTTTCATTTTTTAAAAAACACGTTTACAAAAAAAAAACCGAGCTAAGCTCGCGGTCGCCCAGGTACTTGTATTATAGTACAGTCAACAGCAAAAGTAGATGATCAAAATCAGAAATTCAATACTAATTTACTAACACTAATTTATATAATTTATTACTAGTCTATTTATTAAAAGTATGTGATTGTCACACACATACCTTTGAATCACTTCGACGCCACACAGTTCTGACGCGAACTTCGTATATTAGTATTGAATTTCTGATTTGATCATCTACTTTTGCTGTTGACTGTACCTGGGCGACCGCAAGCTTAGCTCAGATTATACATAATTCGTCGTGTGTGAAGAATTTTACGTAAATACGATACACCTTAAATAAAAACCACTATATTAGAGTATGTACAAAGTATTACAAGTTAAGAAATGACACCTAAGTTATGTTCATAGATACATCATCATGATACATCACCAGTCTAACCGGATGCAGCTGAATACCAGTGTTTTGCATGGAGTAGTCACAACCCAGTTACTGGGTAACACGATACTCCTTGGCAAGACTGGCTGTCAGACTTTCTGGCTTCTGACTGCTAAAGATCGACGGCGGACATAGATAAATAGGGTTCACATGGTTACAAATATTGACTGCAGTATATAAAATATTAACTGTAGACGACTGCTCCTTATATTTCAACAAATAATTAAAAAATTAAATTAAAAATTTAAAAAAACCCCCAACGCAAAACATAAAAGCGATTATGTAAAAAGTAAAAAATAATACTTTTGTTGAGCCATCAAATGTTTGTTCGTTGAAATGGCGCTATAATGTCGCGGCGGGGTACCGCTTAAGTAAGTCAGTCCCTCAATTTCATTCACTGTCTATTAATTTACCAGCATTTCCGACCAATTTGCTTCGATATTATCAAAGTTTTGTTGCTAATCTAGTTGTTAATCTTGTTGCAAATGTAGTTACCATCAGTTCGCTATTTTAGATATTTAGTTATTGCTTTAAACTTAGCGGTACCCCGCCGCGACATTATAGCGCCATTTCAACGAACAAACATTTGATGGCTCAACAAAAGTATTATTTTTTACTTTTTACATAATCGCTTTTATGTTTTGCGTTGGGGGTTTTTTTTAATTTTTAATTTAATTTTAATTTTAAATTTTTTAAATGTAATTTAGTTTGTCCCTCTTTTTCGTGGGGGTTAAAAATAGTGTGCGAACCAGAGCAATCTTTATGCACAGTTAAAATATTTGCTATAGGTTCAAAAGAAATAACATTGATTGGTGACACCTATCAATTGACATTATTTTTATGAACTGTCAAAACGTCATTTGCCTATAGATTTTGTCACAAAGTACGTAAGGATGCGGCGCGTCCGAGCAGAGAGACCACTCAGAACAAACTGCCATTTTTCGCACGCACACATTGACATTACGTTTATAGGCAATCTCAAGCAGTTTCAAGCAGACTTCAGTCTCGACTGTCACGTGTTGTCAAAATGAATAAATGAGAGACATATTTTGTTATAAAAAAATTGCAAAGAGTTCCAACCAGTGTCAATAAAATTTCATATTATAACAAATAAAACCTACAGAGTCAATACAGCAGCCCTAGTGAGTCTGGCAAGTTTAGGTAATTATTTTTGAAGATGGCGGGAGCGGTCCTTCTGTAACTTTTATATTTTGTGATTTTGTGCAATAGAAAACTGTGACGTCACTTTTTTACCAACACAATTGATTAACTGTTTATTAATTTCAAAGCTACTAAAATCTCATTCTGCAGTGAATTGAATATTAATTGGGTTTCCAGGGATAAAATAAAGTATTTTTTAAAGAAGTTGAGTCTTGGAATTTGGGGTTAATGATGTTTTCACCCGTATTCTTTGTTTATCCAATAATAATAGTGGAAGAAATCGGTGAGCCAGAAAGTATAAGTGGTAGTATGTGTTTAGTGAGGAAAACCCCTTGAGATTGTGGAAAACATTCCTATTCAAATATTTTTATCAGCATAGTTTTTTTTTCTTGTGAACTAATCAGAATTCTACGTAAAATATTTTCAAAATTACGACCTGCGTGCTATTCTAATACCGTTGGGAGGTACTGGTATACCGAGTATAATAAATATGAGCCAGTTATACCTCTTTTAGAAGCTCGATTTATTGTTTTTATTTTCTGATTGGAAAGTTTACGGTGCCCTGGTTTTATTAATACTTATAAGTTGTAAAGGTGTAATATTTATGTGAGCATCAGTCCTTTGCCTGACCTTTCGGAGTAAACAGCAGTTACCTTAAGTTATGTTAAACAAGGCGTAATTGCATAAACTGGAAACCAGGGGTGTGATGCTGTAAGACCTCATTCTAAACTTCGAATCTGAATCCGCTGTGAGTTTCTTGATTAACATTCTAAAAACTCGGTTGATAATTCGAATTTACACTAGCGCCACCCTTGCGAGCGTGTCAGAGAGTTGAACTAAATTGACAGGGATATTTTGACAGATAAAGTATGAGATGACTTATGAAGTGGCATTCTGTAAGGTAATTTCCCCGTCACTTCGACGCTCACTTCGCACTCGAACCCGATTCAAAGTGTCAAATATGTCAAGGTCATTTTGAACCTCATGCGAAGTGAGAGTGAATAGCGATGTGAGATTCGAGTCGTTGTTTGAATTTTACAGAATCGACCTACTGATCATCAGGTTCTTATATTTAAATCATCATCTGCCTAGCCTTTTCCCAACTATATTGGGGTCGGCTTCCAGTCTAACCGGATGCAGCTGAATACCAGTGTTTTACATGGAGCGACTGCCTATCAGACCTCCACAACCCAGTTACTGGGTAACACAATACCCCTTGGTAAGACTGGTTGTCAGATGTTCTGGCTTCTGACTGCCCATAACGACTGCCAAAGATCTACAAATGACAGCCAGGACCAACGCCTTTACGTGCTTTCCGAGGCACGGAGGGAACTCGGTATGAAAGGGATGGTCACCCATCCACAGACCGACCGTGGCTAGCGTAGCTTAACCTTTGACCAATCGATCTGTACGGCTTTAACTTAGCCACGAGCTCCTCTTGATTCTTTTATTAAATATGTGTTTTAAATTCATAATAATGACTACAATGAATTGTTTTTGCAGTAACACATTGTATATTTAAGAATAGAGAAAAGAGGAGCTCGCTAATTAAAAGTTAGACGGATCGGTTGGTCATAATTAAGCTACGCTTGCCGCGGTCTGTATATAATATCATCATCATAATAATATAGATTATCATGATGATATTTAAGTATTGTTAGTAGATTTCATCACCTGTCTAGTCAGTTTACTATCTAGAGATTTTTTATTAAAGAGATCGTTTTTAGGATGTTCTATTAATCACGCAGTTTTTAGAGCTTAAACACAAAATGTATTATACCTCTCTGTTAAGCTTAAAATTTGCAAATAAATGACATCGAAATCGTGCAAACAATATCACAGACACAATAGCTATGTATTGTGGTGCTAATATTTTTTAATAACGATCGCTTGTCGGTAACGTCGGTCATGCGTATACAATTTAAAAGCCTCCTAGGTACACATACCCATACAATATACATACCTACACTACACGTGACATTTACCCCCGTGTCCTCGGACGAAAATCAACGCTAAATGTATGTGACAAATGGCCAAGCTCGCGTAAACTGTGATTGGTTGTTGATAATGTGGTGGAAACACCATTAGCTAATAATTTCAAGACAGGACTTCTACAACGAACCTTTAGTAAAAAAATACTTAATTTTAGTAGGCTTTTATATTAATATAGTTAAAGATAAAGATAATTTATTTGTCATACGACTAACATGGGTGTACACACAAATTAAAGCATGCAAGATCTTAAAAAAGGTAAATGAAGTCCAGACATATTTTACCTGGCGAGGAGTACAATTTTTTTACAAAACAAGGTAATAATAATTATAATAGTAAATACTTTGTTTATATACGTCGTACATTCATCACTTAATTGTCGGTTAAATTCATAATTATATTAATTTTATATATCTAATACCTTTTAACGAGCAATTCTTGTATATATGTGCAGAGGATTTCGGGGGCGATAAATCGATCGAGATAGGTTTCAGAAAATAAAAATACCGAGCAAAGGTCGTCCGCCCTGCACCCGTAGCATGACCACGCTATGTCTACAGAAGAATAGACATACTGACAGGAAGAATAGACAAGTCAGCGTCGCGTGCAGGGCCCAGGTAATACTAATTATATTATAATATTTTTAGATAACATTATTAAATTTTATGGACATACCAATTTATGAGTATGTAGAAATTAAATAAAAGATAAAAAAAAATTCAAAGAGTATCCGTCAAGAAGTCATTTATATTATAGTAACACTTGTCTGTTAGTAAATTTCTGATATGGTATGGTATTTTATTGTATGCTCTAGGAGCCATAAAAAAAAGCTTTTCCCCATAACAACAGTTTTCGCCGGGTGCAAGCAGAGTTGGCTATTGTCACGTCTGTTACGCGGGAAGGTGTCCGATAGTCGTGGAAACAATTGGGGGTTCGATTTTACGAACAACTGTTAGTCAATTGTGTTGGCAAATGACTACCTACAAATGACGGCATCGTATCTATACCCTGTTCACAATAAGATTAGACATTTACAAAAAGTCCCTTCAACCGATTTTGACTTCTATTCCGTAGACTTAAGAATGACATTAGAGGCAAAAAAGTGGTTATAATAACAACTGTTTACTGCAGTTGCCATTTGTCATGCTACCAACGTAATATGAATCAAAATCGGTTGAACGGACTGTAAAAAAGGTTTTTGTAAATGTCTAATCTTATTGTGAACAGGGTATAAGTATAAATTGCTAAACATGTAATTATGTTAATTGATTGGCGGTGTCATCTACCCAATTCAATCGCAGCAACTTACGCGCGATTGATAATTTATTTCTCACAAACTTTCGCGTTAGTAATAAAGTAGAATACTGTTACGGGTTTTGCTAGTTCACAATTCGTACAAAAACTTAATTTTAATACAATATTTTTCAATTTGGAATGTAGGCCAAAATATTTTTTAATTTTAGGTAAAGCAATCAGTAATTTAATATAATATCGAGACGGTCTACTTGTAATAAAAACCCACTAAATCAGACTGTATTCGTTGTCTAGGGCATGTGCTACCTCCACGGCGGGCTGGGTGCGCACGGCAAACTTCGGTCGTCGAACTGCCTCATCGATGGACGCTTCGTGCTGAAGATCTCCGACTATGGACTCAACACGTTGTGCACGCCGACGGACCTGATTAAGGATGACACCTATTACTACAGTAATTGATGTTAATATTCTTCCCTTGACCCTATTGAGGTGTTAATCAAATTAGAAAATGGTTGTTCGTGAGTTTGAGAAAGTTTTCATGTCTGGTTATCTTGGTAGTCTACGGTTTGTGGATTATTTGTTTTGGAACTTCATTGTTTACTGTTTATTTTGTGAGCTTTGAAAACAAACGGAAAAGATAGATAACAATGTATTCGAAAATTATGCGCTTTTATCATTGTGACTTGTCTTTTTTTATAATTTACCGTATTATTGGCGATATTCAATATTTTCAAGAGGAAATATAAATAATTTATTTACACTACTATAGAAACTCAAAAAAAAATCGAAAAAAAAAAGAACCACAGAAAGTAGTTTTTTGTCAATAAGTTAGCCAGTCCTAAAACAAGATATTTTTAGACTATCTGGTATACACTGCCACAAAAATTAAATTAAAAATTTAAAAAACCCCCAACGCAATTATTTAAAAAGTAAAAAATAATATCTTTTGTTGAGCCATCAAATGTTTGTTCGTTGAAATGGCGCTATAATGTCGCGGCGGGGTACCGCGTAAGTCAAATCTCATTGCAAATCCATGAGTTCGCTATTTTACCTATTTAGCTATTGCTGACTTAGCGGTACCCCGCCGCGACATTATAGCGCCATTTCAACGAACAAACATTTGATGGCTCAACAAAAGATATTATTTTTTACTTTTTAAATAACTGCGTTGGGGGTTTTTTAAATTTTTAATTTAATTTTTATTTGAAAGTTTTTAAATGTAATTTAGTCTGGTTTTGAGAAGTTGTAGATACGTCTAAAGTTGTATTTCGTCACATGGATCTTTTTTGATATTAAAGATATCACCCTGAGAATGCGTTTGGTATATATAATTCGCCATTTTGTGGTGCGGTCATCTTGGCTTTGAAATGTATCATAGTCTAAAGTATTCTACTAGTGAAGCCCTTTCATTTGATACCCATATTGATGAAGTTGTGAAAAAATATGTGATTAGCTATTTTGTAGCGGCGGCCATCTTGGACCGATTTTCATCAAACATAGCTAAGAACACTCCCGACTAATTCACCTTTCAAATAAAAAAAAACAAAAACAAAATCGGTTCATCCGTTCGGGAGCTACGATGCCACAGACAGACACACACACACACACACACACACACACACACAGACACGTCAAACTTATAACACCCCGTCGTTTTTACGTCGGGGGTTAAAAATAGGGCGCACCGCAGCCGTACGTACTTTGTCACATTGCACTCATAAAACTTGTCACCCTGCATTTTTTTACATAAAGTTCTCTAACTTTAAATGGTCACAAATTCTTTGGATCAATGACGACACCAAATTGTGCACCATATTTTAAAGTTGACCAGTACGACAACTTTAAAATTGCTTGTTTTTCGTCGACTCATTATTATTTTGATAGTAGTTTCTATTCCCGTAGACTTCAAAATAAAGCCGAACTCCTAAATAATGCCACGGGAACACAAAACCAAGATAAAACATATACTGTGTTAAGCCTAGACTAGTTGTGTGTCTAAGTGTTAAGTTAGACTAGATCAATATCTACACGTAGGTATGTCAAGTTTTAATGTGAAAGAGAAACAAACACCTATCCATCAATTCATCTATCCTCAAAAACTTTCTCGTTTATAAATAGTAGTACATAGGTTTTTTCCTACTCACTACTACGGTTTCGAGAATTGTATGCAAGTTATTGACAAAAAACGTTCAAAAGTAACTTTTAATGGTCCAATTGAAATGAATGATTTCACTTTGTCTTAGAAAAGGAAGTGTACGATGGCTCGAATAATGAGCTCGAAAATGTGTTTATACTTTGTGGTGCCCTAATTCTACGGTATATTTTAGAGTTACTATGGACAGCACCAGAGCTTGTGGCTGGCAGCATATACCCGGGCGCGGCGGCGTCGCTCAAAGGAGACGTGTACAGCTTCGGCATCATTCTAGAAGAGATCGTGTTGAGGGCAGGGCCCTTTCATAATTATACTCCTACGATGTCAAATAAAGGTCAGTAGCCCTGGTAGTTAGTACTATTATTATGTAGCCTTTTTTTGTGTCCCACAGCTGGGCAAAGACCTCCCCTTTCTCCTTCCAAACTTCCTGAGCTGGTGCGATCTCTGCCCACATTTGCCCCGCAAATATGGCCAGACTGTCACACCATCTTCGCCGCGGTCGGCATTGGCGGCGATATCCTTCTTCAGGTGTCTAGTTAGTGACCATCTTTGCGCATCTCTTCGGATGCATTCGCGCAACGTGGCCAGCTCACTCCCTCTTCAGTCAGTCAGTGGTAGATAGTTATTTTATCTTTTTATCACAGCGTGAAATATTGTTTTATAGCTCGTACTGAAAAGAACTGTCCTGTTGTTCTCGTGGTAGTAAGTTCGACTGCTGAGTATGAGGGTTCGTTACCCAGGTCGGACAAAATAATTTTGTGTTTTTTCTTTAGGAATTAAGTACTTATTAAATGGGACAATCCAGCCACACTATTCCCAAACCACTGCAATTTTACTTAGTAACAGTCTAGAGTTTGGAAATTGTGTGACTCCCTCGTGTCTCGGAAAGCACGTGAAGCTGTTTGTTCTGCATCTCATCTTTTCACGATTGTAGCGGATAACCATCGGACTGTGAGGGAAGAGAGAGTGCACTTGTGTTTGCACACATACCTACTTATAAAGAAATATGTCTCTTACGCAGTTGCCTAAGTTCAATCGGGAGAATGTTACTGATATGGAAAAAGAGATCGGGTAATTTGTCTTCATTTTGGAACAACTAATTGCTAGCGTTAATTGGTTGGATTTCTCCTTAGTTTGGTCAGAAATAGAGCTCAGAGAGCGACTATAGAAAATAATTGGTTATCTCGAATTTCTCCGAAAAGGTAACACGGATTCCCCATAGCCCTCTGTGTAGCCACTTACAGAGAAATATTATTTACGTCTTGCCCAGCAGCCGGACATGAAACAAGTGCGAATCATACTCGCACATATAGGGTTCCGTACCGTCTTTCTATCTTTACCGGGATAAATAATCTATACCAATTTACACCAAAAACACTAACTTTTATTTAAACAGTCACAAATACTGTAATCAGAAAGTTATAAGAATCACTAACGTTCGAGATAGTTCACTTTGTTCATTCCCAGTAGTTCGCAGTTTCACATTAAAAAACCAACTTACTTGCCACCGCTGGTTGAAAAATATGGAAGGGTCCCGAAAGTTCCAGAATATCTGTAGTTCTGTTACTCGATAATAGATGGCGTTTGTTTGGCGTTTTCGGTCTTACCGACCTACATGACAATATTAAGATCAAGCAAAAACGCCGAAAAATAGGGGGAATTTCCCTTTGATTTTTAAATTTATTATTTGTTCTTTTAGCGGCCATAATATACACACTGTGAAAATTTCAAGTATACAGATATTAAGGGTCAAGAGATACCGATTTGTAACAGAAAGACAGACAGACAGACGGATGAGCGAGAGTATATATACGAGCACCGTTTGAACCCTTTGTATACGAAACCCTAAAGAGGGCTTGGATAACTTTGCTCCACTTGAATTTTATTTACAAATAGCAAACGTTCAGAACATTAAGTTGCCAAATCCAGGTTACTACGTATGTGGCGGGCTTTAGGGTAAATTTACACCGGGATGGCAGTGGCAGGCCAGCGGGTTTTGCTGACAAACCATTTTTGATTTTATCTATAGTCCTAAAGGCCTTATAGATTTGCATGAATTGAGCGGACCCGAGCGGTTCTGCGTGCCACTGACCGCCGCATATAAGCGACGGCACGTGACTGAACGCTGGTCCGCTGCCAATCGCTGCCATCACGGTGTGAATGAACGAAGAGTTGAATGAAGTTGAGAGTAAGGATCAATTATTGATCCTTACTCTCAACTTCATTCAACTCTTCGTATCTGCAATTTTCCTGCCAGCAATTTAATATTCCGTTTTAAATTATATGAAAGAGAAAAGTGAAAGTTTATTTCGGCCTAGGAAACTTTTTAATGGAATATGACGGCACAGCAGTGGATTTGCAGGCCACTGCAAAGGAGGAACAGTTATTTCAATAAATACTAGCTTTTATACTGAAAGATGCATGTTTTCCTGGTTTTATTAATTTTAATGGTTTTACCATCCCTCAAGGAGCTCGGGGCTTAGTAAAAGTCGTACAGATCGATCGGTCATGGTAAAGCTACGCTTGCCGCGGTCGGTTTGTAGATGGGTGACCATCCATTTAATACCGAAACCCCTCCGTGCCTTGGTAAACACGTTAAGCCGTTGGTCCCGGCTGTTATTTGTAGATCTTTGACAGTCGGTATAGGTATTCACAAGCCAGAAACTGACAATCAGTCGTACCGTACGACTGCCTATCTGACCTCCACAACCCAGTTATTGGGTAACACAATATCCCTTATTGTGTTACCCAATAACTGGGTTGTGGAGGTCAGATAGGCAGTCGTTCCATGTGAAATACTGGTAAGCTGCATTCGGCAACATAGTTTGGAAAAGGAGCTATATAGATAATATATAAAATTCTCGTGTCACAGTTTTCGTTCCCGTACTCCTCCGAAACGGCTTGACCGATTCTGATGAAATTTTTTGTGCATATTGGGTAGGTCTGAGAATCGGCCAACATCTATTTTTCATCCCCCTAAATGTTAAGGGTTAGGGTAGGGTAGGTGTAGGATAGGTGTAAGGTAGGTGTAGGGTAGGTGTAGGGTAGGTGTAGGGTAGGTGTAGGGTAGGTGTAGGGTAGGTGTAGGGTAGGTGTAGGGTAGGTGTAGGGTAGGTGTAGGGTAGGTGTAGGGTAGGTGTAGGGTAGGTGTAGGGTAGGTGTAGGGTAGGTGTAGGGTAGGTGTAGGGTAGGTGTAGGGTAGGTGTAGGGTAGGTGTAGGGTAGGTGTAGGGTAGGTGTAGGGTAGGTGTAGGGTAGGTGTAGGGTAGGTGTAGGGTAGGTGTAGGGTAGGTGTAGGGTAGGTGTAGGGTAGGTGTAGGGTAGGTGTAGGGTAGGTGTAGGGTAGGTGTAGGGTAGGTGTAGGGTAGGTGTAGGGTAGGTGTAGGGTAGGTGTAGGGTAGGTGTAGGGTAGGTGTAGGGTAGGTGTAGGGTAGGTGTAGGGTAGGTGTAGGGTAGGTGTAGGGTAGGTGTAGGGTAGGTGTAGGGTAGGTGTAGGGTAGGTGTAGGGTAGGTGTAGGGTAGGTGTAGGGTAGGTGTAGGGTAGGTGTAGGGTAGGTGTAGGGTAGGTGTAGGGTAGGTGTAGGGTAGGTGTAGGGTAGGTGTAGGGTAGGTGTAGGGTAGGTGTAGGGTAGGTGTAGGGTAGGTGTAGGGTAGGTGTAGGGTAGGTGTAGGGTAGGTGTAGGGTAGGTGTAGGGTAGGTGTAGGGTAGGTGTAGGGTAGGTGTAGGGTAGGTGTAGGGTAGGTGTAGGGTAGGTGTAGGGTAGGTGTAGGGTAGGTGTAGGGTAGGTGTAGGGTAGGTGTAGGGTAGGTGTAGGGTAGGTGTAGGGTAGGTGTAGGGTAGGTGTAGGGTAGGTGTAGGGTAGGTGTAGGGTAGGTGTAGGGTAGGTAAATAGGCAGGTAAGTAGGTAGATCGGGACAGGACAACGTCTGTCGGGTCAGCTAGTAGATAATAAAATATAGCCTATAGCATTCAGATATAACGTAGCTTATGATTAGCGAAAGAATTTACGAAATAATACTAGTAGTTTCGGAGATTTGCGCGAACGAACACAAACTCAACTTTAATTTAGAATGATCTTCACAATTTTTTTTTTAATTTTATTCACGAAAAGTTATACAAAAAGATACACATGTCTTCTTCCAAACTGCTGTACAGTTTGTCGGCAGTGTTCTCGTGGATACAGTATTGCGATATCTAAGTATCTACTCCACTACAAAAATCAAATAAAATAAAATAAAACAAAACGAAAAGGGTAATCAATGATCACTATCATTGTCAAGAAGATTAAAATCCATTATTCTAACGACCCGATTTTATTTAATCTCGATACGTAGGTGTTCGCATGATAGACAGAAAAGGTAGTTAAGAACATTTTTGGAATACAGTTTTGTAGTTAAAGGGCTTTTATAAGTTCAAACTAACAACAAACAAACAACAACAAACTACTAACTTTTGTGCGGCGACAACTTTCGTAAGCATTAATCAATAATTGCACCTACGCATGACTACAAGTCTACGACGTACGTAGTCGAGCTACGTAGTTTATTCCCCTGCTACACGTGCTACGAAATGCTACGCCGTAGCACTGCTATACAGTAAAGTACAACTCATTATCTACATAACCTTTTCCCAACTTATAACAAAAATAAATAGAGAGTGCAAACAAAAAATTTAAAAATGGCTCCAAAACCTAACTTATGAAGAATTATTATACAAACTTAAATAAATATTCATATCACAGCCTCCGCATACACACACACGGACCCCTCCCACACACATACAGACGGCCTCACCTCCACACCCTCTCTCACACACACACACACACACTCTGTCATACACACTAACACACACCCACTAACTCTGGTACCATTATTATTAAGCTATGTTTTATCTATAAATTTTTGATTTTTTTAAGTTTCATAAATCATTAACCTAAATTATAAAAGTAAAAGTTAATCTAAATTGTTGTTATGGAACTAAGTTATCTTTCGCTCGTGGGGTGGGCGCTAATAACTGCGACACAGTTATTCAACTAACGCAGTATTAACGTACACAAAAAAATGTAATTTATGTTTGTTCCAATAAATATATTTGTATACTTGTATTTGTAACTATGTTGGGGTCGGTTCCCAGTCTAACTGATTGCAGCTGGATACCATTGCTTTATATGGAGCGACTGCCTATCTGACCGCCACAACCCCTTTACTGGGTAACACGATACCCCTGGGTAAGACTGGTTGTCAGACTTTATTGCTTCTGACTGCCCATAAGTACTGCTGAAGACTAACGAATGACAGCTGGCACGACGGTTTTACGTCTTTTCCGAGGCACGGAGAGGTTTCGATAGGATATGGATGGTCAACCATCCATGGACCTACACAGTACTAAGATGACAAATTAAAAACTAAAACAATTGATTTATTAGGGTCCGTACAAAAAAAAACGGATCCCTTATAGGATCCCTCGTGCGTCTGTCTGTCCGTCCGTCTGTCACAACCAATTTGCTCCGTGTCTACTGCACCAAATCAGGTGAAATTTGGTAGGATGGTGTAATCCTATGACTCAAACACAGATGTGCAAAGTAAATAAACGTTTTTAAAAAAGAGGGCCATTTTCGGGGGACAAATTAGGAAATTAAAAAAAAAATACTTTGCTGTGTCATTGTAAAAAAAATAGTTTTGATTTTATTCATGAAAGAGCGACGAAAATTTACCATTTTGTATTAAAAAAAATACAAAATATAGTTTTTTGCTTGTAGATTACAGGAAAACCTGCAAGAATTCTATCAATTGGCATTGTACGGAACCCTCTCCAGGCGAGTTCAACTCGCACTTGACCCGTTTTTTTTATTTATTTATTTATTTTCAGCGCAAAGACCTCCCTTTCTCCTTTCCCATCCTCTATATTTAGAGTTAGTGTGGACCAATCTCTCCAGTAAGCGATACCTACTAAGATAACCTGCTAATATTATCAGAAGGTCAGGAACTTAATTTTAGATCTACATTATCATAAAGTTGTCGGTTTAAAGCAATTATTTTAAATAACTTGTTGCTAGTTTAGCGTGAACTCATTGTCAAGTCATCATTGAAATATAAACAGACCAAATACTGATAGGATATTGAAAATAAACAAATTAAAAGTTCAAAGATGATTGCGGAGCCTTCAAACCAAAGAAATAAACGAGAATTCTCCTTAATTAATTCACTAATCCTACAGGATTTCATTGGCATTCATGCTTATGAAATATGCAAAGATTTGGGTGCCCTATGAACTAAAAGTTTTGAAGTAAAGGAGAATGGGCTACACAGACACAAAGTTGATTGTGGCATTATAAACGATGTGGGTATTTGTTGTTCTTGTGGAGTAGTTTGATTTATCCTAAGGGCGCATGTCTGAATTTACTGGGAGAAGAAATATATTTTGACTCTTAACTATGATAACTATTAGTTATTGTTCTATATACGTGTATAAACTAAATATTTTAATTGAAGCAGTGGGTACGGTGTTAGGGTTGAGTATTATATGCTCTTATTACCTAGACAAATTCAAACTGATTGCTAATTCAATCTACTGAATGTAGAATAACCGACTTCAAAAAGGAGGAGGTTATCAATTCGGATGTTTATATATATATTTTTTTATGTATGTTAGGGCATAACTCCGTCATATATAGGCGGATTTCCAAAATTATTTTTTTGTTTGAAAGGAGTATTCCGAAATGGTCTCATACAAATTTTATCAAAAATGATTCAGTGCTTTTTGAAAAAAATTACAAAATCCTAAAAAAAATATATATGAGTAGATGGCGTTTTAGTTCCTTCAATATTTGGAGGACTTTTAATGTCTGTTTTAACTGTTTCACCGTTTCTTGACGGATTTGGATGTAAAGGCGTAGAAAAAAATAACCGCCGTCAAAAACTAAAAAGTAATAAATAACTATAGCACAGAACACACATTACTTTAGTTTCGGAAGTCAATGGCAATACAAAACAACAAACAGAACAAAGCTACCCCCACCGACTGCAATTAGCGATGTCATTTAATCTAACAACAACAAAAAAACAGATTCTATTGACTTGTCTTCTAAGGGCGGGTTGTTTCAAATAGTCGGTTAACGTTACATACGGACGGTTAAAAAGTTACTATGACGTGCGATGTTTAACGTACGTTAAATGTAACGGATTGTTTCGTGACATAAAAAACCGTCAGTTAAAGTTATTCAAAAAGAGATTCCATAATATTTTGATGTTTGATGTAGCTGTTTGACAACACAAAATTACGATGACGGGTCGGTTATGGTAATAGTAACTTTTTGACGTATGATTTTGTGATACAACCCATTTTTTTTATTTGACGATAGTTAGCGCCATTTTTGACTATTACCGGTCAGTAATGTTTAGTTGAAGCAACCCGCCCTTAATAGTCCATAATGGATAACTTTTAAATAGTAGTACTTTGAAAAACCTTTTTTAAACATTGTCAAAGGTAAGTCTTGAAAACTACATAATATCTGGTAAATAATTGTAAATGATAATCGAAATGCAGTATTAATTTTTTTTAATAATTTTAATTTTATTGGTGTCATCCATAAACTTAACATCGTATCGTATTTAACATATACTTACATTAAATTTTAAACAGTACAGTCACCAAAAGAGATAAGTTACCTGGTCGTCGGATACAGTTGAAGTTTACTTAAACACCGATGGATGTTTTCTTATGAAATTTAATTTTATCGCTTCGACTTTTGCAGATTTTAAATTGACAATCACGTCAAAATGTGCAGTGTAAGTGATTTAAAAAAATATATGTTAAACTAGAACATTCTCTTAATCATTTAATACGTGAATATTTTTGATTAAGTTCATATTGTGGTTATTGTAAGTATATATTATATAGTTTTATTAGTTTAAGGTCTTAACTGTCGCATTAGGGAAACCCCTGTAATGATAGTATAAGCTGTTATAAATAAATATATAAAGAATAAATAAATATTAAATAGTTTAATTAAATCGTGAAGTTGTGTCTGATGCGGACAAAACATTGTTAACCACACAAAATCTACCAGGAATATTTAATCGAAACTTTTACTATCTTACAGATAATTTTATTATCTGTCTTTTAGTATACGCCTTTTTTATGTTAAAGAATCTTCTTCTTTTTCCTGCCCTTATCCCATGTTACTTGTGGTCGTTGCAACATGTTTTCTTCTTCCATTCCGTCCTGTCCAACGTCATGCTTTCACTGACTCCCTTTTCATTCATATCATTCTTCACACAATCCACCCATCTTTTCTTTGGCCTTCCTCTCCCTCTCCATCCATCCAAACTAATATTCATAGCTCTTTTGGTCACATGAGTTTCGTCTCTTCTCTTCACATGCCCATACCAAGACAAACGATTCCCTTTCAACTTTTCTGTCACTGGCGCCACTTTCAAACTTCCTCTAATATATTCATTTCTCACCTTATCCATTCTGGTAACTCCACACATCGATCTCAACATTCTCATCTCCGCTACGTGCAATCTTTTTTCATCCATCTTCTTCACGGCCCAACATTCCGATTTTTATGTTAAAGAATACTATCTTTTATTTAATTTTTTCGACTAAACTTTGAAAGTTTTGGACGCAGCGCATACGATTCTCTGGTCGCTCAAGGTCGCCGGCGTATATCGTCGCCTTAACTGTTATCTATTAAAAAATATTTTATTTTATTCAAACACATTCATCGGTTTCTAAGTAGACTTCAACTATATCCGACGGACGAAAGGACATATGTAACCAGGGTGGTTACATATATGTCCTTTGGTGACTGTACATGAAGTTTATTTTAATTTATTAAGAGGGAGGGGAGGGTAATACAACAAAATGTAGATTGTTCTTATATTCTTAGTATTTATTAACATATATTAGTGTGAGCATAGATATCCGAAGTGTGAGCATTGCGTCTGCAATCTACTGGCTTAACAGCCGCGTGATCGACCGGTTTCCCATACCTGGCTTAGAGAGACTTAAATTTTGTCAGCGTTATATATGAAAAATTATTTGCTTAAAAAAATGGTCAAAATTGACATAAGCTGGTTTGTTTTAGTAGAACGAAATCCAATTAATCGACAGTAGAATTAAACTGCATTTTAGTTGCTCAATACAGTCTAAGATAATGTTTTTCCATAACAGAAATAGTAGGCCACGTGTGCGCTCGAGAATCCCCATCATTTCGTCCAGTAGTGGGTGTGGGTGAAGTAGGGGCGGCTGCGGGAGGCGGGGGAGGAGCTGCAGTAGAACTGCTGGATCTAGCGGAGCGTTGCTGGGCAGAGGCACCCGATGACAGGCCCAGCTTTGATGCAGTCAACGCCAATTATATCAAGTAAGTGAAGATGGTCATCATCTCTGCATCTTCCTATCCTACACTTGTCCCATGTTACTTGGGGTTAGCGCAATGTGCTTTCTTCTTCAATTCCTCTCTGACAACTGTCATGCTTTTACTAATAAAAAAAATAAACCAATTATTCTCAGGTTACAAAGACGCATAGATAAATGCCTTAACCTAAATATACAAAATACAATATAATAATTGTGTTAGTACCTAAATAAAACTTAAAACTATGTTAGTATCACTTTGTGTGTTCCGGTGGCACTTGACCGTGAAAGCGGCGAAATACTATATCCTGTGGCCAAAAGCTTTCTTCCATCACCTGGGGTGTGATTCTGTAAGACCTCATTCTAAACTTCGAATCTGAATCCGCTGTGAGTTTCTTGATTGGCATTCTAAAAACTCGGTTGATAATTCGAATTTACACTAGCGCCACCCTTGCGAGTGTGTCAGCGAGTTGAACTAAATTGACAGGGAGATTTTGACAGATAAAGTATGAGATGACGTAAGATGTGGCATTCTGTAAGGTAATTTCCGCACTCGAACTCAATTCTAAGTGTCAAATATATCAAGATCATTTTGAACCATAGGCGAAGTGAGAGTGAATAGCGATGTGAGATGCGAGTTGTTGTTTGAATTTTACAGAATCGACCTACTGATCCAAGTAACATGTTGGTATGACCACCACAAACTCCTTAAAGTTAACGTTGCGACTGACTCCCTTTTCATTCATATCATTCTTCACACAATCCATCCATCTTTTCTTTGGCCTTCTTCTCACTTTTCATTATATTACCTAATATTTATGACTCTTTTGGTCACATGCGTTTCATCCCTTCTCTTCACAAGCCCTTTACTAGTTATAGGTATAAATAACATTCACAAATGTTGACATAGGGCAGAAGCTTATAAACTGGAAGTAAAAGCACAGTTAACATCAGTCAAAGCAAATAACAGAAAACTAAATACAAATTGGTGATTGAATATCGGGCGGTCAGCAGCGCGGTGAAATTTCATCGCGCACTCAAGCAGTTGCCAGGCATACGAGCAGTTGGCATGAACTGCTTAACAACAAAACAAAAAGCGTGCGGGCGTGACGTGGAATGCACGGCGTGGGCGGAGAGACTGCTCGAGAGCAGTCGACAGCTCGAGCAGTCAGTGTATGCCTGGCAACTGCTTGACTGCACGATGAAATTTCATCGCGCTGTTGGCCGTCCGAAGCAGTTGCGACTGCTCGAGTGGTGCCGTGTATGTGTGTACGTAGAGAATACTATAGTTTACTATGCAGTCGCAGCCTGATGCAGTCGATCCTGACTGCTTCAAGCTGCCTGTGTATGACCAGTCTAATATTTTTACTATAGCTTGAGCTCGTCCACACTAATATTATAGTTAAATGCTAAAGTAACTCTGTCTGTGTAAAAATACTATGTAGTCCCTCATCACGTTAAAACCACTGAATCGATCGTAATATAATTTGACAAAATGGTAGCTTGGGATCTAGATAAGGTCACGACACGGTGGGCGCAGTGGTTGAGCGATTGACTGCTACGCAGCGTGTTACAGGTTCGAATCCCGCCCAGGGTTTTCTATTAGTAAATAGGTCGCCTGATGTCTCCAACGTGGGCACACGTCGCGCAGCGGGAAATGCTAGCATAGGCAGTTTTGGGTCAGCGAGCTCCACTGCGTCACCCGCTGCTGATATTGCACGAGTTGCAAAATGCGCTGCCGCCGTTGCTGACACGACGGTAGCCGAGGTCGTGACCCCTAAACGTGCCTACGCCGCCACGCACAAACCAGGAAGGGGGATAAGAAAAGCTCCTGTGAACCTGCCGACAGAGGTCCAAAACAGCGAGGCCCTACGGGCACGTGTGACATGGATGGCTTCGTGAAGGTGGAGAAGAAGAATAAGAACAAGCCTCTTAGTCGGAACCAGTACGGGACCGCGCTGGCAGGACCCAATACGCTGCGTCCGGCAACACCTACGACGCAGCTCTATGTGTTCCGGCTACATCACACCACGAAGATTGAGGAGATCGTGGAGTATGTTCGAGCGAAGACAAGCTGGACCTTAAGGATGAAGAAGATTTAGTCGCGCCACAACACGAGTCCCGACTTTTTATATTAAAACCTTCCTCAAGGAAGAGTTTTGGCCGTAGGGTGTCGTGTATCGGCGATTCCGCGGAAGGCTACGCGACACCACGCAGCGCAATAGGACGCCGTCACTTCGTGTATTTTTATAAATATGATGTATGATAGTCTGTAAGGGTCATATATGTTATGGGTCTTATGTTACCCGAAATAAATGATATTATTTATTTATTATTATTAGTGTGATGAGCATTTGTGTTTGCCTTGTGTCTGGTTGTTGTTTATCTATACATGTTTGTATTTAAAATGTATTTGTGTATGTATAGATATCCGTGATATCAGCTGTCTGATATCCATAGTACAGGGTCTCCCTAGATTGGGATCAGATGGCCGTGTGTGTCCCCACATATTATAATATGTCACATTTCACACTGGTGGCAATTTCATGTCGTGTGTAACCGGTGGATGCAAGCGGCAGGTCGCCGCTCGTTGTGGCGTTCTATGGGGGATGCCTATGTTCAACACTGGACGTCTTATAATGGTCTTGGCTGATAATGATGATGATGATTATACTATTATTATTATAGGGTACTTTTTAATCCGCCACTTTGTCCGTGTTCGTGATAACCGAGAGTCATGCGAGTCCGTTCCTGAGGTAGCTGCGCGGTGCGGGAGGGGTGACAGTTGTCACAAAGTGACGTATCAGTGAGCTCTCGCGTCATACCACCACACCCAACGTCGTTAAGCGGTCGGGCTATAATAATTATATTATATCCTTACTTAGAGGGTACTGTGACAACCTGATGGACGATCTCCTTCGCCGCATGGAACAGTACGCCAACAACCTCGAGTCTCTCGTCGAGGAGAAAACTGAACAACTGTCGCTTGAGAAACGGAGATCTGAAGAACTACTCTATCAAGTACTTCCAAGGTATCTAACGTTATCTATTTAAAGACTGTCCCCTACAGGTGCGTTTTTATCGGCTGATAATATCCTAGTACAAAATGTACTGAACACAAATATCGCAATAACGCATCCGGTATTATCGACCGATAATGACGCGCCTGTGTGGGAGCCTTTTATCTCCAGGCATGGCTTTTATAAAATGACGCCTAAAAATGTTTGTGGATACACTTTTTCCCTGGAAAAGACGGTGTCAGTAAAAAACTTTTCTTTCTTTTCTTTTAAAATGTTCTTTAAACTTACTGTACTATTTTCATCGTTATTTTATCTTGATCTGTTTGATTTTATAGTTTATATTTTTAATTTGATTTCGTTTTTTTTTTAATGTAAACTCTTTACAGATCAATAACTTGTTTTTGTGGTTTTTAACTGTAAATTCAAGTTGGTAAAGTAAAAAAAAATCGTATTATTATTTATTTATATAATTTTAATTAATTAATTTGTTGCATGTATTGTTTATTTTTTTGGAACACACTGAAATATTAACGTCCGCCAAAACATAAACACGTCTGTGTGATATGACCGAAAGATAATACTAATACCTAGTATGTTCGTGTAGTGATTGCTGTGCTTATAACTCTTGTCATGTATGTGGTTTCGGGTTAGACACTGCGCAGGAACCAATTTAGGTTTTTTTAATTCATAATTATGCACATTCTTGTTGACTAGGAAAGTCAAGTGTATCTACAAATGTTTATTATGTACATGTAAATATTGTTGTTTCTGAAATCAAATATTATTACTATTAATGTTACTTCCACATATGGCATAATTATATTCTCTTTAAGTTAATCGAAAACATCACGAAAATCGGTGAAGGAAAATATAAGAAAACCCGGTTAATTTTAGTCTAAAATCACCAATCCGCTTTCAGCGGGCTTGGTGATCAATGCTCTTGCCTTCTCTGTATGAGGAAAGGTCTTTACCCTGCAGGAATAGGCTGGTATTATTACCTGAACAGGCGAAATGGGGTTTAAATACCTTTGCTATCTCTATATATAAAAATCTTCTGTGCGTGTGTATGAAAGTGAACTCCTCCTAAACGGGTGGATCGATTTTGAAGATTTTTTTTGTGTGTGTTCCAGTGGATTCGAGAATGGTTTTGATTCAAATTTGGACCCGGTAGGTGGCGCTGTAGTCGAGTTGTACGACTTTTTTATTTTAAGGGCAGGACAACGTCTGCCAGGTCCGCTGGTCCCTATATGGAACACAGGAGTGGTGGGCGTGGCGTGATGTTTTTATAGGGTGTAAATAAAAGGTCTATTCTATCCACATCCAGGCCCGTAGCTCAACAGCTGATGGCAGGTGAAGTGGTCCAGCCCGAAAGTTTCGAGTGTGTGACGGTATACTTCAGCGACATCGTCGGCTTCACCGAGCTGTGCGCGGCCTCCACCCCGATACAGGTGGTGGACCTACTCAACGACCTGTACAGTACCTTCGACAGGATCATCGGGTTCTATGATGTTTATAAGGTTAGTTTTTGACATATAGTGAAAAAAACATACAAACCAACGTAGAACGTAAAACGCATGCCCCATCAACGGTTTGAGCTGTTAATTTAGAAATGATACAATTTTATTTTTAGGGTACCGTGTACATCTGTTTGGTCTGCATTTATTTACCTGTAAGATATTTAAATACATGAGGGGCACCGAATAAATGCAATTATTTGTACATGCCAGACATGACTTGGAAAGGGTTTGGGCTAATTCACGTAACTAAAGAAGTGCAGTTGCAGTTAAGTTTCGATCAAAACAACGCTTTTCGTATTCTCTACCGCTATCAGACACGCTCGCGTCAAGTTCGCGTCAAATTCGCGTCAAATTCGCGTCACGCGAGCGCAATAACGGCATTCTGCTGATGCGCGTCTTTGGTGCGTGCTTCAGAACGCATCAAGATCGGTATTCTACTATTCGTTTGACGTCTCAAAATGACCGTTAAAAAACACTTA
This sequence comes from Charanyca ferruginea, assembly GCA_947361185.1. Classification (NCBI taxonomy): domain Eukaryota; kingdom Metazoa; phylum Arthropoda; class Insecta; order Lepidoptera; family Noctuidae; genus Charanyca; species Charanyca ferruginea. The sequence continues at coordinate 20,785,905 of OX376069.1, read as the reverse complement.
AATCTGTACTGGGGTATTATTATAATATTATAATAACGTCATATTCTATATATACTACTCAAAACAAAATAAGGGCCACAAGGTATTTTGTCTGTACCATGAAAATAATAAAACCAATATATATTTTTTGTCTCCATAACGAAAACTAATGTTGTTTTTACCATGTAAACCAATAAATTTATTGAAATAATAATGATTAAAAAGTTTATTTGCTTTTGAAAGAAAAAACACATTTTAGGTTAAAAATAAAAACAACGTAAAGTTACTGAAAACAAAAGAAAATACTCCATGCTCATCTTTTAGTAACGGCTATGCCCCCCTCGTTTAGCTACGCACTCCTGAAGCCTGGAGTGCATGCTCTCAATCAAATGCCTGACATTTTCCATTGGAATCTCTTCCCAGGTCTTTTTCACAGTGTTGATGAGTTGCTATTGGTTGTGGATTTCCTGATCACCGTCTCTAACTCTTCGTTTCAACTGATCCCACATGTGCTCTATTGGATTTAAGTCCGGACTGTTCGCCGGCCACGGCAAGACTTGAATTGGAGAGTCTTCCAGTACAAACCGAGTCGCTTGAGCCGTGTGTGCACGAGCATTGTCTTGCATCAAGATGAATCCAGGACCCGCTCGCTGTGCAAATGGGATCACATGTGGTCTGACAACTTCCTCAATATACCGCTGAGCAGTAACAGTAGCCTCATTTAAAATAGCGAGCTCAGTTTTGCCGTGTAAGCTTATCCCGCCCCAAATCATTACATTTGGACCACCAAAACGATCGACTTCATGGTTGCAGGCTTCTGAAAATCTCTCGCCGCGTCTTCTCCATACTCTAATAAACCGATCGTCGTTAAAAAATTTAACTTTGCATTCGTCTGTGAAGAGCACCATAAAAAAATAAATTACACCAATATGAAAAAATACCTCGTGGCCCTTATTTTGTTTTGAGTAGTATATATTAAATACATCTTATGTAAGTTTGGTACAGTTTGGTTGACGTGCAGCTCACGTGCAGCTCACGCGCAGTTCAAAGATTACAGGAATACCGTTTATCACTCAAACTTGAACTTAACTGCAACTGCACTATAACTTCATCGGCGCATCATAAAATTACGTGAATTAGCCCTCTGTTCTATTCTGTAGTCTTCTTTCTTCAACCGCAACGATAAGTCGCCAAATATCAAAATTAAAGAGAGTGGATTTTGTAATACAAGCGACCCGCCCGGCTTCGCACGTGTGCAATGTAGATCAAACTATACGTATAAACCTTCGTCTTGAATCACTCTATCTATTGATGAAAACCGCATTAAAATCCGTTGCGAAATTTAAAAGATCCAAGCGTGCAGACCGCGGGAGCGATTGTGATTTATACTATGTAAAGATTACATGTAATGATTTTACAACAAGTGTCTCGATCAACACAGAAACTATCAAATATAAAATGCGTTAGCATAGAGGGCTGTAACAGCTAAATACACACGATGGCTCGTAGCTGACTGGAGTGTCTCAACACTTATTAAAAAATATAACTTATGTTTTGCCTTATAGGTAGAAACAATAGGCGACGCTTACATGGTAGTGTCTGGTCTCCCGGAAAGAAACGGTGATCTTCATGCTCGGGAGATCTGCCTCATGGCGCTGGCTATTGTGGAAGCGGTTCGAGGCTTCGTTGTAAGACACCGGCCTACACATCGGTTGGAGGTGAATTTTACAAATTGGTTATAGCAATTTGTGGAAGAGCGCATCTTAGTATACACAGCGTCATCAATTGCTTACCTCCCACGCATTACAATTTCTTCGGATAGAGGGTAAGCAGTTGAAGACTCTGTCCGTACATACCACTTCCAGTTGTGCATGCTTTGTGTATGTTTACGTTTTAACTCTGTCAAATTGTATTACTAGCGATTATCTTAGATTTGGTTTTTTTTTAATATTGTTATTTTAGCCAAAGCTGTACGTCAATTAACCTTTTGACCGGGAAAGTCATGTATTTATGACAAACCAAAATGTGCCCAACACACTAAAGTCACGACTACATGACAGACTATTTATTATAAACTAAACAAAACATTGAAACAATCAATCAACATCAATTATTTTAAAAGAGTAAGTATGGAGTTTCTTGCCCATTCTTCTCCATGAAACTACCTTTTGGAAGGCAACTTGGGCAACTAGATTCAATTTTTCTTTTATGGCGTTCAAAATTTACTTCTATTGGTCTAATTTAAATAAATTATTTGACTTTGACTATATACCACGCAGCTCGTTCAATTGTTCTAGCTACATATTTTTCCCTTATGTCATGATTAGGTCCGTATTGGTGTCCACTCCGGTCCAGTCTGCGCTGGCGTGGTGGGGGTCAAGATGCCTCACTACTGCTTGTTCGGAGACACGGTCAATACAGCCAGTCGAATGGAGTCTACTGGACAACGTAAGTTTCATTTATGAATCTACATGTAAAAATAAAATGTAAAAATAATATTTCCCGAGCAGAGAGAACACGTTTGCGAGAATATCGACGCAACTAGAAAATATTGAGTCACCTGTGTTACCAGATAAATGAGAGATTACCTTTTACGGCTCGCAACTGTTTATTTCTCAGATACGACTAAGTATTTATTTGTTTATAATAAACACACCAGCAGCACAGTCAGTTACTACAATTCAAATAAAAAAAAACATCTATAAGGGGTATTTGGGTACAGTAGGTACGCTCACCGTATCTTGGCGGTCCTGAAGTCTGAAGTTAGCTGTTTGGCTGCGCAATGGAACTTTAAGGAACGAAATTGTCTACTGCGCAGCTAATCGGCTAACTTCAGAAACGCTAAGATACGTGGACCGTATTGAATACAGGATTATTTTTAAAACACTAATTACCTCACAGGACTATTTGACTAACAAGAAAAACAGCAATTTTAGTTTTAATACTAAACACAATAGATATATTTATCAAAAATAGACTGTCAAGATTTTGCTATATTACCCACACTTTTTAACCGACTTCAAAAAAAAAGGAGGTTATCAGTTTGACCCGTATGTTTGTAAGTATGTCTGTATGTATGTATGTTTGTCTGCGATTATCTCCCGTTTGGTTAAACCGATTTTAATGCGGTTTTCAGAAAAGTGTTTGTTACATTTTGGAGAAGGTTTTAGTATACAACAAACTGAAATTTATTTAGTGCTTTCTGAAAAAAATAACAAAAACCGAGAAGACGTTTTCGTTTCTTTCTTTGGAGGACAATCTCTGTTTTAACTGTTTTGCCGTTCCTTAATGGATTTTGGTGATAAGGAGGGACTAAAAAGTGGAAAATAATTTAAAATAAATTATTTTTTTGAAAATAGAGAACCGCCTTAAAAAACACCTACCCTACACCTACCCTACACCTACCCTACACCTACCCTACACCTACCCTACACCTACCCTACACCTACCCTACACCTACCCTACACCTACCCTACACCTACCCTACACCTACCCTACACCTACTCTACACCTACCCTACACCTACCCTACACCTACCCTACACCTACCCTACACCTACCCTACACCTACCCTATTCCCCTACCCTACACCTACCCTACACCTACCCTACCCTAACCCTTAACATTTGGATGGGGGATGAAAAAGGGGTGAAAAAAGGGGATGAAAAATAGATGTTGGCCTATTCTCAGACCTACCCAAAATGCACAAAAAATTTCATCAGAATCCGTCAAGCCGTTTCGGAGGAGTACGAAGTCGAAAACTGTGACACGAGAATTTTATATATTAGACTTTAGCACTGAACACACGTGACTTTAGTTTCGGCTTATCACTTTTTAGATTTTTTATGAACGCGGTTCTCTTTTTTTTCAAAAAATCATATTTAGAGTGATTTATTTAAATATTTTTAATTAAAAATTATGAATGATTAAGTCATAGAACAAAAGTTGTTGATTATTATGCCAGTAATATAGTCCGGATCGACCGGTCATTCTAATTATGCCTTATTGGATGGGTGACCATCCAATACCTCCTCGGAAAGCACGTTAAACGGTTAGTACTGGCTTTCATTCGTATATCTTTGACAGTCATTATAGGTAGTCAGAAGCTAGAAAATCTGACAAACCGTTTTATCAAGGGGTGTCATGTTACCCAGCAACCGGGTTGTGGAGGTCAGATAGGCAGTCGCTCCATGTAAAACACTGGCCGACCCCAACATAGTTGGAAAAAGGTTAGGCAGATGAATGTAGTAGGTACTGCGAGGTTTTTAGTGATTTACAAATATCACGTAATTCCTGTATACATAAAGTCGCATTCTAAACAGATTTTCTCCTAAACTATTGATTGAAATGTTGTTACGAATAGGGTATTTTTGATCCCAAACTAGTATAAAATAGGTTTAATCGATAATTTGAAATAAGTTGTTTCACGAGAAAATGGCTTTTGAATTTTGCTACCTGTATTGTACACATATTTATACTCGTGCGTGTACATAACTTACTTTAGCTGTAAGCAAGATAAGATAAGTGTAAGCAAGATAACAAAATAAGATGAAACCGCGATTTACGTGGCGGGATAAGACAGATTTATTACAAGAAGTACTTTAACAACCAGATTTGTTAGGAACTCCTTAATTACGAACTTTATCACAGGGTTGAGTACCGTAATAAAACTCGGTCAAAGGTTTACGTTTTATACTTATTTAGGTTTTATTGAAAGAACATTAAATTACCGTTTTGTCACCAACTCCCTACTCATTGCCAAATAATTCTTGAACTGATCAATAATCAAACTTTCGAAATAGTTTTATCACAATAAAATATTTACTATCATCATCATTCATCATTTCAACCTTTAGACGTCCACTGCTGGGCATGGGGGACCTATGCCCAGCAGTGGACGTCAGGGTGGGGTTCAGCCGTAATCGCCATGCTTGGCCGATGCATGTTGCCGATTGCAGTAGGTGTTATGGGACTCAAAACGACGCTGCTGCCCATCCTCTGGTCAATATCCCTCTGTCGTCTTCTACGGCACCCACGGGTTGAAATGGGGTGGTGCTATTCGTAACCGGCACCACACGGCCAATATATAGATGGAATAAATATCTACTATACGCGTGTCTTTCCGCAAATCAAAACCTTTTTTTCTGCACACATCCAGATGATTACGAACAATTTAGGATCACGCTATCGCTTTGGTGGATTACTGTTATGATAGCTTTAAAGGAGATGTTTAATAAATAAATAAATAACTTTCTTTAAAGTAATAGTCCGTTCTTCCTTTTGTTGTTGTGCCAATCATAGATAATAATTATTATTATAGTTGAAAACAACAGCTGTATTATAAATGTATAAATCACGGTTAACAAAATAGTGTTCAATTTGCTTTGCCAATCTATGATTTTGTCACCAGATTAAGAGTTCTTCATAACGAGCCGATGGCAAACACAGATATGTATTATGTGTGTATGAGTGTGTGTGGATATGTATTATGTTTAAATGTGTGTGTTGTGTTTGTTCTTGTCAGATTCTTTGTTTGGCCCATTATTCAGCCACGGCAACGTCATCAGCTGATTAAGAGTTAACCATGTTTATATCTGAATTAAATTCGTTAGTCAGTTTGCAGACAGGACTCCAGACAGGGGTCATATTGTGACATATGATTACTAATATTGTTCCGCGGCAAAATGCTATCGTTTATGTATAGCTCCGACTCTCTCTTGCACAGGAAAAACAATGGCATTAAGATTTGACAATAAACCCCAGTACTGCTGTGTATTAAAAGCAACAACTAATTTCTTGAACACTTCTAGCGCTAAGGATCCACCTCAGCGAGAACACTCGAGCATTACTCGACCAATGGGGCACCTTTGTGGTCGAGCGCCGTGGCGAGGTGGAACTGAAGGGTCGCGGAAGAATGCTCACACATTGGCTGCTGCACTGCTCCGAGCCAGAAGCCAGGCCACACACGCAAGGAGTCCAGCCACCTCCACAATATCCGATACTGTTTCCTGCATTACCACAACCTGCATTATCCTTACAAGTTCCTTACCTAGTAGTGGACCCTCCTACATTAGCTGCTTGAAGAGTAAGATACTTTATGTCTGGATTTCAAGGTGAAAGCGCTAGGGAGCCCGCAAAATTCAAATATGTTTGTAAGCTTGTAAACGTCATACTTTCATTAAATAGGCACATTTACGAGTTTTTATAAGTTAGAGAGTTATAATAATAAATCATTTATTTCAGGCTGCATAGGTCCATAGAAAAATACCTTAACCTAACTATACCTACTTTATAATGAAACTTGTGAAACTTGTGTTGATTTTATAATTAGTATAATTCTTTAAATGCATATTTTTTTGTTATTCCCGCGAATAAAGTTTTTATTACATTACAACCTGATACTGAGCCACAAATTGTAAAAAAACGTAAGAAAAATTGAATTTCGTGGACTGCCCTTTCGCATCCCGCTTAACTGAGAACACTGTGAAGGCGTTTCTGCCCTCTTCCAAACTTGAAACAAAGTGTCTATAATATGTAACTTCTGACTGATCGAATTCATGATCATTATCATCTGTTAGTTCGTCTTGCCGGTCTATTCTGTAAAAATGTCCCTCGATGAATTTACGTAGATGTGAATTGCCATTCCACCAATGGTATAGCCAGCGCACCTCAAACTCACTTCACCTAAATGCAGAGAAGATGTTTCCAGAATAGTAGGTACTGCTAATCTCATGAATTGGGGGCTTCCTACGAAAGATATTAACTAATAGTAGGTAATCCATTAGTATGTATACAAAGATTAATTATTAGATTTAAATTGGGTAATGATTTAAATAAAAAATGAGCTGTCAAAATTCATTTCCCAAAGATTTTTGCGCCAATTTATGCTTATGACGTCACTTGTAGGTAGTTTATTTGCTAACTCAATTGTAAATCTATTTATTGATTTCAAAGCAACTAAAAAAATAATTTTACAGTTAAGTAATTGAAATTATATATATTAATAAATTAATCGAATTTTCAGAGCTAAAATCAAGTGCTTTTATTGAGGATTTGTCTTGCTTAATGGTGTCATCTTTCCAATTAAAGAAAATATTATATCATTAGAATTCTATATTAAAATACGCGTTATTTAAATTCCAAAAAAAAAGATGAATAGAATCATAGAATTGTATAATGAACACGGTCAGCCCACGTCTTAAATCACCATTAAACAAGCTTACTGTCAAAGGCAAGCCTAAAAAAGCAATATCTTTGATAAATGTCCAACAATTTATATTAAACAGACGTCCATAAAACATAAAATATGAGGGTTAAACTAAAAATAACAGCTACGTTACTCGAATGCAAATTTTATGAACATTTTATCCGTGTACACTACTTAATGACTTGACAGTGATAACATTTACATTTTACTAGCTTGTACATCACAATGAAGATTTAACGAGATCATTTGCATTTGGTCCACACGAGCGTACAACATTTGTTACGAACAGATGCATCTGAATTGCATTTTGGTGCCATTGCGGACAAAGTTGAAATTTAGTGAAATAGATTATGCACGCGACTTCGTCTGCGTGAATTAGGTTTTAATTTTTTTGCACGGAACCCTAATTATTTTTATATAATTAAAGTAGACTATTTTACTTCTGATAACATCAGCTATATGCCTGTAAAAGCCCGCCAAAATCGGACCAGCCGTTTCGGAGATTAGCTGGAACAAACAGACAAAAGTTCACAATAAGATTAGACATTTACTCAAACCTTTTTTACAGTCCGTTCAACCGATTTTGACTTCTATTGCGTTGGTAGCATAACAAATGGCAACTGCAGTAAACAGTTGTTATTGTAACCACTTTTTGCCTCTAATGTCATCTTAAGCCTACGGAATAGAAGTCAAAATCGGTTGAAGGGACTGTAAAAAAGGTTTGTGTTTATGTCTAATCTTATTGTGAACAGGGTATAGTTATTATTAACTTAGTGTAAACATTCAGAATTAAAGGTATGTACAGTAACAAGTGTAACCGAGCAAGTATTTTTTTTTTAATTAAGTAGATTACCGATAGAGACTACACAATTACATGCATGGTAACATAGACACGGGCAATACAAGTGTGCGCTTCCAATTATAGGCAACCACATCATTCACTTATTATCTAGGTACAATTTTGTTACGGAAGGAATCATTAAAATGATTCATAATACAATATAAGTCATGGAAAAGGAATCAAAACTTCTACATCATATTTCAATCTCAGAAGGGAACAGAGTACAGTACGCAAAAGAGAAAAGTATCCATGTCGTCGGGAATAGTTGAAGATTTCTTAGAAACCAATGGGGGCTTTCAAATGAAATTTTATTAAATCATTGAACTGTTTATTCTCTACTAGCTTCTGCCCGCGACTTCGTACGCGGATCCTGTTGCTTATGCCAGCGACAACGGGGTCGGCAAAATCGAAGATCTGAAACGTCTGATGTCGAATTCTAAGAGCCCGGGGACGGGAAAACAACGGGATGCGCGAGATGATTCGAGACGTTCAAAAAGTACAATTTTGAATCATACCTCCGATGGCGGAATGCCGTAGTCAATCATAGGAGTATACGTAAATGAACTCCGTTCCTTACCAACCCAAGGAAGGTCGCCATGACCAACGGCTATATCTTGAGACACATACGATTCTTCAGATGATATCGACATTCTGTTCAGAGAATGTCGAAGTCGATCAGAATTCAAACGTTCGTTGCGCTCTTCTTCTGTCTCTTCATGCCGTACTCCAGCAATTCTTTTTCTCTCACTATCTAATTGATTATGAATATTTTGTTGTGTGCGTGTTCGGGACAATCTATACTATAATATTATAAAGCTGAAGTTTGTTTGTTTGTTTGGTTGAACGCGCTAATCTCAGGATCTACTGGTTCGAATTAAAAAAATCTTTTTGTGTTGGATAGTCCATTTACCGAGGAAGGCTATAGGCCAATGCGAAGCTGGGTCGGGTCGCTAGTGTATGATAATCTCGATCAGCAGTTAGTCGTGCATCACGTTCATCATTCGGTTCAAAAGACCTGTTAGTAGATGTGCGAATACGCTGAGAACTCAAGCGTGATTCTGTATCGGTAAACGTTTCCGATTCGCGAAACAATGCATGTCGCTCACGATCAGCGGACAGTCGCGCATCACGTTCCGCAGCACATGCGTAGATACGCTGAGAACTCAAGCGCAATTCTCTATCCGTGAACGTCTCCGACTCGCGAGTCAATGTATGACGTTCACGATCAGCGGTCAGTCGCGCATCATACTCTTCACTGGTCTCTAGAGACCTGGATGTAGATGCGTAAATACGCTGAGAACGCAGGCGTGCTTCACGATCTGAAGAGGTTTCCACGGAGCGAGTTGCAGCCTGATGTTCTCGAACAGCATCAAGTCTCTCCTGACGCTCTTCGGTAGATTCTTGGGATCTTATGATCCTCAATCTTTTAGCTCCTTTGGAACATTGGGAAAGATTTGACCTCTTTCTAGGCATGGTTATAGTTTTATTGTAAAGAAGATACCTGATCAATTAAAATCTAAGTGACTGCTCCCCTGCGATACCGGGTCGGCTACCGTGTCACGAAGATAAAAGATAAATGGAAAAGGAAATTAAACACCCAAATAACATAAGCCCGAAGGCATATTTATTCGATAAAATAAAAAAAGAAATGGGAATTTTGGCCAGTAGAGTCGAATTTTCAATGATATACCATCGTCATCAAAAATCAGTCCTAAACTGTTACTGCCTTCACCGCGTGGAGATACTCCCAGCTTATGTTATTTTATAAGATACAGTGAAATTAGTGATAGCTTTGATTTTCACATCAGATGTTTCTGATCTTCGATTTTTATAAGTCAACAGGAAATGCCCATCAGACCGAACAACTTTTGCTAAGACGTCATTCCTATATGTGTCATGGTGTAGCTGGGCTCTTGGAGTTCCACATCAGGTGTTCCAGATCTTCAAATTTATTCTCTCAGCAGAAAATGCTCATCACGTGGAACAATTTTTGCTATGGTACCATTTTTGTATCTCTTATAGTTTAGCTGGTCTGTTGCGGTTCTGCATCAGGTGTTCAAGTTTACAAGATAAATTATAGCCTATATGTTGCCTAGACTTAATACCTATACAACAAAAGAAAAATTTTTCAAATCCGTCCAGTAGTTCCGAAGATTAGCGTGTACAAACAAACAGACAAACAGACAGAATTTTTTTTTGGATTCGTGCTCTATTACTGTTCCTAAACCCCCCTCAATTATTATTTTTTTAATATATTCAATGTACAGACACAGTTTTGTTACTGTTTTATTATATGTATAGATAAATTGTATTTTATTTTATTCATAAAAACCTATCGGTTTCTAAGTAAACTTCAGCTGTTTCCGGCGCCATGGACTGGACTTTGGTGACCGTACATAAAATAACGCTGGAAGTAGGTACTTTCCTAACACGTACACCCGCTGGTGTCAGTATAGAAAAAATGATTGCGTAGTTTAGTGTCAGTAAAGTTTTAGTCTACGCTATAAAATTCACAGGTCACAGGCTGAACTCCGAAATAAATCACGGAATTTGGCATTTGCGGAAAGTTTTTCCACACGATTCATTTGTTTGTATTGCTAAATAAAAAATACGACCTAACACAGCCTTGTAGGCAATATTTTACCGAAGAGAAGTGAACCAGAAAATACACATGTGTCTACCTTACAAATAACTGCGAAAATGAAAAAAATGTTTACTAATACATTCCAATTTCGTTATTCAACGGAATGTTCCCCTTTTCCTTTAAACGAGCAGTAATTTTACTGTAAGTTACTTCGTGTCTTCTCTCGAGAGAGGAAAACGATTTCCATGGAAGATTACACACCATATCGTAGCAGTACAGCGTGACAAATGAAGGCGTATGTTTAAATTTGGCTGGGGGGGAACATTTATAAAAAATGCCTTTATGAAGAAAATGTATTGCAAAATAGAAAAAAAATAACAATTATGCGAGTTTGTACATATAAATTAGAATGATATAAAATAAATTTGTAATTTTTTGATAAGTCTAGGTAGGTACCTTCTTTTAGGAACAGTTAGCAAAAGAGATCGTCGTTTAGGTCGGCCAGGGTTACTTAGAAACCGACGGATATTTTTGAGTAAAATAAAATAAATAGTTCATGAATTAAATCAAATTTCATTAGAAAACATCCATTGGTTTGTAAGTAGACTTCAACTGTATCCAGCTACCCTGGTTACGCATGTCATTTATTGAGCGTACCTACACACGTCTTCGTGTCTCCAGCTTATATGTATAAAATCGACAGTTTTTCTTACTTTTAGTAGGCAAATGTTACCTCTATTTTCCTCATAAAGCGTCCCTTACGCAGTTACGTCTTATTTAATAAAAAATTACGTTTTATTTTATAAAAATCTTAGTATAATATATATGTATAATATTGACATCTCTTGTATTTTCTACCACCAATTATTTATAGTGTAAGAAAAATCTTTTTACTGTACATCTTCATTGTAAATAGTAAGATATAAGTGTCAAGTGAGCTGTAAGATATTTTTAATGTTATTAACTTCACGCCTTTGAATCTATTGTCTAGACAAATTGGACTGTCTACATAAAAGTGGCGATATTTTGTTCCAAACAATTTGATAACTTACTAGTCAAAATATTTTATGGAGTTAAACTAGAAACTTTTATTATTAATAAAAAATACTTTCTCATTATTATACAGAACGAACACTATCCTATTTACGGTAATATTTTTAATTTAGGTGTAAAACTTATGTGTAATTTATAATAGTAGATGCTTTTCTTGTAAGATTGCCTTCAAAGTATTTTCAATGTACCAGTATAATTATTTACGAATAGTTATTGTAACTATCCGTTCTTTGACATAGAAACCGAGTATCAGTAGTGCCAAATTCCATACTTTTTTAGTAAACTATCTATAATATATTGTACCAAACAATACATAATAGTTATCTAGTATTTTAATATAGAATCTATAACGTTGTCCCTAAATGTCTATTTTTATATGAATGTTGAACACATAAATGTAGAAGCTTTTATTTATTTTACGTCAATTAACTGTGAAAAACGACAATTATTTTCTATGTTTGGTGATAAAATAAAAGAAGAAAATTGTATTGTGGTTTTATTTAATGAAGTGCAAAAAGTAGGTGAAACTAGGTTATAAATAAGAATAAACGGCCTTGTTTGTGTTGAAAAACTCGTAAATGGAGCAGTTAAGTAGACTAGACAAGTACTTAAGTAATTGACCTAAACAGTTAACGACTAAGAATAATACTTCTACAAGCAATTGTCGTCATAGGCATAGACACTTCTAATTAAATCACTTGTACTCACAATAACACTCTAATAATAATACAATGCAAACAAAGAAGATAATATTATTCTTTAAAATCTAACATTATATTACTGTCCCGCTCTAAAGCATTTAACTTACTCTTCTTCACAATCGTATAGTTCGAAGACTTCTTCCTCAAAATCTCTAACAAAAATATTATCAAAGAAATTACACAGCCAAAACTGAGGCAGAGAAAACAACTGAGCGTCTGGTGATGAGTCAACGGCGAAGGATCAGAATTGATGGTGGGAACGTAGGTGGTCTTCATAACGGCTCCTTTTTCCAACAAACCACTTTCAATCATCCTCGGTAACCATACCAGAAGAGGCCTCACAAATGGAGAGTATATCCTCATCCATACAACCAATGGTACTGTCAGGATGGAGTCAGGCAAAATGTGGCCACATTCGTTCTCCTTCTTCCCTTGTGACGCGCAATACGCGAAGGCATACTCCAAAGACGTAGCTAACACAAACTTCTTCTTGCCATCCATCACATCATGAAATACCTCATCAAATTTCACTTCAGGTATTATTTCAAATCCATCCCTGATTAGGTCATCGAATTCAAAATGAGCATAAATACCAGCACGACCACCAAACTTGTATCCACTGTCTAGAGTCTCTTTCAAGTTTGCGAAGTTGCCAGTTAGAGTATCAGTTTTTAAAGCACCAATGAGAACGCTCTGATACGCATTCCTGACGACGAAAGTGAACCACAACCACAATCCTACAATGTAGAAATCTCGGAATCGTAAGGGAGCTACTCTTATCGTTTGACCTAGCATGGCTCCCCATACTCTAAATGCGGCACCTTGAACCTTGTCAAAGTTGCTAAAATAACGATTACAAAATCGCTTTGCACGTTTAAATTTCAAGACAAAAGGAAGAGAAATTACCAAAAATGTTACCACTAGGAGAATTAGCCACAAATACCCGTTTAGAGGCGAAAGCAGTCGCCACCACATCGGACCTGGAGCGACTGGAGGAGCCAGCCACGCTATACGAATTCTAAAATACGACATCGAGTAATCTAGGAGACCTAATCTATCTACTCCTAAAGGTATTGTACACGTTGAAATGTTTGCAAACCCTGAAATTACATCATTTAAAGAATCAGACCAGTTCTTAGCACGATCTGAATCGATGCTTATGTAATCTCTTACAGACACTATAGGTGTAAAATTCATGATATCTCGGAGTAGCCTCACTATAGCTTTCTTTATTATTTGTAGCGGAATCTTCTTTTCTGCGCCCTCCTGGTAGTAGATCTTGTTTGTTGATATGTACAGAGGACACTCGTGCATGTTCCTCATTTTATCCGGATACATATCATAGACAGCCATACCCGGCCCCCAATAGTCAATCAGGACAGGTTCAGTATTTTGACAATTCAAATGGTTTTTATAAGGATAGTAAGTGTACAAGGCAACTTTGCTTTTCTTGTCTCTAGTGACGATAACAACATCGGTGACGTAATAGCTCCACAAAATGTTGATGATGTGATCAAGTTTCTTGCGATTTGAGTTTATGATTATGAGGAATTTGGCTCTGCCGTTGAATAGGTTTCTCCCTCTGAGGTCTGGCTTTAGCAAGCTCAACAGTCTCATGAAAGACTGGTAGTTATCTACAATGATGACCACTTGCTTCGCTGGCTCAGTTTCTCTACTTTCAATTATTACAATTCCTTTGTATGCTTTTAGAAAGTCAGTAACCAGTGTATCGTCTACATCCCTGTAAAGAATTACAGTGGTCTGTCGATAATTAAAATTATTATTCGCCACTTCTATAGCACAACTTATAACATCATCTTGTTTTTCCAAACAAGTAACAACTTTGAGATAAATTATAAAATAAATGAAGATTGTTTGAAAATCACAAGCCATGTTCAAAACTACTCTCAACGAAGACTTGAAAAGTTAAAAGGATTTTTCTTTGTTCGAAATAAAGTTGATGGACTGCGAGTGATTTTGATAGACGATCAGGGGTAATAAATCATCTTTTGTTTTAAATGCTGCGCTAGCGTTCGGTGCAGACATCTTTCGTGATGGATGCATGTAGCTAATGCAGTTGTTAAGGTAACATATAAAAGGATTTCTAAATCGTGATTAATCGTCTATAGAATGGCGTTAAATAACTTAATGGCCAGTAGCGTGATAAAGTATTGTAGGTTGATATAGGTAGTAGAATATGTGATCTTGATCCGCCGTTAATCTTGCAAAGGACGTTTAGTAATTTGCCCTTTTTAATTATCTAAGGGAAAGACCGTAGAAGTAGATAACCGATTCAAAACCTTGTTGTCAACAATAGACAATTTAGAAGGTAATATTTATATATTAAATAATTATGATAAAAGCTTTCTGATACAGAAATGTAGGATATTCTTATTGTTTGGAATTTATTTTCCCTATTGTTGGTATGGTACTTCATGAAGCCAATTTCAGAAATTTAAAATCGTGTAAAGGATGCGTTTTCCACTCAGCGACAATTAATGTTAAGAACTTATCAAAAATATCAGATTATTTTTTATAAATAAGATAATTACCCCCAGTTAGCATGTGCCGGTTATTTATATATATTACTAGCTTTTGCCCGCGGCTTCGCTCGCGTAGAATTTGGTCTGCCACATTAAGTTACGCGACATTTTTTTTGAATACTTTTTTTTTTAATGTACCTTCACATCGTACATCCCAGATTACTAATTTCAAAATTAGTTTCCATACAATCTTTGAACTCGTATACCTAATATTTAGAAGGAATCCCTTGAGGGTAGAATTATCTGAATTCCTTTCTAAGTGCTCATTACTTTTAACACTAGAGTACACGCGCCCCTATTTTTGACACCAATACACGCGTGGCCTACTATAGTAGGCCTTTTTGAAATATCGATAAATGTTTTTTTGGTTATATTAAAATGAAACTAATAATCAAAATAATATATTTGTTTATTAACGTTTTCAGAATAAACTTAATTTTATATGTAACAAGTAGGAACTTTGAATTACTAACAATTTACTTATCTAATAGAAACAAACAACGAAATTGGCAGTTCTGAGATCAATGTCTTACATAATTTTTTTAAACTAACGTTAATTAGAAAAATAAACCGTTTTCATAATATTCAGTACACACCACAGCCTGGTAATCAGGGCAAATTCATTAGTTGCAAGTCTTGCACCACTTTTTCGTTGATCAATATCGAGCTTTTTTACAATTTGCGCATCGACCAACTCGTCTCAACTTTGGTGTGATATCATGCTGTACTTCTTCAAGAGCGGTAATTGCAACGAGATTCGAGATCGAGATCTATTTACGAGAGCGGTAATTGCAACAATGTTTATCAAATCGAGAAAAATTTTAAGTTTCCATCGGCATCGTATTCTTAGGACACTGTATTATTTACACATCTTATCTCTACCAATACGTCACCACACTTAGTACGGTTGTAAAAAATAATTATTTCAGGCTTGCATTCTTCATGTGTATCGGGATCAATGGTTGCATCGTTATGCAATGCAGAAAGTAAGTTGACTTATTTTTTTTTTTTTTTGGGACAGTGACACAAAAGTCGTCTTTCTGAATACTGAAAATATAACTCTTGATTCCGAAGCTTTCAATCCAATTTTGATTTCACTGGTTTCTGCCTCACGCACAGGGCTTGAAAATCCGGCGCTAGTTCTCTTCTTCACTCTCAATTGCATCATCATCTCATTATAAGCCACCTCTCCACTTGTGCAGTACCCATGATTAGATAAATAAATATCTGCACAAAAGTAGTCAAATTACGAACTTGATATAATACATTTTATATTATAATACAAAATAAACATAAGTGCGATTATGGTAAAAGTAAATATCATTAAATATATACCTTATGCACTTGAAATACGATAAAAATGGCTTACCAAAATTTGGTACACCAGTACACGCGCGGACTACTATGGTAGGCCCGCGGCTTTGGCACCAAATTACAGAAATATGTGTTTGCGCAAAGGTCACATGCGGTACTGACCTGTTGACAAATTTAATAGAGCAGGCTTACCTGGAACCACACCGCTCTATCATACAAAACTGCTAAGTTATGAGTAAAAATGTTACCGTGGTCTACTATAGTAGGCCACGCGTGTACTCTAGTGAGCTATAATAGAACTCTGCAAATTTCAAAACAATAAAGGACAATTCTTATACGACTGAATTAAAAATAAAAAGTAATCAATCGCTATCTAGGATAAATGACATGACAATAAAAATGCATACAGAACACAACCATCAATGTCGTCTGCCCGCCGCCGGTCGCCGATAGGCGCTCCGTTCAAGTCAGTCTTAACGTGATAACTTTTAAACTATTCGGCCAAATTACTTAGTGAGAAAAACAAAGTTTATCTACATTAAATACTTAATGCGAGAAATGTATTCATTTTGATAAGAGTTTGATAATTATATACTAATATGTGCATTGTAAAATAGCACCAAATTTAATTAAATTTATGGATCACAATTTTGGTCGTACTGGCTTGCACATAAAATGTAGATATATGCTGTCGCGGACTTTTATTTAGACCTACTTAAGACAAACAATCCTGCGGTACATCATCTTTATGTAACTCCATTGGTTAAGGCAGCGCACGCCAAGATAGATCTCAGATGGAAGATTTTTTTCCGACTTAATTGACACGTATCGTTATATTATGACCAAAATTACCTAAAATCATTATAAATTGTAGCTTATGTGTTATTCTGATGAATAACCTATATTACTGTAAAGTTTCATTCAAATCGGTCCAGTAGTTTTTTCGTGAAAGGGTAACAAACATTCATACACGCACACATACATACATCCATCCTCACAAACTTTCGCATTTATAATATTAATTAGTAGGATAGGATTTACCTTTCTGCACCATTGCGCGTGTTCGCCCTTCTGTTGTCATGACAACGGACATAACAACATAATTGTAAACAAAACAGTATCGCCAAATACTGCTTCTTCCAATTAACTCAAATTATTATTACTAAGATCAAGTGACTCAGAAATTACGTCATATATGACTTCATAATAAAGTTTGGTCAACGATTTGCGACAATTAATTTTAACAGACCCATTTATTTTGTGAAAGTGTTATTATTATAGTGATTAAAGGTCAAATATTTTACATTCTAAAGATTTAAGGTATTTTAAATACTAACAGCTGTAAGATTATAGATATTTTAAGAACATTTCTGATCTGAAAGTCATGAAAGTCAAAGAGTTACGTCACGACTTTTGGTATTGGTGGGCAATAGTTATGATTGTGATAATAGTGGATACGAAGGAACTAGAAATGCCGGGCACCTGTCAGCCAGGTCATTATTATGAACCTAGTGCTTTAAACTGCATGACCTGTCCTGCTAATGCTTCTATGGTCACTTCTGCTGACGGTAAGTAAAGTTAAGTTCCTTTAGTGTTTCATCGTTCTTTTGCCAGACTCTTTACTACGTAACTACTTACGTCAAGACACTTCACGTATACATATAGACAGTCAACGTCAAGTGTCCTGTAACACCTATAAACCGTAGATAAAGACGTTTTTTATTTTTTTTTGAAAAAATAATATATACAGAGGCACATCAAGCTACAACAATCTGTCAAATGACAATGCCAGATCCTGCCCCACCCATGTACAGAAAAAGTAAATTAATAAAAATAATTGGAATGAATATAGAACCTTTCTATTGTAAATTGTTTTTCTTTAGAACTTGCGGATTACGAAATACCGACCCACAAAATACAAACTCATTTCACCTAAAATACAATTTAACCTATAATCAATGTCAGTACTGTTTTGTTATGTTTATTACTGTTTATTTATTGCTGATAACTAAAAATTAGTCACTAAGACTAATTTTTAGTTATCAGCAATAAATAAACAGTCACATGCTACATATTGCACATGACTTTTATTGAGTGGGGCAAAATTCTATAGAGTTTCTGGCATTGTCCTTTCTTTGAAAGTATTTCAACTTTATAATAAAAGCATAAGGATCGTTTTCAATTGGAAAAAAATGTCAGTTTGCTATTTGTTTGCTTGATGTACTGGCGTCTGTGCATCAGGTACCTTTTTCGGCTGAATAGTAGGCCCCAAGACAATGACTACCAGTGGGCATTTGGGTCTTCTTCTGGGCATTTGGAATCTATCCGTAATTAATTCCTTTTATTTTTATTTATTAGGTTTCGGTTGCTCCTGCGCAGAACATAGTGTGCCAGCAGGTATAAATCGTTGCAGACCGTGCAATGCAACTGAAGTGGTATCTGTTGACGGTAGTGCATGCGTGCCGCGTCGGTGTCAGAATGTTTCTGGCAAAATCACTTGCAGGAAGTGTCCCGGAGATTATATGACAGGTTAGAGTTTTCTTCAGAAGTCTTTAATTTCGTATTGTTAAAAAAAACAAAAAAGGCAATCGCCTTCAAGAACTACAAAGTAAAAAAACTTTTATTTCGCAAGTCGGCGAACTTGGTTCTGTTTGTTGTTTTGTACTTATTGCTTCCGACTTCCGAAATGAAAGTTATTTTTTCGCATTTTAGTGCCTACTTCTTATCATCCAAATAAATTTAGAAAGGTGAACACCAAAGAAATTAAGTCATTAATTTTCCACCCTTGAGTTAAAATATTTACATTAAATTTATATATCTTTTTTAATGAATAGTAGAATGTAGAATGGTAGGGATGATGGGTGTGGGATGTAGGTAATGTAGAATGGTGAATGTGTGGTAGAATGGTAGGTAGGTAATAAAGATCCATCGAAATCGGAGTACACCATAAAAAGTTGGTGTATTCCCGTTCATCCTACCGACTTCGTCCCCATCGTGGTGACGTGGTCAAACATAAAAAATATACGAGTCATCTTAAGACCCTACTCCTCTTTTTGAAGTCGGTTAAAAATGGTTGGCACTTTACGTGTGTACAACAGTCTACCTATAACATGTAACATAATTAACGCATATCCTGAAAGTAGTTTGTTCAGAATCATTTACTGAAACGATTTCTATAATTTTTAATGTAGGTAATATTTTACCCCAAAAATAATTAAAACTACGTAAATAACAGTCACACTACCGCTGTACAGTCAAAAACGGAAATGGACTGTAAATCAAGGCAATAAGACGTTTGACTTATACCTACATGTGTGACTGTGTGTGTGCGTAGCTTTGTACTGTGACCACAACCTTCGTCCAGAATCAGTGTAACTAATTTAATAAATAAACAACGCCTATAAATTTTAAACAAAAAATTCAGTGTATGTATTATGATTATAACATCATATACTAATTGGGGTGTCTCAGGGTGTGCGTTAATTACGTTACATGTTGTATAATAAGGAATAAAAATCTTCAAAGTAATCTCTTTTAGACCTTAATCGTGGACCTTACCCAATATAATTGATTTCAATATTGATTTCTCTACTCAGTAACCCAAAACATCGACGGTTCACCTCTCAAAGAGGTGCAATGCGTCAAATGCGCACGAGGCTATAAAGCACAGAACAACGTATGCGCAAGATGTGAGACCTGCACATGCGCGAAGAACCAGATCATTGTCAGAGGCATCTGTATACCGAAAAGTTATGTGAACTCCAGGCCCAAGTATGAGCAGAGTAGTCTGCATCCACTGGTCCTGTTGGATGTGGTCAAACATGAGTATTTGTGTATGGTAAGTAGATTTCGATGGTCCGTATGGTGTCGGACGTTAAGAATAGCACCATCCCATATCTTCCCGTGGGTGTCGTAAGAGGCGACTAAGGGACTCACCAAAGAATGGGTAGCAGCGTTCTCTGTGCCTTTGTAACAACCATACTGCGATCGCTAACCCGCCTACCAAGCGTGGCGATTATGGCAAAACCCCCCATTTCTTGGGGGAGGCCTATGTACAGCAGTGGACGTCTTTCGGCTGAAATTATGAAAAATGAAGTAGATTTCAGTAGTGGCATCCAAAATGGATTTAGTCACGAGCAATCAACTATTGACCGGACCGGACCGGTTAATGTGGCCGGCCAATGTGGCGACACTTGGGGGAGGCCTATGTCCAGCAGTGGACGTCTTTCGGCTGAAATGATGATGATGAATCAATTATTCCTAGACCTAGATTCCTAGGAGCTCGTTGTTAAGTAAATGCCGTACAGATCGATCGATCAAAGGTTAAGCTACGCTTGCCGCGGTTAGTCTGTAGATGGGTGACCATCCATTACATACCGAGTGTCCTCCGTGCCTCGGAAAGTACGTAAAGCCGGTGGTCCCGGCTGTCATTCGTAGATCTTTGACAGTCGTTAAAGGTAGCCAGAAAGTCGTACAAACAGTCTTACGAGTACCAAGGGGTATCGTGTTACCCAGTAACTGAGTTGTCGGGGTCTGATAGGCAGTCGCTCCATGTAAAACATTGGTATTCAGCTGCGTCCGATTAGACTGGAAGCCGACCTCAACATACCTGGGAAAAGGCTAGTCAGATGATAAATCAATAAATATATTAAAATTATTAAAATATATTATATTACAAGACACCTCTAAAAATAAAAGCTTAAACCGGATAAATTTTCAACTATGTGTTAAATTATATTTTTGATTGATTTCAAATCAATAAACAGTCAATCAATTAAGTTGGCAAATACGTGAACGTGACGTCACAGGTTGCTGAGGGCGGGTTGTTTAAAAAAAATCGAAATTTTAAATCTATGGAGGAATCTCATTTTGACAGCTCATGAATAGTATGCCAATAGGGGGCAGCCAATAGTCATGTACTTATTGACTATAACTAGCTTTTTATTTAACAGCAAAACGATCATAGAGCCTGTCGTATCCTGGCCAATGAATGCGTCAAGAATTTCTACTCAACAGATCCGGCGGGTCCCTGCAGGCTCTGGATTCAGTCCAACTTGCCCACGCCTAAAGGTAAAAATAAGGCCCTAAAAGTAAAATACACGAAAGTGCACATTTCGTAGAATAATAATAACATGTGGGGACATTTCACACACGGCTATCTGACCCCAAACTAGGGAGACCCTGTACTATGGGTGTCAGACAGCTGATATACATACACAAATACATTTTAAATACATACATATACTAGCTGACCCGACAGACGTTGTCCTGTCCCGATCGACCTAATGGGGGATGAAAAAGGGGTGAAAAAAGGGGATGAAAAATAGATGTTGGCCTATTCTCAGACCTACCCAATATGCACAAAAAATTTCATCAGAATCGGTCAAGCCGTTTCGGAGGAGTACGGGAACGAAAACTGTGACACGAGAATTTTATATATTAAGATAAGTCCTGGTTTCCTTACGATATTTTTCCTTCACCGATGCCAATGATGTAAAAGATAAATTTAGAAAGTACATATGAATTGAAAAAGTCACATAGAATAAAATAGAATATTCATTTATTTGCTCAGAATGTACGTATTTGAAAATAAGGTGGATACAATAATATTAAAGAAGCTATTCCATTCCATTTCCATCCTATTTTCTTTGAAAATATATTTAAAAAAAAACCGGCTACGTGTGAATCGAGTTCGCGAATGAACGGTTCAGTATCACCGTACAATATTTAACAGTACAGCACATACAAAAATACACGTTGCTTGGTGAGGTTGCTTGAATTTTTACACCTATTACGCTGTTAGTACACCAACGCATTCGTATGCGGCAGCGAATCACTGCGGAACTACTGCGTAACGAAATATCTGCTGAATGTTAGTACACTGCAGTTTTACGTCATTGTAATTTTCCCGTCTTTTCTTGAACTTCCCTCCTGCCACCTCTTTTTTGTACGAATTTTTATAATCTGCGTTACCAACTGCATATAATTCGGGATATTTTCTAATTGTATTCAAAAATATTTCAATATTTTGGGCTTCCATGGTGCGAAATTCTGTCCTTACCGACAGAACATGTGGACGCCTTGCGATGCGAAACACCACTAGCGAAACGTCTGCGTCTGTGTAACGACGATTTCCGCAGTTCCTTGCTAAACAATACCGACAATGACGCAACTATTTCATGTAGCTAGTGCTAGAGTGAGACATAGCGTATGCGAAATTCTGCCATACTACTGACAGTTTTTTCGTTATTTCGCTGCCGCATGCGAATGCGTCGATGTACTAACTCTTCAAAAGATTCTTGCGGCCTTGTGTCAGATGGGAGGACAGACAGACAACGGAGTCTTATTAATCAGCCTTTTAGGTACGGAACCCAAACAGAATATTATTTTGAGGAAAATGTTACCTAATTTGAGTTGGTAATCAATCATCGTTTCAAAGCGTTATTTGACATTATTGTATTCGCTCGTCTGACATGTCGTACTATACATGAACATGTACTTATATAGTCTTACCCAAATCTGTGAAACACATTTGACATTGAATAGGGTTAAATATAGAATCTCTTGACCCAGAAAACAGACGATGCTAATTAGTAAGTCAGCTGCAAAATGTAAGAAAACCCCGAGCAGCTTGTATTTAATTTATAATGCTATATTTATAGGAACACTCTCAGACCGAAGGAATTATGGTAACTAGGTTTATTTTGTGGTACAGCTTTAAAAATTTGCTGTATACATTTAATTCTATTTAAAATTATATTATTTTACAGAGTAACTGGTTTATTGATGTTTTAACTAGTCTGTTGCAAAAATGTCTGGGTTAGCCTGACTAGCAATGGTGAAGGATCAATTAATTATTGTAAGAGGGTGTTAAAGCAAGAGTTCCTTATTCTTTTTGTAGTTTTAATTATAGGCAGTTTATTGATGTATTTGAAATACTTGCAGTATGACTATATTATGTAGGTATTTTTTGGCAATAGCAGACACCGCTGATTGTGAGTTTTTTAATCGCGGTAGTGTATTTGTTGTTTGGAAATTTTGTAGGGAAATATGGAGAGGAAGGAGGAAGTATGTAGTCCTCACCACTGTTGACTATGACCTATTCTTTCAGGTTTACCAAAACTTACAGTAGAATCAACTTTGGAGGACAAAAATCCAGGAGAAACATACTTAGAGCGAAAAAAGGTACGAATTTATTTGTAGTTTGTAGTAATATCTCTTGGTATTGTCAGAAGTGAAGTTTAAATTAGAATGCACGAAATACTGTAGGCGAAAGATATAAATATAAAAGCTAACAGGCTCTCAAAGAACCAGGCTGGATTAAGAAGATAAATAGTATAACGTTACATCACACCTTCCCCGTGGGGTGTAACTAAGGGAAAATCCGGAAGTCAGGCAGCAACGGCTTCCGTGTACTCAACTTCGATCCCCAAGCTACAGGCCAAGTGTGGGGATTATGACAACCCCCCCCCCCCCCCTTAACCTTTGTTCAACAGTGGACGTCTGGCTGATGATGACATCACACCTGTTCATCCCAAAGGTGAAAGGAAAAAAAGGGAATAAGGACAAGAATAAAAAAAATTTTAGCATACTTTTACTGGTTCGTGTAGTTCTCGAAATGAGCTAAACTGGCTAAGCTGGGTTAGTTGATAAAGAGGCTTTTAATTTGAATTTTCCTGCTAAAGTTATTTACCTGTTCCGCAAACAGTAAACAAGCCATTTGGTTAAAATCAGAAAATATTTTTATTAAAAATAATAAAACGCCGCACGCGTATCTTTTTTACTTTTTTTCTTTTTGTATTGTTTTCTGTGTATGTGTTAACTCTTACGCTCCAAGATCGAAAGCGCTCATTGAGCGAAAAAGCAGCTCACAACGCGTTGTGGACAGTGTAGAACATCCACATCGCGAAATTCGTGTTATGGCTCACGACGCGTTGTGGCATTCACTGAAAGACCACATAGTGAAATTCGTGTCGTGGCTGTCATGTATGACCACAACGCATTGTCGTAATGAAGAAAAGCCATGACGCGTTCTGAGCATTACTTGGAGTAACCTGTCGTTACTCCAAGTAATGCTCAGAACGCGTGTAAGTTGTCGGGTCGAGTACAACGATGCATTTAAAAAGTTTTTTCATTTCTTCACCGGTTGCCCGCGACCTTGACAATGTCGTCGTTCCATCTGGCGGGAGGCCTACCAACGCTGCGTTTTCCGGTTCGTGGTCGCCACTCGAGAACCTTTCTTCCCCATCGGCCGCTATTTGTGACGTTCTATGGGGGAGGCCTATGTTCAACAGTGGATGTCTTTTGGCTGATGATGATGATGATTCATTTCTTCTCTGTTTCTGAGAGTGAAGGTTAATAAATCATGTCAGCGCTAATAAAAAAGAAGTTTACCAATGATAATAATATTTGTGTTCAATTATTTATTAATAAGTTGTTTTTAATATAAAATTTTGTAATCCTAATTAATAACAAATGCTTTCCTAATGACAAACACCACATGTGTGGTTTACAATGTTTAGCAGCAGTGCATTAAGTGGATTCTCTGTCTGTTACCTGTTTCTAGATAAAAAGTATTTCCTAAGCACATCTAACAAAATGTTTCGAGACCTAGTAGTACCCATATCGCAAAGCACTGTGCGTCGTAATCTATTAAGGTTCATACGCGTCATGGCTTTTCACGAATTTTGCTATGTGGTTTTCCTGTGATTGCCACAACGCGTCGTACTTAATCGTTTTCATATGAACCATAACACGAATTTCGCGACGTGGATGTTTAACAGTGACCACAACGCGATGTGAGCTGTTTTTTTTCCTCAATGTGCGTTTTCGGTCTAGGAGCGTAACTTAAACCGACTAACGTAAGGTATTAAGTGATTTGTTACTATTTCACTAACACTACCATGTCTGAAATAAAAGTTTATCATCAGCCGACTTCAAAAGAAGGAGGTTCTCAATTCGTCAGATTTTTTTTTTGTATGTTTGCTACGCGATTTCTCCGGCAAATGTAAAGCGATTTTGAAAATTCTTTTTTTGATGGAAATTTGATGTGTGTTCTGTTTTTACTCATGACTTTACTTTCGGAAATCAAAAGGTGGCAATACAAAACAACAAATATAACAGCCAAGCCACCGATTTCCGAAACTAAATGTGTGTTCTGTTTTAAAGTTATTTTTCACTTTTTGGTTTTTTAAGGCGGTGTCTTTTTTGAAAAAAAGCTTTTTTTTATTCACTATAGGGAAATCGTAACACTATTTTTTGTTTTCGCAGGATTTTTTTATAGTTGCAGCAGCCGTGTTCTCGTCAGATGGTGGAGTTAAGATAATTAAAGACACGGATCAACAAGACTATAAGTGCCGGTTGCCCATTAAAATAAGAATCGGCCGAGATTTCTCGTGAGTTCTAAACAAATTATTACCGCTCGCTCTCGAGTCTGTGAAAGCATGTCAGTTGACAGGACGGAATGGAAGAAGAAAACATGTTGCGCCAACCCACAGTAACATGGGACCAGAGGGCTTCACGTAATTTTATGACGCACCGATGAAGTTGTAGTGCAGTTGCTGTTAAGTTCAAGCTTGAGTGATAAACGGTATTCTTGTAATCTTTGAACTGCGCGCTAGCTGCACGTGAACTGCTCGCCAACTGTACGACAACCAAACTCTACCAAACTTACTTATGGTGTAGCCACATGAGAGAAAAAATATTATTCACTAAATCTATTACCTACATTTCAATGAATATGACGTTATTACAATATTAAAATAATGTCCCAGTACAGGTTTTAGTGTTGAGACGTCAAGCGAATAGTAGAATATCGATCATGTTGCGTTTACTGTGTGTGTACCAAAGACGTTCAACAGTAGAATGCCGTTATTGCGCTCGCGTGACGCGAACTTGACGCGAGCGTGTCTGGCAGTGGTAAAGAATACGAAAAGCGTTGTTTTGATCGAAACTTAACTGCAACTGCACTTCTTTAGTTACGTGAATTAGTCCACTCCTGATGATGATATAATTATACGTGATTACCCTGCACAAAAACCACTAAGTATATTAAAGTATGAAGAAAGTATTAAAGTTAGGAAATGACAGCTAAGTTATGTAATTACAATAATGTTCACATAAGTTTCGTTTACTCTGCTGTTACTAGGCCCCCTGAAAAACAAATGAAATACTAGTGGTTCTTGAATTTCATGAATAAACAATTATTTGATTAACATGGTTGTATGTAGGTAATTTATACAATTAGGAACGGTTTTACATACGGCTTTAATTCCCAATTTAGAAATGAAAAGAGTTGTTTAGTGGTTACTTATAATAGTTTTAGTTCTGCTAAAACCAACCAAACAATGTCAAAATGTCTTCGATTTTTCCAAGTAAGTGTAATGATATTAAATATTAACGCTTTAATTAGTCTTAAGAGCGCCCATCCAGTCATATTTCCCATACAAACGCCCGTACGTGATTGCGTTATAACCAATTATTTTCCTAATATTTTTAACACACAGGTATCTTGTGGTTTAAATCTGGGTTTGTATGAAACCAAAAATAAACTTTTTTGAGAAACAAATTCAGTAACAACGTCTAAAAATCAGCTTTTTTGCACAGTCGTTATCTGAATTTTGGCCGCTCATAATGTACTCATACATTAAAAAAGTAAACAAAACAGCTTCATAGAAACCTTGCACATGTAATGGAGATTCTAAATTACAAACATTATTTTAAACTTGCTTGACTTTTACAAAAACACGTATTTCCTGGAACAAGTTTTGTGAAATCTCCGCGCGTCAATGTTCCTGTGATGTTATCGCGTTCTCACTCACTTGTTTGTTTTCGAGCTTCGCGTTGGTTGAAACAAAAAAAAATTCAATCACGCTCGCGTCGAAGTTCCCTCGATGGGGGATGGGGGCTCTTAAAATCTATTCTAAGTGTATGGCTAGTTTTTGGTGTAGGTACAGGTTTTTTGCTGGGTAGTAACGTAACATATTTGGCATATTTAATTAGGTTGTCATATTTAATTTAATTAATGAGGCATAAATCGCGAGTTGGCTCGCAGGCAAAACTAAGCTCATTAATAAGAGACTAGCTTCTGCCCGCGACTTCATCTGAGTAGATTTTAAGTATTTATAATCTAGGTATTAAGTATGGATTATCAAAAGAGTCTTCAGAATCAGTCTTCAGTAGTCCAAAGATTAAACAAAAAAAGAAACAAACTTACTCTTTAGTTTTATAATATTAGTAGAAATAGGTAAATACACTATAGCTTCAAGGTAAATTCTTACTGTGAATGTAAGTTGACTTCGGTTGTTCGATCGTCTGAGAGATCCGAGATATTTAAATCCAAAGAAACTTGACGACAACAGAACTTGATAAAAGATTATTTTTTACAACGTCATGACAATCGTGTGCCATGAAATGGAAAAGTTTTTTTCATTATCAGATCAAAGAAAAGGTAACCTTTTAGTAATTCTCTAACTCGTTATTGTAAAAGTTGAGGTCTCAAGGAAAATAAAATATATTTATGGTCGATCGTTAAGAGTGAAAATCTTTTATCTACGAATTTCTTCGTAGACCTCTTACAGTGAAACTCCCCAGACAACTACTTTCACTTTCAAATCATGACCAATAAAAATATTTTTTATAAACATGTAAAAAAAATGACTTTAATTTCGAAATTCGGTGGCAATACAAAACAACAAAGAGAACCAAAGTCGCCGAGTCTCAAACTATTTATTTTCGCTTTTTAGTGCCTGCTTTGTATCATCATCCAAATCCATTGAAAACGTCAATACAAAAAAAAAATAAGTCAATTAAAAAACTTTTTCATTTCATGGCACATGAAGGCACATGAATGTCATCATAATTATCATCATCATAGCAGCCTATTGCCGTCCACTGCTGCACTGGTTAAAGAACCTGGTCCTAAGGGATTGTGGGATCGACGATTAAAAAATAATTTATTTATTTAAGAAGTATGTAAGACTTACAGTTACAAACAAAAACTTAACAACAAAAAACAATAGTCTACAGAAAGCCAATTCAAGTCTTCGCGTATAGAAACTTGATAGAATTTGGAATGTGAGAAAACCAGCAATAACAAAGCTATATTGTTTGAAATTAATGAACGAAAAACAACAGTTACCTGCTTAAAAAATGTAAGGCTTAAGCACCTTCTGGCTGAAGTCACACTAGTCGTAAATAGATCCAAATTATGTTGCTTACATATTTTATTGCAATTCTTGCTTGCACGCACAATATCTGCCTCTAATTCGTAGATGTATGAGGTACACGTAAGGGTAGACGACGTAGCTTCCCGAATGCCGCCCAGCCTAAGCGTATCCTTCTGTTGCTTCCTTCTCGAAGTTGTGTCGCCCTAGTTGCATTGGCCAAGGTATAAGTATTCTTGCACAACCTCGAGAATAGCGTCATAAGTCAACTTTTACACTTAGAAGCTTCTCGGTCCAAAAAGACAGACGTGCGAGGATAATCTTCTGATCCATAAAGTAATGTAATATTTGATTTATCTTTTTACATTGCAGCCACGATTGCAATATAAATGTATTGAAGCTTGCCGATGATTTGAACGAGACCATCTCTCCTTATTTGTACACAGACGGGGGACTCCAACAAATACCGGTTTATCCGAAAAAACCTAACGGGTATACTGTTCAGGTACCTACCTACTTAGTTTAATTTATCTTTGTATTGCTTGAAAATGGTTAAAAGTTTTATTTTTACAAACCGGGTGTTGCTATAATTGCAGGCACATGTAATTGACATATTTTAGCTTTGCCTCTGCGATAGCACAGTATAAATGTTACAGTGAAAACCCGTTCTTAGTTAAAACGCGTTTTCTCTAGTTAAAACTACTTTGTTTTTACTAACTGCCTCAGTTACAACTAGAATTAACTGCTGTTCAAAAATGAATATCAGTAAAAAGTAGTTCTAACTAGGGGAAACGCGTTTTGTCGAAATGAATCAGTTAAAACTGTTTCAACCAATTTCAAAGTTCATCGTGCATTGTTTTGAATGGTTGAGAGACATCATCTGATTCAACGCGTGGGGAGTCGATACACTGGCGAGCGCGGGTTACTATATTCGGTCTAGTCAACATACAAAGCGATGTTTGGTATAGAGCCGCGAGTTGGACTTATGACTTCAACTTAGCCCCTTGATGTAATTAAGGATATACGAGATGAAGACAATCTCGAAAATGCTTTAAATAAAATAAATACTACGAATAATGCGGAAATTGAGCTAACGGAAACTAAGCCTGTAACCAGTTGCAGTAACCAGCCTCAAATTATAACCCCAGCCAGGCAAAAAGACACAAAAGTTTCCTCTAGTATAAGTGAACAAAATTCTTGTATTGATAAAGGCTCTAAATTCAGAGACACTAAAGCTACAGGGTCATCTTGACTGACTTCGGCTGTAATTGGTGACTGTTCACTAATACTAGAGGAAACTTTTGTGTCTTTTTGCCTGGCTGGGGTTATAATTCAAGTTCCTCAAGTTCCTCAAGTTATAACCCCAGCCAGGCGGCTGGGGTTATAACTTGAGGCTGGTTACTGCAACTAGTTACAGGCTCAGTTTCCGTTAGCTCGATTTCCGCATTATTAGTAGTATTTATTTTATTTAAAGCATAATCGAGATTGTCTTCTTTTCGTATATCCTTAATTACATCAAAGGGCAAATTTGAAGTCATAAGTCCTACTCGCGGCTCTATACCAAACATCGTTTTGCATATTTGAATCGGCTTTCAGTCTAACCTAATGCACCTGTAAAACAGTGTTTTAAATGGAGCTACTGCCTATCTGACCTCCATAATCTAGTTACTGGTTAGCACGATACCCCTAACTTGGTAAGACTGGTTGTCAGACTTTCTGGCTTCTGACTACCCGTAACAATTGTCAAAGATATACGAATGACAGTCGGGACCAACGACTTTACATGCTTTCCGAGGTATGGAGGGGTCTTGGTATGAACTGTCACCCATCCATGGACCGGCCACGGTAAGCTTAACTAGGACCGGTCGATTCGTACGGCTTCTACATAGCCACTAGCCCCTGGCTCCTGGCCTCTGGCTTGTTTGCCATTCAGTGTGTTAAAAACACATACTTAAGAGCGCCCTTCCCCATCGAACAAACTTCAACGCGAGCGTGATTGATTTTTTTTTGTTTCAAAGAACGCAAAGCTCGAATACAAACGAGTGAGTGCGAACACGATAACATCACAGGAGAATTGGCTCGCGGAAATGTGACAAAACTTGTTCCAGGACATACGTGTTTTTAAAAAGGCCTTACTAGTTTTTTGTACAATGTTTGTAATTTAGAATTTCCATTACATGTGCAAGGTTTCTATGAAGCTGTTTTTTTACTTTTTCAATATATGAGTGCATTATGAATAGCCAAAGTTCAGATAAAATTGTGCAAAAAAACTGATTTTCGAACGTGTTTACTAAATTTGTTTCCCAAAAACGTTTATTTTTAACTTTATACAAACCTAGATTTAGACCCTAACCTGTGTTTTCTAAATATTTGGAAAATAATTTGTTATAACCCCGTAATCGCGTACGAGCGTTTGTATGGGAAATATGACGGGATGGGCGCTCTTAATTAATTATCTCATAAATTGAAGTAAAACTACTTTACGCACGCTTGACTTGGAGAGTAAGCTGGTGAATGCGTGACGAAAGCGTTAGGAAAAGTGTGATCGGGCGAGGCGAACGGAAGTTGAGAAGGAGATATAAATTAGTGAAGATAGAAATAGAGAGAGTTACGTTTCGTATATTACTGTATGGACAAGAGAGAGAGGTGCGTGCACACATTTTCTTTCTCTCTTTCTCTCATAGCCAGTTGCAAACGGATTCATACAAACATATAGATGGAGCTAAAGAAGTTTTACTTCAGTCGTGTGGTCTAAAGCACACTCGTATTTTTTTTATTATTTCATCATAGTTACTTTAATCTGTGATTGCAGAGGGGTACTTGGCTTACGGGCAAGTTCAAACGTTACTTCATAGTGGATAACTTTTTGTCGACTATTGCAAATATCACCAATACTGTCTACCTACGAACAATGGTGATACGACTACAGTAAGTATTTATCATGATGATCATATAAAGTAATCTAAAACTACCTAATAAATAATATTATCAATAGTAGTTAAAAGCTGGTTGTTATTATATGTAAGGTTATATGATTTTAAAGGCACCCACGACTCGATACAGGACTCGCTTTTAAAGAATATTGAAGAAAGGTTATGGGAGCGCATTGGTAGAAACAAACACATATTTATGTGTTCTCTCTGTAGATATATTTTGTTAGTGTAGTAACATGATTATAATTTATATGACATACCTAAATCGGAAAAAGAAGTAGCACCTTCCAATTTCTTGCAAATCATTTGTTTCTTTGCAAACATGAGTAAATTAGATATATAACTAGGTGTTTCACATTTCACATAAAATTCTCCATATATTCTGCTGACATGGGTATGCAAAAGTTTTTCTATTACAATAATTAAGTTATAATATTATTTTGAATAACTGATCTATATTTAAATCTACACGGCATCCACGACTTTGGCACGTGACGTATTTAAGGTACTTACTTACCGTACCTTAAATAGTGTAGACAGAAAAATTGACTAAATGAAGACTTAATTTTTTTTATAAACAATACGAACTGCATTCAAAGAAATTTTAATATCACCTTTTTTATTTTGTTATTTGTGTTGTGTTACTATTTTGTTCATTTAATTTTAAATTATAATTATTTTAAATAATCTTCTCTCTTCTTCATCACCCTTAAGACGCCCACTGCTAGGCATGGTCTCCCTCAAGGGGGGTTAAGCCGTAATCGCCATGCTTGGCCGATGCATGTTGGCGATCACAGTAGATGTTAAAGTAGGTACTCAGAAGGACGCTGCTGCCCATCCTCAGGTCAATATCCCTCTGTCGCTTTCTACGACACCCACGGGTAGAAATGGGGTAGTGCCATTCGCGGCCGGCACCACACTGCAAAATAATAATAGTAGTTAAAAGAATTTTAAATAATAATATTCTACTTTCAACAGGATTGAACGAGACAAAAGCAGTCCCAGCTCGTTACGAGTGCATATTTCGATTGAAGCGAGCTATGCATCAAAGTCGCCTCTCTCAGATACGGTTACTATGACTTTGAGGGTGTCACATGAAATGCCCGAAGCTGGTGTTCATCGTGGTTTAGAGGTAAGTTAAATAATAATACTAACCTATTATGACAAAGTACGTAAGGCTGCGGCGCGCCCGAGCAGAGAGTCCACTCAAAACAACCCGCCATTTTTCGCACGCACACATTGACATTACGTTTATAGGCATTCTCAAGCAGTTTCAAGCATTCTGTTTCTGTATACGTAAATTGTACTCTTTGGTTTCAAGCAGACTTCAGTCTCGTCTGTCACTTGTTGTGTAAATGATTAAATGAGAGACATTGACATTTCACGAACGAACAGGAAAATTCTGTTATAAAAAAATTGCGAGTTCCAACCAGTGTCAATAAAATTTCATACTGTCACAAATAAAACCTACAGAGTCAATACAGTAGCAGCCCTAGTGAGTCTGGCAAAGAATCATGGCGAGATTCATACATTAATTTATATTAAAAAAAAAGTAATTTAGAGGGTTTAAAATGTTTTCCTATGTGAAGAATACATTACCAGGAGTAGATTGATATACTTAGCATATTTGTATACTCCCACATAGTTAAAATATTACGAAATGAAAATAACACTTTTTCGTTTCATGAAAATAACACGAAACGGTGCTATTCTAATAGCACCCCCATTTTGCCCCCCCCCCCCTCGGGATGAAATGGGGGGTCATTTCATCCCGAGGGTGTCGTAGAAGGCGACTAAGGGAAAATTTGGAAGTCGGACAGCAGCGGCTTCAGTGTATTCAACAACTTCACCGCGATCCCCAAGACGCCGCCAAGCTCGGGGATGATGGCAAACCAACCCCCCCTTAAGGGCCCTCCCTCATTAGGGAGGGGGGGTTGGTTTGCTCAACAGTACCTAGATGTCTTACGGCAGATGATGATTATATGATTGCTTTACAATAGACACTAAAACATCCTTTTACGCTTTTTGAAAACTTTTGCTTTGGACAACTTGGCTTATTTTACTCGTTTCAAAGCAATAGACATAATAAAATATTCAAAGTAAGTATGTATAGCATTAAGCTACCCCGATTTATAAGGATTATGGAGTAGCCTTTTGCAAAGATGGGTACGAGTGGTAGCTTTGATATCGACCATTTAAATCGGGGAATTATGAATCAAGCCACAAAATTTTGTTTTTACCACGGAACCCAACCTCTGTAATCGTTGCTTACGTAGGTAAGCAACGGGAAAATAAGAAAGCATCTAATAAACGAATTCATCTTTTAAATATACTTAAAGAACAACAATTATTTTTAATTTAAATATACTTAAAGAACAACAATTATTTTTAACTTGTCCTATTGATTTATACATCTCCGTCTAATTTACTAAGTCAGCCACGGAATTTACAACTCACCCAACATTTCCCTTTCTTCAACTGACAAGCCCACCGCCAAAGGTATTTCTTTAACTGATTTATTAGTCCTAGCTCAACATTACTGATTGGTCAAACCCCGATTTGATCGTATTCCTTCTTTATTTAAAATTTGAACTACACTTTAAACCATGGATACACACATAGGAACGCCTTGCTTTATGGACATTCATGATATGGCCAAACGTAATTTTAAATGTACATATAAGTTAGCAAATCATAGAATTACTAGGTTGGTTTGATTTATAAACATTTTAGAAGCTTAAATATGCTTAAATATGTTTCACAAAATGTAGATGCTATAAAATAATAACCATGCTGGGTCGTATACGTATTTACAGTAGCTTGCATTGGTGATTATAATAGTGCCTAACATAGTATATTTTTAAAGGTGTATGTATAATGTTAGCACCCATTTAAATTACGGCTTAGGGCACGAAGCACTGAACACCTCTTATTTTAAGTAATAAGTTTTTTACTACACTTAAAATGAACAGATACACCAAAATAATATTTGTTCCAGATCTGGGGCGGAGTACTGGGCTGCCTTCTCACTTTGTACGCGATGGTACAATGGCGTGGAGTCGTCCACAGAGGGGGACTGTATGCCTGTGTAGTGCCGCTCCTGACTGCGGCAATTGCTGACACCTTGTATTTTGTGAGTAAATCTTCAAGAACTAGGAAACTGGGGTAACATAGAGTTGAATTAAAGAATAGGCGTTGTCAAGTAGGGAAGACAATGGGGTTCTCTAATAGCCGGCAAACATCTTGAAATAAAATAGTGACGACTGCGCTTTTAGACAACCGTGCCCAAATGTTCATCAAACAAAACCGTTTTAAAATCGTTTTTCACGCATATTTAAGAGATTTTCCTGGTAATACTGCAAAAATTTTCGCTACTTACGTGTAGGCTCAATGTTGGTTACATTGAGCTATGATATGCCCTATTTTACTATACTCTTTTTGGAACTGGATGAATGAGGTTAGTTGAGGTTATTTGTATTAGATACCTCAAACATCGACTCAACTCAAACATAACCTCGAGATGTCTCCCATTGTTTTAAATGTTTAACGCTAATTAATTTTAAATAATTTTTTACCGTGACTGTTAAGGGCGCGTATTCGATTTAGCGCAACTCACAATCTAAACGATTGCTAGAACGACGTAGGAGCATTGACACACACTAGTACAACACAATGGTCTGTTTGTGTGCATCAGAAAAAAAAAATACGCACGAAATAAGCACGAATCATTGATCGGCGAACGACAGAGCGCGATGTTTTACAGTGCTTCTTAAAATAATTTTCTAAAATAAATGAGTTCGTATAACGGACTAAAATATATTTTGTAAATTAAGCATAACCTTTATTTTCATGAAATAAATATATCAGTTATGTTTTTATTTAAATACTGGTGAAAAAAAAATTGACAAAGTGAACCGATTTTGTACTTTTTCAACCTTGTTTTTTAATACATAATAGTAATATTTTCGTAATTTTGGCTGTGTAGTAGACTTTAGGACTGTATATCCAGTTGGAAAAACGCATAAAACATAATATTTTGGCATACTGTAAAGGTTGTATTAATCCTGAAAGTCAACTCTGACGTCTATTTTTGTAAAACGCTATGAAAGGATTGTCTTCGCTTTAAAAAACAATAATTAAAAATTATACTTTTACTCTGTAGCTGTCTAAATCAAAACTTAATCTTTCTAAAACTTTAAATTGTCTTTAAATAATCTGCTCACATAATTACGATATTGCTCTGGGCAAAACGCAAAAACATGAAATTTTCGTCACGAATCGAATACGCGCTCTTAATGCTTGATAGAAAAAAAATATAATTACTTTAACGTAGGTAGGTACTTAATTTATTTAATGACATATTAAAGCTCATTTAAGAAGAACTAAACTCAATTAAACTTCTTGAAAGCTATATGTTTGAGCTGTTTGGGGTGGAAACACTAGGGTGGGTCATGGAGTCCGAGTGCTCATCTTGTTTTTCGGGACATCGGCAAGCAGCTGGTCGGCTCTTCAAGTGACCCAAGGACTGGCCTTCACGTCAGGGTCGCCAGTTTAGAGGTATGAAGAACAGTGGAAAGTTCCTCATCCTCCGTGGAAAGGGCAGGATCCTCCGACGGTGTTGTGTCTGGTGGGCTACTGCCCGACGGTTGTAGTCGGGATTTTGTATATATAGGGTGACTGGTAATTAGTGTACGATACTTAAACACGTGATTGTGTTCGTGATAACAAACAACTTTCCCAAAGAAAAAATGTTCTTTGTACTGGTTCACTTTAGGTGACAGGCGTGCGCGCGCGTGAACTTCATACGGCTGTTGTGTTATTGTGATAAAAGTGAACCAGTACAAAAATCATTTTTTCTTTGGGAAAGTTGTTTGTTATCACGAACACAATCACGTGTTTAAGTATCGTACACTAATTACCAGTCGCCCTATATACGAGTACCTATGCTAATGGCGCGGAGAACTCTGTTAGCGCTATCTAGGAATTGTCCGACTAGTTTCGATGGCATACGGCCACCTTTCTCAAGGAGTTCCACAGGATGACAAGCCGCCCGTCGCGTTCCTGCGGAAACTATTCGGATGGACCTGGCGACACAGTGAATTAATCCGTTTTTCTCAATCTGTAATGTGCAACAATACTCACATTACGTTTCATGAAATATGATTTAGTTTACATTTTTAACCGACTTCAAAAAGGAGGAGGTTATCAATTCGAATGTTGTTTGTTTTTTGTTTTTTTTTATGTATGTTCGGGCATAACTCTGTTATATATATGTCGCAGGCAATTTGTATGATTCCGCCGTTTACATACGGCGTCGTCATTTAATAAACGCTCGCAGTTATGTATAATGCCGAAGGCAAAATCTATATTGCCGTGTCAATATATAAAATGCCGAAACATTTCATTGACAATTTAAACGCCGTATACATAATGCCGCGGCAAATTGAAGAATTTAGTTCTGATGATGATCAAAAACGCTAGGGTGTCAATCGAATCTGGTTCTCGGAGAACACCTGCAGAATACTATTGGTCAAAAAAATATGTTGCAACATGCAGCAGGCATGGTTTCTGTCACGGCTACGGCGTTGCGGGGCTCCGGCGGTACCACGCGAGCTTATCGTCGCAGATGGTATTCACGCTCACCACCGCTGCTTCGGCTTAATGGCCGGCTTCGCCGGCCAGCCTCAGCCGCGGCGGCGGGCGTTAAAACCACCTGCTCCTCAACTCGCTGGCCGCCTCGCCCCTCCGCGCCTACGCGAATTTAAATTACACTCTAGGGGTAGGGCAGACAAGACTACGTGGAGTCGGTTTCACAGCAATTCGTTTCTGTCATTAACTTTTGTAACTACGAACTACTTCTCTTCGAACTACATATATATGTTAGACTTTAGCACATAATTTTATTAAATTAATCTTGCTTGAAATCTTCATTAGTTACCTGATTATCGAAATAAAGTTGATTTGTCCAATCTGTGTTTTATCGTGGTCACCCTAAAACTACAACCAACGTCGAAATTATTACAATTGAACGAGTTATCAATTTGCCTTCGGCATTATACATAACTGCGAGCGTTTATAAACTGACAACGCCGTATTGATATGTATTGAGCGAAGGTGAAAGTAAAACGACCGTATGCTTTTAACACTAGTTTATTACTGCCGCCGCGGCAGCGCTGCGAGTAGCAGGCGCGTACACGTAGGTACGTTGGCACATATACATCACTCCTCCACACTTAGTTTTTGAAACCTGGTGACAATATAAATACAAACTATATAAGTACAAATAAACCTGGAGACAATATAAATAAACAACTATGTAAATACTAATAAACTATATTTAAAAATATTTCTTATAATCGACTAATGTTCTAGTTCGCTTCGAGCGTGAGGGTGGGGGTGAAGGTGCTGATGGTACATTAACAATGTGCTCATCGGTACTTGAGGATTGATTTCCCTCGGGCACAGCAATTTCGCCCTGCCCTGCTGGCGGCGGTGGCGTTGCTATATTATCGGCGGCCGTTCCCTCACTCTCAGTTGCCTCGCAATCCCCCCATTCCTCCCCATCACCATCATCAGTAGCGCCTTCCACATCTAACGCTACAGACGCACCACTAGCTCCTGGACTAGTATTAGCTATATCGGGCGATTGAAACTCATGTGACACCGTCTCACCAGTATTTGTGATCAAGGTCTCATTATTACCCGTATATTTCATGATTTGATCAACATGTCTAATACAATGGTGATCCAAGTCTTTAATAAAAATGTTGTACATTTTATTACCTATCCTATTTTTTATTATACCTAATTGCCAACTTTCTTTCCGTGCGCTGTACCATCGGGTCCAAACGACATCACCAACAACAAATAGTCTTTTCCCGCGTACTGCAGAAGTATCAGCCGAAATCATTCCTTTAGAAGGTACTACCAAATCAAGACGGGATCGCAAGTTTCTACCAAACATCAACTTAGCTGGCGTTTCCCCAGTGGTACAGTGCTCAGTATTTCGATAGTTGAACAAATAGCCTAATAACAATTCGTTGATTTGCGATAGAGGTAAATTATCCTTTAGGATACATTTTAGCATTTTTTTACATGTCCTGACAGAATTTTCGGCTTGTCCATTACTGGGCGGGTGATAAATGGGTGACGTCATGTATTTAATACCATTAGAACAACAAAATGTTTTGAACTCGATCGAATTAATTTTGACGTCATTATCAGATACTATTACGTTGGGAATGCCAAAAGTTGAAAATAGTCCTTTTAATTTAGCTATCAGGGCCTTAGTTGTAGTTCCATTATTCATGAATATGCATTCTACCCACTT
This sequence comes from Charanyca ferruginea, assembly GCA_947361185.1. Lineage (NCBI taxonomy): Eukaryota > Metazoa > Arthropoda > Insecta > Lepidoptera > Noctuidae > Charanyca > Charanyca ferruginea. The sequence continues at coordinate 20,747,257 of OX376069.1, read as the reverse complement.
GCTGAATGAATCTACCACCACGAGATATATCCTTTGTCCAACGGTCATGTAATCTATGTGTACGCGCTGCCAGGGCGCGACGGCGGCGGGCCAGGGCGCGGGGGGGTCACGCGCAGGCGCGGGGCGCACGCTGACACATGTAGTACAGGACCCTATCCAACGCTCGATGTCGCTGTCGATGCCGGGCCACCACATTCTACTCCGCGCGTTACTTTTAGTTTTAGTTATACCTAAATGTGTATCGTGTAGTTCACGTAACATACTTTCTCTTAAAGATGATGGAATAACTATTCTATGCCCCCTAAAAAGGCAACCGTATTCAAACTGCAAGTCAGATTTGCACTGGAAAAAGGGTAAAACGTTGTTACAATTTATTTTTCGTGGCCAGCCCTTTTTCATATACCTAATGACTGTTTGAATCACCGTATCGCGCTCCGTAGCCTGCGTTATCTCGCGTATCGTGGTTGCGGGTGATGCTTCATTTAAAAACTTGAGCGCATAATAAGAATCTACACTATTATCGGTATTGTCCGACTTGTGTGCGCATTTTAAGGGCGCACGTGAAAAATAATCGGCTACTAGGTTGTTATCACCGGATACATAATGCACTACATAATTATAAGCTGACAATATAATAGCGTATCTTTGAAGCCTTAACGCTGTTGTTACCGGTATGCCTGTCTTGTTATTAAAGATTGAGACCAAAGGCCTATGATCAGTTTTTAAAATGAATGGTTCACTACGACCGTACAAATACTGGTGGAACCTTTTTATTCCAAATATAATAGCGGTCGCTTCCTTTTGTATTTGGCTGTAGTTGCGCTCGCTGGAAGTGAGCGATCGAGATGCATACGCGAGAGGGCGCTCGTGCGCGTCGTCCTGTCCGCGCTGCGACAGCACGGCCCCGAGCCCGGCCGGGCCCGCGTCCACTGTGAGCACGAGCTGCGCCGCCGGCTCAAAGTGCGCCAGTACACGCTCTGATGCCAATTCGCGGCGCACTGCAGCCATTGCCTGCCGCTGCCTTTCTCCCCACTTCCACGGCACATCGCTCCGTAATAGCTCGTGAAGAGGACTCAACAACGAGGAAGCGTTAGGAATAAAATTCCTATAGTAATTAACGACACCTAAGAATCTTTTCACTTCGGTGACGTTAATTGGTTCGGGTGCGCTTATTATCGCCTTGACTTTATCCGGACTAGTCGTTAGGCCCGCTTTACTGATCACGTAGCCTAAATAAAGAACACTTTGTTTGAAAAATTCGCATTTTTCTTTTTGAAGGCGTAGCCCGGCGTCGTTTAATCTACCTAGGACTTCTGTCAATCGTTTAATGTGCGTATTCCTGTCGGGACCCGTAATACATATGTCATCAAGCCAGACGCTGACTCCGTCTATTCCTGCTAAAAGCGTCTCCATAGATTTTTGGAAAATAGCCGGTGCGTTAGCTAGGCCGTAAACTAACCGTGTATATTTAAACAAACCTTTATGCGTGTTTATCGCCGTAAGTTCCTGTGATGACTCATCCAAAATAAATTGATTGTATGCATTTTTTAAGTCGATTTTACTATATAGCGTGCCCCCTCCTATCTTAGCAAAAACCTCTTCAATCCTAGGTAAAGGATACTTTTCTATTACGAGGTCTTTATTTAATGTGACTGAATAATCTCCGGCGATTCTTACTTTTCCGTTCTCCTTTAGCACGGGTACTATCGGAGTGGCATATTGCGCGTAATTGATCGATACCAAAATACCTAAACTTACTAATCGCTCAATTTCTTGCTCGATCTTATCTCTTAGCGCAAAAGGGACAGTTCGGGGCTTAAAAAATTTCGGAACAGTGTTTTCTTTTAGTTGCAAGCTCACTTTAAATTTATTAAATGAACCCAGCTCATCCCGCCACAGATCAGGAAACTTTCCTAGTAACTCTTGTACATTTTCATTATTATCGCTACACACTAATGACTTAATATTAGTTGTTATAATTAAACTAAAAGCTGACATAAAATCTCTTCCTAACAATGGCGGACCTCCATTCTTGACCACGAAAATTTTTAGGTGTCGTTGCATATTATTAAATTTCGCTACAATAGAAAAAAATCCTAGGGGAGAGATTTTATGTCCATTGTACAGGCACATTTTTATATTACAGCTTTGTAATTGATAAAGCGAGAACTTTTTTAGGTATAAACTTTCGGAGATAACACTACTGCCAGATCCTGAATCAAGTTCCATTTGGATACTTTGATCGCCTAAAATCAATTCAATTAGAAAAGGCTTATCAGCCACGTACCTTATATTAAAATTTTGGCACTCTTCACAACCCGCATCCTGCGGCTGGTCACCACTGCTACCTTCCTTAGTGTCAATATGATAAACACTCGTTGAACCCTTCTGATTACCACACATTCGTTTCAAATGGCCCTTTACCCCGCACTTTTGACACTTATAGCCCTTGTAACGACACTTATCAACACTATGATTCTTCATGCCGCAACTTGAGCAGCGATCCTTATCCCGGCGAGATGCCGCGTCCGCGCTTCCCGCGGCGCGCCCTCGGTTTGCTTGACCTTGGAATCCCGCGCGGTATATTGGTTCTTCCTTGATAGATCCAGTCTCCGCACTGGTGCCTAACATGGTCTTTGCCTCTTTGGCGCATGCTACCTGCTCCGCCAATTCAATAGCCCGCGATAACGTGAGTGTCGACGGACACTGCTCAAACAGCTTATCGCGTTCTGGACCTGCAGACAGGCCAAGGACGAAACGATCCCTCAGGTTCGTTTCTAGAGCGGTACCGAAGTCGCAATAAGTTGCCAAACCTCTCAATCGCGCCGCCCATTCTCCTATGGTCTCGCCTGTTTTCCTGCTTGCGCTAAAAAAGTTCGCCTTGTCCACGAATGAACACTTTTTGGGCTTGAAATGACCATCGAGTAACTCCACTAGGTCCTTAAAACTCAACGCTTCCAACTCCTTTGGAAATGCAAGATTAAGCAATAACCGGTACGTCTCCTCTGTGAGATGGCACAGTAGAATTCCACTCTTCTTTTCATCGTCTACACTGTTAATTTTCAAAAATTGCGTTAGTTTGCCTTTTTGTATTTTCCAATCGCTGGTTTTATGATCGAAAATAGGCAAGTATCCTAAATACGCGTTCATTTTTTTCTTAGCGTGGGTACCTACTCTCCGACCTCGTCGCCAGTGATATGTATTGAGCGAAGGTGAAAGTAAAACGACCGTATGCTTTTAACACTAGTTTATTACTGCCGCCGCGGCAGCGCTGCGAGTAGCAGGCGCGTACACGTAGGTACGTTGGCACATATACATCACGTATGTAAACGGCGGAATTATACGATTTGCCTGCGACATATAGACGGATTTTCAAAATTCTCTTTTTGTTCGAAAGGGGTTTAGTCCGAAATGGTCCCATATAAATTTTACCAACATTTATTTAGCCCTTTTTGGGAAAATCAACAAATTCCCAAAAAAATTACTTAGTTTTAGTTTCTTCAATCTTTGGAGGATTTACAATCTCTTTTAAGTGTGTCGAATGGATTTGGATGTTAAGGCAACCCTAAAAAGCGAAAAATATTAAAAAAAAAAAGAAAACCGCCCTCAAAAACTAAAAAGTGATAAATAACTTTAGCACAGAACACACATTACTTTACTTTCGGAAGTCGGTGGCAATTCAAAACAACAAACTCAAAGCCACCGCCACCGACTTCCGAAAGTAAAGTAATGTGTGTTCTGTGCTAAAGTTATTTATCACTTTTTAGTTTTTGAAGGCGGTTTTCTTTTTTGTTTTAAAAACTTTTAGACATATAATTTCCTATATTAGACTTCTTAATTGCAGTCCGCGTGGTTCTCCACTCTCCATGCTTTAGCGGCGGAGGCCGGTACACTCGGCTTGACTTTACCGTTGTCACGGGGAGAAGAACATATCATCAGGGCTTTTATTTACACAGCGGTTTCGTTAAAGGTTCGTAGATTATCTGAAAACTGGTAAGATAAAAATTCTGTCTACACATCTATGTTAAGTATACAATACAAGGGTTGTTCTCAAAAATCTGGCACTTTAACCCGTCGGGCAATTTTTTGTGATTATTATGATTATTTAAATGTAATTTATAGAATTCTGTGCGTTATTGAACTTAAAGATACTTTTTACATAGAGGCTTGCTCAACATCTATGTAAAAAGTATCTTTAAGTTACTAACAATTAAAAAAAAGTGATACATTTACCATAAAATAAAATTGTTATATCTGTTTCTCATTAACTTGTCGTATCCAAACACCATAATAAGTAACACTTTGAGGTGAATAAAAAAAATATGACAAACTAGCTTCAGCCCGCGACTATAATAATAATAATAATAATATGAGGGGACATTTTCACACACGGCCATCTGACCCCAAACTAGGGAGACCCTGTACTATGGGTGTCAGACAGCTGATATACATACACAAATACATTTTTTTTTGTAAATACATACATATATAGAAACAACACCCAGACACAAGGCAAACACAAGTGCTCATTACACAAATGTTTACCCTGGGCGGGAATCGAACCCGCAACACGCTGCGCAGCAGTCGATCGCTCAGCCACTGCGCCAACCGTGTCGTCAAACTATGCCCGCATGAATGTCGGTTATCGTGGATGCAGACGAAGTCGCGGATTAAAAAGTAGCCTATGTCCTTCCCTGGGGTTCAAACTGTCTTCATACCATCGGTTCAGCCGTTTCATCGTGAAAGCGTAATAGACAGAGTTACTTTCGCATTTATAATATTAGTACAATACGGTCAACGTAACTTGGCGCGTCTGAAGTTAGCTGTTTGGCTGCGCAATGGAACTTTTAGGAACGAAATTGTCTACTGCGCAGCTAATCGGCTAACTTCAGACGCGCCAAGTTACGTTGACCGTATTGTAAGGATAACAGCCTGAATAGACAAGCCATATAGCCTGACGCAACACAAAACCTTAGTTTTTGTGGGATTTGTTTCAGGTCTGAATTATGGACTGGTTAAAGGCTAGGTGTGGATCAAAGTTTGTACCTAGATCCCAGATCGCGCACGCGTTGTAACACGTTTACAACAACAAACTGTAGACAAGTAGACACCAGGACATCAGAAGCTGTTAAAAAAGAAGCAGAGACCAGATCCAAAAATCCTATCAACGTAAAAATGGAGCTCTCGGTGGTTTTGGAGCAATTCTAAAGCGTTTAGCTGATGATTGTGTGAATTATTTCCCGATCGTTAACACTAACCAACATTGTAGTAAGTAGATACTATTATTGAATATAAGATCTATGAAAAATATTAAGCTATTGATAAAGGCATTACTGCAGTGCAATTCTGTAAGAATTCACTCGCGAATTCGAATCCTATCTCATTTCCGATTTCACTTGCTTGAAGTGAAAAGTATTTGGTATTCGCTTAAATAGTAACGAAATAATAGTTCGTTTTACCTATGCCAGCACTTAGTAGCGCTAGTGTAGTTTTCATCGAGTTAAGGACTACCTAAAACAGTTTTCACCGCGGAATCAGAAGTGAGTACTAGAGTGAGTTATTACAGAATAACATAGCTGCTATTTAAGGCAACGCAGCAAGTTGCCCAAATTGTATGGTACCTATACTACAAGAAATGCATCTCAATTCATCTCAAGTCCTGTGTAGTTGTATCAAAAAGATGTTTTTAACTAAAACCGTATATTGTAAGCATACTAACGATCTTGATTTTCACTCAACGCGAAAACAAATTATATTTGATTTGATTTAGAGTCTTGCTTAGATTTTGATGACGACAGTTGCCTCAGATACATGATCGGTTACTAAAAATTTAAATCTGAGTGAATCTGTAACCGTTTTTCATATTACTATACCATTTGCAACATTATCTGAGATTGAATTGGAAACTGATTGTTATTAACAAACAAACACCAGTATTCGTACTTTTTTTTTTATCAAGTAACCTTTAACGCTGTATCTGTACGTTTATAATTGCTTAATTGTTCAATCTTTCTCAGCACGTGAATTATTGTTAATTCTTATGAGAAAAAAAAAGTTATTTTAACCGGATTGTTTGAGACTGATTATTTATGTGAGAACAATAATTATATCTATTATATTTCCTAGACATTGGATTGTTATAATAGCATATTTAATGCATGCAGGCTCAGATTATGCAACAAAAATCAGAGATAGACCGCGCGGAACACTGAGGGTGAAGTGAATTATGCTGGGATTATTTATTATTATTTTTATTTATTTAATATTAAGTACAAAGTTTTTTCATACATTAAAACAAGACCTCAGGGGGCCAAGTCTGCTATTTTTATAATTTCGTCATTCCAACACGATTCCATTGTCATTTTGCTAAATTGCTAAAAGTTCGTAATCTGCTACATCCATAATGGTCGATCATTGGTCGGTCAATGGTCTCATAATAGAATTGTGTTATAATGACATTGTCAACAAAGGGAATTGCTCAGTTTCTTAGGGTGATTTGGCTAAGTGTGGACATGATCTTTATTAATAAATAACTTGCATTTTAATAACTACTTAGATATAGGTAGGCAAATATTATTATTTTGTTGTAGCCAGATGCAAGAATATGGTTCAACTGGCATGTGAAAAATTGAAACCTCTCCGAGTAAAATCTTTGTAAGAAGCGTATTGTTTTCTATAATATATTGTTTGCCAGTAGTATTTTGATATTATCTGATTATTTACACATTATAGGCTTGTAATAAGGTAGTTAAAATAAAACTATTAGTTTTTATTTCTACTTTATTCAGAGTCATAGACTATTAAAATATTATCTAAAAAGTGGGCAGGCGGTGTAACATTATTTTCGTACTCGTTTTACAGACAAACACTTTTTTTTGGTAGGTATTCATATTGGTTCATTTCATTCTGTAATCGATTATAATCGATTACAGAATGAAATTGATGTTTTATTCCCGTGCTGGTAACACTCTGCATCAAACAAATGGCTATGGTTTTTAACTGGTGGAGACTGTTTAAATACTCTTTACTTCGACTTTTTGTACGTGTAGCTGGCTACGATGTGATGTGCAAAAATATTTCTTTAAGAATGTATAACATTGTTTAGTAAAAATCGTTTTTACCGGGCATCTTGTTCACGATTAGCCGACTCTGGTGATTCCCTTTGAACATTTATTCATGCCAGATTTAATTTATATATATTTTTACAAATTATTTATAAGTGTTATAAGCAATCTGAAGTAGTAAGAAGTTCGTAAACTAAGTCAGTCATTAATTTGTCATTATGTACGAGATTACCATTGTATATCATTTCTTTCAATGGACTGTCACTCATTGGCTGACCACTGGAAAGTCATAATGACGCCATTATATTAGTAGATTACCAAACTTGTCAAAATCAACCATTATGAAATCAATGACAGACCATTCTGACACTATTGTAATAGCAGACTTGAGGCCCTGGGGGGGGGGGGGGGGATTGGTTTATTGTATTATGCTAGACGGATAACAATTTACTTTATTTTAATTAAAGCAACGTTTTCTAAGTAACAATGAGTAAACACGTGCAAGCTAACATGCTAAAGAGAACACTATTTAATGGAAAAATTCTAGTTTAAACAATATAATTCCGCCAATTAATTTATTTTTGGTATTTTTTACGACCCTACATTATTCTAATATTCTCTGAATACAATTCTGGTAAAAATATTCTAATGCAAAAAAGTACGTTAAATTTTAGTTCCTATGTTCTGACTAGATGGCGTTGACGTCGAATTAGAACTCGCTATGGTTTCGTTACCGCCGTGAGTATAGGCTCCCGCGTGAAAAAATATTTACATCAAACACAACCAGGACAACGGTTTTCCGTGTTCTAATTTATTTTTGATATTAGTGACTCGCAATAACTTTGCGATAGCTATTGTGAATTGTGAAGTGAACCTTAGAATAAAAAGTGAAAATCGTATTTTATCGTATGCTAATTGCTATTGTGATACCCGCTAGGGGAGGGGGGGTGCTGTCGACTGCGCTCAGTCTCTGAATATCATAATCGCAAATCATCATACCTATTATCAGAACATCATATTCTCAAAATATCATAATTAATTTCAAAACACCACATTCTTATGATACCACACATTCTACGTACAGTCCTCAACAGCGTTGAGCTGTGTAGAGTTGAGCAAAATTTATTCGAATTAGAATTATTTTCCTGCTATGTACAGTCGGTGATAGCTGACCCACTAAAAGTTAGACGAATTTTAACCTTATGCAATTAGCAGTAGATAAGTGTTATTTGATACGTACGAACTAGAACGACTTGTTCAAGGTAGGCATAAATTAAAGAATATAGTTATGCCAATTTAATCTGTAACACGTAACGATAAGGTAGTTAATATAGTGACTACTGTTTTGTCACATGATGGAGTTGTTAATTTCAACAAAAATAAGTCTGTTTGGTCTAGTGGTTGAACCAGTGGAAACAAGTTAGTCTATATGGTTGCGAGTTCGAATCTAACCTTTTACTTTTTGTAGTTTTTCTATATTCATTTATGTTTTATGAATTGAAAATACTATTTCTATTAGATTAAGAAAAGTAGTTTTAATTTAATAATATATAAATACAAATAACCACAAAAAATAAAAACAATAATGATAATGATAAAGATTTTATTCAAAATAAATAAAAAATAATTACTTACAACATTTTAAAAGAAGTTAGAATACTAAACTACTTACGCTATGCGTGAATTTTCTGTTTAAGTTGCTAACGCGACAACAAAACAGTTCTTCGTTTTAATAGTGCCCATAAAATACCCATTTATATTATTTTTTAAGTAGGTAAGTAGTTACATGCTTTACAAAGTGTTGAATGTAGTGAATCAATATGTTATATTATGTTTAGAAATATACCTATAATATTTCTATTTTATAACAATAACATCACCACATTAACTTACTGTCATACATACCTACCTACTTATAAAATATTAGTCAAAACAGCACTAAATACTTTGATGTATTACATACTTTTAAGATTTTATTAAAGTATTTTTAGTTTTAAATATTATGATCGTTAGAAGAACCTGCATCATTGTATGAAACACTTCCTTAGAAATTATGATAACAACAGATTATTTAACACACACACTGATGTAAGTATTGTTGACTGCAGGCGGTGATGCTGTCATAATAGCGAAGTGGAGCACCATCTTTTTCTATAATTTGTTGCAAGCGGCTTCGCATACTGCACACCATGTTCCAGCAAGCATCACTTCCTCTCATGAGTTCCCACGTTGAAGTCACAAGTTGCGCCAAATTTTCTTTTATCCTGACTTCTGATGAATCTCAGTTTAAAATCATTTGACCCCACAAGTTTTCTATTGGATTCAGATCAGGACTTTTAGATGGCCAACTTATTGTTATGACACCTTCTTGACTGGTTAGCCAATTTTGCACCACAGTATCTCTGCATGAAGTAAATATCCGTGTTTGGCTAAGCAACACGCACAGTCGGCAACATTACATCACGTAACATTTCCAAATATTAGCGACTATTAAATCGGCCTCCAATTTCCATAAAATCTTAGTCGTTGGTCCTGCAGGATCCTTTTGAACATTTCCTGTTTCTTTAAAACGCCTTAACCACAATCTCACAGTATTTTCTGAAACAAAGAAATTAAACGGTGTCACTTTTCGTTTAAGTATATAAAAAAAATGTTTGTTTACATCACGGCATGCCGGCACAAGGAATAGCTAGATATAAAAACGTGGTTTAAAATGAGAAAAATACACTTACTGCTATATTAAGTCTCCTTGCAATCTCTCTGATGCCAATATTCTCCTCGTGCAAATAGATTATTTTGTATTTTAAATAATCACTCAATTGAGTCATGGTAATAAAGCTACAAAGATTATATTTAAAAATTTGAAAATGGCGTGGGCTATTCGCAATTTAGAAAGGCAACACAGAAAATGTACGCGCGTAGTTATTGCAATTGTGGGTAGACTGGCTTTAGTTATAGTCACGGTATTTTTTTATTTTCCTACCCATATCCTTAGTAAGATTTGAATACCAGTTTTACAATGAATACGCATTTGTCTTTCAACTACCCACTTTTTACAAGTTAGGTTAAAATGACACTAATTATATTACAATACTGTGATAAACTTTAAGTCTTACTGCATAAAAATCAAAATTGCATAACAAGTAGTTATAAATATCCTAATGCTAACGTTTTAAAGATCAATTTTGCGTGTCTGTTATATTATTGTATTTGTTTATCGAGTAGCGCTAGTCAGATGATCTCATACAAATTGAATAACCCTTATTGTTACAGACAGAGGGTTTAGTTGAACAGCTTGGGCAGAAAAGTGCAGACAGTTATCGTTAAATTAATAAAATAAACGTTGGTTAAATTTATTCCACTGTGAATAAAGTTGAACATCTTGGACATAAAAAACGCATGTACAGCCAAATAGTTGTAAAATTTTCACGGGTACTATTTCATCAAGAGTTAAAAAAACTTTAAAAAAATCATATAATCACCTAGATTTTATTCATTTTTATTTATTTTCCACTTTAAAGTAAGTACTAGGATAACGCTTGTGCCTGCGGTTGCTAGAAAATTAATTTTAATGTGTAAATTACAACTTTTGGAATATCCTGCAAGCTTTGTTATCCTAGTACTTTTTTGTCAGGAGTCTTTACTGAAATTATTTACAATGTGGTTGGTATTTGTGATTTATTCTCTTTTGATCACGATACTTACTGGCTAACCATATTATTTTCCTTATTTTTGTTAATGACTAATATTGACAGTAGGTATGTACGTCAAGAATTATTTAAATATGAACAGCTTGAAAATAAAACACTCATTTCACGTAACACTACCTCTTAACTTAGTGGAAGATTTTTTCCAAACCGACGAATATGATTCATCTGGCAGAATTATAATTTTTACATTCATGTCACGGCCAGAGTTGCGTTTTACAACGATGTTTTCAAAAAGAGCAAAGAAAATCTCTCTGCGTATGACCGCAAAGTTGTACAATATGGTTCACTACTGCCACCGCTGCCATCAAAGTTGATACCGGAGGCATTTTTCACAATTATTGAAATGTCATCACATGAAAATCATGATTATTTCAACCACGGAACAGTTCAACACTCAGTGAATGCTGAAAATTAGCAGCAAAACATTAAGCTGTTATGACCAAAAAAATAGAACGACAAACAGCGTCGAGAGGGTTGGCATCGCCGCATCAATACTAAAATTCCAAAAAAGCCAACTATGTTTCAATTTATATCATTATTAAAAAAAAAGCAAAAGTACAAAAAAACACTATTTTTAGTTCCATATTAAAAGCACATAATGACCTAAATACACGCGTTTTTAACAAGCTTTTTTAACCTACATAGCAGGAAAATAATTCTTATTCGAATAAATTTTGCCCAACTCTGCACAGCTCAACGCTGGGACTGTACATTGAATGTGGTATCATAAGAATGTTGTATTTTGCGAATGTGGTGTTTTGAGATTATGATATTTTGAGAGTATGATGTTTTGAGAATATGATGTGTTGATAACATGATGTTCTGATAATATGATGATTTGCGATTATGATATTTTAAGAATTACGATATTCAGAGACTGAGCGGTTTTTTATATAACAAAAAAAAACATATTTACGAAAAAGACAACCACCTTCAAAAAGTAATAAATAACTTTAAATTCACACGCCGTGACAAATTGGCAATACAAAACAACAAATAAAACCAAAGCCGCCATTTTTTTTTTCTCTTTTTAGTGCCTGCTTAATTACGAAACGGTGATACCAATAAAAATCAGTCATCCCTTGATTTTCTGCCTTAAGGCGACGATATACGACTTTTACAGATTTTAAACTGACAATCACGTCAAAATGTGCAGTGTAAATGATTTGAAAAAAATATATGTTAAACTAGAACATTCTCATAATCATATAGAAAGTGAATATTTTTGATGAAGTTCATATTAAATAGTTTAATTAACTCGTGAAGTTGTGTCTGACGCGGACAAAACATTGACAATCACACAAAATCTACCAGGTATAATTATCCGAAACTTACACTATCTTACAGACAATTTTATTATCTATCTTTTAGTATACGCCTTTGTTTTAATTTTGAAAGAATACTACTTTTATTTAATTTTTTCGACTACATTTTGAAAGTTTTGGACGCAGATTGCGTCCGTTCTGCATCAGTTTTGCGTCCAAAACTCTAAAAGTTTGGTGTTGCTGTTTATTAATACCTCTTATATCTGTGAGGCAGTTTTTTTGAAAAGCTGTATTTCGTCTATTTTCGTGAAAATGTTATTCCCTTTAAACTATCCATACTTATTTTACTTACATAATATTATGCATACGAAAGTAACTCTGTCTGTTACGCTTTCACGATGAAACGGCTGCACCAATTTTGATGAAATTTGGTATGAAAATAGCTTGAACTTGGGGGGTGGCAACACTGCCCGAGTAACATGTCAAATTTTTGTTCCGTATTTTATAATTAATTTTAATTAGGAAATAAGTAAAATGAGTGTGTAATTATTTGTTTATTTGTAATATAACGGCACAAAAACTCAGGATTACTGTTTTCCTGTAAGTATATTAATTAAGGATAACGCCATAACGCAGTGTTTGGTGACACACCAATACCGGTAACCTACAACAAGGAACAGCTGTTGTTTAAACAGCGTAATTAATACGGGAAGTATTGTTCACTTTTATTTTATTATTAGCACACAATCGTCTCATAAAATTTTAGACACGTACTTGTTAAGATTTTGAATAATCTTGTACTCTGCAATTAGTTTCAAGTCACTTAGTTTTCATTAACTTAGTAAGTTTTTACACTCAGTAGGTACCTATAGTATAGTTTATTTCCAAGCTTTATGCTTATATTTACCAATAAGGTTCATGATCGTGATTTTGCATTTTATAATATAATATAATATAATAAATAAGTAACTGTCATTTAGGCTTCCTACCCACATACAAAAAGAAAAAATATATATTGTAGACAATAGAAGTAGTTTTTTCTGTTTGATTAATTTAAAGCCTTTAAAGTAATTTCAGTAGCCTACCTGCCCCATTTCTCCATATAACTACACTAACTTCTCCCATATTTTCTTTTCATTTCCCATTTTACTCTTAAGTTTGTCTATCCTTTTGTTTCTCACACCGTTTCTTTAATTCTACTTTCAGTAACCATATCTGTAACCATGCCTGTGATGAACCGTAAGGCTACTGCTCAGGATATGGAGCTTAAATTAAGAACGGCCCTCCAAGAACTTAAAGCATCCAATCTTCAATGTAAACAGCTGTTGGAAGAGAGAGATGAAAGTGAGGAGGAAGTCAAGAAGATAGTTGACAGGAACTCCAGCTTAAAGCGGGAGCTGGTGGACTTACATCAGCAATACCTGGATGTTGTTGATGAACGGGACAAATTAAGGATGGTGACAGATGGTTTTAACAATTGTAGTAATTTGTATGAGGAAGCCTTAGGCAAAATTAGGGACTTAGAGGATGAATTGATCCAGGCAAATGTACAAATTTTAAAATTACATAAGGAAAAGGAACATACTCAGGTCAAAGAAACAGATCTCTTATATAATGAATTATTGGAAAAAAAACTGTAACCCACATTCATTAATAACAATAGACCTTACAGAGGATTCCTTACTGAATCATAAGTCCAGTTATGAGGTTAGCCAAAATAAATTAAAAAAATATGCTAGATTAAATAAAATTATAAGAAAATGTCATAAGTTTAAAAATCAACAGAAACACAAATCCACAAATATTCAATATAGGAAAGAACGTGTTGCTCTAAACAATAAATTGAAAAACTGTCAAATAAAATTAGAAGGTAGTAAGAATATTTATGAAGTAGACACTCAGCGCTTGCAATCAGAAATACGGGCTCTGGATGACTCACTAAAATCTCTTTATAATAAATATGTGATATCTGAAAACCAAATAAAGGAACATATATTAGCTGCAAATGAGTTAGTGGATTTATGTAACTACAATGCAGACAGGGTAGACTCGCTGACTCTCAGCAACACTCAGTGTACCTGTCAGAAGGAGTCCAACCTTGTGGCCCTTCAGCCTGAGGCAACGGAGGACCCGTCCCAGGCTGTAGGTGCTCAAGGCTCTATCCTCAACCATAACATTGATATTGTTGAAGAAGTGCCACATACAATCTCTAGTACTTGTTCCTCTGGTAGCAGTCAAGCAAGTCTTTCAGTAAGGTTTTCAGATAGTATAGGAAGAGGTATAGGGAAATTAATTAATAATAACCTTAGATATAACACCCTAAACCATTGTACACCTGGGTTGTCCTACAAACATATAATGTCAACAATACCAAAGTTCGAATATAATCCTTCCACCAATATTTGTGTATTTATAGGTAATAGTTTAACGGTCAAAAAGGTCCTCCTTTTTGACCCCTGTCCCTGTCCTTTTTTTTGATTACTGACAGTGTTACCGAGATTCTAAATATTAATTGTAATAAAATAATTTTGTGTGCTTTCCCATATTTTAAACATTTAACATCTAGACAGAACAATTATATACACATGTTAAATAATCATGTGCATTTTTTAGTAAGTCACTATAGTGATAAGCTTTTGTTTTTTGACACCAACAGTTTTGTTGAGAAATTAAAATCGACTAGGGATACCGTCAAGGGCGTCGCCAGGGGGGGGCAGGTAGGGGCAGCTGCCCCCCCCTAGAGAACCAAAAAAAATTTTTTTACTACCTACCTACACATTTTCAAAAAAAGATGGAGGTTTTTTATTAATAGCTCTTGACCAGTGGCGTGTTTAGGGGTCAAAGTTAGGGCAAGCCCGACAGATTTAAGAATAAAAACCCGATAAATTTCCAATACTTATTTAGAGGTATTTTCTTACAGAGATTTTTTTTTTCAACGTTTCGCGTAATTGATAGCAAGCCAGGCTTTGCGGCTTTAATGGAAGGCACGCCACTGCTCTTGACTGTACAATTAATAAAATACTCGCATTACCAGTGTAAAGCTTCATGTGCTTTTAACTGTATTTATTATAATCATAAGTACTCTTCTCATCTATATCTATACATAAATAAAAGGAGAAACTGACAGACTGTCTGACTGAGTATGAGCGCACAGCCGAAACTACTGGAATTAGAAATGTGAAATTTTGCACACACGTTCTTTTTATCATGTTGGCGAGCACTAAAGAGGGGATTTCGGGATTCAACCTCTAAGGGTGTATAATTGGAAATGAAATATTTGTATGAAACTCGGTCATTTTTGTAGTTCGAGACAAAATAAAAGAAAAACGTTTTTCAGCTTTTTTATAAATTCCAGTATAATAGGGATGAATGTTTGTATGGGAAATCCGTTATTTTTAACTAGCACTTTTCCCGCGACTTTGTCATTCATTCATTCATTCATTCATACGCAAATTTCGTACCTACTTCGGTTAGAATTTAGTATCTGGAAGCAGGGGTTGCCTAAAAGGCGTCGACTGTCTGCAACGGATACGAAAATTGGCACTAAGACGGTTGACGTAAAGGCGACGGAGCCCCGCGGTGCGGGGCTCCTATTCCTGTCTGCAGGCTTTAAAGGAATCTAACCAACCAAACCTAGGGGTGCCCCTGATGTTGACCGCTATAACCTAAGTTTTTTCTGTCTAAAGAGTTTGACACCAAGACACAAATTATGTTGTCTTTTTTTTTACGTTTCATTTTATTAATTTTGCACGATACTTTACACCACAAACAATATATTTTGACAGATTTGGAATGTTAATCGCCCATTTGAACGTTCCGTGTTCGCTTTAAATAATGTGATTTGAGTTTAGTAACTTATTTTATTACTTTCTCGAAAATTACGCAATTCCGTTTAATGAGAGGGGCAGCGTTATAATCGGGACCCAACCCTTACCAACTTCAAAACTTTTTACCCCCCAATCCCTGTTTCCAGATACTAGATCCAACCCTCTACTTGTCCTAAAATACAAAACCCCGATAGGCGACTTTTGAGGGGTAGGTAAAATAATAATAACGTCAAATTTTATTTTTTATCTATTTTGTCATTTGCGCCAACATAGATAAGTTGATAGTTCCAAAAATAAGATCTTTTGTACAACTCCCTTTTGCGGTTGAATTTTCAAAATCTTTAGCAATTCCAATTGCCTTAAAGCGTGGAAAGGGTGAAACACTGTTGTATGGAAACTCAAAACCGTTAACTACAGTTAAGGTACATTGATTTTTTATAATACACTGATGAAAATTTTTCCATTAAAACATGTTCAAGAATAAGATTATTCGTACGATTCCCCTTTGGAGTACCTATTATTGGTATTTATTCATTTGATATACATATTATATAAAAAAATAACTGATATATACAAAGCTTAAAAATAAATTAAAAAAAATATATATTATGTACAATGGAGGGCTCACAGGGCATCAAAAAACTCGTCCGCATCGCTCACGATGGGACAAGTGCCCAGAAGGCTAGCAGCATTACCACGTTGAATGGCAATGCTAATTCTTTGGCCCAAGAAAAGGCCAGCCCTCTGGTCACGTGAAGAGTCGACCAGCCGCTTAGAAATGTCTTTAAAAACAAGGTGAGCACTCGGACCCCATGGCCCTAGTGTTTCAACCCCAAACGGCTCAAACATATAACTTCCAAGAAGGTTGTTATATTTACGCCGTTTGAGGTTTTCGGCACCTGCAGCAGCCGCCCCAGCACAACACGACGTGCTAGGAAGATGGGATGGCGCAAGGGTGTCGATACAAGTTGCATCCCACACCAAAGGTCTACCCAACTTCCACGGCATTATAGTCATTCCATCTGGTCTCTTACCATCGTCACGTGCCAAGCCATTAGGTTCTAACACAGCTGGCACGCCGGCGGAGGCAAGAGCACGATGGATGATGTCATTAATGCTGGCGTGCCGTGCTATCCGGCCTGCGCTTTTACAGCAGGAAAGGCTATGGTGACCGAGGCAGTCGACAACTTCACCACATTGACAGCGATGCGGGGCCCCACAAGGAGCGCCCAGACGTAGGCATGTAGCGAGCCGGAATGTAGAGTCACAGAGCATAGTACCTATGTTAGGTGACGGCAGTGCCTGAAGCCAGAGGCCCGACTCCCACTCACCCACAGCCAGCAAGCGGGCACGCTCAGCAGAATTAGTGGACGTATTAATAAGTTTATTCCGTACCAACCTGCAGAGCGGCTCATCCCACTGTCTCTGGGAAGATGGGTTCACGGGCTGAACCGTTCTTGGGCAAGCCACTTTCCAGGCGTTCACAGCATCAGTCAAGCACGGCACTTCAAAGTCAACCAGTGACGAGGATAAGATTTTTGTGGTTAACTTTTCCGTGTTGTGGACGGAGGATAGGAACGCCGGCAAACTAACACTGGAAATTTTGCGGACCCCGAGACCACCAAATCGAATGGGAAGTGTGGCTTGGAGCCACGCTCGGTCATCCATGGCAGAATTGTAGTTAGTGTATCTTTAACAATTTGATCAATTTTGTCCAAAATGTGTGGCTGCTGCCATAAAGATAAAAACAACGATATCTAATGAGGGTAAATGCCGAATGTAAATTAATTTTGGAGAGTCTATCCGAAATGTCGTCAAAACGTCTGATTTTTTCGTCAATGAAAGGTGCAAAACTATCTTCCAAAATTGGGGAACCTAGGAGGTGCAGTGAGCTTTTTTCAAAAATTTTGATCTGTGGAGCTACTGCATATTTATCTAAAATTGGAGTTGAATTTATAAAATACTTCAGCATTTTTGCAAATTCAACACCAAAGGGGAGTTGTACGAAAAATCTTATTTTTAAAACTAACCAACTTGAAACTTGGCAAAAATGCCAACTCAGATAAAAAAATAAATTGACGTTAAGATTTTATTTTTAGTTACCTACTCCTAAGGAGCCTTATCGGGGTGTAGTGTTTGTGGGAAGTACGAAATCTACGCAGACGAAGTCGCGGGAAAAGTACTAGTCCTTATATCAACTTGCCCCCCCCTGGCCCACTGGCTGGCGACGCCCTTGGATACCGTGTATCTGCCCATTAGGTTTAGACGTCAAATAGCGCGGCTATTGGCTCATAGTTTTAACTCAGACATAAGTAGTATGTCGAATTCAGGTGTTATTAACTCTTCAACAATTAGTAATAGTAGGTACTGATAATAAGGTGAATAATTGTAGCTCTGCTATTAATAATTTTACAAAGTGTACGAAGGAGGATCCATGTGTCACTATGGACCAGCCATCTATTGATGGGAGTTTTACAAGTGGTAGGAACACACTACCTGTTATTGAAGTCCGTGGTCAAACTCCGGATACTCATTTAAACTAGTCTGTAAGACAATAAAAGGTACCAGTAACAATATAGCTATGTCGACAAACAATAAAGTACCTTCTTGCTCTCAAAAAGTTAAGTTGCAAAAACAGCAGAATACCTTAAAATTATTTCATCAAAATATTCAAGGTATTTCTTCCAAATTATTAGAAATTGAACTGTTTTTAGAAAAAACCATGTTTGACATTGTTTGTTTTACTGAACATTGGTTAAAAGATTACCAGATGCTAATTAATTATGAAAACTATAGTGTAGGCAGTTGTTTTAATCGTAACGCTATGTCCCGTGGAGGGTCATTAATCTTAGTAAAAAATTGTTTGAAATATAAACAACGGAATGACATTCTTAGCCTATCGGTTGAACATTGCATTGAACTATCCTGTGTCGAGCTGGATAAGCATATTATAGTGTGCGTGTACAGACCCCCAATTTTCCTAAACTATTCTTTATTTGAGTCGGTAATGGAAGATGTCCTAGCGAAACTTGCAACTTGTAGCAAATCTGCAATTATTTGTGGTGATTTTAATATTAATATCTTAGAAGATAATTTGAATAGTTGTCGATTATTAAACCTCCTATTTAAATCATTTAATTTGTCGAACGTTTTTATGGAACCTACTAGAGTAACTCCAACGACTGCTACCTGTATCGATAATATTTTTTGTGATTGTGATTATTTAGATAAAGCCATTGTTAATTATCTGCCATCGGATCATAGCGGTCAAACGGTAACTTATATGTTTAAAATGCCTTTAACAAAAGTTCAATTAAAATTTAGACCAATAACAACTGGTAAATTAAATAGATTCAATGTTACCTTAAATGGTAAGTTAAGTACTCTAGACCATAATAATAACGATGCAAATAAATTGTATGATGATTTCTTTTTTGTAGTGCAGTCTGAATAGGGTATTACACCCATTTTTGAAAAGTGTCTCAATGAAATTCTGTAGTGCTAATATGCCACCAAAAAAAACACAAAATTTTTATTCAATCGACAAGTGCCATAAAAATGCATCTAAATTTTAAATTTTCAAATTTCGCGCGTAATTTGACGATAAAACGTCTTACTGGACGCCATATTGGTCAGCGTAAATGACGTCAGTTCGTTTTGTATCAAATGAGCTCATATTAAATATGATAATTGTATATCATTTAAAAATAATTAAAAGCATATTTTGTAATAGGTGTAATAATGAAAAAATTACGTTGGTTACGAAAATAATAAAAGTACAAAGCCTATATTACGCCAATCGGTTGACTGACAGTTGTCACTTTTTTGTTTACACAGCCTTATGGCGTAATAACATGGCCGCTACTATTTCACGGTGTTTAATAACAGATTAAAAATAATGAAAACTTTGAATTTAATTTAAAAATTTGTTTTGTTATTTTATGAACTAAAACTTACATTTCCCGACTGCTTTATTCCTAAACTGTCTCAATAAAATATTTATAGATTTTTTCTCGTATAGAGTAAAATACCCTATTCGATAATAATTTTGAAAAAAAGACAAAACATATTAGCCCTAAGTTTGTATTTACTGACTGGGCAACTAGAGGTATTAGAAAAAGTAGGGAAAGACTGTTTGAGCTTTATGGCCTTAAGCCTTATGTTAACACGGATACTTTCAACAAGTATGTTGCTACTTATTCTAAAACTTTTAGAAATATTTGCAGGGTAGCGAAGGCCCTATACATTAGCAACAAAATCAAATCGGCAGACGATAAAATAAAGACAGTTTGGAAAGTTATTAATAACGAGACTGGCAGGAAAAAAGTTCGTAACACTGAGTATACATTAGAGACACCACGTGGTCCCCTAAGCTCTAACATAGAAGTAGCGCATGAATTTGTGAATTTCTTTACCAACATACCAATTAAAACCACGGAAGCTTTAAATTCTTCACCTGGCATTTCAATTGCCTTTTTAAAAGCGAACGTACCAGGCTGCCCGGTAGAATTTCAATTTAAACATATTAACCCCGTGACAGTTTTAAAAGCTTTTCGGCAAATTAAGATAAAATTTACTGAGGATCTGTAGGGTATGTCTATTAAAGTTTGTACATCTATAATTGAGACAATAGCGCCTTATTTGGCTTTAATATTTAATATGTGCGTAGACCAAGGAGTTTTCCCGGATCTAATGAAGTTTAGTAAGGTTATACCTCTTTTCAAATCCGGTGACAGTAAAGACACTAATAATTATAGACCCGTGTCCGTGCTGCCGGCTTTCAGCAAGGTTTTTGAAAGGATTATGCTTAATCAGATGCTTAATCATTTTAACACTAATGGCATTTTACACGATCAACAGTATGGTTTCACCAAAGGACGTTGTACGACTGACGCTGGTGTCACTTTATTAAAACACATATTTACTGCGTGGGAAGAGGCGCAAGATGCCATAGGAATTTTTTGTGACCTCTCCAAGGCATTTGATTGCGTAAATCATGACACACTACCACAGAATACTTAATAGTACTACGTACAGAAGGGACACTCCCTTCCCCGCGCTATATCAGATACCGCACCTCACCCCGCACTTAGAGGTGCTAATCGCCGACTCTCTAGCCAGGGCGCTCAAAATCGTAAGAACTGCAGCGCTGTAGGTACTGCTGACAGAAACTCACAATTTTGCGATTTATTTTGTTTTAAGTTTTATTTATTAGTTTTAATCTCAATGATTCATTTATTTTCCAAGTTTTCGTCGTTTTATAATAATACAATTAAAACTTCCGTAATAATAACATACCAAACATTACCAGCTATTATAATATTGCTCTCTCTCTCTGTATTGTCTTAGTTATGTACTTATGTCCCTTTCTTTCACGTTCTATTCATTCTTGGAATTGAAAAGTAGTACCCTACGCACTAACTTTGTCGCGTCGCCCCATTGCGTTGCCGCGTAATGGTACGGGGCGATCGTGAATTCCATATTTTGTAATTAGGTACCTTAATTTACCATTATTGATGAATAAATAAACCTCTTTACATAATAAATATTATAATATTACTTTTATGTTATTACAAATCCGAGTATTCTAAATCAAATATCATTTATTTTATTTCTATAATAAATAAATAATTGAACTCTCGGACAAGATCACTTCATAATAATGCTCGAAACGTTCGGGTAGTTCCGTCGTCGTTCGGTTCGCCCGACGCAAAGCAGTGTTACCAACCCTTATGAAAATTTTCCCCCAATTTTTTTTCTGAATGAGGTTCAATAATTTGGACTAGTTATTCTCTGCATAATTTTCAAAAACCCCTAAATTGATTTTATATGTACCTACTTATTTCCTAAATTGTTTCGTAGCTCACAAAATAAACCGTTACACATTAAGTTAGTAAATTATTTTATTGAATAATACAGTTTATCATGCCAAGTTGATAATTATTTCCAGAACCGCATCATCATCCCGTTCCTCGTTTTCGTTCGTTTGAAGTTCTTTATCATATCAACAATGGGTTCAAATTTTACACACGATCCGTAATCCCGATTTAAGGAAAATCGTACCATCATGATTATTCATGATACTCTGTACCATTTTAACGAATAAGTTCCTCATTTTATTTTCGATTGTCCCATAAATAGAAAAGGCACGCTTAAATAGAGGCATTGTGAATAATGACAAAGCAAATTTTGAAATATTTTCAAATCGTTTGCAGATACCAGCATTGCAATCGGTATAATACTTCTCCATAGAAAGCAGCGAAAGAACTCGAAACATGGTGTCTATGTTTTGTTTTGCAGTTGATGCCATTTCGAATCGACGTCATTTTTGTTGCCATAAACGGAACTCCATCTCATTTAAAGTGGCCCTAAAAAAACGCCCAAAAAATTCCAGCGCCTAAAAATGTCCCTTTTAACACTTCTAGCCCCTAAATTTGGGGGCAAAACCCCTAAGTTGGCAACCGTGGCAAAGCGCTGCACTTTGCGCGCCATTTTGTACGCCGCGCCACGACATCCAACTGATTCAACCCTACTAAAATTCACGCACACATTTGCACGTGTACAGACGTCATTTGGTTTTGTAGTAGTAATAGGTAATTATTTTGCAAGTTTTGTATGAAGTGTCCGAGGTGTGACACTACTTTTGAAACTTGAGCATTACGGACTAGGTAGACTTGCGCTTAGTTTAGTAAAATCTTATTTGATTAATAGGCAGCAGCAAGTCCAAATAAATGGGGTGAATTCACATGGTTTAAAGGTAGAAATGGGGGTTCCACAAGGTTCAATTTTGGGTCCTTTCCTCTTTTTAGTGTATATTAATGATCTTCTTCATCTGTTGAAAAATCAACCACAAATGGTGTTATTTGCCGATGACACTTCTTTAATATTTAAGATAGACAGACGAGCCCAGAACCTAGACCACGTAAATAGCGCCTTACTGCAAGTCCAAAATTGGTTTACGGCGAATAATTTAGTATTGAATGAAAAAACAAAGCAAGCAAATCAAGCAAAAAAACGGCAAAAAATTACGTTTGTTGTATGGGAGCCCTCCTTAAATATTTATTTTATTCTGATTTTCGTATTTGTTGTTATAGCGGCATCTATAATCTGTGAAAATTTCAACTCTAGCTATCACTTCATGAGATACAGCCTGGTGACAGACAGCCGAACAGGTGAACCGGTTCACCCTAGGCATGTTCCAACTTAGCCCGCATCATCACTTAAGATCAGGTGAATTGCGGTCAAACTCACGCCTATTAGAATATAAAAAAGGCCAGACAGACCGACGGACAGTGGATTTTTAGTAATAGGGTCCCATTTTTACCCTTTGGGTACGGAACCCTAAAAATAATCGTCTCACTTGAACGTAACTGAGTAAAAACAATAATAATACCAGCCTATAATTGTCTCACTACAGGACAAAAGCCACTGACACGGACACAGCCACTCATACTGAGAAGGCACGAGCATTAGTCTCCACCTTCACTCAAGGCGGACTGGCAATTTCAGTCTTCAATTAATTGTAATACCAGGTGGTCCTAATTGAGTAGGGTATCTTTTAAACCTGACACCTGGGATAGCGCCCAGCATCGAAGCTAGCAAGTACACATACCTTCATAGCGACATATTTTTCTCTCACCTGTCCTCAAAATTTCTACCGAGCTAAAAATACGTAGGTCTTGCGACTCTGGGATCTGAAACTAGAATTCAAATCGACGCACAACCTGTTCTTATGGATTCAGAACATGGTACCTGACAGCGTTCAGCAAAATGTAACCTACAGCTGATCTTTAAAAACAAAAAATCACTCACAATCAATCATAAAAGAGGCGTAGATGTCTCTTCCACCCGATGATCTCCGAACACAGACATTGTCTTTTTGATGGCAATAAACTTTAGCCTCTGTTACCTATATTTTTTCAATCTTTTTTCAGGCAGTTAAGGTAGCGTGGTTCAACTTTAACCAAAGTCGGTGTGACGTGTTCTTTTTGGACTGGTCAGAATATAATGCACCATTTAAGGGTAGGTAAACTAAGTATAATACTTATGCTCATTGCAATTGTGTCCCATTTATAAATAGTGTGTATAGTAGTGTGAACGTAGTGATAAAAACAATCATCTATGAGATACATAAAACGTGCCCTAACCTTTATGTGGCTTACATTGAGAATGTCTCTATAGAAATGGTTTACCTCATGACGAACGGTGCGATAACTTTACATTTCAATCAACATCATAAAATAGAAGGGGAGTAAACATAATTACCACCAAAAATAGTAAATGATTACCAAATCTTAGTCACCAAATCTTAGAACCCTTAGGTCCCCCCTGGGGCGGATCTGACATGGTTAGGTTATTTTGGAACTGTGACCCCCTACGCACGAGGCGAGCGAGTGGAGCGAGCGTGCCGCCGCAGCGGCCGCCGAGTGCCAGAACCAAATCGCTTTTTACAGTCAAACTCATACATTTCTACAATACTTTGGATAAATGTTGGTGATCATTTACCTTTTGTTGGAGGTCGTTTACTATATTTGGAGGTTCGTTAATAATGTTGGTGATCAATTACTATTTTTGGAGGTCATTTACTATATCTGAAGATTCGATAAACATTAGCCAAATAGAAGCCAATGTGCTTCAGTCTAAACATAGCATAACTAGTATAGTTTCTTAAATAGCTAATAGAATAGTGTAGAAGCAGTGGTTTTAAGTATAAAAAAACGCAAGCCGATTGGTTGCACGAGACAGCTCCTCTCCTATTGGTTGCACGAGACAGCTCCTCTCCTATTGGTTGCACGAGACAGCTCCTCTCCTATTGGTTGCACGAGACAGCTCCTCTCCTATTGGTTGCACGAGACAGCTCCTCTCCTATTGGTTGCACGAGACAGCTCCTCTCCTATTGGTTGCACGAGACAGCTCCTCTCCTATTGGTTGCACGAGACAGCTCCTCTCCTATTGGTGGGATGACAGCTAGCTCACTTAGCTGGTTGAATCATCACAGTCCATCACTCGATGTTCAAAATTCATCCAAACTTCTCCAACTTTTATAGGAGCAACAACAACAGATAAGTGCAATAGCTGGAGAGCCGCCACCTTAGCCAGAGAATGGAGTGGGATGCAGACCATGAGGAGAGTCTGCCCAGGGGTCACTGTCACCCTGGCACTACTTGTTCTACACGTAAGTATTCATTGTTCTTGTAATTTGGCAATGTGAGCTGCTAGAAATCTGGGATGCCCTTTTCTTTTTTATTCTTAAAGGATATTAGTGTACACTCGTGATGATAAGTTGCCTGGGAAAGATCTAACGTCTGAGGTACAGGCACGGCCTAGTTTAAATGTTAGTGGACTTTTGAATTGTGTTCTATTACAGAATTGTACTATTTATCCACATCAACATCTCGCCTCATTCATCACTTCATACTAACTCCTAAGTCACAGGATCACCTATTTTAGAAGTCAGGGTTTACCTTAACCGTGTGACCTTTAGTTAACTAAGTTATGTATGACATGTGTGTATGTGTGTTTTTGTATCAAGTTTTATATTATTATTCTTATTATTCTCGCCTCATACCCTCTGATTCTAAGTGAAATTATTTCTTTCCTTATGACCATATCAACCTAGCTTTCTTCACGTTGAAGTCTTGAGCGCGGAGGAATTGCAGTAAGGTAGTTAAGGCACTTTTGAACGTTATTGACAATAATAAGGACATTAATAAATGTAGTTGCTCCCTCTGAAAGGTAGTTTCGTAAAAACTACCTTTTAGAGGTATAAAGAAAAATGGAAAATGAACTTCATACTTACCTACCTACTCTTTAAAAAAATGACAATAATTTGCATAGTTCGGTTACTAACGCTCTCAATTTTGATTTTAGATAATGTCTCCTTGGCAATCCTATCTTCCTCCAAGCCAAGGCTACAGATGGGCAGTAGCCACCATAGCTTGGTGGTCTTCTTACATCACGCTGCTGTCTGCACGATGGTTGTCTGACAGACTGCGAGGGTCGCCGACCGCTGTTCTGACGAGGACTTGTACTAGTGTTGGACTTTCGTTACTAGTGTTCGAGGAAGATTACTATGCTCATTATGTGCATGGACGGTAAGGAACCTTAATAACAATAACAATAGATAATAACAATCATCTATTGTCTTAAAAAGTATTACACCAGTTATTGTTCTCTAGACCCCTTATTAGGATTCTCTGAGTTGTAGGTTTTTCTCTTGATAGGCTGCGATGAGTTAGACTAATTCGATAGAGACTGTCTCAAATAGAGAGAACTGGAAGAAGAGTAGGAAGACCTTTGCTCTGCAGTCGGAAAATTCAGGCTGATAATAATTATTTATTTATTTATTTTCAAGAAACATATACACCATAACAGGCAGAGTCCAAATAATTGTACCTACAGTAAAAAAAGAAAAAAAGTACACATTTTACTATAAGAAAACATAAGAGAGAAAGAAATAATAATAAAAGTAGCAAATAAAAAGTAAATAACAATGGGTAAAATAAAATTAACACAAAAAAAACTCATCTTTTGTCCATGATCATCTCACAAAATCTCAAACACTCACGACATAGGTACATCTATCTATCCATTTCGAGGCAAACAAATCACACACCGGCGTCAATGCCGGATGTTTTTTTTAATATTTTTAAATGTTTTTGTTTTTGTATTAATGTTTAAAAAATTAACTTATATGTAAACAATGAGAATAAATGTGAATAGTATTAATAAAATGAAAGGTTTTCGATGCAATCTTTGTAATTAAACACGTCATAGGTGTAGGTAGTTGTAGTTTCAATGGTGGTCAGTTTCAGTAAATAAATAAATACTTGATCAAAAGTGCTCAGTGACCATTGCCTGCCACCTGCCTCCCGGCCGTAGCCTATTTGAGCAGCACTGAATCGACTACCGTCGAAGATCTGAACAACGCCTCTGACACAGCACTTAACGTGGTCCACTACTGGGCCCAAATTGTATCTATAAATTATTGTAGACTAGTTTTCGCCCGCAACCCTTTTTATAGTAAAATAAAGCTTAAGGCACTCAGGGATAACGTAGCTTTAAGATTAACAAAAGAATGAAGAAAATCGGACTAGTAGTTCCGGAGATTACCCCGGTTTGTAGTGATGATGTATCGTCCATGTAAAATGAAGATAATTATTTTATGTTTACATTTAACGTCTTATTGAACCACTAATGTTTTAAATTAACTTGTTTAGAAACGATGACTCTAAAGACTTGAGATCTATGGCGGGGCCGCTTGCAACGTGTCGTGTGGTATGCGCACCACAACTGAGGTACCGTATTGAAGTTTATTACTATGATTATTTATTCTATCTATTCTCATATTTTTCGATATTTTTTTCATTATTTTATTTTATTTCAGGGTTGTGTATAAACAGCTGTCTCTATCCATACCAGGTACGGTACCTACTTATATTTGTGTATTTTTTTCTAACGTCTCTTATTACGCCAGTTCACTGATTAAATAACACTCTAGCCTTGACTCTTATCTCAAATGGTCCAAGATCCAAAAGTCAGTTCTCAAGCATAGCTGAAATTTTGAGTATAGATAGTAACAATGGATTCTTTTAAAGAACCATTATTCGTTATTATTAGACAGTCCCTAAGCCACTTCAGCCATACTCTTAAAAGTTCCGATCTTTAAAGTGTCTGGCTGAATTAATAGTATTCTATCCTCCATATCAGCCGGCGAAGCCCTTGCCTGTAAAACTTATATAGGTATAAATACCAGCCGTCACACTTGAACGTAAGTGAATAGGTACCTTTTATTCGTGACGCCTGAAAAAAATAATAATGTGTGGGGACATTATTTTCACACACGGTCATCTGTCCCCAAACTAGGCAGACCCTGTATGTGTGTCAGACAGGAGATATACATGACATACACAAATATATATATATTAATGAAATACCTTTAAACGAGTAATTCTTGTATATATGTATATACACGCTGAAATTTTAGTGGTTATTTTCCCGAAGCGAAATGATTTTGTCTTGGTTTTACAATCGATTAATAAAAAAAATATTATAAAACGGCAGATTTAGAATTGTGGAAAGCTAAACTGGAAAATGACTCTGAACCAATAGTGATACAGCGCGAACGGCTGACTGCGCGGGGTCCTGTGTTAACAAAACACAATACTTACCTGAAAGTTATTCCAATATTCCCTTCACACTTTTACGGGTTTAGGACCGTTATAAGAAGAGTTGATGCATATTTTTTTAATTATTTGAAAAAAAAAAACATTTTTATTTTTTAAGTTTAACTATGAATTGATAGTACCTACAGCTGAGGGCAAATCGTTCTACCGCGGGAAAAGAACCATTTAAACCATTTCAATTTAGTATGCAGCGGTTTCGGGGGCGATAGATCGATCTAGCTAGGTTTCATTTTACAGAAACAAAAAAAAACCGAGCCAAGCTCGGTCGCCCAGCCCCCTAGCCAAGCTCGGTCGCCCAGCCCCCTAGCCAAGTTACAAACGTTTCGTATCGTTTCTCTTTCTACAATAATTAACGCTTCGTCGTAATCACGAACCGATACTTACTTCGTGGTCGTAATCTATTTTTTATTTTCGACCACGTGACTTATCGTTGAGATGACGTCATTCCCATACATTTATGATTAGTTTTCTATTAGCGTTATCGATTGTAGATTGTCAATTTGGGTAATATGGCTAGGGGGGCTGCCCAGATAAACAACAACCAGACAATGCAAACAAGCGCTCGTCACACAAATGTTTTTACCCTGTGCGGGATTTGCACGCATTACGGTCCTAATATTGGTGCTACCCAGTACGCGTACCCTCAACTTCTTCTCAAAATTTCAACCTTAATAAAATGGCCTTGATCTGGTGAGTTTGGGATCTCAATTCATGTTTGTTTTACGGTAACCATTAATGAGATATAATTGTTTTTAGGTTTAGGTGAAGCCGAGACTAGACAATCACTCTTGTCTCGCTTTTTGGCTGCGTTCTTTGAAAGGGTAAGATTCTCATTAATGACTTTAATTCGGGTGGCATAGACGCATAGAAACCTTTTTACTTGCCATGACTCGCCACACTTACACAAGACATGACCTGATTTTGGAAGGGATAGTCAAAACGTACAAATATTGCGTCCATCCTAGGCAACCGTGGTCCACCTTTGGCCACAGTATCGCTTAAGATCAAGTGGGTTGCGGCCAAACGCAAGGGCACGCAGTTGCGTTGAGGCCAACTCAGTCTTACAACAGATCCATGGGTATTTTGACCAAATGATTATTTTATTTATTTATTTTATTTATTTATTTATACTTCATGCACAAACGTACAAAGGCGGACTTAATGCCTTAGGCATTCTGTACCAGTCAACCAAGGGTGGTGAAGAGATTATTGTTCAAACTCCTTGACCTGATCGTAAGTGGTCACTGCTTTTTATGGAGCAATACCAGAAGCATCGCAGATGCTCCATACCAGATATCAAGTTGAAACGTCTTATGTACTCAAACGCTTCAAATATTACTTACCACTGCTTTCTATCTCTAGCCTTACTTTAGTAATGTTCTTGTAGGCTCTGGATGGCCTCAGCTGGGTTGCCAGCGAGCGAACTGTACTTGAACGTCTACTTAATGTGGAACTGAATACCAGAGAAGCTGGCAACACCAGCACGCTGTTGTACGACCCTGATGATAACACTCCTTCATGCTTCTCTGTCACTTGGTAAGCTGACCTTTCATGTGTAAGTCACTCTTGTAGATTAAAAGTCTCAAAAGATGTCTTGTTGTTACATTGAGAAGTTTCTGTGAAGCATTTTAGCGTAGATTAGTGCACGACTTGCGAAACTGTGTCTAGGTACCACATTCATCAACATCAGCCGGAAGACCGCTGATGCGCGAATCTGCCGCTTTCATCCACCGGTTACCCGCGACCTTGACGATGTCGTAGGTTAATCTGATGGGAAGACCGTAGTCGCCACTCAGAACCTTTCTTCCCCATCGGTTATCGGTTTTTCGACCGATGTGACCTTTTTTTTTTTTTTTTTTTTATCGTGGGGAAATCCTCATGGACTGTCTCCCGTCTGGGTAAGACGGGAGGGTGTGCCGGACTCCTACCGGCTAAAACCACCACGGTGTTCCTCGACTGACCTATGGGCGGGGGTACGGGATTCGCTCGCGCATGCACCGCGCCCCCGCCAGGCTATGATCCGCCTACACGGCGGATCCCGTCGACCTCGGCGGTCTGAACGCCGCCGAATCCTCTAGTGTGGCGCGCGCGGAACACGGCGCGCCGCCTACACGGGCCTGCATCTGGTCGGGTGGTGGACTGCCCCTAAGTCGACCACCCGCAGGCCGGCAACTCATGGAGGCCGGAGGTCATTAAGCGCCCTCCGGCGCCCGGTGCGTCTTCTCCTGGAGGGAAGCGAGGCAGTTGCTTCCCTCACCCTCTCTGCCGCCTCTTTTGCGTGCATGACATGCTCGCAAAAAGAGGCGACAGCCTCCCACGCACTCTCGCTCTGGACCATCGAAAGAACGATGTTCGGGAGCGAGAGGTCACCTACTGCTGCGGAGAGTTCACGGCGCTGCTCTGCCCAAGCTGGGCACTCTGCCAGCGTATGCTGCGCCGTGTCCTCCAGGCAATCTCCGCAGTGGTGACAACCGGGCGATTGTTCGCGGCCTATACGACACAGATACTTCCCGAAACAGCCATGTCCGGTCAGTATCTGTGTCAGCCGGAACGTGAGGGCGCCGTGTCGGCGCCCTAACCAATCCTCCATGACGGGTCTTACCGCCGAAATTACGGCGTGCCCTGCGCTGGGGTTGACGAGTCGTCCCTCCCATTCCGCCGTTAGGATCGCGCGGAGCTCGGAGCGGCGCCGCGTGTACTCTCGCGGCACCCGACCGATGTGACCTGCCCATTGTCACTTCAACTTGCATATTCTGAGAGCTATATCGGTGACGTTCGAGGTGGCGCGGGAAAAAGTTCCTGGATGGACTTAGGGGAGGCCTTTGCCCGGCAGCGAGACCACATAAGCCTCTAAGTAGGCACTGGGCCGTGATTACTGTACCAGGAGGTTTAATCTACTGTGATTGATACACATTTTTACTTCTAACTTCGTTATCATCATTATCATATCAACCTTTAGACGCCCACTGATGGGCATAGGTCTCCCCCAAGGGGAGATTCAGCCATTATCAACATGCTTAGCCGATGCATGTTGGGGATTAACTAACTTCGTCATCATCATCATCATAATCAGTCAAAAGACGTCCACTGTTGAACATAGGCCTCCCCCATAGAACGCCACAACGAGCGGCAACCTGCCGCTTGCATCCACCGGTTACCCCCTACCTTGACAATGTCGTCGGTCCATCTGGCGGGAGGCCTACCATCGCTGCCTGTTCCGGTTTGTGGTCGCCACTCGAGAACCTTTCTTCCTCATCGGATCTCGATTCTACGAGCGATGTGGCTTGCCCATTGCCACTTCAACTTGCATATTCTGAGATCTATGTCGGTGACCTTAGTTCTTTGGCGAATTTCCCCGTTCCGGATTCTATCGCATCAAGAAACTCCGAGCTTCTCTAGGAGGCCAGCAGTTAAGGACTATATGTCATCACTGGCAACACACACTGCTTATAAACCCCTCGTCTTTATACACTGTGGAATTTTGGACGAAAAGATATCTCGTAGTTTCCCGAACGCTGCCGAGTTGGATTCTTCGGGCAACCTCTTTAACGAAAATGGACCTACCTAGTTGGACAGTTTATCCAAGGTAAACATAGTGTTCCATAACTTCGAGAATAACACACGCACAACTAACTTCGTATATTGAATAAATGATTTTATTGTTATTTCTGAATCATCTTGTAAGCCCACATGCCGACTGTTAAGTCCTTCTAATTTTGAACAAAGTTTATCTCATATCTCAGATCTTCGCGGTACCTACACGTACTGTACACTACTATTCTATAGATAATCCCATTGATTTTTAAATGTGATTCTAAGGTGGGGTGAAGAGTGGAGCTTATCAACATTTGACGCAATGCTCTTCAGTGGCGTGTTAGTTGCTATAGATGACCCCCTGGTGGCTGCACTAGCTACTCTTATAGTCTGGCAGGTGAGAAAATCCAAATTAACAAATTATATTATGTAGTTACAAAATTACGAGTAGGTATTTTTGAATCGTTGGTGAGTCCGCAAGCGTGACTGTTGAGAAAGGGGTCTTATGTCTAGTCAGTGTCCTGCGTTACTTGACCCTACTCACGAATAAGAGAGAAAGAAGGATAAGGGTAAAATTTCGTACAGGCTACTGGAAAATACGAATTCCTGAGTATTCTTTGCTCCAATTAGAGACTTCGTTCTTCGGGATTTTTGGGAATTTATTGAACAATGCCTAGAACTGTATTTTATTAAGTGTACCATGTGGAGCTAATTCTAATTATCATTCTGTTGATTTGTTTCGATCACAAACCAATGTCTCAATCACTTTATGATTCATCACGCTAGTAGGTACTGCTGATTATCGCTCACGCCATGTACACCCTTGCACATCTATGTAATAGTCGTCGCATACCTGGTATTTTTTTTTTTCTACTTCTGCCTTAATCTTATGTATAAAGATCTTCTGTGCGTGTGTATGAAAGTGAACTCCTCCTAAACGGGTAGATCGATTTTGCTGAATTTGTTTGTGTGTGTTCAATTTACAATTGCATCCGGCAGGTGGCGCTTTAGTCGGGTTGCAGGACAACGTCTGCCAGGCCCGCTAGTAATTTTATAAAATCCCTTAGGTATTTCTGCTAGTGTTACCTACAACAACCTACAAGTACCTAAACTGAAAATCTATTCTTGTTTTGAACAGAAATAATTGAATATTTTAATTTTACAGGTAGTGATGCAAATAAGAAGATGGTTTGGAAATAGAAATCAAATAGAAAAAACAGACATCGCAATATAAGAAGTCAATACAAGTCGATAATGCACCACAAAGCTGTATATTGTATTCTTGTTTATACAATATTGTGCAATGTTATAGTGTTTCCTAGAAAACATAACAAACGTAGAGAAACACACATGGTCATACCATTTGAAGTACCATATGGGGAACTTAGAACATTGACTCCGGTAACAGTTTCCACGAACTTACCTCGTGGACCATACTTCAGTTTCCTCACCAACATTTGTAATACACTTATATCCACTAAATATTCAGTTAAATACATCAACAAATACTTTTCAATACTCAGAAAGAGCCTCACAGATCTTGGCACAGATGATATGTTACAAGATATATGGATAAAAAGATTTCGAAAGAGATTGAAAAAGTATTCCGTATACAATAGAAATAGATTAAAAAAGAAAGTAAATGATTTTTTGGTCTTTATATCTGATGGAAAGCCTAAAAAGAATGAATATTTCAAGGCCATGAATGCAATATATACATCGGTTGATGATTTAAGGATGGATGATTATATCTACTTTCTTAAACTATACGGAAAAGGTGATTTGAAGCATATTGGAAAAAAAACTAGACAAATATTCGAAGAGATAATATTTCATAGGTATGATCGACAGTCTAAACATGATAAACAGCTTATTGAATTAAAATTCAAATCTGCCGTTGTAGAATATTGGGAGGAAAGATTAAATGGAACTGCTCATAATTTTACTTTGGGCCATCTGTTTAACTTCACATTCAGCTAACCGTGAAATTGGCTTATGTATTTTATGATTTTTCGTCACAATAGAATACACAGCGGTTAGAATAACATGGGTTCGATACATACAATTGTTATGTTATTGACGTATTCTTTAAGTTTAGGAACTTGTTCAGATGAGGAATCAAACTCGAGTGGAATAAACGTTCCCAGAAATGACGGCTTCTTCGGAACATTTATAGAAGAATACCTCAACGTATTATCAACCGGGTTAACAGGTAAAGAGTTAAGAAGATATTGCAAAATGATGAGCAGAGAACTAGAAAAAATGGAATTTACATACACAGAACGGTTATCGAGACATATGGAATACTTGTCGAGAATGGGTCGTGATGAAATCACGGACGAAATGGCCAGATATAGAAGAGAATTTGACGAACTCTTACCGAAGCGAAACAATTTTTTTACATTAATGAGTGAAGCATTTACTGTACAACATAGTATGCAATTTAATGATTACATAGACGCTTTGGACCAATTCGCAAATGGTGATATGTTATTCATATCTATCCAGGAACAAACCAGGAAATTGTTAGATATGATTTTAGACTGTATTCACAAGATGGACCGTAAATCACGAAGAGACTTGGAAAAGGTAATGAGATTGGCCATTAAAGAATATAAGAAAAATCATTGAATATACAGGTCCATTCTGCTGTTATCTAAATTCCGTAGACATAATGTTCTAAATAAAAACAAATAGGTTTTTTTTGGAATGTAATGTTAATATTTTGATTTTTAGTAATAAAAAACCTCTCGATCAACACCTTTTAAGTACTATACCTTACCAAATAATTATTACCACAGTGGTATTTCTTTTGGGATCCCTTCTTTTCGCATAATGTTCTTTTTCCTAATATACTTTGGCATAATTTATTGTGCCACAATAATACGTAGCCATACCTATATTTTTTGGCATACAGTTTATGTTGGCACAATTATCTTGAAGACTAATTTGTTTTGGCATAATTTAATTCGCATATTGCTACTAGACATGATGTGCTAATCTACTGCGCTTAGTTAGTGCCAGAAACAAATCACTGCAAAACTGACTCCACGCAGTCTTCTCTGCCCTACCCCTAGAGTGTAATCTAAGTCCGCGTAGGCGCGGAAGGGCGGGGCGGCCCGCGAGCTGAGGAGCAGGTGGTTTCAACGCTCGCTGCCGTGGCTGAGGCTGACCGGCTCAGCCGGCCAGCAAGCCGAAGCTGCGGTGGTGAGCGTAAAACACATCTGCGACCATAAGCTCGCATGGAACCGCCGGAGCCCCGAAACGCAGGAGCCGTGACAGAAACCATGTCTGCTGCATGTTACATGCCGCATGCTTGCCGCGTACTTGCCGCATGATTGCTGCATGCTTGCCGCATGCTTGCTGCATGCTTGCTGCATGCTTACCGCACGCTTGCTGCATGCCTGCACCATGCCAGCCGCATATGCTGCATGCGTGGTGTACTTAAGCTTGTTTACATGTTTGCATGCTTGCTGCATGCATGGTAAAAATATGTTTTATATTGTCATAAATTTTATGCTTTAGAATGTTATGCTTAATCATTTTTAGGATTAGGTAGAGAAATTATGCCCTAAAAAAATATGCGTAAGCTATTATGCGTAAATAATGTTATGCGAAAATTAGGATTTTTAATTAGGAGAAACAAAAGTATGCTAAGTTATATTATGTCTTAAAATTGTATGCAAATGGATAAGGAACCATTTCTTTTTACTAGTCTCAGGCGAGTGGGTTCTTATAGTTTTTAACCGACTTCAAAAAGGAGGAGGTTATCAATTCGAATGTTTATATTTTTTTGCTGAAACATGGTAAAAACAACATTAGTTTTCGTTATGGAGACAAAAAATATATATTGGTTTTATTATTTTCATGGTACAGACAAAATACCTTGTGGCCCTTATTTTGTTTTGAGTAGTATATATATACTGTAAGGAGTTGCTTAGTCCGCAGACTTTCCTGGCTGCAGGATCTGGTTAGGGCTATCTCGTAATTATTGTCTATCCGTTTGGAAATAATACGCCACAACGGAGGAGGATAGACAAACACATCATCTTACAAAGTCACAGACAGAACGACGTAGTCTTCAAACGTAACCAGACTCGATAGTGTTAGTAACAATATAAGTAAAAAAAAATAAAAAAATAAATAAATAAATAAATATCTTGGGACAACTCACACACGGTCATCTGGTCCCAAGCTAAGCAGAGCTTGTGTTATGGTAACCAGACAACTGATATACAAGTAAGTACTTACAAACTAAGTTAGTAGTGTTAGTACTTACCACAGATACAGATAGACCTAGATAACGCAAGTATCACGATCTGTATGAAAACCAAGCGTGCCATTTTTTGGACGTCACAATGTAATACGAATGTTTTGTTTTTCCTTATTTCCTTATTACCAGGTATTACTGAGGGTATTAGATTAAAGATAATTGTTTTTTAAATTAATTACATACGCATAATATTAATCACAAAATGACTTACCGATGGAAGGAAACGTTTACTTTATTTTTTTTACTTATGATTTTTTATCATAAGTTAGGCACGAAAATAGGCACGCGAAGTAGTTGCTCTTGCGTTATCTAGGTCTATCTATATCTGTGGTACCTACCCACTTACACAGAAACAGTATAAGACATCATAGCTGCAAGGTGACAGTCCTAGCGGAAACCCTGCAGCATTGGTCCACAAACGTACAATCA
The DNA here is from genome assembly GCA_947361185.1 of Charanyca ferruginea. NCBI lineage: Eukaryota > Metazoa > Arthropoda > Insecta > Lepidoptera > Noctuidae > Charanyca > Charanyca ferruginea. The sequence continues at coordinate 20,710,970 of OX376069.1, read as the reverse complement.
AGGATGCGCACCGCTTCAGCACCGCCGCGCTGCCGAGTAGACCGTCCCCGATGCGCTACAGTATTGGAGCAACTCCATCAACAGCCGGAAAGCGTTATTGTACTGGACACGAAGGGCGCCGTATGACTTTTGAGTAATAATGAACCCACAGACTGCTGTCTGTGGGTTCATTATACAGGGGGTGGGTGTTTTACCTATATAAAATGAAGTGCAGTAGGTAGGTAAGTACCTAAGCACTAAATATGTATGTTTGACTTCTTTAGAGACTCAGGCTCATCTTAAGGTCACGGCACATTATATCGGCACCGCAACTGCACAGCTGTAACACGGCGTCGCCGTCGTCGCTATGAATTTAGGCTACAGCTAGCCGCCAGCGCGCTAACTACGCATCATCCGCGAGGTGCAAGCTCGCAGTTCACGTGCCGGCCGCGAGGTGCAAACTCGCAGTACACGCGCCGGCCGCGAGGTGCAAGCTCACAGTCCGCGCGCCGACCGCGAGGTGCAAGTTACAGTCCGCGCGCCGGCCGCGAGGTGCAAGCCCACAGTCCGTGTGTGGTTTTCATTCTCGGTATAATAGTCCGCGCATTCGTGATTGAACACACCTAGAACTTGCACGTTTTCTACTAACGACGCACGACAAACGTTTTCGTTAGCCTACAAATAAACTACGACGACACGGTTGGCGCAGTGGCTGAGCGATCGACTGCTGCGCAGCGTGTTGCGGGTTCGATTCCCGCCCAGGGTAAACATTGGTGTGATGAGCACTTGTGTTTGCTTTGTGTCTGGGTGTTGTTTATCTATATATGTATGTATTTACAAAAAAAAATGTATTTGTGTATGTATATCAGCTGTCTGACACCCATAGTACAGGGTCTCCCTAGTTTGGGGTCAGATGGCCGTGTGTGAAAATGTCCCCACATATTATTATTATTAAACTGTAATTTGCATTCTTTCTTTCTATAATATAATTTCTTAATGTCTCGGTTTACTCTCTCTCTCGGTCTTGTCGTACCTACATTGAGCGAACTAGCAATAATCGCAATTGCTCATGCTCTCGACGAAGAACAGGAACATAAAAGGAGAAAGAGATATTTTGTGCATAATATAAAATAAAACTAGGTGAAGGGTAATACTGGAAAAATATTAACCATATGATAAGCTCTCACACAGCGCCCTACGCTCCCTGCCTATATTATGCTCATCGTCCTTCAAACCAGTGGTCAGACGGCACGTAAGTAACCCAGATATCTAGATTGGTCTACCCTCGCAAGAGGTGTACCATTCAACTTAACTGAAGGTAATAACGAAAGGTTCTGGGGGTATTTACCGATGGCCCCAAAGACCATGACCACACTTTTCTTAACATTATATGCCAGACCTTGTAGTCTGGCTTAAGTACTGCTGCATGTGGCTACGTGTGTCTTATGCTCGCAGATTGACAACAACGCAGACAGCAATAAAAGTGTACCTATTCATTAAGTTGAGTTGATTTTTTAAGTAGGTTGATTTTTTTGTTTAGAGGTTTTTTTCCATTTTTTAGTATCACCTTAACATCCAAATCCATTGAGAAACGGCGTCAAGATTAAAGAAACTAAAACGTCATCTATGTATATTTTTTTAGGATTTTGTTGTTTTTTTCAAAAAGCACTGAATCAATTTCGATAAAATTTATATGGGACCATTATTCGAAATAAACAGAATCCATGAATCCAAATAACTCTTCTTCTTCAGCAAGATGAACAATGAGAACTAAATCCCAATCCACCATTATAAATACACGCGCACAACTGATTTCACGTAACGTTACGACTGCTGCGACGTATTTGCCACCCGAACTACCTTTGCCGAAGCTACCCGAAACTAGCCTCGGCGTCCTTAGCTATGCTTACGACTGCCGTAGCAGCTCTCAGGCGCCCGAAGCCGCCCAAAGCAGCCCACAGGCGCCCAAGGCCACCCGAAGCAGCCCTCAGGCGCCCGATGCTGCCCAAAGTAGCCCTCAGGCGCCCGAAGCAGCCCTCAGGCGCCCGAGGCCTCCCGAAGCAGCCCTCAGGCGCCCAAAGCCGCCTGAAGCAGCTGGCAGGCCCCCGAAGCCGACGTAAGGCGCCCGAGCTGTACCGAGCCGCACCGATGCCTACCGATAGTGGGCACCGCGCCTTATTGTTTTGTTTCACTGAATAACAGAGTACTCGCTGTCGCTTATTGGTTCGTTGACGCGTTAAATCTCGGTGACGCCGCCGCGCTTAACGTTCCGGGCGCGTTTTGGAGTTAATTTTTATTTTATTTCAAATTAAAAAAGTCGTGGCGCTTGCCGCCGCCCCCTTTCATATGCCGCCCGGGGCCATGGCCCCCCCTGCCCCCCCCCCCACGCTGCGCCACTGAGTCAGTCCATCACTTACTGACGATCATTGTCCTGACTGATGTTATGCTCGAATGCTAAACATTATAACAAACTCACCCGGTGAGGGAGCGCCTTTAGATTATTTTATAGGAAAAGTAGCTTTTACTTCATTCCAATTTTAATACCTAGATGATTAATAAATTGGTCTAGTCTAGATCAATGAATCTAAATCTAGGTACTGTTGGAGAGAAGATCTACACTTCGCCAGTAGCCAGCCTACGCAAAATAAAAAACCAGTAAACAATAAATGAATAGAAGATGATTCTAAACATTAATAAGCATTTTTTTTATTATTTCTGCACAAGCAGTTTTTGACTGAATAAAAAACCGTAAATTTCCGAAAGTTAAGAAGAACAAACTACTTTTCCATAAACAATAACAGTATACTGGCAACATTAGGAGCAGCGACGAACAAATGAAATACGGCAACGTCACGCAAGTATTGAAGTGGTAATAGAGTGATTGTTCATTCGGCGTTCTGAAAAAGTAGTAAATTTACAAATTGTAATTTTAATTTTTTATTGAATATGGCAGATAGTAAAGGGTGAGTAAATATAAATGCATAATACTTGTACACGGCATAATTGTGTGTATTGTTTCGCACTAAATCGATGCGCTACACTGCAAACGAATCGTTGAAAATTGGCTTGTCATCATGTCTGAGTTACAAACCGACTCACAGAAATCGAATTTTGCAAGTTCATTGTGAAATAGGATTTTGTTTTTATAAAAGAAGTTATTAAAACTGATATTCGAGAAGGTGATGTCGCTAGGTGTTATTTAGTCTTATTAGAACTAGGTGATTTGGTTATTTTTTGGGGTGATTGACATTTTTTCATGTTCGGCAGTAATCCTGATGATTTATCGACCGCGATCTTGCGCCGCAAGGACAGACCAAATCGTCTCATCGTGGAAGAAGCGGTCAGCGATGACAACTCTGTGGTGGCCCTTTCACAGGTATGAGCTCTTTGTCTTTGCCTGACTGCTTATTTCTTTTCTATTGATTTCATGGTGACCATAAAAATGCTTTGTCACCATCATGATATTGTTAAAGCATCTCTGGTCACAATATTATGATGGGCACACTTCCATAGCAGAAAGCAATTTGCTCATCATCAAGTATGTATAAAACCAAATAATTATTGTTCTATAATGACTTTAAAAACTTACAGGTCAACAACCTGGTTTGTTTCCAGGTGTTAGTATTTTTTTACAAAAAAAATTAACTTTGGTAGTAACATGATGACAGGCAATATTACTTTGTGTCTATAAAAATTTCAAAACATTATCTGAAATGTTTGGTGCGGAAATGATCTTCATGAAATCCATATTAATTATTTTTAATTAGAAGGTTTTGGATTTCTCTTCACTTACATTGTTTTCACATAAAGAAGCAACAAAAATAATGTAATCAGGATTTTGTAAAAGCTTGATTGAAAAGAGTGTCCATGGAGTTTCTTGCTCATTCTTCTCCATAGAGACCTACCCTACGTTTTGGAACGAGCAATTAGCTTCAACTTTCTGACTAACTAACTGACTCTTTGACTATTCAAAAGTGCCTGCAAATGGTTTAATTGAAATAAATGCTTTGACTTTGACCATACATTTGTTTTGTTTCATAATTATATTAGTTACTTTGTTCTAGGGAAAAGTATGTTATAAATAATTTTTAATGTAGTCTATTCTGTCGTGCTAATTAGAAACGCAATAAAGAAGGATTGTTACGAAAAATATCCAAATATCTAAATCTAGTAGTACCTAACTCGATTTTTCAAAAATCCTTCATTTCAAAATTTCTGCCTTTTTACGCCCACTTCAAAAACCCACTTGATTTAGTAACTGATTAACAAATGAGTTGTATATAAATCAGTAATAAAAATATTGAAAAAAAACCTGTTATATATGCTGATTCATGTAAAAATTTCATAACACTTTATATTTTTAAGCAATATTAAATTTAATTATTATATACAATTTATTCCTATTAAACATTTTGAATTGTCAAGGTGTTTGTGGTTCGAAAGTTGAAGCTGCTCTTTCCAAAATGTAGGTAGGTCTCAGTGGAGAAGAACAAACTATGAAAATATAGAAACTCTGTCCATGGACACTTTTTTGAATCTAGTTTTTACTTTAAAGCATTCATAAAGTTATACTTTATGGGAAAATTTAATCTAAACTTTATCATAAAAACCACATGTACATACTTTGCACATGCATGCACATTTACTTAAACTTCAGGTGTTGGCTTAGTACTGAATGGACTTATATCAAAAAATCCCACTATTCCAAGAATAAAATCATATAAATATGTTTTATCCACATTCACTTGTTTATGTTGGTGCCTATCATTATTATATATGAAGAATATACATTTAATACAATGATTTCATTACGAGTATTCATATATAAGTGGGTCAATGTGCATGAATAGCTACTTCCTAGCAACCTATAGTTTTTAATACACTTAAGGTAATCTGTGAACAGTGCTGTGGGCTGATTGATATCACTGTTTTCCATATGTTAATATCATTTAATGTAGCATCTTCTTTTAATAAAATTTAAAAAAATATATTTATTTTATGAAAGTAGGTTTAAATCATTAGGTTTAGATCATCAATCAAGAATAGTAAAAAAAACAGTTATCTTAAAGTAAATAAAGGTTTGTTGTGATTGCAGAATTTTGAAATTGTGTCTTCAAATCAATGATTTCTAGAATTTCTGTCTACTTTCTTAGCGAAAAATTAACTTTTGGTGATAAATATGCACCTGATTATCTGATCCTTTATCATCATAATCATCTTTGTTTATAATCTAAATATATACATATTATGTATTGGTTCTGAAATTATTATCTCATTCTTGATAGCAATCTGCTGCTTGTGGTTTTTATGCTGAAATCATCATAGTTGCTCTACCCTAATATGTCATACGGTATAAAAATTTTCAACCACACACAACACTAGCAAAAATATTGAAGTTTGTACATTGCTACCATATTTTTATGTTCAAAACTGTGTTTTAACCAAACTTAGTCATACACATAAAAGAAAATAAAATAGTTTCTGCTTTATTATACTAATACTAGCTGACCCGACAGACGTTGTCCTGTCCCGATCTACCTACTTACCTGCCTATTTACCTACCTACCCTACCCTAACCCTTAACATTTGGATGGGGGATGAAAAATAGATGTTGGCCGATTCTCAGACCTACCCAATATGTACACAAAATTTCATCAGAATCGGTCAAGCCGTTTCGGAGGAGTACGGGAACGAACATTGTGACACGAGAATTTTATATATAAGATTACACTGCCATTTGTTTAGAACAATCTTTCGTGATGTTATTTTATACATTTTTAAATCATTTATGAAGAAGTTTGTCATCTAACCAACACCAAAACTTGTCTACAGGCAAAAATGGAGCAGCTACAACTATTCCGTGGAGATACCGTCCTCCTGAAAGGCAAGCGTCGCAAGGAAACCGTTTGCATTGTCCTGTCAGATGATAATTGCCCTGACGAGAAGATCCGCATGAACCGCGTGGTCCGCAACAACTTGCGCGTGCGCCTGTCCGACATCGTGTCTATCGCGCCCTGCCCGTCCGTTAAGTACGGGAAACGTGTCCATATACTGCCCATTGATGACTCCGTTGAAGGATTGACTGGGTAAGTTTGATCTGCTCTTGTCTCAAAGTAATTAGCTGATAGTGTGGTAAATTTTTAAGCCTTATCAGGTAGGTTAACAGGGCAATGCAACACAGAAAATAGAAGTATTTCCTCTTTTTTTATGTACAGTCACCAAAAGCGATAAGTATACATGTCGTCGGGAATAGTTGAATTTGAAGAAAAACCGATGAGTGTTTATGAATAAAATAAAATACAATGAATACAGAATAAACAGTTCAATGATTTAATTAAATTTTATTTGAAAGCCTCCATTGGTTTCTAAGCAAACTTCAACTATTCCCGACAACATGGATACTTATCTCTTTTGGTGACTGTACCTACACGAAGAAGAGGCAGTCATAGTTGTAAAAAAAAATAAACTATTTTTTCTGTTAAGTATAAAAAAAGTGAAAAAAGACAATTTTTTTCTGAAAATATAATATGTATTGCATTTCTTGTTTATTTAGAAATTCACTAATTAAATTGATTTGTATTTATAAACATAGATTCATGAATAGCTGCACTCAATTTGACTGCAGCTCTTCATGAATCTATGCCTAGACATTTTTGTGTATGCAGTTGCTATTGACAAGTCTTAAGTTTATAAGTATTATACTTATAAACTTAAGACTTGTCAATAGCTACTGCTAATTTAAAATTTAACCAACAGCATAAATCGGCCATAAAAATACTTAACTTAAATGACATCTTTGGCCACAGAAACCTGTTCGAGGTATACTTGAAGCCTTACTTCATGGAGGCGTACCGGCCAATCCATCGCGATGACACCTTCATGGTCCGTGGAGGAATGCGCGCCGTCGAATTCAAGGTGGTGGAAACTGACCCTTCGCCCTACTGCATCGTGGCACCCGACACCGTCATACATTGTGAGGGAGACCCGATTAAGCGTGAGGTAAGTTGACCATGTTATCAAAATTAATGTCTTAAGCATTTAAAGAATCATGGTGAGATCCATACATTAATTTGTGTGCAAAAAAAAAAAACATTTACAATATTTTCCAATGTGGAGAATACATTACCAGGAATCCAGGATTAGATTTATATACTTAACATATTTTTAAACCCCCGCATAATTAAAATATTTCGAAATGAAATCCTGCCATGATTTTTTTCAATTAAACTATTTACAGCCACTTTTGTGTTGTCAAGGAGTTGTTAGTTAAGAGCGCCACCCCCATCGAGCCAACTTCGACATCGCGAGCGTGATTGATATTTTTTTCGTTTCAACCAACGGAAAGCTCGAAAACAAACGAGTGAGTGAGAACGCGATAAAATCGCAGGAAAATTGGCGCGCGGAGATTTTACAAATCTTGATTCGGGAAATACGTGTTTTTGAAAACCTTACAAGTTTTTGGTAATAATGTTTGTAATTTAGAATCTCCATTACATGTGCAAGGCTTCTGTTTTTTTTACTATTTCAATGTATGAGTGCATTATGAACGGTCAAAGTTCAGATAAAAACTGCAAAAAAGCTGATTTTCAAACATGGTTACTGAATTTATTTCTTAAAAATGTTTATTTTTGGCTTCATACAAACCTAGATTTTAACCACAAAATACCAGTGTGTTAAAAATATTTGGAGAATAATTTGTTATATCGCCGTAATCACGTACGTGCGTTTGTATGGGAAATATGACGGGATGGGCGCTCTTAATCAGAAAAGTTGAAGCTAGTTGTCTGTTCTAAAACATACGTGGTAGGTCTTTGCCCATGGGCGGTCCGGGCTAGAATAGCATCCACACATTTCACAAGTGGTGTAGACACAGCGGCTTCCGTGTACTCAACAACTTCACTGCGATTTTGGTATGTCCCTCAACAGTGGACGTCTTCCGGCTGATGATGATGAGATCTTTATGGAGGACAACTAGCAAGGAAGCCCCACAGTCATTTCAAATTTTAAAATCTGGTTACATTATTCTTGTTGCTTTTATATGTGATAACAATATATACTCCATTTACAAAACCTTTTTTACAGTCCCTTCAACCGATTTTGACTTCTATTTCATAGGCTTAAGGATGACATTAGAGGCATAAAAGTGGTTACAATAACAACTGTTAACTGCAGCTGCCATTTGTCATGCCACCAATGCAATATAAGTCAAAATCGGAACGGACTCTAAAAAAGGTTTGTGTATATGTCTAATCTTATTGTAAACAGAGTATAGGTAATGAGCAATATACAACAACTAAAAATCGCTGAAACTACTTAATCGATTTCAAATATTCTTTAATTGATAGAAAGCTATAATATTGCAGTGTGTGGATGTTTTGTGGTATACTAGCGACCCGCCTCGGCTTCGCATGGGTGCAATGTAGATCAAACTATTATGTATAAACCTTCCTCTTGAATCACTCTATCTATTGCTGAAAACTGCATTAAAATCCGTTGCGTTGTTTAAAAGATCTTAACGTACAGACAGCGGGAGCGACTTTTTATACTATGTAAAGATTTTACTGCAACGCAGGCGACGCCGCGGGGTGAAGCTAGTATGTAAGTAACGTGATCCTGGTTCCAAATAATATGACAAATGTTATAATTTCTTTTGCTGTTATATTCTTTTCTAGTGAAACAAAGCCTTCCTTTAACGGCGCGTATTCGATTCGTGACGAAAACTTCATGTTTTCGCGTTTTTTCCAGAGCAATATCGTAATGATGTGAGCAGATTATTCAAAGAAAATTACAGTTTAAGGAAGATTAAGTCTTGACTTAGGGAACTACAGAGTAAAAGTATAAGTTTTAATTATGGTTTTTTAAAGCGAAGACAATCCCTTCATAGCGTTGTACGAAAATAGACGTCAAGAGTTAACTTTCAGAATGAATACAACCATTACAGTATGCCAAAAATATTATTTTTATGCGTTTTTGCAACAGCATATATATATATATACAGTCTCAAAGTACAATACAGAGCCAAAATTACGAAAATATTACCATTAGATATTAAAAAACAGTATTAAAAATAATACAAAATCGGTTCACTTCAACAATTTTTTTCATTAGTATTTGAATAATAATAATAATAATAATAATAATAAATGTTTATTTCATCTCCACAAATTACATCAAGTTATAAGTACATACATTATAGGTACAGTTGACAGGAACAATTTTACAAGATATTTGTAATTTGTGGGAGATCTGGAGTCTAAACTAAGCAGAGGCCTGTACTATAGATCTCCAGGCCCCCCATGTAATAATATTGTACAGATTGTCAACATGAAGAAGCGAACGTGAGCGTAGTGAATGAGTAAAGTAGAACAAGTGTTCGGGTCAATTTTGATATTTTTGCTTGTGGAAGTGATTTGGAGTGTGTTAGTGTGTGTGTGTGTGTGTGTGTGTGTGTGTGTGTGTAGTTCAAGGATATAAAATTTTGTCAAATTTCAATTTTGCATGTTGTAACATTTTTTGTTAAGTTATAGGGTTTTTAAGTATGTATTGTGAGTAATATGTAGATAAATGCATAATAATAATGATTAAATGTATAATATGATAATTCTGATAAATAATATAATATCTAATGTGATATATAAAATGTAATATTATAGATGTATGTATATAAAGTACACGTCAATTTATATTGCTACCTCTAGGATTTTTTCTGTTTCGGAGTAACTAAGTGTCTGTAACCATTTATAAATTATATTTTTGCATTCTTTTTTACAATAGTTGGAGAAGGGTACTTTCTTATTTATTTTGTTAAGAAGCATACCTCCTCGGTATGGAAAAAATCTTCGTGCAAATGAGGTGTTTACGGCAATCGACTCACATACCGCGTACTTTCTTCTAGTCTGAGCTATGTGCTTTCTTCTGTCCTCTGGTAAGTCACTCAGCTTGTGAAGTATAGAAAGCATTATATAAAGCTGGCGCACGGTGAGGACTTGCGCTTCTTCATAGAGTTTAGTAGTGGGAAATAGCCGAGGTTTTGATAGGCTTACTTTTAGTATCAGTCTTTGAGCTCTTTCAAGGGTTATCAATTTTGTTTTACAAGCTCCTCCCCAGGTAGTGATGCAATAGGATAGGATTGATTGCGCCAAGGCCTCATATACTAATTTTATGGTCGGTTTGTCTGCTACGTCACGTAGTGATTTAAAAATGTATGTTAATTTTCGCATTCTATTGGATAAAGTTTGTATATGATTCCCAAAATTTAAATTAGCGTCGATTTCGATTCCAAGATATTTAATACATTTAGTGGGGGTAATTTTGGGACATGTGCAGCTTGGCGTTGGAGGAAAGTTACATTTATGCGCATATATGTTATTTGTAAGATTAGCTATTTCTGTTTTGTTATGGATAGAGAACACAATGAATTTTGTCTTATCGTCGTTTAAAGTGAGAGAGTGTGATGTTAACCAATGACAAATTTTGTTAAATCCCTCCTGCGCAAGATTAAAAAGTTCAATCCACGATTCAGCATAAAAAGTTAGAGCTGTATCATCTGCATAAGCTGAGATGCGGCAGTTTTTATTACTAAGATTGCAGAGCTCATTTATATAACAGAGAAAGAGTGTTGGGCCGAGTATACTGCCTTGTGGCACCCCGAATGTTATTGGCAATTCGTCACTGACGTTGTCACCGACTTTTACACATTGGGTTCTATTGTGCAGATAATCGGATAACAATGCCAGTGGAATGCCTCTTATACCAAGTTCTTCCAGTGTCTCTACAAGGCAGGGGACAGAAACAGTGTCAAAGGCCTTAGCAAGGTCTAAAAATATAGTTAAGCATTTCTTTTTATTATCTAATTGATTAACCAGAAAGTTAACAAGGTCAAGCACAGCATTATTAGTTGAGCGGCCAGATCTAAAACCATATTGCGAGTTAGAAAGTAGATTGCCGTCTTCTAGGTATTTGGTAAGTCTGGTATTAATTATGTGCTCAAATAATTTCGATAATGAAGTTAATATTGCAATCGGCCTATAGTTACTGACACTACCCCAATCACCTGCCTTGTAAATCGGGTGTACTACAGCTTTTTTTAATGAATCTGGAAAAACCCCAGCCTCAAAACAGCTATTTATCAAATCAGTAAGCACGGGTGTTACTGACTTGGAAGTAATCTTGAGTATCTCGGCACCAATCTGATCCCAACTTGCAGCGCAGTCACTTTTTAGAAACTATTGTTCTCGCAACTTCTTCATTGTCGGTTGGTAAGAGGACAAAAGATTTCACGGGAGGCTCAATAACTTTCTGGAACTTAGGAAAGCGAGTGGGCAAAATCATGTCAGATAGACGTTTACCGATATTAGCGAAATATTCATTTGTTTTGTTGACTGCCTCTTTGGGATTGTCAGCAATTTTTAAAAGTTGTAGTGGTTGTTGGTTTTTGTTCTTGTCGTTAGTAATAGTTTTAATGGTAGACCAAAGCCTTTTTGAATTATTTTTAGACATTATTAATTGATCTCTCTCATACTGTTTCTTAAGTTTTTTTAATAAATTATTGCAATAATTTCGATATCTTAAGTACGACATGTTTAATATTTCATTAGTTGTACTTGATTTTAATTTTTGGTGCATCCTATCCCTAGTACGTATGCAACGTAACATACCAACAGTTATCCATGGTTTTATTATAAATTTATTTCTAGGAATTAATCGTCTTATTGAGTTATTTGCAATTAATTGCTGCATTATATAAATGAACTTGCTCATTGCAGCATTTAAGTTAACTTCCTGATAAACTTCCACAAAATCATAATTGTCACAATCGGATTTCAGTTTTTCTTTATCAATTTTACAGATAACTTTTAGTTTTGTTGATTTTTTTATAGACGCGCTAGTTTTTAAGCTAAATAAGACTGATTCATGATCTGTGATACTGGTTCCTAGCGAAAATGTAAACGCACTTAAATTCGATTTAAGTAACACGTGATCTAAGCACGATTTCCCTCTAGTTGCAGTATTAATGGCAGGAAGAAGTCCATGGAAGGTAATTGTGTCCATGTACGCTGTATTAATAGGGCTCGTTTTGATAAGATCAATATTTATATCGCCGACTATTATAATATTTTTGAAAGATGAAAAACCTTGTAATAATCTGTGTAAGGAATCAATAAAAATATCAGGTGTTCTGAAACTGGGTGGCCTATAAATCGCAATTAATATTGTATGATTTTGTATTTTATTTGTCAGGCAGTTGGCTTCAGATAAGGAGGGTTCCTCTACTATACATTCCAGGTTACTGTTTGTATAGACTACAAGGCCATCATTTTGATTGTAGTTATCACTGGTTTTAAACGAGTTATACCCTTCAAGCAATGGTAAGTTCACGACATGGGATAGCCAGCATTCTGATAGCACTATAATGTCACAGGACAAATTCAATCGTTTAAGGAGAACGTGTAACTCCTGGATGTTGCAGTTTAGGCTACGGATATTTTGCTGTAGAATATTTAAATACCTAATAGGATGTTGAAGGTATGAAATGCATTCTTCCGGCTTACAAGAAATAGGGACAGATATATGAAACTGGTCAATGTTTTGTATTAAACTATGAGTGGTATCGAATGTTGCATATAATTATTACTAGTGAAAAGTAAGTACAAATAATATTTTTTGTTTTAATTAGAGGGTACGATGAGAGCCGCATTTGTTGTAAGTGTACAGTAAAAAAGACGAAAGCTGAAACTGGTACACTCCATTGCTCGTGATGGGAAAAAATAAGTAGCGTAGGTGAATATTTTTTGTAAATAAAGAAACAGAGGTTTTGTTTTAGTATTTGTGTATTTGATGATACTATGTGTTGACAGATTTGATCTATTATAAATATATTTTACATTATATGAGATAATATTGATATATGCTGTAGTGTAGATTGTGTATGTGTTCATTGTGTAGTTTTGCAAATATACGCGTAGACTGAAGTGTGTTTGTATTATGAGTGTGTAGACAGTCACATGCAAGTATTTTAGAAAAAAGGCACAAATGTGGTATATGTAACCACATTTAAAGCTTACATCGAAAATAACATGATATTTAGTTTTTAAAATTATACAATTTAACGTTATAAAATAGTGCAAGAATATTAGTCATTGTATCTTTAGTGCAGTCAAATCTGCTTCGCAAGAGATCAATTTGGATGGGTCTCCTTCATTCTGACGAATATATACCCTTCCATACGAAGTCCAGCACCCTGCGTATTGGTTGTTTTTGACAGATTGACGTGCCAAAAAATATAAGCGCCTACCATTTGAAGAGAGAGATTCCGATATGAAAATAGGTTTAGATTCGCCAGTCAATTTCAAATGTCCCGAATTCAGTTTCTCTTTGTTCACCTTATTGAAAGTTTTCGAGGCTTTCATTATATTTTCTTTAAGAGTGGTCGCTGAGAATTCCACTATTACCGGAGCTGTTTTGTTTTGTGACATTTTCGGCCTAAAAATGTTTCGTATATCGGATTCTTGCACCTCAACCTTCAGAACGTCACCAACATTTTTTACTAAACTGACTAATGTTGACTTACTTTCAGATTGTTGTTCTGGTACATTTCTGAGCTCTAAAGTTGACGCTTTAGCATTCCGCTCAAGTAGTTCAACCTTTTGTTCAAGTAGTTTGATTTGCTTTTTGAACGCAGTATTTTCGGACTTCGTTTGCTTAAGTTCTTGCAAAATTTCGTCGTATTTAGCTGACATGGTCTCAATAGAAGTTTTAATATCCGTATTTTGCTTAATCATAGTACTCATTTCTGTAGCAAACTTTAAAGCCTGCGCTTGTTGTTGTTGCTGTACATTTGCTAACATCTCTTTTATGTCAGCTAATGTGGAGTCATCAAACTTACGTTTAAATCGACGTGTATTTGTTTGTCCTCCGCAGTCGGGATCAGAGCCGACACAGTCGGATGCCGAATCAGACTCCTGTGTTAAAATACTCGGTATCGATAATGATTTTTCAGGTGGAGTTCGCCGAGTAGCCATATTGATTACAAAGAGGTTTACGAATGAAATTACTTCCTAGTACTAGGATAGCAGCAAAAAATAGGAGTATCGCGGTGTACACAGATCAGCGTGTGCATGTACCCCGTCCTTATCACTGCAGACAGGCGCTCGCAAAAACGTTGCTCACACAATGGGTCCAGCGTTTTGGTTACCGATCGACGTTTTAGTACAAATTTGTCGTCCGTCCAGTGTATGGAGACCTCTCAATTTTAACTAAAGAAACGATTACTCACACTATGACAGTTTATCGCAGTAAGTTCTAGCGCTGCACGCTGGAGTGTTTGTGGCGAACTCTTGATGGTTTCTTGCGCCCTGGTACCTCGCAGATTTATTATCGTGGTTATTTTACGTAAAAATCGATATTAAAATAATTACAACACCGTGGACACGTCTTGACGCTTTCGCGATCCAAACGGAAGGGGAATAAAAACATAACTGATATATTTATTTTATGAAAATAAAGGTAATGCTTAATATACTAAACTTTTTTCAGTTCCTTGTACGTACGAACTCATTTATTTTGATGCAATGACTGCTGCTTATTTCGTTCGTGTTCTTTTTCTCACACACACAAACAGACCATTGTATTGTACTAGTGTGTGTCAATGCTGCTACGCCGTTCTAGCAATCTTTTAGATTTTGAGTTACGCTAAATCGAATAGGCGCTCTTAAATATCTTGAAATTACTGGAACACGCATCAGCCACGCTTTAAATTAACGTTACGTAGTTAATCTTTTTTCATCAGACTTTATTTTGTCTTTATGCACTCGTAAACCATTAAACAGGTTTTTGTTTTAGGGGAATTCGTAGATAACAAGAAAACAAACAAAAATTGTATTTTCAACATGAATTGCTCAAAGTTAATAAAAATACTTTTTACAACAATGTCTATACAGCATTGACACTATTCAACGAATGCGTAAAGATAGAGCAAAAAGTTTTCACACAAACATGCGACAATGTGTTTTTTCTTATCAGCCTGCACCTAACACATTTATTTAATCTCGGTGAAGTATGATACTGTGGTTATATGCGACGATATCTTCAAGTTACAACGGAACCGCCAAAATAAAGTATAATTATTGTTTATTTTGTAATTTCGCAATTCCGCCATTTTGTTTAGAATTACTTAACTTTATTACCAAAATAAATACGTACTTCTGTTCTAAGTTCTTTGTAACAACTTATGTAAGGCATGGTCAGTGTTTTGATATCTAGAATCTTCTATTATTTAATTATTATTACTTTTATTTATTTTTTATTGAAAAGTGACAGGTTTAGGGTAGGAAAAAGATTCACTGACTAAACATGGAATATCGAAAATTCCTTGACCCATGAAGGGCAAATTTGGCTGATAGGTAGTTTGATGATGTTAGCTAAGCGGATTATACGGCAGGACCGCATAAAGGTATTTCACTTCCACGCAGTCGAGGGCAATTGCTATTAAATAGGGCAATGTGTAATTGCATTGCTTGCAAAATGGAATCAAAGTCGAACACTATCATCAAAGGAGCAGGTGTAGTTACCGTATCCGGGAAAAATGTTTATGGCTTATCCCGGTTAACTTATCTGGCAGATTATTCGTAAGCCTGCCCGCCCTCGTCAGACGCATGCACGCATGACAGGAAACGGGCCCTAATGACAGCCACAGCAAAACCTCCACTGGCCGCCATAAGCTATGTAGTAGATGATTTTTTTTTTCATTCATTTAATGTTATCTTACGCGTGGCCACCTGTACGAGCTACGCTGTACATTGACCTTTGCGATAGTTTGTACTTCATAATTTAATAATGCACATCGTTATTGTTTAGCTGTGCATTTCTGTACATAGCATTTAAGTGGAACAATTATGTAATAATATTCAGTAGCAATAAATCCATCAAGGGAATCTTTCGTCTACTCATTTACATAACATACCTTAACAAGTTTACGTAACTATAACATAACATTTTCACTGTTGGGCATTACAACCCCAACACCACCGATCACAGCTACTGTAGTAGCCGCCACTGGACAACACATAAAACTGCTTTCCGTACCATTATCACTTAAAGACTCAATTAACTTGGTGCTCTATTCGTCCCGCGCGTGGGCGATTTTTTTATCGGAGAGAATGAACCATTAATTCCATTATGCCAAACGCAGATGTTCTAGAGAAAGTCTGTCACATGAAACTATCCGATATTCAATCGGTTATAATTTTTTATAAGACCAGAATTCGGCGCCCTTTTTACCCGACTACGGCAACACCAAAAAGAATGTTAATAAATTAGCAGACCATACGTATTTCCAATTCAACTGGAAAGGTGAAGACAGCGTCATCAATCAACTGCTTACCCTCCACGCATTAAAATTTCTTCAAATAGGGGGCCTGCTATATAAAACCGGCCCTTAATGTAGTATCCCCAATTCACCACCATCCCCTCTTCAACAGGAGGAAGAAGAAGCATTGAATGCAGTCGGTTACGACGACATCGGCGGCTGCCGCAAGCAGTTGGCGCAGATCAAGGAGATGGTGGAGCTGCCACTGCGCCACCCGTCACTGTTCAAGGCTATCGGCGTGAAACCACCGCGCGGGATCCTCATGTACGGACCCCCTGGAACCGGCAAGACGCTTATCGCTCGCGCTGTGGCTAATGAGACCGGTAAGTGCTTTTTAAGGGCAAGCATCTCTCATCAGATGTAAGTGATGGTGTGGTTAAGATTTGAGATACCTGGGAGGGCAATAGGGAAACAGACTTTCGTATCCCGAAAATGTTAGTTATTTTAATAATGGTACCAATTCTCTCTTCTGCAATAAAACAAGTAAGAGACAGACTAAGAGCTGTCATTTTAAGTTAATCTAAAATGGTCATACAATAAAATTATAGTTTTTTATAGTAGTTAATTATAGTAGTCATTTCAGTATGTCTATTCTGTTACAATCTCCCTCAGTGAACACCTAGGTGGAGTGAGCTGTCATCCATCTGTCTGCTTTGTCAATCCCTAGTTTCGGGATGTATGACAGATTGTAACAGAATAGCACTGCTGAACGTATTGATTGTAAACACGGTGAAGTTCAAAAAACTAATTAGGCATCTCTAACTTAATTCTTATCTGTCGCTGTCCTTTTCTTCAGCTGCCTGGCAGTAAGAGATGTCAATTGTCTAATTTTAGCTTAGCTAGTGAACAAGAGAATCAGCGCCATTCTAAATACAATAAATATATAGTTATAGTACAAGCAATTATAATATGTAATAGCGCCAAACTAGGTTAATTATGTGTCTTGTGAACATGATAGAAAATGTTGTAATTGAAAAGTTAAGTTCCAGCTTGTCAAACAGCCAAATCCTAAGATCTACATGAGAGAGAGTCCTTTTGAGATCACAGTAGATTTACTAACTGGAAATCACTAACCAGAATATCCAATCATTCTTAAAGGCAACTAGATTGTCAATCCATACGTAATATCTTCTTGGTCTTCTTCAACAGGTGCTTTCTTCTTCTTGATCAACGGACCTGAGATCATGTCCAAGCTGGCTGGTGAATCCGAGTCCAATTTGCGTAAGGCCTTTGAGGAAGCAGATAAAAACTCTCCGGCCATCATCTTTATTGATGAGCTGGATGCTATCGCACCCAAGAGGGAGAAGACCCATGGAGAGGTGGAGCGTAGGATTGTGTCGCAGCTGCTGACTCTTATGGATGGTGAGTACCTATCTGCTAGCCTAATTAATTTACTACCTCATCCAAAAAGCTTGGTTGTCTTGCAAAATTTGGCTTTTATTTATAGTCTGATGGGGTAAAACGCCTATAAGTGGCGTCTTGTAATTTTTGCTGCTCCGTTTCATATTTATTCTTGGTTTATTTTATTAAAACCCATCATAGATTTTGGCCAGTCGACGAAAGAGAAGTACACAAGCAACTAACGCAATTCAGCAGGACTATGTTTACGATTCATTCGAATACGACAATTATTTAACTGTATGACAATTCCTAGAATTTGTTTTGTCCATACAAAGTTGTAAGTACAAACAGGATATTTTACTGCAAATACTGCCTTTTAAATTGTCGTATATTGCCAGGATATTGTACTGCAAATACTGCGTTGTACTGCAAATAAAATAAATTATTTTAATTGCATTCTAATAACAGAAGTAGTACTGTTCTGTCTTCCGAGTCGACGTAACCCACAATTCTAAAATCACAAACTGACGTCTTTTTCATCTCACCAAACAGGCATGAAGAAGTCGTCCCACGTTATTGTAATGGCGGCCACGAACCGTCCGAACTCGATCGACCCCGCTCTGCGTCGGTTCGGTCGTTTCGACCGGGAGATCGACATCGGCATTCCCGACGCGACCGGCAGGCTGGAGATCCTGCGCATACACACCAAGAACATGAAGTTAGGCGATGATGTTGATCTCGAACAGGTGAGATATATTATATTTATATTTTTTAATAGCCTGTGGAGTCCCACTTCTGGGCACAGGCCTCCCCCGAGTCTTTCCAAGTATTCTTTTCTTGCGCCGCCTCGAACCAGCGTGTACGTGTCTAGATCATCTCGCCACTTCCTGGGCCGGACTCGGCGACGCCGACCTTCTTGAGGCACTATTTAGACAGTCAGATAATATTTGAGGAAAAATTTGCTTTACATTTCTATGCAAGTGATACTTTCAGGTTCCGTTTCTTTAACTTTATTATTTTTTTTCTATAGTTAAACAAACAGCTACACACACGTTTCTTAATTAATAATCGATGCGTTATCTACGTGTTTATACCATTAGCAGTTACTTACAGGTATAATAAAAACAAGGTTACAAGTTTGTTTTGCTCTCGTTTTTTTCTTTTGACGCTAGATAAGTGCAGTGACTGAACAAATATTTGTATGACCTACGGGTCTAGTTATACGTATGGGACTTTCTATGTTGTAAAATTCACCCACGCTACAGAAGAAATTTCTAGAATAGAATAGAATATTCATTTATGTGCTCATAATGTTGGTATTTAAAATAAGGTGGTTACAATAATATAAAAGAAAGAATCCTTGTACATTTTACCATTTTGGCATGCAAATTCAAACCATTTATTTCATATAAACCATTGTTTATTGCAAACATTGATGCAGTTCATCATCAAACATACTTAACATTAATACAACAACAACTAAAATTTATCAGCTAGAAAATCCGATACAGAGTAGTATTTTTTACTAAATAGAAATGCAATTAGTTTCTTTTTGAAAGCTATATATTATATATATTCCTAAAGAGGAACCCTCTTTAGGAATATGATTAAAAATAGCCAGTGCCATACTAAAAACACTTTTCCCCAACAAAGCAGTCCTATATCCACCTGTGCGTAACAAGTTTTGGTATTAAGATCCCAAAGTTACATCTCGGTGTAGAAGACAACGTTTTTTTTTTTATAAAAAGAAAATATGTGTAATAGAAATATATAACATTATTTCGTCTTGTTTGGCAGATCGCGGCAGAATCTCACGGCCACGTAGGCGCCGACTTGGCTTCGCTGTGCTCGGAGGCAGCTCTTCAGCAAATCCGTGAGAAGATGGACCTCATCGATCTTGAGGACGACCAGATTGACGCAGAGGTTCTCAACTCTCTCGCCGTTTCTATGGATAACTTCCGGGTAAGAACATTTGTATTTATTAATTGGTTTGTAAAAAAGACATTAGGAATTAGATTAATTTGGATTTATAAAATGTATACCTGAGTCGTGTTTTTGCATACACAAGTTATTGTTGTTCGCAACAGATAACATGTAGCGGAATTTACAATACAATTTACGTTTTAGAGCTGCTTGCTACCAGAAATAACAGTGTCCTCAATATTCTATTTACAACTAATATTGTAAAGACGAAAGTGTGTTTGTTGGTTGTCTGTTCACAACAACGGATCAATGTGATTTTGCTTATAGATGTCGGCTAGCTAACTAGCCAATATTGCCCAGCTAGGTCTCCTGGACTAGCGCATAAAAGCTCTAGTATTTTACATGGACTGACAGCCTACCTGACCACCACAACCCAGTTACTGGGTAACACAATACCTCTTGAGACTGATTCTCAGACTTTGAGCTTGTGACTACCCACAATGTCTGTCAAAGATCTACAAATTATACCTAGAACTAATGGCTTTACGTGCTTCGCGCGTAGCCGCTATTACAAGTACAACCTAAATAATCTCCTTCAGTACGCCATGACGAAATCGTCACCGTCCGCTCTGCGCGAGACCGTGGTGGAGGTGCCCAACGTGACGTGGGGCGACATCGGAGGCCTGCAGAACGTGAAGCGCGAGCTGCAGGAGCTGGTCCAGTACCCCGTGGAGCACCCCGACAAGTTCCTCAAGTTCGGCATGCAGCCATCGCGAGGAGTGCTGTTCTATGGACCGCCTGGTTGTGGTACGTAATCAAGAAGTCGATTTTTTTTTTGAGGAGTGTTGTTTAGAATCGTGTTTCTATTGTGAAAATGGGTGAGAACGATTTTTGAGTGACGTGGTATTAAGCCCAGTCTCCACCATATTTTCGTGAAGTGCAATAGGTTTAATGAATAATGATAAAGTGCCAGTAAATAATCATAATTAGCATGAAACCCAAAAATATTTGTCTACTGTTAACATTGCCTGATTTCATTATTCTGGGCCATTAATTAATTGGTGTATCAGGTTATTAGGAAAATCAATATATCGTCGGGAGAATGTATAATATTCTCCCGACCGACTTACGGTCACGACGGACAATCTCTCAATCGAGACTAGTAAAGTACGCAGGAGGTAATTATTACAGTGCTCAAACAGAGCTGCCAAATGCACTTCCTCCAATATATAATTATTATAAATTTGATAAGAAGTTCTTAATCTCTGGAAGTAAGAACCCAATTACATAAAATCTTTTGCTGATAAAAACCTACAATATGACTGAATGCCATAAGCTATCTGTTATGGTACGGTCAGCAAAGAAAGTCGATTAACACTTCAGATTTTTTAATCATAATTCTTGAGCACAAAGAAATACGGACAGGATAGAAAATGAAGAGAAAATAAACTCTTGACTACGACCTGAAATACTGTAAAGTATTTCTTACATCGTATTTGTTTTTGTGTCTTTTTAGAGGATATGAAAATGTAATAGTGTTTCTCTACTTTTGTTGCTGACTGTACACTCGAAGACGCGGGTAGAAGCTAGTATCATTAGAGAATGATATTATTATATATGTGGGGACATTTTCACACATGGCCATCTGACCCCAAACTAGGGAGACCCTGTACTATGGGTGTCAGACAGCTGATATACATACACAAATACATTTTTAAATACATACATATATAGATAAACAACACCCAGACACAAGGCAAATACAAGTGCTCATCACACAAATATTTACCCAGGGCGGGAATCGAGCCCGCAACACGCTGCGCAGCAATCGATCGCTCAGCCACTGCGCCAACCGTGTCGTCAGTATATAGATATAGCAATATCTTAATTCAATTATATACCGAAGTACCTCTGATATCAATGTTCACTACAATATTTTAATAAACCTCTTCACTCAAACATTTTTTAACTTGTACAGGTAAAACTCTGTTGGCCAAGGCTATCGCCAACGAATGCCAAGCCAATTTCATCTCGGTGAAGGGTCCTGAGCTGCTCACCATGTGGTTCGGAGAGTCCGAAGCTAACGTGCGAGACATCTTCGACAAGGTATGTTAATGCCATCACACTTATGTAAATAAAATTCAATCGCCGCATGTATCTAAGATCATCCACTTTTGTTGTGTTCATAATAGGATATTTTACACTATACGTGAAAAAATCTATAAATATGTTATTGAGTCAGTTTAGGCATAAAACAGTCGGAAAAGTTTTAGTTCATAAAATAACAAAATATTTTTTTAAATTCAATTCAAAGTTTTCAGTATTTTTAATCTGTTATAAAACACCATAAAATAGTAGCGGTCATGTTATTACGCCGTACGGCTGTGTAAACAAAAAAATGGGTGCGTGTACTTATGTACGAGCGTGAGAAGTTATACGCGAGCGGGAGGAACGGAACGCGCTGCGAATGCGCTAGTCACTAAATTTGCTCCAGTTGTTTTTATTTAATTTTCTTACTGCTTTAATGGTCTTTTATTGGAAAGTCAAGTGTCTATAATCTAAACTAACGTCAGAGCTA
Organism: Charanyca ferruginea; assembly: GCA_947361185.1. Classification (NCBI taxonomy): domain Eukaryota; kingdom Metazoa; phylum Arthropoda; class Insecta; order Lepidoptera; family Noctuidae; genus Charanyca; species Charanyca ferruginea. The sequence goes on along the minus strand of OX376069.1, from coordinate 20,688,783 downwards.
ACGCAACCATATTAACGTTTAGCCTTTCATAGTCGCAAGAAGCATATAAAGTGAATAAAAGAAAAGGTGTTAAAGTGCTTATCATTGTGTCTCAAACGCGTGTGCAACGGATACTCGCGGTTAATTAGTGCTTCGTAAGAGTGTTAACGGCGTGCGTTTGTCGCGCAACGTACCCGCGGTGCTACCATCAGTGCTACCAACACCTAACGGAGAATTACGTTCCAGATACCGAAACTATAATAACCAGTTTCTGAGCATACTGTTTTTGTAGGGAAGTACATTTGGGAAGATTTAGTAATTATATATGCCTAACATGCAACGTACTCCACCCAAATCTCCAAAGACCCCCAGACCAGGTCAGTCACAATCTGTTCCTGATATTGCTTCAGCTGTCAGCTGCGATGACTCCAATACGAATGTCACCGTTAGGGCCAAGCGGCAGCGTATCGATGACTCACCTAATAACCCGGTCTTGCCTACTCCTTGTTCCTGCTGTGAGTTGAAGAGTGAACTCATGGAACTGATAGCAGCGTGGAAGAGCGAGTATGACCTTAGACTGTCTGCATGGAGGGCCGAGCATGACGCGATACTCTCCGGCCTGGTTCAGGAAGTATCCGAAATTAAAAACCATTGTGCTATCATACTCCAAACCACCTATGAACCAGAAGTCAGCGTGTCCCACGCTAACTGTGACCATCTCCAAACAAGGGGAAGGGACCTGGAGAAACGACTTGAGAGTTTTCAAGGCCCGCAGCTCCAGTCGTGTCCGGCAACTGTTCAGCTACCTATTGTTCTTCAGAACGATAGCGGGGCAGCAATCAATCCCGCTAAGGTAGTGTCGGAGGGAAGAAGCATGGACGATCAAAGTACTTGCGAGGTGAACGTGTCAGACATACACTCCTCAGGCGTTGCCTGGCGTGGCGTGACTACATCATCATCTACCCGCCGAGTTCCCAAACCTCGTGTATCTATGCCGGTTCCCGTTCCTGTTACGGATGTTGCAATGGGTGATACGGTCAGAGATGGACCAGTTGAGGAAGGTTGGACGGAAGTTCGTCACAGGCGCTCCCGTCGTTCGCTGGGCAATGTTTTGCGGGGTACGGCGGCGCCTGGTGCCACCAGCTTAGAGGCATCAGAAAGGTGGAGATACCTGCATCTCTTTTATGTAAAGCAGGGCACTACTGAGTCCCAGGTACGCGAGCACTTAATTACTGTCTGCGGTACTGATATTTGCACGGTAGAAGCTCTGAAATCCCGTGGCAAATATGCATCTTTCAAGTTGGGGGTGCCCTCAAAATTGGCCGAACAAGTTGTGGCAACTCAAAACTGGGCTGAAGATATATGCGTGAAACCTTGGCGTCGCAACTTTCGTGGTCGTAGCGATGAGTCCCAGCCAACTGCCTGATGTCCTGGTAGCTACCGCTTCTACCAAACGCAATGTTCAACTTTGTTTGCTGTACCAGAATGTGCGTGGTCTCAAAACCAAGCTGCCTACTTGGAGATCAAGCTTGCTGCTTTCTGAACATGACTTGATAGCCGTAACAGAAACAAACTTCGACGACTCTGTAGAGGAATCAGAGGTATCAAGCGGAGATTGGCAAATTCTACGCAGGGACCGAATGACCCCGGGCGGTGGGGTGTTACTTGCTGCGCGTCCTGGTGCAGCCGTGAAGAGGCGTCATGAGCTTGAGACGGACTGTGGTGAAGACTTATGGGCGGCCGTTACGATTTCTGGGCTTAATATATCAGTTTGTGTTGTCTACATGAAGCCAACTGCGACCGACAGCGATTATATGACTTGGTTTTGCAAGGTGGAGAGCATCGTGTCCAATTTAAATGGAACTATATTGATTTTAGGTGACCTTAATTTAAAAAGTGCATCTGTAAATATTAATAATTATTATTGTTATTTCTTAAGCTTTTGTGATCTGGCAGACGTGAATGAAGTGATGAATATGCGTGGGAGTAAGTTAGATGTGGTGTTGGCCCGGGTAGGTACCGGAATAACCTGCGAGCATGTCGAAGGAACGGAGCTGGTTCCAATAGATTTGTATCACCCTCCGTTATATATCGTGGTAACAACCGTAGCGCTTAAGGTTAGTGAAACATTAGACCCCTGCAATATTGATCAAAGCAGGGATTGGAACTTTGCCAAAGGAGACTACACACTTCTAAGGGACCTAATTTGCTCTGCTCCTTGGCTGGAAGTTCTTCATTGCAACGATGCACGCTCCGCTACGGGTAAGTTTTACAAAATACTGTATAATTTATTTGACTCATCTATTCCAAAAAAGAAGAGAATGAACACTGGTAATAGACGATATCCGATCTGGTTTTCCACTGATCTTATAAAAGACACCAAGCATAAAAATAAGCTCCATCATAAGTGGAAAATTACGCGATGTGATTTAATATATGCAGAGTTTAGTGCATTGCGATCGGATCTAAAAGTAAGAACCCAGGAAGCTTACAGATTGTTCTGCAACCATGCCGAAAATAATTTGCGGGTGAACCCGCGTCAGTTCTGGCAACATGTTTCTAGCCTCAAATCAAAGGGTGGTTTCGAACCCATAGTTGTGCACAATGGGGAGACTAGTTCTGGTGTTAGAGCGGCCGAAGCATTCGCTCGCTACTTTGCTAGTGTGTTTCTGTCCGACACACCAGAGTTGGACCCATCGAACCTAAATGTGAGTTATGAGAGCGGGAATATACCTCTTCCTATCCTAACCCCTCAGGATGTAAATAAGGGCATAGCCAGACTGAAGCCCTGTAGCTCGATCGGCCCTGATAATGTTCCTGCCTTTATAATTAAGGGCTGTCGTGATATCTTGGCGGGCCCTCTCTGTCATATCTTTAACTTGGCCCTCCAGACCGGTGTATATCCTGACCAGTGGAAAATCTCACGTGTTATCCCGATCCCTAAAACCAGTGACAAAAAAGCTGTAGAGGAACACAGACCCATCGCTATCCTGCCCACCGTAGCCAAGACTTTTGAGCACATACTCCACTCACTTATCTACGAGAAGATTAATGTGCTACTTTCCGATGCCCAGCACGGTTTTCGCCCAGGTCGTTCCGTAAACACAAACCTACTGATACACACTGACTATGTATCTTGCGGTTTGGACGTCGGTAGCCAAGTCGATGCCCTATATTTTGACTTTCGGAAAGCGTTCGACAAAGTCGATAACGATATACTCCTTTCAAAGTTAGGGGCCATGGGATTCTCGTACAGTTATCTTAACTTTTTCTCCGACTACCTACGGGATCGCAAACAATTCGTCAGACATGGCATCTTCGAGTCTAAACCCTATAACACTCGCTCGGGCGTGAGTCAGGGATCCGTTTTGGGGCCGCTTTTATTCCTCATTATGATCAATGACCTTGTCAGTAAAGTTAAGTTTGCTAAATGCGTGCTATATGCCGACGACCTAAAGCTAGTTGCTCAAATCAGAACTGACGAGGATTGCAAACTCCTGCAAAGGGATATCGACGCTATCTACGAGTGGAGCATCCTAAATAAGCTGTTTTTTAACACAAACAAGTGCTACGTCATGACATTCGGTCGAAGATTACGACCAATCCATTTTGACTACACCTTAGGTGGCGAAAAAATTGCTAGAGTCGCCAAAGTTAAGGATCTGGGAGTGACCTTCGACCGTGGTCTGACTTTCAGAGATCACATCTCCACCCTTGCGAAAGAATCTTTCAGGCGCTTAGGATTTGTTTTGCGTAATGCTCATGATTTTCACAACCCGCATGTAATTAAGTTACTGTACACCTCTCTAGTTCGCAGTAAGCTGGAGACTAGTAGTTGTGTCTGGCATCCGTACACTGCGGCTCAAACACTTATGCTCGAGAAAGTGCAGAAAACGTTTTTAAGGTATCTTTTTAAAAGAACCTACAACTTCTATCCTTACATGTACCCCACCAACTATATCCTAGGGACTTTGGGTCTCAACTCGTTGGAGGTAAGAAGAGGCCTTGATCAGCTCACGGTAGCCTGTGGGATCCTTCACGGTCGTATTGACTGCCCTGAGCTTCATGACCTTTTCTGTCGACTATTTGTACCCGACAAATACATCGGTCACCGCCAAAGTCGCCGACATAATCTGTTCGCACAACTGCCTTGCAGAACGGTTGCCAGAGCTCAATCGCCTGTGTGTCGTACCTTAAAGATGCTCAATGCCCTCCTGACGGCCAACCCTGAATGTGATGTGTTTGCGGACGATTGGAGTAAAGTTAAACGCGTATGTCTGATGTTCTGTGAGAAACAGTATGCCAGAGTGTCCACTGTTCCATGTTGATTAGTAGCGAATAACTGTTTAAGACCCTATTTGTTTGCATTGTATAGTCTTTTTAAATGGAGTGTTTCTATGTTAATTAATGTAAGTGGTACTGTACCGTGTTAATTAACTATAAAATAAATAAATAAATAAATACTTCTTTGGCATTATTAAAAAATGGGTGCGTGTACTTATGTACGAGCGTGAGAAGTTATACTTCTTTGGCATTATTAAAAAAGTATATAAGCACAATTTGAGTTTTTTGTGTGACGTGAGAATTTTGTGTGACGCTGTGCGCGCGCATGCGCGAATCGTAAAATTTCACTCTCATCATTTTTTCATAACGCGCCTAAAGAAGTATAACTTCAAAAATTGACAACTGTCAGTCAACCGATTGACGTAATAGGCTTTGTACTTTTATTATTTTCGTAAACAACGTAATTTTTTAATTATTACACCTATTGCAAAATATGCTTTTCATTATTTTTAAATTATGTACAATTATCATATTTAATATGACCGCATTTGATACAAAACGAACTGACGTCAATTCCGCTGAGCAATATAGCGTCCAGTAAGAGGCGTTTTCGTCGTACTACGCGCGAAATTTGAAAAATTAAAATTTAGATGCATTTTTATTGCACTTATCGATGGAATATTTTGTTTTTTTGTTTTTTTGGTGACATATTACCACTACAGAATTTCATTGAGACACTTTTCAGAAATGGGTGTAATACCCTATTATTGTCAGGACTAGGTCTGTAAAAAAAACTTTTTGGAAAAACCACCACTTCATATGAAAATCTCAATAAAAAAAATGTGATGTTTTTTAAAAAGCACCCGTGCGTAGCCGGACACATCGCTAGCTTAAGTTATTGACCGCCACGTCTAAAAATAAAACTGACTACTCTATGTAATTCGTCTGTCATGAAGTGGCTAAAATGTGCCCAGCAGGCACATTTTGGTTTGTCATCTATACATGACTGTGGCGGTCAAAAGGTTAATAACATATTCCGAGCTAGCTTAATAAAACATTGAAAGAAAGAAAGAAAAAAAATAGAAATTATTCGCCCCCCAGGACAAAAACACACAAAAATAACATTGCAGGTGTTGTATCTCAAATAAACACAATAATTAATTAATTCACATTAATTATTTAATAGACAGCACAACATGACATTTTGATAGGTCTATAGAAAGAGGAAGAAATATAAGTGCGAGAGAGTAAAGTAATCCTAAGGATGCATTCCATATCTCACAGCAGGTAATCATGCAAGGAAGTTTCTTTATGTCACAGAATATTTTGGAAATGGATTCATACGTGAAAATAGACAAAGCCGCAGTTTTTTTAAACACTATGTGTGATATTTACGACCGCGTACTACACATTGCATTAATGGTATAATTTTAACTAAAATGTTTTATGGCGTTTTCTTTTTAACCGAGCGAACGAGTTTAGATTTTATATAAAAGACCTGGGTCTTTCGATTTTAAAGTAATCCACATTAATATCGACATCCAGATGTCGATATTAATGTGGATGTTGATATTATTGGTGTGTGAACTTTAATTATTTATACCGATACGTCATATTTACGTAATTTTAAACAATGTTTTTGTATTGAACTATCATAGAGACTATAATTTTTAATACAGGTCCTATAATAGTTTAGGGAACTCCAAAGTAAAAATAACTGCTCTAAATTGATCTATTTATTTCAAATCAAAGTTTTGAAGAGTATAAGCATCAAACATTACAACAGTACGGCTTCGACTCAACTAATAATTTACCATTAACGTTAGGGCTCATCATTATCATCTTCCTCCTACCCTTGTCCAATGTTACAGTATGATTCAAACTTTATGACCGTTCTGAACACGAGTCGAGTGGCTGCGCAGTAACCATTTCACGTATAAGCGGGGGTACTGCGCAATCAGTAGCGCACTTCTGCTATTAAGTTTGAATCGAACTGTACTTGGGGTCGGCGCAACACGTTTTCTTCAATTCCGTCCTGCCAACCGCCTGATTCCCCATTTCTTATTTATATCATTAATAATAATAATAATATGTGGGAACATTTCACAGATTACCATCTGACCCCAAACTAGGGAGACCCTGTACTATGGGTGTCAGACAGCTCATATACATACACAAATACATTTAAATACATCCTTATATGGATAAACAACACCCATACAAGGCAAACACAAGTGCTCATCACACAAATATTTACCCTGGGCGGGAATCGAACCTGCAACACGCTGCGCAGCAGTCAATCGCTCAGCCGCTGCGCCAACCGTGTCGTCATAAACGTCATTCTTACACATCCATCAATCATCTTTTCTTTGTGTGCGTTAAATATCTCCTGACGTGTTCAACAGGCTCGGTCCGCGTCTCCCTGTGTGCTGTTCTTCGACGAGCTGGACTCGATCGCCAAGTCACGCGGCGGCTCCGTTTCGGACGCGGGCGGCGCGGCTGACCGCGTCATCAACCAGATCCTCACCGAGATGGACGGCATGGGCGCCAAGAAGAATGTCTTCATCATTGGTGAGTTTTAACTAAAAATGCAAGAACTGCGTAGCCTCAGAAAAAGTTGGCCGTTTTTTGTCAGTCGCAGGGCGCTGTATGTGGGTAGCACGGAACAAGGTCGTTGAAGATATACGTGATCTTTTTTTTCGAAAAAGTGTGATTCGCAGAGTATTTTATTGAGTGCAATAATGTAAATTACGCCTTTGTGAATTAGATGCGTACTGAAATCCGATTTTAGGCCATACAGATTTTAACTGAAATAAAAATAATGACCTATCCAGCACTGCAAACTTAGAATTTTTATTATTTTTAAGTAAAATTACAGCTAGTACATCTGAGTAAGCAACACAAGATTTAAAATATAAAGCTTATAAAAGCGCTAATCTCCGGTACCACTGATCCGGTTCTGAAAGTTTTCCCGCTAATAGAAAGCGACGTCATTCCTGAGTGCCATAGTAGGTATATTAACTATCCAAAAAAAATAAAAAACTAGTCTATTATAAAACTAATGTCAATTTAATAAAAGGACTTAAAAGCGCCCATCCCCATCGAACGAACTTCAACGCGAGCGTGATTGAATTTTTTTTTTGTTTCAACCAACGCAAAGGTCGAAAGCAAACGAGTGAGTGAGAACGCGATAACATCACAGGAAAATTGGCGCGCGGAAATTTCACAAAACTTGTTACTTGGGACATACGTGTTTTTGAAAAAGCCTTACTAGTTTTTGGTAAAAATGTTTGTAATTTAGAATCTCCATTACATGTGCAAGGTTTCTATGAAGCTGTTTTTTTACTTTTTTATTGTATGAGTGCATTATGACCGGCCAAAGTTCAGATAAAATTGTGCAAAAAAGCTGATTTTCGGACGTGTTTACTGAATTTGTTTCTCAAAAAAGTTTATTTTTGGCTTCATACAAACCTAGATTTAAACCCCAAGATACCTGTGTGTTAAAAATATTTGAAAAATAATTTGTTATAACGCCGTAATCGCATACGAGCCATCAGAGCCATCGCTGTCAGAGCCATCTATAATCTCAGCAGTCGCGAGTCTCTAAGAGAATTGTTTAAACAGATCTTGACGGTACCTTGTCAATACATATATGAAAACATTATGCATGTTCGAAAAAACCTTCATCTTTTTAATAAAATAAGTGACAGACATAGTGTTTATACTAGAAATAGGAACAAATTAGATCAGCCAAGATTCAGATTGTCAAAAGTTCATACTTCTTTTATGGGGTACTGTGGAAAATTTTATAATAAAATACCTCTTGATATTCTACAACTAAATGAAAGACAATTTAAAACATGTATTAAACGCACACTGTGTAGACAAGCATATTATAAATTAGAAGACTACATCAATGATAAAAATGCTTGGCTAAATGCTGGTCCTGCTCCACAGGCAGTTTAGGGAATTTCCTAATTGGAGGAATGTTGTTTCCTACCCCTTTTTTTTTATTGACATGAGTAACGAGTATCGTTATTATTATACACAAATATATATTTTAATTACTTTTTCGACATTTTAGAAACATTGGAAACCTTAGTTTTGTATAATTTAGCAGCATTATTTCAATTTTGTAAATGTGAGTACCATGGAGCCATATTTTAAGTAAATTATTATGTGTTTGACTTAAATGAGCATGGCGGTTGAGAGAATTGTCATGCTCACTCAAATGTCTCGCTGGTGGTGGCGCGTGTGTTGGATCATTCGGCTCCCTCTAAAATGGTTGAGCTGAATGGTGCTGATTCACGCGTCATGTTCGTGAACGGGCGCTGTCAGTAGAGATTGGTCAACTCTTAACTGCCAACTGGTTTTATCTTGATTATTTTTTATATTTTGTATTTCTAGATTACCTTCATTGTTTTCACATATAGAAGCAACAAGAATAATGTAAGCAGTATTTTGTAAAAACCTGAGTTTAAAAAGAGTGTCCGTGGAGTTTCTTGCTCGTTCTTCTCCATAGAGACCTACCTACGTTTTGGAACGAGCAACTAGCTTCAACTTTCTGTCTAACTGACCGACTCCTTGACAATTCAAAAGTGCCTGTAAATGGTTTAATTGAAATAAATGCTTTGACTGTGACTTACGAGCGTTTGTATGGGAAATATGACGGGTTGGGCGCTCTTAAGAGTAAACATCAAGAAATATTCGAACTAATAACACTTGTTTCGTGACTAGGTGCGACAAATCGTCCCGACATCATCGACCCTGCCATCCTGCGACCCGGTCGCCTGGACCAGCTGATCTACATCCCGCTGCCCGATGAGAAGTCGCGCGAGGCCATCCTGCGCGCTAACCTGCGCAAGTCGCCCATCGCTAAGGACGTCGATCTTTCGTACATCGCTAAGGTAACATTATCTTTGTCATTGGTGACGTGTTTTATGAAATAATACAGGTGTAGACAGGTGACATGACTACCAGTCATTTGACATACTTTTTATGAGCTGTCAAAAGGCTTTCCCCATAGATTTTGTATGACAATGTGGTACTGTGACGTCATAGCAATTAGCAGATCGTATTTTCCAGTTAATTGAAAATATACAAGATGTAACGTCAAATACGCAAAACCTAAAAATTTGTTTGATACGAGCAGAATCAAAATAGGTCACATTTTTCAAAAAACCTTCATTATACATGTTGCCCTGTCTATTTATTAATAAGTCAAGCCATCACGTGCACAAACCTGCCAAAATAGGTAAACAAACACAAATAGTTGTCGTCCAATTTAAATTTTCTCATACGCGTGATAATAATAGTTCTTATTTCAATGCAAATACGAGTCTTGGTAAAACTAAAACATTTTTGTCCGAATTTGGTTAATTGAATTGGAAGTCATTTAGGGTGTCTGAGGTTTTGCGTGTTTAACGTTACACCTTGTATAGATAAATAGATTTTTAGTGAAGTAGTGTCTTGAAATTATTGTTTAACGGTACTAGCTGTTTTGTCATGTTGACTACAGGCAGTTTAAACTCGACATTACGTTTACAAAATACTCTCTTGCATTTTGGTATAATATACCAATCAATTCAATAACCATGATAAAAATCAAAAGAAATATAAGATTGTTTTATCGTTTGTGTGGTTTAGATTTCACTGGCAGAGTAATCTGTTGTTGAGTCATTGGTAACCTCTGATTTTTTCATTACGGCGGATAAAAATATCACCAAAGAGAGTTTACATCCTACAATGATATCACTGAATTCCTCTGTAATCGTTGTTCTCATGTATTTGCAGGTGACACAAGGTTTCAGCGGTGCTGACCTGACGGAGATCTGCCAGCGCGCGTGCAAGCTCGCCATCCGCCAGGCCATCGAGGCCGAGATCACGCGCGAACGCACCCGGCAACAACAACCTGCCGCCGCCGTCATGGATGTAAGCGTTGCACTTGTTTATGTTCCCCTGTATACCATAAAAACCACAAGATACACTCCAACAAATATGAAAAAAAAAACTTGAGAGGTGTCAAGGGACACCCGGACGGAACGAAGTTCCTTTCTATTAAGTAGTGAAGGAATTGTAATATTTTTTTTTTTGTTTTTATGTTATAATAATATTTTTTTTATTATTAATAAATATAATGTAATATAAACTTAACGAAAATAACTGGCTTGCTTTCTATGAGAGAGAGAGACAGACGGAGAAACACGCGCACGCCGCACGGCTTACAACTATAGCAAAAAGTGTCGTTACAACTTTTGATCTTAATTTTTTCCGTCTAGCCCCCTTTCGCAACGCACGATAAGGAACAGCGTTCCAAAAAATTGGAGGAAATAATTTTCTTCCTTGTTTATCTTTCACTAGCCCTTTGCCCGCGACTGCGTCCGCGTGAATTTTCTCAAGGAACCCTAATTTTTTAGCCTATGTTACTCGTTAAAGATGTAGCTTTCTAATGATGAAAGAATTTTTTAATCGGTCGAGAAGATTTTGATTTCAATTGTAACAAACAAACGTTTCCTCTTTATTATTATCACTTATGCTCTCTTGGACGACTGTGATTTGTTCGCGGACGAATGGAAGGTGATCTTGTCTGTATGTTTGGAGTATTGTGAGATGAGCGGGTGAATGTCGTTAAGTATATAATGATAATATAAGTGTTTAACTATTGTAATTGGCCAATGGCCTTTTAATGTGAAAGTAAAAATAAATAAATTAGTTTAGATTTAATTCTCTCCATGGTTGCAGTTTGAAGAACCAAGTGTTTTATTGTTTTTATATATGCCGACAGATGGACGAAGAGGACCCTGTCCCAGAGATCAGCCGCGCTCACTTCGAGGAGGCGATGAAGTTCGCGCGCCGCTCCGTGTCCGACAACGACATCCGCAAGTACGAGATGTTCGCACAGACGCTGCAGCAGAGCAGGGGTTTCGGGACCAACTTCAGGTAATATGCTAACATCAACAGTTGAGCGTGAACTTCTAAACTTTGACTTTTTATTCTATTCAGTAACTTGACAGTTCAAAGAATAATAATGATACCATACTAGAACTAATGGTGTTTGGGTAGTGAACGATTTTGCGTAAAGAACGAATTTAAAAAATGGTTTAATTTAAATAAAACGTTAAATATTCGTATGTAAGATGTAGAATATAAGAACAATTAATAATAGGGTATTACACCCATTTTTGAAAAGTGTCTACATACAATTCTGTAGTGCTAATGCCACCAAAAAAAACCAAAAATTTTATTCAATCGATAAGTGCCAAATGCATCTAAATTTTAAATTTTCAAATATCGCGCGTAGTAAGCGCCTCTTACTGGACGCCATTTTGCTCAGCGGAAATGACGTCAGTTTGTTTAGTATCAATTGCGCTCATATTAAATATGAAAATTATATTTAATTTAAAAATAATTAAAAGTATTATGTAAAAATTAATAAGGTGTAATAATTATAAAATTACGTTGTTTACGAAAATCATAAAAGTACAAAGCTAACGCTAATCGGTTGACTGACAGTTAACGCCGTACGGCCCAATAACATGGCCGCTACTATTTCATGGTGTTTTCAGATTAAAAAAACTGAAAACTTTGAATTGAATTTAAGAAAATATTTTGTTATTTTATGAACTAAAACTTACATTTTACGACTGCTTTGAGCCTAAACTGTCTCAATAACATATTTATTATAGATTTTTTTCTCGTATAGAGTAAAATACCCTATTATTAATAACATTTCCATTCTTTCAATAGAAACTAAATAAAAATCTTGTTATTTTATTTTTTTACTTTTTTCATTTTAATTGTGTATGAACGTGATCTGTGTATACAGATTTTTATGAAATGTTATAAAATTTAAAATAAAATGTTTGCATAAGTTCATTCAATTTCATTCATTCTTATACCACCTCACTACCTTTTTTTGTCAAGTTACTGAATAGAATCAAAACTCGAAATATACATGTGTGAGTATCGGGCGAGTAGTAACATGCGGTGTGTGGTCAGATTCCCGCAGAGTGGCGGCGCGGCCGGCGGCACGGGCACGTCGGGCGGAGACGTGCCCACGTTCCAGGAGGAGGGCGGCGACGACGACCTGTACAGCTAAGCAGACGGGCGACGGGCCACGCGCAGCGCAGGCCACAGGTCTCTAGGACTGACCTTACTACTTAAGATTTATCGGTTCAGTAATACGGATGGGTGATTCGGAGTCGGGAAGCGACCGAATGGTTCCAGCGGGCAGCCTCTCTCGCATTCGAGAGACTACTAAATATTATAAAATGGACGTGCGTCTCCCTGCGCGTCGCGGTCGGTTAAATTTCTACCAATCTGTGTCTAATATTATGTAAATGTATTTATTTTATAATTGAATCATTCGATAGCATTTGTTTCTGTTCCGATTTGCTTATGTTTAGTTGTAATTGAATAAATAATGTTTGTGTATGTACCGCTCGCCCCAGCGGCGAGCATGTAAGATCATAATATGATATAGAGTAATTGTTAACTTTACTGTATTTGCCGGAACCTGTGCGTAGGCGGTGACGGCGGGGATGCCTCGGCAACCACGCCAACCAAACACAATATTACAGTGATTTTTTTAATAAAAGATTTTTATAGACTAGGACTTCTGTTTTTATTTATAAGACCACCTGCACCCCTTTAGTAAGTAGTATAGGCAGAACAGCTTGATCACAATCCAAAGGTTTAGTTTCACAGATGTTATAAATTAAAATTTTGCTGTTGTACGTGACTAATCGAAAATGCGTTGGGTACGTATATAAACTTGCGAACCGTGGTATGATGGGTCTAAAACTAAACCACTGAGAAAATCGTTTCGCATAAAACCAGATCCTGCCTATTGTTGGTGAATCATTTGGGTTAGCGTATGATGGGGCCGCAACTTCATATAGGTATGAACCCAACGCATTAACGATTAGTCACAAAGTCATACAACAACAAATTTTTAATATATAATTGGGTAAATGACACCCTTCACCAATCAAACTAAAAAAATACTTGACTAAAGGCCTGAAAATCCGATTAAATTTTCAATTTACTGTAACCCAATTGAATTATTGAGAACAGGGATAGAACCTTTCCGTTCCGCTGGCAAAAATGTATGGATCTATCGTGTGACTAAGGGTCAGCTCACACCGAGACGCGACGCTGCGCGCACACTTTCAAAGAGCTACTAAAACCTTAACCTACTTAACCTTTCGAATGTCATAAGTTACATAGTCCGACATAAGCAGCGGAGGTTTGACCTTCAACACTTTCGCCCGACAGTCGTTGAGTTAAAATATAACTTTATTTTCTACACGAAAAGATACACATTTCATTGTGAGAATTTAGAATACGTTACACCATGCAATGCAGCGCTGTGCCTCAGCAGCGACGCCCCGAGATTTTACTATGCGCCTCGCGACGTTGCGATGCGTCTCGCAGCGCAGCGCGAAATCACTGGCCTCTTTCAGTATCGTCGCGTCTCGGTGTGAGCTGACCCTACCACTGGCCTAACAATAAAAAATTGTCGCTAATATTAGTCGAAACTTGTCGCCAAATATCAGAATTTGTCGGTCACTGGTTCAAAAAATATAAGGGTTTATGGGTGGCCGATCTGGAGTCTCCCCAGCTTGGCCACATTTATATCTCAAAAATTAGGGCACCTAGCGAAGATCTGTTTTCAGATTATCCGAATTATTGGGACCGAGACTAGTTCGGATAATTTAACTGTGGGTTTTTTGGGGCAAGATCAAACAAAAAAAACAAAACCTTTTTACATAAAAATAAGCGCGCAATGCGCGTGCTGCGCGATGTATGAAATAGACATATAGGTACCTACATACCTACATTAAAATAGGGTATTACACCCATTTTTGAAGTGTCTCAATGAAATTTTGTAGTGCTAATATGCCACAAAAAAAAACACCAAATTCTTATTCAATCGATATGTGCCACAAAAATGCATTTAAATTTTAATTTTTCAAATTTCGCGCGTAGTTTGACGAAAACGCCTCTTACTGGACGCTATATTGCTCAGCGAAAATGACGTCAGTTCGTTTTGTATCAAATGAGCTCTTATTAAATATGATAATTGTATATCATTTAAAAATAATATCTAATAATAATAATAATATAATTACTTACTAATAATAATATCATTTAAAAGCATATTTTGTAATAGGTGTAATAATGAAAAAATTACGTTGGTTACGAAAATAATAAAAGTACAAAACCTTTATTACGCCAATCGGTTGACTGACAGTTGTCAATTTTTTGTTTACACAGCCGTACGGCGTAATAACATGGCCTGTACTACTTATTTCACGTTGTTTTATAACAGATTAAAAATACTGAAAACTTTGAATTGAATTTAAAAATTTGTTTTGTTATTTTATGAACTAAAACTTACATTTTCAGACTTCTTTATGCCTAAACTGTCTCAATAACATATAAATTGATTTTTTCTCCAGAGTAAAATACCCTATTGCGCGCGGAATCTCCTGACTGACGTTGTGGAACGGCAAAGGATTTTATTTTTGATCAAAGTTATTTTTATCGTATTTCATCGAGTTTAGAATTCATATTAGGTACTTTATTTCGATTCAATTATAACCCCCCGCCCCACGTCTTTCCACGGACTGCCGCGTCACACCGCCGTCAGTGGCGTCCTGCAAGTCACATACGTAGGTCACAGGATTATGACAGCTTAACTAATTGAAATAGGTGCGGCGGTGTCTTCGGCGAATGGCGCGTAGCCTGCGCCCAAGAAACTAGTTAAATAGTGAGTGTGGCTGGGGTTGCTGCGGGCACAGTAAATGCTGCGGGTCACCACGACGTGACGCGACAATGCCACGTAACGGCCTGTTCACGACTTCGGTCTTAGCGGCGAGCGGCGGCGCGGCGGGCGGCAGGGACAAATGTAGGTACTAGTAGCGACGACAAAATCACGCGCGTTTTCGCTGAGCGGCTACTCGTCACTCGTGGCGTGCTACATACATTTCTATACATTTGACCTTACCGCTCGCCGCCCCGCACTTAGCTGCCGCTCACAGCGGCAAGGTCGTGAACGAGCTGTCATACCGAAGGCGTCCTTCGAGCACGCCGTGCCGTGCTGCGACGTCAGTCAGCTGGCGGACTAACAACGTTCGATGAAATTAAAAGCGTCTCATGGTTTTATTACGCTTGATACCTACCTATGCGCAGCGGCAGCGAGCAACAAGTTCGCGCCAACGATAATTGAGCGGCGAATTTAGATGCGTTAAGTATTCGTGTAAAATATTATTATTATTTTATCGCAACGTTCGGAACGTTAAACTAAATAAACGTTCGGATAATCGAGGTCCACATCGCCGCCATCTGGAAATGTGCTTAAGAGACTGGCGGCTGGAATGCTTATCTTTGGACCAAGGTAAAAACCAGCTCTTCGATCACGGCAGCGTCAACCAACCTTTTGTTGGACATGTCCTTAAAAAGGATATGAGCACTCGGACCTCACAACCCGAGAGTTTCAACCCCAAACTGCTCGAAAATAAAGTTATCACCAAGGTGACTGCTTTCGCTGTTTGAGGTTTTCTGCGGCATCAGCACTAGCACAGCACGCTGGACTACGAAGATGGGATGGCGTAAGAGTATCGGGGCACGTAGCGTCCCACCCTAAAGGCCTGCCCAACTTCCAACAGCCAGTAGACGGGCGCTCAACAGTAGTAGCTACCTAGTAGAAGTGATAAGTAAATTAATCTCTACGAGTAGGTACTAACCTGCAGGGCGGCTCATCCCACCGTCACTGAGAAGACGGGTAAAAATAATAATACTATAACTTGGATAGGGATGTTCGCGTCGATAGCTCGTGATGGAGCCTATGAAAGAAGAGCGGACTGTATCTGTAGCATGTAATAATCCATATCCATACTTTCTCCATGCATACACAAAACTTCTTTGTAAGTATTATAAATGCGAAAGTAACTCTGTTACGCTTTCACGATTAAACGGCTGAACCGATTAAGATGAAATTTGGTATGAAACTAGCTTCAAGTCTGGGGAAGGACATAGGCTTTTTAATTCGCGACTCCGCCTGCATCTGCGGTAAACGACATTCACGCGGACGAAGTCGCGGGCAAAAGCTAGTGAAAATAAAGAAGAAAAGGCGTGCAACACCTGACTGGTTGGGTGTCCTTTGTTTGCATGTTACCGACACCGATTGTAATATCATCTTTCATCATCATCATTCATAATTTCAGCCGAAAGACGTCGACTGCTGGACATAGGCCTCCCCAAGGGCGGGTTTTGCCATAATCGCCACGCTTGGCAGGCGGGTTGGCGATCGCAGTATGGTTGTTACAAAGGCACAGAGAACGCTGCTGCCCATTCTCTGGTAAGTCCCTTAGTCGCCTCTTACGACACCCACGGGAAGATATGGGATGGTGCTATTCTTTACGTCCGACACCACACGGACTCATCACGGATATCATCTTTGATTCTTTATTATTCCTTATATACGTACCTACAGTCCGCTCGCCTTTCATTTGCTCCATCACGAGTCGGATATCTATGATCACGAGCCATCGCCGCGAACGGGGTATTCTGGTACGCTAAACAAAAGCTAGATGGTACTTACACCGCGAAATTTCCGAACCACCGAACGATATTTAACGCTACATACAAAAGAAACAAGTTTTTTGTATGGGGATCCTGTTTAATTTTCAACCTTATTTTATTTTTATTAGAAATAAAGACGACCCTATGACGGACGGAAAGACAGACCGTAAAGTCACAGTATTACAATATTAAAGTCCCTAGTAGTATGGTCCCGTTTGGCATCCTATGGGTACCTACAGAACGCCAAAAAAAATTTTACTTAAGTATTGGTTAATTCCGTTCGAAAATACTCAACTTGAAGTCAGTCTGCTATTACAATAGTGTCACAATGTCTATTATTGATTTCATAATTGTTGATTTTGACAAGTTTGATAATCTACTAGTCTAATGGCGCCATTATGACTTCCCAATGGTCAACCACTGATACGCCATTGAAAGAAATGATATAAAATGGAAATCTCGTACAAAATTACAACTGAATTCTAAAATTTTGCCAGTTCCTTTGATCAGTGACCTATTACCATTAGAACGTCATAGTGCAGTCAATGATCGACCATTATTTAATTTGACCGACCAATGATCGACCATTATGAATTTAGCAGATTACGAACTTTTAGCATAGTGACAATGGGATCGTGTTGGAATGATGAAATTATAATAAAAATAGCAGACTTGGCCCCCTGGTTTTGTTCCAACCAAGGCCACTAAGAGGCTCGTTCCTATTATATAACTTATAAAATTAATTTGAGAAATGATTACTGGTGGACCTATTGATAATAAACTAACAAAACAACATAAATAAAATCATTCAATAAAATACCGTCAACTGCTGTAACATTGCCTACGTGCTCAACATTGCCTACATTCTAAAAAGTTGAATTATTGCCGCAGGAAAATGTTTTTTTGCCATATAGATAGCCAAATTGCTTTTAGTAATACCATACACAGCAAAAACATTTCTCAGCGGCAATAATTTAACTTTTAAGAATGTAGGCAATGTTGAGCACGTAGGCAATGTTACAGCAGTTGACCGGTACGTGTAAATCTTGCTCAAACAACCACAAGTAAAACTTGTATGTAGATAGGTATAATTATAATCATCAATTAAAATACAATCATCAAAGATCAATTATTTTAATTATTGATCGCAAGAAGATGGCGATGAATAAATTGAAGTTTACAATCTATATTTTTTTATTAAATATTTCTTTAAGTTCAGGCGCGTCTTGAATCAATTTCCTTAAAGAATGTGCTCTGTCAACTGCAAACGAACTCGACGTAGCTATCGTGTATGAGGGTGAAGCCTTTTCAAAGCTGAAGTGATGTCCTCTTGCTGGTTTGAATGAATCTATATTATTATGTGAGAAGCATGTGCACAGCAAATTATATTCTTCATCTGTACACTGGGAGCTCACGTCTTTGGTCTTGGATGATATTTTAACAATTGAGGGAGTCTTTTCACCTTCTCTTGCATGTTCAACCAATTTCTTTAAAGTTGTGACTGGACACGTTTCATAGTTTGGTAATTCCAGAGCATCAAACTTAGACATATTTCTCATATACGCCGGCAAATGTTCTCCTAAATGTTTCTTAGAGCTCTTTGCACATCCACAAGTTTTAGGCTCAGTGTATCTGATGTATTTCTCCGCCTTAGGTTCTCTTTCGTGTTGTAATCGTCTTATATTTGCAAACGGACTTGCTGTGTTGTTTCTTGACTGAGGCGGGACCGAAGGCACATCTTGCTCAATGCTGTCCTTACTTATTTTAGTAGTTATTTTGGCATTATCAACAGTTGTACAGATACAATGAGGTATGTCACAAAACTCGCAACCAGGCAGAGGCACTTTATTAATATTGGACATCTCTTGTTGTAAGATTTGTAATAAAGAACTTTCTAATTTTGTTTCTGACAACTGTTCGGACGATCCATACTTCACCGGCACAAAATTCTCATAGACATTATCTTTGATATCGGCATCGTCTCCACAATCACCATTGATCAGCTTCTCAATCTTGTTACTGAACTGTTCAAAATTGTCACAGGCGGCGTAAAGACATCGCTTGTTAATAATGATCACTGGTAATTCCGAAGTACTAGAAGTGCCACTATGTTTTGGACATAAATTTTGTTTTACTTCGGCTGAATCGGAACAAGATTTGTTACCTCTATCGCAGAACAGATAGAAAGGTTTAGGTTGAGGAACAGGAGTATTGAATTGATCCACTCCTACAGCAATAATACTTTCAGCACTTGGGTTTTCAAGGGCCTCATTTACCTGCAACAGCATTAATTTTTCCATATTTATGAAAAACTCAGCATGATCCGGTAGCATATTAAGACAGTACGACACAAACATTTGAAAGTTTTTTACAACTAAGCTAACTTTTCTTAGCCATATCGAATTAATCTCCTGTCGTTTCTTTTCTTTATGTTCTGCAAGTCTAATATCCAAGTTTAGTAATGCGGTGGCTTCTGTCAAATACTTTACATTTTTCTTGTGTTTCTGTTTTGACTCTTCCATTTCTTTAGAACATTCTTCTTTCTCTTTCAAGCACACATACATTTGACAAGCTAGCTTTTGATATTCGAGTAATGCTCTTAATTTTTCTACAGCTACATGTTTGTCAATATTTAGATCACGGAGTCTGCTAGTCATTTCAGTGCGACATGTTTCTAATTGTGTGATGAACTCCGCTTTTAATCTTTCTTTTTCTTTTTTAATTTTTGCTGTGACTTCATAAGTTATTAAAATTTCTTGAGATTTGCGTAGAGCATCATAGTGTTTCTTCATTCTATGGCGAGATTCTTCTTGCATCCTTTTTATTTCTTTTAAGAGTCCGTCGTGGAAAATCTTCTCTATGTTATTTAAGTTTGTTTGGTACATAACCGAAAATGAATAAAAAGCTTGCTTTATGTACTCAGTATTCTTTTTTGTTTGTAATTGAACTTTTTTATTCAAATACTCCTGACTGACTGTTTCAATTGTCTTTTGCCAAACTAAATCAGAATCGCGCAGCATATTTGTTTTCTCTTTCTTAAGATAATTGTAGCGATCGATGAGGATTTGGGACGCTAAGTGGTCAATACCAGAATGGTTTAATTTGGTCAAAAATTCATGGTCCAACGGTTGCAAAACTGCTCTGCTTTTGACGAGAATTTCTTTTGGAGATACGTACCAGTTACTGCCCCCTCCTTTCAGCGAAGGTTCTAAGCCAACGAGAACTTTCTGCTTTGAATTCAAAGACTTGAAAAATATAGACGTTAGATTCGAAGACATTTTTTTCTTGATCATACTTTGCGTTGGTACCTGTGGTTCTTGCAAGTAATATTGTCTTAGCTTATAATTATCACTGAAATTAAACATTGCAAGTAATTTTTTAATATATTCTAAATACAACGCAGGTAAAATCTCGACAAATATTAAAAATGTATTAATATAGCAACAAAATAATTTACATTAACAATACAACCCTATGACCATATTATTTATAAATACCTATCTGTGCTTGTCTGGTTGAAGAGCGGTGCCAACTAGAGTCAACTAAAGAAAAAAAGGTTACATGGTTATGCGAACTCTCTGACTTAAAAAAAGGCATCGAAAAATTCCGCCATATCGCCATCCACTGCAAATGTGCCCAAAACAATGGCGGCGTTGCACGTTGTATGACAATGCTTTTCCTCTGGCCAAGGTAAATGCTTATCCTTGGTTGACGGAAATATGTCATCCAACTGGTTAGACATTTCCTTGAATAGGAGATGGGCACTCGGACCCCACGACCCGAGAGTTTCAACCACAATTGGCTCGAAAATATAGCTAGAAGCAAAGCTACTTACTTTCGCTGCTTGATGTATCCTGCAGCCGCAGCAGCAGTGACAGCATAGCAGGCTGAACTAGAAAGATGAGATGACGGAAGAGTAGATACACGTAGTCTTCACGTAGGGTCCCAACTTCCAAGGAAATAGACACATGCCGCCCGGTCTCTTGCCATCGTTGTGTTCGCCGTTGCCTCTCAAGCCATTAGGTTCTGAAACAGCCGGAATGTTGAGGGCGACGAGAGTACGTCTTTGTCGTCTAATATTCGCGTACCGCGCTATACGGCCAGCGCTCCGGCAGCACGACTTTGTTTAGGTACCGGGATAATTGTGCTGTTGAAATACACCAGATCTCGGGTCGTTGTCTCAGGAGATTTGCTAAGCGCTAGCCAAATTTTCAACCGACTTCAAAAAAGGAGGAGGTTATCAATTCGTCTGTATTTTGTTTTTTTTTTTTTTTTTATGTTTGTTATCTGATTTCTCGGGACTGGGTGAATCGATTTTGATGATTCTTTTTTTATTTGGAAGCTAGTGCTTCCCGTGTGGTCCCATTTTAATTTGGTCCAGTTCGGACCATGGCATCCATGAGAAAACCGTATAAGTCTTAAATTTGCATTAAGTATGTGCGCGATTTGTTACGCGATTTCTCAGGCAAACGTAAACCGATTTTGAAAATTCTTTTTTTTATAGATAGGGTACGCTTCAGGGGTGGTCCCATATAAATTTTATCGAAATTGATTCAGCACTTTTTGAAAAATCAACAAATACCCAAAAATGTTACATAGACGACGTTTTAGTTTCATCAATCTTTGTAGTAGTTAACTTTCAATCTCTTCTTAATAGATTTGAATGAGAAGGAGGTACTAAAAAGCGAAAAATAAAAGCTTTTTACAAAACAAATAACTTTAACAACTTTGAAAGTGAAAAATAACTTTAGCACAGAACACACATTGACTTTAGTTTCGGAAGTCGGTGGCAATACAAAACAACAAACAGAACAAAGCCACTGAATTTCGAAACTAAAGTCAATGTGTGTTCTGTGCTAAAGTTATTTTTCACTTTTTGAAGGCGGTTGTCTTTTTTGTAAAAAGCTTTTTTTACATTTACCACTGCCCTCGAGTTAATGGTGATAGCTTCTTTAAAATTAAAAAAAAAAATGAAAATAATGGTGATAGCTGGGATGAGGTCTGTGATGTGGCTCGATAGGGTTCTTGCTTGGTTGCAGAGTCATGTGCCGGTTCTCAAAGTTACAAAAACTAAATATATGGCATTTGCACTTCGAGCGAATGTGATACCACCACGTTCACTATCGATCCCAGCTACTTTTCAGCAACGTGTTGGTCAACTAACCAGTCATTCAATATCTTGCAAGTTATAATCGACCGAGATCGAGAGAGATTTAACAGCTTCGAACCGCATATATACCGTCTTGGCATCGAGATTGCACAAACTTACTTACTTTCATTTTTAAGACACTAAAACACGCCTTTCGTACCATCATGATGGTCTCCTATGCCTTGTGTCAATTGCTTATCGACTACTGCATCATCTCCCGGGGAGATGACGCTAAACCACATTTGATTGAGGCGGAAAGACCCAACGTGCCATGTTTAGGCTTGCTGCAGGTTTTCCCTTCCACTTTGATCTAGTCGTCTTGTACTAAAAGTGGGATGCAATCCTTAAGCCAGATACTCCAATCGATCGAGACACTAATCGATCTATTACCACTATGTCAGGCTTATTGGCAACAATAGTATATCCTGTAAGTGATAGTAGACCAATACAGTACTTGTGTTGTGTTATACCGTACTTCCGATTACGACCTTGGGCGAACTTGAGCGACCAGAGAATCGTATGCGCTGCGTCCAAAACCCTCAAAGTTGAGTCGAGAAAATTAAATAAAAGATAGTATTCTTTAACTTAAAAAAAAGGCGTATACTAAAAGATTTAAAATAAAATAGTCTGTAATCTGTAAGATACCTAGTAAAAGTTTCGTTTAAATATTCCTGGTAGATTTTGTATGATTATCAATGTTTTGTCCGCGTCAGACACAACTTCACGATTTAATTAAACTATTTAATATGAACTTAATCAAAAATATTCACATATTAAATAATTAAGAGAATGTTCTAGTTTAACATATTTTTTTTTTCAAATAATTTACACTACACATTTTGACGTAATTGTCAGTTTAAAATCTGCAAAAGTCGCTTGTTAGCGCCTTCACCAAAAAATTATACACAGATGACGTATTAGTTTCTTGAATTTTTGGAGGATTGGGTTGGGTAGGTAGGGTATGTATTGTAGGTAGGGTTGGTAGGGTAGGTAGGGTATGTAGAGTAAGTAGGAATGGTAGGTTAGGTAGATAGGCAGGTAAGTAGGTAGATAGGGACTGGACAACAACGGATGTGCCACGTACCGTCATTTTCCGGCGTTTGAATTTAAATTTAGAAGACGTCTTGGACGATTAGTTTGTTAATTAAATTAGGGTCTTTCGTTTATTAGCTCTTCAACTGACCGTCACGTAACGATGAGGAGTTCTTTAAATAAAACATAAACCCCCATTCGCAAAATTATTGGTGCAGAGACCATAAAATTAACATTTAACTTTCCGGGTTCGTTCGCCAGCTGCTCAGAGACAACCGTGCTATCGAATGCGACCGATACAAAGTCACTTACAAGTCACTTTGTTGACAAAAAAAAAACAGGCCAC
The DNA here is from genome assembly GCA_947361185.1 of Charanyca ferruginea. Lineage (NCBI taxonomy): Eukaryota > Metazoa > Arthropoda > Insecta > Lepidoptera > Noctuidae > Charanyca > Charanyca ferruginea. Next base: position 20,665,405 of record OX376069.1, on the reverse strand, counting down.
CAGAGCGCACAGTAAGTCATCCATGCATATATTAAAATAATCAGCGAAATATCAAAACATCTGTCAACCGGCAGCTAACACTTTGATCTATGACCCCAACTCATAGATCAAAGTGTTAGCTGCCGAATTGATGACGAAAATCGGTAAAAAACCCGAGTCACGATTTTTCGCCACTTGAATCGAGTTAGATTACTTATGTGCTAAATTGGTGATGGGTTGCTCTAATGAGATTCTAGTTTGATGTTTGTTGCTCGTATTTCAATTAGATTTTTACATAAAAAGATGTATCATTGCAAAAAGGTACAGACAGACAATTGACCTTTTTGCAATGATACATCTTTTTATGTAAAAATCTAATCTTCATACTCGTCAAGTCAAGCCTTATTTGATGAGTTAATTACATATAGAGCCGTTTGAGACCGTCTGTCGGGTCAGCTAGTTATTAAATAAAATGTTTTCGTATTCGTATTTTTTAATCAAATCTTTATTAAAATGACATTAAAAAAAATAGGGTAAACCTTTTAAATCGAAACTTACATAAAAATACTAAAAAGATAAAATTATATTTTTTAACTATTCGAATGCTGAATCTTTTCTATAAAATATTTCTTTTAGATCAGGTAAGTCTTCAAGCAGATTACTCAAAGAGAATGCTCTGAATGTTGCGAATGAAGTCATTCGTTTCGTCAACGAGGCTGGTACACCACTAGCTTCTTCACTAGTCTCCAACCACGATAAATCTTGCGTTATCCACCTAGCATCCTTCACATCTAACCAAGAATCTTGAGATTCTGAGTTACAAATGCACTCAAAATCCAGGTAACACTGAGTGCTAAAGTCTTTGGTCTTAGATGGGACCTTTTGTTGGGGCATGGGAGTTTCTTTTGCCGCATTAACCAACGACTTTAGTTTTTGTACCGAACACATTTCATAGTTAGGTGGCAAGTCAGGTGGCCCGTAATTCTTGTTTACACGTGTCATATAGACGGGTAAATGTTCTGCTAAATGTTTCTTGACCGTCTTAGCACAACTACACTTTTTGGGCTCGATGTGCCTGCAGAAACTCTCCCATTTAGGTTCTCTCTCGTGATCCAATTCCATGCTTTTGCCTAATGGTGACATTCTGTGATGATGCGATGTCTTGGAAGGTGCTTGGATGTTTTTACTTTCATCTGTTGGTGTAGGACACTGGCAAGAACACCAAGGCAACCCGCAGCGGTAACATTGGTCAGGATCTTCATTAAGGCAATGACACCAAACCGACTCGCAGTTACATTCAATAGGAACTGTATTATGGTCTGCTTGCACGGAGGCTATTTCTTGTTGCAATACTTGTAATAAAGAACTTTCTAACTTTCTTTCTAACAGTTGTTGGGACGATTCAAACTTCACCGGTATGAAATGCTCATAGACCAGGTCATCTTTGTTATCAGCGTCGTCTCCACGATTACCTTGGATAAACTCCGTAATCTTGTTAGTGAATTGTTTGAAATTATCGCAGGCGGCATATAAGCATCGTTTGTTAATAATCACCACTGGTAAATCCGAAGCACTAGAATGACCATTACGTTTTGGACATAGGTCTCGATCCACTTCAACCTTGTAACCTCTGTCGCAGAACAGATAGAAAGGCCGAGGTTGTGGAATAGGAGTGTTGAATTGTTCTCTTTCTACTTCAATTATACTGGCAGCAGTTGGGTCTTCTAGGGTTTCGTTCAGTTGTAAAAGCATTAATTTCTCCAAGCTTATAAAGAACTCTGCATGTTCCGGAAGCATATGGAGACAATATGACACAAACTTTTGAAACGATTTCAAAATCGTACAGACTTTCTTCTGCCAAATTTTGCAAAATTCTTGTCGCTTCTTTTCTTGCACTTGCGCTAGACAAATTTCTATGTCTTTATTCAGTATTGTATCCGCCATACCCTTCATTGTTTTCTTGTGTGTATATTTTAACTCTTCATTTTCTTTCAAGCACTCTTCTCGTTCTTTTAGCGCAACATAAATTTGACAAGCTAGATTTTGACATTGGAGACATTGTCTAATTTTTTCTATAGCCATATGTTTATCAACGTTGAGATCATGTATTTTGTCAGCCATAAGCGTGCGATGAATTTCTAAGCTTTGTATGAATTCATCTTTTTGTCTTGCTTTTTCCTCCTTAAGCTTTTTCTCGTATTCGTCGTAAAGCGAGGTCGCTTGATATTTTAAAGAGGTTTCATATTTATTTTGCATTGGCTGTAGTGCCCTATCTCTAGTATTTTTTATTTCTTCTACGGCTGATTCATGAAATAAAATTTCAATTTTGCCTATGGACTGCCTATATAAATACGTGAAATGATTAAACTCATTCATTATATGTTTAGCACTCTTTTCTGTTGCTTTCGCAACTAGATTATCCCATAGCTGACGATTAGTGACTTTGACAGTATTTCTCAAGTTCATATCGGATTCCAAAAGTGTTTTTTCTATTTGTATATCCATTGCTTTGCGATGCTTCTGAAACAACTTTGTTCCATGTAATACGATACCTTCACAGCTTAATCCGGCCAGTACTGCTTTTCTGACTGGTTTCAATACTGCTCGGCCGTTTAGTAAGTCCTTTGGCGGTATGTACCAATCATTTCCCCCACCTTTAAGCGAGGGTTCTAGGCCCGCTAGTTCTTTATGGCGCGGTTTCATAGACTTGAAGTAAACATCAGCAAGAGGAGGTGTCATTTTCTTCTTTATCATACTTAAAGTCGGTACCTGCTTTTGTTTCAAGTAGCATTTTCTTAAATAATAGTTATCACTCATATTAGACATTACGAACGTTAGATAAATATAATTTCTGTAAAAATATTTTCAGAATTTTATAATATTATAAAAATCTGCCAAAAACCATTTTAAAATGATTGTTTTGTTGATGTCAAGTCAAAAATGTAATGTCTTTGTGTCAAGTTGATGTTCTATCAAAGAGTAATTTAATATAACGTGTTAACTCTTCATGACGAAATCTTTAAAATGAGACATTTAATTCTTAAGGTGGTTACACACGTAACTTCATACATCTTGTCGTGCTTGTAGTTTTATATATAATTACATACCTATATCAAAAACCTAAAGGGCTCTTTCAATTTTTAAAGCGTTTGGTGGCGGACTGAGACTTTGCGAGTGTCGTACGACACACAGACAGTTGTTTTGTTTCATACTGTTGACACGCCGAGACCGCTGTGCGACAAAGGTAGTTAAAACGCACGCGTTCAGCGGTAGACAACGGATATTTATTCAAAGTAGCCGATAACATCTGTAGTAGGAACCACCCGTGCGAGGCCGGAAGCGGCCCTCAATAGCAGGAATTGCCTCCTTGGCCTGCCTGCACTCGCCAAGTTCGGTCCACAGTCTTTGGTGTAGATCCTTGGTACGTTTTCTTACCATGGTGCGTAGGTGACCGAAGGGGAGTGGCACTATGGGTTCCGGACCCACCGCGCTTGTACTCGACCCCCTTCTAGCGAGCTCGTTTGCAACATTACCACGCGAGCCACTATGTCCTTTGATCCATTGAATGGTTATATCATTGAGAATACCCACCTTGTTCAGTTTTTGGTGACATTCGTATATTAGCCCGGAGTTGACCGTATAGCTGTTTAGAGCTTGTAGTACAGCCATGCTGTCCGACAGTATGCGAATTGGTTGTCCTACTACCTGCCTGTTTATTATAGCTGAGGCTGCCAGGGAGATGCCCATGCACTCGGCCTGGAACACAGTGTTGTAAGCACCTAGTGGTGCTGCTATATGTATGTTGAGGTCTTCCGAGAAAACCCCGGCCCCTGTGCCGGTGCCTGTTTTAGAACCATCCGTGAAGATCCGCAGCTCTGTGGAGCGAAGGCCCTCACACCGCCGATCCTCATACAGTTGGATTTTGTATTTTTTATCGAAGATAAATTGTTTAGGTACGAGGCGGGTGCAATGGTGATGCTAAATATACTACAGAATGTCATTAGTTATATACAACGTTCACAGCTTTTTTGTCATTAGACAACACAAACATGTAAACAACAAATCTAAGCGCCAGCCCCCCCCCCCCCCCCCCGCTTTTTAACACTGTGATATCTTCTAATTATATTTTGATTCTAATGATATGCTATGAAGGGCAATTTTGATTTACATGAAATGCACAATGTATCTAAGACATTTAATTTGGTAAGGAATAAAACTGTATTGTTTAAAATAGCTTGGTAAGTAACCCTTATCTTATTTGTAATATGTAAAAGATAAAAATGGTTACTGTGGGTTATCCTTAAGAGATAAACATATACCATCGCGGACTTTTTTATCGATCTTTTTAAGATATACAATTCCGTAGTACATTAATTTGATATATCTCGTAACGTTTAGCCAGCGTTTGCAGTGTAAGCGCACAAAAATATGTTTATTACGACCTCACATTACTCTTGGAATTTCTCGGTTTTCTTCTACTATAATATGCATGTATTATACCTATAAACCTTTCTCTTGAATCACTCTATCTATTAAAAACCCGCATCAAAATCCGTTGCGTAGTTTTAAAGATCTAAGCATACATAGGGACAGACGCGGCGGGGGACTTTGTTTTATAATATGTAGTGATGATGATAGTAATAGTGATGATAGTGATAGTGATGATAGTGATAGTGATGATGATAGTGATGATAGTGATAGTGATAGTGACGAGTGACAACCGGTCGTTTATCCGACAGTAATAATAATAAATAATAATAATATTAGCCTATATTTGTCACATTTCAGGGCACGGGCCTCTTCTCATACAGAGAAGGTACGAGCATTGATCACCACGTGCGCTCAAGGCGGATTGGCAACGACAGTACCTAAGCTTAATTTTTTCGTAAATTCATAAATGTCTTTTTACGGTAATTAAATGTAATTGTTGCCTACAAGGACTCGATTCTTTACTGAATTAAAATTAATGCGCTTCCCTGACCAAATAAAATAACCTTGACCATACATTTCCTCTTTGCCGCAGAATCGAAATTTACACAATTTTTGTTTCTTTTTGTTATAAAAAAGAGAAACAAATCTTTTGAAATAAAATAAAACGTGAATTATAAAGATTTTTAAGTTACCTGTCTATTGGTGTAATCCTTAAATTAATAGCCGGTCAACTTTAGCAAAAGATACGTGTTTCCAATTATTTTAGTCATTTTTTTACAGGGAGATTTAGGTGTAGGTATATACGGTACATTAAAAAAAACGTGGAATGTGATGATAGGATATTGAACATTAATAATATGCTTTTAGATGTAGTTTGTTTCTCTTAATTTATAAGCTAATAACCCCTGAATAACGAAGAAAAACGCACTTTTGGTCGGGCTACTCCGACCAAAAGTCTAAAGGTTCGGTCATCATCGAAATCAAAAGTGACCGAACGGAAGCGCGAGCACCGTCGCAGGCGGCCCGTCCCCGCGTCCCGTGCGTCATCTTACTCCCCCGATTGCAGTCCCTTCAATTCCTTAAACTGACAGGGAGCAGATTGTGATGTAGGCTCGGCGGACGATCCTCTTCTTCGTCTTGATGTCGGCAACCTGAAGAACCCGTTCTACGCGGCCCAGTAGCCACATGAGAGGTGGCAACGCCTCCTCCTTCAGGACCACCAAATCACCAGGCTTGAGATCACCATACGAGGTGTGCCATTTAGTTTTCTGCTGAAGCAACGTGACATATTCATTAGAGAACCGGTTCTAAAAGTGCTGCTTCAAAAACTCGATTCGTTGGAATCGCTCAGTGACGTTATGTTAGCTTCTGTCATCTGTGGATGAGGCACAAGACTAGCGAACGCCCAATAAGGAAAGAAGACGGCGTGAACGGGTAAAGGTCAGAAGGATCATCAGACCTAGGGGTAATAGGTATGGAATTCAGTATAGCCTCAATGTTGGGTATGATGTTTGACTGATTTATCAGTCAAATTCGCCGGAATAAATGAAAATTGTATGTAACCTTGTCCGGTCACCTGTGACGACAAAGTGAGATTGAGAAGTAACGTTGTCAGAGAAGATATGCTGCGTCTTACCTCTGCGACCTATGAATCTATTTAGAGCTGCTTTAAATGCTTCTTTTGACAAATCTGAGACAAGCTCCAAATGCACAGCCTTTGACGCTAGGTAAACAAAAATAAAAATTTGACTAATCGTGAGCCCCTTCTTCTTCGGTCACTTATCATCGTGTTAGGAACGGAAACTCAAGGTCAACGTTTTCTGCTAAGCTTCCATCATCACAGGTTAAATTATGTGGGTTTTAAACCTGCACATTTAACGCAGGTTTCAACTGTGCGCTTAACTAATGCAGTGCCTCCTACCACCCAGTACTTAATTAGGTATACTTCTTACCAGAGCTAATAATAAACGCAGACCAGAATGTAAATGGGTTTTCTGTAATATTTAAAGTAATAGATTTGTTAAGGGATGTTTACTGCATAATAAAATGCATGTCTTATATTATACTCGTAATTATAATTACCAAGTGGCTAGTTGAGAGCAGAAGTAATCCAAGTGACCTTTTGTGACTTTTGAGATATTAATCAAAATGCGTTTTTATTGATTTTAAGAGTATTTAATAGGTTAGTAATCTAAGTGCCAATTACGATTATTTCTCCACTGAGTCAAAATCACTGGTGAAGTTGGACTAGGACTTTGCTCGGGAAAATGGCTCATACCACTTGGATTACTTCTGCACTAACTAAGTTTAGTCCCACGGAGGGCAAAAAGTGACTTAACTATGTTTTAACAAAAATAGGTCACTTGGATTACTTCTGCTCTTACCTAGCCATTAGTATACCAAGCGATACGAATTATATTGTTAGCATTCATGAAGGAAGGAGATACTGATAAATCGATTTTTATGTAGCAACTTCACATTCGAGAGAAGACAGTACTTGCAAATACCACGAAGAATCATACTTATCGAAGTATGTTTTTTTTAAACATACCTACTATTATTTTTCATATTATTTTTTTTTGTATAACAAATATTACTTGAGTAAATAACTCAAGTAATATTTGTTATACAAAAAAATATACACCTATCTTCCACCAAACTGGTGTACAGTTTGTCGGCAGGTATAAGGACGCATCAACTCGAGCGTCCTTATTTCAGCATCTGTTATTTGTAGACTAAAGATAAATCATTTCGTCGCAATGTCATTCATTAATCGATTCAGTATTATTTTACAATAATTCACAGACATTAGTAACAATCGACCACGCAAGCCAGCGGTCCAGGCGAGACCAAAGAGAGAGACAGTATATATGTATACTGAGCGAGACTGCCATCATGCTACCATTTCTGCCGAAGGCGAACGATTTTGACAACCGGAAGTCAAGTACCTAGTTCAATATACATTACAAATACCTACACATTCAGAACGTCTCATTAAACAGGAAGTCAAAACAATATCTATTAAAATTATTTATATATTATTATTATCTAAACACGGGTAGTCAATACGACGTCTATTCCTATGATTCGTATCTGTTAAGGTGCGTACGGATAGCGCGTACATTGTTACGCGTAGTCGGTTACGCGTGTCCTGGAAGGCCATGTCCATACTTGCAGCTACGCGTACACTCTTGGGGAACGCGTGAGCTAGCTCGCGCGCGAGCCGCCGCGCCGCCGTCTGTCGGTTTTTGGTCGCGCGTCAAAGAGGACGCACACGACCGGGTACGCTATATTTGGACGGCAAAATGAATAGACACGCGTGTTCTTCGAATTTGGTTTGTTTGTTTGGCGCTAAGTTTGTCAGAGTCATGGCGAATGACTGGGGCTCGCGGAGCGCTCTGGATCGATTGACCTCGCGTACAGGTTCGCGGCGGTCCATGCAGGAGCTTTACGCGTATCCAATGTACGCGTGGACAGTGTTTCCCAGCTACGCGTAACACAGGAACGCGCTATCCGTACGCACCTTAAGAGCACGCTGCGAGATCGGCGTTCAACAAAAAGGACTTGAAGACAAGGGTTGAAATCCTACTTTTAATGTAACCGTCTAAACTTAAAGAAATTAAAGGCTGCCCGACATCTCTATGTCGTCCATGTAGTCCGTACATCGGTCGCTCTTAAAATGGTTAGGTACCCATCAGACAGCTCAGAGCGTAAGGGGTTTGACAACTTTGTTTTCTCTTCTAGACAAACCCAGTTCTCCTTCCTATCTGACTTCTCATTTTCAATATTTATACTCGCGCACAGTAAGAATCTCTCTCTCTCTTCGTATGTATATATGTGTCGGATCGTCCGGATTTAGTCCGTTATATTCGGTCATCATGTGGACAGAAGATGGGTTACGTGCAATGCACACTGGGTACAGTACACGGTGTTTATTCAAACCACAATATAACACAAACTCAAATTATAATAAACAGATAACACTTTAAACACAACGAATCGAGTACAGTTCCGGGACGTCTTAGCTCCGATGCGATCAGACACTGGATTCTGAATGTCCTGCTTGCTGTGGGCTGAAAACATCACACTCTGTAGAAGCGCGCCAAAATGGTGGTAGATTACGTGTTCTCGCTAATGGCGCGCTTGCGATTCGTTCCGTGACTGTACTATAATTGACTGGATGCGACAAATTTATTACAAGGCAAAATTGGCCTAATCCACTTTAACAGTGATAGGTAGCTCATATAATAAGAATTCCAACGACATAACTTTTACACAGCTCCCATGTACAACTAGATATCGTCATTTTACAAACCGGGGCGTAATCGGAGGTGTGGCCACCCCGAAGTACTGCTAGAACATGTAGGTCACATTTTTCAAAATGGCCGAGAACATACTTACGAAAGCATATTGAACATCATAGCCTACTAGTAAATACACATTAAGAGTCTGCCGAACTGCACGCTTGTGTAATTCATTCGCGAGTTATCGAGATACTAGTCGCCAATACATCGCGTTCACAAGCATCGCGCGAATTCAAAATACGTGCGTAAATCGCGTGCAGTTCACCAGACTCTCGACTCGCGCTTGATTCGAGCGTATTGCGCGCGAGGCGAAATACTTGAGACGTCTGGAGTTCACGCATCAACTGGACGCAATCCTGTTGACGCGTGAACTCCAGAACCAGTGCATGTATCAAAAGATTTTGATACGAATGCGCCAAATGCTCGCGCGTTGGTACGCTCCTTCTGGACGCAAACGGTCGCGCGTAATACCTACGCACGAGAGAATTGCGGCGATTTCGCCATTTTCGGACAATCTCTATGCTGGGGCCACACTAACGGGAAATGCCATTAATTATCGCGATAATGGACGTTAACCATAGGTGTAGCCACAACTTAACGGGATAATTTGACAATGGCATTAACAATGCCGGTCGGCGTTAGGCGATAGCTCAAGTGGCGGTACATCAAAGAGATTAACGCGAGAATTGATGCGATGAAGTGGCCACACTACGTATTGTCAGTGTGCGTCGAGAGCGCAACGGGAGCGGACGTGTTTGTTTTTTGTACGACGGATTTGCCTCCGACGGATTTCCTGTACGATTCCTGTGCATTTGTATCATCCACCATCTTCTTTTTCTTTGTTTCCGTTTTCTCTTTATTCGGTAATGATTCAATAAAGTCAAAAAATATAAATTTACACTCATGAAATATAGAGCTCTGTCGACGTACATCTTGCTTGAATTGAAGTAAATTCAACGCCGTTTTTATCGCCAATAATGAGCATTCATCACTCTGTGGCATTCATGTTGACCGTTGAAGTGTAGCCACCCACTTAGGAAATGAGCTGGTCGCGCGATCTGACACGCGTCGTCGAGGCACATATGAGATTTTTGTACTTAGTACAACTTCTTATCGGAGGGAGAGTGCTACTGTGACTACCTGTACTTACAGTACAGCCCTTGTGCATCTGGATTGAGGGCCCATTTTTAAACCCTTGCGAAACGAAATAAGACTTAAAAGGAAATTAGTTAAAAATAGTAAAAACTTAAAGCAAAGGGCCATGAATTTCTTAAACGTGAATTAAAACTGTTATAATTAAATAACTTGGGCCCTCAATGCGACCCGTGCATAAAGTGGCATAATTATAACCTAAATCTCAGTAAGTACTTATTTAAGAATTTAGTTAAAATTTTCTAAAATATTTTATGTTTCATTTCAGATTTATGGCGGTATACCTAAGACCCTCAACATCACGTAATTAAAAATGACATTAAAAATAAAGAAATCAAAATTGAAAATAGTACCTAGGTATATAATACTTTTAGCCGCAAATATAATAACTTTCCGACTGCGCTTTACAAAATATACAGGTACTAACTATGAACATTATGGTCACCCTACAAAATTTTCTCCAGTTGAAAACCAATTTTCTTTAAAAGTATGAGATTTAGGAGAACGGACGATATGTCATAATCTAATTAAGAAACAGTTAAAATTCTTATTATAATTTTCGTTAATCTATGAGGTTGAGCCTAGTCAATAAAGCCGAAAATATTATTTTGGGCTCGACGTTTTAGTTAAATTCGACTTTCATTTACGTCTTAACACTTAACTTTTATGTCATTATTTCGTTTTAACTAATTATTCACATTTTCACCTAGGTATCTAAGTAAAATATATTAAAGTCGTATTTATGTATTTCTGCAGATAAATTCATGTTTTGCAGATTGCTCATTACCTACAGACAATAATAAATTAAGGGCCCTAGTTATTATATACTGCCATAAATCAGAAAATATATATTCTACAGATTTGGGAATTTCTAAATTCTTAAATAAAAATTATTAACCCAGAGATAGTACTTACTGATTTAGGCTATGCCAGTTTATACACGCGTCTGGATTGAGCACGGAATAATAAAAATTCCGTGGGATTGAGGGCCCAAGTTATTTAATCATAACAGTTTTAATTCGCGTTTAAGAAAGTCATGGCCATTTACTTTTTAGTTTTAGTTCAATAAGTCATAATTCGTTTCGCAAGGGTTCAAAAAATGTGCCCTCAATCCAGATGTACTATCGTGGACACACCCGCCTGACCACCACTAAGTTCATTTTTGCTTGCACTCAAAAGATGGAAGCGCTCTCTACCCCGCCCCGTTGACTTCGCAGGCGCCAAGCGAAAAAAAATTTAACTGAGCAGGCGGAAAAGGTCCGCGATAGTACACCTCTTCGGAAGCCGTGTACGTTGTTTACACGATTATTAATAAATTGTAATGATAATGAGTAGGACACACTTAAATTCTCAAATAAATCTTTATTACAATTAAATTATAATTAGAACAAAAGCCTAGTTAAAAACTTACTTAGTCAAAATTATATTTAACTACAACGAAACAAAGATCCAAAGATCAAAGCTCACTCTATGAACTTATAAAAAAAATATTTAATAAGTAATGTAATCAAAAACCTATATATATATTATAAATACCTATTCACAATTGCGATCAAGTTCTAGTTAATATATAAACAATAATTCATCTTCAGAGAAACAAGTGCACAGCTCCTCGATTGTCGGATCATAATATTGAGTACTCATGTCTTTTTTTGTCAAGTCTTTTTCGGTCTTAGACGGGATTGCCACAGTTATAGGAGGAAGACTTCCTATTTTAGATTTTTTAACCAAGGCCTTAAGCTCTATGATCGAGCACGTTTTATAGCCTGGTGTCTCAGGTGGCCCATACGTCATGTGTCTCATATACTCGGGTAAATGTTCTGCTAAATGCTTCTTTACCGTCTTAGCACAACTACACTTTTTGGGCTCGACGTACCTGCAGAAACTCTTCCATTTAGGTTCTCTCTCGTGATCCAATTCCATGCTTTTGCCTAATGGTGAGATTTTACGTTGCGATGTCCTGGAAGGTGCTTGAATTTTTTTACTTTCATCTGTTGGTGTAGGACACAGGCAAGAACACCAAGGCAACCCGCAGCGGTAACACTGATCAGGATCTTCGTAACGGCATTGACACCAAACCGAATTGCAGTTACACTCAAAAGAAAGTGCATTCTTGTCTGTTTCTCTGTTGTCTGTTTCATTGTTCTGTTTTATTTCTTGTTGCAATACTTGTAATAAAGAACTTTCTAACTTTCTTTCTAACAGTTGTTGGGACGATTCAAACTTCACCGGTATGAAATGCTCATAGACCAGGTCATCTTTGATATCAGCGTCGTCTCCACGATTACCTTGGATAAACTCCGTAATCTTGTTAGTGAACTGTTTGAAATTATCACAGGCGGCATATAAGCATCGTTTGTTAATAATCACCGCTGGTAAATCCGAAGCAGTAGAATGGCCGCTATGTTTTGGACATAGTTCTCGATCTACGCCAGCCTTGTAACCTCTGTCGCAGAACAAATAGAAAGGACGAGGTTGTGGAATAGGAGTGTTGAATTGCTCCCTTTCTACTTCAATTATACTGGCAGCAGTTGGTTCTTCTAGGGTTTGGTTTAGTTGTAAAAGCATCAATTTCTCCATGTTTATAAAAAATTCAGCATTTTCCGGAAGCATATGGAGACAATATGACACGAACATTTGAAACGCTTTCACAACACGACAAACCTTCTTATGCCAAATATTGGAGAACTCTTTTCGCTTCTTTTCTTTTATTTCTTCTCGACGAATTTTCATGTCTTTATTCAGTATTGTATACGCCATAACTTTCATCGTTTTTTTATGTGTATGTTTTAACTCTTCATTTTCTTTCAAGCACTCTTCTCGTTCTTTTATTGCAACATAAACTTGACAAGCTAGATTTTGACGTTGAAGACATTGTTTCATTTTATCTATAGCTTTATGTTTATCAACATTAAGATCGTGTATTTTGTCGGCCATGGCCGTGCGATGAATTTCTAAGCTTTGTATGAATTCATCTTTTAGTCTAGCTTTTTCCTCCATAAGCTTTTTCTCGTACTCGTCGTAGAGCGAGGTCGCTTGATATTTTAACGAGGTTTCATACTTACTTTGCATTAGATGTAGTGTCCTTTCTCTAGTATTTTTTATTTCTTCTATGGCTGATTCATGAAATAAAATTTCAATTTTGCCTATGGACTGCCTATATAAATACGCGAAATGATTAAAGTCATTCATTAGTTGTTTAGTACTCTTGTCTGTCGCTCTTACAACTAGATTATCCCATAGCTGATGAGTAGTGGCTCTGACAGTGCTCGTCCAGTTAAAATTAGATTCCAAAAGTGTATTTTCTATTTGTATATCCATTGCTTTGCGATGCTTCTGAAACAACATTGTTCCTTGTATTGCGATACCTTCACAGCCTAATCCGGCCAGTACTTCTTTTCTGACTGGTTTCAATACTGCTCGACCTTTTAGTAACTCCTCTGGCGGTACGTACCAATTATTTCCCCCACCTTTAAGCGAGGGTTCTAGGCCCGCAAGTTCTTTAACGCGCGGTTTCATAGACTTGAAGTAAACATCAGCAAGAGGAGGTGTCATTTTCTTCTTTATCATACTTATAGTCGGTACCTCCTCTTGTTTTAAGAAGCATTTTCTTAAATAGTAGTTATCACTCAAAATAGACATTACAAATGTTAGTTAAATACTTATAATTCCGTAAATATTTTCATAAATATATAATATTACAAATAAATTGTCGAAAACCATTGCTGCTAAAACGTTTGATTGATTAATGTTCTATTAAGTTGCTAAGCAACTCTTCATGTCGAAATCTTTGAAATTAGACCATTTAAATTAGAAATTAGAATAGATTTGAACCCTTATGGTGGCTCTGTATATAAGTATATTGTACTCTTTGGCCTCCACACGCAACTGCAAGCATGACTAGCATTGAATGAATAATGCAAGAATCATTAGGTATGTGCAAGCACAATTAAGCGTCTATCAGTGTGCAAACTTGCCTAAGATGATTAGCTTGGCTTGTCATGCTTGTAGTTATGTATACAATTATACAAACCTATAGGGCTCAAACACTTTTAACGTTTAGTGCCAGGCTGTGTACGGTACACGCAAGGTTGTTTTATTTGATACAGGGTCCAACCTACTGGTGGTGAGGCTACTTCAGGCTACTTCCAGAAAGAAAGGGATATAAATGCCCTAAATACCTTATACCTTAAATATGACAATTGGCAATTGTCACCTGTTACGTTCACTGCCACCGACTCACCCTGAGAGTTCACGTTAATTTTATTCCAGTGCCGGCGACTCGCGTGGCGAGTTCAGTATGTTTCGGACATATTTTCAAAACACTTCCGTATATTGTGGTCAAAATTACAGTGTAGACTTAATATGATGTTATTTAGATATTTATATGGTGGCCTGGAAGTAAATAATATTTTAGTATTTGAAAAAAAAATCACTGCAATGCCATGAACTCGCTAGGCGAGTTCAATGCCGCAGATTCTCAACATTTGAACGTCGCCAATACAATAGCCAATAACCTAAAAAGTATCACAAATTTCTAGTTAGATAACAGATAAATTTAATTACAGTTTCATTAACAGAATTGTTCCACGTTTGATTTTTAACGTGGCGTACACTGTACATTATGAATATGAAAGTGTTTCGTCTAATATCATGATACGATATTCAATATTTTTCGATTACACCCGATTAGTGAATTTAGATATTTTGTCTTACTACAGATGAAGTATTTAAAAAATAATTAAACCGTTTTTAATTTGTTTCATCACAATAATTAATCTTTTCAGGTAGGTACCTTATTGCCAAAGATCAGTAATATATATATTTTTTAATCTGTTATTGTTAAATACACTGTTGATTTATAATAATAATATAGCCTTTATTTCGGAAATATTTGAACATTTCGTTTTTTCTTTTTCTTCTATATCAAGTCCCTTATTTCCGTGTGCCTTTTGGCATAGGCCTCCTCCAACTGTCGCCACTGGTTTCTGTCCTCTGCCACTCTTGTCCAGAGTGGTCCCAAGGTCAACCTTAAGTCGTCTTCCCACCTTCTAATAGGACGACCCCTCTTCCGTTTGCCATCCCTGGGATACCAAAGGGTCACTACCTTGCTCCACTTTTCCAACTTGCTTCTTAGTAGGTGACCAGTCCATCTCCACTTTGCTTGGTCAATTCGCGTGAGTATGCCAATTACTTTAGTTTTAGATCTTATATTATCATTTCGTATTTTATCTTTCAGCTTTGTGCCCAACATACTCCGCTCCATTCCACGTTGGCAAGTGGCAAGTTTATGCCTTAAGTGTAGTGTTAGTGACCATGTTTCGCAACCGTAAGTTAGACATGGTAGGATGCATGTGTCGAAGGTCTTCTTTTTGATATGCATACCTAAGTCCTTACTTTTCATAATTTCCTTCAAAGACCAGTATTTCTACCACCCATAAGCAATCCCTCTGTCCACTTCTTTCGTCATACAATCACTGGTGGATATCACTTGTCCCAGGTACACATAGTCACTAACATAGTCAAAAACGTTCCCGTTCGCTATTATATCCACTATTTTTGAGGTAGTCATTACTTTTGTTTTTTCTTTATTTATTTTAAGCCCTACTTCTAAAGCTTTTTGTAGTTAAACACTGTTGATTTGTTTCAGTTTAAATTATTTTAAAAATGTAATTCCTTTTATTATTAGCGTCTCATTGAAAACAAAAAGTATATATTTATGTGTATATAGAAGTTGATATCATATTCATAAAACTAAGCATTTAACGCTGTCTGCGTTAAATGCCCAGGGCAAAATTGTTGCCCAGAAATACTATTAATACAAAATATAACCGTAACAATAACCACTGTGTAAAATATTGACAACCTCTGGCTAAATTACGAAACAAATATTATTATAACTTTAATTTTATCCTTTGAGTATTTTTTCATGTTTTTAAGTTGAAACACACTGAACAATCATCAAACATATTTTACTTCCGATCCAAATGCTACAGAGGCTGAGACGACCACAAAAATAACAAATATTAAATTTTATCCTTACATTAATGCCAGTGAACACACCTGGCGAGTTCATTCAATTTACATTGTACTGCCGACGACTCACTTGGCGAGTCCAACGTGAAATGTATGCGACATCCGCGAAGACATCATGAAAATCGTAGTGGCATTGAACGTGTTAAATCAAATAACGAACTTAAATCAAACTTACGAGATTTATCAACCACTGCACCAATAAATGAACGATTAAGCGTTTTTGACAACTTTGAGGAGCTGTATCTCAGTTATCTCATGATATTAATACTCGCTGATGCTGATTTTTTTAATGATTCCATATATTCTCAAGAAACGATCCATAAAAAAAATAACTTAACCTAAATCTACAACTTCTTTTTAAAAGCAATGTTTTTAAAAATTTTAGTTAATGTTCCCTAAAGTTAAACACTGAGCCCTACCTAATTATAAACATTTTATACCCAATAGTTGAACTAACATTTGGAATTAATAGTATTAGAAATAAAATATCTGGTAAGTTTTGATAAAAGCTTATAATTATCTTATATTTAAAAATCTTCTGTGCGTGTGTATGAAAGTAAACTCCTCCTAAACGGCTGGACCGATTTTGATGAAATTTATTGTGTGTGTTCCAGTGGATTCGAGAATGGTTTAGATTTACAATTGGACCCGGTAGGTGGCGCTGCAGTCGGGTTCTAGGACCTCTTAGATCTATGCTACCCTGGTACTAGGAGCGTATAACTTAGTAGTAATTATGTTCTTCTTTAAATATAATTCTTCTAGATAGGTAGGTAGAGTAGCTATGTAGGTAGGTAGATAGGGTAGGTAGGTAGGTAGATAGGGTAGGTAGGTAGGTCGGGTAGGCTGGACCTGGATTTTTGTTCCAATTTTTAGGGCAGGCGGACCCAGCAGACTTTGTGTCTGCTGGGTCTGCTTGACAGAAAACATTTTTAATGTATTTTGCCTATACATTAACAATACTAATCCGTTCACGTGATATAAATTAGACCTAGAATCTGAATTAAGTAATAATAATAATAACAACAACAACCCTGCACAACCGTGAGGTATGCAGTCTCAGGGAGTACTTCTTTAAAGCCGACGTGGGGATGCATCGAGATGTGGTCTCAGTGGACAAGGGCCTCACCCCGCTCTCCTTAGCGAACGAGAACTGGCGCAAACCTGTAGTACTAGATACTAATGACCGTAAGAAGGTATGGCAGAGCAAGGAGCTTCACGGGCGCTTCTACCGGGCTCTATATGGGCCTGATGTAGACTTCTTGGCGTCCGTATCCTGGCTGCGATTCGGTGACCTCTTTGGGGAAACCGAAGGTTTTGTCTGTGCGATTATGGACGAAGTTATGATGACGAACAACT
Source organism: Charanyca ferruginea (assembly GCA_947361185.1). Lineage (NCBI taxonomy): Eukaryota > Metazoa > Arthropoda > Insecta > Lepidoptera > Noctuidae > Charanyca > Charanyca ferruginea. The sequence goes on along the minus strand of OX376069.1, from coordinate 20,648,147 downwards.
ACCGGAAGTATATTGTGAAGGACGGCACGGTTGACATTTGTCGGGCATGCCACCGACCGGGAGAATCAATCCGACACATTATCTCTGGGTGCTCTCGTCTGGCTAACGGAGACTACTTGCATAGACACAACCTTGTAGCTAGGATTATCCACCAGCAACTTGCTCTAAAATACAGGCTTGTGGAATCGGAAGTACCGTACTACAGGTATGTGCCCGACCCAGTTCTCGAAAATGGCAACATCACATTGTATTGGGATCGATCTATCATCACTGACAGGACTATTGTTGCCAATAAGCCTGACATAGTGGTGATAGATCGATTAGAGCGTCGCGCAATGATTGTTGATATAGCGGTTCCGCATGACGAGAACCTCGTGAAAACCGAGAAAGATAAACAAATTAAGTATCTTGACTTGGCTCGCGAGGTTGTCGACATGTGGGATGTGAATACAGCAGTCATTGTGCCGATAGTCGTTACGGCCAATGGACTCATTTCCAAGAGCCTCGACCAACACCTAAGGAGGCTCTCGTTGGGCAGCTGGATCAAGGGCTTGATACAGAAAGCGGTACTCCTGGACACGGCGCGTATAGTCAGGAGATTCCTCTCTCAGGAGCCCTGACCACCGGTAGCTTGGACCCTATTCCCGATACCGGTGGGCTACTATTTTTTATATTTTTAAATGTTTTTATGTTTTTTTTTTACTAATATTTAAAAATATAATACAATATGTAAATAAAATAAATAAATGAGAATAATAATAATAATAATAATCATTTATTTGCCAGAATGTAGGTGTACAAAGTATGATGTTAAACATAGATAAATGTGGCCTATTTACATTCTACCAATACTTACATGTGGTGTGCAAATATTTAATGTCACAATACAATAAATTATTAGAAATGTCTGATTTTATCTAATAATTTAAACGTTAAAGTTAAAATTAAAAAAAATGAAATTGTTAAAATGTCGGAATAATAGAAAATAAAATACATACATAATAATCAATTCGTAATTCAATAATCAATTCGTTTCTTTTTTGGGGTTAAAGATCCTCAAGATTAAAGGGTAAAATTCACTTCAGCGTACAGTTCAGTTAAAGCACGATAATCAAAAGTTGGACGAATAAAATGTGTCAATATTCCTTAGTTCAAATGGGCATGAATTCTGTTGAACAGTGTAAGATTTCATATTAAAATAAGCCAAATAAATATTCAAAAATATTAAAACCCCCGTTCAACTTTTGGTAATTCAACGTCTAAACTAACAAAATTTATTTCAGTGGTTTTATTTTCGTCTGTTAGCGTGCGTTTGTAGATTATGATGGCTATAAAAATATGCCCTTTCTCCGTTAGTTGAACGCCGTTCATCTATTGGATCTAGCGTTTAAAATGTAATCCATTAATTGAACAGTAAATGTCTCTAATTCTTTCTTTAAACTGACAAAATTCCTAAATTTGGAGGGCACTTACCGTAAGTAGGTTTCCATATAAAACCGATTTTTGGCGAGAAACACTCAGATTATAAGTCATACAAGTGAACTTTGGCTGTGACTGTGAGTGTTGTTGTTATGTAATCGAGAAGGAAAAATAGAGCCCTAGGCGGGAAATATTTTTTGGTTTCTCACTCGATCGTTCATCTATTGGGGGTTGTTCATCTTTTGGTGCCCCTACCCTATAATATTCTTCTTAAAAAATGTTGTTTTTGTGAAAATATCGAAAAAACCGTTGATCTCAAGCGAGTAATATTGTTTTTAACGTAGGTAACGTTTAAAATATGCGAAGGTATAAATGGCACCACTGGCTCCACTTAGATAGGGACATCATAGCCTGCTAGTAAGTAAATAGACGAGCACTAACGAACATTAGTTCGTCGCCTGCACAGACACGTCGAGGAAATTATATCGACGTTGATAGTCCAATTCCGCGTAGGTAACTAACATTTTTAATACTGCGAATGTACACTTACGATGATTTTAAATAAACTTTAAATTCGCGGTATGCAACAATGTTAGCTAAGCGACCACGATATTAGATTTTGTACGTACAACAAACAGATTATTAGAGAGAGAGTGAACCTGTACCTACTTACTGGCCTCTTCGGAAGCCGTGTACACACACGTGTTTACACGAATCGTAATAGGTAAGTTCTAATGATAATGAGTAAGACACACTTAAATTTCTAATAAATCTTTATTACAATTAAATTATAATTACAACAAAAGCTTAGTTAAAAACTTAGATACTTAGCCGAAAATGTATTTAACTAGGTACCTACCTACAACAAAACAAAAACACTAAGATCAAAGCTTACTATAAGAACTTGTAAAAATATTTAAAAAGTAACGTAATCAAAATACATATGTAAGTACCTGTATAAATACCTATTCCAAATCACAATCGCGAACGAGCACAGCTCACTCGTTGCTCGATGTACGAGGGCGATATTGCAGCACGGTCTATTTTTAATCTGCTCGATGGAGTATAAATGTATCTATAACATTTTGGGTCGGCAAGAAGTTTTATATAGTTAATAAAAGAAATCTTCAGAGCAACAACTGAAACAAGTGCACAGCTCCTCAAATACCGGATCATAATATTGAGTGCTCATGTCTTTTTTTGTCAAGTCTTTTTCTGTCTTAGACGGGATTGCCACAGTTATGGGTGGAAGACTTCCTATTTTAGATTTTTTAACCAAGGCCTTAAGCTCTATCATCGAGCACATTTTATAGCCTGGTGTTTCAGGAGGCCCATACGTCATCTGTCTCATATACACTGGTAAATGTTCTGCTAAATTCTTCTTTGCCGTCTTAGCACAACTGCACTTGTTGGGCTCGACGTGCCTGCAGAAACTCTCCCATTTAGGTTGTCTCTCGTGATCCAATTGCACGTGTTTGCCTAACGGTGGCATTTTAAATCGCGATACACTAGGAGATGCTTCCAAATGATGAATGCTTGAAGATGCTTTGATTACTTTACTTTCACCTGTTTGTGTAAGACACGGGCACAAACCCCAAAGTAACCCACAGTGGCTACACTGGTCAGCATCTTCATAACGGGAATGACACTCAATAGGAACTGTATTGTTGTCTGTTTGCACGTATGCTATTTCTTGTTGCAATACTTGTAATAAAGAACTTTCTAAGTTTCTTTCTAACAGCTGTTGGGACGATTCATACTTCACCGGCACAAAATGCTCATAGACCAGGTCATCTTTGATATCAGCGTCGTCTCCACGATTACCTTGGATAAACTCCGTAATCTTGTTAGTGAACTGCTTGAAATTATCACAGGCGGCATATAAGCATCGTTTGTTAATAATCACCGCTGGTAAATCCGAATCACTAGAATGGTAACTACGTTTTGAACATAAGTCTAGATCAATTTTAGCCTTGTAACCTTTGTCGCAGAACAGATAGAAAGGCCTAAGCGGTGCAACAGGACTGTGGAACTGATCCTTTTCTACTTTGATGACACAAACATCAGTTGGATCATCTAGGGTTTCGTTTAGTTGTAAAAGCATCAATTTCTCCATGTTTATAAAAAACTCTGCATGTTCCGGAAGCATATTGAGACAATATGACACGAACATTTGAAACGCTTTCATAACACGACAAGCTTTCTTATGCCAAATATTAGAGAACTCTTTTTGCTTAATTTTTTTCTTTAGCTGTAAATGAATTTCCTTGTCTTTAGTCAATATTGTATCTGTCATAACTTTCATTGTTTTCTTGTGGCTATGTTTTAGCTCTTCGTTTTCTTTAATGCACTCTTCTCGTTCTTTTAGTGCAACATAAATTTGACAAGCTAGATTTTGACGTTGGAGACATCGTTTCATTTTATCAATAGCCTTATGTTTATCAACATTAAGATCATGTATTTTGTCAACCATGGCCGTGCGATGAATTTCTAGATTTTGTATGAATTCATCTTTTAGTCTTGTTTTTTCCTCCACAAGCTTTTTCTCGTATTCGTCGTAGAGCGAGGTCGCTTGATATTTTAAAGTGGTTTCATATTTATTTTTCATTGCATGTAGTGTTCTTTCTCTAGTATTTTTTATTTCTTCTATGGCTGATTCATGAAATAAAATTTCAATTTTGCCTATGGACTGCCTATATAAATACGCAAAATGATTAAAGTCATTCATTATTTGCTTAGAAGTCTTTTTACTCGCTATTGCGACTAGGTCATTCCATAGCTGATGAGTAGTGTCTGTGACGTTATTTTTACACTGAATATCAGATTGGAAAAGCGTTTCTTTTAATTGTAAAGCCATTTTTTTGCGATGGTTCTCGAACAAAGTTGTTCCAAGGGTTTCGATACCATGATGGTTTAATTGGTCTATTACCTGTTTTTTGGCTGGTTTTAATACTGTTCGGCCTTCTAGTAAGTCTTCTGGCGGTACGTACCAATCGTGTCCTGCACCTTTAAGCCTAGGTTCTAGACCAGCAATTTTCTTAAGTCTAGGAGTCATCGAATCAAAGTATATGGCAGCAAGAGGTGGCGACATTTTGTTTCTCATCATTCTTTGAGTTGGGACCTGTTCTCGTTGCAAGAAGCATTTTCTTAAATGGTAGTTCTCGCTTAAACTAGACATTAAATTACACAGACACACAATGCAATTGATATATAATTAGCTTAAGTATGCCTTTATTTGGTTAGAACAAGTCAGTAAGACGTTTTAAAAAGCAAACTCGTTACTAAGCAAAACGACATAACACGTCAATGGTTGTCATCTCACATAGGCCAACCCAAAGAGTAACCAAAGAGAGTAATTTAGTAGGACCTACTTTGTAACATATGGGCAAAGACTACATTTACCATTAGGACCTACGGCTCCCATACGCACAAACTTCACCACAGTTTTGCCTGCGCAGGCCGGTTTGTACACGGAACACGGAGCGTGTTTAGTTGGTAAAACTAGGTATCATGCGCCAACGACAGCGCGGTTTGAGCACTTTCCTGCGCAAGCCCGGCCTGCGCGTAGGGGAAGGTGGGGTAAGACGGGGACCTTAAGGTATTTCATAAATAAAACCTCCATTTTTGATTGTACAAAGTAGTAATTTTTATTAAGAAAACAATCAGTCTTTCTTTCTCGAATTATACTTAGTAAAAACAATAAAATCAAATTTTTCTCATAAAATTAACAACTTTAAAAAAAAGTAACTAAATTTCCCATCTTGCCCTATAGGGTAAGGCGGGGTACCCCCTTGGATAAGATGGGGTATAGAATATATAATCGTCATTATCTTCATAAACCGGGCAGATATGGATAGCGTCGTCATCGTAGTCTTCCACTACTGCACAGCCACAATGCACCCACTTACCGCGAGTCTGGCAATCCATCCTTCAGTATACTCAGAATACAAAACGTGGCAGTACCTACAGGCATTCTGTATCTTCGCCATCTGATGCTCCGTCTGTCCATCTGAGCTGTTTTGATTTTTAGTTTCTTACTGTTTTGTCTTTCCTCTAATTCTGTTTATAAAGAGAAGGGAGTGATAATACCTAGCTGTTTTTCTCTTTGTTTCGGGCTAACCAAACCCCTTTTTGCCCGCAAGTAGGTACCTACTCCATCTTTCCCAAACTGGACTCCCAAGCTGTTTTAATTTTTTGATGTTATAAATCAAAATAAGCCGGTACGAACTATAAATTTAGAATACTAAAATAAACAAACATTTATACAAAAATATGTCACACATTTTGTATACCATAAATTGTCGACAGTCACGCACCTAATAACGTCAAACATTAGATAAAATCACTTAAAAAAAAACTTAGTAAGTCGTAACGTGCACACTTCGACCAAACTTTTTGTGACACTCTCTTCTGTTACATACCGTAGGATGGCGTTATAATAACTTTTCTAGCGACATTGTATCATCTGTTTTGGTATGGTCCCCATCTTACCTCGCTACCCCGTCTTACCCCACTTTCCCCTACTTGTCTGTGCGTGTGATTGTCGTTCAGTGTTCAAGCCACAATCGAGGTCGAGCATTGTCATCCATCCATATATACCTAATTATGAAAATCGTTTGATTCACTTCTTTAATCCATAAGTAGATTTATATGTGTATGTCATTTTTTTATTCAACAGCCATTTTTGACCACTTTGATCGCTTAAGTTTTGACTTTTCAATTGCCTTTTTTTTAATGAAAACAGAAATATTTCTCATTGGGAAACATTATTTCCATGTCAAGGATTACGACAAGAATGTGGCTTGCGCGTACTTAACCGTCCCGTGTGGTAAGACACGAAGTTTTCAGTTTTTGCGTGCGAGAAATTTGCGCAGCGCAAACTGTGGTGAAACTTGTGCGTGTAGTTGGCCCAATAGGGAAAATCTCAGACGTACCAATTACTCTAATACAAGTAGTATTATAGTAATTACCTATAGGCATAGTACACAGGCCAGCACATCAAACTACAGCAGCAAATTTATTTGATAGATTTTCAACTTTAATACAAAAACATAAGGTTCATATTCAATTGGGAAAATTGGTATGGCTTGATGGGCTGGCGTCTATTATACAGTACCTCGGTACTGTCTTTTGGTATACTATCGTGTTTAAAAAAAAATGTGTTTCGCCCCCGAAACCCCCTGCATACTAAATTTCATGAAAATCGTTGGAGCCGTTTCCGAGATTCAAATTATATATATATATATACTAGCTGACCCGACAGACGTCCTGTCAATCGATCTTTCAATTTTCTCACCGTATAAACCTTCCCTGAACTTCCACAAATATTTCAAGACCAAAATTTTCCAAATCGGTCCAGCCGTTCTTGAGTTTTAGCGAGACTAACGAACGATTCATTTTTATTATATAGACAAGAATTGCTCGTTTAAAGGTATGTGGGGTTTTCCAAAAATAGTTAGTGAAATGAAAATAGTTAGAATATAAAAAAAGTTTACTTACAGCTTTTCAAAATATTCCCCTCCAATCCCAATGCGCTTATGCATTTGGGTGAACCAGCTTTAAAAACGTGTCTTGCGGGAGGTCGAAAAGTAACCGCCGAAATTCTTTGACGACCTCGTCTGTAGTGCTAAATTACTAACACTCTATGGATCTTTGTTGTCCGAATTAAAGTTTAAATTATTATTATTATTACTTATTATTTTTTTTTTACCATTAGAAATAAAAAAAATCGCATGGAGCTCAATCTGGGCTGTACGGAGGATGGGGTAACTATTGTAAACAAATAGTCCATGGTTCTAGCAGCTGTGTGAGCGGGCGCGTTATCTTGGTGAAAAAGGATGCCACGGACGCCGCTCCTTGGTCGCTCGCTATCCAACTTCCCAAAAGCTTGAGGCAGACAAACTTCGCTATACCATTCACTAGTAACTGTTCTACGGTCTTCTACCGGAATTACTGCTACTGGTCCACTGCGTTGAAAAAAACCGCTTTTTTTTATTAACGCTTCGACCGCGAACAACTTTTGCGGGCAAATCGTCTTCTTCAAACACCCATTGCGTGGATTGCTGCTTCGTGAGAGGATCGTAGCTATATATCCATGATTCGTCAGTTGTAAGAATGTAGGATACGTTTTGCGAAGTTCCTCCTTCGAACTTTTCTAACATAAATTTGCACCAATCAATACGAAGGCATTTTTGCTCATCGGTGAGAGAATGAGGTATCCATCGCGAAGCAAGCTTCCTAACTTAAAGGTGTTCATGCAGGATGGTGGAAACCGCCTGTAATCCAAGTTCTCTTGACGACGTTTAAATTCACGAAACCTATAGGTAATTGTTGCTAACGCAGGCGCAGGTCAAATTAGTTTTTCCCTTGAACTTCGCAGTGTTTTTATTAATCATACGTTCTGATATACAATTCGAAAACAGCTTGTAAATTTTCTTGAGATTCCTTGAAGGTTAAGCCTCGTTTATAATCATCGAAAATCATAGCACGAAAAGCTTCCCGTGAGACGTCCATTGTTGCAAACAAAAGAAGAGTGACAGACAATCTTTAAACATATTTTAAAAAAACTACACATACTTAGGTGATTTTCACAAAGGAAGTGTGTGTTGAAATTAGCCGTAAATTCAAAATAGTTTCATGAAAGAAGAGGTTGTATTTATTCTGTGGCTATCAATTTTCGGCACAACCTAGTATTAGATAAAGACAACAATATTTCTAATCTATGGTCATCTATGGTAACCTGTGGTCGTAATGATGTCATCAATAAAATACTTCACCATCATCGAAGATAGTGAAGTTGCTAGGGTGACCTGTGTGCGCACGCAGCACACACGTATATTGTACTCTTTGCACACACGTTCCCACAATACTGCATTTCGCAAGTCAATTGAAATTGTGTTTAGTAACGGAAAATTGAACGCCATCTAGCTTTTAAAACGGGATTTTGAAGAAAGTGTCAAAGCAATCTTGTAGCTTATAATTTTTCTTTAAAGATGGCGCTTATAACTCAATTCTAGACCAAAATCGTTTAGTAACTGTTACCATGTGATATTCTTAAGAGGTTCATTGTGCTTAGGGATGATGAGCAACATCTATCTATCAATAAAACAAATCATTACAATACAAATCAAAAATATTTTTTTTTATTTATACAAAATTATAAATACTTTATTTCACTTAATTATTAAATTCAGTTCTTCTTACAACTAAGTAACTTCACCAACAGCCATCTGTTGTAACAACGTCATGACGTGACAGAATCTCTCTTTGATCTCCGTGGCGGAGCGGTGCGGAAGCAGCTCTCGTATGCGACCGAACACTTGCTCAGACCCAGACTCACCTTTCAAAACTTGTAACATGGTTTTGTCTTCCTCTCTCGTCCAACTACCACTCCTCTCTTTCTTCTCCACTTTTTTTGGTTCTATGCTCATACTCACAACTGTCTCGATCCTCGGCTGCTTCGCTCTTGTGCCTTCATCTTTTTTCTGTATCGTGTGAGTTTTACTGTCCTTCCTCTCCCTTTTCTGCAAGCTGTCGGTTTTGTTCTCTGGCTCCTTCTTACATGTCTTGGTTTTATTGTTTGTTTGAGACTTTTTGCTCGCTTTAGGGCTCATGAGGTTAACTGCATCTTTATGTTTAGTGTTGTCGTTGACGTCTTTGACGCTTTTCGTGGGTGATTTGAGTGGTTTTTTAGCCTTTTTGCCACCTATTTTGGGGGTGTTCTTCGCGTTTCGTTTGGGGGAGGCTCGTTCGTCCTCGGAGTCGGGTGGGGAGAGCAGCGTGTGCGTGGGCGCTAGGCGGCGCGCGTGCACTCGGTAGGGCTCCTTGCTGTAGGGGTAGGTGACGCTAGCGCCGCGCAGTAGGCGGCCGTGCTGCACGAACACGCGCCCGTGTAGGTACTGCGGAAGGAACGTCACTTTACTTCTATTTGTTAGCTTTAAGAGCGCCCTTCCCCATCGGCCGAACATCAACGTGAACGTGACTACAATTTGTTTTGTTTCAACCAATGCTTGCTTGAAAACAAACGAGTGAGTGAGAAAGCGATAACATCGCATGAAAAGCTTTACAAGTTTTTTTTTAAATAATTGTAATTTAGAATCTTCATTACATGTGCAAGGTTTCTATGAAGCTGTTTGTTTAGTTTTCAGTGTATGAGTGAATAAGTGCGGCCCAAGTTCAGAAAAAAATTGTGCAAAAAAGCTGGTTTTCGGTCATGTTTACTGAATTTTCTCAAAAAAGTATTATTTTTCGTTTTCGAGGAAAATTTGTTATAACGTCGTAATCTGGTACGAGCATTTGTATTGGAAATATGACGGGATGGGCGCTGAGTCATGGAGAATGACAACTTGCTTTTATAGTATTATTTCCATTTTCATTTCAGCATTTGATTTTGTTTTGCTGTATTGGTACTACTTGTAAACTTGCTGACGGGGGATTATAAAAGCGGAACATATTTTGTCCCGACCTCAATTCAACTAGCAAGAGACATGGGCAGGCAAAAGAAGAATAACACCTACTTCTAAAAGATACCTCAATGTATTAATTTATTACAGAGAAAAGAAAATGGAGGTAAGAATCTTAGTTGAATAAATCAATTTAAAATATGAGTAACTTTGTGCAATATGAACAGATGATGATAAGTAATAAAAAATCAATCGCATTCGCTTTGCCTTAACTTTGGTCGGGTAGATTAAGCCGAAGTTTAAAAGTCATCGCTCATTAGAATAGAACATCTCCGACACAGCAAATAATTTGCCATTCAAATTGCGGCTCTAAATTATCTACATTAAAATATTTTTTATAATGACAAGATAAAAAAGGTGAAGGCTCGCGGGCGGCGCGCTTGGAATTTTCGAGGCTATGCCGGCCGGGCCGTTGCCGTGTCGGCGTTGTTATGCTGCCACTTTCACATGGCGTATTTGTACAAATATTCGCCTTATTTGGATAATACAAAATCGACTTTATTTCAATAACCCTAGGGTACATTTTGTATTATCCAAATATGGCGAATATTTGGACAAACACGCCATGTGAAATGCCAGAATTATAATGAGCGAAGGCCATAGTTATATGTATAAAAAACGAAACTCACCACTGTGTCTAATCCCTCCTTAACTTCAAGTTTCCTCTTGTTATCGTTCTCCTCTTCAAACTCCCACACGTCGAACCCTTTGTCGCTGGTCAGGAAGCTTTCGTCTATGGTGTCGGTGCCCGTCTCATATGCACTGTTGGAATAACGCGACAATTAGAACTGATAAAACGAAATCAGCGGTTTGAAAACAGAACAGGGAGGACGGGGAAGGGGGCATTCTAATAACTTTTAGGAACATTCGCATTCTAATACACGTGGCCTCTTTCAATGAACTGGTGCCACCAATGCCATCATTACTCTATTATGAGGTAGGAATAGTGCAAGCGGTCATTTCTTTCTCTATCTCTCTTTCATAGGTAAAAAAGTATTTACAAAGAAATAATATCATGGAAATTTTTGTCAGACTGTAGATATATTTAAATATTTCGTCCAGTTTCCTAAAAGTGTACCTACTTACATTTTTTTTTATCAATTGATAGGCAAACATCTGACCACTATCCCACCTGATGGGAAGCGATGATGCGGTCTAAGATGGAGCACGCTTGCCTAGAAGTAACCTTTTCACTCTTGACTTATAGACTCCCAGGTTGTAGCTATCAGAAAACACAGACTCAGGCAGGGAATTCCACTTACAATTAAAAATACATTCAAATTAATTGTCCAAATCTAATTCAATATTATTAAACGAGAAAGATAATTGATCCAGGTGAGACCGCAAAGCGCAGCTAGTGTGGCCTTTTAGGTCTTTTGATGTACGTGTTCCTACACACGTTGGCGACCTACTAGGAGGCAATAAATACCATAGGCATGCGTGCGTTTTTCCTGTATTGTTGCATCGCGATCGCACGAAATACACCTGTATCGGCCTCGGTTATTCAAATTGTTTATATACTTTTATCTCAACCTCTTTTAACGTACACGACTAGTTACATTGTTCTCACATTGTACCCTAGATTCAATATGAATGATGTAACCGTTTGTAACATATTATTGATTTTAAAAAGTGTTGCTCATGGAGTTTCTTGCTTGTTCTTCTCCATAGAAACCTACTGTTTGGAACGAGCAACTAACTTCAACTTTCTGACTGACTGACTCTGACAATTCAAAAGTACCTGTAAATGGTTTATTAAAATTTGAAATAAATGATTTTGAGTTTGAGTTTGATACACACGGATTTTGCTCTTCCTGAACAAAGTCTAACTGTTCCGAGAGTAGTAAGGCTTGGAAACCATCGCAAAGTAACATTTCGCCCCCATAAGTATCTAGACGAGGAGCTTGTGGCAAAGTAAAAGCCGCACAGATCGATCGATCAAAGGTTAAACTACGCTGGACGCGGTCGGTCTGTGGATGGGTGGCCATCCATTTCATACCGAGTTCCCTCCTCCGCACCTCTGAAAGCACGTAAAGTCGTTGGTCCCGGCTGTCATTCGTAGATCTTTGGCAGACTTTAAGCATAGTCAGAAGCCAGAAAGTCTGACAACCGGTCTTACCAAGGGGTATTGTATTACCCAGTAACTGGGGTGTGGAGGTCTGATAGGCAGTTGCTCAATGTAAAACACTGGGTATTCAGCTGCATCCGGTTAGACTGGAAGCCGACCCTAAAATAATTGGGAAAAGGCCAAGGCAGATGACGAAATATCTAGAGCTCTAGACGAAAAAAATTTTTCCTAGTCAAAAAATTTAAACACTTTTCAGCACCTGTCTGGTGGTCGTTCATCGGGGAACAGCGATTTGAATATGGTAGCGAGACGTGGATGGGAGCGAAGATGCGGCAAGACGCGTGTGCGCATCTCATCGCTGCTACCGCTGTTAAGACCACTAGTGATTGCGCGCAGTACCTTACGTAGGACCGTCGGTTTGCGGCACAATGTGTTCTGCAAATAAAATGGAGTGTTTTAATATAAAATGTTTGATGACAAGAAAATTTGTTATACCCCTTAAGGTGCCGTCTCCACGAGCGACAGAATCGCGACGATTCCGCGCTACTATCGTCGGGTAATCTCGGGTCTTAATAGACGATGATACGATGACGTTTCGCCTGCACTCAGCCACTCGTCGCATCGCCGTGTGTAGACACGTTCTAAGAGAGTGTATAGAAATACGTGGTACGACGATAATATCGCCGCGTTTTCTCGCTCGTGGAGACGACCCCTAAGGCTAGGAGGAGCAATGATCTTCGCAAGTTGGCTGGTAGTAAGTAACTACATAAAGGATGTTTAAAATGTAGTGCGATTGAAGTGGCGTATGTTAAGCAGTGGACTATTGGCTGGTGATGATGATGACGGCGATCATTTTTTCATGGCATAGGTACAGAGGCCAGCATATCAAGCTACAACAATCTGTCAAATTTCTTTGATAGATTTTTAACTTTAATACAAAACCATAAGGTTCATATTGAATTGGGAAAATTTGACAGTTTGATATGGCGTGATGTGCTGTGCTGGCGTCTGTACATTGCATAAGCCGCGGTATGCGATGGACGTACCTACATTTACAAGTGAATATTGAAGCAGATATCTTATGTGTTAAAAAAATGTGTAGATGACACAGCAGAAAAAATTGGGGTAGTCATCACTTGGTCAAGAGGTTTCCTAACTTTCTGCAAGCAATGACAATGTTATCATTTTTTTATTATTTTGTGTTACAATACATAGCTAGAGTAAATGATAATAATTGATAATATATTATTATAGTCTGGCCCATATTCAAACTGTTCAAATGATAAATAACTCAGAAAAATAACAATTGTCTATTGTCATCAACAAATGCATGGTTAAGGCATTGATTAGATGTAGATTATTTAGAATAGTAGGACAACAAAATTACTACTAAATGGTAGTTTTTATTTGCAAAATAACCAAATTAAATGATTGCTGTGATAAAAAAAAAGATTGAGCAGATAAATTTTATTATAATTTAAAATAGTTGTTAATGTTTATTACAAATGTTTTGCCAGAAAGTTTTTTTTTTGTATTCTAATAGGCTTGTGTTTGACTGCAACTCACCAGATCTTATGTGATGATGTGGCCTAAGATGGAACACGCATACATTTCTAATACCATAATGACAATAGAACTTACCACAGAATAAAAAAAATCAAATCAATACTTACACAGCTCACAGAAAAGAGAATAATAAAATATTTGCATAGCATCGTAATTACATTACTTACTTGCAACTGTTCTATGAAACCAGTCATTTGAACTAACATGAAATGGTCCATAAAACGGCCAATCTCTGCCGCTTGTCCCGGCTTCAGGAACAAAAGAAACTCTTCTACAATATCCTTGTGTTCTTCACCAAATACTTTCTCTATTTTCTTATACAAATCAACAGGTGTCTCTTTTGTGGGATCAAATGACTTCAATATATTTTGGAACTGAACAAACTTGTTGGTAGGCACCGATGTGTTGGAAGAAAATCTTGATCGTATTTTGGTATAGTAGGATCTAACTAGAGCTGCAAGAAGACAGTAGGTATTATTTTCCATGGTGAAATTATTCACATAAGTCTATGGAATCTCGAAAAATTGCATGGAGTTTATTCAAAATGACATTGATGAGTTGGAACGTCAAAGAGTATCTTGATTAGGTATAATGCAAGTAAACAGAGCTCAAATTAACAGTAATTATTCAAGATTATGTCTTTTCAACTAAATTCTCTGATGACATACTAAATGGACTTATCTATAATAAGCTTTCTGACCTAATTATGTCTCAAAGTAACACAAAAATATTAAATCTAGATTACATAAGAGGAAATGCTGCTAAATGGAGTGTCATCTGCTGTAGTGTTTACCTCTCTCTAAAACATTGTCATCTATTTTAGGCGGATCAACTTTTTTCTTTGCATTCGGTTTGCTCTTGGCTTCCTTCTGTGCTACTTTCGTAACCTCCTGCGCAACCTTCTGTGGTGGCGGCTGAAACAACATCATTCATAAGGTCATGTAAATAGTTCACCTGATCTTGTAAATATGGCGACACATTTTTATGTATACTTTCGTGGAGTTTTTAAACTTCATTTAATGATATTTCAGAGGACTGACCTTTAGACTACTGCATGCAGACTTTCTAAAAACTATTCAAAACATTATTTTTATGTCTAACTTGCGATAATTAATGCGAATTGCATAGAATCATCAGCAACGTTCTTCGACTCACCTCTGGATTGATAACAGGTTTTGGAAAAGAATTTGGATTGAAAAAGCTTGTGCTTGGTTCAATTTTGTTCCCAAAAGCATCCTGACTCTCCCTTGAGAACAGAATGGGCATAGAAGGCAGCATCAGGAAGATCTACTATCTACACGCGCAACAGAATCTCGGAAGCACAATACCACGGTACGCAGAACTTTCACATGTTAATAACACACAAACCATACGCAATAGAAACACGATATGAACTTTACTTTAAACAAAAATAATTTAAGATGTATCTGATGTGTAATACATTATTGTTTTGAATTTATCCAAACAACACAAGACATCGAAAGAATGGAAATGGAAACATGTTTGACAGATCGAGGACGCGAAATCGGGCGGGCGGAGCGCGCGCACGTTTCATTTTATGAAATTCTAAACAAACTTTTAAAATATATTTTATCCTCATTTTGTGTAAAAATCATTAGAATAAAATGTATTATATTTATTGGACTGTATTCATATATTTTTCTAACAAAAACAAAGTTTGTCAAACCATATTTTTCCGTTTTTGTAGAGACGGAAGTTTTAATGAGTGATGTTTGTTATTTTGAAGTTTCGCTATTCACTCACTTTGCAAACTTTGACCAACAAAAATGTTTGTTGTCTTCTTCGGAATAATAAAAATATAATACGTATTGCTACTAATATTTCTAGGTAGGTACCCCCAATACTGAAAAGATAACTCAAATTAATTATTATCTACAATATCTACCTACAGTCCTATTGAGATGGTGCAAAATCGAATCACAAGATGCGATTCTTTTCACAAGATGATTTTCATTTTCTAGAATTCAGTACCTACTCATTTAGGTACTTACTTAGCTACAGTTAATCATCATGGTGTTTGTAACGTAGGGTACCTATGTAGAACGTTAATCGTTCACTACTTCGGTAAGCCGTTAAACTAGCAAAATGTGGAAAAATGTAGTTAAGAACATTATCCACTAATTCCACTATAGGTAGGTAGGACCTCATACAAGTAGTTCTACATCTGACTGAATACCTACGAACAATCTGCACATCATTATCATATGGGAGTATGGGAGTGTATTCTTTGGAAGAAAGAAAGCAATAGGTAGGTATTATGTTGGATAGTGTACAGGCTACATCCGGAGCAGTTTCTTATGCGGACCTTGTAGAAACTAGAACTAATTTTCGTGCGTTCAAGCGATTTTGCCATACCTACATACCTATTATTGAAATCAAATCTAATGTAACAGCTTACTCTATATGACCCATTAATTAATAATTATGTCAATTATAATCCGTGGTGCTTGGCAACTTGTCTCCTTCCAGTTGTACACGTCCCTTTGTGCCTATTGGCCTAGTTCTGTTCTGTCTCCTGCTTGATTTGGAGGGAAGTGGAAAATAAGTTTTCTTACTCCTCCGCTATTCTTTTTTTCTGATGATTTCATCGCGGGATCTAAGACAGTTGAATCGTTTCATTGGAACTGGTCGAGCTTCATTGCTCTGGCGCTTTTCTGGTGGTCGCCACTGTTGATTCTGGCTTACAGGAGTTGCAGTGGTTTGGGAAGTTAGTGTGGCGGGCTTGTCCCGTAAAAGCAAAAAGAAACACTATACCTCATATCATAATGGCTACCTAGATGAAAATGAAAAAGACGGTTTTAGGGTTCCGTACCTCAAAAGGAAAAAACGGATCCCTTATTTATTATATTAATATTACTATTTTATTATATTAAACGCATTTATAATATTAAGTACCTAGATTAAAGCATGGATAGTAGGTAGGTATACCTACCTAGTACTTTCTTTAAAGATCTAGTTAACTAGATCTTTCTTACTTTATTCACTACGTAGGTAGGTAGCTAGTTAACTACCTACCTACGTAGTGAATGAAGTAAGTTGCGTGTTATAATCTGACGAACATAAGGAAAAAGAAGAAAGAGAAAGAGTTGACATTTTGAAAAAATTCTGGCTTTAGTTTGTTGCCCACACGAGACGAGAGGTTACCTATCATAAGGTCGAAAAATATTTGACCGAATTTCATTTTACCTAAAACTTTTCAACTTTTCTCGTTTTGTATTTTTTTTTACTTTATCGAAGTCACGTCTGCCACTGTATCAGTTGACCTATTATCAATTCGATTTTTTTCGTTGCTCCGACGTTTCATTTGGTCGAAAAACTTTTTACCGAAGTTACTCTTAGCCGAAATAACATTTGTTCGAACAGTCGTTTTACCACTGTTTTAATTACCAATTTTCACCAAACGCCTAGAAGTAAATATGCCTGATATTGAGTCAATCGATTTTGGGTCAATAGTTTTCGGTTTAACCGGTACTCCACAAGAAAAAAAAAAATACGTCGTTAAAGAAATGAAAAGTCAAAAACTTTTGAAAATTAAAGGCAATTTGAGTGAAATAAAATATTTGAAAGAGCTTTCAAAACTAATGTATTTATTACACTGGTGTTATAGAGAGCTAATTTCAGATTAGTTTCCTACTATTTTGTTTCATTAATTATTTAAATGTAATGGCACTTAATAAAACAGGTGGTCCCAGTAAGAAGTTTGCAAACAAAGATTCTTGCTTCAAGCATGCAAGCAGGCATGCAGCATGCAAGCAGGCATGCAGCATGGAAGCAGGCATGCAGCATGCAGCAAGCATTGTTTCTGTCACGGCGCTATGGGGTCTGGGCGGCCCACCCCTCCGCGCCTACGCGTTTTTATTACACTCTAGGTGTAGGGCAGATAAGACTGCGTGAAGTCGGTTTTGCAGCGATTCGTTTCTGTCACAAAATTTTGTAACCTATTGACTTTTTATGACACTATTTTAATTTAATATTGAAAATACTACCAAGTGGTCGGCTATATATTTGTGATTAAATAATATTCCGCAAAATGTTGTTTTGACAGGGTGAAAATATGGCAAATACATCATTTGGCAAATGAAAATAGTTCAAAAGAGGCTTCGGCCAATAGGAAAAAGTTATTTTGTAAATCGGAGAAACAGTTCGTAGAATAATACCTATGACACACGATACTTCGATGATCTAAAAATATGTCAAATAATGCATATAGCAAAAAAGACGTCGGTCAATAGTTTTCGGTAAAGTGAAATTCGGACAAAAATAATTCGGAAAAGTGATCGGTTCCCGAGACGAGATTATGGCGTGTTCTGTGTCTGTAGGTAAACCTAAACATGTGGTATAGTGCGTGCTACGAAAGATGAGACTTGACACAGACTTGATTTGACTTGCGCAGTACTCGATTTAAAGGTAAATTTCTTTAAATCGAGTACTGCGCAAGTCAAATCAAGTCTGTCAAGGCACGCACTATAAGTGCCTAGATAGGTAGGTACCTATACCATAAAAGTAGGTACAGACGCCAGCACATCAAGCCATACCAAACTGTCAAACTTTCCCAGTTGAATATGAACCTTATTGTTTTGTAAAGTTGATCTTCTTTAGAAAAGTATCTTTAATAAAGTTGAAAATATATCAAAGAAATTTGACAGATTGATGTAGCTTAATGTGCTGGCCTCTGTACAATGTAGGTATACCACAGTAGGTTTAAAGTTAAATGGTAAGTATTTTATAGTGGTTTTTGTTAACAGTCGTTCATATTCCCACGATAGTCGTCAATTATTCAAGGAAATTGCTGATTTAATAATAGGAATACCTTGGCAAGTTACAAATTAGACCATCTAATTATTTGGTCAGCTAGGGAGGTGCCTACTACTTGTCCCTATGTAAACTAAACCCCTATAATATAATGTGAGCACTCTGTCTTTCACAGAATCCTTGATCACACTTGATTAGGTACTCTGACTGAAGTGAACGAGAAATACTAATTTCACGACACTTCACAACACGTCATTGCCTAGATTAGCTGAAACTTTATGAATGATTAACTAATAACAACATAATAATAATTATAATGCTCTAGAGTCTAGACCAAATTTCGGTCACGGCCAATCTTAATGCAAATTAACCAAATACGCAGGGAGATGTGTACGTACGGTCGATCAAGCTATTTGGTTTACAGGCAAAAATATTTATTATTCTACTACACTAACAATATTTTATTTTAATTTTTGGAACGTAGTTCCATAAGGGGCTATTTAACGACTTTTACAGATTTTAAACAGACAATCGCGTCAAAATGTGCAGTGTAAATGATTTGGAAAACATATATGTTAAACTAGAATATTCTCTTAATCATTTAGTAAGTGAATATTTTTAATTATATTCATATTATATAGTTTAATTAACACGTGAAGTGGTGTCTGACGCGGACAAAACATTGACAATCACACAAAATCTACCAGGTATAATTAAACGAAACTTACACCATCTTACAGACAATTTTATTATCTATCTTTTAGTATAAGCCTTTTTTTAATTTTGAAAGAATACTACTTTTATTTAATTTTTTCGACTCAACTAACAAAATTTTAACTTTCGACTAAATTAATACCTGGTAGATTTTGTGTGATTGTCAATGTTTTGTCCGCGTCAGACACAACTTCACGAGTTTCATCATTCACACTGCACATTTTGACGTGATTGTCAGTTTAAAATCTGTAAAAGTCGTTTAATAGTCCCTTAACGCGCGTTGCGAAAGGGGACTAGACGGAAAAAATGTAACGACACTTTTTGCTATAGTTGTAAGCCGTGCGGGGCGTGCGCGTGTTTCTCTGTCCAAGCCAGTTAATAATTGTAAATAATGTTATGTAAATAATAATAAATAATAATGAACAACAACAACATATTGTTGTTGTGTTGTTTGTTGTGTTGTTGTTGTTGTGTATTGTTGTTGTTGTTTGTTATTGTGTTGTTTGTTGTGTTAGTTGTTGTTGTGTTTGTTGTTATTATTTTTGTATTGTTGTTGTGTTGTTGTTGTGTTTGTTGTTGTTTGTTGTTGTGTTGTTGTTGTTGTAAATTGTTGTTGAAAGGAACTTCGTTCCATCCGTGTGTCCCTTGACACCTCTCAAGTTTTTTATCTTTAGCACGTAAGTAGGTATCAGGGTTTCCTACGTGCTTGATTTTTTCTTGATGACGTAGGTATATTTTTGGTGTTACCGTTTCTTAATTAATTTGGATGATATGAAGTAGACAAGAGCGAAAATAAAACTACAAACAGAATTATAACCGCTGACTTGCGAAATTAAAGCTATTTTTAACCGACTTAAAAAAGGAGGAGTTTCTCAATTCGACACGTACCTATTAGATATTTTTTTTTATGGGCCAGTGCAGCCCGATTTCGATGATCCTTTTTTTAAATGGATTGTATACTTAGCTAAAAGTTGGTCCCTTAAAAATTTCATAAAAATATTGCCCCTAAGGGTGGAAAATTAAGGGTAGACTTAATTTTTTGGTGTTACCGTTTCTTAATTAATTTCGTTGTTACGAAGTAGGGACTAAAAAGCGACAAAAAAAACTTATTACAAAAAAGACAACCACCTTCAAAAACTTAAAAGTAAAAAATAACTTTAATTTCCCAAGTGCTTTGGTTCTGTTTGTTGTTTTGTATTGCCACCGACTTGCGAAATAATTATTTTTTAATTTTAAGTTTTTAAAGGTAAAAAAGGAAATTTTACGTAGCCACGAGGTCTTGTGATGATAATAATACTGAGATCTGCATAAATGATGTAAAAACCTATAACACTTTACCCGACCTACCCCACGCTTAGCAGTCGCGCTTGTTACCACGACAAGATAACGGGTCTGTCAGTCAGTCCTTGATACTACAAGAAGTGCGAGCCGTAGGCGGTCGTTCGCTTACAATCATTTTTACCAACCTACTACTACTACTAGAGCACAGTATAAATATTAGTAAATAGTAAGTAACTTCTAGGATAGAGTGACATTGGTGCCACACGACACGAGCTAAACTTATTTTAAGCTATTTATATCTCTTTCTCTCCAATGAAACAAAAAAGAGACAGATATAAATAAGAGCTTGTTCATTTGAGTTGAACTAAAATGTTCTAAAATTATAGTTGTCATTTCAAAAATACGGCGAAGTTCAAGGAAAAATCTAATTTCAAATCTGTTACTTAGGCGATTAACACACGGCACCGCGCACCGCCGCGGTTGGCGGTGAAGCGGATCTCATGTCGCATTGATCTCTATTAAATCCGTCGATGCCTAACACACGTACACCGCCTGACCGCGCGTTCGAGCGGTGCTCTCACCGCCACCGCCCCTCCGCGCGGCCGGCCGCGCGGAGGGGCGGTGCATCACACACGGGGCGCCGCATAACCGCGCGAATCATCGTGTGTGCAGGATGTGTTGCAATTTAAAAATAATTTCTGTCTAAATTGTATGTAATGTAATTAATATTATAATAGTCCCTACAAGTATACTATTCTTCCCCACTCTTGCGAGCGTGTCAGCGAGTTGAACTAAATTGACAGGGAGATTTTGATTTACATCTCATTATAAATAAAAATAGAAATAACTATAAATTAAATTGACAAAATAAAATAAATAAATTAAATTATAAATTATAAAAAAAGGTCAGAATCATTAATTCATATAATTTGTTTAAACTGGTCAAATACGCGTTAAATCCAACCGCGCGGACAGGCGCGTAAACCGCCTTACCGCGCGGGGTACCGCTACGAAATCCGCTTTACCGCCACCGCCCTCCGCGGCGGCGCGCGGTGCCGTGTGATAATCGCCTTAGCTCGTATCTGTCGCCGTCAAAGAGAATTTGGTCGCCGTCCTTTTAGTAAAAGATACCAATTGACTAATTTTAGTTTATTTTATTTTGTTTTTGGGACATAAAACAGTTACATGCCAACTAAAAAATCTTAATTTAGTTTGTGATCAAGGGAATTGGCAGTAATCTGCACCAGTCTGCACCATTTGATTGTAGTTCTGTCTCTCTTAATACTGCCTGCCGGTCTTTCAAAAACAAAGTAATTTTGTTTCGATTCACATCATTGTGAAATCTTATATTAATTAGTACCTGAGTTAGGTTTATAATCACAGTTTTATAGTAGGTGTACTTAACTAATTACAAAAGTACCTACTTACTACAAAAGTAAATTACGATATAGTTGCGTTGTCTGATATTATCGCTGTTGTTTTAGCGTTTCGAAAACGCATCGTAAACACGTAGTATTTCAGACCTTCAAAACTGAATCGGTGTGTCAGCAGACTTTCATTTTCCACGTAAATACGTCATTGTTGCCGATACTTTAGTCAATAGTTGTTGTGTTGTCCGTCGTCAAGTAACCAGCCATCGATTTTATTTTACTAGCATAGCATCCACAGCTTGGAAAGCGTTCAGGAAAACAGACTTTGTAAAAAGTGAAATTCGATTTTCAAACAAAATTATGGTTTTTAAAAGTTGATAGTGATTACAACAGAACAGATTTAGGTGTGATTAGAAATAATTGTAGCCCAAGAGATTCTGTTTTAATTATGGCTGCGATTCTTCCGACTGGATTGAGAAATGGGGTAAGGCCTAGTTTATTATATTTTTTTTGTATAATTGACATTACAATCAGCCTTTACACTGCATAAAGTATTCCGTATTATCATTCAAAGTATTTCTCAGTATTTCCAAATACCCACTAGGTATTTTACCTACTTGCTGATAAATAGAAACGTAATTAGGTAATTAGCATGGTTGGCAGGCAGGATAGGTAATAAGCGCAATGATTAATTATTAAAGTATATAATTTAATAAGGCATGTTTTTGAAGTGGTTTGAGCTCTACAGCCTTGCATCAAGGATGCAAAGAAACGTACAGCTTCCGTTAGCCTGCAGTCTTCGGACATCGACCCTGTTAGTTGTTACTGTGTTTCATTGACGGTGAACAATACATGAACTAACAAAGGTTGCGTTGAAATTTGAAGACTTTTTTGTTTTGGACATAATTATTAGATTTTCTGCTTGTGTGTAAACATCCGACCCATACGAAGTTTACATTTACCAGTTTCATGAGGTTCTCGATTATACAGTATTTTTTGTATGTTCGCCAGCAGTGAACCAATTTAAATTACACACAATTTTATATAAACAAACAATTTTATTACTTACTATATAGCTGACCCGACAGACGTTGTCTTGTCCCTTACGTACCTACCTTTTAAACCTTTCCTGAACTTCCACAAATATTTCAAGACCCAAATTAGTCAAATCGGTCCAGCCGTTCTCGAGTTTTAGCGAGACTAACGAACAACGATTCATTTTTATTAGGTATACCTATAGAAGATTTTCAGCCTGTATGGTCCTACTGTAGGGCAAAGGCCTACCTTTCTCCTTTTCAACCCTCTCTGTCTCTGGACCAATCCCTCTTGTAAACAATTTTACCTCTTGTGTTTTGATTTCACAGAACTTACAGAACTAATCAATTACGCTCTGTAATTGATGATTGATTGTCTGTAATGGTCGATATCCTCTGGCACACAAAATTACTTAAGTAAGATCTCTTGAGTGCGTTTCTAAGGAGACTTAACCACACTATTGATCAAATGTCTAATCTTCTGGCCTTGTCTGAAGGAAATACCAAATAATCTACGGTTTCTTACAATCGTTGTATTCTGCCAGTATCCATCGACGCGCGATCTTAGTAACACTTCAAAATTGACCGTTTTGTGTTAAGTTTTTTTTTAATAAAAATGGAGGAGGGAACCAAAAATAATTGTGACAGTGATCACTCTAATGGCGAAGAAGTTGTGACTAAGGAGCAGGATGCGCCGACTGATATCGTGTGTGATGACGTAAATATTGAACCTACTGTTAGTAGAAATAGACATGAAAATGTATTGAAAAAGTGACTTGTAGATATAGGCTTAAATATAACCGGATAGATGACACCAACCGGCACTTGAACGGACGCCGTCAGTTGGACTGGTCATCTCGTAGATGCCTCGGTTATTTTAAATTAATTTTGAATTGTTTATGATTGTCTCTAGACCTCTTTTAACGTGCACT
Organism: Charanyca ferruginea; assembly: GCA_947361185.1. Taxonomy (NCBI): domain Eukaryota; kingdom Metazoa; phylum Arthropoda; class Insecta; order Lepidoptera; family Noctuidae; genus Charanyca; species Charanyca ferruginea. Next base: position 20,624,528 of record OX376069.1, on the reverse strand, counting down.
ACTAGTTACATTTTTCTCACATTTGTGTCCCGTAAATTCAACATGAGTGATGTAGGTAATATTCTATTGTTTTAACTTCATGGAGTTTCTTGCTCGTTCTTCTCCATAAACCTACTGTTTGGAACGAGCATCTAGCCTCAAATTTCTGACTGACTGACTCTTTGACAATTCAAAAGTGCCTGTAAATGGTTTATTTGAAATAAATGATTTGAGTTTGAGTTTGACCATAAACCGTTAATTTCAAAATAAAACTTCTCTAAAAATCACTTGATTTTAGACCTGAAAACCTGATTCATAAAAAGTATGTCAATTTATTGATAGGTGGTATTAATTTGAGCGAGCCTGGGGGTTCAAGCGCAAAATATAGAGGGCGCGACGCGACGTAACCTTACGTACTTTGTGGTTCAAGTCTATCCATTCATTATGCAGGCGTGATGTTATTATCTTGTTACCTACAAGGCTTAGGCTAAATACAGTTTTTGGGTTATTGCAACCAGCCACACAAAGGTTCAGATTATACAGTCAACCAAACAATGGACAATAAGCATTGACATAAAATGGTAGCCATTTCGAGGTCATCACACTCATCACTTTCTTGATAAAAATTATTTTAAGTAAGTACTTACAATGTTTTAATTACGATACGGTTTGTTTTAACAAAGAGTTGGATTGTTAAAATTGTTAATGTCTCATTGTCTACAAGAGTTAACACTATCACTTACGAGATATGTTTATATACAAAGCTCTTCTGACGTTCTCAGTAAATTTTGAAGACGGTACATTGAATTTCTCTGCACAAAAATACTACAATACTAAAAAATATTAAAGACAACTTAGGTAATATTTTTTTTGACATAACATTTACTACGCGAAGAACCTATCCTGCGTGACCCAAAACAAATTAGGATAAGGGCCCTCAAGAATGTGATGATAATTGAATTAGGTATTTCAATTTCTTATTCCAATGTCCTCCAGATCAAAGGCCTGGATGCTAACCGGTATGCGACGAAGAAGACAGTGGCGCAGGGCATGCTTGACATCGCCCTGCTGACATCAAACGCGTCACAGCTAAAATATGTCCTGCAAGTGGGACCAAAGCACGAGTTCTACACGCTGCTGGTAGTACTGATCTCCATATCTATCGTTCTTCAGGTGAGAATCTAAATGTTTCTGATTATTCTTAGGGTTGGGTTTGTATCAAGAACCCAACGATAACTCTTCCTGGTAACTCTTACCGAAGAGATAGAATACCCCTCTGGCGCGAAAGAGAGGAACAGTTTCAAGATCTCCAAAAGAGTTTAACAAGACTTTCCTCTACTTTTATTTAAGCTACGTGGTGGTTTGTATAGTTCAAGGAAAGAGGTTTAGGTACTAAAAGACAGGTAAGTATCTATTACATTAATTAGGTACATACTAAGTAGATAGTAGATAAACCTTAGTAAAGCTTGCGATCTCGATATTGTGTTTAAATCGACTAGGACAGCTGATGAGGTCTCGAGCAGAAGAAAACACGGAACAACAGATGTACTTACGCAATATCATGTGTGCAATGTAGCTTTGATGGACAATTCCTTACCTACACGTCGTCGCATCAAATAAGGATTTACTTAATTCGTGTCCCAAAATAACCAATTCTCTTCAGATTCCTTGAACACCTGTAACAACATTCAAGGTCTTAGGTGGCGATGGGTTTCGTGCTCCTATCACTGAACCTGTGGCGAGACTGCTGGTTCCACCGACCGAGTCATCGGACCTCTGCCCTGAACATCAATTACGGAACTACAGGCACGGCCTTCGTCGTCACTGTGCTGAACGTCCTCGTGTCTGCCTTCGACTCTTCGCTGGCTAGATATCAAAATCTTGATTAAAATGGATAAAGCCGTGCTTTTCAACTGAATTCTCAAACGTGACTCAACTTTTTTCACGAATGTTGAAGCGACTGAAAATTCTAAAGTTGATTGTTTGAAGTTGGTTGTTTGAGAATTTGGGCCGAAGGCCGATGGGGGATGGGTTATCTTGATCTTGCCATCTTTACTGTTTTTGCTGTAATTCAACACCGCCTCATTTTTCATCAAACTCTACGCAACGTTTTTGGGTGTAGACATAGTGTGTGGAGTAGAGTGTTTCCGGCTTCCTAGTGATTCACCAACCAATGCCATTGAATTCGGCCCGTAGGTATAGTCAAAATTACTTAGGTATGTAATTCATTCGAATGTAGGTAAATAAGTTTCATATAACATTGCGGCCTAGATTTTGCGATTGAGTTATTAACCTAATAAATTAGGAACAAGGCTTTGAAACGGAAAGAGTTCCGAATTACCTTCAGTACAATCAGTTTTTTAACGGAAACTCAATGTTTATTAAATTGGTATGGTAGATTGAATAATAACTTTGTCGGCCCTATTTTAATGAATGACTCTAATGAACATTGTAATGTAGAAGGCAGTTGTGTTCCGATGGCTCAGGGTCTTGTTACGTTAAAAAAATATAAAGATGTAAACCTTTGACGTACCATTTTTCAGAAAAATTAAATAAAATTAGACTTTTTGTTTTAGCTTCTCGTTGGATTGCTATTCGTGGTAATCGGTGGCTTGGACCTGAACGATCATGAGGATCAGCCGTCAGCAATGATACTTAATGACATCATCGTAATATTTATATTCGTCATTTCCGTCATCAATATCGTCAATTCCGCTTTTGGCATGGAATATTCGAATAACCCCTTAGTATTAGAACGTCTAAATTACATTAATAGTGAATATTTAAGAAAGGGAAACTTGACTGCAGCTAGTGGGCAGTAGAAGGCCCTAGAGCCACTACTGAGGTAACTATGAATGTTAGAAACTGCTGAACCGCAAGGATCAGGCACCAAGGAAGGAAGATATTTCATTATTGAGTCAGCAATGGGGAACCGCAATGCACCTCGGCCGGAACAAATTAAATACATAAATTATTGTCCGCATTGCAGAAAATATGGTAATCTTATTAAAATATGCTAACTAATTATATTAAGGAAGTAAAACAATACTAGATAAATTAAACTGGTACACGAAATAGAGCCATTTCCCCTAATAAAAATTACAATAATTATAAATATAATAATTTGCTAAAATTAAACGAAAAAGTTTTGGCAAAAAAAATGGCCCTGGGCATATTTTTTAAAACCTTGAACGATCAAGTAGGTACCTTCCTATTCTATTAATTTGAGTTGATTTGAAAAAAGAAAAGTCTACAGTTAGGTACCTACATCGCAAGACAAAATTATTATGAAAAAGCTGAAATGAAACAACATTTAGAGTTAGTTAGGAAATTAATTGCCAAATAAACGCGTGCATTAGAGTAAAAAATAACAGTAGGTAATGACGAATATTTAGCATAGTCTTCATAGCTCAGCACGAAGAAGTTTAACAGAGGAGATGGCGTTATCGAATTTTCGCATAGAAAGATGCGTGACACTTTTTCAAGTTAAACCCTGCCCACTTCAGGTCTAGCCCTGCTCACATTTAGTCAAGCCTTTTTTCCTAACGATGAATAGCAAAAGCTAAATGCTGTCATTTTCTACGTGGTTTAGCTAGACCGTATATCATGCTAGATGTCTCTATGACAATAATAATATGTATTCGCAACACAGGGACGAACTTAGTAAGTAGGTACCATTTTTTTTTTGCGCGTTGTAAATCCTCGTGGACTTCCTCCGTCGTGGGGGTGACGGAGGGGCATGCCGGACTCCTACCGGCCAAAACCATCGCGGTTCCACCTCTGCCTATGGCCGGGGGTGCGGGATTCACATGAGCATTCACCGCTCCCCCGACGGGCCATGACCTGCTGTTCTTCAGCAGGTCCCACCTCCCCGTGCGGCCATTTCCATAGCGGCCGCACCCACTCTCGAGTGGCGCGCGTGGAACACTGCGCCGCCAACTCGGGCCTATCTGGTCGGACGACGGACGCCCCTAGTCCGCCGCCCGCAGGCCATTTCTCATGGAGGTCGCAGATCGTTTTGCGCTCTTCTCGGGCGCACGGTGCGTCTCCTGCGCGAGGGGAGAGAGGATACGACTTCTCTCTCCCGCTCGGTTGCCTCCTTTGCAGACATGACCTCCTCGCAAAAGGAGGCAACCCCGTCCCATGCCCTCTCGCTCTCGACCATCGATTGAACGACGGCCGGGGCGAACTTAGTACCTGCCTTTTTATTTTTTGCAAGGATTTTTCTCATAAACATGGGTTAACCGGCGCTATGAGCATCTCCTCTATTATACTTACTTCGTGGTTACAACCATAGAGTTTCTTATATAATATCTATGGTTACAACACAACAACCAAAAAAATTCTAATCTAAAGCATCACCACCTGAGAAAGGTCCACTCCAAGTGTACTCCGATCCCAATGCAGTTTTATAGCTTTATAATAATGTTCGTGTAATTTAGGTTCTCATACTGATACTTACTAGTAGAATAGGTACGGAATGTCGACGCACAAAATATCGATAAATGCTACTACGATGCTACAAAATTGCGATGCACGATGCACGTTATCGCGATAGATCTTCATTGCGATACTTACTACTAGGTACTTGACTTCGATGCACGTTACCTACCGCGATAGATCTTCACTGCGATACTACTTGACTTCGATACACGTTACCGCGAGGAATCATTTCTACGGAGCTACTTGACTTCGATAATCTATTGCGAAAGATCGTTACTGAGAAACTATTAGACTTCGACATACCTATTCTTCTTTCTTTAAGCTTAACATATCAGTACTTAATCTCCTGTCAATCTTGAGTTATTCTTCTTCTTTGTAAGAAGTCCGATTTGACGTTTCTTCTTTTGAACTTTGTATGAACGTCAACGTCATCATCATCATCAGTCGAAAGACGACTACTGTTGAACATAGGCCTCCCCCATAGAACGCCATAACGAGCGGCAACCTGCGTAAGAGATCGAAAAATAAAATTCATAATCCTAATTAATTGCTATGTTCCCATACACTACTTATATATAACAACTAGTATCATTCGTAAGCATCATGTTTAACATAGCTGTTAACTTTGTAATGAAAAAAATGCACACAAAAACACGATTTAATCGTTGTTTTTTATATTAAAATATACAATTTAAATATAGATTAAATTTATTGCACACAAAACAAAGCAATTTAAAAGATGGCATGGATATTTTAACTTAAGATGGCATTGCATACATATGCTATAAAAAGAAGAAGCAAAACAAATGATCCCCTGATAATTAATTGGTTTATTTATAATTTTGGTACTACCTTTTGTCCGCGGCTCCGTAAAAATGATTCTTCTCGGTAACGTGCATCAAAGTCAAGAAGTATCGCAGTGAAGATTTATCGCGATAACGTGCAGTGCAATTTTGTAGAATCGTAGTAGCATTTATCGATATTTTGTGCGTCGACATTCCGTATTCTACTCGATACTTACATATTTAGGTAGGTATTTTGTAAAGTTGTTAGTTATTTTTTTAAATTTGCTAACAACAGATCTTTGGTCACGCAGGCAAGCGCGGGAGTCCTCGCCCTTATTATTTCCTCTTTGGACGGTGAAGCCAACCACAAACATAAGAAGATCGCCGATCGCCTGTACCACACGTCAGTCGGTATGATGACCGGGGTAGTGTTCTGTGACGTCATCAAAATGACCTTTGGCCTTGACCCCGCGCTTTCCCTGCAAGACTATCTTGGGAATAAGACTTCGAGTTTGTATGATACGTTCTTCAGGGTTGGTAATGATACTCACTAGTATGGTCACTGCTTATCTAACATAGGTCCTAGAATCCTAGCTAGGATAAGTCAAGCAAGTGCCATACGAATTTAGATAAGAATTTTAAGATTAGCCAAAGGTCAAACGCTAATAGGTTCAATATTGGATCTATAGCACAGAATACTTAATAGTACTACGTACAGAAGGGACACTCCCTTCCCCGCGCTACATCAGATACCGCACCGTCACCCCGCACTAGGAGGGGCTAACCGCCGACTCTTTAGCCAGGGCGCTCAAAATCGTAAGAATTGCAGCGCTGTAGGTACTGCTGACACAAACACACAATTTTGCGATTTATTTTGTTTTAAGTTTTATTTATTAGTTTTAATCTCGATGATTCATTTATTTTCCAAGTTTTCGTCGTTTTACAATATTACAATTAAAACTTCCGTAATAATAACGTATCAACATTACCAGCTATTAATATTGCTCTCTCTCTTTATTTTCTTAGTTATGTACTTATGTCCCTTTCTTTCACGTTCTATTCATTCTTTGAATTGAAAAGTAGTAGCCTACGCGTCGCGTCGCCCCATTGTAATTATTATTATTGTAATATTTTAATTAATTCTTAATTTTTATATTTAATACTTTTGAACTTAACATGTAGGTATGGACATGGACGGGTTCCGAAATAAATGAAAAAAAAAAATTGCGTTGCCGCGTAATGGTACGGGGCGATCGTGAATTCCATATTTTGTAATTAGGTAGGTAGGTACCTTAATTTACCATTATTGATGAATAAATAAACCTCTTTACATAATAAATATTATAATATTACGTTTATGTCATTACAAATCCGAGTATTCAATATCAAATATCATTTATTTTATTTCTTTAAGAAATAAATAATTGAACGCTCGGACAAGGTCACTTCTGAATAATAATGCTCGAAACGTTCGGGTAGTTCCGTCGTCGTTCGGTTCACCCGACGCAAAGCGCTGCACATTTCGCGCCATTTTGTACGCCACGACATCCAACTGATTCAACCCTACTAAAATTCACGCACACATTTGCACGTGTACAGACGTCATTTGGTTTTGTAGTAGTAATAGGTAATTATTTTGCAAGTTTTGTATGAAGTGTCCGAGGTGTGTCTATAGTTAGAAAATCTGGAGTATCTAGTAGTCCATGGATAGAAAATACTTACTACAATAAAAACAATGTCGTCAACTAGTTAATTATTTGTTACATGTGCATAAGAAGCTAATTAAAAAGGCTAAATATTATTACCTCAGCGTTCAGTAGCCTGAGTATTTTCATGCTCACGCAATGAATTCACTGTTCATATCTTTTGTATCTAAGTATAGTGTAAGGTAGTTAGGAACTTAGAACTAGGTACAGTATTTTTACAGTCCATCCAAATATAGGTAGGTAAGTACATTTTACATAAACTTATATTCGAAGAGGTCAAACATTTGAGGAAATCCAACAAGTTTCATTTTATATTAGTTACTATGTATTTTACTCATTTTCGTTTACGTGTGAATTGTTTTCTGGTTATCTGTGTAAAAAATCTGCTTTTTTATTATTTTAACTTTTTAACCGACTTCAAAAAGGAGGAGGTTATCAATTCGAATGTTGTTTTTTTTTATGTATGTTCGGGCATAACTCTGTCATATATAAACGGATTTGCAAAATTCTTTTTTTGTTCGAAAAGGGATTAAATATTCCGAAATGGTCCCATATAAATTTTACCAAAATTGATTTAGCCCTTTTTGAGAAAATCAACAAATTCCGATAAAAAATACTTAGACGACGTTTTAGTTTCTTCAATCTTTGGGGATTTACAATCTCTTTTAAGTGTGCCGCCGTTTCTTAATGCACTAAAAAGCGAAAAATAAAAAGTTCTTTCAAAAAAAAAAGAAAACCGCCTTCAAAAACTAAAAAGTGATAAATAACTTTAGCACAGAACACATATTACTTTACTTTCGGAAGTCGGTGGCAATACAAAACAACAAACTCATAGCCGCCGCCACCGACTTCCGAAAGTAAAGTAATGTATTGTGTTCAGTGCTAAAGTTATTTATCACTTTTAAGATTTTGAAGACGGTTTTCTTTTTATTTTTGAAATAACTTTTTTTAATGTTATCTTTTTTATTGTTTTATTAGGTTGCTTTTTATTATTACTTATTCTTTTTCCATTCTTATTTAAAGAATTCACTCATTCACGTTTTGTGAATTGTTTTCTGGTTTTTTGTGTAAAATTTAATCAGCTTTTTTTGTTATTTTTAATGTCATCGTTTTTATTGTTAGTTACTTTTTATTTTTACTTATTCTATTTCTATTCTTATTTTAGCCTGCATTATTTTTTACGTGACTGTTTTTTCTTCTTTTGTAATATTTTTTATTTATGTTTTTTTTTTTCGTTTTTCATCCGTAGGTGATATCAGCAATAGTGGCAGTAGTACTCAGTTTTATTTTCAACATCAACCATCAACCGGACCTACGTAAAGCCGAAATATTAAATAATATAAGTTTGATCTTCAAAGTCTTCAGTATTACCGTCAATATCATCATCAGCATATTTTATTCAATGCAAATAGATAGTGATGCACGTTTTCTCACACAGTAATATATTTTTTTAATGTAATTTTTACTCTCATTTTTATGTTGCTCTTTATAAGAATCTCGTAAGACAAGTAATGTTTTAAGTATTTTGCTTTTCTTCTTTTTTATTGTTTTTTACTTGCACATTATCACAATATTACAATTTGTAATACTGTGACATTATTCTGCTTAGCTCGAACAAATAAGCCTGCTTCAAAGATTTTGAAAAAATTTGATTATGAATCTGAATTATACGATAGATATTAGAATATTTATAAGAATTAGGTATTATTTCAAGTTTTTAAAAAGTAATATAATGTTACAAGTAGTTAATAGGTTTTAAATATAATGAAAGCATCCTTTATGAATGAGGTGATCTTTAAATAGATAGATATTAGACTTAAGCAGTATGTTAATACTTTCACTATTTCTAATAAAAACTTAACAAAAACATTTTTTTTTTCTTCCTTTTTCATTAGCTACAATAAAATAAGTATGTAGGTACTATGTAGGTACCTTCAAAATAGCAGCGCCAAATCACATTATTTTAGAAGGTAGGGACCACATACGAACTACTAAAATACTAAACAAACAGGTACGTAGGTATTAGGGCAGAAACTATTTTATTTTCATAATTTCGCGGCATTTTTTGTCAACATAGCCATAAAAAAATGCTGGCAACATCGCTGTAGAGATAGTCGGATTTCAAAACGATCCAATTTTTTTTCACGGAATGTTTTTGGTGCCACTACAAAACCATACGAGGGAGCTGTACAATAATATTTATATTAAGTATGGACTTCATCATCAACAGCCGGAAGACGTCCACTGTTGAACGAAGACCTCCCCTATAAGCGGGGGGGGGGGGGGGGGGTTACGGTCTTCATCTGTAACCCCCCTATTTACACTCAGCCCCTATCACTGCTCCTGCCACTGCCGGAAATACTGCCTTCTTTTACGTGAGTATCGAAACGAGTGAGTGTTACATTCAGCCTTCATAGTTCTTACATTCTCGCGCTGCCCACTTCCCTGCCCAACAGGGCTGAGTGTAAATGTGGCTTAAGAATATATATGGGGGGTTGGCAGAGGTAAAGAGCACGACACTTTAACAGATTCTTCGTATACAGAGGGTATACATATTCTGTTAAAATGTGCCTCTGTATACTCAGAAGACAGATAGACCCAAGAAGCTTATCGATAAAAGTGGAGGCAGCACTCTAAATACCTACCTAAGTGAAACCAACTGTGGGCAGACGCTCTCTTTCTGAATGCATACATAGGAAGAAAACACATATCATGCACTGTCTCGTTTTTATGGTATGCATTCAGAAAGAGAGCGTCAGCCCACAGTTGGTTTTACTTATTTGTTTAGAGTGTTGCCTCCACTTTTATCTATAAGCTTCTTGGATAGACTGCGCAGAACACTGACAGTGAAGTCACCAAAGCAACAAACAAACAAACAAACTCAAAAGCGAATACCTACCTACAATCGCGTCGGTACTGCACTGACACGAGAAAACACCGCACGAAGCGCCGCATCGTTAAAAAAAATACAAATGCAAATTTAAAAGCGAATACAATCACAAGATTGTATGTAGGTATCCGCTTTTGATTTGTATTTGCTTTGGTGGCTTCACTCTCATTGTTACGCGCGGTCTATCTGCCTTTTGTTTCAAAGTCAAAGTCAAGTCAAAGTCAAAGCATTTATTTCAATTAAACCATTTACAGGCACTTTTGAATTGTCAAGGAGTCGATCAGTTAGTCAGATAGTTGAAGCTAGTTGCTCGTTCCAAAACGTAGGTAGGTCTCTATGGAGAAGAACGAGCAAGAAACTCCACGGACACTCTTTTAAATCAAGTTTTTACAAAGTTTGGTTACATTCTTGTTGCTTCTATATGTGAAAACGATGAAAGTAATCTAACAATACAAAACACAAAAAAGAAGCAAGATAAAGTGGCATCTAATCCATGGCAGATAAGAGCTGACCAATCTCCACTGACAGCGCCCGTTCACGAACATGACGCGTGAATCAGCACCATTTAGCTCAACCATTTTGAAGGGAGCCGAATGATCCAACACACGCGCCACCATCAGCGAGACATTTGAGCGAGCATGACAATACTCCCAACCGCCATGTTAATTTTTGTCAAACATAAAGGTATTAATATACATGGCTCCATGGTATTCACATTTACAAAATTGAAATAATGCTGCTAAATTATACAAAATTAAGGTTTCCAATGTATATTATTTTATCATATGAAGTGTGATAAGTTAATAATTTAAAAATATCTATATAGGGTGACTGGTAATTAGTGTACGATACTTAAACACGTGATTGTGTTCATGATAACAAACCACTTTCCCGAAGAAAAAATGTTTTTTGCACTGGTTCACTTTAGGTCACAGACGAGCGCGCGCGTGAACTTCATACGGCCGGCTGTTGTGTTATTGTGATAAAAGTGAACCAGTATAAAAAACATTTTTACTTCGGGAAAGTTGTTTTTTACCATGAACACAATCACGTGTTTAAGTATCGTACACTAATTACCAGTCGCCCTATATATAATAATAACGATACTCGTTACTCATGTCAATAGAAAAAGGGGTAGGAAACATCCTTTTCTTCCAATTTGGAAATTCCCTAAACTGGCTGTGGAGCAGGACCAGCATTCAGCCAAGCATCTTTATCATTGATGTAATCTTCTAACTTATAATATGCTTGTCTACATAGTGTGCGTTTAATACATGTTTTAAATTGTTTTTCATTCAATTGTAGAATATCAAGTGGTATTTTATTATAGCATTTTACACAGTACCCCATAAAAGAAGTATGTACTTTTGACAATCTGAAGCTTGGCTGATCTAATTTGTTCCTATTTCTAGTATAAACATTATGTCTGTCACCTATTTTATTAAAAAGATGAAGATTTTTTCGAACATGCATAATGTTTTCATATATATATTGAGAAGGTACCGTCATGATGTTAATCTGTTTAAACAATTCTCTTAGAGATTCGCGTTTGCGGAGATTATAGATTGCTCTGACAGCCCGCTTTTGCAGTATAAAAATAGAATCCATATCTGCAGCCCGTCCCCATAGCAAAATACCGTAAGACATTATACTATGAAAATAGCTAAAATATACTAGCCTAGCGGTATCCACGTCTGTCAAATGCCGGATCTTTCTGACAGCGTAAGCGGCCGAACTTAACCGCCCTGCAAGAGATGTTAAGTGAGGACCCCACTGTAGCTTGGAATCAAGCGTAATCCCTAGGAAAACAGTCCTTTCGACGAATCCAAGTATGTCCTTATTCAATACAACGTTACATTCATTACTCTTAACATTCGGCAAAGCGAATCTTATGCATTTAGTTTTCTTCTCATTTAATACTAAATTATTTACAGTAAACCAATTATGAATCTTAAGCATGGCGTCATTTACGTCGTCAAGGTGCTGTGCCCGTCTATTTACTCTAATCTGAGTCTGCTTCAATCCTTCAACAACTAATACATTCACGGATTTATAGCTACATTCAAACCATACCCTGTGCCTACTACGGTAGCGCCATTTTCGCGGGTTTTGGAACTCTTACCTTGCTGCATAAATGTGGACAATTTAACGTTCCCCCATATGAGATAGTGCACTATCTCATCATCATCATCATCACATATGGTTAAGAGCATGCTCTTTACCTTTACCACAAAGTACGAAAGGCTGCGGCCTCAATCTATATTACTATACTCTATGGCTGCGGCGTACTCTATAATGTAAGAATAACTGACGACGACGCGACGCTCACGTCAGCTCACGCTGTGATTAGTCACTAAAGTGAACCAATGATGATGCTCTAATCTCTGCTCTAGTATATCTCTATGTTATTAGTATAGAGCAAGAAGCTTATAGGTAAAAGTGGAGGCAACACTCTAAATACCTAAGTGAAACCAACTGTGCAGGCGCTCTCTTTTTTGAATGCATACATAAGATAAAGAAAACACATATCACTGTCTCGTACTTATGTATACTGCCCACAGTTGGTTTCACTTAGGTGTTCAGAGTGTTGCCTCCACTTCTACCTATAAGCTTCTTGGTATGGAGGGTAGAGGTAAGGAACACTATCTCTTAAGGGAAGAAAGTTTGGAGAAAGTTTTTTTAGCAATTTGTTTTCTGCTTATTTTGTCTCAGTCTATGAGCCCTCTACGCTCGATCCAAACAAGTGGCACCGTCTAACAGCTACCTTGATAATTCAACTTGTTTAACTGATATCCATATTACTGAAGACGTTATAGAGAGGGAATTAAAATCTTTAAACCCATCCAAAGGAGCCGGACCCGACAGCATACCACCTAACTTTTTTATAAATACACGTATTAATGTTTGTACTGCCTTGTACATTATTTATAATAGGTGTCTATTTGACGGTGTTTTTCCTGCTATCTGGAAGCGAGCATTTGTCATACCAGTTTATAAAAGTGGAGACATAAATAACGTAGAAAATTACCGTCCTATTTCTATCATCTCTACCATGGCAAAGCTTATTGAAAGGCTTGTACACGGTGTCATCATCTGATAATACCAGAACAACATGATTTTGTGAAACGACGCTCTACTACGACGAATATTATGACATTTACCAATTTTCTGTTTGAAAACATGAATGGTAGAGTCCAAGTGGACACCGTGTATACTGACTTTCAAAAAGCTTTTGACAAAGTGGATCATGCATTGCTCTTAGAAAAGCTTGCTTACAATGGTATACGCGGTAACTTGCTTCACTGGTTTGTTTCGTATATTTATAACAGAAGTCAAAAAGTTGTTGTAAATAGATTTGAATCTGACTTTATGGTTGTCCAGTCAGGTGTTCCCCAAAGATCAATTCTAGGCCCCCTACTGTCTGTCATATTTATTAATGATATAAAACAGTATTTTGGTTAAATAACGTTTTTTAATGTATGCAGACGACATAAAAAATTATAAACCTTGTAAATCTGTACATAATTGTTCTCTTCTTCAAGAGGATCTTAATAGACTTTATGCTTATTGCGTAAACAACAAACTCTTTCTCAGTCTACCTAAATGCCAAACCATAACCTTTACAAAAAAATAAAAATAAAATTAATTTTAATTATCTAATAAACAACGTACAGTTAAATAAAGTAACCTCTATCTGTGATCTGGATGTTACTCTACATTCTTGTTTAGGTACATTTCGACATACACGTTGATAACATAATAAATAAAGCTTTTCGTATTTATGGTATGGTTATTAGATCCACCCGTGACTTTGTGCGATCGTCTACATTTCTACTATTGTACAAGATTTTGATTAAGTCACAATTAGAATACGCCGTTGCTATTTGGAATCCATTTTATGTTAAATACAGCGAGAGACTAGAGATGATTCAAAAAATATTTTTACGTACCGTTAATTTCAAATGTAATAAGTCTAAGTTACCCTATGAACATTTACTAAAACGCTATAATATTTTGAGCTTGGAGTCAAGACGTTTGCTTCTGGTTTCGATGATGTTACACGGTATTTGTAATAATAAGTTTGATTGCATGGATATCACCAATAAACTATGTTACAAAGTACCCAGAACAATACATCGGCGAGCGGTGCGTGTACCCCCGTTGTTTCATATGGAAAAGTGCCGAACTAACGCCGCGCCGCCGCGCCGGTGTGCGAGCACCTCTTCGTCGCCTTCTAGAAACTTATAACACACACTCCATTGACCTAGACTTATTTGCCTTATCCAATAAAAAAATTAAACGTATGGCTATAGACACGCTATTAAATAATAATGATTGACCTTAATTTTACCTAGCCGCAAATAAATTAATGTATACCTAACCGAAAACTCGGCAACCACTCTTTGATATTTATTACATGTCTGCTTTGTTTTGCCGTATTCAAACTTATTTGATAATTAGTGGACAATGGTGTGGGTTGTATGATTATGATACCTTATTTATTATTTCATCATTGTACTAGTTTATGCATATTATAACTGTTTTTGTCTCCAACAAATAAAATAAAAATAAGGCGCAGGGTATGGGGTATGGTATGAATGTAGTCATAGATCCGTGAGGCGTGAATGTAGCAGTTGTTGATAAGATTGATCATGTATATCACGTTCCAAATTTTTTTTGTCAATGACTTTTAGCCACAGAGTACTTTTATATATGTCTTTTAGCCTCGGAAACATTAAGGGACCAAACCACAGACGCGGAATGAAATACAGCGCCACCCCACATATTTTTTGGAAGCGTTCGTGGAGGTGCCGCTTTATAAAAGTGATTTAGGGACAAAAAGTCGACTCAGCTGTTCAAGCAGCTGGTACGTACGGTCGGGAGCGCGTGTTTATATGCGCGGACGTATCAGCGGGTATTAAAGTACCTATGCCGAGTTAGAAAATTTTTACCCGGTCGCGATGGCAGTGGCTCCCTTATATGGCACATTTTAACGGACACTTTCATATACAGATATCGTGTTCCTTGCCTATAGCTTACCTCCATAGTATGGAGGGAGGGTAGAGGATCTGTGGCTACATTCATACCTTACCCTGTGCCTACGCTAGCGCCATTTTGGCGAGTTTTGGAACTGTTACTTGCTGCATATAGCTGGACACTTTTCCAGCTTTCCCTGCTCCTTACCTCTACCCTCCATACTCTATAGTTATTAGTGAATACCAAAAATGATAAAACGTCAATCAAAGACATTTCTTATTAAGGGTCTGTTTCACCACTATAAATTAAGTTCCCATTTATTTATTTATCGGATTGATTTCGCGCATCAGCTTATGAGGTCGTTCGCTGCTTATCCGAACATTCCTGTAGTAAAGTGAATTTAAGGCCTCCAGCTGGGGCAAAGAACTTGTAAACTATGCCCTGGTGCACAGGGTTCGGGCTAGCTCCAACAGCATCCTGAGGGCATTCGCGCAGAGGTTCGATTGCCAGTGCCTGAACCATTGCTGTATGGTTCACTTACTGAACAATCGAAATCAGTAGGTAAGATGTGTGTATTTTAATTATGTGTATGTAGTCTATTTAATTGTTTTGTGTTTTTGTTATTATTATGTATAATGTGTGTGGCTATGATATTTTGTTAGTCGAATTAAACGTTTTATTATTATTACGTATGTATATATGGTATGGGCCTCGGCTTAGAGCGTCGCTGGAGGAAGGCTGCAAAGGGACAGGCTGTATCGGAACTCGATTATTTATGGACGAATGTAAAGCTACAGGCTCAGCGGTGCGGGCTGGCACGAGCAAGGATTCTTTTCTTCTTGTTCGTGACACTTGTCAGAGCGGTCGGGGTCATCATGAGTAAGGTTTGAACAGGGTTTATTTACCGCTAATTGTACGAAACTTTACACAAGCCAGTTTCAAGTTGCGAATAAATTTTGAATTTTTGACAGTTTATTACAAAAACTGCCAAATATCAATTTTATTCCTCGTATCAAAGAAGAATAAAATGTACCTATGTTCATTGTTACAGAAAAAAGACGTGTAAAAGTTTGGGTGAAATTCGCCTTTGGTCATTATGCAGGTCGTTTCATACAACTTCTGTTCCATTTTAAAATTAAATTAAGTCTATTCAAAGGTGGTAAAACAATGCCTTTATTATTTGTTGCAAAAGTGTCAAAATGCGGTATAGCTTTAAATGTACATGACATCAAAGAGTACAATATCTATACACATGACATGACATGTATCTATTTATCTAATAATACGTCTATGTTTTTAATACATAATTGTTGAGGTAAAATCATCGGAATACACAATCAGATTAACTAAGCAAATGATAATTTGGTGTAGCATATCATAATAGCGCAGACGTGATCAAGATACGTAGGTAATATTATAATGTCCAGCGGAAAGATGGTTGTGTACGGAGGGCGAGGGGCCCTTGGAGCTGCGTGCGTCAAGTACTTTAAATTTGCGAACTGGTGGGTCGCAAACGTTGACTTAAACCCTAACGATGAAGCTGATTTCAATATAACCATACCTAAAAACTCTTCATGGGTGCAGCAAGAAGAACACGTTGTGAAATTTCTAGGCTCGGCTCTGCAGGGTGACAAATTGAAAGCTGTTATTTGTGTTTCCGGCGGTTGGGCGGGCGGAAACGCTGCTAAGGAGCTCAGCAAACAGGCGGATCTAATGTGGCGCCAGTCTGTGTGGACTTCCTCTATTGCTGCTACGGTTGCTTCCAAATACCTATCTGCAGGAGGACTGCTGGTATTGACTGGTGCTAATGCTGCTTTAGAAGGCACACCTGGTATGATTGGCTATGGTATGGCCAAAGCTGCAGTTCACCATCTAACAAAGTCTCTCGCTTCCAAAGATTCTGGTCTGCCAGACAATTCATGGGCGGTTGCCATACTTCCTGTAACATTAGATACAGAGATGAACCGGCAGTGGTTGCGTACATCTGATTTTAGCACATGGACATCGTTATCTTTCGTTGTTCAGCTGCTAGATAAATGGATCTTGGGTGAAAGGCGTCCACCGAACGGTAGCCTAGTTAGACTCGTCACAAAAGACTATATCACGAAAGTGATTGTGCCTCCAAAAGATACGAATAATATTATCCTTAATTAAGGATGGAGTGGTTCAGTGTAGTGTGATTAAATAGGTCCCATGGTGTCAGAGTTTTTATTCTTTGACCGGCGAATTTTACCAATGAAACTGAACGTGATCAGTTTATCTAAACCGCGTACAGTTTCATTGGTTAGTTGCAAGAGCGTCGCCAGGACTCGCCGGCTGATGACCTGGGGGGGGGGGGGGGGGGCAAGTTGATATATGGTGAATAGGAAACCGCCCTTGGTCAGTAATTGTGCTTCAATTTGGTTTTGTTGTAATGTTTACTGTTTTTATTGACTTACATAAGGGTATAGAACTGCAAAATATATACTTACCTTACGAAAATATAATTTATACCTAATTCTCTAGACGTTTTTTTCCTAAGTGGACTTGTAGCATTGTGAAAATTCAATGTCCAATCAAGTCCAATGACTCCTCTGTTGCTGTTTGGCGTAATATTAGAATATGATGCAGTGTAACAATTTGGACTAGGTAATGAGGAGTGGAAATTAATTATGATATTCATCAGAGACAATAATTGGGTTGTCGCTGTGTCGTGGACACTGCACATGCCGTGTGTTGTACCATTAGGTGTTCGTAAATAGCGGCGATCCTCCGCCGCCGTGCGCGATGCGTCACAGTTCTCACTCAATGTAACGAATTCTTTGATCCTTTAGCTATCAAGTGGTATAAGTAATATGTAGCTATACTCTATAGTGTCCTCCGATTTTGTTATCATCAGTTTTCTAAATTGCTTCCTACTAAGATAGCTAAATTAGATACGACTTTACCCTTACTGCGCCAAGGGAATAGCGTCCCATCCACTAAACGTAAATGTTTACCGAAATCTATGTAGGTACAGTCAAACAGTATAATATATATATGTATAGTAAAGCCTGTAAGCTAAGGTATTTGGCCGGCGCAGTGACGGCCCGCGACAGCGCTGTCGGCGAAGCAAAAATAACAGATCCTATAAATTTTCACAGTTATTTCGTTAGTTCCAAATACAGCCACCGGACCATTAGTTACTGCACTAATTAAATTACATCTTTGAGGAATAACTGGGTAGGCCGATAATATTGGTAAAGATTGCCCAGTATTACCAGTGTGTGTGTCTGAAATGGCAACTCTACATAGAATGATTGAAAATGAAAATGTGGGTCGCTATTATTATACTGGGAACACTGTATCAGCTGACGTATGAAAAGTTTGGGTAGCTGTCAAAATCACTGTCAGAAGAACTTATATACGTTACGTCATTGTCTTTTGTCTTTGTCAAAAAGTTATGTCAAAGTCTAATACAAAAACACACACTTTATCACCGTTTTTTGTTTAACGTGAAATGAGTACAAAGAAGTCCTAGTATTTAGAGAATTGTAATTAATACACGCAACGTTGCAGCGGATTAATTACCCAGAAAACTTTGTCCTTCATTCATTGTCTCTTGGTTATCCGAACGACAAAAAGTGAGAGTCGGCCGAGGTTACCGCGCCGCGCAAGATATAGCTAGCTTTACTTTTACCAGTAGGTCTATACTATAGTCATACATTTACATTCAGTTGAGTCTGCACCTCGATAGTGGTAAGACGTGATAATAATGGCAAGCGGAAAGATCATTGTGTACGGCGGGCGGGGCGCCCTCGGTGCTGCGTGCGTCAATCACTTCAAATCGGCCAACTGGTGGGTGGCGAATATCGACCTAAACCCTAATGACAAAGCTGATTTCAACATCACAGTGCCTAAAGACGCTTCGTGGGTCCAGCAAGAAGAACACGTCGTAAATGAACTAGCCAGCGCCCTGCAAGGTCAGAAAGTGAATGCTGTTATTTGTGTGGCTGGCGGCTGGGCCGGCGGAAACGCCGCCAAGGAGCTCAGCAAACAAGCGGATTTAATGTGGCGCCAGTCTGTGTGGAGTTCCTCTATCGCAGCTACTGTTGCATCCAAATATCTATCTGCAGGAGGACTGCTGGCATTGACCGGTGCTAATGCTGCTTTAGAAGGCACGCCTGGCATGATTGGCTATGGTATGGCCAAAGCTGCAGTTCACCAACTCACAAAGTCTCTTGGGGCCAAAGATTCTGGTCTGCCGGACAACTCACTGGCGGTTGCCATACTTCCTGTGACATTGGATACGGAGATGAACCGAAAGTGGATGCCTAAAGCTGATTTTGGCACATGGACACCGCTGACTTTCGTGGCTCAGCTGTTTGACAAGTGGATCAAGGGTGATGAGCGCCCCGCTAGTGGCAGCCTAGTTGCCCTTGTCACTAAGGACAGTGTCACTGAGCTGATTGTCCACTAAACTTGCCAACTTAGATATAAGTGAATGATGTCTCAAATATTAAGTACCTATGTTGTTGATAAATGAACTGTTGTGTGTAAAATTATTTGTTAAGAATATCCTTCTTGTTTAAGTACTTACTTAATGTGCATTTTAAACTTAATCTGTTTTGTTATGCTGCATTTTATGTGAGTTAAGTTAACAGTGTTTCTAAAATTGTTTTAATAATATGTTTCTTTCACTTTCTTTTCTTCAAAACTTAGTATTGTAAGACAACAACTAGACAGTAATCTCAAAGTGTTTGTCATATATGTAGTAGAAACTAGAAAGTCATGTAAAACATGTAAACTGTACCTATCTATGTGATATTTAAAAATATACTTTTATTAAATGTGAAGCATTAAACATGTTTTTTAATTAATTTCTGATGTAATGGTTCGTCACTGATAATGGAGGTCACTTGGAACAAGTTATCTACTTAGTCAATTATACTTTGATAATGAATGAATATTGAAAAATTTCAACATGCAAGAAGTACCTATCTCAATGATATTATATTATCATTGACCTATCTTGAATAGAATTACTGTTTTACAATGGAAATAAGGTTGTCTTTCTGAAACTTGTAGAATTGTAAAATAAAGCATAAAATATAAAAATCATTTTGCTTTAATTTGGAAGCAAATTAGCTTAGTAATTATGCCTGAGTAAGGTAAATCCCACACTACCCAGAATTAGGAATATTTTAATGACTCACTTTACACATAGTTGTTTTTCCCCATGGTTTTCCTGTTAGGAACTCACAACAGGTTGTTTTTAGTACTTAAATGTTAACTTGTGCCAATTTCTATTTTTTTTATTAAGCTTTTGGAAATTTAAAATTAAACTTCTAAATAAAATGCTTGGTTAGCAAATAATATTGTTTTAACATGATTTAGGGTCACAGATTATTGCTCCCGTGTGCAAAATTACGTACCTATGTGTACTAATCCACACTAATATAAAATAATGCGAGTTTCTTATATTTTTGTTAGTTTGCATTCACGGCTAAATTACTGAACCGATTTTAATGAATCTTTGATACCGATTAAGCTTGAACTTCAAGTAAGGACATAGGCTACTTTTTAATCCGCGACTTCGTCTGCATCCCCAATAATCGACATTCAAGTGGGCAAAAGCGAATCCTTCATAATATTATTATGATTAGTGTATCTAAGTACCCACCCTTTGATTTTTTTACATGTACGGTCACCAAAAGAGATAAGTATCCATGTCGTCGGGAATAGTTGAAATTTACTTAGAAACCGATAGGTGTTATAGATTAAAATAAAATACAATTAATAGAGACTAAACAGTTCAATAATTTAATTAAATTTCATTTGAAAGCCTCTATTGGTTTTTGAGTAAACTTCAACTATTTCCGACGACATGGATACTTATTTCTTTTGGTGACTGTACCTAAGTAGGTACCTATGGTAGGCAGGTACCTAGGTACTGAATATTATGTAAAATTATATTGTTGCGTAAAATTACACTGGTTAAAAGAATGTTACTGATCCAGTTTTGATTTAAGTAAGTACCTACCTACATACCTATTGTGAAACCATTTAACCACTTTCACCTACCAGCTCAGTTCATTGGAAAGTAAGCACTTAGTTTGTTCTTATCACTAAGAGCTGCTGGTGAAAAATAGACCTTAAATCGAACGTAAAAAGCAATGATTACAATAATCTTGAACGAGACGAGATTAACTTCTTAACAAGTTATGCAAGTATTGTTTATTGTATATTAATTGGATTATTTATAATGTAAATAGTTAGTATAGGCATACTGCAAATATGTAGGTAGTATACTACAAATTTTACCTATTTATTATACCTAGTAGGTAGGTAGGTACTAGGTATAATAAATACTTAGGTAAAATTTGTTTGATCGGATTTACCTATTTATTTACGGTGGATAATTAATTACAATGGAGACTTGAAGAAGTGACATTGTAGGTAGTGTACAAGAGTATGCGCAAACCTCAGACCATTAAAAAAGCTTTTTATTGGTCTGAGGCGCAAACAATGGTAGTGTACTGCCTCGCTCCTATAGACTATGAGAGCGAGGCAGTAGATACTTACACCACCAGTGTTTGCGCATGTCTGTGAGCAGTCCCAGCGGACTATGAGTCATAGTCCGCTAGGACGGCCAACTGACACGACTATTTTCTATGAACACGACCATGCAGGGAGAGATTAAGGCGCAGTACGTCTACGTTGGTCCTGCCTGGTAAGCCGTTGGGCCTTTATGCTTTCCGAGACATGGCGGTTTCACACCCAATAAGTAATAGGTACTATACACTCCTCGCCTTGGGACTTAAACACAAGACTGAGACCACAAAGTCAGCGGTAGGAGTTACTAAATTACTTGCTGGTGTTATTTTGTACCTATATAGGTAATTTAAGATCTAAAGGACGAAATTGAATTCATTAGCAAAATTTTAAGGAGTGACTCAGACCACGAACCAACAGCTTTCATTATGGAGCCAACTCAAACAGCGCGAAAAAAAAACAGCTGTTCCATACAGAAGTGCAATAGGTAGACGCGCTGTTTGAGTTTGCTCCATAATGAAAGTTGTTCAGGTTCGTGGTCTGAGTCACTTCTTAAAAATTTGCTAATGAATTCAATTTCATCCTGTTTATTGCTGTCCCTACAGGCTCCACAGTTTTGCTTAGCTTTAACCTATTCTCTTCTTCAATCGGTTCCTCATTACTGAGGAGCGTAGTCACTCTCGCCTGGCCTCCATCGACTCTGGTCCAAAGTTGCCAACACCACCTGGGCCCTGTGGCACAAATTACCTAAGGTTGCGGCGCGCCCCAGACAGAGAGTCCGCTTAGAACAAACCATTGAGTTATATGTACTACGTAGTACATTACCTATGGAACAAACCGTCATTTTTGGCACGCACACATTGACATTACGTTTATAGGCAATCTCAAGCAGTTTCAAGTAGACTTTAGTCTCGACTGTCTTGACATAGCGACACGTGTTGTCAAAATGAATAAGCGATATTATTACGGTTGCAGTGTATTTGGTTGTTTAAATACAACTAAAAACTGTGCATACACGTTCTTCAGCTTCCCAAAAGATACTGAAAGGTAAGTAAAACCCAGTTTTCTCTATTTGGTAGGTACAGGTAGGTACTTTTTGAAACTAGCCGCTTTGATAACGGTCAATCATTTCACTTTATCTCAAGAGTGTTAAAAGCAACAAAAGTACTACAGTTAAGAGACGCCAGTCATCATCATCATCAGGTCATTGGGTCGCCACGAGACGCTCGTCATTAAATCCCAAATAATATTTTACTTGCAGTAATGTTTCTTTATCTAGACGCACGGCAGTGTGTCAGCCAAGTTCGGGAGAGAACGGATAACGCAAAGTCATGTGTATACTTACCTGTTTTATATTAACCTCTTAATCGTAGGAGTGACATAGGCTATGTTTTTGCGAAAAAATAAATAAAGTTCATTAAAAAAAATCATATGTATTCATTTCAGACGAACCTTATGGCTACGTTTAATTGACAGAGACGATGTAAACAACAAATGGTCCACATGTCATCGAGTTTGTGAGGTCCACTTCGAAATTGATTCTTTAATAAAGGGATCAACCCGAACTCTTTTAAAACAAGGCTCTGTTCCTAAACTTTTGATACCTGTCAAAAAACTTGAAAATAAAGAATCACAAGCAACTGTGGAGACTACCGAATCATGTACACAATTTGAAAAAGTTCAATGTGACTACAATTCACAAACTGCAACTCACCTTTCTGCTAATAGTCCTAGAAAAAGAAAGCTTAAAAAGGATGTTCTTGAGTGCAGAAAAAGGCTAAAAACCATGGCTGCACCAGAAACTGATGATAAGTTGTATAACTTTTTTTGTTAACTAAGTATTAGCTGACACCCGCGACTTCGTTCGCGTGAATATATGTCGGTGTACCGACACAAAACCCCACACTGTAGTGTGGGGTTTTACAGAATGATAAACACCAATTTTTATGGTTTAAACTACAAAAATTACGATTTTCCATACATACTTTCATGTTTGACAAATCCTTCCTTATTCCTTGTCTACATTATAAAGGGAACCTCTAGGTCCAAAGGTTTGGGCTGGGCGTTGATGAGTCAGTCAGTCAGTCAGGACATTTTATTTTAACTTGATTACACTTTCTATAATAAATCTCAACTCTTTTTCGCCGAACTTGGCGCCTATTTACATTAAATTTTTTGGTGGGATTAAAATGACGTAATTGTCGTTTCATGACAAACAGGAAAATTTGGTCATAAACAACTTGCAAAGAGTTTCAACCAGTGTCCTCAGATTATGAAACAAAAGGCAGATAGACCGTGCGGAACACTGAGAGTGAAGTCAAAAAAGCAAATACAAATTCAAAAACGAGTACCTACAACGCGCTTCGTGCTGTACTGGCACGAGTCAGTATAGCACGAAACGTCGCATCGTTAAAAGAAACAAATAAAAATACAAATACAAATTCAAAAGCGAATACAATCACGAGATTGTAGATATTCACTTTTAAATTTGTATTTGCTTTTTTGGCTTCACTCTCAGTGTCCCGCGCGGTCTATCTGCCTTTTGTTTCATAATCTGAGCCAGTGTCAATAAAATTCAATAATGTCAATACAGTAGCAACCCTATCATATGAGTCTGTCAAGTTTAGGTAATTATTTTCGAAAATGGCGGGAGCGGCCCTTCTGTATACTTTATATTTTGTGCCTGTGGTGTAAAAATTACTAGTTTTAATATTTCCTGTTTCTCAAAAACAGGTACTAGACTAATAACTAATAGTAGCAGACTAATAAAAATATTAGGCTGGCTTGGCTAAATACACATACATATTGGTACATAATATTACCCATGCCTCTTCCCGCCATTTTTGGATTCGTTTAATTTTCAACCGACATATAAACAAGAATTCTCAATTCGACAAGTATATATTTTTTTATGTTTGACCACCCATTACTTTTTTCGGTGTAATCCGATTTCGATGATTCTTTTTTAATTGATAGTGTACTTAAACCTCATAGTTGGTCCCACTTAAATATAAATTTCAACTCCACTCCTAAGGGTAAAAAAATTAAGGGATGACTGTTTTTTTGATGTGAAACATCTATAGCCGCACGTAAAACCGATTTCTGGCGTGGCGACGCGTCGCCACGCTATATGGTGGTATATATATACAGTCTATACGCAGTAGTGTGTACGGTGTGGCGACGCGTCGCCACAGTATAAGTATTAGGACTATCGTAGTCGCCATGCGCAATCGACTGTGCGATTACCGAAGTCACTGATTAAACGAATTAAGTAGTCACGATTTGAAATAAATTCGTAAATTTTTGTATTTAATGAAAATAAATATTTATTCAATAAATAGTCATCGTTATCTGGAAAAAAATCGTAATATTTTATTTTATCATTTTATGACATAGGTACCTATTTAGTTCCTATCACAATCTGTTCTTTTCTGCATATTACTTTTACAAAATAATGTCGATGTTTCACATCTGCCAGGCGTCCCGTGATGGCTCATTTGTTTTGGTATCACCGTTTCGTAATTAATTTGTATCTTAAGAAGTATATTACGGCTGGACCCCCCTTGGGGGAGACCTATGCCCAGCAGTTGGCGTCTAAAGGCTGACATAATAATGATATGAAGTAGGCACTAAAAACCGAAAAGACTGCTGTGCCATCGATAATAAGAAGAAGAAGCGTAAAAAAAACTTTTTTACTTTTTGAAGGCGGTTGTCTTTTTTGTAAAAAAATGTTTTATCGTTTGCACCTACTGTCTGTGTACTCTGTCTGTGTGTCAGTGGCTTTTGAGAAGTGCAAGTATTACAAACAAAAGACATTCTGTTTCGGGGTTTCTCAAACGTTTTATCGACGCAGGATAAACGAAAAAAGTAGAAGAATAAGTGGAAGGGTCCGTATCGGACCACATTTTATAAAATAAAATTGGTAAATTTGACGAATAATTTTGGCAAATCTTTTTACAAGCCTTCTGAGACTAATAGGTTTATCAGTGTAATTTACAAGAGTATTTGATAACACATTTTTCTAAGAAACCAAACTGAATTTACTCAGGTAATTTTATCTAATATTTAGTAGTTGGCAACTAGTAGCTAATATTTTACTTCCGTAGCTTCGAGAAACGCACACTAGTTAACTTGTAAAAAATATTAGTTCATGGACTAATATTATTAGTCTAATAAGTTTTGAGAAATAGGGCCCTGCTGAAATTAGCTTAACACCGTAGCTTCTCTTACTTGGTCAGATCATCGTGTTGACGTCCGGCCCGGTGTTCTCTTTGTCTCTTACCCTCGGTATTGCTAACTATAATTGATTCTATAGAAACCTTACAAAAATGTGTAAATGATTTGAGTACGAGTATAAGGATCCTTGGTCGTGTGGTGCCGGCTGCGAATAGCACCACCCCAATTTCTACCTGTGTGTCGTAGAAGGCGACAGAGGGATATTGACTAGAGGATGGGCAGCAGCGTCCCTCTGAGTAGCCTAATAGCTACTGTGATCGCGAACGTGTATCGGCCAAGCATGGCGATTACTGCGGGACGGGGGTGCAGCCGTAATCGCCTTAGGGACGCCATAGTGGGCGTCTAAATAATGAGACACGATGATGAGAAGGATTGACCAGTAATTCCAAGACAGAACGTCTCTAAAAAAACACTTGATTTAAGCCCTGAAAATCCGATTAATTTTTAATTTAGTGTAGAATTTGATTTTTAGTTGCTTTGAAATTAATAAATACTTCGGTACTCGGTACTTAGGTACCGCAACTGATTGCGCAATATTTCCCATGTGGTTTCATGATTGTGGTACGGTCAGCAACAACAGTAGATTACACACACACATATTACATTTTCATATCCTCTAAAAAGACACAGAAACAAATACGATTCAAGTAATACTTTACAGTATTGCAGGTCATAGTCAAGAGTTTATTTTATCTTGATTTTCTATTCTGTCCGTATTTCCTTCTGCACAAAAATTATGATTTAAAATTCTGAAGTGTTAATCGACTTTCGTTGTTGACTGTACCACACTCTCGGCTCTCCGAACAAGTTAAAAACATTTTTACCTAGTTAAAAAAAGCTACTCGGCGAACGGAGAAGTTGTTATAATGCTCCTATGCAATAAAAAAATCTGTAAGCGCCTTTTGAAAAAGATTAGCAGTCGAATGTCATTACGAAATTCTGATCTATCGTTTCGGAACTCGTAGATCTATGTAGGCGGTCTGGGGGAATCACGTTATCACGTAGTAGGCCTTTTATATTTCATTACTACTTTTGTACCATTGTTATTGTTAAATTAATAGAAAACTACAAGCATGTATTTGTTATTATTAATAATAACATGTTTTACTCATTAATTATCTAAACAATACAGGCATTACCTACGTTAGGTAGGATGAAACGAAACTTAGAATGCAAAACATAAATTACTTAAAACCTTTTTTATTTAAAATTGGAGTAATAGAAAACAAACATAGAACAACCGAGCGCCCTCCAATCGCCTCCACCCCTACTTTACAGTTGGCGTCATTAAACGGCCTCTTTTCACTGAACACATGATCGGTGATGTCACTTCGGTGAGCGATTTTGGATGTATAATATTATTATTATTATGGTTGGAATCGCAACGCCTTACTTTATGAATTAGTATATAGTATTGCTATTACTAAACTCACAGGCGCTGTTGAATTTACTGAGATACTGTGCACAAGCCCTACATTGTACCATCATCTGTTTTAAACTTTACGTAGGTACGCTCGTTTTCAGTCTGTTGGTTTATTTCGTTTTGTAATTGATAGAGTATAGAGTACTTTAGGCATGTTGTATCTAGGCGGGATAACGACTCCTTAGAGCGGCTGGTCGTACAGGGAAAAGTGAAGGGAATCAGATCACGCGGCAGATGACCAATGTCCAATACGATGAACTCACCAATTAGTGAAAGCCGCAGTAGGAAACCTCGTATCTGACTAAGCCAGACA
The DNA here is from genome assembly GCA_947361185.1 of Charanyca ferruginea. NCBI lineage: Eukaryota > Metazoa > Arthropoda > Insecta > Lepidoptera > Noctuidae > Charanyca > Charanyca ferruginea. The sequence goes on along the minus strand of OX376069.1, from coordinate 20,597,263 downwards.
GTCTGGTATCAGGTTTAGATGGCGGGAGATCGTGCGGAGAGCTGTGTCCACCTCTAACACTAGTCTTTGTCTAACACCGAGGTGGACGCCTCGACGTGATCACGACCGCCCTGCCAAGACCGAAACGACAGAGAAGAAGAAAATTCTTCTTTATATTAAGTCCTCCTCTATCAATACCTATAGAGGAGGACTTAAGGCGCTAACAAGCGACTCTTGCAGATTTTAAACTGACAATCACGTCAAAATGTGTTGTGTAAATGAATTGAAAAAAATAGAATGTTAAACTAGATCATTCTCTTAATCATTTTGTACCTATGTGAATATTTTTGATTAAGTTCATATTAAATAGTTTAATTAAATCGTGAAGTTGCATCTGACGCGGACAAAAAATTTGATAATCATACAAAATCTACCACGAAACTTTTACTATCTTACAGACAATTTTATTATGTATCTTTTAGTATAGGTACGCCTTTTTTTAAGTTAAAGAATACTATCTTTTATTAATTTTTTTCCACTAAACTTTGAGAGTTTTGGACGCAGCGCATACGATTCTCTGGTCGCTCAAGGTCGCCGGCGTATATCGTCGCCTTAATATTCTATGTACTATTGTGGACACACCCGCCTGACCACCACCAAGTTCATTTTTGCTTGCACTCAAAAGATGGAAGCGCTCTCTACCCCGCCCCGTTGATTTCGCAGGCGCCAAGGGAATTTTTTCTTAACTGAGCAGGCGGAAAAGGTCCGCGATAGTACCTATGTGGTAAAAGATTTACTTATAGGAGAGAAACAAAACGTTTAGGTATAAATAAAAAGCATTTAATCTAAGCCATAGTTTGACTTACAGTATAAAAGCTTATTGCATAATCACAATATGTAATCAGCCTAATTGCTTATTCTATAGACCTAAGTATAAATAAATTAACACTTAAATTAATGACAATATTACTTTAGTCCTACTCTTAAGATAGATCGTAGTTTTACCTACGTAAGTTATACTTATGTGGTATATTTCTTATTTATTATAATCTCACAGTAAAAAATCGGTTTAAGTAGGTATAATAATTTTCTTTTGACTCCAAAAGGTCGGTGGTATTTCCACTCTACGTTTTTACCACAGTTGTAAAACGATCTAATAAGATTAAAAATGGTTAACGTTCGTAATTATACCACCATGATATTATATATCTTTATCCAATTTTATTTATATACTTATAGGTTATTTTATATAGGTTTTTTGCTTGCACACACCAAATGCAGATCGGCATGAACATCACACAAACGTCACAGTATAAGTATTAGAACTACCGTCTATCTTATAAGATCAATGCTATTATTTTTGATCGCATAGAAGCTATAATGGAAGGACCTATATATACATCATGAGGTTTTCCATTGTATAATATAGACAACGTACTTATCTATGCGCAAGGTTTTCCACAAGACACATAAAACTGTGATTTAACGTGCTGCTAACGTAGTAGGTTCTGGTAGGTAGGTACTGCAAACAGTGTTACCCAGTCTATATAACACTGGGACGTTATAATAATAATTATACTTAAATTAGCAGATATGTACAGCCTTCCAAAAAAATCGCATCGTAAATTCCACGTTCAAATATCGAATTTTGATTCTAAAACATTAAATCACTGGCATACAAAGCCAAATCTTGACATGTTGTAATATTGAGCAAAATGTAGTTTTCCACTATCGTCTTATCGACCGACGACAGCCCTCACTGTGTTTCTCAGTAGATCAGTGACGAGTTCTGTCGTCTTGATGATCTTGTAGCCGATCTGGTCTATGAGTGTAATGGCTGTGGAGTATGGAATCGGGAGGTCCGACACGGGTCGCAGTGGAAAACGCGTCGGCTGCGTGTTGGTTGCTGCACTAGCCCACGTCATCATAGTCGGTCTGGAATGAGAACATGGCAATATTTTAGAGTTTGGTAATAGATATTTTAATTGGATCGTAGGGATTAATAATGCCAAAGTTATCCACTCAAACAAAGACACTGCCATTCATTGGGCCAGTTTTCTCAAACATGTTGTTCATTCAGGGTGTATTTTTACACCAAGGTTAAAAATACATAGCTAATTAAATTATCTATTCGGTCAGCAAATTAAATTGAGCTTATTTCTCTTAAATTTTTTTATTATTTTAAAGTTTTTCTAATTACCTAGGTACCTACTTAATTGTGTAAATTTTCCAAAAAATAAAATAAAATAAATCCAGCATTAAAATAAGGAAAAGGCCTCTTCTCATACAGAGAAGGTACGAGCATTGATCACCACGTGCGCTCAAGGAGGATTGGCGATTTCAGACTTATATTAACTATAAGTCCTGGTTTCCTCACGATGTTTTTCCTTCACCGATGTCAATGATGTCCAAGATAAACTTAGAAAGTACAGTACGCAAAGGAGATAAGTATCCATGTCGCCGGAAACAGTTGAAGCTTACTTAGAAACCGATAGGTTTTTATGAATAAAATAAAATACAATTTATAGAGAATAAACAGTTCAATGTTTTAATAAAATTTCATTTGAAAGCCCCCATTGGTTTCTAAGAAATCCTCAACTATTCCCGACGACATGGATACTTATCTCCTTTGCGTACTGTACATATGGAATTGAAAACATAGGTACTTGCTTGAGTTCGATTGCGAATCCACAACTCATCAGCTCAACTCAACTTCGTACTTGAAAGGCGGACCACAAATTCATCAGGATTTACCATATCAATTTATCTAGTTGTTTTCCTACAAGTCCTACCACCGCTTTTGCACATGCATAGACACGTGAATTACCTTTAATTAAATGCATTAAATTATATAAAAAAAACTATCAGTACACCATACATCACATTATACATAAAGGTGACTTCATTTTCTATGCCGTTGCATTGTGATAAAAAATACTTGAATAATCATAACGCAACATAGATACAATAATAAGTTGTCGTATCTGCATTTTATTGCAATTTATTATAAGTAAGTTGTTGAAGTGCCAATTATTTGACGCATATGGTTTTATACATAATTGGAATTTATAGTGTAATGCAACGACAGGCAATTGGCTGCAAAACATATTGAATAGTACTAGGTAGGTACTATGATCACTATGGCGTACTCCGGGTAAAAGTCTAATAATACATAATTATGGGTGTGTGTGCGAGGAGACAGAAGAATTTGAATTAAAAGAGGGAAACAGAGAACTTGTACGATCCGACTCAGCCTGTGTTGCGCTCCCAAATGCTTGCAATGCAAATGCTTGGCTGGATGCTGGTCCTGCTCCACAATGACAAGGGCATAGATTAATTGATTATCATTTGAATTGTCTTTAGTTTTTTGTTGCGCGTTGGAAATCCCCAAGGACTCCACCCTCTATCGTGGGGGTGACGGAGGCTAAAACCACCGCGGTGTTTTACCTCTGCCTATGGGAATAAGGTAAGTTAAAAAAGTTTCGTTATGAAGTGTTACTCCCGTTATGTTATCTAGGTAAGTAAATTACATTTTATTTTATTTATTGTATTAGGTTTACCAACAACTGTTTACACTGATTACAGAGACATAATACATTCAATAAACTAAATTATTACTTAAAAGGTAAACACCACATGCACATAAGCCTGTCAAGGTATATAAGATACAATTTAATGAACAGTATGTAATAGCCCAAGCCCTATACGGCACTTACCTATTAAACTAAATGCTTATCGGTCGACTTTGGTTGCGCACAGAATATATAGTATATCAAACTATTTAGTTTTATACATATATTCTGTGACTTAGCCTTAACAATTAAGATCACAGATAGAATACTGCTGCCATTGAGATCTTTGAACTGTTCGTAAAAGCGTTTATCTTGGTGAACTACTAAACCAATTGAGCTTAGTTCTATTAAAAAAACTCATCCCGCCATCTCTCAATAATTGACTTCATTATCAGCCTGAAAACGTCCACTTTTGGACAAAGACCTCCCCCATAAGGGGGCGGTTCCCTTAATTGACTTAATTACGTAAAATTTAGTTAATACGCCAAATGCCATTAGTACTATCCAGCAATAACAGCACATCCCTAACTTATATTTAACTACTTACTTACTACTACCTGCTTTACTTTTTTTTTTTAGACTAGATTTAATATTAATCCGCGTCAAAAAAACAAACTGTTTAACCTTTTTCCAACGGGTCGACTTCCAGTTTTACATTTAGCGACTGCCTGAGCGATTGTCTGAGCTCCACAACCTAGTTACTGGGTAATTAGGTTGTGGAGGTCGATACCCCTGGTAAGATTGGACGTCAAACTTCCTGACTTCTGACTGTTCATAACGACTATCAAAGATCTACGAATGATAGTCGGGACCAACGGCTTTCCGAGGCACGGAGGCCGGGACCCCTCCGTGCCTCGGAAAGCACGCACTATGTAATGGTTGGTCACCGATCCTCGGGCGACCGCGGCAAACGTAGCTTAACCATGACCTTCGGTTGTCAGATACGAGCTCCACGAAAATTTATTAGAGTCGAATAACCAAAATCATTATCCATACTAATATTATAAATGCGAAAGTAACTCTGTCTGTTACGCTTTCACGATGAAACGGCTGATCCGATTTTGATGAAATTTGGCATGAAGATAGCTTGAACCTTATGAAAGGACATAGGCTACTTTTTAATCCGCGACTTCGTCTGCAACCACGATAACCGACATTCACGCGGACGAAGCCGCGGGCAAAAGCTAGTTTACAATAACTTTGAAAAATGCGGAAAATTTGAGGTGTGTTGGTTGGTTTAGACACAACTAAACCCAATTAAATATACCGTTACACACTTTTATTTTGTTTCCGTCCTAAAAAGAGTTGATGCCTAAATAATGATCATCATAATTTCGGTTGTAACACGCCCACCGTTAAGTCGGCATCATTACTTACACCATTATTCACGGCATATCTATGGCACACACACCGTATAACTAATAAATAATATTATTTACACTGTCATGGTACCGCCTACAAGCATTTAGTAGAAGTAGCTCGGCATTAAAAGCCAGGGCATACTATAATATATTATGTTTATTATTTATCCTATTACAATTAATTTATTCACAAAATATTTTGGCGTAAAATCAGTCAAAACTATTTATTTGCCCTGATTAAAAAATATACCATTACCGTACGGTAATGATATTACACTAGCCACACTATTTGGCACTAGTACTAGTGATGTAATATAAGGTAAAAACCACACGTGCGTAATACGCTACATCTATATTAATCTATATTAATATTATAAAGCTGAAGAGTTTGTTTGGTTGAACGCGCTAATCTCAGGATCTAATACTTCGAATTGAAAAATTATTTTTGTGTTGAATAGTCCATTTATCGAGGAAGGCTATAGGCCCATGCGAAGCCGGGTCGGGTCGCTTAATATGGATACAAGGAACTCTATGTCTTCCCTACTATGTTACACCCTGCATTTTGAATTCAATTAAAATATACACACAATTCATAAATTCATAATTAATAACACCTCGTTCCAATTAACCTTAGTTAATACCGAGGCCGTCAAATTACTTTCAATATGATCTGAAAATACTTTATTTGATGTTGTTTTAACTTGTTTGGGATTTAAATGCCAGAAGTACAACCCGTTTTATAGCAAGCTTTATAAAAAAGTATACAAAACACATATGAATTGAAAAGCTTTAAGTATTTATAAGTTTATCTTGAACATCGGTAAAGGAAAACACAATTGGGAAACCTGAACTTTATTTATTTATTTATTTACTCAACATAAAAATATCCTTATAGACTAGACCCTATGCGATATTGTAGCACAGTCTATAGCAAATTCTATAAGTAGTTATTCTTTCAAATTCACCCAAAGTGTAACAGAATATCTTATCTATAGAAATAAATAAAATTGAATTGTCCGTTTGTAAAGTCAAAAGAACAGTTTTTTACTAAATGCGTTAGTATTATATCATCTGTTGTAAATGCCTATGAAAGTACATACGGTAACTTTACCAAAAAATAATTTTTAAAATTGTTGTCTGTCTATCTGTCTGTTTGTTCCGACTAATCTCTGAAACGGCTATACCGATTTTGACGGGACTTTCACTGACAGATAGCTGATGTATAAGGAGTAACTTAGGCTATTATTATTTTAGATAAAAGTTAGGATTCCGCGAAAAAAAATGAAAACCCCGCTGATACCCGACTATCACGTGGACGAAATCGCGGGCATGAGTACGATATAAAGTAATTAATAAAACTTTGAAATCGCCAATCCACCTTGAGCAAGTGTGGTGATTAATGCCCGTGCCTATTTAGGCCTTTGCTACTACAGTGGGAAACTAAGAGCCTGCGCACAATGTAACGCAGCATAATAGAGCTTAAAGTCATGAAGTTACACTTCAAACTGTAACTATAATGGCTGTTAAATAGTTAAACTATGGTTAAGGTGTTATGTTTTGTCATATAAGAATCCTCTGCCGTGCTGTGGCACTAGTGTGTGCAGATCCTAAGGCCTGGACTCCACCGGAGCGGAGAGGAGAGCGCGGGGCGACGCTTTGAGGCCCGGACGGAGAGGAGATGTCTCGTAAATAACCAATGGGACACTGTATTGCGTTGAAACTAAGCGGTAAGATGTGAAAATAATGCAAGCCGATTGGTTGTTCGAGACATTTCCTCTCCTTTCCGCTCCGGTGGAGTACGGGCCTGAAACGGTGCGCAGATGAGCGGTGCGAGGATGTGTAGCGGCCTCTTTTCAGATGCGATTAAGTCCACTGATCCATAGTTTCCGTACCTACAATACTACATCTAACAAACTCAGCCTAGTGAATCCCTCGCTCTGCTAAGCCGTTTCGTTTCCACCAGAGCTGCGCTGAGCGTGGCTAAGTAAATAAAGTGATTACATTGGTTCTTAACAAACACACCCGCATCCCTCGCTACGCATCCTGGCTTATTTCTGGTGGAAACGCAGCCTTATTATTATTATACAATAACAATGTTTACCTGGGCGGTAAAGGCCTCGTGTTGACTGGCTTCATGGTGGTCGTAGGCTTGGTGGTGGCCTGCGTCATCGGCCTCGGCGTCATGCCCGCTGACGACGGACTGCCCATCATCAGCTCACCGTCGTCTCCAAACCTGGAATATAGAGTAACAGTGTTTAGTGAACAGTGTTGTGGATGCTGAATAACTGTAGCGGTTGGTTAGAAAGAGGTGTTTCTACTTACTCAATCAACTCAATTACTAAATTTACTATTCAAAAAGTTTTTTACGAAAAAGACAACCGCCTTCAAAAAGTAAAAAAATAACTAACTTCGCAAGTCAGCGGCTTTGGTTTTGTTTGTTGTTTGGTATTGCCACCAATTTGCGAATTTAAAGTAATTTTTTACTTTTTGAAAGCGGTTGTCTTCTTTGTAAAAAAACTTTTTTTTTTCGCTTTTTAGTGCCTAGGTACTTCTTATCATACAAATTAATAACAAAACGGTGACACCAAAAAAAAACAGTCGTCCCTTAATTTTCTACCCTTAGGCCCTGGGGTGGAATATTTTGTTGAAATATATACGGGGCCAACTTTGACGTTTACACTATCAATTAAAAAAAGAATCATCGAAAACGGACTACACAAAAAAGATAAGGAGGTTCTCAATTCGACACGTTTTTTTGTTTGACCACGCATGTCAAACAAAAAAACGTGTCGAATTGAGAACCTCCTTATTTTTTTGAAGTCGGTTTAAAAATAATATTGTATTTATAGGTGGAATCTTGGACCGTGGTACCGGTCCCAAAAGCCCCACGAACCCTTTTGATCAAGTTGATTTTTTCACCGTTCCTAGGGATTGGAGATCTAAGTACCTATCTATCAATTTGATTAGTAATTTCAGCTTGATAGCTACACCCGTCCCTGTGAAAAAGGGTCTGGGCAGACGGGCCGCGAAGTGTCCTATAAGGTTCCATTTTTCCTTTTGAGGTACGGAACCTTAAAAAGTATGACAAAACATACTTTAAACGGCAAGATCATAAAAAAATAAAAATTGTTACCGCGGACAACGCAGATCCTGGTGCATGAAGTCAAGTGCCCATTAGATTGGTACTAAGACAAAAGTAGGTAGGTCAGTACAGTACCTACTACATAATAGTAGTACAGGGTCTCCCTAGTTTGGGGTCAGGTGGCCGTGTGTGAAATGTCCCCACATATTATTATTATTATTATTATTAATGTAAAAAAGTTAACGATGTCATTACTAGTAGGTACTACGCAATGTAAGTAATTGAGTAGGCCACTTAAGTACCACTCTTCAAAATGTGATACTTTCTTCAACACAACTACTTAGCAAATAACGGATATAATGAGATGTATGACAACTGTAAATATGACCCTCTTAAATGAATGGGTGAGGCTAGAAACAAAAGTAAATTACGCAGAACAAAGATACATCATACATATAAAAATCTTCTGTGCGTGTGTATGAAAGCGAACTCCTCCTAATCGGCTGGACCGATTATGCTGAATTTGTTTGTGTGTGTTCCAATGGTTTAGATTCACAATTGGACCCGGCAGGTGGCGCTATAGTTGGGTTGCAGGACAACGTCTGCCTGGCCCGCTAGTTAACTATAAATACGTAAACGGATTGAAAACTTGAAAACTACTTGGCGTTTTGGCACGAAGATACTTAGTTTATAGATAGAAGACGTGTGCTTAGAACGGATTTAACTTTGACTTCTATACTGCCGGGCGAAACTGCGAACAAAAGCTAGTGGGCACTTACAAATGACTGCTTGGTCCCCCTTGCAAACAGTAGACATAATTATGTGAAAAAGATTATGTGTTGTAAGTTCTTCGACACCTATACGGTATATTATAAGAATTTATTCTACGCCTTTAGCAATCAAACAAAATAACAGTAGAGCGAACAGTGTGGTAGGATTGGACATCCCCAAAGAACTTCATCTGCTATCGTAATGAGTTCTACTATTACTGAATAGACTGATATGTTTAGTTATTATAATAATTATTCATATGATAGACCACAAAATTTATAATAATATTATTATTATAAAACCAATTTCTTCAGGGACCAACAATAATCACAACTGAAATCAATAAGAATCGTGTAGGTAGGTACCTATTGTGACTTTGTAAATCAATGGTTGTCTTGTGACGAAAGGTTAAAAAATCTTAATTATACGAACTAAAAAATTATATTCTCAATACTTCAGAGTGTGATTGGGAAGCTAGCCTACAAGTATGATGAAAGTCAAATCATTTATTTCAATTAGATCACTAAAATGCACTTTTGAACGTCACTTACAAGAAAAATTAAATACCTACCTTTACAGAAGGTAGTTTCGTATGGAGAAGAATGGGCAAAAAATTCCATATTTACTTTTTTTTTGTTTGACCATAATTATTTGCGGGGCAAACGTGCGCAGAGATCGCACAACATCGGGAAGTTTGGAAGGAGAAAGCGGAGCGCTTCGCTAACAGTGGATACAAAAAAATAAGCAATAAAAAAAATAGTTTTTAAATGTGAAGAGGTTATTCATAAATTTTGGCAAATAACCTTAAGACCTAAAGCTCTCGAAGACCGTGTGGGCTCCTTTCTCATTGGTTAACGCAAATACCTACCGTTACGAATTAGGAGTCTAGCCTGTAATGGACATGAGCAGTCTTTATGAAAGACTTAGGTAGGTACGATTAGAATTTCAAGGTCCAGTTGAATTTTTAGATGTTAGATGTTGTAAAGATTGATTAAAGTTTTTACTAAGTTTTTAAAACTGATTTGATTTTGATGTAAAATAAGAATAACAATGAGAACTATTGAAATGTTTTAAAATAAATTAAGTTCTTTACGTGACCTTTATATAACTGATACAAACAGATTTAAATCCAAGACGTGCCCTCTCCGTACATATATCATAACAAGGAAAAAGTGACAATGAGCTCATGCATCTTGTTAAAATAAAATTGACATTTTCGTAACAATTAAATGTAACAAAACGCGAATACCATCTGAGCGGTGCGGCACAACTAACGATTGAAATATTTAATAACAACTACCCGAGATTTCAAAAACTTAATGGTAACATTAGTAATTATTCATCCATAAATCACTCACTATTTATTTTACCCTGACACACATCAACACATCATGTGTAGATTGAGTAACAGTACTTACCTATCTACTTAGTGCAATTAAAAGTAATTAAACAGAAGTAATGCAAAATCTCTCCACTTAAATCTAACAAGATAATCTTAATCCGTATTCATGGGTAACTGATTGTTGCTATGTGCATTGTTATTATAGACCAATCTCAGAAATATGCTATAATCATAGAATTACTCGGAACATAATTAAGAGGCTCACATTAAATGGCAATTCAAAGTGGACGATAAAATATAGCTCTTTCGCGTTTTATTTAATTCGATCAGCCATTGTTGATATTAATTGCGTGAATGACAGGTCATTAATTATGGCGTCAAGTTAACCGAATGCAGTTGAATGCTATGCCAGTGTTTTAGATGGAGCCACTGCCTGTCTGCAGATCTCCACAATCTAGTTCTGAGTAACACGATCATACCCCTGGTAAGACTGACTACCCATATCGACTGTCGAAGATCTAAAAATGACAGCCAGGACCCAACGGTTTTACGTGCTTTCCTATGCAAGAAGGTATGAAATGGATGATGAAGAAGAAGTTTTCTATGGACTAACATCATTGGGGAGTTATAAGTAATAATATAAATAATTAGAAATTAAACGAACTTACCTAAGTGAAGTTCCATTTTAATTGTACGAACTGCATAGTCTCGAAATGATAATGAAGACATGTAGTAGTCGCATCCGCTAGCCTTATGTCACGATTTTTTAGAGCTTAAGTAGGTATCCCAACTCTAGAAAGAAACTTGCATAGGCACAACACTATACCTGTCATTTAGTTCAGAGGTTCAACTTATAACAGTTATAACATATAGGTATAGACATTGATTATTTTTCGACAAATATTTTTTGTTTACAGGGTAGAAATTATTTTTAAATAAGTTTGGGGAGGGTTGGGTTATAGGTTATCATTTCGAGACTATGCAGTTCGTACAATTAAAATGGAACTTCACTTAGGTAAGTTCGTTTAATTTCTAATTGTACTTCACTGCATAGTCTCTTCATGATAATGAAGACATGTAGATGTTTAGAGAGTCAAAAAATAATTTTAATCTGCATATAAAAATATTTTTATTTATATTAAGTTTAAATCACCATATAAAGTTAAGTAATCGAACTTAAAACAATAGAAAAATCTTTGTCTGTAACAACCTCCCTATTATAAAACTGAGCAAAAATTCTCGATGAACTGCTCCATCCAGCTGTTCTTCTAATGGTGTCAACGCTGACACCCAGGCGCTTAGCTGCCGAGCTGGCTGCGTGTCGTGTGCTGTGTGCTGAGAATATCGACACGTCTATTCCACTCCTTTCCAGAGTAGTCTTGATCCAGCGGCTAAGCGTCTGAGGCGTCACCGCCTTGTGTGGTTTTTTAAAGGCGATAAAGAGGTTGTCGCAGTCTCTTAAGCATGATGTACGTTCTAAATAATTAAGTAACGCACTGGCTGGACAAATGTTTGTATTGCTTGTATAAAATGGTAATATCAGATTTGGCTGTACACTGCCTGGCCTCGATGTTTTAATAAGATCTGGTATTTTAATATATACTTTTTCGGATAAAACTTGAATGTTTGTTATCTTAATCAGAGAAAATGTTTGAACTCTATGTGCAGTTACAATTGCTAAAAGGGTAATTAATTTTTTAGAAATTTCTTCTAGAGATAGAAGATTATTTTCACCTCTCTGAGTTAAATAATTAAGAACAATTGATGGATCCCAAGTAATATCATACTTGGGATGCGGTGGCCGAAGTCTGAATACTCCTTTCAAGAAGCGGGAGATTCTATCGTCATTACATATTTTTGAACCAATAATAAGAGACAGAGCTGATCTGCAACAGTTTATACTACTATAAACTGCGCCATCATCATATAATTTTGATAAAAATGCCAGAATATGTGGCACCGACGCTTGTTGGTAATCTAAATGCAGTTTAAGACAGTATTCATACCACTGCTTGAAGTAAGTATTGTATTGTTTGAAAGTATTTTCAGATAAGGAGGCCAGCATGACAGTCATTGAGCCCGCAGATACGCCGCGTCTTGCAAGCGCTTCCCTGACAAGCGCGCGGCAACCAGGATAAGGCGTTGACGAAATTGGAGATTGCTGGAATAGGATTTTAACAAGTTATCGCAGGGGCCAAAATGTATAGGTTTAGAAATGGCAAGTCTGTAAAATACAGGGTACCAAGGCTGTGTTGGCCAGTCTGGTACTACAACTATACCCTCCGATTGTTCAGAGATTATCTTTTGCAAGACTTTTGTAATCAAAACAAAAGGAGGAAAAGCATAAAAGAAATATGGCTTCCATGACAAAGTAAATGCATCAAGCTTAAAAGCATCAGGATCATTTTTCCATGCCACATACAAATCACACTTAGCATTAGCCCGAGCAGCAAATAAATCTATTTCCGGGACACCATATGTTTTTAAAATAGATTTATAATAATCATCATTCAGTTCACATTCAATATCGGAGTGGGATTTTCTAGACTGTGTATCTGCAATCACATTCTGTGTAGATTTTATATAAGATGCAAACAAATAAAGTTTACGGTTTTCACACCATTGCCATATTTGCCTAGCAACAGAACATAAATGTGGGTATTGTATGCCTCCCATGCGGTTTATGTATGAAATAGCTGTAGTGTTGTCTACGCGCAGTAAAATTTCACAGTTTTGAAGGTTGTTAGTAAAAGCTTTAAGAGCAAGGAAGGCAGCTGTTAATTCCAAATAGTTGATGTGCTGTTGTCTTTTCTTTTCATTCCACAACCCTGCAGCTTTTTCTTTACCACATGAGGCTCCCCAGCCAGTTAGCGAAGAGTCTGAAAATATTTCAAGGGTATAAATACCACACTTTATCTTGCTGACATCTGTGTCAATATGTAAAAACCACCACTTAAAATCAGGTATTAATTTTTTAGATAACGGCATGATTTTCTCAAAATTATTATTAAACTTGTTTAAATAAATAAATTTTTGCCTTTCCATCTCCTTGGTGTACAAAAAGCCATAATCTATAGCAGGACATGCAGCTACAAGTAATCCAGTCAAATGTGCAAGTTCTCTTATTTTACAAAATTTTAAGGATAAAAATTTATGAATTTCTTGTTTTATATTATATCTCTTTTTAGTGGGCAATGAAATAGTTCTTTGGAATTGAATTCAAAACCTAAAAATGTAACACACATACTGGGTGATAAAGAACTTTTTTCATTATTTATTATAAATCCCAGATCAGATAAAGTTGTTATGGTTTTTTGTACATTAATACTACAGTCCGCATATGTGCTACCGGAACACCAAATATCATCTAAGTAAATAACTGAGATGAAACCCATTGACCTTAAATGTTGTACTACAGGCTTTAAAATCTTTGTGAACACATATGGGGCAGTATTAAGCCCAAATGGGAGAACCTGAAACTCATATAATTCTTGTTTCCAAACAAAACGAAGGTATTTTTTGTCACTATTATGAATTGGTACTAAAAAATAAGCATCTTTGAGGTCAATGGTACTTATATAACAATTTCGAGTAAGTAACTTAGTAACTGTACGATAATCTTCTAGTTTAAAGTGTTCGGTGATAATAAATTTATTTAGTTCCTTTAGGTTTAAGATAAATCTAGTCCCACCATTAGGTTTAGGTACTGTAAAAATTTTTGAAAGGAATTGTCCTTCACATGGTTCACAACAAGTTATGGCGCCACTGTTCAATAACAGTTTTAAAGATGTGTCTATTTCTAGACTATCTTTTACAGAAAAAGATTTATTTTTTGGGATAACTTGTTGTGATGGTGTACAACTGAACGGGATTTTATAGCCAGTTATCCAGTTTAAAATTCTAGAATTAGAAGTTATAGTCATCCATTGATGTTTAAAATATTTCAATCTACCACAGTGGGTTTGACTAACCTCATTTAGTTGCGATTGTTTGTTCGCATTGGAGTCTTGTTCGGATAAGCTTTCTGGGAAGCTGTTTGTGCTGCTGGTATTGGCTTCTTGTAAGACTGGTAGAAACGTTGTGGCCCGGGCTGGTATACACGACCCCGAGGCTGGTGTGATGCCGGGCCCCTGAAGTTTAAATGCTTCTGTGGTTGTAGGTTTGCTGGCTTTTTGGTTTTATTCACACTGATTTCCTGAGCAGATTTTTTAATTGCCTTGGAAGCCTTAAGTTTTTCTGCAAAACCTTCTCCAAAAAGCCAAGTGTCTGTTTCAGTGTCTTTGACTGCCTCCCTAGTAGTTTGCTCCAACCCTTGCAATATGAAATGTTTTCTTGTTGTGGTCTCCTGATGTTGGTGGTCACACAACAGACGAGCAGTATCCACAACTATATTGATTATAGGGGCATTTTCTTTGTTTTTGCATAACTTTCCGAAAACTGTAGCAAGTGCACTTAATGCATGGCCAACTTGATCTTGTTTGGCTGCAATAGCTTTGTCTCTTTTTACCGCCAGTTCTGTTATGGCAGCTTGTGCCTCTAAGTTTAATTTGGGGGCCCCAAGGGTTTTGCAATTATCTGGTGGTAGATATTTTTGTTTGAGTTCATTTCTTTTTTCTTTGGTTAGGCCATTTTTAATAATATCAGCCCATCTTGCGGCCAATTCTTTATGGATTGGTGGTCCAAAATTGTTATCTTGGGGGGCATCCCCAAGAATACTTAAGATATCTTCATCTAAGGGCTCCTCTGTAAGGAGAATAAAAGGCCCATGTCAATACATGGAAACACATAAAGTACCTATTTCTACTAAATAGTAGAAAATAGTAATGAGGGTGAATACCCATCTTGATACAATAGAATAAGGCTAAATAGCCCGTCTTGTAGTATGGTTTGTTGCATAGTAGAAAGCCTCAATAGGCCTCTGACAAACACGTGGTAATTTATTACCTCTAAAGAAAGAAAAAACACTAGGAAATTTCTTATGAACATTTACCTTCCTGGACTTTATTTTCTCCGGAGTTACTATTCTCGTCCTGAATAGGCTCTTTCTGAGTGAGATCTTCGATTGAACCCAATAATAGATCACTATCTGGCGGTACGGGTGACGGCGATGGCGACCGCGTGCGCGACCGGCGCCGGCGACGCTTCATATTTTGCAATAAATCATTGTATTTCTTTAATTTCCTCTCAATTTTTTCTGCACTGCACTCATTTTTTCGTTTAGGCATTGTTTTTAAGTAAAAAACACTGATTAAACTAATTAACGTATTAATTCAATTTTTGTGCTGTGACGCAGGCTGCACGAAAAACGATAATGACAGGTATAGTGTTGTGCCTATGCAAGTTTCTTTCTAGAGTTGGGATACCTACTTAAGCTCTAAAAAATCGTGACATAAGGCTAGCGGATGCGACTACTACATGTCTTCATTATCATGAAGAGACTATGCAGTGAAGTACAATAATATGTGGGGACATTTTCACACACGGCCATCTGACCCCAAACTAGGGAGACCCTGTACTATGGGTGTCAGACAGCTGATATACATACACAAATATATATTTTTTGTAAATACATACATATATAGATAAACAACACCCAGACACAAGGCAAACACAAGTGCTCATCACACAAATGTTTACCCTGGGCGGGAATCGAACTTGCAACACGCTGCGCAGCAGTCGATCGCTCAGCCACTGAGCCAACCGTGTCGTCGAAGTTCAGAACAATGCATAAAAAAAATCTTTCCTGCAATCTATTAGGTGTTAAAGAGGCACCTGTACTTCTTCAATTGTCTGTTCTGGAAAGTTCTTCGTTATTCTTTTGTTAAAACCCATTTTTACTTTCAACTTCATCAAGACTAAAACATTCTATTTTCGAAGTGTTTTTTTGCGATTCTTCAATTTATCAAGACTTTTTTGTCGTATCTTCCAATTATAAAATTTCATTCGACCCAGCCGTAGTAGATCGATTACCATAAATCGTTGCAACACATGTAACCGATTGTTACCGAGCAATTAATTCTGCAATCAGGTCCCAGACTGAACCAGTCCATCGTAAACCGTGTTTAGAGTTAACGAAACATCGATTATATTATTTGTGTGAACACGCGAACCGCGAGATTTAATGAACGTTGGTTGTGATGTAATTTGGCACAATACCTTTGTTATCATTGCTTAGGATAGATTAGAATTATTTTATTCATTTTTTTGTTATAAATTTATTGAACCACGGACGGATTGGTAACTGTCTATGGAAGGTATGATTTAGTTTTGACGTGTATACTTAGGTACTATCGTGGACACACTCGCCTGACCACCACTAAGTTCATTTTTGCTTGCACTCAAAAGATGGAAGCGCTCGCTACCCCGCCCCGTTGACTTCGCAGGCGCCAAGGGAATTTTTTTTAACTGAGCTGGCGGAAAAGTCCGTGATAGTACGTCTTTAAATTTGCTCCAATAGTAGCGGGCACTTTGTGGGTATAGGAGATATAGGATTTGGTGTTGTAGCTACACCACTCGATAGCCAAAGAATTAAAGGATTCGTTGTATTTCAGTTCGTCTCAAAATAATTGTGACACATAATACGCTGAAAAAAAAATACCTGTTACGTACACGTATTCTCGTAAGGCACACGGGCATATCCACGACACAGCCACACTCTGATTTGTTTAGGTACAAGATTATTCACAGGGTAACTACTATAGACAATTACACAATCAACAATCTTGGTAGATACTCGGATATCTATGGTAGGTACCTTTATGAAACGTCATCCATATTGTTACGTTGGCAATTGGCTACACGCAATCTAGCTGCCGATAGATTATCAATTTTATTACAATTTCTTTACTTTATTTTCGAACATATTACTTAATGGATAGTTATAAAACGATCTAGTTCATGAATGACGACAACGACACAATTACCAATCTATATATTGGCTAGCCTCTCCTAGGTGTAGACAACATATTTACTCAGTAGGGCCTATAATGACTCTACTAGGAGTGGCGAGCTTGGTTGGTTTTGTCAACCTTGACATTGGTGCCGATTCCCTTGATCACAAACTAAACTAAAGAATCATGGCGAGATTTGTACAAAATAAATAAGATGTTAGAGAAGTTAAAATTCAAATTTTAATATTCTTGGGTACCTAAGGAATATCTTCCGGCATTAAGAATATTTTTAAAACCCCGCAAAAAATAGTTAATAGTTTAACCCGCCGTTTCGTAGTTCTTACATTAAAATTGCATCGTTTTATGGGAAATAATATCATATTTTTTTTTCACACACTTGTCATATCACTTGTCTGCCAATTTTATAGATCCGTTAACATCGCTTGTCACTTTTTTTTTTTTTTTTATAAACACAAAATGGGCATCGAGATGAAACGAAAATGTTATTTTCATTTCGTAATATTTTAATTATGCGGGGGTTTAAAAATATGCTAAGTATACCAATCTACTCCTGGTAATGTATTCTTCACATTGGAAAATATTTTAAACCCTCTAAATTACTTTTTTTTTTCATACAAATGAATGTATGAGTCTCGCCATGATTCTTTAGTCAATTGGCATCTCTTACTACCAGGCAGACGTAAAGGATAATCATTACGTTCTATAATGGTGCCGATTCCCTTGTTCACAAACTTAACTAAAATTAGACAATTGACTCCCTTTCTACCAGGCAGCTAAAGAAAAGGACGGCGATAGACAAGGATTAAGTTAGAGATATCAAATTAGTTTATTTCTTGAACTTCGTCGTTTTTAATCAATACGTTCTATAATGACAACTTTAATTGTATAAACACTTTATCGACTTAAATTGATAGTAGCTCTTTTTAATATCTGTCACTTTTTTGTTTTATTGGAGATTAAGAGATATAAATAGCTTACAATAAGTTTAACTCATGCACAACATAATTCGCACCAATGTTACCATAACCCGATTAAATATTTACGAACTCGTACACATCAATATTGCTATCTAAAGAAAGAAAGTAACGAAGAAAGACAGAAAGAGAAATAACGAAAGAAAGAAAGGATGAAAGAAAGAAACAAAAATGTTTATTTCTAGAGAAGGGACACATTTTGAGCCAAATAGCTCCATTTCAGTAGTTAGTCTATCGATTAAATCTTCGTTCCAACTCGCTAACTAACGGACATTAAACTAACAAACGACTAAAACGAGTACCAAGTCACACTGCCGATCATTAATACTTATTGACTTGCAGTTTACTAACAATTTCCAATATGAATGAGGTCTTTGATCAATACCCATTAAACTTAGCTCGTAGGTAAGCGTGAAATGTACCATTATTGAACGTGACTAGTTCCGACTGTCTGAAACGACAAGAGGGAATTGTCCAAATTTTCTCGTTTAGTACGGACATGTAATTAATTGATAATCGTCTTATGTTTAGATTGATTTAATTTTTCAAACAATTCTGTATCTATACCCTGTTCACAATAAGATTAGACATTTACTCAAACCTTTTTTACAGTCCGTTCAACCGATTTTGACTTCTATTGCGTTGGTAGCATGACAAATGGCAACTGCAGTAAACAGTTGTATTGTAACCACTTTTTTGCCTCTAATGTCATCCTTAACCCGACGGAATAGAAGTCAAAATCGGTTGAAGGGACTGTAAAAAAGGTTTGTGTCTATGTCTAATCTTATTGTGAACAGGGTATAGTGTATGTTGACAAATGTATTTACTTGCATTTACTCAACAACAAGTAATAAGGAAAATGTAAAATATTATAGTTTTGGTGGTACCGAACCCTATCGACTCACACTAAGCCCACATTGTTGGTCACGTGGATAAACACCTTCTTAAGGGGCTATTAAACGACTTTTACAGATTTTAAACTGACTAATTTTTTCGACTAAATTTTGAAAGTTTTGAACGCAGACTGCGTCCGTTCTGCATCAGTTTTGCGTCCAAAACTCTCAAAGTTTAGTCGAAAAAATTAAATAAAAGTAGTATTCTTCCAAAATAAAAAAAAGGCGTATACTAAAAGATAGATAATAAAATTGTCTGTAAGATGGTGTAAGTTTCGTTTATTTATACTTGGTAGATTTTGTGTGATTGTCAATGTTTTGTCCGCGTCAGACACAACTTCACGAGTTAATTAAACTATTTAATATGAACTTAATCAAAAATATTCACTTTCTATATGATTAAGAGAATGTTCTAGTTTAACATATGTTTTTTTCAAATCATTTACACTGCACATTTTGACGTGATTGTCAGTTTAAAATCTGTAAAAGTCGTTTAATAGCCCCTTAAAACTGAAATATAATGTATACTTGGTTGGCAAAAAAAAATCGACCCCCTTCGTTCTGAATCACATTGGGATCCCCATTAAGGACATGGTAAACCTTTGCAGTTAGTTCGCGTCAGTTAATAGGTAGATAGCTTACCTGTTAAGTACAGCAGGTCTCACTGGTGTGGGCTCCGTGGGTCCAGCAGTTGGGCTTGCCACAGTTGGAGGCATTGTGGGAACCCGGGGCGGCGCAATTGGTGCTGATGTGGGAATCGCGATGCCTGTGGGACCACAAAGTAATGATGTAAGTAATAAGGAGTTAAGAGACGAAGAAAGATGCAATCTGGTTGAACCCACATCAGTTCAAGTTAACTTTGACGACACGCTTGGCACAGTGGCTGACCGATTGGCTGCGCAGCGTGTTGCGGGTTCGAATCCCGCCCAGGGTAAACATTTGTGTGATGAGCACTTGTGTTTGCCTGTGTCTGGTTGTTTTTTACCTATAAATGTATCTATTCATGTATTTGTGTATGTATATCAGCTGTCTGACACCCATAGTAGAGGGTCTGCCTAGTTTGGGGTCAGATGGCCGTGTGTGAAATGCCCCCACTTATTATTATTAGTATTTATTTATTTATTTATTATTAACATCTCCCTTACTATCTTTACCGGTATTCACCCAATGTGATAGCGGGGTCGGTATTATTTATTATTATCTTGTAATGTAACAAACAAAGTTTCGAGCCTCAAATAAGATTTATAAGGAGGCTGTAAACATGTTTCACAAAAATATCATTGTTTTTCAGGTTGGTAACATTTTGGGCAAGCGTAGTGTCGGACGCCCGGCGGCACGATGGACCGACGATTTAAAGAAGGTGGCTGGCAGCGGATGGCTGCGGGTTGCCTAAGACTGGGTTGGTTGGCGATCTCTGGGGGGGCCTACGTTCAGCAGTGGACGGCAATAGGCTGATATGATGATGAATTTTGATGCATCAGAAATCACTACTGTGTGGATATCATGGTATCTAATCACTACATATTATAAAATAAAGTCACCCGTCGTGTCTGTCTGTTCGCGATAAGCTCAAAAACTTCTGAACGGATTTCCATGCGGTTTTCGCCAAGAGACAGAGTGATTGACGAGGAAGGTTATGGTGTATAATTTGTTGAGGTTTTGTGTGAAGGTGATGAAAATATCATGGCGACTAGAAGCTATACACGAGTATGTATGTAGATGGCTATGGTCTGCTACACGTGCCAAGACGGGTCGGGATGCTAGTTAAAAATAATATATTCAGCTCCATAGCTACCTATAGCATGCCAAATTTTCACATTAAGATCATTATAAACTTGTATATTTTTAAATTAAAGTTAAAGGGCAACCAATTTACATAACATTAAATAAAAAGTAAAAGTAACGAGTTAGTAGTAGTAGTAGAATAATTTCAAAATAGGAATGATGAAACCGTTTAAGTATTAACCGAGATAGTTGTTTACGAGATAGTTACCTTGCAGGAATGCAAAACTAAATGTCTCTATTGACCTCTAAGCTCTAACATGTAAGCTTTATGTCTTTACAAGTAACTTATAGATGAATGCAAGTCACAACTTGTGCACAATACTTATTTATACTTCAATACAGGTTACTCAAGTTTCGTCAAGGGTAAGCACGACAGAACTTTTCAACAATGGGATGTATTTGACAGATCTCCGAACAAATGATGGCTGCAGCTCTAATCTATTCATAAATTTAATAGTTGCGATTTAAATTGAAAGGCTCACATTTATATTTTATTTCCTACGTCTGTTGCTGGTCATTAGGAAGACAACGCAACAAAAAAGCATAGACAAAATCTTTTGTGTCTTGTTTTTAAATTAAATATCTACTACTTAGTTCTTTTTGTTTTTGCGTCCTTATTTTTGTAAGATTCGTCTTTTTGTAATTTTTCTGTTGACAGTATTTCTTTAATGCAAAAGCTTTATTCTTTCGATAATATAACTAATATAAATGCTTTGTTGTTTTTAAATATTCAGTTAGGTATCATTATTCAAATGATTAAATTTACCTTGGCTACTTATACTAATAATGATGTTAAATATGGTTTTATAATATACTAGAGATACGCCCCGGCTGCGCACAAGTGCAATACATATAGACATTCCTCTTGAATTACTCTATCTAATGATGATAACCGCATTAAAATCTGTTGCGTAGTTTAAAAGATAAAAGCGTACAAATGGTGGGAGCGACTTTGCTTGTAACCGACTTCAAAAAGGAGGTTCTCAATTCGATTGTTTTTTTTATTTATGTACACCGATTACGCTAAAAATTATGATCCGATTTACGTAATTCTTCTTTAGGTTGATGCGGAATAGTTGCCATTTGGTCCCATAAAAATTGAACATGGTTTGGCCCAGTAGTTTTCATTTTATGAACAAATTTTTTTTTTTTTTTTATATTTGACCACGCATATCTTTTTTCAGTGTAATCCGATTTCGATGATTCTTCTTTTAATTGATAGAGTAGGTACCAATACCTCAAATTAGGTCCCATATAATTTTCAAGAAAATATTTTACCCCTAAGGGAAGAAAATTAAGGGATGACTGAATTTTTTTGGTGTCACCGTTTCGTTATTAATTTGTTTGCTAAGAAGTACTTAGGCACTAAAAAGCGAAAAAAAAAGTTTTTAACATAGGACAACCGCCTTCAAAAAGTAAAAATTAACTTTTAATTTGCATGTCTGTGGCAATACAAACCAACAAGAAAAACCAAAGCCGCCGAGTTGCGAATTGAAAGTTATTTTTTACTTTTTGAAGGCGGTTGTCTTTTTTCTTAAAAACTTTTATAATAAGTAATAAAAACCAGAGAAAAAGAAGAAGAAGAAGAAGATAAAGAAGATTGTGTCTCGATGTTATAAAAACCAGTTTAATGATCGCTCAAGAAATTAATTCAGTATATTCAAGTTATGAATCCATGTTACATAAAAACGTCTAATTTAAAAAAATACTAATTAATTAGGTACATAGGTAGATCAATCATTCAGGAAGTTCTAGAACGTTAAAAAACGAAATAATTACTAATGATTAAAGTTTCATGCATCGTAGTTAGCAATATGTTGTGGTGTTCTTGTTGTTGTATTTTAAAAACGAAACTAAACTTGTTTGTTTTTTTGTTTGAACGTGATAATCTCCGGAACTGCTGGTCTGATTTTGAAAATTATTTAGCTAATAGAAGCTACGTTATCCCTGAGGAATATTCTATTATCCCAGAATATTTTATTGAAAAAAATATTTGAAATCTGTAAGTAAAATCGCGCGGATAAGCTATGGTTAACTTATAATTTATAAGATAATATTATAAATGGGTTTATGACTAAACTAAAACACGTCACGTCTGCAAAGTTTTTAAGTTGTCCTCTTGTTATCTCTTGTATCGGCGTTGTCTGTGTATGGGATAAAAATAGAGCAGTAACTCATGGTCATGAATAACAACCTCTATATGTTTCGCCTGGCATGGAGATTATTTTAATACAAAGCAAAAGAAGAAACATAAAGGCATCTTTACATACGTGATATTATATAGGTACATGAACGGTGGATGGAAGGGTCATCGTGGATTCGTGGCGAAAACTTGATCATGGATTCAGTACGTCATTTAAGACCCTCCAGCGATGACATTAAGTATCGGTTTAAAAAAAGAATACTTACACTTCGACTGGTATAGCACTTTTGTATCGAACAGATGGTTTTTTTTAAACAACCGACGAGATTTTAACTCTCGAGGTTATAGAATAATGTGGAGGGGCTGTAGAGGAGCTCGGTCCGTGAATGGGTGACATCCATTTCATATCGGGATCTCTCCGTGCCTTGGAAAGCACCTAAAGCACGTGACGTGTTTCTACTACAGATCATAGACGCGTTTATGAAACTTTGTATGAAACAGTTACAGGTCACGCATTGCCTCCAGTAAATTGAATTATAGAAGTATCTATATGTGGACGTGCGTGATCATACCTGTATGAATATTATATCTATTAAATTTCGTGGAGGGAATGGAGTGGACTTCGGTCCCTCCGTGGCTTGGAAAGCACGTAAAGCCGTTGGTCCCAGCTGTCATTGGTAGATAGTAGTTGGTGGATAGTAGACAGTGGTTAGGGTCGTCAGGAGCTAGAAAGTCTGATGACCAGTCTTAGCAAAGGGTTATCGTGTTACCCAGTAACGGGGTTGTCGACTTCAGACAGGCGGTCGGTATGTAAAATGCTGGTATTTAGCGGCACACAGTAAGATTGGGAGCTGTACCGAACATACTTGGGCTAGGCTAGGCGTTTGTTGACCATTTCCATAAAACATTTCCTGCCAACATTTTAGCTATGTTTAGCGCTTTTAATTTGCGTGATTGTAAGATTTATATTCTGTTCATTGGGTTATTGGTTTTTATTCCCGATTACCTAAAAGTTAACTTTAAAATACGTTATAAAATAAATATATAAACTGCCTTGCATTCATGGATTATCTTATTTATGACTCCCTAGAGACATTATAATACCTACAGTATAATATCAGTTTTTACAAAAAACATAAAGATTGTTATGCGCATGAAATATGGTTACAGTCTATCGTACTTAGTGATGGGATCGAATGTATTCGCTTCAAATTAATACATCGAAAATAATAATTTTATATTCAATTTATATTATGTAATCCTAAAAACTTAGATATTTTGAAAATACATAATCCAATGGATTGATATTGCGGGTTTAAAACATCGAAAATTAAACAAGCAAATTAATAATTTAAAGTTATTTTTTCATTGTTATTGTCATTATAAATAAATCAATAAATTATTCGTCGTCTTCCGACAGGGAACTTGCGTCTGATGACGAGTCTTCGCCCAAATTTATCACGATTGTTTCTTGCTTGCTTCAAATAACCCCTAATCGATACTACTTATATACAAATTAAAGTGTAAATAATCGAATCGTTACGTATAGCTGCAATCACTAGTTGTCAAAACCACCATCTGTCAAAAAACTAATAACCCAATAAATAAATAAATAAATAAATAAATAAATATCTTGGGACAACTCACACACGGTCATCTGGTCCCAAGCTAAGCAGAGCTTGTGTTATGGTAACCAGACAACTGATATACATACTTATGTAATTTATAAATACATACATATTATAGATAAACACCCAGACACAGAACAAACAATCATGCTCATCACACAAAGTTTGTCCTGAGTGGGAATCGAACCCACGACCTCCGGCTTAGCAGTCAGGGTCAGTGACCACTAGACCAACAGGCCCGTCAATGGACAGAGAGTAGGCACAGTTTGATTCAAACTTAATGGCGGCTGTGAAGTGAGCGGTTGACTGCGCAGTACCCCCGCCCCTCACCCCCGCTGTCACGTGAAATTGTTACTGCGCAGCCACTCGCCTTGTGTTCAGAGCCGCCATAAAGTTTGAATCGTACTGTACTATTTAAGCTATATATTCAATTGGTGTTTGGCAAATGAGGTGCTACGCCTATTTGGGTCGGGTAAGGGAACATTTTGTTGTTTTCTCTGGATAAAATATACTGGTATTCAGCTGCATCTGGTTAGATTGTGAGCTGACCCCAACATTGTTGAAAAAAGGCTAGGCTGATAATGGTATCTAGAATCGAATACGGAATTCATGAAAAGTTGGAGTAACGATATGTCCACCGTGGCGTGTATCTAATTATCTCTAGAGTCTTTCTTATTTCTATCGCTTCGGTGATAATATCGCAAGTGTGACGGCTTCAAGCCGATAATTATTTATTTGCTTTTTATTTTTTGGGATATTTTAAATTATTATTCACTAACAATTAGGGTAAGGTGATACTAATACTATATGGATCTATAATCTGAAATAAAGAATTTTAATTTGAGGTTTAATTTGAATATGTGTTTGTATTTGTATTTGTGTTTGAATTTGAATTTAAAGTACATTAGTTACCTGATCCAGGAATACTGTTAAAGCTTTCCTTAGCCAAGAAATCTTCGAAGTATCGTGTGAAGTCTCCGGTGGGGTCCCAGCGCGAGGCGAGTTTGGTCCACTCGTCAGGGTACTCGTTCTTCAGCCTTCTGATCACCTTCACCGCTGTCTTCTTCTGTCTCTCCGTGCATCTGACGCATTTCGTTCTTAATGCTTCGGGAAGTATTTCTGGAAAGAAGAGATGGTTTCGTTTAGTATTTGTAAGAGAAAAGCATTTTACTTCGTTCGTTGTAACATTCGATCAATATCGTTTTAACGCTATCGTTATTTCAATTGAAAACATCCATCGGTTTCTGTGTAAACTTCAACTAAATCCGATGACCCTGCTTACTTATCCCTTTTGGTGATTGTATACGCTTTTGCTGGATAGTAATGCGCGACACATTCGACATTTTAAATAAGTTTGAAATAAATATTAGAATTCATTTGACATATTATTTGGATTAGATTGACATAATTAAATTAATTCATTTGACATAATTATTTGAATTAGTTTGACAACTTTATTTTAACTCATTTGAAATAATTATTTGAATTCATTTGACATAATTATTTGAATTTGTTTGACATATTTATTTGAACTTGAGATTGTGGGTTGGCCTGTTTTGGCAAAACGAATCACACTGCCCTATTCAGTAAAACAAGTGAATTGGAATTGCATTTAAATAATGAAGGACGCCCTTCACTTTAACCAGTTATTCAAGTTCATGTTTATTTTGTTGTCCCCAACGGCGCCGGCGCTTGTAAACGTGAAATATCACTCTCACTACATAATATTATAAATAAAGTCTTCCATCGCGTAGAGTTTCTATTCGCTAAGGCTTATCTCCGGAACTACTCCTGGTACTCAATAATTATGATTTAAAAACCCGAAGTGTTTAATAAACTTAGGTTAAGTAATTTTCGAGTAATTTTTTATCCATCATTATATACAAACATTCAGAAAAACTATTTTTTACTCTTAATAAAATTAATTTAGACCAATTTTAGATTTTAAGTAAATAGACAAAATGTAGGTAAGGTCAGCAACAAAATGTCGTTTAACATTTCGGGTCAAATATAATTATTGAATGCAATAATAAAGGGAATATGAAATGAATGTAAAATCGAGATACAATAAACATAAATTAATAAATAATTTTCAGCTGTTCTAATTTTGAAAACACTGTGTTCTCTAAATGGTATCTAAATGTTTCTCTGTAAAAACTAGTGAGTGTCAATAAATTATTAATATTATTTCATATATTTCATTTCATCAAATGCTGAAAAGCAATGCATCATATTAATTTGTGTCTATTTAGATAATAAAATAAAAGAATAAAAGAAAGAAAGAAAAATGCGTTTATTGGCATTACAGTAAAAATAAAATACACCTTAAAACTATAAAAATCAGAAAACAATTATTATAATGCCTAAAGGGTGCAGCATGATGTCAGATGACAACTCAAAGTGCGCCACCTGATGCTGATTTTCAGCTGAAGCCCATGAGTGCTTTAATCTAAAATATTGAACACATAGAGTAGTGTATAGAAAAAAGAAAAGTAGGTCGGAGAAGGAAGACTTGGTTGCGTAACATTAGGGAGTGGACTGAAATCGCGAGTGCAGAAGAACTTATCCACCTCGTTAGAGATAAAGAGAAATATGCGGACCTGACTTGATATGTGTATTAATATTTAATATTTTAGGTTAGTTAGATAAGGCACATAAACACTGTTTTCTCTTCCTTTTCTCACACACTATTGTCTACGTTTCCTTTTCATTTCTCCTTTTGCAAGTCTGCTGGCGGAAATTTCTTAAGGAATATAAGCAGTACCTATGTACTCATATTTTATAATATTTTTGCCTGTGTTGTCTACTGTGTGTACAGTCAGCAAAAGAAATAGGTATGCAGGTCATCGGAAATGGTTGAAGTTTACTTAGAAACCAATGGATGTTTTCGAATGAAATTAAATTAAATCATTAAAATGTTTATTCTCTTTTAATTTAATTTTATTTTATTCAAAAACATCCATCGGTTTCTAAGTAAACTTTGACTATATCTTACAACGCTGCATACCTATGTCTTTTGCTGACTGTACGCAAATAGTAAAATAAATAAATAAAACTTCACTAGTTGGAAAGGCACTATTAAAAGAATAATTCGTTTTAAAAACTAACGTATTTTCCTGCTGACCGTCCTTACGTACCTACCAACTTTGTTTGATTTTCATTTTAAAGCAAATTAGTTTTAATTTATGATATATGTCAGCCAGTCGTAAGTGATGCTAATATGTTCTTTTTTTCACCGGTCACCTTGTCTTATTACAAATAAAAAAAGAAATAAATCTTTTAGCAGGTTTTTAATCAGGATTTTTTCAAGTAATTATAACCTTCTGGTAATCACATTTGGGTATATCCTTATTCCTAATAGTAACAACTAACAACATTAAGCAGACACTTAATAAAAGCTAATTACAGTTTCGAGAAACGTTTTTTATTGGTCAAAATTATTTTCGGAGTGCAATAAAGCTATCCGTACGTTTTGTTTTAGATTTATTGTGTTATATCATGTCCAATTTATACATACCTACAAAGTTGCAGTAAGTATGGGTATCTATCTACTAAAGTAATTATTATCATACCTAGATATAGTGTTCTCTCGAACGAATTTCGGTCAAAGCGGCCAATTTCAATGGAGACCATATAGAATACACAGAAGATATTATAGTGCACAAGTGTGTGTCTCTCTCCCTCTTCCCTCACTCTCATTCTCCGATGGAACGGTAATCCGAAACGACCGAGGAGAGATTAGGCGCAAGATCAACAGCTTTACATTTTTTCCGAGCCACGGGGGTGTTACTCCATCAACTTCCAAACTCCAGGCTGTTGCTGACTGAGAAATTCTTAATAGAAAACCCAATAACACTTTGCCCGACCTGGGAATCAAACCTAGGATTCCACGATCAGCAGTCGCGTTTGCAACCACGAGACAATCTCAAACTAAACTAACTAAAAAAAAACATATTTTGTATCTAAGCAATAAAGATGTTTTAAGTGTTCCGTAATTAGCAGTTTACAAAGTGTAAAATATCGAAGAACTTCTTGTATTTAGGTAGGTACGTTATTATTTAGACATCATCATGATTCAGACTAGTGATAAGGTCAACCAGATTATAATAAAATGATGTTATGCAGATGACCAGTAAAGGACCTATGCAGTTTACATATGTTACAGTCAAAACAAAACCTAGGTATATTATGGTAAAATGCTATTATGCTACAGAAAATAAATTCCTAATCGGCACCTGTAGGACTCGGACTTGGACCCGGTAGGTGGCGCTGAAGTCGAGTTGTAGGACTCCTTAGATCTATGTCACCGTGGTACTAGGAGCGCATACCTTAGTACAGTACGGTCAACGTAACTTGGCGCGTCTGAAGTTAGCCGATTAGCTGCGCAGTAGACAATTTCGTTCCTTCCATTGCGCAGCCAAACAGCTTACTTCAGACGCGCCAAGTTACGTTGACCGTATTGTACTACGTATCTTTTTCTTAATACTTATATAATTCTTTACCGATTTTCAGGGCAGGACGTCTGCCGGGCCCGCTAGTAACTATACATTTATATTATATATAATTATATAACTACGATCTCGCAGCGCAGCGTAACACGACGCTGACACTTCGTGTGCGTTTTGTATAAAATTTGTATTAGTTTGAAATTATTATTTTTATACTTATCACTTTGAGCGCCATGGCGGACACCGTGTGTCCGACGCTAGTGGAGGTTTTACCTTTAACGTTTTTGAGCCGGCAGTTAACGTATTAAATTTGTTTATCCAGCGGTATTTATTGCCGGTAATCCTATGCATAAATATGTAAATAATGCAGTGGGCTGCAATATTGTAAATGGTAATTTGTACCACTTTTAGTTATTATGATTAATGTAACTAGTAGCTGTTTATTGTCCCTTCAAATAAAATCAAAATAAAATATGTATTGTTTTTTTATTTGGGCTTTAGTTGCCTGAAATAAAAGATATATATAAATAAATAAAATATCTTCTACGTACTTGGCTAATCTCCATTAAAATTTGCCGCTGTGCGTGTCGGAAATTCGGTCGAGAAAAAATTATTTAAAGCTACCCAATTTCCATAATTTGGAAATTGGGCAGCTTTAAATACATTTTTAGAACTCCGTTGCAACAAACAAAAATTGTTAGCGAAAGTATATTTCCGAGTTGACCAATTTCTACCTGTGTTACGATATATCAATGAATGTCAATTATTTAATTCGAAAATTCGTGATTTCCGCATGCTTGCTTATTGCACAATAGGTACTAGTGTGAGTGTGTAGAATAAAAACGTTGTAAATTGACCATAGATAATAAAGAATTTGAACTTAATTGAACGCTTTATATTCAGTTGACTATGCTCATTCGATCACGTTCACTCGATGACGGTATGTGCTGATTATTTCCTTGTTTATCACTACATATTATAAAACAAAGCCCCCCGTCGGGTCTGTCTGTCTGTTCGCGAAAAACTCAAAAACTACTGAACGGATTTTAATGCTGTTTTCACCAATAAACAGAGTGATTCATGAGGAAAATTTTGGTGTATAATTTGAAAAAGTTCTAAGTAGATTTGACGATAGCCCATGCGAAGCCAGGGCGGGTCGATAGTGTAATAAACAAAAGAGAAACAGACCTGCTTCTTGAAGCGTGTTGAGTAAATAGAACCTTTCTGTTACTTAGCAAGTTTAACCAAACCCTTTGTGATCGCACAAGAAAAACAAATTAAATCTTATGTGCGTTCGATGTGTTAATTAGGTAATGGTTGAGCTGAATGGTGCTGATCCACGCGTCATGTTCGTACACAGTGTCAGTTAAGGTAATTTGCCTAGTTCTTGTAAAAGGTACAGGTTAATTCTTAGCACGGGACTGTGCTCTGCTCTCCACTCTAACATGAAAGAAATAAAGAAAAAGCGTTTACTCGCCCCCCAGGACCAAAACGCACATAAATAACACAAAAAAAGCAACGAAAATTGGTCCTGTACGAGGCGAAAAGGCCCTTTATCTCAGCATGGTGATGTAACATTAAAAAAAAACGTCACAGCCATGTCTCTGTCATTTATATCCTGTTGTAGTATAAAAGTTATTCTGTAATAAAATGTTTTTCTCAATAAAGTTATTATTAATATCTGTTAACTGCCACGGCTTAATATCTTGATTCTTTTTTTATGTTTTGTATTGCTCTTTGTTTTCACATATAGAAGCGATAAGAATAATGTAACCAATACCTACTTTGCAAAAGCTTGATTGAAAAGAGTGTCCGTGGAGTTTCTTGCTTGTTCTTCTCCATAGAGATCTACCTACGTTTTGGAACGAGCAACTAGCTTCAACTTACTGAGTAACTATCAAAAGTGCCTGTAAAAGGTTTAATTGAAATAAACATAAATAGTAAATAATAGTTTTGACAGCTGCCTTATAATGTAATTATTCCCGATTACCTTAAGTTAACTTTAAAATGTGTTATAAAATAAATATAAAAACTGCCTAATCTTGTTGGATTATCTTATTTATGACCTCTTACAGACATTAGAATACAGGTATGCGTATCAGTTTTTACAAAAAACATAAATATTGTTCACTAGTTGCAGCTGTCAAAAAACGATTAAACCAGTGGACAGAGTGTACGTTTAGAGAAAGCTGGATAGATATCCTTTTTGAGTTGATCTGACATAGTTAACGTTTAACAAGAGAAGGAGAGTAGATAATTAAAATTAACCGACCATTTATTGGGCGATTACTTATTTAAATAAATTCCCAAGAATACTACTACACTACACTAATACTACTACTTTCATTGTAGACGAAGTCGCGGAATAAAAAGTAGCCTATGTTGCTGAGGCTGCTTAAAAAAAAAAGGAAAAGGAAAAAAAAAAGAAAAAGAAAAAGGAGAAAAAAAAGAAAGGAAAGAAAAGAGGAAGGAAAGGAAAGGAGGAAAAAGGATGTCCTTTTTTGTTGTTCAAGCTTAGTCAATACCAAATTTCATCAAAATCTGTTTAGTAGTTTAGCCGTTAAAGCGTAACTAACTAACAAACCCACTTTCGCATTTATAGTAACTTGTTGCTTCTGCTCGCAACTACGTCTGAGCAGTTTTCAAAATTAAGTTATCCCACGGAAAATACAAAATCAGGATTAGAATTATCCTAAGTGTTAAGTTAACCTATTGACCGCCACAGTCATGTATAGATGACAAACTAAAATGTGCCCAACACCCCACGGTCATGACTACATGACAGACTTCTATACGTAATTCCATAGAGTATGTAACTTAGCTTGGCGCCGAGGGCACGTTATTGCTTTTGTGTCAAATTTCAACTAATTCCGTTCCGCCGTTTAAGTGTGAAGGAGTACTTAACAAACATCCATCCATCCACTTTTGTGTTTATACTAGTTGCAGGATTGGAAAGTAAAAGTATGGATTAAAATGTGGTGTCTCTTTTTATATTTTACTAGTACCTGTAGGTGCTGTTTTCCAAAAAGGAAATGCTTAGTAACTCTGCCTAACCCTTAAACTCTGCCTATGGGTAGACTTTGTATTTGCTTTTTGGCTTCACTCTCAGTGTTCCGCACGGTCTATCTGCCTTTTGTATTATAATCTGAGTTTTCACCCTGAATTTTCCCACTGCGCAGGGTTAAATGCCTCTACACTCTCCGTCCAACTCTCTCTATTAGGGGCTATTTGGGACCAGTCTTTGTCGAAGGAGTCCAGGGGTGTGATTTTGTAAGACGTCATTCTAAACTTCGAATCTGAATCCGC
Source organism: Charanyca ferruginea (assembly GCA_947361185.1). NCBI lineage: Eukaryota > Metazoa > Arthropoda > Insecta > Lepidoptera > Noctuidae > Charanyca > Charanyca ferruginea. The sequence continues at coordinate 20,565,068 of OX376069.1, read as the reverse complement.
TGTGAGTTTCTTGATTGGCATTCTAAAAACTCGGTTGATAATTCGAATTTACACTAGCGCCGCCCTTGCGAGCGTGTCAGCGAGTTGAACTAAATTGACAGGGAGAGTTTGACAGATAAAGTATGAGATGACGTGAGAAGTGGCATTCTGTAGGCAATTTCCCCGTCACTTCGACGCTCACTTCGCACTCGAACCCGATTCAAAGTGTCAAATATATCAAGGTAATTTTGAACCTTATGCGAAGTGACAGTGAATAGCGATGTGAGATGCGAGTTGTTGTTTGAATTTTACAGAATCGACCTACAGATCATCCCGCCATCTCCGCCTGCGCCTGCCGCGATGTCGCTTGCCAGGGAGCCATTGGGTCGTGCGTTTGGCCCAATGATCGTCTGACATGTGTCAGTTGTGTCCAGCCCAATTCCATTTCAACGTGACAGCTTCCCAAATAACGTCGGTTATTTTTGTGATGGAACGGATGGTGTATTCCTAACCGAGTCCAGGGGTGTGATTTTGTAAGACGTCATTCTAAACTTCGAATCTGAATCCGCTGTGAGTTTCTTGATTGGCATTCTAAAAACTCGGTTGATAATTCGAATTTACACTAGCGCCGCCCTGGCGAGCGTGTCAGCGAGTTGAACTAAATTGACAGGGAGAGTTTGACAGATAAAGTATGAGATGACGTGAGAAGTGGCATTCTGTAGGCAATTTCCCCGTCACTTCGACGCTCACTTCGCACTCGAACCCGATTCAAAGTGTCAAATATATCAAGGTAATTTTGAACCTTATGCGAAGTGACAGTGAATAGCGATGTGAGATGCGAGTTGTTGTTTGAATTTTACAGAATCGACCTACAGATCATCCCGCCATCTCCGCCTGCGCCTGCCGCGATGTCGCTTGCCAGGGAGCCATTGGGTCGTGCGTTTGGCCCAATGATCGTCTGACATGTGTCAGTTGTGTCCAGCCCAATTCCATTTCAACGTGACAGCTTCCCAAATAACGTCGGTTATTTTTGTGATGGAACGGATGGTGTATTCCTAACCGAGTCCAGGGGTGTGATTTTGTAAGACGTCATTCTAAACTTCGAATCTGAATCCGCTGTGAGTTTCTTGATTGGCATTCTAAAAACTCGGTTGATAATTCGAATTTACACTAGCGCCGCCCTGGCGAGCGTGTCAGCGAGTTGAACTAAATTGACAGGGAGAGTTTGACAGATAAAGTATGAGATGACGTGAGAAGTGGCATTCTGTAGGCAATTTCCCCGTCACTTCGACGCTCACTTCGCACTCGAACCCGATTCAAAGTGTCAAATATATCAAGGTAATTTTGAACCTTATGCGAAGTGACAGTGAATAGCGATGTGAGATGCGAGTTGTTGTTTGAATTTTACAGAATCGACCTACAGATCATCCCGCCATCTCCGCCTGCGCCTGCCGCGATGTCGCTTGCCAGGGAGCCATTGGGTCGTGCGTTTGGCCCAATGATCGTCTGACATGTGTCAGTTGTGTCCAGCCCAATTCCATTTCAACGTGACAGCTTCCCAAATAACGTCGGTTATTTTTGTGATGGAACGGATGGTGTATTCCTAACCGAGTCCAGGGGTGTGATTTTGTAAGACGTCATTCTAAACTTCGAATCTGAATCCGCTGTGAGTTTCTTGATTGGCATTCTAAAAACTCGGTTGATAATTCGAATTTACACTAGCGCCGCCCTGGCGAGCGTGTCAGCGAGTTGAACTAAATTGACAGGGAGAGTTTGACAGATAAAGTATGAGATGACGTGAGAAGTGGCATTCTGTAGGCAATTTCCCCGTCACTTCGACGCTCACTTCGCACTCGAACCCGATTCAAAGTGTCAAATATATCAAGGTAATTTTGAACCTTATGCGAAGTGACAGTGAATAGCGATGTGAGATGCGAGTTGTTGTTTGAATTTTACAGAATCGACCTACAGATCATCCCGCCATCTCCGCCTGCGCCTGCCGCGATGTCGCTTGCCAGGGAGCCATTGGGTCGTGCGTTTGGCCCAATGATCGTCTGACATGTGTCAGTTGTGTCCAGTCCAATTCCATTTCAACGTGACAGCTTCCCAAATAACGTCGGTTATTTTTGTGATGGAACGGATGGTGTATTCCTAACCCGGTCTTGTATTTTTATACCTAGAATACTCCGTTCCATAGCGAGTGTCTGAACGGAAATTCCGGAAAAAAAAATTACAGATGTACCTTTTATTTAGCAGAGCGTCGGACACGGCTACCCATATAAATAAACTTATATCTATGCGGCTATCAGTGAATAAATTGTGTCCAAAAAGGTTGCATAATGAGACAAATAAGCCACAATTTCACTTATTATGTATTTGTTTTATGTATAACCATAGTTATGTAATACCACTATAAGTTTTGAGTAGTTAGAGTAAAACGAACAGTTTTCAAGTAAATTATAACTACATTAACTATGTAGGTAGGTACTTACATAACAGACGACGTTGTTCGGAGATAATTAAGAAAGCTATGTTGCGACCACAGTTATAGGTACTTTGTGGTCGCGAAGCTATTGACTGTAGGTTTGATTCCCAAGTCGGGATAAAATTTATTTTTATTTAAACTAAAAAACTCACATACACAAACAACCAGACCTGGAATCTGTATGCCATACAAATATTTATTCCGTGCGGGAATCGAACCCGCGGCACGTAGCGCAGCAGTCAATCGATCAGCCACTGCGTCAACCGTGTCGTCCACTGCGTTAACTGTTTTAAGGTTAAAGAAGGTGACAACATGGACCCTAAATGTGTAATGGCAACAGGTTCGACCCTACTTAGTAGGTTTTATACCTATTTGTATTATTTTTATTCCAAAGGTAAGGGGCAACCATAGAAATCTTATATCTATGGGGGCAACGGACTAGGTGGACTGGAGACCTTTGTATGTACCCTTACGCGGAATTCAGGCGTATAGCGAGGATAATATATAGGTACGTATACAGATTATATTATACAGACAGGTATATATTGACCTATGCTAAAACTGAAAATATACTAAGATTAACATAGTATATACACTAACACATTCTACACATACACAAATCCACCTACACAACGCACTCACACCTCTACTCTCCTCTATTTTACGAAATTGAAAACTCACATGAACTTTTAGTTATTAAGCAAATTCAACTGCGAGAGACAAATCTTACGTTGGGTGCAAGTGTTCATTTAAATGTATAAATGTGCAATTATTTATTTGTAAATAAAATTCTATTCTATAAAAGTTAATAATAATAATACTGGATCAAGGGTTTGATACAGAAAGCGGTACTCCTGGACACGGAGGAGATTCCTCTCACAGGAGCCCTGACCACCGGTAGCTTGGACCCTGTTCCCGATATCTACCGGTGGGCTACTATTTTATGTGTTTATAAATGTGTTTTTTTTTCCATTGTTTAAAAATATAATATATGTCAAAAAAATAAATAAATAAGAATAATAATATGTGGGGACATTTCACACACGGTCATCTGACTCAGACCCTGTACAATGGGTGTCAGACAGCAGATATACATACACACCTACATTTAAATACATACATAAATAGATAAACAACAACAAGATGCAATGCAATTTATACAAATGTTTACCCTGGGCGGGATTCGAACCCGCCACACGCTGCGCCGCAGTCAAACGCTTCCACTGTGCAAACCGTGTGGCTGGAGTTACCTGCGTTGTTATTTATAACCCAGATTTTGGAACACGCAAACGAGTGCGCTGACCTTAAACAGCCTTAAACTGACCAATGCCAACCACGCGAATTAAAAAAGGTTACATATTTGTTTAAATAATCATAACAATAATATAATATAATTAATAATTAATTATATAATATAATATAATAATCATAATATAATATAATTCCACGAGCATAGTAACAGTAATTTTCATAATAAATCATCGCATTTTATGCGAATTGCTTGTTATATTAAAAATCTTACAAGTATCTCCATACTTTTTTTTGTCGCGGCTGGGTCTGGTCAGTTCAAGTTGTCAAACAAGTTGAATACAAAGAATAAACGCCACAAATAAACAGAGAAAAGTAGTATTTTAACGATTGGTCTGGTTATTTAAAGGGTAGTTGTACCAAATGTAAAAATACCTCGCTCCTTGCAAATGAAAACACAAGATAAAAGATCGAATCCGCCGCCGCATTTTGCACCGTCGAATGGTGCAAAATATTTACAAAAAAAAACATAAAAAAACTGATTGTTATACGACAGGTTCGAAATGCAACTATCATAATGTATATACCCTGAAATTAAAACCTATCAAACAAACCACAATCGAAACAAATAAAATGTAATTGCTTGCTTTACAATACTCAGGACAGCATCCCGATTTAATTTTCAATTAAGTACTAGATATGTTACAAAAAAATTAGACAATGAATTCATAATCTTTTAAATTATGCAATGGCAGTTAAGCTTCGCACTTACACACACAATCTTTTGTATTTAATAACGGCATTAGCCGTGGAAAACAGTCTCCACAAGAAAGCATTGTATTAAAATTAACAACATCGTGAAAACTCCCATTGTTGTTTGGTAGGTACTGATTTTTCATTGAAGTTTTTACTGACGCACATTAAGTTTGTCTCGCTTACTGCATGTTTTGTTTGTCTAATGCTGTCGATGTATTTACTAATTAAATCGGGAAAGTGTTTTTGTTGTTGAGGGTGTTCACCAGAACATACTCCAATCTCACAGAATGAGTTTCATTTTGTGAATGGGTGATGGAAACATTTTTGTAACCCATTCTAAAAACACATCGCGAAGGCAATATCTTTATGAACTGAAATAAAAAAAATAGAACCAAAACAATGATTTTCGCAGAGTGCCTGACAAAAACTCATCACTACAACCATTACATAATTTACTGGCGCATAAGAAAAACCTTAGATAGGTACCTACGTACTATATCGCAATAGTACTGTAACCTTAGGAAACCACAGATTGCTTATTGTAGAATCTAATAAGTAGATAGGTACTAATGTTATTCTTAGATTATTGCAAAATTATTGCATCTAGGTATTGTTGACTTGTAGTGTTCAATAAAGGTGTCTTAAGTTACCTTGTAATGTAATAGGATGTGCAAGGTTTAGGTAAAAGGAAGTAGGCACTTAGGTAAGATTGTCGTGATATCTGCGCGATGGTTAAGGTTGCTATCATGGCACGAAGTTGACGAACTTGTGGGTTCGCAACTGGGTACCGACAAGTTCCTTTGTGACGTTTTTAAGGGGGCGCCGAGCAAAATAATTCAAAACAGTCGTCACTGTTAAAGTGATATAATCAATACTTTTGCCATAATTGCCATCAAAAATATGTAATGAATACCACAGTGAATGTGTTAACCGATTATCGTTGGCAAAAAATAAGAATACTGTTTAATTTAATAAATTATGTATGTATAGTTTATATATTCGTAAGTTTATATCTTTTTAACTTTTTTAATATATTTTTTTTTTCATATGCACCTGCCATGTTATCTCTTCACCACCCTTGGTTGACTGGTAGAGAATGCCTAAGGCATTAAGTCCGCCTTTCTACCTTTGTGCATGAAGTACAAATAAATAATAATAAATAAATAAAGTTGTACAAAAATCTTTAAAAAAATCTCGTATTTAGTTGAGTTTTGTTAGTAAACTGTATTTTTTTTTCACAAACTTGAATTCATATTAATCTTTAACATTCATACTACAATTTGTAGTTTTTACATTTTCGAAATATCGCTTAGTTATTTTATTATTAATTTTTGTTTTAATTGACGCGCTGTCTTGAATCATGATTTGCAAAATTATTTTTGTTCGAATGGGGATTCTTTCGAAATGGTTCCATATAAATTTTACCAAAATCGATCCAGCCCTTTTTGAGAAAATCTACAAAATCCTAAAAAAAATACTTAGATGACGTTTTTGTTTCTTCAATCTTTGGAGGACTTATGATTTGTTTTAAGCGTGTCGCCGTTTCTTAATGGCTGTTTAGTTTTTAAAGGCGGTTTTCTTTTATTTTGTAAAAACTTTTTTGAATTCATGTGTACTTTCTAAGTTTGCCTTTGACATCGTTCAAGGCAAACATATGGAGGAAAGCTGTACCTATCGCCAGTACCTATCGCTATTAATTTAAATTGTCGTTTCTTTTTTGTTTTTGGAGGAAAAGGTGGAAACAAATATAAAAAAGAACCTTGTATTAAGTACCTCTTTGAAAAAAGACATTAGGTAGTTTAAGCTCTTTTCTGAAAGCTATAGGTATCTTAGCAATCAGCCTTACATCTTTAAAACAATTACAGATTATGATAAACCGATTATGAACCTTCTTACTCTTTAGGTCAATTAAGTAACTAATTAATTGAGATTCTTCTATTTTTATTGAAGTAAAATTCGAAATTTTAAATAGAATATAGTCTTGAACCCATAATGTAGACTATCAGATATAAATAATATTGACAGCTGACCACAGAAAAGTAACCACGGAATGTGTATGGGCAACCGCAAAACCAGAGCAATGTCAACCATAAACAATAAATACTTCATAATTTATTATTGTTTGACATTGCTCTGGTTTAGTGATGAAACTGCAACATTCATCATAATTATACTGATTTATTCTTTCGAGTTCATTCAGACTTAGGTACATTAAAACTTATTTATGAGCTTAACTAACTAATGTAAGTTCGCAACTTAGGGCTGGTCGTTTCAAACAGTCGGTTAACGTTACATACGGACGGTTAAAAAGTTACTATGACGTGAGATGTTTAACGTACGTTAAATGTAACGGGTTGTTTCATGACATAAAAATCCGTCAATTAAGGTTATTCAAAAAAAGATTCCATAATATTTTGATGTTTAAAGTAGCTGTTTGACAACACAAAATTACGTTGACTGGTCGGTTATGGCAATAGTAACTTTTTGACGTAGTACGATTTTGTGAAACAACCCATTTTTTTGATTTGACGATAGTTAGCGCTATTTTTGACTATTACCGGTTGGTAATGTTTAGTTGAAGCAACTCGCCCTTAGATTGCAGCTCACGTGCTCGTATAAATTTCGCTTTCAACTACATATTTCATATCCATTGTATCCACTCTAGTAGCGGTCATCCAGGAGAGCAGCCAAAAGAGAATGGTGATTGGATAATATTAAACAATTGCAATATCGTCATTGATATATAATCCATTTCGCGTAACTAAAATCACACATCATTACCTCAGATTATCAAACAAAAGGCAGATAGACGGAGCGGAACTCTGCGAGTGAAGCTACAAAAACAAATTCAAAAACGAAGACCTACAATTCGCTTCGCGCTGGACTGGCACGAGTCACTACAGCACGAAGCGAAGCATTGTTAAAAAATAATAGTTAAAAAAAACTAAAAACACGCTTTTTATAGAAAACCAAACTAAAAAATAGAAAATAAATTTTAATAAATTTAAATGAAGAAAAGTGTTAAAAATTTCAATAAATATAAATTAATAATAGTGTGAATAAAAAAAATATATTTTATTTATTTTTTACTTTTTAGTTTGAAAAATTGAAAAATTTTATCAAATTAGTGTATTGTCATCGGTCCTCGATAAATCTACAAAGTTTGAACGAAATCTGGCCGTTTAAAGTGGGTCAAAATCGCGCTCAAAGAAGTCGGTTACAAACAAACATACAAACATACAGATGAAGCTAATAAAAAGCGTGTAAAAAAACAAATACTAATACAAATAAAAAATCACGAGATTGTAGGTATTCGTTATTGAATTTGTATCTGCTTTTGTGGCTTCACTAGCAGTGTTTGGCACTGTCTATCTTCCTTTTGTTTGATAATCTGAGAACATTACACTTTCGCTGATTTAAATAAAGTCGAAATTCCAGGTATTCATCAATGTTAGTTACCTACACAGAATTAAACTATCAACGACGGTATGACTCCTTCAACCGTGGAGCGGTGATCTGGGAATTATTTCAGCGGTTGATTTTACCGATGATGCATGTAAGTTGGTACTTACTAAGGATTTTGAACTCCACAGGAACTTATTGGTATCTATTATTTTTTACTCAGAAACTTAGATATCAGTGTTGGTATATTTATTGGAACGAATCAAAATCCGCGAAGGCTGACTGTCAACTGTCAAGTCCCTGTTCTTCAAAGAGTATATAAAGTAATCACTACGTTTTCGCTGTTCTTCTCTAAATAGGAATAGTTTACGTTTATCTCATTACTCCAATTACAAACCATAAACTAATAAAATGAGGTTGATCACGGTTAAAACAGCCAGAACCTTTTCAGTACTTTCTGTTTAAATTGCAACAGAGTTCTGAATGAAACTGATGGCTGCAAATAAATACTAAGTAGGTACCTACTTTTCCAATAATTACAAATTAATAAAATTCAAGAACGCCCAGGCACCTTTGCTTCCCTATTTTTTATTTATTTTTGTGTTCTTCTCAGTATTTAACCATTCAAGATTTGATAAAAAGATTAATCTATAATTAATTTTATGAGCACTGATTGCGCAATTCTGAACTTAGTTTCCTCAAAGAATACCTAGTACTGAATTACGTTAGAATCTCCGAATCTCAGTCTATAAAATTAGATTACCTATGATTTTATAATTATTTAATCATTTCCACGTCTAGCGTGACCACAAATTAACATATTCATTTTAGGTACATACTATTATTGCTAAGGTCAACTCGGATAGCATATTTTTTATTTTTAACAATTCATAAACTCGTTTTGGCAACATTATTAAGTATGTCATTAAGTTATTTATTGTATAAAAAATAACCTACATCCATTATTTTTCTTTAAGTTCTATAAATATTAGCAGGTAGTCTTATTTATATATTACGAAATTAAAAATAATATGATTGTTTACAGTTCTCAAAGAGGTTCAACTCTGTGACAGAAATCTGCGTGTACGCAGAGTATGGCAGAGGAATTGTGCAGTGTAAATTGAGTACTGTGTCTGTAGCAGGGTTGGTCAACCTTTTAAAACAGAAGCCAATACTTAGTTGCAATTTACAAATCCCAGTGGTGAAGAGATAACATGGCAGGTGCATTACAAAAAGTAATATTAAAAAAATATAAACTACACGTACATAATTATATTCTGGAATATATACACCGATATAAATATATACATACCCATATTTTATATATATACTTATATAGCATTATTAAAAAAGCACCAGGGCGACCGAGCGCAGCTCGGTATTTTTTTCGTGTTTGATAGCTAGATTGATATATCGCCCCCGAAACCCCTTGCATACTAAATTTAATGAAAATCGTTGAAGCCGTTTCCGAGATTCAGAATATACAAGGATTGCTCGTTTAAAGGTATTAGATAGATTAGGGGGCCCTTAAGAAAATTTAGGCAGAAGTTGAAGTTGCGGGCAAAGTGCAAGTAGATCATAAACTAACGGTATTCACAATCATACGGTGACTTAATATATTATATTTGATTTTTCCTAAGACGCCATAAATGTCGCGTGGCGTGTCGTGATGGCCTAATGGTTAAGGCGCCCGCCTCTCATGCATGAGATTGTGGGTTCGAAACCGGGCAAGTACCAATGTGTCTTTTTCAATTCATATGTACTTTCGAAGTTTATCTTGGACATCATTGACATCGGTGAAGGAAAACATCGTGAGGAAACCTGGACTTATAGTTAATATAAGTCTGAAATCGCCAATCCGCCTTGAGCAAGCGTGGTGATCAATGCTCGTGCTTTCTCTGTATGTTTTTTTTTTTAATCTTTTGTTTTAAGGGCTTTTGTTCTCGTGAACATGTCAGCCCCGTTAAGTCACATCTCAATTACACAATATATTATATTATATTATATCAATAAGATATAAGTAACAAGACCTCACTGATGCGTGAACATCTTAATTAAAGTGGCAGCAGCGGATGACGTAGGATTTGCTAAAACTGATGTGAATATACCAACATCCATCATATTTAATTTAAATTCACCCACCAGTAATTCTCTGCTTACTGCATATTTTTGACGATCCAAAATTAAGTGTTCTACATCATGCAACACCCCACATACTTCACAGTTGGGACACTCAACTTTATTCATTAAATGTCCAAATTTCTTAAAGGGATAATGTCCTGATACAGTAGCGTGCCTTCCATCAAAGCCGAAAAGCCGGGCTTGCTATTAATAATATGAGACGATAAAAAAGCACAAAAAGGAAATACCTCTGAATAGGTATTGACATTTTTTCGGGATTTTATTCTTAAATCTGTCGGGCTTGCCCTAACTTTTACCCCTAGGCACGCCACTGGTCCTGAACGTAATCTATTTGCTATGACTATAATAATCTCTGTATGAGAAGAGGCCTTTGCTCTGCAGTGGGACAATTATATGCTGGTATTATTATTATTATTATTTAAGACGCTATAACTTCACATCGAAATAGAGTCGTATTCGGCTCGCGAGCAGCATGTTGCCGACTCCTGCCCTATAGGCAGTATCTACCAGTATCTCTCTGTGGTGTAACACAAGGACCGAATGACATAGATTTCGTAGTTATTAACAGAGTCAAGTAAGTGTAACCTACGACAATTCCTATCGCAATTACGCTTTGGCGATAATAATGTCATGGCAGCCCTTTTAATTCGGTTGATGACACCATTAACTAATAATTCCAAAGTCAAAATCAAAGCGTTTATTTCAATTTGATATCACTTTCAGTTTTCAATTGTCAAGGAGTTGGTCAGGTACTCAGAAAGTTGAAGCTAGTTGCTCGTTCCAAAACATGGGTAGGTCTCTATGGAGAAAAACGAGCAAGAAACTCTACGGACAAGATAACGAAGACAGAACTTCTCTAAATTGATTTTAGCTCTGAAAACCCGATTTATTTTCAAATTACTGTAAAATTTGATTATTAGTTGCTTTGAAATCAATAACTAATTTGTCAATTACTACCTACAAGTGACGTCATGCGTATAAATTGCCATACAAAATCTATGAGGAATTTTTATTTTATTTTATTTATTTAGGTAACCAACAGCGATACATTAATATTTTACAAAGTAAGCGTACAACAGTAGATATGGCCAATTATAGGTTTCCCTGTATAACTATAGATATAATATAACACTTGCAAACGGACTAATGCCAGATATTTCAATTACATAAACAACATTGCAATACAATACAAAACAAAATTAAAATTACAGGTTACGATCAAAATTTTGAAGAATACAATATTAAAGTCTATTAATGTTTAATAACAAAATATAGTAAAAAGAAGAAGAAGATTGGTTTCTTGTCATATATCTCCGTTTATAGTATTAATTATGCGTTTTTTGAATATCGGTTTAGTACAATTAAATAAATCAACTTCAGAGAATTCCGAGTTATAAATTCGAGCAATGGGAGTCAGTACACAGTTCAATCGTTTTGAGAGCTCAAAGTATGTCGATTTATTGGTTGCTACCCAATTAGAAGATTTCTAGGACCAATGTGCTAGCAATGGCACGTAAGTAGGTACATACAGTCAAGAGCTTTTAAAATAAATAGACCGAACCGAACATGCGCAGGCGCAAACATCACGGAAAATGTGCGTCGTATGCACACAGCTACGCACATTTTCCGTATTTTTCCTTACGAATTCATCTAGCATAAAACATCCTTTAGTCTATATTATATAAACTCTATTTTTCCGTTCTTTATTATTAAACAATCCATTGACGATTTTATGTGTCATACCAATGTACTGGAGGTACTTAGGTAGCTACCTGACCTGACATGCATACTTGTACACATAGAGGTAGTAAGTATACTTATATCACGTTGGTTTTCCTTATTAAGACTACTGAACTTCCGATACTCTGTGCATGGTGATTGCTTGATACGTCATTGGTACGGTAGTCGAATCAACAATACGCGAGCCTTTTGTTTTGACCATAAACAAATAAATGTATCCCCTAAAAATCTACGAAACATGAATGTTTGTGAAGAAGCATTAGGAATTATTTAATAACTAGTGACTCGCCCCGGCTTCGCATGGGTGCAGTCTAGATCAAACTATGTGTATAAACCTTCCTCTTGAAGCACTCAATCTATTGATAAAACTGCATTATAATCCGTTGCGTAGTAGCTGGAGCGTACAGACCGCGGGAGTTACTTTGGTTTATACTATGTAAAGATAAAGATAAAGAAGATAAAGATGCAGATGACCTATTTCCACGTAACCTATGAGACCCCCACACGCTCGCATTCGATATCCTTCCGAGACTAGCTAAATAGAATAAAACTTTGTGTCTTTATGTGTATATTTAATTAATAAGATACCAAGTAATCTCAAGACTTTAAATATGATGTTATTACAAAATAAATAGCATTAATGGTTGTGTAGTCAAAATGTTTATAGTGTCAAAAACTTCTTTGACAATAATATGAAGCATAAGTGTTAAGTCACATTGGTACTTGTCCAGGCTCGGTTGTGACTTGGGAGATGTGCTTGTGACCCACAGCCTTGCAGTGGCATTTGGCCATTACAACATCACCACTTTCTTTTACATGATTCGATATTTTCAGATTTGGTATAGGTACAACTTTAATGTTTTGACTGTAATAAATAAGTGTAAAAGGTTATTGTAACCACCTTCGCAAAAAATCGATCGATAGTAACAACTTAACAAACTACTCAATCAATAAGAATGAAATACACAAATCACAATTTAACCGTTTCTTTACTAGACTCTTTAAAATAGTAGATTGTTATACAAGGAGCTAAAATGACCCATTATATACGAGGTAGTTTTACTCTCGAGCTTTAGCGAGGGAGTAAATAGAAACCGAGTTTTAATGGGTTTTAGCGCTACACGCGCTAAAATCGTAGTGAAAAGTATAGTGTAAGTATAGTGTGTTACACTATACTTTTCACTACGATTGCGAGAAATTAATTACGGTCACTACCAATTCAATTTGCAATTAGAGAAAAATTATAAAGATTTCGCGCCAATGTCTTTTTTTTGTTTCTTCTGTAGCCGCAACACATTGCATGCATTCTACCAGAGATCGTCGATTTTACATTTTAAAATTAAAATGATGTTCTTTTTTTATGAAACAGTAATAAGTCCAGTCTTTATTCATGACTATTCTACTTATGACTAAAGACTTTTTCGTTTTTGTAGGCTCATTGTCATATTTGACACACAAAAATTAAAAAAAAAAAACTTTTTCCCCTAGAGGATGAAATGCTATTTTATCCCCGCTCTGGTATGCTACAATGACTTTGAATTTGAACAAGAGAAGTGAAAAAACTATCGTGTTGCGTTCACAGTTTAGTCACAAAATAGGTAAGCAAGTACAATAGTGATTCATGTTTCTCGGTTGTAAAAAAGCAAGTAAAAATGAGTCACCTTTGTTTATATACTTAACACCACATTAATAAACCAGTCGGCCATAATTACATATAAGGCCTACTTACATATAAGTAGTGTTTATCTACGTAATAAGTGTAAGAAACCACTTTATTGTGTGTGTTGACAACCATAAAATTCGAAATGTTTTATGACGTTTAACTGTATGTACGGTATTTCAGGCGAAATAATTATAATACCAACCTATTAGCAATAATAGGTTGGTGCAAACCACTGCAGGACAAAGCCCTCTTCTCATACAGAGAACGCACAAGCATTGATCACCAAGCGTGCTCAAGGTGGATTAGCGATTCTATACTTCCTCACGATGTTTTCCTTCACCGAAATGTCCAAAGTAAACTTAGAAACTACATAATATGAAATTTACCGGAAATAATCCTTACTAATATTATAAATGTGAAAGTAACTCTGTCTGTTACGCTTTCACGATGTAACAGCTAAACCGATTTTGATTGAATTTAGTATGATGATAGCTTAAACCCTGGGGAAGGACATAGGCTGCTTTTTAACACGCAACTTTGTCTGTATCCGCGATAACCAACATTCACGCGGACGAAGTCGCGGGCAAAAGCTAGTAATTCATAATTTGAATCCGGTTGCGAACACAACGGCTTGAGAAGTGGCAGTCCAATGCAGTGGGCTATCATGACAAGTAAGCATATAAAAGAAAGGGAGCTTTAAATGTCTGAAGAATCATGAAAAATTTAACTTAAATGGTTAGAAACAGAGCTATGGAATAACAGACAGCTTGAACAAGGTAAGCGCTAATGCCATTGTAGAGCAGTTTCAAATACCTAGACTCCGTTATCTTGAACAAGAAATTAATAAGACAAATTGTCAACCGCATAAACTTCTATAATTCTTCTTCTTTTAGTGCCTCTCCGAAGTACGAAGATGGAGTCAGCTCTGCATACTTTTCCTTTTCTTTCGCGAGATGGAATAAATAGTTCCACGGGGCTATAGATACCAGTCCACTCTCGTAGGTTCCTTAACCAAAACTTCTTCCTGCGACCGACATCTGATTTTCCAGGTACTTTGCCTATCATGATAAGTTGTAAAAGGGCGTCTCTTTCGAGTCTTATTAACGTGCCATAGATACGCACAGAGATAGATACTTTCATCCCGTCAAAATGGCGCTAGCGTAGGCACAGAGTATGGTATGAATGTAGCCATGGATCCGTGAAAGTAGTAGTTGTAGACGGATTGAAGTTGTCGAGTTAGACAATGTTTACCCGGTCGCAATTGTAGCGCCATCCTGATGTGGCACATTTTTACGAACACTTTCATACACATCTATTTCGTACTCCTTACCTGTACCATCCTCTCTCAATCCTCCCTCCAATATTCCATACAAAACAAAAGGTTTATTAATATTCACAGTGTGGCTATGTTTGCGGGAATTCTTAGCATCACCATTAAGGCAGTGTGATTCAGTTTGCTAACGTCAATCTAGTGACCTATTAAACAAACATTTATTTTTATTTCCGGCCAGGTTTGTGAGGAGACTGTGAAAATACTAGCTTAGCATTCCACTTGCGAATTTGGGCTAAGCAGTTCGTTCTTATAAAGTGTCTCATAATAACTGAGTCATACGTGATCAACGTAGTAGTAAAACTAAAATTAAACTGCAATTTCAGAAAGCTCATTCTATTTATATATTGCTTACAACAGATTAAATCAAATGAGCCAATCACAGAAAGGACATATTTACTGATTGCCCTTTCCTGATTTTCAGACATTTCAGATAGTCACTGTAAAGGTTGTAAACTCGTTCACATCTAGGATACCCGGTACTTTTTTGTTGGACATAATTTATTATTATTATTATTATTATTATTTCAGCCGAAAGACGTCCACTGCTGGACATAAGCCTCCCCAAGGGGGGGTTTTGCCATAATCGCCACGCTTGGCAGGCGAATTAGCGATCATTCTCTGGTAAGTCCCTTAGTCGCCTCTTACGACACCCACGGAAAGATATGGGATGGTGCTATTCTTTACGTCCCACACCACACGGAACACAATATGGAACACTGTTGTCCGAAATAAATGAATTTATTATTATTAAAACATATTCGGAACCTAATAAAATTGGAAAAATAAAATTAAAGAAAATTAAATTAACAATAACAACAAGGGCTCAGCAGGTTTGAGCTCTTACAGTATCTTTTGATTTGTTTTAGCATTACTTTTTTGGGTACGAGGCACAGGCATTTTCAATCCCAAAGTTAAAGTTTCGTGTTTTTATTTTAATATTAAATACCTTAATCGATTCTTGATCGAAATACGTAGTTAAATCGATTTTTTTTTCCGCTACGAAATTACGCGATTAAAAACACACGCCCCTATATTTTGCTGTCCCATTATTTCCAATATTACAAACATATGTATCATAAATTATGCTAATAACGCATATAGGCGCCAGTATAATATTATACATAATGGATTTTTATTTTATTTTATTTTTCTTTACACGTACTGCTGGCTGTAGGTGTCTAACATATATGATAATACCTATAATTTTTATGTGTCAATGATTATAAAAAAAGATTTGAATTAATTATGAATAGATTTGGTACTTAACTTATTCATTTTAGCGGTTCAATGATCTTAAAGTTTATTCATCAAAACTGAGATAAAGAAATTAATGTAGATAGGATATTATGTTATAATGATAACGATATCCAACGTATTTGTGTAGTTTCCTTTTTTTATGTGTATGCGTTATGGGTGTGTGAGGTTGTTTGTGTGTGTGTTTATTATACGAATGTTCCTATTTATCTTCAAAACGGTTGGACGGTTTTTGATACCGTAAAAGGTTTGTAAATAATTGGCGATGAATGGTGGATGTTGTAAACTCATCAGGGGGCGCTAAAATAAAAAAAAGTAAGGGTGCAATATTTTATAAATAAGATATCAAACGTACAAAAGAGCATACAACGTAGTGATACTCTAAAAAGTTACAAATAAAAATAAAAACGTTTGAAAAACCGACGACATTAGTGCGTAAACATAGTAACCGAAAAAGGATAAAATACAATTTCTGTAGAACCCAGGTTACCCAGGACATAAAGGAAGTAAGTAGCAAAAGATAAAAAGGTAAACCCAAGAAAATCCGTCGTTGGCTGCCATTGGTACCGAAATTCAATAAAAAAGTAACAATATATCAAAGCTGTTATGCGTTTAGTAGAGATGCAGCAATTTATAATTATTTATACCTAACGTTATTTAAATTAGTCCCAATACCCATAGAACAATTTCAGGGGATGGCAACCGCAACGGATTTTGAATTACAAACCCATGAAAATCCGTGTGAGGTTTTATTAAAAGGCAGCTTTTTATTTTTTGTTACTTACTCCTTTTTAGTTCGAGGGGAAATTTTATTTAATCCTTTTCGATTACTGTACTACGTACGTCGTGGAGTTTTCAAAACTTTTAATTTTGTTTTTTATTGGTAATACTTTTGTTTACATAAGATAAACAAGAGAAGCATTTTGTTTGTAAATGGAAATGTTGCACAATTTATATTTATTGAAGTGAGTAATGCATGTTTAAGACAAAATTATACAAATAATCAGCAAATATATTCCTATGTCCATTCAGCTAAGCTTATAATTATTGCCAGCTTCACAGGAATTATTTAAATAATAATTACGAATGTATTATTAATATATCCACTAAAGTGTTGCTTGCTTCCTAATTCGTTTCAAGGACGACAACATTCAATAAGTAGATATCCATTCTGTTTAAATAACTGCATATTTAATAAATAATAAACTACATTCCATAGTAGCGATTTTATATCTACGCAAACTTGATTTTCGCCATTTGTATTGTTTGTTATTCAATCTACTCGCAATAACATCTTCTATTTTTTATTTCTTTTTTTTTTCTTTTATGTCACCAATAATAACAAAACATGTGTAGTAAACACATGTAGTAGAAGACTACAGATACCTACATACCTATTGTGTTCAATTTAATAGGATATTTTACTCTATACGAGAAAAAATCTATAAATATGTTATTGAGACATAAAGCTAAGTTTAGGCATAAAGCAGTCGGAAAATGTAAGTTTTAGTTCATAAAATAACAAAACAAATTTTTGAATTAAATTTAAAGTTTTCAGTATTTTTAATCTGTTATAAAACACCGTGAAATAGTAGCAGCCATGTTATTACGCCGTACGGCTGTGTAAACAAAAAATTGTCAACTGTCAGTCAACCGATTGGCATAATAAAGCCTTTGTACTTTTATTATTTTCGTAACCAACATAATTTTTTAATTATTACACCTATTACAAAATATACAAGATTATTTTTAAATGATATACAATTATCATATTTAATATGAGCTCATTTGATATAAAACGAACTGACGTCATTTACGCTGAGCAACATGGCGTCCAGTAAGAGGCGTTTTCTTCAAACTACGCGCGAAATTTGAAAATTCAAAATTTAGATGCATTTTTTTGGCATTTATCGATTGAATAAAAATTTCGTGTTTTTTTTGGTGGCATATTAGCACTACAGAATTTCATTGAGACACTTATCAAAAATGGGTGTAATACCCTATTATAATACCCAATGGGGACTGGCACTGTACTCGACTTATACAGGTTTTTGATAATCTAGCTGAGAATGCAGAACCTCACCACCATTTCAGTTGTAGTTTTAGTCCACTTACTCTATCAACCCTGTAAATTACCATGTATTACAATGCTGCTTTGATGAATAAACAATTATTGTTATTATTATTATCCATCTAGATTCTAGATTATATTGTGACTAAAACCTGTAATTTTCATAGAAAACCAAATTGACTACTTATCAGACTGGCTTGAATTATTTAGGTACTTACCCATTTTTTTTTGTACTTCAAAGGTCAGTCTGGTGTACTACGTTCAACCTCTTTTAAATAGCTTATTAAGTACATCAAAAATTGACAGTTTTAGTACTCAAAAAGAGAAGAATAGAGACTTGACAGTCAGTACAGCAGTAGATATTGCTAGCCGTACTGACTGTCAAGTCTCTATTCTTCTCTTTTCAACCGACTTCAAAAAAGGAGGAGGTTATCAATTCGTATGTGTTTTTTTTTTATGTTTTTATTTATACGTCTTCTTGCACAAAGGTACAAAGGCCGACTTAAATATGCCGTAGGCATTCTCTACCAGTCAACCAAGGGTGATGAAGAGATAACATGGCAGGTGCATAAAATCCCTACAGTTACAATACGGTCAACGTAACTTGGCGCGTCTGAAGTTAGCTGTGTGGCTGCGCAATGGAACTTTTAGGAACGAAATTATCTACTGCGCAGCTAATCGGCTAACTTCAGACGCGCCAAGTTACGTTGACCGTACTGTAAGTGAATATGTCGCAGGGAAATGATACATTTAGGAATTTGAACGAATCCCCAAGAATTGGTTATTTCACCTTTTCGTTAAATAAGTTTGGGGATTTGATCAAATCACTAACTTTCTTCAAAGAAAAGACCAGCAGAGTTGTTATTGTAACTGCCGTGATTAGAGAAAAACCCTAAGGGATTTGGTCAAATTCCTAATTCTACCCTTTCCTTGCGACAGATAATTATCTACACTTTTAGTTGGTACGTGACCTATACCAAACCAAACCACCAAACGCGTTTTATTCTAAATACCTACACAAATAATAGAAAAAATGGCATATCTTAATGGCGGAAAATGACAAATGGAACACCCACTTGTTGACCTTCACTCACTGACCTGAAGAAGACATGTTCCAATGTATGCAAATTACAATATTATTCAAGTAATTCTCGTTAAGCTCAGCGGTAATTTCCTAGACAAATAAAATTGTGCATAATGTCATCCTTGCCCCGGTTTAGTTGTAAATCCAGTTATTTTAAATAATGTGGGCAGTTTATGAGTACTTATGTACATATTATATTTTATGACTAACTTTTGCTCGCGCCGTCATCTGTGTGAATGTCGTATATCGCGGATGCAGTCAAAGTCACGGATTGAAAACTGCCTAGCTTATATCCTTTTTTACACGCTTTTTATTAGCTTCATCTGTATGTTTGTATGTTTGTTTGTAACCGACTTATTTGGGCGCGATTTTGACCCACTTTAAAAAGCCAGATTTCGTTCAAACTTTGTAGATTTATTGAGGACCGATGACAATACACTAATTAGATAAAATTATTCCATTTTTCAAACTAAAAAGTAAAAAATAAATAATAGTTTAAAAAAACTAAAAACACGCTTTTTATAGAAAACCAAACTAAAAATTAGAAAATAAATTTTAATAAATTTAAATTAAGAAAAGTGTTAAAAATTTCAATAAATATAAATTAAAATAGTGTGAAAAAAAAATATTTTATTTTAAAAAAAGCGTGGGGTACTTTTTAAGATATTATCAAAATGATAATCACTTTACTCATATCTGTCAATAAAATATTTATAACTATTAACACCATGCACCCCACGCTTATTTTTCACACTATTATTAATTTATATTTATTGAAATTTTTAACACTTTTCTTAACTTAAATTTATTAAAATTTATTTTCTATTTTTTAGTTTGGTTTTCTATAAAAAGCGTGTTTTGAGTTTTTTTAAGCTATTATTTTTGGGGTTCAAGCTAGCCGTAAAAGCGTAACAAATAAAGTTTCTTCTTCTGTCTAAAAATATTTTTATAGGTAGGCAGTGTGAAAAATGTGTTATAATATACTTCAATCCGTCAACTAGCGCCATTTAAGCGGGTTTTGGAACTTTTAATTACTGCTTAGATCTGGACACTTTTTCAACTCCCCCCCCCCCCCCCCCCGCCCCCACTTGAGATCTCTAGAGAGAGTAGAGACTCTCCATATCACACTCAGTCTGTCTTTATGTCAAAGTTTCATTCATACAGTCCAACTAAATTATTTGTGAAATGACCGAAATGACTGATTGTGCTGTTCGTCATGAAACTTTAAAGTTTGTTCTATATATAAAGTAAATTATATGTATGTGTTTGACATAAATGAACATGGCGGTTGAGAGCATTGTCATGCTCACTCAATTATCTCGCTGATGGTGGCGCGTGTGTTAGATCATGCGGCTCCCTTCAAAATGGTTGAGCTGAATGGTGCTGATCTACGCATCATGTTCGTATACGGGCGCTGTCAGTAGAGATTGGTCAACTCTTATCTGCCATGGTTTTTTCTCTTTTTATCTTGCTTCTTTTTTTTATGCATTGTATTGGTCTTTACCTGCATTGTTTTCACATATAGAAGCAACGTGAATAATGTAATCAGTATTTTGTAAAAACTTGATTTAAAAGAGTGTCCGTGGAGTTTCTTGCTCGTTCTTCTCCATAGAGACCTACGCTACGTTTTGGAACGAGCAACTGGCTTCATTTTTCTGACTAACTAACTGACTCTTTGACAATTCAAAAGTGCCTGTAAATGGTTTAATTGAAATAAATGCTTTGACTTTGACTGTTCAAACAAAAGACGACCTTATGTTTTTTACCAAGTAGGTAAAAACTGCCATTTGACAGTTATAGGATCAATGTACATAGATATGCCCACATAACCAAACTCTTTAGCAATAGGTAAAGCTTCCATACTCTACGAAACACTCTTTTATTTATATTGAATGGGCTTCCAAGAATAACAAACAAAATTATTGCCTTGTTAATAAACCCTTTAAAAACGTGATAAGTAATTTATTGCAGATTTTCAATTAAATTCTGAATCGTTACTTAATTGCAATTATAATAAACATCCAAATAAATTAATCAATTGTGAATGCCAAAAAGTTGCTTGTTCGGTCACAATTTAGTGTTTTGTTATGTAAATTACTTAAATATTTTACCCTATAACATTCAATTAGTATTTAATTATCCTTCAAGTATAAATGGAATCTTTAATTGAAACGACAAAAATATGTTTAGGACACCCGGATGATTTCATCATGACTATGGAAGATAGAGGTAGGTTTACAAACAAAAATTTTTTAACAAAAAAGACAACCGCCTTCAAAAAGTAAAAAATAACTTTCAATTCGCAAGTCGGCGGCTTTGGTTTTGCGTGTTGTTTTGTATTGCCACCGACTTGCGAATTGAAAGTTATTTTTTACTTTTTGAAGGCGGTTGTCTTTTTTGTTAAATTTTTCTTTTCGCTTTTTAGTGCCTACTTCTCATCATAGAAATTAATCACGAAACGGTGACACCGAAAAAAAATCTGTCATCCCTTAATTTTCAACCCTTAGGGGTGGAATATATTCTTGAAATTAATATGGGACCAAATTTGGAGGTATACACTATCAATTAAAAAAAGAATCATTGAAATCGGACTACACTGAAAAAAGTTATGCGTGATCAAAATAAATATTCAAAAAATAAAAAAATATGTTCATAAAATGAAAAGTACTAGGCCAAACAGTGTTAAATTTTTATGGGACCAAATGGCAACTATTCTGCATCAAACTAAAGAAGAATCACGTAAATCGGATCATAAATCTCAGAGTAATCAATGTACATACATAAAAAAAAAACAACCGAATTGAGAACCTCCTCCTTTTTGAAGTCGGATAAAAATAAAACATGCGTTTAAACTCTACACAGTGCAACAATTACTTAAAGGTAAACACCACATGGACAAAAAAGAAAACAATAATAAGTAATTTTGTAAACTACCAATTGTACTAGTAAACTCTATAAAATATATAACTATGTATCATTAAAAGCATCATTTCTTTAACAAGTTATGTACAGTCAGCAAAGGAGATAGGTTTGCAGTGTCGTCAGATTTTAGTAGGGGGTTAGGGTTAAGTAAACTGTCAAAATGCATGGAATTAGTATGTACCACATCTATGAGTCTTTGTGCAAATGCCACAGGTGTAAATACATAATTTCACTTCGTGGGTTTGGACCATCAAGACTAAGACGTGTAAGCACAATTTTTCATTTACATTTTTATAACAATATTTTGAGCTCGTGGCTAAGTTAAAGCCGTACAGATCGATCGGTCAATGGTTAGTTACGCTAGCCGCTATCGGTCTGTGGATGGGTGACCATCCCTTTCATACCGAGTTCCCTCCGTGCCTTGGACAGCACGTAAAGCCGTTGGTCCCGGCTGTCATTTGTAGATCTTTGGCAGTCGTTTTAAGTAGTCAGAAGCCAGAAAGTCTGACAACCAGTCTTACCAAGGGGTATCGTGTTACCCAGTAAATGGGTTGTGGAGGTCAGATAGGCAGTCGCTCCATGTAAAACACTGGTATTCAGCTGCATCCGGTTAGACTGGAAGCCGACCCCAATATAGTTGGGAAAACGCCAGGCAGATGATGATTTTTATAAAAATACTAGCGACCCGACCCAGCTTCGCATGGGCCTATAGCCTTTCTCGATAAATGGACTATCCAACACAAAAATAATTTTTCAATTCGAACCAGTAGATTCTGAGATTAGCGCGTTCAACCAAACAAACAAACAAACAAACTATTCAGCTTTATAATATTAGTATAGATTTTTTAAGTAATATCTGAACTTCCTTTTTAAATACATAAGTCACATGTTTTCTATTTCATTCTGTTTACAAAATAGTTTTATTACTAATAGCAATAAAACTATTATTATGATAGATATCAAAAACAAGACTGAAGAGGCCGATAGACGTATGAAACAGTACAGACTGACATCAAGCTATACCAAACTGTCAAATTTTCCCAACTGAATATGAACCTAATTATTTTGTATTAAAGTTGAAAATGTTGCTGGCCTCTGTACCTACACGTACTTTTGGCTTCGACGATCTTTTTCTCCAACGAGTGACACCCTAAGTACGCAAACTTTTAGAATGAAAAAGTTTAATAAATATGCATACTTACTCGTACGTTCATCACTCACTTTACTAGTGGAGTAAAATCTGAGTAAAATCCTAATGTGACTCACTAACGTGTAAAACTTGGTAGATTGCCAACAGGATCCACTTTCCATGACTGTATCATTTACCTCGTTGGAAAATTCACTTCCATAACACGTTCTTGTCACTTTCATTTTTATGACTGAGCTATTTGGTGCTTGATCTAACCAGCAGAATACAGATACAAACCTAGATCCTAACTTATAAATTAATGTTTAGTAAAAATATTTTATGGTAGTATTTTTTATGTGAAAAGATTACCTAAGAGTTTTTGGATGGTACCTAAGTTTTCAAATGAGGGAAGAAAGAACTATCGAAAAAAACTATCTTTCTTCCTCTCTCTCTCTCTCTCTCTCTTACTCCCTATCTCTCTCTCTTGAGAGGAGCTGTCAATCCCTGACATCAAGTGAAATGACAGCTTGCGTTAAGGCGCTAACAAGCGACTTTTACAGATTTTAAACTGACAATCACGTCAAAATGTGTGGTGTAAATGATTTGAAAAAAAATATGTTAAACTAGAACATTCTCTTAATCATTTAATATGTGAATATTTTTGATAAAGTTCATATTAAATAGTTTAATTAACTCGTGAAGTTGTGTCTGACGGGGACATCACATTGATAATTACACAAAATCTACCAAGTATATTTAAACGAAACTTTCACTATCCTACAGACAATTTTCCGGCGTATATCGTCGCCTTTAGCTAACTTCACCTAAATTCACCGTGAAAGCTAGCACTTTCCCCGCGACTTCGTTCTCGTGATTTTTCTTATGGATCCCTAATTTTTTGATAATAAAATATAGCTTATAGCACTCAGTTAGAACGTAGCTTCCAATTAGCAAAATAATTTTCAGAATCCGACCAGTAATTCCGGAGATTAGTGAGTTCAAACCATCAAACAAAAAGAAACAAATAGGTACCGGTCAAATGTTGTAACTTTGCCTACATGCTCAACATTGCCTACATTCTGAAAAGTTAAATTATTGCCGCTGAGAAATGTTTTTTTGCCATATAGACAGCCGACTTCTTGCTTTTAGTAATACCACACA
The DNA here is from genome assembly GCA_947361185.1 of Charanyca ferruginea. Classification (NCBI taxonomy): domain Eukaryota; kingdom Metazoa; phylum Arthropoda; class Insecta; order Lepidoptera; family Noctuidae; genus Charanyca; species Charanyca ferruginea. Next base: position 20,540,699 of record OX376069.1, on the reverse strand, counting down.
CAGCAAAAACATTTCTAAGCGGCAATAATTTTACTTTTTAGAATGTAGGCAATGTTGAGCATGTAGGCAAAGTTACAGCATTTGACCCTAAATACAAAAAAAAAGCAATAATGATAATAGATAATAAAATTAGTAAAGAAAAATAAAAACATTAAGAAACAAACACCAGTATTGGTGTAAGTACTTACGCTGTTTTGCACTGCATGCCACATCTAGTAACAAATCTTTACCTCTATCCGGGTTAACTTGGTTAGTGATAGATGTTTTTGTGACCGCCCACTTACATATTTTTTCTTTTTTCTTTTTTGTCAAGTAACTTTTAACGCTGTCTCTGTACGTTTATATTTGTTTAATTGTTAAACCTAGTTTCCCAGTACGTGAATTATTGTTCATTCTTATGAGAAAAATAAAGTTCTTAAACCATAAACAAATACTTCAGCTTTATTAAATTGGTTTAGATAGTATAGATAGACCTGCTGGTCTAAATGACTGTAAACAATATATTTTATGAAAGAAAACAAAATCACGCATTACCTCTGGCAGATGTAAAGCATCGAAACTATTTTGTCCAGAAAATATGTATGAATAATATATAAATAAAATATGCATATTATTTGAAAAATAAAACTTTATAGTAAGAGACTCTATGCATTTCTTTGTGCCTTTCTACCATTTTAGCGGTTTTTTTAATTATGGTATTAATTTCATAATTAAAAAACTGCTGCTAAGTAAAAGTAGCAGTGTAGTGTGTGTGTGTGTGTGTGTGTGAGTGTAGTAGTGTTTGTAGAAAGACAAACAAATACTTAGAGTTTCTTTATAGAAAGTTTTTTATTCACATGGAAGGAATGTCTAGCTTAACTAGTTTTGATAAGTGTCAGAATGCATTATAATATGTCAATCATATTTTTTTTACAAGTAGAGTAGACACATAGCTTTGTGAGACACACCTTGTCGATTATCTTTCGCTAATTTGAATTATTAATGGACACTCAATCAATTATCTTGTCATTCCATTTAACAGTTAGGTATAAAAACGACCTTGTTAGCACATTATATGAATTCACTTTAGGTTGTCTAGATTATTCTATAAGTGTAGGTGTCTAGTGTCTACATCTACCTATAATAGATACATGCTCTGATTTTATATTGTCCGATTTTTAAGGTTCTGTATCTGTAAGGCAAAAACGGAACTTTTATAAGATTAGTTTTTGATCGTAAGACCCAAAGGCTTCTTTAAATTATTTGGCATACAAAAAAAAAACAAAATTTAATATTATTATCTATTGGATTATAATCCTCCTATGTCTACGAAATTCTTTAACAGAAAGCGAATGTAGCACTGTTTAAGGCAAATAAGGCATAAATAACATTTACATTTTATCAAAACCAGCATTTCCAGTGCCACCGAGCCGGTGGCAGCCCTAATCATAACACATTTTACATGCGCTTGCGTTGAATGATCGGCTCCAATGATCGGGAGGCGTGACGCGCATGCGTAACACAACGACCTTACGTGCAAGTGTGTCATACAACGGTCGCTTTATGATCGGTGGAAATGTAAACAAAGGATTATTTGGACGAGATAGTATTCGACACAACGGAATGCGATTTTACCATATTAAAAGTACTATTTTAAGTATTTTGTGTTATGAAATCAATTCTTGTTTGGCTATAATAAAGAGTCATTATTTGTACGTAAGTTATCCCTCTATACAAATGAAAGCCCTTAAATTCGCACATACTTAATCACTTCCTAATGTAAAATCTGGGAAGATAAGTGACCAGAGGGCTAATTCACGTAATTTTATGATACGCCGATGAAGATGTAGTTCAGTTGCAGTTAAGTTCAAGTTAGAGTGACGAGACGATATTCTTGTAATCTTTGAACTGCGCGTAAGCTGCGCGTGAACTGTACGACAACCAAACTTACTTATGGTGTAGCCATAATATATGAGAGAAAAAATATGACTCACTACCTAATTAAATAGAATCTGAATGTGGCGTTATTATATTAGGTCCTTACATATGAAATTGCCGATACTTAATACTGGCAACTTTGAAATCAAATATTTTGTGTTTGATTAGGAATTCCAAATTCAAAATTAATTCAAAATAAAGACTAAAAAATATTGTTTTAAAATTGGTGTTTCATTTGTTTTCTCGTCATTTGTTTGGGCTTGAAAATTGCTATAGCAACAACAATGGAGAAATTAAAAATTCGCGATATTTACGAATATGAGTTCCACCGTGGCACCAGTGCAGCAGAAACGGCTCGAAGGATTAACGACGTGTACGGGCCAAGCACCGCTAACGAACGAACGGTGCGTTTCTGGTTTCAACGTATCCGTTCTGGAAATTTTGATTTACAAAATGAGCCTCGTGGACGACCGGATACTCAAATGAATAATGAAGAATTAAAGGCGATAGTTGAAGCGGATCCATCTCTAACCACTTCTGAATTAGCAGCAGCCTTTGGAGTAAGTGACAAAACAATCATTATCCATTTGCGTCAAATTGGAAAAGTAAAAAAGCTCGAAAAGTGGGTACCGTACGAATTGACTGAAGCACACCAACAAACACGCGTCGGTTGCTGCGCTTCCTTGCTCAATCGTCACAATAATGAGGGAATTTTAAATCGTATATATAAAATGTAAAGACCTAATAATATTAAAATAATACCCCAGTACAGATTTAAGTGCTTTTTAACTGTCATTTTAAGACGTCAAACGAATAGTAGAAATACCGATCATGTTGCGTTCCGAAGAACGCACCAAAGACGCGCAACGGTAGAATGTCGTTATTGCGCTCGAGTGACGCGAACTTGACGCGAGCGTGTCTGATAGCGGTAGAGAATACGAAAAGCGTTGTTTTGATCGAAACTTAACTGCAACTGCACTTCTTAAGTTACGTGAATTAGCTCACAGAATACTTTCCTGATTTATTTGTCACAATTCCATGATTGCGGTAATCTTTTATCACTTCATCCAGTATATTCAGTATAATCTCCCTTAGTGAATTTTAGTAGGTAAAGTGAAATTGAGGTGAGCAATGCTATGCCACCTTGCTAGGATTGACAGCTCAGCTCACTCTTTCTTCACCAAAATGCACTAAGAGAGATTCAACAGAGTAAGTAGGTACCTAAATGCTACTCTATTGAATCTCTGATTGTGAATTTGTGATGTCATGTCATGCTATGCTTATGTAAGAAATAATATCTATACGGTGTACTCGAGTGACCTTTTACCGTCTTGAGTACTGCTCTCATAGTTAAAAGTGACATTTGCCATCCTGTTACGAACTCTAGTCTTTCACATATTAGTAGAGTAGTGCTATCGCACTAACGTACGTCGAACAGATGTGCTATCGCACCACTGATTGTCGAGTCAACGTACTGTTAGTGTTGCCCTATCGTTTATCGCATATTTGTTTGTCGCAACTTTGAGGTAGAGTCAGTAAATAGAGGGTGAGAAATAGACAGCAAAAGAAATGGAAGCAAGCCGCTACAGTTTGATGAATTACAGTCACGTCTTCTACAGTAGATATTGGAAGTAAGGAGCGTGGTAGATTGTCAAGAGGTGCTAAATCGGATGGGCCGATTTCACTTTGCGGAAATTCGTTGGTCGCACCTTTGTGGTACAAAATTAGATGCTAAGAGTTCATAGTATGTCATTGTTTGATTTAGAATTTGGCACTTGCTTTCCTTTTATTCTGGTAAACCTGTAACGTTTATTATTATGTTTGGTCTTGTGTGGCCTTTAAAACTTCCATTCTAAGAATAAGATCTAGCAGATTTTTTTTACGACTAACGTTAATAAAATTAAGGAAATAATAAATCAGGTTTTCAGTTGCAAACCGCAAGGATGTCGTAGTACCTACTTATGTTAAGTACCTACATTTAAACCTTGACCACTAATTACTATTTCGAGTTCGGTACATTTGCTTTTTGCAGTAAAGTGTCTTAATGAAAGATTGTAGTCGCTTTGTCTATGATTGGTGTTAAATTAACACAAAGGAAAATTAAATTATTTTTGATTATAGCCTGTTGTCCTTTTTCAGGGCAGCCTCCCTTTATTCTTTTCAATCATATGTATCCTGCCGTAAGCTTATCACTACCTAGGCCTGGGTCTACGGAAAAAAAGCTTATCTATATCTATACTTAATATTGTAAAGAGGAAATATTTGTTTGTTCGGAGGAGCTCGTGGCTAAGTTAAAGCCGTACAGATCGATCAGTCGAAGGTAAAGCTACGCTAGCAGCGGTCGGTCTGTGGATGGGTGACCATCCCTTTCATACCGAGTTCCCTCCGTGCCTCGGAAAGCACGTAAAGCCGTTGGTCCCGGCTGTCATTTGTAGATATTTGGCAGCCGTTATGGGTAGTCAGAAACCAGAAACTCTGACAATCAGTCTTACCAAGGGGTATAGAGTCACCCAGTAACTGGGCTGTGAAGGTTCGATAGGCAGTCGCTCCATGTAAAACACTGGTATTCAGCTGCATCCGGTTAGACTGGAAGCCGACCCGATGATTGTTTGTTCGGATTTCACTCAAAAACTACTGGTCCGATTTAAAAAATTCTTTCACCATTAGAATGCTACATTATCCCTGAGTAACATAGGCTGTCCCTATGGTGTCGGACGTAAAGAATAGCACCATCCCATATCTTCCCGTGGGTGTCGTAAGAGGCGACTAAGGGACTTACCAGAGAATGGGCAGCAGCGTTCTCTGTGCATTTGTAACAACCATACTGCGATCGCCAACCTGCCAGCCAAGCGTGGCGATTATGGCAAAACCCCCCCCTTGGGGGAGGCCTATGTCCACCAGTGGACGTCTTTTGGCTGAAATGATGATGTGAACATAGGCTATATTTTAAAACCATAACAATCTTTGAGCACATGAACACGGACGAAGTCGCGGGCAAAGTGCTAGTTTTCAATAAAGACAACCGCATTCAAAAACGAAAAAGTAAATTTTATTGCATGCAATGTCCCGTGGTAACGAGCTAAGGCCTCTTCTCATACAGAAAAGGTATGAGCTATAATCACCACGCTTGCTCAATTCGGGTTGGTGATTACGAACCGAAAGTTCAGGTTTCCTCACGATGCTTTCCTTCACCGCCAGTTAGTGATGTCTAAAGATAAAGAAATACTTTTAAAGCTTTTGATCTGTTTGTTGTTTCGTATGGCTAACGACTTCCAAAACTAAAATCATAATTATGTGTTCTGTGCTAAAGTAAGGTATATCACTTCGATTTAAAAAAAAAAGATAATCAGGCAAGTCAACATTGTTTACATACACCCAGAGATTTCAGTTCATACAATTATTTATTTAATTATTACTGATATTTGAATTATTGTTATATAAAATTCATTAATTAAATTAGATTAAATTGTTAAATATATAAAGTTTAAAAGTTTTTTAAAGTTATAAAGTTTTTTATTTTTCGCTTGTTTTCCAAAATGAAACGGCAACACTAAAAAAACATTTCGAAGTCGTGTCATAATTGCCGCGTCATAAAGTGGGTGAAATCGATATCCGTAGTGAAATCCAATAACATTATGTCATCTCCTAATTTTCCGCCCTTAGAAATGCAAGAGAACAAAACTCACATGGGGCCACCGCTGTCAGTAGCATAGGTACTCTATCGATTATTAATTTTTTCATCCCACCATCTCGGAAAGAGTATTTTTAATCTTCAATATCTGAGTGGAAAAGCCGTTTTTATTCTCTAGAGGATAAAGTAAATTTATCTTCAATATCTGAGTGGAAAAGCCGTTTTTATTCTCTAGAGGATAAAGTAAATTGAATTTAGAACATCGTGTGCACTAAGTTTGTGAATTAAAAAAAACATTAAACCTATTTACTGCTACCTCTATGGTGCCGAATATATCATACAACTTTTTTTTAATTTGTTAAAAACTCAGACTTTGTAAACGTTTTTTTTTTGCATTTAGTCATTTCCTCGCTGAGGTGGAATGAAAAGTTACGTGTTGCACTCGAGTGCAAAGATTTTTCACCTCGTGCTCTTTTGATTCCCTCGCTAACGCTCAGGATTCTAATTTTGAATCACTCGCTGCGCTCGTGATTCAATTTTAGAATCCTTCGCTTGCTCGGTCATCAAAATTGAACACGCGGTTAAAAAGCAACTTTGCACTCTTGTATAACAAATAACTATTTCACTTCTCTTGCTCAAAAAGGCCGTCATTTTAGCATACCAGAGCGGGGATAAAATAGCATTTCATCCTCTAGGGGAAAAAGTTAATTTTTTTTTATTTTTGTGTGTCAAATATGACAATGAGCCTACAAAAACGAAAAAGTCTTTAGTCATAAGTAGAATAATCATGAATGAAGACTCGACTTATTACGGTTTCATGAAAAAAGAACCTCATTTTAATTTTGAAAATGGAACTAAAATCGGCGATCTCTGGTAGAATGCATGCAATGTGTTGCGGCTACAGAAGAAACATAAAAAAAACATTGGCGCGAAATCTTTATAATTTTTCTCTAATTGCAAATTGAATTGGTAGTGATCGTAATTAATTTCTCGCAATCGTAGTGAAAAGTATAGTGTAACACACGGCGCTAAAACCCATTAAAACTCGGTTTCTATTTACTCCCTCGCTAAAGCTCGGGAGTAAAACTACCTCGTATATAATGGGTCATTTTAGCTCCTTGTATAATAATCTAGTATTGAAATCAATCCACAATAGCCAGAGTTATTGCGTAATATACATGTAGGTGCAAAAAAATACAGTCGAATTGAGAACCTCCCCTTTTTTTGAAGTCTGTAAAAAATGAGGCCAGAACCTCTACACTAAGTATACACTGCCTGGGTACAATATAATAGAGATCAATAAAAAATGTGAGATTTTGGGTGTAGACTGCAGGTGTTCATGCCATCCATTTGAGAAAAAAATGTTCATACGTTCATGACACTCAGTAATGTATATTAAATCAGACACAGGAAGCAGTTTAACTTCAATCAAAATTCTCGCAATCACCCGAAGACGAGTACTTTTTGTTAAAGTTTTTGTTCAAGACATAATAAAGTCGTAACTATTTTAAATATAGACGAGCAGACACATTTAACTGTAGAGGTATGTTATATTACGTTATTTTATATAACGATGATCCATTAAAATAATAATAGCTAAATGTTAATAGAAACAGACAGGTTAAAACCTGTTACAGGGTAAAACATTTTGGCAATCATAACAACTTTGTTGGGATTTTCCTTTTATGTGTATTGTTTTGTATCTTGTATCTAAACCTACCTTAACATATGTATTTTACTTAATTATTCTAATCTTAAAATAGTAAACGTTTAAAGTAACGATTCAATGAAAAAAAAAACAAGTTTGGTTATATACATTACTAGCTTTTTCCCGCGATTTCGTCCGCATGAATGTCGGTTATCGCGGATGAAGTCTCGTATTAAAAAGTAGCCTATGTCCTTCCCCGGGGTTCAAGCTATTTTCATGCCAAATTTCATCAAAATCTGTTCAGCCGTTTAATCGTGAAAGCGTACCAGACAGAGTTACTTTCGCATTTATAATATTAAGTATACCTAATATAATAAGTATGGATTATAATAGGTAAAGGTAAGTTCAAAACTATTATGTTCAGAAAAAAAAAACAAATAAAAAGATAAATGATTACATCTAAACTAAGGAAAAATCACTGGGTTTTCCGGAATTATGTACGTAATGTCGAAGTTAATATTAAATACAAAACCCATTTTTTTATTGACGGATTCGTTATTGGTGTAATTATTATTTTTTTCTTTGTAACGGTCAATGAGCCCAGCCAATCTATAGACATCAATAAATGACTAATTGGTGCGAAATATAGGTACCTATTATATCCTAGTACTTACCTATTATGTATAAATGTGAACGTTTGTGAGGATGGAACTGTCTTTGTTACTCTTTGACAGCCACTCAATAAATATTTATTCTGTCTCGTTTTGAGTTCCCGTCAAAAAATTTAGGACTTCGGTTTAATTCTGTAAAGTCTACGCAGTCGCAAGCAAGCTAGTTTATAGGTATACAAAAGCGAAAGGTCAGTCCATCATTCACTCACTGATGTCAAAAACTACTTGACCTATGAAGGTGAAATTTGGCGGGTCGATTTGTAGGTTAGGTAGGAGACGTCACCTAGGAACCAATTTTGCGACAGGGCCGAATAAAGAGCATCTATGAATTCCACGGACAAAGTCATGGGCAAAAGTTAGTGTAGTGATGGTCGCATGCGGGCAGTATCGCAACACATTCAAAAGTATTTTATTTTATCTTTATTAGGTAATGAGCATCATTTACATTTATTTTTATCTATTTTTAAATTATAGCTGCGGGCTGCCAAGGAACGTCAGTGTGTCAAATGTAAAGCCATTGTTACATAATAGTACCTAATTATCTATCTATGTGTTTTTAATTGAATACTATTCGTAACTAAATGAGAATAGGTTTTATAGTTTGGATCTAAAAACAAGTATCACTTACATCTAACACATAAACAGAGTGTTTCTAAATTATATCAGACTCTAAGAAAGTGCTACAGATTTGATTTGTTTAAAAGTCTAAATGAACACTATTTTTAGTTATATTATTTCACGTAACATATTAAGTTACAGTTAAATTGCTCATTAGTATTTTGGGCTAGATCGTAATTAACTATTACGAATTTAATTCTTATTAACAAAGTCTTTAAAAAAACCTTATGTACAGTAAGGTACCAGAAGAACTAAGCGTTTTTATAAATACATAATTTATAATAATTGTGATATAACATTATGTGAAAAAAGCTCATATTTCTTGTGATTTTATTACAATATTTTTATAACTATCTACCGGCATTATATTTCAACATCAAACTAACAATAATTTGATACTGGACCTCACACATAACCATCAAAATTTATTATTATACAAGACACAAGTCGAATTTTAAGAATATTTAAATTTATGACCCAAAAAATTAGACTTATTTTTAGACTAGAATGCGAACGTACAGTCATCAAAAGAGATTAGAAACCAGGTCGTCAGAAATAGTGGAAGTTTACTTAGGAATCGAAGGATGTTTTCGAAAGAAATTTAATTTAATTAGTGAACTGTTTATTCTCTATTAATTTTAATTTATTCAAAAACATGATCCACTTATGTGTAAACTTCAACTATGACGACCTGGATACTTACCTCTTTAGGTGAATGTACATTCTAGTCTAGAAATAGAAATGCTTCTAATTTACCTACATTTTTGAAAAGTTTTTTATGACAATTAATAAATTGTGACTGAGATGATATTGTGATTTGTGACTACATTTTAAATGTTTTTTATCTTCTTAGCTTAGTTTTGAGGGAATGTTGGCTAAGTAAAAGTCTTAAAGATCGATCGATCATGTTTAAACTACGCTTGCCGCGGTCGGTCCGTAGATGGGTGACTGTCCCTTTCATATCGAGACACCTCCGTGACTCGGAGAGTACGATAAGCCGGTTGTAATTTTTAGAACTTTGACTCTCGTTTTGAGTAGTCAGACTACAGAAAGTCTGACAACCAGTCTTATACCACGGGGTACCGTGCTACCCAGTAACTGGGTTGCAGAGGTCAGATAGCCAGTCGCTCCTTGTAAAATACTGGTATTCAGCTGCAGCAGGTTAGACTGGAAGCCGACCTCAAAGTAGTTGGGAAATACGGGCGATGTAGGCAAGTTCTAGTCTAGACATGCTTCTAATTTACCTATTACACATTTCTGACATAGTTGGGCAAAAACGATGCTGGAAATTGTAGTCCAGAAATGCTTCTAATTTATTAACATTTTTCACTAGATTTTTACATTGGTTGTAGATTGAGATGAAATTGTGACTCCATTTTAAATGACACGGGAATTGGCCTTCTTAGCTTGTTCTAACGTGGTTGGTGACCTTAGTGCCCTAAACATGACATTTTATTTAAAAATGTATTGTTTTGAATTTAGAACATCCTTACAATGTTTGTCACGTAGCACCATGTTATGTGGCCCACGGATAAAAAAAACCCGTTTTACATTTTGTTTTTTGTTATTAATCTACAAAATACGTAATGTTGAAGATATTTTTAGGCGGTTTTAAATTTATAGCTTTTCGATGACGTAGTTAGCTGTTTTAATATGTCAGGTAGGTATAAGATTCCAATTTTAGTTTTGTGAGTATTTGAAAATTTGTTAATTCTGAAGGTCGATCACATTTTGTTTCTACCATGTGGAACTAAATGTCAATTAGTCTATAGGTAGATCTATAATTCTTTTGGGCTAAGTCCGATTCAGATTATGAACAAAGTAGGTATAGTCTAAAGTCGATTAGCATTGTAACTTTTACATAATATCATCTTAATAGACAAAAAATTAAAAAGGAAGCATTGCTTTTCAACATTTCAGGTAATAGCTAAGATTTTATTTCATCTTGATTTTACATAAATTCCATAGTCCTTTATTATTGTGCTCAATCATTAGGATTTAAAAATCTGAAGTATTAAGCGACTTTTCTATAACCACGAATGCCACTGCTTCTCTTAAAAATAGCATTAAGTAGGTAGGTACCTACTTTTATTGGTAGCTTGGGCTTTTTTTTGGTATAGATTGTATGCGAAATTGTCTGGTAAATGTTTCTTTCAAACACTCTAAATGGTTTTAATAGTAATTTTAAGATAGAAGCGTTGTTTGCTGATAGCTGCATGTCGCAGGTTCGATTCCCGCACGGAACAAATATTTGAATGGCCTACAGGTACTTGTTCCGGGTCTGGCTGTTTGTGTATGTGAGTTTATATGTTTGTAAACGCACCCACGACACAGGAGTAATTCCAAGTGTGGGGCCATTAAAAAAAAACGGGTCGTTCATGCGGTTTCCGTCTTTTAATTTTATTATTAAAAAAAACTCTCTAGACTCCACATACCAATCTTCGTAAAGATATACGACTGGTACCCTGAAGCTGTCATAGGTTCCAAAGTAATTACTCTAAATATTGTATGTGTGCTTAGAATTTGTTTGGCCTTACAGTCTAACCACCTTGATAATAATTCTAATATTAACATGCTAATGTTTTACTTCTCCAAAATATTTGTACCATTCACTTGTGCAGACAAAAGTCGAAACCAAGCATTCGTCAATTATCTTAATTGGCAGTGACTTGAATATTCTGAAATATTAAATAATGCCATTGTCCAAAGGTAGTTACGGGTAATATGGTCACGATTACAAGTTAGCTATAATTTTTCATCATATTTTTCAACATTGGAATGTGAATTCTAAGATAGATTCTTCGTTCGTAACATAATAAGTACTTACCTATCTATGCTAACTATATTTGAGGCTGAAATTTAAATTAGAACGGTTCAAGAACGGAAAACATACGTTAAACTTAAAGAAAAAATATTATGTGTATACAAAAATAGGTTTTTGTATACACAGTATATTTTTTCTTCTTAGTAGCAAGTGTGTAAAAAAAATACTCGAATAAATATTTACATATTATCTTCTACATATTTTTTTTGCGCTACATATTAATGCTCACAAAGAAGGTCAGTCACATCATACGGAATTTAGCCCTCCTCGTATCGTGTTTTAGTTGTAACTGCAGTGCAATATTGTAAGAATTCACCCGCGAATTCGAATCCTATCTAATTTCCGACTTCACTTACCTGAAGGGGATAAGTATTTGGTATTCGCTAAAATAGTAACAAAATAATAGTTTCGGTTCACCTATGTTGTCACGCTAGCGTAGTTTTCATCGAGTTAGGTATTCACCTAAAACAGATTTCACCGCAGAATCAGAAGTGAGAACTGGAGTGAGTTATTACAGAATAACCATAGCTGGTCACAATGCGATGCAAATAATCTAGACATGATATTGATCGCAAGGAATGTTTTCCTATTACAAAGATGTACGGTCACCAAAGGAGATAAGTATCCATGTCGCCGGAAACAGTTGAAGTTTACTTAGAAACCCATAGGTTTTTATAAATAAAATAAAATACAATTTATAGAGAATAAACAGTTCAATGATTTAAGAAAATTTCATTTGAAAGCCCCCATTGGTTTCTAAGAAATCTTCAACTATTCCCGACGACATGGATACTTATCTCTTTTGCGTACTGTACCTACCTACTTAGTTTTGCAGAATTCGTAGGTGCTTATTCGTACTTATGTAACTATCTGCTAGTGTGTCTAATCGGTAATTCTCTGTGCGTTTATTACGCTAAGTTTAGTGCCTTTGCAAAAAAGCTGTTTATTTAGTGTTTTTTTTTAAAGTTATTTTATCAATATTCAAAATAGAATACAAAAATATTTATTTCGTGGCCACAGTTATATTTAGTAACATTCTTTGGTGATTGCCACCCCCTTATAAGCAGTAGATACCGCTTGAATTTGAAGACGCCGCTCTTTCTTAAAAGATTTTTTAATTGTTTGGTTTATTCAAGTTTTCAAAAGTTCTTCACTGATCTAAAGAATCTGTAGGGGCATACTGACTCGTATGAAAAGAAAGTCTACTGGCGGAACCCTATGTCGGTGACATAGATTCTTTTGCACTCACTACATTCTAGAGGACATAAGAATAATGTGGAATGCGGACATACCAACAATAATGTCAATGCGCATTTTTAAATATTTTCTCCTAATTATTTTCTTTTTAATTTCTTCCGTTCTATTCTATATTTGAATAACAAGCAATGCAGATGTGTCAGTGTCAAAATTAAATTTGGAATAGCAAGTGTGCTAACAAAACAAAAATAAACTTCATTGATAAATACAGTCTGTTGGTCTAGTAGATCTCATTCGGATAGTAAATAAATACTTAATTCGTAGGTGGGCTATGTATTTTTTGTGACAACCTTGCAATAAACGAGAGGCACAACACGACAGTCTTTTGTCTATGAACAATGATCGTAACCATTATTAATGAACAAACTTACAATAGTTTGAGTCTATTTGAATATTTCACATTGTTTTTATGTTCCAAACGCATAGCTTACCCGTTTTTATTAACGGCTTAGGTACTTTACATAATTAACGGGCTTTATTTTTTAGAACCGTTAAGCTGCTATTTATTTTTATCAAAGTATGCATTATTTTTAACCTTTTTTTTTGCGCGGTTTCTTTTTACATAATATCGGCAAATCAAGCATTGTAACTGCTAGGAATTAAGTAAGATCTAGACCGTTTATCATTGCTGCAAAGCCATGATTAAAATCAGCCATGACTATTTATAGCATATTCCGCAAATTACCATACACAACCGTGATCGTAACATCGGAAGCCTATCATTAACTCATCAAGCGGTTTGCAAGTCTTCATAAACGAGTATTTAACAGAATAGAATCCTCAATCCCTATGGAGCATTTAAAAACTTTTTATCTTTTCCAATACATACTTATTCTTAAAAAAAATACAGATTCTTTATTTAAATTCAAGTCTACCTTCGAATTTAATAAATTCTCGATTTGAGAATCATACTTGAACATCATTCTAGAATAGGTACAAATACAACAAATAAAACAAAAACAGATCTTAATTGGCATTTAAACTTAATTAAGTAGATATCTTAATTTAAGAAATCCTTGAAATATAAATCATTCGAAGTAATTGCCGTACATTCGATATTAGCAACACAAAAGTCAGAGCAAGATTTAGACAGAAAGTTGATAATTCTTGTTAGTAAGCTCAGATTATAATGTTTTATAATCTCAGTTAGTAAGTATATCTTTGGTGAAGGGAGGCTAAGTATTAGGGTCTCGGCCGTGTAGTACCGGCCCTTCGAGACTCATACCGGCTCGTTATAAAACGAGTTCTAACATTAGACCTAGCTCAAACCTTTACGCCAGTTATTGTAATTTGAACTTTATATCAAGGTCAAGGGTTACCACATTAACTGACTTTAGAACCGAGTATAAGTTGTCGATTTAAAATAAAGATCGTTTTAAATAAAGTTTAAAATATTTCGGGGTGTTCGAGCCGCTGTGACACCAGGCACGTGTCGCTGCTGATCCATTATCTCTTGATTTTTCAGCGTGGGCGTGTAACGTTGCAGGGGTTTAGAAAATAATACTCGCAAAATAACTCAAATAGTTTACTTATGAGCATTGTGACAAAACTTTACAATACAGAGAAAGGATTACAATGATTAACACTGATTAAATGAAGTTACAATTATTGTTCAACTTTAAATTAGGGCCAATGGATTTGTGCGTGTACACCGCGCAACGACTGCATCAAAAGTGATCAGCTCCGATGCCATGACATTCACAAGCACAACCCCATTCGGTGTTACCCGCTCTAAATTTCAATTACCATTTAGCTGAATACAGAACGATAAATCGTTAAAAAAATTATGTATAGTTTAACAATTATTACAAAAATAACAAAATAAATCGAACTCTCAAAATTAACTGATTTTCATTATTCAATAATGTCACGCGAATACAATAACTGGCTCCGTTATAAGACATGGCACTATACTGAGTGAATTCAGAACATTGCACTTTTACCGCAAGAGAGAAATATTATCGAGATATTTGAACGGAATTTATTTAAAATTTTACTCAGTTTCTGACAAGGATATGGCGGAAAGTGACTTGATTATGTCTTCCATCTAGAAACTAGTAAAAACCTGCGTTTTCTGACTCGAAAGTTTACAATTAAATTATTTATTTTAATCAATGCATTCATTGCTAACTCTCTAATATTAATTTAAGAAATGAGATAGACATGCACAAGTTTCTGCGAACCCGGGCAAATACCAATGTGACTATTTCAATTCATATTGCGTTTTCTCACTAAAAAACATTTATTCATTTTGTGAATAATAATTAAATATAATATATACAAAGCTTAAAAATAAATATGAACATATAATATGTACAATGCTCACAGGGCGTCAAAAAACTCGTCCGCATCGGTCTCAATGGGACAAGTGCCCAAAAGGCTAGCAGCATTACCACGTTGAATGGCAATGCTAATTCTTTGGCCCAAGAAAAGGCCAGCCCTTTGGTCACGTGAAGAGTCGACCAGCCGCTTAGCAATGTCCCTAAAAACAAGGTGAGCACTCGGGCCCCATGGCCCTAATGTTTCGACCCCAAACGGCTCAAACATATAACTTTCAAGAAGGTTGTTATATTTACGCCGTTTGAGGTTTTCCGCACCTGCAGCAGCCGCCCCAGCACAACACGACGTGCTAGGAAGGGGTGTCGACACAAGTTGCATCCCACACCAAAGGCCTATACCCAACTTCCACGGCATTATGGTCATTCCATCTGGTCTCTTTCCATCGTCACGTGCCAAGCCAATAGGTTCTAACACAGCTGGCACGCCGGCGGTGGCAAGAGCACGACGGATGATGTCATTCATGCTGGCGTGCCGTGCTATCCGGCCTGCGCTCCTTCAGCAGGAAAGGCCATGGTGACCGAGGCAGTCGACAACTGCACCGCATTGACAGCGTTGCGGGGCCCCGCAAGGAGCGCCCAGACGTAGGCATGTAGCGAGCCGGAATGTAGAGTCACCAAGCATAGTACCTAGTTAGGTGACGGCAGTGCCTGAAGCCAGAGGCCCGACTCCCACTCACCCACAGCCAGCAAGCGGGCACGCTCAGCAGAATTGGTGGACGTATTAATTTTCTCACTTAATTTTAAACATCCCTGACATCGGTGGGAAGCATCTCGTGAGGAAACCTGGACTTATAATTATGTAAGTCTGAAATCGCCAAATAGCCTTGAGCAAGCGTGGCGATCAATGCTCGTGCTATCTCTATGTGAGAAGAGGCCCTTGGCCTGCAGACGCCTGCAGTGGAACAAGAATAGGCTTATATATCTTTACATTAGATAAGTACTACTAAGTTATGCGCTCCTAGTACCAGGGTGACATACATCTAAGAAGAATACCTATACCTAATTAATACATTATTCTCGTCCATCCCATCAACAAAACTAGTGGGACGATCGGGAAAAGTATTTGGTGGGACCAATGGGACTAAAAAAATAATTAATAAATTATTCCCGTTCGTCCGATCAACAAAATTAGTGGGACGATTGGGGGAAAAAATAACGAATTCCCGTTCGTCCCATCGACTTCGTCCCACTCGTGGAATACACCTAAAAAACAAAGTCTCTCCCTTTGTCTGTACCCTTAGATCTTTAAAACTTCGCAACGGTTTTTAATACAGATAGATAGAGTGGTTCAAGGGGAAGGTTATACGAGTGGTTCAAGGGGTGGGGGGGCGGCGGGGGAGTTTGATCTACATTGCACGCATGCGAAGCCGCGGCGGGTCGCTAGTATCTTATAAAAGAAAGTCCCCCGCCGCCGCGTTTGTCTGTACGCGATAAACTAAAAAACTACTGAATGGATTTTCATGCGGTTTTCACCAATTGACAGAGTGATTCATGAGAAAAGTTTTACTGTATTAATTGTTACGGTTTTGTGTAAATTGATTGAAATATGACAAAAATACTATAATTTTTATAAATATTTATCACTCTTTTGTGATATAACGGCCATGGAGTACAAGCAGTATTATCTTTACGCTACATGGCTCATCAAGGATGTTGCATAGGTAATAAAAAGTGCATTTTAAGTAGTAGGCGTGAGGTAGCAGTTGCATAATTAAAATGTTTCACTGAATCGTAATAGTATTTATAATAACTATTAATAATTATTAGTGGAAACTTTAGTACAACGCATGTTGTTACAAAGGGAATTTTATTATTCTATGTATGTCTTAATGTTATCATAACGTTATGCGACGTGTACAAAGACCCATTCCTTAGCCTGTTAAGGCACTTCCCTGACAAAATAACCTTAACCATACATTTCCTCCCTGCCGCAGGATCGAAATTAGCACAATTTTTGGGTATTTTTATTATAAAAAAAGAGAAACGATCTTTTGAAGTAAAATTAAACGTGAATTATAAAGATTTTTAATTTACCTATCTATTAGTGTAATCCACAAATTAATAGCACGTCAACTTTAGCAAAAGATAAGTACATGTTTTCAATTATTTTAGTATTTTTTTTACAGGGAGATTTAGGTGTATATAGGGTTCATAAAAAAAAAGAACGTGGAATGTAATGATAGGATATTGAACATTAATAATATGCTTTTAGATGTAATTTGTTTCTCTAAATTAATGAGTTAATAGCCCCTGAATAACGAAGAGAAACGCATTGGTCGGGGTAGCGCCTTAACTACATATAGGTAGTCAACATCAAACTAATTACAGAGGCCTAGTTTAGGAAAATTTGGCAGTTTGGTATGGCTTGATGTGCTGGCGTCTGTAAAAAGCATTGCAGCAAAATTGTAGCAAATATAGTTGCTGGGAAAAAACCACCACAGATATACTTATATATCTGTGTATTTAAGGTACTTAGTGCGCAAATTACGCATACGAAAAAAATGCGCATAAGGTGCATACAGAGGCAAGGGCGTCGCCAAGGGGGGGTAGGTAGGGGCAGTTGCCCCCCCCCCCCACCTAGAGATGCCAAAAGCTTTATGTGCCTTTGACTGTATTTAAAATCCACTACTGGCGATGCTCTTGTACAGAGGTATTTAAAGTTTAGTTAGAAGTTTAGAACATTATAAACTATTTTTCGTAAAAATACTCTTAAAAATGGTTGTAAGTTTGAGCTTCAATATCTCCGTAATCTGAGGGTTCCCAGGATGATGGGAAAAAACTGTAACGTTCGGTTTCGTTAAATCTTTTTGCACCCGTGATACCTATGGCCCTAGTACCAAATAGTGTCATTTTTCTTAAGTGACAAGATCTTATAATTGTGTTTCTTTAAGAAGGCTTTACATATCCGAACAATCCTAATATTTACATACTGGAAGTATGTAACCTCTTACAAACAATAATAAATTCCGAAATTAAGATGAACCGGATTCACTTATGAACGAGCTAAAGCAAGCTAAATAGGTTAGATGAAAGTAGGCTATGATCAGAGACCACAAAAAAAAATTGTGAGTTAATGGCAGTACTTACCTGTTGAGTGATTCACTTTGTTAGTTGTTAGTAAGCATAATAATTAAAAACTAAGATTTTGTGAAGATGTCTTGTAAAAGGGTATGATGTAAGGGGGTAGTCATATCTGAGATAAAAAACTTCTAAATAAAATAATAATAGAAAAAACAACAATCAAAGAACTAATGAGTATAGATATAAATAACTAATATAGGTAAGCGGTAGTTAGCCATCAAATAGGTACTTACATAAATTTACATTAATCTAGCGTATTTTGTAGTGCGAATAACAGTAAAAACCAGTTGACAGTTTTGCACGTGCAACTTTGAAAGTGCTGGATTTGAGAGAAACTTTCACTGCTGGCAGGAAAGTGACAGTGGGCTGAGAGAATAACGATGTTGCGTAATCATTGCCAAAAGTATAGGCCTTTCTGACTGATGTTGAACTGATGATATAATATGACATATTGTCAAGATCGGGCCTCGTTTTTTCTGTAAAATATCTGCCTCGGTGAATTTAGCTGTCAATTCATAGCATTAAGCCAGTCACATACGCTATAATATATAGGGCGACTAGTAATTAGTGTGCGATACTTAAACACGTGATTACGTTCAACAACTTTCCCAAAGAAAAATGTTTTTAGGCACGCACGGGAAGCACGTTAGGTCACAGGCGTGCGCGCGCTTGAATCTCAAACGGCTGTTGTGTGTTATTGTGATAAATATGAACCAGTACAAAAAAAAATCATTGGGAAAGTTGTTTGTTATCATGAACACAATCACGTGTTTAAGTATCGTCCACTGATTACCAGTCGCCCTATATATTATAGCTAGCCACCACACCACACATGGTAGCTATAATATAATAATATATATTTTCGCCCTTATTACGTCTTCGATCGTTGTTTGTTTCACATTTTTGAAATATTATATTAATATGCCTTGCTATATCTGTCCACATATTATGGTGACGTAGTAAAAATATATATTATAGCTGCGTCTGAAATATATCGTAATATGCCTTGCTATGAATTATATTAATATAAATTATAGCTTCGTCTGACGTATATTAATATAATATTAAAGGTACGTCTGTGACGGGCTTGAGGCGGGCAGCTAACAGCCGGCAGCAGTCTTGATAGCTCGCCTTACATCTTACAGAATAGAAAGGTTGGACTTTCATTGGTTAATTTCATGTCTACCGAATTACCTAGGGGGCTAAATCGTATAGCCATGATTAAGCTACATTTGCCGTGGTCGGGCTGTGGTTGGGTGACAATTCATTTCATATAGACACCTCTTCGTGTCTCGAAAAGCACGCACAACCGTTGGTCCCTACTGCCATTCATAGATCTTTGACAGTCGTTATAAGTAGTCAGCCAGCAAGGAAGTCTGACAACCAGTCTTATCAAGAGGTACCGTGTTACTTAGGAACTTGGTTGTGGAGGTCAGATAGGCAGTCGCTCCACGAAAAGCTGCATCCGGGCCAACTGGAAGCCCAACATAGTTGGAAAAGGCTAGGCAGATGATGGGTAGGTACTAAGTTACCAGTGGCGTGCCTAGAGGTCAAGGTTAGGGCAAGCCCAATAAATTATTTACTACTGAGAAATCAGAAGCAAGTTACTTAGTTACTGGATAACTCATGTTATGCTTATTAGCGTAAGCCCGGCTTTTCGGCTTGCATGAAGGTCCCGCCACTGCCAGTGGCGTGCCTAGGGGTCAAGGTTAGGGCAAGCCCAATAGATTATTTACTATTAAGAAAACAGAAGCAAGTTACTTAGTTATTGGTTAACTCATGTTATGCTTATTAGTGCAAGCCCGGCTTTTCGGCTTGCATGAAGGTCCCGCCACTGTACGTTACCTGTTATTTTTAGTACGCATTCGTACGTGTATCCTCAGCTAGAACCGTTTGGGGCATGAGTTCTAAATCAGTAACATAGTACATCCGTATGTGTACCCGGAAAGTCCTCTTAAAACTGTTCCGTGACAGGTCAATCACGGAACTGTTTTAAGAGAACTTTCCGGATGTTATGCTCCATACAAAAGTAGTCTCTAAGCACATTTTGCTCAATAAGTAATTTAACTTAATAAAATTGTACAAGTACGATAAGGACATTATTATCTAGGCCTTGTGGTTGGTCAGTTTTTCGTTAAATAACTTAATTTCAAAATGATACGTGATTCAAAATTTTTTACGGATTAAAAAATCATAATATATTTAAACAACGAGTTTAATTACTGGTGGTGCAAAATACTTAATTATATAGACTACTTTTTATGGAGAGCACGTCATAAAATCTCGAAAATATCTATGCTTCTATACTAATATTATAAAGAGTTAAAATGACAATGCCAGATACTGCCCCACCCATGTACAGAAAAGTAAATTAGGTAATGAAAATAATTGTAATGAATATAGAACCTTTCTATACTAAATAGTTTTTCTTTAGAACTTGCGGATTACGAAATACCTACCCACAAAATACAAACTCATTTTACCTAAAATACAATTTAACCTATAGTCAATGTCATTATTGTTTTTAGATTTAAACGGAAACCGCAAGTTCTACAGTCACTAAGACTAATGTTTAGTTATCAGCAATAAATGAACAGTAAGATGCTACATATTGCACATGACTTTTATTGAGTGGGGCAAAGTCCTATAGAGTTTCTGGCATTGTTCTTTATTTGTATGTAGGGTACTCTCCAAAACTACACATCCGATTTAAAAAAATCTTTTACCAATAGGAAGGTACGTTATCCCTGAATGCTATGGGCTATGTTGTATTATCAAAAAATTTGGGATATTCACCACGCGAACGAAGACGCGGGCAAAGTGCTACTTTACGTTTGAATAACGATCACTTTCAGTCACAAAATATAAAATATACCCTCTAAAAACCGTACAAGTTTAGTGTCGAAACCGTTACTTACTGCAAATATGGTGACTTAAACCAAATAGAACTAAGGAAAGTAGAATAAGTATAGACAGTAACCTTCCCACGCACACTGCTAAAGTCAATAGAAATGAATTAGAAACAAGAATACTTGTCGCCGATGAACTAGTTACCGGCTTAGGTCTGCTCCACTTCAAAAGTATTTGAAGTATTTAGGTGTGAATGAATTATGCATTTGCGTTGGCTTGTTTGTAGGCAAATAAATCGGATGCAAAATGGTTATTGACATCTTTTTTTATGAAGAATTACGGCTTTTTCAAAATCAGTTAAGTAGAGATGCTAACAATGATTTATTACTTCTTTCTTACCTTGCTTGCCTTTGGTCTTTTTTTATTTCTTTTAGGATAAGCCAGTCTTCTTCTCACTTCTGAACGCTTAAATCAATAGTGGTGAACACCACAAAAGCGAGGCAATGAAGCTCGATGAGTCCCGGAAAAACAATTCCACTGTCTTGGAACCCGCAACGATGTTACTCAGAAAAGGACAGCGGAGGAGAAAACATACTTAAGTATTATATCTACTTCCATTCAAGCAAGAGACAGAACAGAACTACGCCACTATGCACAAAAGCACGTTGACACCTCAAAGAAGTCCAGTTGCCTAGCACCACGGATTAAAATGAACATTTTTGTAATAAATACTTACGTTCTAAAATATGAGTTATTTGTTATAATTCGCCTTCAGTCTATACAAAACGAATGAAAGGGCAAATGTAGGAAATCAGATGATTTAGGAAAGGCTAGGCAAGATGCCTAGCCTTTCCTTTTCTAATCAATGTTGCGGTTTGTGGTCAGCTTCCAAAGTAACCGGATGTTGTTGAATACCAGTATTTTACATACAGCGTATATTTTATTGTTGTTATAAAATGTTATAATAATATTAGGTAATCCCGTTCCAAGTTCAAATTCGCACAGAACGATGACCCGTGATTTAGAGAAAAAAATACATAATTAAAGTTTTAAATATTTTTATTACTGTTCCTTGTTCTATTTAATTAAATATTGTAATTGCTTATTAGTGTGTTTTCAGTTCTTTATAATTCTATTATGATATAATCGGAGGTCAAGCTTTATGACGTCGACGGCTTAATGATAATTGGGCATTTGTTTTTGTTTTTATAAGCCTACAATGTAGTTGGCGTCATGCAGTAAATATAATTTAATTTTCATTTTTTTTGAGGTAGGTACTACTATGGTAGGATTGTGTGAAGAAGTACGGTTGACAGCGTGTAATAGAAGAAGAAAACGTTTCGACCCAAAGTAACATGGGACAAGGGCAGAAGAATGAAGATGAGGTACAGAGGCACATCAAGCTACAAGAATCAATCAAATTTCTTTGATCGATTTTCAACATTGTTACAAAAGAATAAGGTTTATATTCAATTGGCAAAATTTGACAGTTTGGTATGGCTTGACGTGCTGGGGTCTGTATAAACTGACCTCGCATTGTACGGAAATCCTATACAATGCGAGATCAGCATTAACTGGAAATGTACCTATAGCTTGATGTGTAGCCGTGTGTACATAACTACACTTCGTTTGAAATAGTATTAGCAGCTGCTCGCGACTTCGTTCCCGGTGTTCACTTGCGAGAGCCATTAGACCTCCTTAATCCGGCCCTGTCGCAAAATCCGTTCTTAACGACGTCTACTAACTATAAACTATCTCCCTGCCAAATTTCATCTTTATGCGTCAAGCGGTTTTCGATATTTCGTGATGAGTGAGTGACCTTTCGCTTTTATATATTTAGATTAGAAAAATAACTACTATGTCATATTGTTGAAATAACTGTATACTAGAAATATTTTTTAAATGTTAGATAATGGCAAATTAAACCGTGTGGTACCGGCCGCGAGTAGCACCACCCCATTTCTACCCGTGGGTGTCATAGAAGGCGACAGAGGGATATTGACCAAAGGATGGGCAGCAGCGTCCTTCTGAGTACCATAGCACCTACTGCGGCCGCCAACATGCATCGACCAAGCATGGCGATTACGGCTGAACCCGAGGGGAAACCTATGCCCAGCAGTGGACATCTAAAGGTTGACATGATGAATCGCAAATAGTTTGCATTGTTTACATCGTGAAACAACAAACTTTATTACACGGTAACATTTTTAAGCATTCCTTAATTAGATCTATCTTAAAATGAAAACAATAAAACTTAGCTACATTTAAAACTACAACCTTCTATTTTTTTTTTCAGAATCCAGTCGTTTTGCTCGTTTCGTACAAAAATTGCGAATTTCACCTTGTAATTACTAAATTAATAATTGTAAGTAACTATAAATTCGTTTGATTGACCTTTCGCGTCGAATAATGTTAAGGTGAAGCGTCCATTTACTGATGAGATGCACTGCATTATTTTTAAGAGTTAAAAGGTAATTGATAAGAATTAATTACTTAGTTCTGAACAAGACAGTCCGTGTGGTGTCGGACGTAAAGAATAGCACCATCCCATATCTTCCCGTGGGTGTCGTAAGAGGCGACTAAGGGACTTACCAGAGAATGGGCAGCAGCGTTCTCTGTGCCTTTGTAACAACCATACTGCGATCGCCAATACGCCTGCCAAGCGTGGCGATTATGGCAAAACCCCCCCTTGGGGAGGCCTATGTCCAGCAGTGGACGTCTTTGGGCTGAAATGATGATGAACAAGACAGTTTGATAATTGTTCATTATCGTTGATGAATATCTGTAATTGTGTGACCATATATTTAGATATTATACTGCGTGCTTCGTTCTCGATATATTTATAACAATGCAGCATCTTCGTGTTACTCGGCAACTAAACGCAATTTTCAGAGCTAAAACTAAACGTAAGTATTAGTGTGCGTTATCTGTGTCCTAAATGGGAAATGTCATTGTTTTCGTTTGCGCGGCAACTAACACTGTGTTCTGTAGTTATTTGAGTAAATTTTATTGTTTGAAAGTTAAATTATGGATATTTCAATCACAAGTGTGCCTAAAAGGCGTTATGAAGAAAAATATTTACATTACTACCTACCTACATAGAGAAAAAGTGATACCGACCACTTTCTAGTATTCCAGGTTCCAGGTAACAAAATGTCTTGTGATGTGATTGGTATTTTACCGGTACGGCTACTGACTTTCATAGCAGTTAAAGCCGCAAGGTTTTAATAACCTTTGTACCGGTTGAGACGGGTGGTGTACGAGATACATCGACGTGCTCACTGGACTCGGGTCGTACACGTGATGTACGGACGAGGTCCTTAGACTCGGGTCGTACACGTGATGTACGGACGAGATCACTAGATTCGATATCTTTACTCTTATGTGAAGCCTGCGAGGCCCCAATAAGCAGTTTTTACCAATCACTTGTACACATCTTCCAGTGGTAAGTATAGCTTTTCAGATTACAGTACCTACTGATAATAATTCGAAAGAAAGTCGATTTCATTGCAATGGTACCTACCACAAGATATATATGTCACCATGACCTATGACAGATACGATTCCAAAAGAACCTGGACAAATTATAATAACACCAACTATAAGTTCGGTGGTACTTTTAGCACTAGGGGATCTCATGCCAGATAAGCCTGCATAATTACGATTCCACTAAAAACAGTGACTTGGCTCATATTTGGAGCGATAATGGTCTTCTTAAAGAGACAAAACAAAAAATTTATGGAACAATTGATTCCAGAAAATGACCCTTTAATGAATGCACCGAAGCTTAATCCTGGGATTTTTGCTTTGGTTAGCTATATTATTGTCAACAAAGACAAAAAGATAGTTGGAAAACAACCAGCTAGGCATTGGACTGTCTATAACAAAACCAAGGAGAAACTTAATCTTCCTGGTTATGGATACTTAAAAAGTTTTAAGTGAAGCAAATATAGTGAAGTGCTATAGTGAAGTATATATATGAAGTTAATCTTAGTGAGAAGATCAAATTATTGAAAACTTGACAACAAAGTGGCCTGTCCATCAAAAACCTAAAGGAAACTCACAAGGTTCTCCTCGCTACAACCCGAGGACAACAGCAAGGTACGGACACAAGAAGACCCAATGCTCTAATCAGGCATGGAAATATTATAGCCACTATTATCAGTCCACTGCCAACAAATCCAAAGCCTCAGAGGATCCTGCTTGCACATAGAGGTAAGTCATGCTGGAAGGCTGACACATTCTTAATCTTGATGGAACAAAATGTACTAAGATATAAGATCCATACTTAATTAATCACAAGATACCTTTGTATCGAAACCGCACCAGAATTAGGTGCGACACCCTCCTTTAGTAATATCAGCTGAGGATAATACTGACATGCATACTGCTATTAGCAATTTATTAAAATTGGGAGCTATATTCCCTCGCAAGCCATGTAAAGACTCTTATTAAACTTAAAGTCATTGATTAAGTATGTAGAAAACTTTCATTTTAAAAATGGAGAACTAAAGGACAGCAATGGCTGTACTTTTCCAGGTGTTTATAGAAAAAGAAAAAAAAAAAATTTAAGAATCATACTTATTAATAGATATAAATCCACAGTATAGAAAATACCTACATTTTCAATATGGTGAATTGTACGATTTTAATGCCCTGCCTTGTGGCCTGTGCTCTGCACCTAATATTTTCACAAATATTATAAGTTTGTAGTAACATATCCAAGAGGAAAAGGTAATAAGTCTGTTCAATCCTAGAGGACCTATTATGTATAGGATCCAGTATGAATCATGTTTGCAGAATGTTCAAGAAACAATAGTTCTCTTTAAGTTCTGGAGATTCATTATAAATTTTGATAAAAATATAATAGTACTATCACAGCCCTGCTTTGCGATTGTCACAAAAAAAAAAAAAAAAAAAAAAAAGAAATGACCATCTCTTCAAAGATAAAGTATCAAATATTAAAACATCATTTCAAGGTAATTACATCTAAATAGTGGTTTTACAAGACATCTGGCAAAATTAATTGTACTATAAATTTCAGCCTGCCCAGCTACCACATATTATGGCTGGCTTTACACCAAGCTTTTAGAGCATCATAAGTATATGTAATATCAATAATTATAACATGTTCAGATATAAAATTATATCTGCTACGGTGGGCTAATAATTATTATTAGTACAGTAGGTATGTCTAAGTACTGCTTACCATAAACATGATATTGAACAGTTGACTGACGCCTCCATGACTGGATGGGGTGATGTTTACAGAATGAAAGAAAAGAGCCTATGGCTTCTGGAGCAAATATGAGAAAAAACGCCATATAAACTATTTATTGCTTGCAATATTTATGGCATTAAAGGTATTTTGTAAACTATAAGCAATACCTTAACATCCTGTTTTCTGCAGATAATAATACAGCAATATCTTATATAAACAGAATGGGTGGTATTCAGTACCCACAATTAAATAACTTTGCCAGATTCAAACGGCAGTGGTGCAAAGAGAGACTTAGTTAACTCTTTGCCTCCTACATTAAGTCTAGTAAAAATAAATAGGTTGATAAAAATGTCCCTTAAAATCATTTCAGACATAGAATGGGAATTAAACATTGCATTTCTACAAATTGTATCTGAACAGGTTGCACCTGAAATAGATTTATTTTCATCCCACACTAATTCTAAACATATTTCCTATACCTCCTGGAAACCAAATAAGAAAATCCAAAGGCAATCAGTTTTGATGCTTCTAATTTGTCCTGGACAGAAAATTTCTTTCATGCTTTTCCTCCATTCAGTTAATATAAAAATAAAAATATTTCAAATGAGAAGGCAACAGGTATCATAGTCATGTTCCACTGGCCTTTACAAACTTGGTATCCTATAATGCATACTATGCTTGCCTGAAGCTGATATATTTTAAACCTCAAAATATCTTTAACATTTTCCTTTGAGGGACCATCACCCTCTTACCTTCAATTAACTTTGATTGCAGGATTATTATCAGGCAAGCTTGGCCAAAAAAGGGCTATTTCCCTCACATCAATGGATGCCATGTTGGCACTTGGCACCCCCTATCACATTAGGTAATACAGTAAAGCAACATAATGTGACATAAAATTTGGTGAACCTTCTGTCAGGAACATATTATAAACACATTCACTACATCTATACCATTTGTTATGTATTTCCTAACTAAATTATTTGACTCTGGAGCTGCCTATTGAACCCTGAATCTCTTTAAGTCAGCTCTATCTCCAATAATAGGCTCTAAAATTGGGGGGGGATGATCGTATAAAGAGGCTCTATAAAGGATTCTATAAGTTGAAACCACCATTACTAAAATTTCGAAAAACATGTTATCCAAATAATGTTCTAAGTGAACTCCCAAAATGACATTAAGTTTGGACTAAAATTTCAAAGAAACTAATGATTTTGTTTGCACTAAGCACAGCACAATGAGCACAAACCTTGTAATAGTCATAATTTATTTAACCCTTTCCCTGTGCAATGACCCAGGGGTGGGTCATTGTGATTGTTTAATTATTGTGCCTACTTGACACACAGTCACGTGTTAAATATCTATTATAACATCAAGTGGAAGTTTTGTTAATATTGTCATTACTAATATTATTAAAGTATCGGCTGCGGGACCAATTCGGCCTAATCATTTACAAAGGTTTAAAAAAAAAAAAAAAAAAAAAAACAAAGTCTGAAATTTGTCCAGCTTGGATATTATGTGATAACATGAGATTTATTAGAGATATATAAGGTCATAATGTTGTTTTTTGTCACTTGAAAACCCCATATACCGGCTTCTGCTACTGGTAGTTGGATTAAAAATATTCTCTCAGGCTGCGGTATTGATCATCAGACAGATGACTGATTGGACAAATAATGAACATTTGCAAAATTGTACAGCCAACCAATTCTTAATTCAGGAAAGGTTGCCTATGCTGTGCTTAATGCTGAATAATAGTAAATTTAGAAATATTTTAGTTTACACTATTGTCACTGGTATTGTGATTTTAAACGTGACCTCATAAATGACTTTGTAAGTTGGTCAAAACCTGAGGTTATGTACCAAATGAGGCTGATTAATTGAATACTTATTATTAATATGATAAATTACTAACTGTTAATATTAATGAATAATGCCCGCCTATAGTTGTCCCACTGCAGGGCAAAGGCCTCTTCTCATACAGAGAAGGTACGAGCTGTGATTACCACGCTTGCTCAAGGTAGATTGGTGATTTAAAATTTTAATTTACCTACTGTAAGTCCAGGTTTACTCACGGATGTCTTTCCTTCATCAATGTCAGTGATGTCCAAGATAAACTTAGAAAGTACATGTGGAATTGAGAAACTCACATTGGTAGTTGCTTGTGCCCGAGAACTGCCTTAACCACTGGGTCATCAAGAATAATGGGTGATCAAGACAAAGCATGGTATGATAAGATGGTTATTTTACTGAATAAGGCTGAATAGGTAATTGATTATTACTAATATGATGCCTGCCTGTAATTAAGCTTAATTAGAAAAAAAAAAAAAAATGAAAATGTTTTATTATAAAACTATGTTTATTATAATTTTTTTTAAACATCTGTTTTGAAGGACATTTGGGTCAGGGTCATCTCAAGTTTACCTACTATTTCTCTAAACATCTGCATTGTTATAAATATATCGAGAACGAAGCACGCAGTATAATAGATGATCAAACGAACTTACCTATGTGAAGTTCGATCATTATTATACGAAGTGCTTCGTTCGAAGATATATGTTCCCTACCCACCCCACCCCAGGTAAAATTGAGATGACCTTACTTACAAGAATCTAAAATTAATGACATTTCCCATTTAGGACACAGATAACGCACACTAATACTTACGTTTAGTTTTAGCTCTGAAAATTGCGTTTAGTTGCCGAGTAACACGAAGATGCTGCATTGTTATAAATATATCTTCGAACGAAGCACTTCGTATAATAATGATCGAACTTCACATAGGTAAGTTCGTTTGATCATCTATTACTCCCTACTTATTAAGTAGCTTGTAGTTATTAAAAATAAACTAAGAAAACTTACTTTTCAAATGTTTTCCTTCAGGCGAGCACCGGACAGCATTGATCAGGCAATCCACATAATTCCTAACTAGTCTTTTATTATTAAAAATCGCGTCAGTGTCCAAGTAATCATACCGCTGATCGTATTTAGGTAAGTTCACCATATCATTAACATCTTGTCCTACCACAGCGTACACAAAAACACACATAACCAACACTACACGCATTTTTAATTAATTATGTACTAAGAACTTAACAGAAAACCTTATTCACATAATCAGATATCGCAGGAAAATTGCGCGAATTCGTTTGCGGAGGCGTGCGCGCGCGCCGAACAAGAGTGTTGTTGTGTTCCGCGCGTGAGCATGGTCGCCGTTATAAGGTATGACGCGAGGATCGAGACGCTTTCTTTGGTGCACTTTTGAGTTCTGAAACAAACGGGTTCTTTTCAAGGGTATGCTTTACCTACGAGGAAAATTTGAAAAAGGAAACCAAAATAAAATTATCGATATTTTTCTTTTTTCTAATCCAGGGTTTTCTACGGGACACATTGGTCATGTCTGTGTCAAGTCAAAGCATTCTATTCTATTCTATTTTTATATTATGGCAAGCAATGCCGATGTCGACAATTCTGCCAATGTCAAAGTGACAGGGAAATCAAGTGTGCAAAAAGGAAAAAATCTGTCTATAGGTAGTAGGTAGTGTCTGTAGGTAGGTATAATAGATAGCAAAGAAATCAAAACATGACTAATTTGTTGAAGTGATGTAGATCTTGTTTTGTTGGGTTAGTACGGTACTGAAACACACAAACAAAAAAAAGTTACTTAAATATTATATATGGTTGCAACAAAGAATGTACATACAGTTATACCACACCCACACAGATTCTCAAAGTCAAAGCATTGATTTTAATTAAACCATTTACAGGCACTTTTGAATTGTCAAAGAGTCAGTTGGTTAGTAAGAAAGTTGAAGCTAGTTGCTCGTTCCAAAACGTAGGTCTCTATGGAGAAGAACGAGAAAGAAATTGCACGGATACTCGTTTTAATCAAGCTTTTACAAAATCCTGGTTACATTATTCTTGTTGCTTCTTTATGTCAATGGTGAGACAATACAAAACATTTAAAAAAACGTGTGTGTGGGGTAGGTACTTATGTGTGTATACTTATACCTAAACCTATTTGAAAGTCATCAGGGGGTCAAAAACATTTGGCCAAGTAGAATTAATGTATGTAGCGATCAGATGAATGTTAAAGTTCAACATAAACTGAATACAAGTCTTGGCCTTCATATTTCATCACATTTAAATTTCTCAGATCATCATTGTGAATTTTTTTTAGGAAGCACAGTCATGCTATCTGTACCTATGTACACACATGTATGTATGAAGCACATGTTTATAAATATACTAACACTTTGCCCGCGATGGGCATGGAATTCTTAGGAATATGCTAATTAAAATAAATAGTTAATACCTCTTTCCAAAAATAATCCGCCAATTATCCGAATTCAAAGAACACACTGACTCAGTTTCGTATTTCAATTATTTCAAGAACAAATAAAAAGGTCAGTAAATAAAGATTTCTTCATAATCTGGGTATTGATGTTTTACAGAAAATATTTCCGGCGGAAATGACATTTAAAAAAAGAGTTTAAAAAATCACCATCTCTTTCACAATTTATTCCAAATCATTGTCATTGTACTCTCATAAGAGGTGCTGAGTTTTGAGAATTGTTTATTTTGTACTTAAATACCTTTAATGTTGCTCGTTAAAATGTTCCGTTAATTTGTTATTTCCTTTTCGAAGCTTTCGCGTGAGGTATCATTCGTACACTATGGTAACTGACATGACATGAGGTAATGATGTTGATTCACAGAAACCGATTTCAATGTTTTAAAACCAAAATGGTTTTAACCAAGGTGCTGGTGGATATTGAGACTCTGGCCTTAATTTGTCGAGGGCACCAATTATATTATGATTTTACTGCGAAAACTAAATGGTACATTTTGGAAAATCATTCCCCGTACACATCGTCAGCCTCCGCGCCAACTGTCCTAACCAACATTTAATTTTGATGTTTTTGCAGGGCAACCGTTTTTCGATCAGGCGACTGAATCATGTTACTGTAGTTGCATTAGCTGTGGCCAATGACGTATTATACATAGACATACACGAACATTAGTGCACTTTAAAACGGCGCAAACTTTAATATCTACATACCAGTAGGCACATACAATTATGCAGTGCGAAGAAAAGGACAGAAGTATACAGCGTATACCTGTTAGAAAAAGAGAAACATACATATTTTGTTACGTCAGTTATGTGTGAATTACGAGCGATACTGACGTATAGCCGCGACACTGCGTGGTTCGTGACTAAGTGAAACCCCGGCAATTGCCTTGCTTTAAAATTGCCATTATTGAGCGCGGGTAACGCATCTAAGTGTATAATATATCATTGGTTGTGGCTTTAGTTTTTTTATATTGCTCAAGGCGTATTCTCTAGGTTAGCAATAGCCTGGAAGCCCTTGGGTATCTATTTATTAATTTATTTATACTCATTTGACGCAGATACGTCACTATGTGAGAATTTACAATTTTTGTTTGTTACGACGTCACTCTTTAGTATACAAATATTCTAAAAGTCTATTAATTTCGTATACATTTATTAAAAGTAATAATAATGTTTTTTCTGAAACTGAAGTTACAAGTTATGGCTAGCAAGTTACAAAAATAAAGTTTAAATGCATGCAATGCAATGTAACATGGTAAATCTTGCAAATAAATGGTTATTCGTTGTCTTTTGGGTTCTATGGCATAGTCAGCATCCTGTGAACCTTCTAAAATAATATTGCAATAAGGATGTTTCTCTTCATTCTCCACAGAAATTGATTTATCCTTGACATTTTTAATTAGAGAGACATCATAATTAAGCCGAATAAGGTATTAAAGGTGAATTATCAGTTTTGAACGACATGCACGCGAAAATGGACAATGAAATACAAATAATAATAATAGATACTGACGAATAAAATCCTAAAGTTACCGTAATGTAACTTTTGCTATGGCAACAAGTTTTCTTATTCGAAAGAAAACCTTTTGCTTTATACGACGAAAAAATATATCAGGAACTGTAGTAGGTTACGGAGTGAGAATATTTTTCCCTCATTTTGCACATACGCAAAACAATTCGTAACGGTAGAAGATACAAATGCGACGGTCAGAGAGAACTTATTCATAACAAAGTTCTGAACACGTGGGTAATCTCAGTGCAGATACGACAGTTTGTTAGATACGACAGTTAGCGCGGTGGGTGACGACATAAGGGGCACATATACAAAAGCAGGTCGGCGGCATTTTCAATACAACGTGTACAAAGAGAGTAAGTACTGAGAATGCCAACCTATGGCCTAAGCTATGGCTATAACATGGCGCGGCGCGGGTGGCTATTACGAAATAGCATATAGTTCATCTAAAAGACACGATTACAAGAGAACTTTTTCTTAAACTTAAAGTGTATGAAATAAAATGCCGCGTATAGCTTTTACCGCCCAAACCCGATATCAAGCCAGACTAGTTTGTCCTAAGGTCAAACCAGCTCATTCTAAGTGTGTCAGGATGTACAGTCGAACTAGCTATTTAGGGCAGGTTTGGCCTAGGACAAATTTGTTTGCCCTTAATTCGAGTTTGGCCAGTAACATATCCAACATATAAATCTATTTGGAGAATGAAGACCTAATCTTGCTTTACCTTGTTTTTTCCAAAAAAAAACCCATTCATTTAATAAATAGAATAGAATAGTCAATGATATTTAGAATAGTTATTTTAAATTATTGAGTGAATTGTTTATGATTGTCTCTAGACCTCTTTTAACGTGCACAACTTGTTACATTTTTCTCACATTTGTGTCCCGTAAATTCAACATGAACATGAGTGATGTAACCTTTGATTTTAAAAGAGTGTTCATGGAGTTTCTTGCTCGTTTTTCTCCATAGAAACCTATTATTTGGAACGAGCAACTAGCCTCAACTTTCTGACTGACTGACTCCTTGACAATTTACAAGTGCCTGTAAATGGTTTATTTGAAATAAATGATTTGAGTTTGAGTTTGAGAAACAAATACTTTAAAGCAAGCAAGCAACTCCGTAGCTAACGTCTACACATAAAAACAGATTGCTCCGATCCAATCTCGGCTAATAATCTATCGCTAAATCACAGTTGCGCTTGGGCACCGTTTTGAAAACACTTAAACATGGAAGTCCTATTGTCTGCGACCAGCGGTACGGAACCCGCATGTATTTACATAAATTAGGCTAGTAGGAATGTTTCGACAGAAATGAGAACATTGCAGTGGAATGGTTTCTATAATACGTCTATTTTATGATGGTTGGAAATGGGTTCAACCCCACCGCTTTGGTTGTCGCAAAGCGAGAGAGTTGCTTGATTGTTCTGGTATTCCTGTACCATATTTTATATTAAAGTAATCGCATTTCCGCATAGTTGAGAAAATCTTAACTAAAGAACTAGAAACTGCTCTTCTGTTTGATGGGCAGTTTTTTTCATTATCAAAGAGTTGGGAAATTTGTACTAATATAGGTACCATTTTAATCAAATAAACTAAAATCGTTTTAAGATTAGTAGATAACA
Source organism: Charanyca ferruginea (assembly GCA_947361185.1). Lineage (NCBI taxonomy): Eukaryota > Metazoa > Arthropoda > Insecta > Lepidoptera > Noctuidae > Charanyca > Charanyca ferruginea. Next base: position 20,507,154 of record OX376069.1, on the reverse strand, counting down.
TCCATTCCGATGGATATCTATGATCCATTCCAATCCATGTTCTATAGATTACACCGGTCTACAAAAAAAAAATTACGCATGGGTTTTACTTAATATATTCTGATTAAATAAAAAATGGGATTACAAATCGAAAATATTTGCTTTTTTTTTCTTTTTTGCCAGAACCTATACTGAAAGCATGATAGGAGACTATATTTGGGGGTTAATAAGAGAAACTTCTACTGAACATGACAGGAAAAGTAAAACTGTTCATTTTTTAACATTTTAACTCTATTTTAAAACTTCTATTGTAAGATATAACCATAAATGGATGTTCGGTATCTTTTAATAAATCATCTCTGTGTCAATTTTTATGTATTTTCATTGATTTTAATTATCCCATTTTTTACTAAGCAAATTCATAACTATTTTTTATTTCTAGATATAAAAGCAATAAAAATAAATTATATATAACCCGTACGTAAAAATGCTGTAGACCGGTGTTATAGAAGTATGTTTTAACCGACTTCAAAAAAGGTGATTCTCTGTTTGACCCGTATGTAAACGTTATCATCACTTCAGCCGAAAGACGTCCACTGCTGGACATAGGCCTCCCCCAAAGAGAGGGGTTTTGCCATAATCGCCACGCTTGGCAGGCGGGTTAGCGATCGCAGTATGGTTGTTACAAAGGCACAGAGAACGCTGCTGCCCATTCTCTGGTTAGTCCCTTAGTCGCCTTTTACGACACTCACGGGAAGATATGGGATGGTGCTATTCTTTACGTCTGACACCATACGGAACAATAAAATGTAAACGTTATATGTACGTTTTAATGTATAAAACGTTGTCTAATATTATAAAAGATAGGAAGTCTGTGAAATTTCGCGTCAAAGACGGGAAGAAGAAGTGTTGGCCGTAAAAAGCATATCAGTTGGATTAGTGATCGTTAAGGGTATCGCCAAGGGGGTCAGGGAGGGGCAGTTGTCAGTTACTAGAGATACAAAACATGTAAAAATAAACTAATCATTTTTACGTTTACTTTATTTACTACTTTACTTTATTACTAAAATCTTGTAAGTAATTGACAATGGACCGTTTGATTACCTCCAAATTCTTTTTATTTTTTACCCGATATTTTGTCCAAACAACTTTGTTTACAAGTTTTATGGACTGTAAAGTCAAGAGTTCGTGGAACTTTACACATTGGGCTTTGAGTACCGTTCTTATTAGGTACAATCGCCGCGATAAGGGATAAGACTCGCACTGCCAGTAATAAAGCTTCATGTGCTTTTTACTGTATTTGAAATTCATTGTTTTCTCATCCCATATATCAACACGGACCATCGACTGGCGATGCCCATGGTAATCCTAATAACATGAATGTTATTGTGTGTAGAAATAATGCTGATTTTCACATTGTTGTGTTGTAATTTACATTATTCTAGTTCTTCAAAATAATGAAAACTGATACAGTTAGGCCTAGTTTTCTTGAATGAATCTGTGTGATGATCTGTATAACTTATATTTTCGTTCACAGTACCTATAAGGTAACACGACTAACATTAGAACTTGCGGAAAATACCTTTAGAGTGACTGCGAGACAAATACAAGCTATCAAGTTCCCGATTTTTGCGGTAGCCATGAACATAAGCCTGTTATAAAATAACAGTGGGGAACCCTCCAAAGATTCTTAAAATTTTTCGAAATTGGTACTGTAAAGGTTGCATGCATTTAGCAAGCAGAAACCATTAACTGTATGGTCTATCGTCGTTGAAACTGCAATTCCGCTTAACTTAAATTGTGAAATACTGCAAATTTCGACCTGAAGTCAAATTACTGAAAGTGTACTTTTGCGGTATTTAAAATTGTTAGTAACGTGGAATTTCAGAATCAACGACGCTATGACTAAACACTCTGCATCCTTCTAGAATAAGTTCAAATCGTAGAATTGTATTGTTTTATATGACAGAAGAATAGTTCAAAGTGTACAATATATTGGAATAGTTCTTAGCCCTTCACTGGCGCACGCTTGATTACTATTATTACAAAGCAATACGCCAATACAAATTGAAGTTCGTTTGATTCCCAGTAATAACATTAGAATTCTCATACACCACACTATAACCCGATACCTGTAAGGAGCCCTACAATTGGACCTCTTACAGTAGGCAAGTACCTACAGAACCTGGATAATCATTGTCATAACGTCTGGTCAAACATTAATTTTATAAAAGATTCTAAGTAATCATTTTCCTCAATTAATTACAATTTAGGTATCTCAAGAGACAAAGTATTAATTTTCCTCCATGAAATTGATCTTAACAAGAGACAATTTATTGTTCGTAACATGATCATGATAGGTAGGTAGATACTGGTACTAATACTAATAGGTAACGCTCAGATTATGAAAGAAAAGGCAGATAGACCGCGCGGAACACTGAGAGTGAAGCCACCAAAGCAAATACAAAGCGAATACCTACCTACAATCTCGTGATTGTATTTGCTTTTGAATTTATATTTGTATTTGTTTTTTTTAAACGACGCGGCGTTGTTGTTTTTTTTAAAAACGTTGCCCCACACTAGGAATTACTCCTGTGTCGTGGGTGCGATTACAAACATATAAACTTACATACACAAACAGCCAGACCCGGAACAACTATCTGTATGCCATACAAATATTAAGTTCCGTGCGGGAATCAAACCCGCGACACGCAGCGCAGCAGTCGATCGCTCAACCACTGCGCCAACCGTGTCGTCAAACCGTGGCGTAGTGCGATTGTATTTTTTTTACAATTTGCTTGAATTTGTATTTGCTTTGGTGGCTTCGGTGGCTTCGGTGGCTTCACTCTCAGTGTTTCGCGCGGTCTATCTGCCTTTTGTTTCATAATCTGAGAGGTAACGTTAGTATTTAAGATTTGAACTACTTACGCTGCGTATACAACTATATTTTTAATTTGTTTATAGAACTAAAAAGTGATTATTGTCATCATCAAATCATTACATTTTCAACACGGTTGGCGCAGTGGCTGAGCGATCGACTGCTGCGCAGCGTGTTGCGGGTTCGATTCCCGCCCAGGGTAAACATTTGTGTGATGAGCACTTGTGTTTGCCTTGTGTTGTTTATCTATATATGTATGTATTTACAAAAAAAAAAAAAAAGTATTTGTGTATGTATATCGGCTGCCTGACACCCATAGTACAGGGTCTCCCTAGTTTGGGGTCAGACCGTGTGTGAAAATGTCCCCACATATTATTATTATTTATTATATTATTATTATTAGCTGATTCATACGTTTAGTCGAGTAAGTAAAATTAGCAGTTTTTTTTCCACAATTCAGGGTTTATCCCATTGTAAAAGTTGTTCATAATAATGAATAATGCACTAAGGGCGGGTTGTTTCAAACAGTCGGTTAACGTTACATACGGACGGTTAAAAAGTTACTATGACGTGCGATGTTTAACGTACGTTAAATGTAACGGGTTGTTTCATGACATAAAATCTGTCAGTTAAAGTTATTCAAAAAGAGATTCCATAATATTTTGATGTTTGAAGTAGCTGTTTGACAACACAAAATTACGATGACTGGTCGGTTATGGTAATAGTAACTTTTTGACGTATGATTTCGTGAAACAACCCATTTTTTTGATTTGACGATAGTTAGCGCCATTTTTTACTATTACCGGTCAGTAATGGTTAGTTGAAGCAACCCGCCCTTAGTCCTCTTTTCAGGATAGACACATGCTCTTCTCAGATGTCAGACTAAACAAAAAATAACCTTGTAATACCTAGTAACTTAAGGTGCAAAATGTGTTTTATCCTTAAAGCTAAATAATCATTTAGGTACGGTCAGCAACGAAAGTCGATAAACACTTCAGATTTTTTAATCATAATTCTTGAGCAGACGGAAATACGGATAGGATAGAAAATCAAGATAAAATAAACTCTTGACTATGACCTGGGCCTCAAGTCTGCTATTACAATAGTGTCAGAATGGTCTATCATTGATTTTCATAATGACGTCACTATACAGGGAAATTGAAAAAATACCCAAAACCTCTTAATATGGACTTCGTATCATCACCCTGAGTAATATTTGTTCTACGACTTTGACCTCAACTAAATAACGTAGCCAAAAACAATTTATTTGAAGTCTGTAAAATGTACGTATACTACGCGCGCGCGCACCCATATCACAGATTAACTAATAGTTCCTTTGGAACAGATAGTTCACTCCATAGAAAAAGATAGATACCTAGCGCTATAACTGCCTACAAAAATATTACGACCGCTGGTGCGCGCTAAAACGTACCTTACGCACACGCTCGAGAGTATCTACTACGTCGTCTGCCGTGGTGTCGGGCGATCCTTGCATCAAATTACACAACGCTAGGGCTGTCTATGATTATGAAATGATTACACAAAAGGTTGTGAGTATGTTTTGAAAAATAATAAGTAAAATGTCTGATCAAATCAATACCAACTTATAATTACGTAGGTACTATTATAAAACTTTCTTGTTATAAAAGAACCAAAGTAAAGTAGTAAATATAATCTATCTATTACGATCTCTATTATAAAAAAATAGAGTCAACAGAGAACAAACAAATACAAAATATTTACCTTTCCTCCTCCTTAGGTAATTTAAAAAAGGATAGACTTTTGTTGGTTCTTTTATTTTGACAGCCCTCTACACTGTAATATGCACGATTAGCCATTATTAAAGCTGCGGTCGTAGTATCGTAAGGAACTATTAGTTAAACTGTATCGGAAAACAGTTCTCTGGAGTATATGTACACTTGAGCGAGCGCGTGGCAACCCGACTGGATTTTGGACGTACGAACGAAAGCGAGCCGTAGGTACTTAAGCGCGTGACCTTAAACGAGTGACAATACTGTTAGATATCTTTACTGTGCCCATATGATAGCGAATATGATATAGATAGTAGGTAGGCTAATGTACAGGCACAGCTGATTGCAGGCCTTACGTTGGCCGTGTCAGAAAAAAATATTATGCAAAATTTAAAGTGTGTTTATATTTTTTGTATGGAAAAAAAATGTTTCGAATTTTGAAAAGTCGTAGAACAAATGTTGTTCAGGGTGATGTTACGAAGTGAGGATTAAGTGGTTTTGGGTATTTTTTCAATTACCCTGTATTAGTAGATTACCAAACTTGTCAAAATCAACAATTATGAAATCAATTATAGACCATTCTGACACTATTGTTATAGCAGACTTGAGGCCCTGAAATACTGTCATCATTTGCCTAGCCTTTTCCTAACTATATTGGGGTCGGCTTCCAGTCTAACCGGATGCAGCTGAATACCAGTGTTTTACATGGAGCGACTGCCTATCTGACCTCCACAACCCAGTTACTGGGTAACACGATACCCCTTGGTAAGACTGGTTGTCAGACTTTCTGTCTTCTGACTACCCATAACGACTGCCAAAGATCTACAAATGTCAGCCGGGACCAACGGTTTTACGTGCTTTCCGAGGCACGGAGGGAACTCGGTATGAAAGGGATAGTCACCCATCCACATACCGACCGCGGCTAGCGTAAGTAGCTTAACCTTTGACCGATCGATCTGTACGGCTTTAACTTAGCCACGAGCTCCTCGGACCTGAAATACTGTAAAGTACTGTACTTAATTGAATTTTGAATTGAATTTAACTTAGGTACATCGTGTCTGTTTTTGTGTCTTTTTAGAGGATATGAAAATGTAATAGTGTTAATTTACTTTCGTTGCTGCCCGTACCGCACACTGTTAGCAAAACAAATACGGGTTATACAAAATAATTACTTAAAATTTTTAGTTGACAGCTTACTGAACGTTACAAATAAACCATTAACAGTTTTTTAGATTTATTGCAAAATTATTAAATTTCAATGACGAGTGGGTTTCACAAAAAGGTTTTCCTTCTGATCTAAGTAATTTCGTTTTTTACGCAGCTCCTATATCTACCGTTTTTTTATTCCATTTAATTACCGATTAAATCCTTAGTTACCTAAATGATTTTGTAATTTGTAAAAACACAATATCCAGTTTGACTACATATCAGCCAAAACATCGGTGTAAATGAGTAAGTAAATAAGTTTTTTTTATACCCTTATCGTTCAGCTCTGGCCATTTTAATATGAACGTTAGGTACTGACATCAGTGAAAGAAAACCATCGTGAGGACCTCAGATAATGAAACAAAAGGCAGATAGACTGCGCGGAACACTGCGAGTGAAGCCATTAAAGCAAATACAAATTCAAAAGCGAATACCAACAACGCGCTTCGTGCTGTACTGACACGTTTCAGTATAGCACGAAACACCGCATCGTTAAAGAAAGCAAATAAAAATACAAATGCAAATTCAAAAGCGAATACAATCATGAGATTATTTGTATTTGCTTTTGACTTTGTATTTGCTTTTTTGGTTTCAAAGTGCAGTGCACCGCACGGCCTATCTGCCTTTTGTTTCATAATCTAAGGTAACAAAAAATCACCAAAAGAAGCAAGCGTGTTGATCAATGCTCATGTCTTCTCAACATGAGAAGACGCCTGTTCCCTGTACTTGAACCATAACAGCAACATTATTTTATAATAATTTATGGACGAAAATCAGAACTATGTACTTTCAAAATTTAAAAAGCTGATGAAAATTTTTAGGGTATTTTACTCTATATGAGAAAAAAACTATAAATATATTATTAAGATAGTTTAGGCAAAAATCTGTCGGAAAATGTTAGTTTTAGTTCATAAAAAAACAAAATACTTTTTTAAATTCAATTCAAAGTTTTCAGTTTTTTTAATCTGTTATTATAACACCATAAAATAGTAGCCGCCATGTTATTACGCTATACGGCTGTGTAAACAAAAAATTGTTAACTGTAAGTCAACTGTTTTGGCTATACTATACTTTTATTATTTTCTTAACCAACGTAATTTTTTAAATTATTATTTTAATTATTTTTAAATTATATATAATTATCATTATATTATCAGCGCATTTGTTACTCAGCAAACTGACGTCATTTCCGCAGAGCAATATGGCGTCCACTACGAGGCGTTTTCGCCAACTACACGCTAAATTTGAAAATTTAAAATTTAGATGCATTTTTATGGCACTTATCGATTGAACAAAAATTTTGTGATTTTGTTGGTGGCATATTAGTACTACAGAATTGAATTGAGACACTTTTCAAAAATGGGTGTAATACCCTATTATGTCCACTCAAATGTAAATGTTCATAATTATTGTTGACGTGCCATTTTTAAACTTGACAAATACTAGCCGACTCAGAAAACGTCCAATTGCCAAAAAAAAAAAAATTTCGGAGCCGTTTCGGAGCAGTGGTGTGATTCTGTAAGACCTCATTCTAAACTTCGAATCTGAATCCGCTATGAGTTTCTCGATTGGCATTCTAAAAACTCGGTTGATAATTCGAATTTACACTAGCGCCACCCTTGCGAGCGTGTCAGCGAGTTGAAATAAATTGACAGGGAGATTTTGACAGATAAAGTATGAGATGACGTAAGAAGTGGCATTCTGTAAGGTAACTTCTCTCACTTCGACGCTCACTTCGCACTCGAACCCGATTCAAAGTGTCAAATATATCAAGGTCATTTTGAACCTTATACGAAGTGAGAGTGAATAGCGATGTGAGATGCGAGTTGTTGTTTGAATTTTACAGAATCGACCTACAGTTCACTATGACACGAGATTTTTATATTAAAAGTATTAGAATATAAACAATGACCTCTGACAAAGATCACAGTTCAAGAAATATCCATCATGGGCGTAATAATAGATATGGTCTAAATCGGAAGTATCGGATTGACACTTGACATTTTCGCACAGAGTTATTTACATAAACTTGGCAAGCCTACGTGACGCCGACATTTAGCACTCGGTCGCAAATGAAGAATTCCGTTCTTTAGAAAGTTGGCGACGGAAAGGCTTGTTTACCAAAATATTTAAGCCGAACTCTTTTGTGACTTGCGAATTCAGAAATGCATTGATAACAAGTTTTATTTTAGGCTAAATAAATAATAATAATATTTTTATTTAGAAATGACTTGGCAAAAGAAATACATTTTTGCTTAAATATAAATTACATTTCTAAGACTTCTGTGCCTAAACAGGGTAATCCTGTGTTTCAGGCGAGAAGAGCTAAATAATGTTATAAAATTAATAAACAATCAAAAAGTCAAATCAAAAGAAAGATGACAATTTATAGACAACAGTTGAGTAGCTTAACTAATATATCTAAATACTAAATGGAAGTAAAACATAAAATATCTGAACTATAAATTCACTTTATCACACATAGTAAATTCTCTGTATCTTCATAGGACATACTTTGAACATCCTTGAAAATTATCTTACAATTTGTGTAGGTCAGGGAATAGATGTTTGCTTTTGCGTTTAGTCTAATAGAGAGGAGAGGACCGAGGAATAGGTAAAATTTGGATATAAATGTGTGTTTTGTTGCACTTGCTTGATTTTTTGTTAGCCAGCATTTAGGTATTTATTTTATTGTTTACCTAGCTGACCCGGCAAACGATGTTTTGCCATATTAAAATAAAATAGCCTACGACCTATTCTCAGAGCTATCTACCAAATAAACACAAAAAAAAACAAAAAAATCGGTCAAGCCGTTTCGGAGAATTCGATAACAAACACTATGACACGAGATTTTTATATATTAGATTTATGCCAATCTTATTATTATGGTGCATAGTTTTAACTGCATTTTAATTTTCTTAATTTTTTCCTCGTCTCGTTTCATAATACCTACCTACATAGGTACAATGAATTGTGTTTCTCAATAGATTGCTCGCAATTTATTTTGATTGAAACAGTTAACATTCATTATTAATATTTATGAGCCATTAGGTATTATGCCTATCATGATAAATAAGTACTTACCTAGTCTGCATAATATAATAAGTTCCTTATTGAGTTTTATTTTTTCAAACTGACACAGGCCACTAATAAAAAGAAACGGTCTGGAGACAGGAACGAAATTCCTCCGAATGTACTAATTCGAAATATACCTATAGTTATACTTGGGTCTCGCACGCACACATACACAGACACACTAGAAAGAGAGCGTGTGAGAGAAAGAGAAAGGCGTATAGAGGGAGTATAACGGAAAAATCTTACTTACATTTTTCTCCCGATCCACACATACCGCAAATCGCGTTAAAAAAAGAATAGCTACATAAATTAAAATGCGAATGTCCTTTTTGAAATTGAGATATGTAAAGTGCTCGGGTCAATGTGATCTCAAGTCGTAAAAAAGAAACCTTAAGAATATTTTATGAATCGGCAAAAAAAGAGGTACGGTCAGCGAAAAAATTTGTTTAACACTCCAGATTTTAAAATCCTTATCATCGAGCACAATATTAATGAAAAAACGGTATGCATGTAAAATCACGCCAAAATGCAAAGAAAAGCATGAATGCATCACATTATTATATATTTTTATTAACTTATTTATATCTTCCTTACAGGTTTGGACATCATGCGATATGGAGGTCTCTATAAATACATATTATACAGATTAACTGTATAATATAGATTGATACATTCCTTGAAAGGGGATAAACTAGAGCTGATTGTAATAATGATAACTCTGAAAATCTATTCATTTTTCTCCATAGAAACCTACTGATTGGAACGACCAATTAGCTTCAACTTTAAATGTTCATTTTATATGAATGGCTTTGAGTTTATTAATCATCGATATTAAAAAAAAATGCACAAGTCTATTATAATACTTACTTTGTTTCATTTTAATAAAATTATCAAAACTTATAGTAACTTATATTTGAACGTAACATTATAAAATTATAAGCTGTTCATTTTGTGAAGTTAGTAGCATTTAAATGTCGCGAAGAAATAAAAATCGATAAATCGAGAAATCTGGATGCCATTAAATGGTATCCAGATTAAGTACAATTTTGACCTCAACGGGCCAGTAGCTGCAGCCTGCAGCTGTTTTATTTTTAGCAATAAGGCAATTAATGAAAATTGGATACGTATTAAAAAAAGTGAAATCATTTATTTTATAGACCAATATAAGGCACTTTTGAAAGTCAAATGAGAAAACATTTATTCTAGTTGCCCATTCAAGTAGTTTTGTATGGAGAAGAATTGGCAGGAATCTCCATGCTTACTCTTTTTAAAAAAGATGTTTACAATATTTGCATTTACAGGAAGGTATATGAAATAAGAACTGGCTTTTCTAAACTCTGTGTATCTACACACACAAACAGACTTATACAGAGTTTAACAAAGCAAATAAATCATGGATAAGCTACCTATCTATCAGCCACGTAATTCGCTTATTTATGCATTTTGATAATAAAAAAAAATTATTAAATAAATTAGTCAATTTATTTTTAACTTATTTCCATACCTCGTATTAGTCGATTTCATATAATACAGGTTTAAATTATGGAACATTTCTTTATCATCAAAACGCATATGTAGTCAACTTAGGTGAACTTTAGATAATTGCGGACAAAATTTCGCCAGCGCCTATTTCCTATTACAAATTCTTTCCACATTATTAAATAAAGATTGATTGTTCCTTCTTCATTAATTTATAAAATCATTACGTCATTGCAAACAAAGGTTTATTTTACACTTGAATTTGCTTCGTCCCTGAATTTTTTTAAGCATCCCTAATTTTAACTAACTTTAATTAAGTAAGAAAGTCAATTTAAATTTAAGCATCCCTCATTTTTACTAACTTTAATTAAGTAAGAAAGTAAAAAAATAAAGGTAAATTTATAATTGAACCTAACATTATTTATATATACTGTAGCTGACGCGTCTAGGTATGCACAAATCTGATTTCGTCCATACATTAGGTAACAAATCTTATTTTTGACGCCACCTTGGAACGGACGGTTCTGACAAATAAAAATCTGCAAGACGTGTTTTGAAGGACTTTTTAACACGTAGAACGATGTTCGCCCAGTCACCGTTTTGTTGAATTTTTTGATTGATTTGACATTTCTGCATCGAGCATTCGAATCATAGAGGTAGGTATATAAGAAATTCTGTCAGAACGCGGCATGTTCGCCATTTTGAATTATAGTTATCTGATTGAAATTAGGTTCATGTTCGTATAAAATGTTCATGCGTTGAATCGCGTATTACGGCGGCCATTTTGGGCCATCTGTCATTTTTTATACCTTTTTTCTTCGATCAATACTACTTAGTATTTTTTTTTATACTGGCAGCTTTTTCGCAGCTTTTTTTCGTCAATAGATACAAGTTAATAAGTATATAATTAGAATAACTCTTTCACTATGACGGATGTTAGTAAATTGCGCCATTTCATTTGCAACTACTGAGCTTTTTTCAACAAAAAAGGAGGTTATCAAGTAGACATAATTATGTTCCTACTATATTTTTTCAAATTAGATCACATTACGTCATTCTAGAACTAGAGATCAATTTCCATTGTAATAATTTACAATAGCATAGCATAGCATTTCGAGATAATAGAAAAGGATTGTCTTTGTTCTAGCAGTCAGGAATTTTAATGAAGCACTAAGTAACTAATGTGCACAAAAAGATTTACAATGCGTTTTTGAGTGCAATCAGATTTTTTATTATACTTATCTTTTATCACATTATTATTTTTTAATTTTACGTGAGTAAATACGTAAGTTTTAAATACAAATATCGGCCTTCTATTGTCGGTAGGTATTGTCCTAGTGCAAGGCAAATGCCTTTTCTCTTACAGAGAAGACATGAGCATTTTATTTTTTATTATCACTTTTATTTATTTATTGTATTTAATAACTTTATATAATTCATAGTTATGTCGGGTTTACATATTTTTCACATAATGTTAGCTTTCATATCTTTGTTAGATATTTAATTATTATAACTTTTTATTTATTTACCCTTTAGTCATGACTGGGGCCGCCCGTGGTATCTCTGCAAGGCCCTGTCAGAATACCAGCGCTGCGACATTTCATGTCGTAGCATTGTGCTGAGACTGGAGCCTTTTTGGTGTCGTACAGGTTTCATAAGGCTTTTTTATGTTTTATTGTTTTATATAACCCTTTTTTATGTTTGTGTTTACCTGTATGAGGTTACAAATAAACAATTTTTCTTTCTCTTTCTTTCATTAATCACCACGCTTGCTCAAGGTGGATTGGCGATTTCAAATTACATTTTTTATAAGTCCAGGTTTCCTCACGATGTTTTCTTTCACCGATGTCGGTGATCATCATCATCATATCAGCTTATTGTCATCCACTGCTGAACGTAGCCCTCCTACAGAGTTCGCCAACCAAAGCCAGTGATGTCCTAGATAAACTTAGAAAGTATAAAATAGAAAAAGTTATAAATATGTCGGAGGTTGATCAACCACGTGGGTTAACCCTTCGCCGGAACCGTCGATTGACATGTTGTAATCACAAAATAAAATCTCCAATATTTAGCACTGATGTTTATTTGCTTAGTTTCACTCGATAATATCAAAAATCACAATTAATCAAGCCGATGAAAACAGATTACAATAATTATGGAAAACGCGGCAAGTTCGATACAGGAAAGACGAACCACCGTTCGCGTCCGAGTCACAATCAAAAGCACAGAACAATAATACTCTTACCAGAGATCAAAAGTGCCCGCTGCTATGTCGTTCATAAATCACCATCTGCCAAACGTCAAATACATTTGACAACTCACTTGCATGACAGCCCTCAAGTTGGTATCGTCACTTCCTGTATCGACCTTACCCAAGCGTACCGCTTGACGTTTCCTAAAAATATCACAAGATGGCGTTGTAATCAAATAACAATCTGCATTTTGATTGATAATATGGCGCCTTATCCTTGATTCTGCGACAAATATATTAGTACCTAATTTAATACATACTGAGACCCAGAGATGCTAGATCTACGTCATTTTAGCATGGCAGAAATTTGACGCTTTATAATTCTGACCCTTCTGACTGCTGGGCAAAAAATGTTGAAGGTGAAACCTCTACTAGCGCGCGGCGTGGCGTTTAACGTATTAAAGGTATATACGATATTCACAAAATCAGCAGCCACACTTGAACGTAAGTGGATAAGATTCCTCTTGAACCAGAAAAAGGGTCCAGCATTAATGGCAATTTTTTTGTGTTTTGTGTGTGTCTTCATCTAAACTTAATATTTGAAAGAGAAAAAAATATTTTTTGTATGTTTGTACTGTAGCGACTTTGCTAGATATAAGTATTACAACCACGAATTACAGGGAACCGATCACTTTTCCGAATTATTTTTGTCCGAATTTCAATTTACCGAAAACTATTGACCGACGTCTTTTTTGCTATATGCATTATTTGACATATTTTTAAATCATCGAAGTATCGTGTGTTATAGGTATTATTTTACCGAACTATGATTCTCCGATTTACAAAATAACTTTTTCCTATTGGCCGAAGCCTCTTTTGAACTATTTTCATTTGCCAAATGATTTATTTGCCATATTTTCACCCTGTCAAATAACATTTTACGGAATATTTTTTAATCACAAATATATAGCCGGTTACTTGGTAGTTTTTTCAACATTAAATTAAAATAGTATCATAAAAAGTCAATATGTTACAAAATTTAGTGACAGAAACGAATCGCTGCAAAACCGACTTCACGCAGTCTTGTCTGCCCTAGAGTACAGCTAGAGTGTAATTTAAAAACGCGTAGGCGCGGAGGGGTGGGGCGGCCCAGACCCCGTAGCGCCGGAGCCGTGACAGAAACAATGCTTGCTGCATGTTGCATGCCTGCTTGCATCTTTCATGCTTGTTTGTACGCTGCATGCTTGCTTGCATGCTGCATCCTTGTTTCCATGCTGCATACCTGCTTGCATGCTGCATGCCTGCTTGCATGCTGCATGCCTGTGGGCATACTTGAAGCAAGAATCTTTGTTTGCAAGCTTCTTACTGGGACCACCTGTTTTATTAAGTGCCATTACATTTAAATAATTAATTAAACAAAATAGTAGGAAACTAATCTGAAATTAGCTCTCTATAACACGAGTGTAATAAATACATTAGTTTTGAAAGCTCTTTCAAATATTTAATTTCACTCAAATTGTCTTTAATTTTCAAAAGCTTTTGATTTTTCGTTTCTTTAACGACGTATTTTTTTTTTTTCTTGTGGAGTACCGGTTATCATTGACTCAATATCAGACATATTTACTACTATCTAGGCGTTTGGTGTATATTGGTAATTAAAACAGTGGTATAACGAATGTTCGAACAAATATTATTTCGGCTAAGTGTAACTTCGGTAAAAAGTTTTTCAACCAAATGAAACGTCGAAGCAACGAAAAAAATCGAATTGATATTAGGTCAACTGATACAGTGGCAGACGTGACTTCGATGAAGTAAAAAAATACGAAACGAGAAAAGTTGAAAAATTTTAGGTGAAATGAAATTCGGTCAAATATTTTTCGACCTTAGGATAGGTAACACGAATTACAACCATGTGTGAATTGACAGGCCGAGCGTAAAAGATTTAAGAATATAATGGAGAACACAGAACAGATTAAAAATATCTGTTCTGTGATGGAGAATTACCAATATACTAAGTTATCGGAAGTATAATAGTTTAATTTCTAGTTGATAACCTCTGCCGGTCCTCATAATACCTAATGGATAAAGTCAAAAAAATACTTAACCGACTTTAAAATTATTCCTGAGGGCTATCTAAAATTCTAAACTAATATTATAAAGAGGAAAGATTTGTTTGTTAAGATTTAACTCAAAAACTACTGGTTCGATTTAAAAAATTCTTTCACGAAACGAAAGCTACATTATCCCTGAGTAACATATGGTATATTGCATTATCTGGTCAGGTTCAATGCAGCAAAGACCCAGGCGTGTCTTTTCTGGCAAGAAGAGGCCTTTCCATCTGGCACATACTTTCCAGGATGTTATAGTATTTAATATACTACTTACATTTATCATTCATGATTTCATAATTCTGTAATTGTTTTTCTTACAATTATATTTATTATACTTCTTGTTTTTCATAGAATTTGTGGAAATTCAATAATTATGAATATCTTGTTTCCTTGTAGCTTCTTAAAGACGACTTGTTTTATAAAATATTTATCGTTTTTTTTACATAAAGCTAAATGTCAATATTTATTACATCGATATTTAAGTAGATATATTTCTATGATTTATTATTTCTATGTCAGTTGTCAACATTGTCAACTGTTAGTTATTTTTCTGACTCGCGCTACTGGTCTTTTGGCTTATATAACGTAAATTATTTTCATGAATATTTAATTCTATTTTATAAATTATAAAACAATTAAATATAATATATACAAAGCTTAAAAATAAATATAAACATATAATATGTACAATGGAGGGCTCACAGGGCATCAAAAAACTCGTCCGCATCGCTCTCAATGGGACAAGTGCCCAAAAGGCTAGCAGCATTACCACGTTGAATGGCAATGCTAATTCTTTGGCCCAAGAAAAGGCCAGCCCTCTGGTCACGTGAAGAGTCGACCAGCCGCTTAGCAATGTCCCAAAAATACAAGGTGAGCACTCGGGCCCCATGGCCCTAATGTTTCGACCCCAAACGGGTCAAACATATAACTTTCAAGAAGGTTGTTATATTTACACCGTTTGAGGTTTTCCGCACCTGCAGCAGCCGCCCCAGCACAACACGACGTGCTAAGAAGATGGGATGGCGCAAGGGTGTCGACACACTTCCGTTAATAAATAATTAAACTATATTTATAAAAATCCTATACGCACTCGTGATTTTATGAAGGTCTGAAATAACTGGCAGGCTACATTTAAGCCTGGCTGGTTTGCTACAATTTAAGCCTGGCTGATTTTGGCTGATTTTCATATACTCCTCTATATGACGATACAGAAAAACCAGAAGAAAAATCACATTTAGAAATATGAAAATTTTAAAGGAGCGGACTATATGAAGGCGCGCTGACAGATGATGAGTCAGTCGAGATTTGGTTTCTAAGGAGCAACACCTGATTATATCTTAAAAGTCTACCAGTCCACAAGTGGGAGTCGATAATAGTCTTAAATCGAGCCGTCGAGCTGACGCGTGCCTGCAGCTCTCAGGGCGGATCCTACTGCTAGGGCCGCCTGGGATCTCCGTTCCAGAGCTTGGAGCAGACTGCGCGCCAGTCCTTCTTCGGTCCGATTCTGAGTGCCGGCCAGGCTGGAGCCTAGGCGACGCTATCTGCCTTACTACAGTGCGTACAGTGCGTTTAGGTTAGTCTTTTATATTTTCCTGTTTTTGCAAAATTTGCACCCATTACATCTTTCTTTTACGTATTAAAATTTTACATGTGCAAGTCTACTTAGCCTTTTATTATATAGGACCTAGTAGATTTGTTACAATGTATCCGTCACGATCACTGACCATCTTGAGCTTCTCGGCATTATTCTGACGTCGAATCTTAACTTAGGGTCATTTATTAAATCCAAGGCCCAACCAGCTGCCAAAAAGCTGGGAGTCCAAAGGTACTTACGTCGGACTTCACGTCGGAACAGCTGCTCAACTTATACCAAGCACAAGTTCGATCGTGCATGGAGTACTGTTCGCACCTTTGGGATGGATGAGCTAAATACAAACTGGAGGCGTTGGAAGCTATTGACAGACTTGCTAAGAAGCTCATTGACAACGCCTCCTGGCTCCAGAGCCTTGAACATCGCCGCACCGTTGGTAGCCTGTATTTTATCGGGTACATTTCGAACAGTGTGTTTTGGAATTGCACAATTTAGTTCCCCCATCCTTATTCTATCATCGGACGAGCAGAGATACGGCGAAGCGTCACCGCTATATGGTTGGAGTTCTACGGTCTCGAACCAAGCGCTGTGATTCCACACACATTATTGTGCGAACTGCCAGACTGTTGAATTCACTGCCCACCTCTCTGTTCCTTGGTAAGATACCAAGGCACGAGTGAATCGGTTCATCCTAGGCAAGCGTGTTCCACCTTAGGCTGCATCATCACTTAAGATCAGGTGAATTGCGGTCAAACTCAAGCCTATTAAAATATATAAAAAATGTAAACAATATTAAAAAGTTAGGGCTCCTTAAGGCTGCTCTCTCGAAAAAGGCTTGAAAGAAGCATGCAGATGACGCATGTTTTCGTGGGCATTTACAGAGAAATTACATCTGAAAAAAATTGTTAGTAGTTAATCTACATGAAATGATACGTAATTTGGTTTTGCCACAATGTTTGTATCGGTATCACACAATAAGAAAAAGAATGACAAATCACCTCCAAATCATTGAGATGAAACCATTTTACTCCCTAATTTCTAATCAAAAGAGTATAAAAAAAATATCTAATGCTTTGCAATACAAAGGAAAATGATTTGGTTTTGTTACTTTTTACAAATATGTATAATTTTTAATACAATAAATTAAAAATGCGTCCAATTAAAGACTGCGTCTACATCACCCCCGCACTCGTCCACAAATTCAGTGCGGGCCAAATGCTCAAGGTTATTGGCATGTATACAAGGCTTAAGAACATTCGGGCGAACGAAATCACAGGCAATGTGCTGTAACACATTATTATATCTGTACTTAGATACTGAACTGACGTGAACTTGGAACAGCTAATGTTTACTCAATCACTATGGACGGAAGCGGTGATTTGTAACGTTATCTCAACGCTCACGTCACCTGTCAGTGTTGCCTAGCAATTTATTGTGTTGTGTTGTTGCCACTGTAATTAACTGGGTTTATGACGTTATATGAATATCTACTAGGTAATCTAGTATTACCTTCTTCTTTGTCAGACTGTTGTAGGTACATAACATGTGGTGTGGTATTATATCACATACATAATAAATGTATTACTACTTAGTTTCTGCGGCGCAAATGTTCTAAATTATCCAAAGGGAACGCAAAAACGGGATAAAAACAAACATCTAGTAGATAATAGTAGATATTAACTGAAATGGAACTGAACGGGCCATGTCTGCCGAGTATCGGCTAAGCTGTGGGCAGCATATCGCATATATAAGACTGGAGTCCTGACATAGTTAAACGGGGTCGCAGTAGACCGTGGAGAAGATGACGGGACGCCTTGGATGGCTTGATTAGGTATTGGCGATAAGTATGAGGCACAACATCGGGAGAAATGGGGAGGAGGCCTTTGCCAAGGAGTGCTGGGAGAGTAACGGCTAGCAAAAATAAATACAAAAATTATCACTAACCATTTGCTTTACGTGATGATTACCCTAATATATGATAATATCATTGGGAAGTCCACTTTTCTATATAAAGTAGCCACTATCGAGAAATATCAGTAAATACGTAGTGTTGGTACTGTAAAGGTTGCATGCATGTACAGTCAGCAAAAGAGATGAGTATCCATGTCGTCGGAAATAGTTAAACTTTACTTAGAAACCAATGGAGGCTTTCAAATGAAATTTAATTAAATCATTGAACTGTTTATTCTCTTTTCGCTGTATTTTATTTCATTCATCGGTTTCTAAGTAAACTTGACCTATTCCCGAAGACATGGATACTTATCTCTTTTGGTGACTGTACCTATGCTGCTCGAAAGGGATGACCTAATGTTTCGTCCAAACTATGGATTTGTTCTCGAAACTTTTCGTATTTAGAAGCAGTACTCTTATTTTTTATATGACAATTGTTGTTTGACCTGTGGCTGTCCGTGGCCGACATGCTCTTTCAATAATACAAAGTGATAAATAGTTTTTCCGTGTCTCATTCCAAGAACCACCAATATAACACAGTAAATTCGTACATCGATCCGGTACCGTAAGGGCAGGATTAAGGTCTTACAGTAAATGGTGATCATAACTCATCATTTACCTACAAAATAAGAAGTACTTAAAATATTAAAGGTTTAGCGAACACATTCATCGTGCTAACAAGCGACTTTTGCAGATTTTAAACTGACAATCACATCAAAATGTGTAGTGTAAATGATTTGAAAATAAACTAGAACATTCTCTTAAACATTTAGTATGTGAATATTTTTGATTAAGTTCATATTAAATAGGTTAATTAAATCGTGAAGTTGTGTCTGACGCGGACAAAACATTGATAATCACACAATATCTACCAGGAATATTTTAACGAAATTTTTACTATCTTACAGACAATTTTAATTTCTATCTTTTAGTATACGCCTTTTTTTAAGTTAAAGAATACTATCCTTTATTTAATTTATTCGAGTAAACTTTGAGAGTTTTGAACGCAGCGCATACGATTCTCTGATCGCTCAAGGTCGCCGGCGAATATCGTCGCCTTAAATGCAACATCTGTAACACTTCAATTCTTGAAATATTAAATGACATAACCGTTGAGTACCGTTAGAAATAAACAACTACACGATTGCAATTTCGGGACAATCGGGACTGAAGATGGATGACGAATCATGTGCTTAAGTTTTTTTTAAGTCCTTTAAAATGTTTCCATACATTGCATGCAGCCTAATAATGAATGCTTAGTTATACTTACAAATCTACGGTCGAAAGATATACCTACAGTAAGTTCAGCAAATACAAGTTTATTAACGGCTATTTTAGTAATTTACTAGCTATTATTTAAGTATACTTAATACTCGACGGATTTCGCGCTGATAGCTGAAATACAGGCTCTGCCTAGTTCGGCTACAGATGACTAGATAAAGTTACATCAATTAATCTAACCTAAACTTGCCTGTTCAAATATTTTTGTAATTTATGTCTAGGTTTTTTTTAATTATTGTTGTTTTATTGCCCGCGACTTCGTCCGCGTGATATTTTGACAGATCCCTGTCTTTTTTCCGTACCTCAAAAGAAAAAAACGGGACCCTTATAGGATCACTTTGTTGTCCGTCTGTCTGTCTGTCTGTCTATCTGTCAAGACCCTTTATCTCGGGAACACGTGGAGGTATCGAGTTGAAATTAAAACCATATACTTAAGTCTATGAAGAAATCAACCCTAAGTATATGTTAACGTGAAAAAAAGATACGGCCCTTTATGTCGCAAAAAACGCATAAATTTATAGTATTAAGTAGATTAAAGTATGGATTAGTATTGAAGTATGGATATGTACCTACCTACAAATATGTACGGAACCCTCGGTGGGCGAGTCCGACTGGTCCGGTTTTTATTATAATATTTTTTTTTTTTTACAAAAAAGACTACCGCCTTCAAAAAGTAAAAAATAAGTTTCAATTCGCAAATCGGCGGCTTTGGTTTTGCTTGTTGTTTTGTATTGCCACCGACTTGCGAAGTTAAAGTTATTTTTTACGTTTCGAAGGCGGTTGTCTTTTTTTGTAAAATAATTGTTTTTTCGCTTTTTAGTGCCTACTTCTCATCATAGAAATTAATTACGAAACGGCGACACCAAAAAAGAACCGTCATCCCTTAATTTTCAACCCTTTGGGTTGGAATATTTTCTTGAAATTTATACGGGTCCAAATTTAAGGTATACACTATCAATTAAAAAAGAATCATCGAAATCGGACTACACTGAACAAAGTTATGCGTGGTCAAACATAATAAAAATAAATATATAGAAAATAAAAAAATGTTCATAAAATGTTAAATTCTTATGGGACCATATGGCAACTATTCCGCATCAAACTAAAGAAGAATCACGTAAATCGGATCATCAATCTCAGAGTAATCGATGTTGTACATAACTACATAAAAAAAAACAACCGGATTGAGAACCTCCTCCTTTTTGAAGTCGGTTAAAAATAGCATACATTATAATAGCACTCAGGAAAAACATAGTTTTTTATTAGCGAAAGAATTTACAGAATCGAATCAGTAGTTTCGGACATTAGCCCGAATGAACACAAACTTAACTTTAATTTATAATTCGTAGTGATGATGCTTGAGGTTAATGACCTTGACCTTTCGATACATGAACATTAGGTACCTACATTATGTTGTACCTTACATAGGCACTGTTATAAAAGCTTTAAATAATCAAATCAATCGTTGTTTCAATTAACTAGATGTTAAACATTTAGGTACTGAAAGCTAACATGTAAACCGATTTGCTATTGTATATAAACGGTATTTTAATTTAACAAAAGAAAACGCTAAGACTTTTCTACTTATGTCTGCGGATAATCTTTGAGTTCTTAGGACACATTGCTCGTAAGTTCGTGATAACCTCCAGATACTGATAGTTTTACAAGCGCGGTTATTCGTTAACCATGCGAATGCAGTTTCATTTCATTTCAAAAAATCTTTATAAAATTCTAAAAAGGAAGTTACAAAATCTCTTAATACTATAGGTTTTGTTCTACTGAACTAGCACGCAGGCGAAGTCGCGGGAAGAAGCTAGTTCGTTATAAAGTTTATCGTAAATAAGCCACTGCCACTATCACTAATAAATACATATAATCTGGGTATCTTCAAAGCACGAGTGAACCAGTTTATTTATCCTAGGCAAACGTGCTCCACCTTAGGCCGCATCATCACTTAAGATCAGGTGACTTGCCACACGCAAGTCTATAACAATATCATCATCATCATCATCATTTCAGCCGAAAGACGTCCACTGCTGGACATAGGCAACAAAGCATTGCATTGCATAACAATATAAAAAAAGAAATCTCAATCATTTGGTATACTTCCACAATGTATCACATCATTTACATCTTGACAATACAAAGAATGTTGGTACAAGAGATTAGGGACATCAAGAAAGTTTGTCAAGTTTAAGGAGAAAGCTACCAACTCACAATAGACTCCCTTTCTATTTCTTGTTATAAATGCTTATTTGATGGTCCTTGTTATTGCAAGTTGTACAAGTATAATTAATTTTATTGGAAATTTTGATTTTAATCAAAATTTTACATGATGATTTTTGGTTTAATAAAGCTTTTATTATTATCTATACTAATATTATAAAGCTGAAGAGTTTGTTTGTTTGTTTGGTTGAACGCGCTAATCTCAGGATCTACTGGTTCGAATTGAAAAAATCTTTTTGTGTTGGATAGTCCATTTACCGAGGAAGGCTATAGGCCCATGCGAAGCTGGGTCGAGTCGCTAGTTATTTATAAAGTACATGGTGATTAAATGGAGACGGAGAGGAAGACCAAAGATAAGATGTATGGTAGTGTGAAGAATGATTTGAAAGAAAAGGGAGTCAGTGATAGCATGACTTTTCATTTGATAGGACGGAATGGAGGAAGAAAATAGGTCGCGCCTTTTTTTTTTAGAGCCGCGAAAATGCTTAGCGCATACCACGCCTTCCGGGGAGACGACATGGTTATGTGGGGCTTGCACCCACTAAAAACTCCGCCTGTGCACCTATCTTTCGCCTTGGTGGTTGGCGCTGCTATGCATGACATTCGCGACCTATCCAGCGTGTCCCACTTCAGGGCTCCCTATTCTTCGCCCGCCTCCAGGCTTCCACCTCCTTTAGCGATGTCCGGAACTACGGGGACATCATTACTACTCCAGGGCCCGTGCAGCGTAGACGATAGAGTTCCCGATCCATCGTCCGCTGGTCCTTCTTATGGCGGCATCAAGTCGGCATTTCGCCTCCTTCGCCGCCCAGCCCCCCTGCGACGAATCGGGTCAGTGAGGGAGTCTGCCTCCCTAACCCGCTCTGCCGCTTCTTTCTGTGAGATTACGTCCTCGCAGAAAGATAAAACCGCCTCCCATACCCTTTTACTGCCGACCATAGCCGTGACCACGACCGGCAGCGACAGATCTTCCCTAATTTCAGCCACAAGAACACGGCGCTGCGCCTCCTAGGCAGGGCACTGCTCGAGAGTATGCAGAGTCGTGTCCTGGTCGCAACCGCACTGGTGACACATGGGGATCGCCTCCCGTCTTGCCACTGTGTGCAAATATTTGCCGAAACAGCCATGCGCCGACAATACCTGCACTAAATAGAAGGACAGCATCCCGTGTCGCCTCCGTACCCACTCGTCTAGGATTGGCTGGATAGTCCCAACGGTCCAGTGACCGGTGCTGGGACTCTCCAGCCTCTCCGCCCATTGCCTCATGACGGCAGTCTGTGCCTCTCTGCGCCACCTTATCAGCATTTCAGGCGGCAGACTACTGCCGCTCTCGGGCCGAACTTCCACAATTTGTTTGTAGACTCCGGCAAATGGTTTGTACCCCAAGTAACATTTACATGGGGCAAGGCAGGAAGATGATGATTTAAGCACCTACCTACAACTGGCTTTTGCCACCGGTTTCGCCCATGTGATGATCAGAACATCTCATGAGGACGCACTATCGGAATAAACAATATCTTATGCTGGCACTTCACATGGCCTATTTGTGCAAATATTCGCCTTATTTGGATAATACAAAATGAACTTTAATGTCAAACACAATAGGGTAAATTTTGTATTATCCAAATAAGACGAATATTTCCACACATACGCCATGTGAAATGCCAGCATTATGTTCAAACTCAGAGCATGGTCACATGTATAGGCCTAATTTCACCCAATTCCGTTCACGACTGTTTAATAAACAACCGTATATAGAGACTTTCACATTTTTATTATCATAAAGAATTAGCTTAATCTAGAAAATGAATACTAATTTCACTCTCATTTAGAGCTAAGATTTGTTGGGCATTGCTTATGAAAACTTTCTCAACTACATATTATCTCGCACGTGTCATGCCCTGTTGACCATTTTATATCAGGTGAACCGTATGCCTGTTTGCCACCATAATGGCTTTTGCTTTTTTTTAATCTAAGTCGCGATTTGTAAATAAATGCAAGTCCAGTAAAATCAATCAGTTTTTGATGTTTATCTTAAGCAGTTTTTGTAGGAATGGTATGTTCTACAATTTAGTTGAAATAATTATCTAAACTAATATTATAAAGAGAAAAGATTTGATGTTTTTGTATGTTTGTTTTTAAAAGATAACCTCAAAAATACTGAACCGATTTTAAAAATGCTTTAATTATTAGGAAGCTACGTTAAACCCTTAGTGCTTATAATTTATTATTATAAAATTAGGGCCCCGTGAGAAACTTCACGCGGACGAAGTCGCCGGCAAAGTACTAGTTGTGAAATTACTCAAGGATCAGCACACTTAGTACTGCAGCAAAATGATCAAGCAGTTTTATTTATTTATTGATATTGAACTAAAGTCCAGTACAAAGACAATTAAAAATTGTGTGCAGGATATCATTATTTGCGGCCTTTATTATATTGCACGCAATAAGCAATTCAAATTTCAACTCTATCACTGTTGTACTTTAGTTCATTATCAATTGCTCATTATCTGCTAAAGCGAACTGCTGCTCTATCTATCTCGGTAAGATGATAGTACTAACAAGCAAAATAAAACTTTAGAAAACCCAGCAGAAGCCAAATCGATTATAATTTATTGATTGCCTCCTTAAACCAACCTCCTCGGCTCCTTCTTATGCAATAAACGAGAAAACTATCCCTCGATGATATCACTTTTAAACCACAAAGTCATTGATCTGCCCTACTGACCTTCCTAACGTAACTATAGGTGATGATTTAGCGATAAATTCACCGAACACCATGCGAGTCGTGACGTAAGCATGCTACCATTATTGGAAGGCTTACCACAAGCGCACAGACTTAGGTCAAAGTGTTTGATTCGATTTTCAAATAATAATTACGACTATCATAATAGAATTATGATTTAATTTTATGCGACACTAGATTTTACTAACGATTTCATCCGAATTTATACCGGATCTCTTAATATTTTGTTAATAAGATATATCCTAAAATAACGATACGAACGTGATAGTGAAGTGATCATCGTCATCATAATCATCATTATGTCAGTTTATTAAAGGTCTACTGTTCAACATATCCTCCATGGCGCGTCATTTTTCCCGGTCCTCTTGACTTTCGTCATTCCAGTCACCACCACCGGTCAGATAGCCGTGAAGTGATAGTGAAGCAGAATTAGTATCATCCATTGATATAAACAAAACATTCAAAAGAAATAAATATTACGTGCGAAACGAGTATTTTCAAATTAAAAATCGAATTTAACGTTACATTTGCTCCGCGCGCTCATGCTAGGCCTTTCGATTCGCAAACTTTCCCCGGTTCGGGTATCGTTGTGACGTAATTTTCCGCTAACTTTACGATTATCTAACTTAAATCCGTGTTAATAGTGTTCGTTTTCATGTATCCTGTGTGTTGTATTTATAGAACCAGCTCAAAAGAAAAAATTAGTTTTTTTTGTAATATAGAACCAGTGTTTGTTTATTGTGCGACTTAATTCTAGCGTGTTTTAGATTAATTAGATACTGTGATGGCCGTAGATCTGGTTCCTCGGGCGAATTGTTAGTGAGTTTTTATAGTAGGTAGGAATTTGTTAGTAGCAACCCGATGTTTGGAAGTTGGCGGTGAGACACCACGTGGCTCAAAAAGGACGCGAAGCTGTTCGTTCGGCGCCTGATATCTTGCCGGTCTTGTCAGATAGCCGTCCTATTGGACTATGAGAGTTACAGACAAGGGACTTGATTTTGCACATACGCTTGAGTACTATAATTATCTCCTGTGTAATTGGCTAATTTGCTGTGGTGTGCTGATTATGCGTCAAGTGAATCCCGGGCCCCCGACTCATGGTAGCAGAAGGCACCGTGGGGTTTAGCCCTTAGAGTCCGACGTTACATAACTGTCTGTCACGGAATTTTATGTCATGGTGTTGGGCAACTGGGCCTCCTCCAATTGTAAACGTAAAAAAAATTTTTTTAGTACTCCTTCGCTGTTCTTTTCAGATTTAATTTCGTTGCGGAATCCCGACAGTTGTAAGGTTTCTCTGGGACTCGTCGAGCTTCATAGCCTCGATGCTTTTATAGTGGTTGCCTCTGTTGATTCTGGTTTAAGGAGTTGCAGTGGTTAAGGAACAGAGTGGCGGGCAAGTCAATAACGCGTTCAGGATTTTGGTGGGGTTGCCACGATTTTGTAGCGCATCAGGCATGTTTGCAGACGCACGAGTGCATGGCTTTACAGCAATACATCGCAACGAATAGCGTCCCTGATGCGCCGCTTGCGGGGCAGCCCCAACAGCTTCTTGCAACTTTTTGCGGAGAGAATGGACACTGACAGCTCCTTCATGGAGTATTGGACAAGACAGCATGTCAGGCGTTCCTAGTGTGTCTGTGTAATGTGTGTGTAATATTATTATTGGATGTTATTTATTATTATTAGTTATTATTTATTTATTAATTGTGTAACCCAAATATGGATAATTTATTAAAATTGTATTTATCTGAAATAAAGAATTTGATTTAAAAAAAATAACCGTCTGTTCTCCTTAGGAGGATTGAAACCATGAGGACTATAGGTACGCCACGAAAACAAAATATGTTGGTCACAGTGATCGAAATTTGGTCAAGAGAAAATTTTATTACCAAATTACTTATGCAAATAATAATGAGAAAATATGGCTGTTGTGAAACTGTGATCGTTGAGAATGATAGATAGCAGCTGCGTCTCTTATCATTATTCTTGAGAAGCCTTTTACAACTCTCACTCATGCGTCGACTGCTCTTAATAAATTCGAAAGTGAACATTCAGGTTTCGGAATAATGTCGCGAAATTCATACTATTTATAGATAATACTAATTAAGTTGATGACACCATTGCCTAAGTAAAACTTATTATGCCAGGACAGAACTTCTCTTATAGAGCACTCGATGTCAGACCTGAAAATCCTACTACTTAATTATCAATTTACTTTAAAATTTGAATTTTAGTTGTAGTTGCTTTCTTGTTGTGAGGCAAACGACTAACTAGAAGTGACGTCATAAATATACAGATGTGATGTGGCCTATATAAAATAATTTCAACCGGCCGTTGACCCCGTAATCACCTGTACTTGGGGCTTGAGTTTATTTTTGATTTATTGCACTTTATTATTTATTTATTTATTTACAGCCTGTACACTGCAGGGCAAAGGTATCCCTTTCTCCTTTCCAACCCTCTCTGCCCTTGATTTAGTGTAGACCAATTCCATTTCTACTATGAAATTTCGCCAGCTTTTTCACGTTGTATGTATTACTACTTTCTTATACATATCTATAGTATTTACGTATATGTCATAATAAGTACATTCCTTTAAATTCGTTATATTAGATAAAATTAAATATCGTTATAATTAACGCTATCTTCATCTGAATGCTAGCATGTAGGTAATAAGTTCCTTTTGTCTACAAAGACAGTAGTCTAATAGTAGTAGTTAGTAATCTTCTAAGACGGGTAAGTAATATATGACATATTACAAAATCTCTAATATTTACAAGATATAATAACCGATTCTATAACTTTGTTTTATATAATGATCAGTTAATATAATAAACGATTGATATAATATTTAAATAACTAATTTTTATAAGCATAATATACATTGAATATAAAATCGTTTGATATACCACTCAAAAGACATAAAACTTATTTAGTCTAATATGATAAAGACGCCTAGTTAAAAACACAAAGCAAAATTGCATAAATACACATTATAACTTAGTCTAGTTATTGATAAGTTGAAACTGGGTACTTTTAAAATATTTACTTATGCTGGTCACAGTTCAAACCTAAACCAAATGATTCACCAACGATCGCCGCCGCTGCCGATGTACAAACATATTTTTACCATGCATGCAGCATACACAACGCATGCAACATGCAAGCAAGCATGCAACATGCAACATGCAGCAGGCATGGTTTCTGTCACGGCTCCGGCGCTGCGGGGCTCCGGCGGTCCCACGCGACCTTATCGTCGCAGATGTGTTTTACGCTTACCACCGCGGCTTCGGCTTGCTGGCCGGCTCTCAGCCACGGCGGCGAGCGTTAAAACCACCTGCTCCTCAGCTTGCGGGCCGCCTCGCCCCTCCGCGCCTGCGCGGGCTTATATTACGACAAGCCTACGTGGAGTCGGTTTTGCAGCGATTCGATTCTGTCACTAACTTTAGAAAGCACAACATTACAGATTTTTTAAGACAATACTTAAGCGTGGCACAGTAGATTTGCACATCATGCCTAGTAACATTAATGCGAATTAAATGTTTATCTATTTAGGTATGTATTTAAAAAGAAAAAAAAGAAGTATTTATGTATGTATATCAGCTGTCTGACACCCAGAGTACAGGGTCTCCCTAGTTTGGGGTCAGATGGCCGTGTGTGAAAATGAAAAATATATGTCAAAGTATTTTAATGGCAAAACAAACACAATCTTTTTCTGTCACAAACAGAGGAGGTCTCCTCTGTTTGTGACAGAAAAAGATCTGGCCGTCCACGTAGTGTTCGTACGAAAAAGGTGGTCAAAGCAGTAAGGGAAAGAATTCGAAGAAATCCTGTCCGAAAGCAAAAGATTATCTCGAGAGATGAAGATAGATAGATAGATAGATGAAGATAGTAACCATGTCGCGTATTTTAAAAGATGACTTAGGACTTGCAGCCTATAAGAAACGCACTGGTCATTCTTTAACTAATAATTTAAAAAAAAGAATAGGGTGGTAAAATCGAAACAACTACTAAAGCGGTACGTAAAGGGGAGGTCACAGAAAAATTTTGTTTACGGATGAGAAAATCATTACAATTGAGCAACATTTCAACAAACAAAATTACCGTATTTATGGTCAAAGCTCTAAGGAAGCTTCCCAATTAGTCGACAGAGTGCAACGCGGGCATTATCCGACTTCAATGATGGTTTGGTGGGGTGTTAGCTATGAAGAAGTGACTGAGCCATATTTTTTGTGAAAAAGGTATCAAAACATCGGCACAAGTGTATCAAGATACCATTCTTAAGAAGGTAGTTAAGCCCCTAAACAACACCATGTTCAATAACCAAGTATGGTCCTTCCAACAAGACTCGGCGCCGGGTCATAAAGCCCGGTCCACGCAGTCTTGGTTGGGAGTGAACGTTTCGGACTTCATCGGAGCTGAAGACTGGCCGTCGTCTAGTCCCGATCTTAATCCGCTGGATTATGATTTATGGTCAGTTTTAAAGAGTACGGCTTGCTCTAAACGACATGATAGTTTGGAGTCCCTAAAACAATCCATACGATTGGCAGTGAAGAATTTTCCCATGGAAAGAGTGCGTGCTTCTATTGATAACTGGCCTCAACGTTTAAAGGACTATATTGCAGCCAATGGAGACCACTTCGAATAAGCTTTTTATATTTTAAATTGTTTTATATGGGTACACTACATAAATACGAAAAACTTTATTCCGAAAGTCAGAAATACGAATTACAAAATACCGATTTTCATAATTCCGAATGGTTCAAAATTCCTAATATGGGAACTCCGATTTATCATTCATCCTATTTTTATAATACTAAAATTTCAAAATTCCGAACGTTTATAATTACTATTCTCAAAATACCGAGTTTCAAAAGATCGAATAACAAAAAGTCCGACATAATGAAAATTCGAAACATCAAAAATACGAATTCCGATTATTAAAATTCCGATTATCTTTATCGTTATCGTGCAATCGTTTATCGTGCAAGCAAGCATGCAGCATGCAAGCAAGCATGCAGCGTGCAAGCAAGCATGCAGCATGCAAGCAAGCATGCAGCATGCAAGCAAGCAAGCATCATGCAAGCAAGCATGCATCATGCAAGCGAGCATGCAACATGCAAGCGAACATGCAACATGCAGCAGGCATGGTTTCTGTCACGGCTACGGCGTTGCGGGGCTCCGGCGGTACCACGCGAGCTTATCGTCGCAGATGGTATTCACGCTCACCACCGCAGCTGCGGCGGCGGGCGTAAAAGCCACCTGCTCCTCAGCTCGCTGGCCGCCTCGCCCCTTCGCGCCTACGCGAATTTAAATTACACTCTAGTTGTAGGGCAGACAAGACTACGTGGAGTCGGTTTATCAGCAATTCGTTTCTGTCATTAACTTTTGTAGCACAACATATTGACTTTTTAAGATTATTTTTGTTATTGTCTTTCTTTTATACCTATATATTTTTGTTGAAATAAATTCCATGGAATAATACACCGAATAAACAAAATTCGTTAAAAAGTAATTCTACTGTTTGATAAGTTTGTTAAACAAAAAAATGTGATTAAAAATTCTTTGAATTGTGTTTCTGTGAAAGTAAATAGTCTTTGAAACAGATTTCTTGTGTTTTTATTTCGACTAAAATAAAAACACAAGAACCAAATATTATATGAAACATTTTCTGGGAAACTAAATTCTATGAAATTTCTGTCTGCGAAACAAGGGGACACCATTTTGAATTTGGTTCACTCTTGTTTGGTCGAACAATGTTTCGTCGAAAATCACTTCGGCGAATTTTATTTGCAATAAAGTTTTATTTGTGTTTCGTGACGTGTCAATAATAAAGTGCACTAGTGAGCGAATCGTTGCTATAAAAGTGGTAACCACTGACTTACGCGATATTTTAATTATGTGCGTGTATATGCCTACTGATCAGCCCGATCACCTACCTGCGTTTACCCAATGCCTTGGGGAACTAAATGCAATTATAGAAGACAGTGACATTGAAACAGTGTTTATGTTAGGTGATTACAATGCTCATCCGTCAGCCCCTTTTTATGAGGAATTGTTAAACTTTTGTAATGAAAATCAGTGGGTGTGCGCAGATGTAAAAAATCTATGTGAATTTGCTGACACACATACATTTGTGAGTGAGGTACATGGTTGTAAAAGGTGGCTGGATCATTGTGTGGTAAGTGAATCCGCTTGGTATACTATATCAGACATTCAAGTTCTTTATGACACATACTGGTCCGACCACTACCCGTTGCAGATTGAATGTAACCTAGGTCTCATTAATAATAAGATTAAATTGAATAATAATAATCATTGTAAAAATAAAATTATTTGGGGTTTTAAGAATAAAGTTGAAATAGAGAAATATATTGAACATTGTAATAATAATTTAAAAATGATAGATTTTCCTTTTGAATGCCATGAATATGCTGATAAGATGTGTAGTACTTTAAGTCATAGACTGGTCTTAGATAAATTGTATAGTGATATTGTCAAGGCACTAACACAGGCCTCAATAGACAGCTGTGACCGTAGTAAAATTAAAAACCAAAAAAGCAAATGTATACTAGGCTGGAATAAACATGTAGCTGATGCATACAAGCAGGCTAAGCTTGACTACCAATTGTATTTGTGACCATTTTAGAGTAGAATCACCGCTGATAACAGGGGAATTGGAAATAAGTAGCAATTATAATGTTACACAGCCAATTGGAATTACCAGTAAGGAGGTGGGTAGAGCTATTGATGGTATGAAACGGGGAAAATCACCAGGGCATGATGGGCTTAGTGTGGAACACCTAAAATATGCTGGCCCACACATAAACCGCCTACTGTCAATGTTGTTTACACTGTATATAAGGCATTCCTACTTGCCGCCAGATTTAATTAAAACGGTAGTAGTACCTCTTGTTAAGAATCATACAGGAGACATAGCTGATAAAAACAATTATAGACCCATATCACTTGCAACTATTATAGCAAAAGTGCTGGATGCAGTGCTAGATGGACGCCTTGGTGGATGCATAAAATTACAGGATACACAGTTTGGTTTTCAAGCAGGACTGTCAACAGAAAGTGCCATTCTGACACTGAAGCATACTGTTGACTATTATCTTAAAAGGAAAACACCTATATATGCATGCTTCCTAGATCTATCCAGGGCGTTCGATCTGGTATCCTATGGGGTACTCTGGAATAAATTGGAAGAGGAGGGTGTCGCTCCTGAAATAATAGCCATTTTTTCATACTGGTATAACAATCAGAAAAATAATGTAAAGTGGTCAAATGTGTTTTCTGATGAGTATACATTGAACTCGGGTGTAAGGCAAGGGGGGTTAACCTCTCCGAGGTTTTTTAACCTATATATGAATCGACTGATTTAGGAACTGAGCAGCATGCATGCCGGTTGTCGCATAGATGGCGTTAGTGTTAACAACATAAGTTATGCAGACGACATGGTGCTGCTGAGTCCATCAATCAGTGGATTGAGAAAACTATTGTCTGTGTGTGAAGCTTATGCTGAGAGACATGGTTTAAAGTATAACAGTAAAAAAAGTGAGTACATGGTTTTCGTAGGGAACAATAAAAGGCCAAATAGCGTGCCACCACTTTCTTTAAATGGAGAACAATTGAACCGTGTTTCTCAGTTTAAGTACCTGGGACATATTGTGACTGACACCTTAAAGGATGACCAGGATATTGAGAGGGAACGGAGGGCACTGACGGTACGGGGAAACATGCTGGCGCATAGATTCGCTCGTTGTACGGTCGACGTTAAATTGACGCTATTTAAAGCTTACTGTCAAAGTTTCTAAACTAGCGGTCTATGGGTCAAGTACACGCAGAGTGCCTACAGTGCCCTCAGAGTTCAATACAATAACATTTTCAGGGCACTGTTGCGCCTCCCCCGTTTTTGTAGTGCTTCAGGCATGTTTGCCGACGCTCATGTAGATGATTTCTATGCCATTATGCGAAAGAAAATAGCGTCGGTCATGAAGGCTATGCGGGGGAGTAGCAACGGTATCCTGAAAATGATAGCGGATAGGTTGGACACGTCAGTGTTCAATCGTTTCATCAAACTGCATGTGAGAGGTGCAGGGTGATGTATTCATATATATATATTTTGTCAACCTACTAACATAGTTTTTAAGTATTTATGTAACTAACACTATGGACCACTGTTGTCTGAAAATAAACAATTTTGATTTTTGAAAGTCATTTCGTAGAATTATTCATTTGGCCGAATAATTCATTGGTAAATTTTTATTTAGCATAATTATTTATTTGAACTAATTTCATTTGAACAAATTTCATTTTACCGAATTTTCAAATGCACTAATTTTATTTAAACTAATGTTTCACTAGACTAATAATGATTTAGTCGAAAGATCGTATCGAATATTTAGTTCATTACTAATTACTATTAGCCTTATCATATTTTCGCAATAACATTATTTACGTATAACAGTTTACGCATAATTTTTCTAATCATAATAATGATTAAGGTTAACATTCTAAAGCATAAATGATTTACGCATAATGATATTAAAACATATTTTTACCATGCATGCAGTAACCACGCAAACATGTAAACAAGCATACACCATGCATGCAGCAAGCAAGCATGCAGAATGTAAGCAAGCATGCAGCAGGCATGGTTTCTGTCACGGCTCCGGCGCTGCGGGGCTCCGGCGGTCCCACGCGAGCTTATCGTCGCAGAT
This sequence comes from Charanyca ferruginea, assembly GCA_947361185.1. NCBI lineage: Eukaryota > Metazoa > Arthropoda > Insecta > Lepidoptera > Noctuidae > Charanyca > Charanyca ferruginea. The sequence goes on along the minus strand of OX376069.1, from coordinate 20,473,964 downwards.
GTGTTTTACGCTCACCACCGAAGCTTCGGCTTGCTGGCCGGCTGCGCCGGCCAGCCTCAGCCACGGTGGCGGGCATTAAAACCACCTGCTCCTCAGCCCGCGGGCCGCCTTGTCCCTCCGCGCCTACGCGGGCTTAGATTACACTCTAGGTGTAGGGCAGACAAGACTACGTGGAGTCGGGTTTGCAACGATTCGTTTCTGTCACTAACTTTTGTACCACATCTTATTGGTTTTTGAAGACAATGATTTGCACATTATGCCTAGTAACATTATGTGAATTTAATTTATGCCAAAACAAATGTCTAAATATAATTTGCTACGCAATTAAGGACATCTGGCGCTAGGCGGGCGCTGACGCGGCACGCTCGCTGCGCTCGCTCGCCTTCGCGCGTTGTGTCGTCACCACCTAACCTAATCTACCCGTTTCGATTTATAGTTATATATTTTTTTCTGCATTAGTTTACACCAATTGAATATTCGATAAAATACATGTTATACCATCTGAACATTACATCAAATGAACATTATACCTTTTGATCATTAGCACAAATGTTGTTATAGCAAATAAATATTTGACGAACTGAAAATTCTGTCAAACGATATTATACTAAGTGATGATTTTCTTTGAACACCCCTCCTGGAACCTGCCAGACCTCTACCAGAGGGAGGATCGCGTGTAACCTCTATACCCCTCTTAATTTCGACGTCATGAACCGGATAACTCCCAGACATTTTTATAAAGACCCCAAACGTCTTCCCGACGTCCTCGATATAGTGTTGCTCAAGAATGTAAACCTCAGATTCCAATCTATAGAATCGCTACACGAGCTTAATCGAGTCAAACCCAAGTCTGACCCATCGAGTCATCGTCCCCTTAATGTTCTCGGCAAAATCAACGAGAACTGTTTCGAAGCAAAGAGTCTCATTTCTAACGAGCAGTTCGGCTTTCGAACACTGATGCGTCTAACAAGTCCACGGCATCGTCGACCACGTAAGCGTTGGGATCCAGAGAGGCATGATGATGGGTACACTTCGACATAGCGAAAGCTTTCGACAAAGTCTGGAGTGCCAGATCGTCGTGACTTTTTGTCGAATCGTACCTTCCGCTATCGCATCGAGGGCACACTCTCGTCGCTCCATCCTATACGCGCCCAAATCCCCCAGGGCTCCATGCTATCCCCTCTCATTTTCATGCTGTTTAGCAGCGACATCTCCAACAGTAAGAAGGCCTAGTTGGCTCTATTCGCCGATGACACGGCCATTTCTTACAAAAATGAGAGAGAGAGAGAGAATGGGAGAGTAATAAATGAAGAAGGGTTTTGAAGGGTAAGAGTAGTAAGAGTCAGTAAGAGTTCGTATAACATTTCGTTCTACCCAGACTGAGGACATCCATGAAGAATACCCAATACTAAAATTTTGTACTAAATTATAGATGTTGATCAATCTCATATAGATAGACGCGATCTATCTAGATCTAGATAAATAAAATTATGTTTATCTCGTTTTCCGAGTCTGATTCTGAGTGCAGAATAAAAAAAATACAATGTTTCCTGACTTGGAGGCCTTACTATTTAAGTACTAGCTTCCACCTGCAACTTCATCCGCGTAAAAACGAGATAAACATAATTTTATTTGTCTAGATCTAGATAGATCGCGTCTTGAGGTTGATCAACATCTATAATTCAGTACGGTCCTCTTGATACGATGCTAGGAGTCTAGGGCCCGGTATTCACTTGACGCACGACCTGCGCCCCTCCCTTTTGACCTAGAAACCTAAGCCTATCTCTGTAAGCTTTTAGACAAAACGTGACCAAACTACGAAATGCTCGGCTTAAGTAAAATGTCCCGAAAGAACGCTTCATACAAACCGTACCTAGTTGAGTAGAGTGACCGTCGAAGGTTCATTTTCAACCGACTTCAAAAACAAAAAAGTGATAATAACTTTAGCACAGAACACACATGACTTTAGTTTCGGGGGTCGGTGCATGGCTTTATTCTGTTTGTTGTTTTATATTGCCACCGACTTACGAAGCTAACAAGCTAACAAAGTCTAAAGTGCTAAAGTTATTTATCACTTTTTAGTTTTTGAAGGCGGTTGTCTTTTTTGTAAAAAAGCTTTTTTAATGATTTAAATATTAGAAATAGTCTTGTAATGTGTGATAGGTGTATAAATTAAGTATTACAAGTAAAATGATAACGAAAAAATTATAGTGAATCGCTTTCAAACACTCGGTGCTCTCGTGCCTCTCTCCTAGGTCCTATGCTATGCCCGACAGGTTCCAAAACTATGACTTCGTTTCCCACCAACTAGTGTTTTGCAGTGTTCATTTTGGAACACAATAATAAAGTATTGAGTATTTTAAAAGTAAGTTATTTATGTACGTGTTAGTTAGTTAAACTGACTAACCACAAGTCTAGACATGAGTGCCCTAATCCTAACTACAAAATGTCATCGAGTTTCATTACTTATTAGAATATATCTAGAGCACACTTTTACGGAGCGCGCAATCGCAAACGTACACTCAGAGAAAAATTGTAAGTATTATGGTGAAAGCGCTAAAGTGGCTCGCGAAATTAAATTATTCCTACTTTTTTTGCAATTTTTAGCTCATTCATTTGATCAAATTTGGAGAGAAAGATATATAAATAGCTTAAAATTAATTTAGTTCGAGCGCAACTGAATTGACACCACTGAGAAAATTGCAAAAAAACGTAAATAAGTTTATTGCAATTTCAAGAATCACCCTCGCTTCACCTTAAATTCGATTACCTACTTATTCGGTTATTGGCCCCACCAAGTCCAGTTACTTGACCGATCTAATTGTCTTGTTATGTGAATATTGGCTTTTAAACAACAAGACTTCTTCCAAACGTAACAGTATGCTATCAGATTTTATTATTTCTTGTATGTCTAATCAAATCACTTTTAAAAATTGCAGCAGAAATTAAAAGAACTGTACTTACGACCAATAAATATACATTAAGTATGATTTACAGACACTAAAAAACGGGTTTACACAATTGATTGATTTGACGACGATGAATACCTATCGATTAAATTTGAATTAAGAGCGTGTATTCGATTCGTGACGAAAACTTCATGTTTTCGCGTTTTGCCCAGAGCAATATCGTAATGATGTTAGCAGATTATTTAAAGACAATTACAGTTTTCGAAAAGATTAAGCCTTGATTTAGGGAGCTACAGAGTAAAGGTTTAATTTTTAATTATGGTTTTTTGAACCGAAGACAACCCTTTCATATCGTTTTACGAAAATAGACATCAGAGTTAACTTTCAGGACGAATACAACCATTACAATATACCAAAATATTATGTTTTATGCGTTTTTCCAATAGGATATACAGTTTTAAAGTGTACTACAGAGCCAAAATTACGAAAATATTACTATTACGTATTAAAAACAATGTTGAAAAAGTAGAAAATCGGTTCACTTTGACAATTTTTTTCACCAGTATTTGAATAAAAACATGTCTGATATATTTATTTTATGAAAGGAAATGTTATGCTTAATATACAGAATATTTTTCAGTCCGTTATACGAATTCTTTTATGTTAGACAATTATTTTAAAAAGCACTGTTAAACATCGCGCGCTGTCGTTTGCCGATCAATTTCAATGATTAGTGCTTATAACGTGCGTATTTTTTTTTCTGATGCACACAAACACACCATTGTATTGTACTAGTTTATGTCAATGCTGCTACGCCATTCTAGCAATCGTTTAGATTTTGAGTTGCGCTAAATCGAATACGCGCACTTAAATCGACTTACTTATCTATTTTAAGGGCAACAATTTTGAAACTTAAAAAAAAGAAAACCATACATTGTTCCATTTTTAAATTAGGCAGGAAAATTCGCGCGGGTCTTTTACCGTATTTTTCCAGTAACTGCGTATAATCTGTGCTAAGTAAGATCGCATGTCGCATGCGAACGAATCGTTAATTGTTTTATTCTATCTATAAGTAGTTAATTTATTTTGTACTTTTGCTAGGTATCGATGTATCTAATTATAGGAAGTATGATGCATATTTATAATTTCCTGGTTAGAAACTGATATTTTAATTATACCTTAATTAGAAGAACTCTAAAAGCTACTTATTCAATTAGAACCTAGAATGATAAGCTCAGATTATAAAACATATAATCTGAGATGATAAGTATCATTTTTACACTAACAGGACGGTATGTATAATACACTCGGCGTCACAAAAATCGCACCTCTTTAAGAATTCCCTTCAAAGTCATTTTAATAACCCTATTAATCAATGGTATACATATGACTATAAGGTATAATTGGAAAGGCAATTTATTTAAATTTCAGAATAAATCAATGGATTTGGTTTTTTGTTTACCAGGGAATAAAAAAAAGCAAGCTAATGCAAATGATTAAAAGTTAAATTTTATTTTATCAGCAAAAATTACAACAAAGTCCTTAAAACTAACTTAAAACCTAGTGTTACCCCCCCTAGCCCTGATGACTGCTTCCATGCGTTCTCTCATGGACCTTATTAATGTGACAACAGTCTCTTGTGGAATGTTGTCCCATTCTGCAACGACGGCATCTTGAAGGTCTTGGAGAGTGGTAGGGGCAGGATTTCGTGCCCGTACTCGCCGTTTCAGTTCATCCCAAAGGTGCTCAATAGGGTTCAGGTCTGGACTTCGCGCCGGCCAGCGCATAACAGGGATGCCAACTTCTTGCAGGTAGTCTCTTACAATTAAAGCGGTGTGACAACGGGCGTTATCGTGCATTAACGTGAACCCACTGCCAACAAAACCCGCATAAGGGACAACCTGCTCCTCTAAGATCTCTGTTATGTACCGAGCAGCAGTCAGCGACCCTTGCCCGCGAGCACTTCCAGTCCGAGAAACACACACAAGGTTCGTTTTACCGTCGATTGACATGCCGCCCCAGAACATGCACGAGCCACCCCCGTATTCCACTGTCTCTTGAATACAGGCTTGTGCGAATCGTTCCCCTTGCCTCCTATACACTCTTCGACGCCTGTCGTTGCAGAAAAGACACACCCTCGTCTCATCCGAGAAGAGCACAGCCCTCCATTGGTCTATTGTCCAATCCACATGGTCACGGGCAAATTGCAACCGGTCTCTCCTATGCTGTGCAGTCAATTTGGGCCCTGTAGCAGCCCTATGAGCTGCAATTTTCTTCTCCCGCATTCTTCTTCTAATCGTGGAGACGCTTACAGAAGTTCTGCGAGCTGATCGCAGTTGTTGTTGCAGCTCAACAGCATTGGAGAACCGATTACGTAAAGACGTCGAAACAATGAAGCGATCGTCTCTTTCGGATGTGCACCGTTGTCTTCCAGATCCACGTCTTCGGATATAGCCACCAGTCTCTTGGAAACGTTGGAACACTCGTCGAACGGCAAAACGACTCAAGTTCAGTTGCCGAGCAACATCACATTGCCGCATCCCTGATTGCAGTAGTGCAATGACTTGAGCGGCTTCATCTGCAGTGGTATCCATCTTCTGGGGTATTTTTCTTGCTGTAGCTGTTCACGTGTGTTCACTTCAAAGGTTGAATAGCGAATGACCCACATTTAACCCGGGTCGCCCGTTTTATACCCTTGTAGGGAGGTGCAATTAGTGGCCGTTGTAATGCGTATTTTGACAACATTTTTTTTAACGTTACGTGCTAATGAGATCTGTTGTGTTTAGGAATTCTAACTGTTGTTAATTTAAAGGTCGTTAAACATACTTTTAATTGATACCAATATTAATTGGGTTTAATGTATTCGTTACTGGCGGGACATGTTTTAAACTTATTTTCGAAAAGGTGCGATTTTTGTGACGCCGAGTGTATATAACCACTAATTGCCAAACATGCAATTATTTTTATATTCGTAGGTTCAGAAACCAGTAAACACTGGTGGCGACTTCCTTGTTCACAAACTAATCTAAAATTAGACAATTATCTATTAAAAGACAGCTAAAGATAAACTAACTGGGTACCTACCTAGTAGCCTTCAATTTCGCCATGTTTTAATAAGTAAGTTCTAATACACTAGAACGACACATTTGATAACTATTTTAATGCTGGCACTTCACATGGCGCATTTGTACAGACAGCGTCATCAACTGCTAACCCCCTTTCCGAGGAAATTTCAATGCGTGGGGGGTAAGCAGTTGATGATGCTGTCTGTACAAATTTTCGCCTTATTTGGATAATACAAAATTTACCCTATGCTTATAGAAATAAAATCGATTTCACGTCTTATATTAATCGCACTTAATCCATCAGACTTCATCTGCAATTCTCCCAGAACGACGCGTATGGCGCCAACTCGAAGACCGAAGAACATGGTCATGACGGTTTAACTCGCTATTCATCCACTTTTAGTAGCATCGTCTATACACTCGATATAGCCGTAGAGAAACACTAATGTTATTACCGGTAACAGAACTGAGAGTACCTATTACATTTATCGCGTTCAGGTGAAACGCTACTAAAATCGTCTACACACGGCCCTAACATCAGAGGCAATCAAAGACTACTATAGTATACTGGCTAGAGGCAATATCGGGAGAGTGATGGTGGGGATGAAATCGGCTACTACTCTACACACGACCTTGCCACTGACGTACGTAACCCATCGTGCAGCAAAGCGCTCGTCGATCCAAGATGCCGCCTACATTCTCAAAACATCAAAACATAACCCTTTCCTTGCAGTCGGGTTAAAAATAGGCATCGCTCTGGCACTTGCTACGGTGCGACCAAAACACAGACGAAAGAGGAAGACCTGGGTTAAGAAGTGGTTGATGAAACGCCATGAATTGAGTCACATGAACACATTGCGGTCCCGATTTCGCTAAACACGCACGGACCACGCTCCCTAGACGATAATCGGCCCTAAATCGTGAGCTTGTCTGAACCAATTGCAGAGTTAGGGGTAATAATAATAATATTTATTACGATTCAACTACACATTGACTACACAGGAGGCGATCAAGAGACCGATCTGGGGCGCTTTTAGTCTACAGTCCCGCTGTTGGAACCTGCCGCATTTAATCAACTTTAAGCACATAATACTTACAGATATACCTACTTCGGTATTATTAAAGGCCATAAAACTAAATCATCAAAGCAGCAGTAGGTGTTCCTTGTAGTTTTAAGTTACCTGCGTTCTGTCACGTAAGCACGGCACAAAAATTCCTTTTCTAAATTAATATTCATAAGTAACTGTGAGATAAGCATGTGGAATTAAAAATAGGAGCACAACTTGCAATATGTAGAGTTTTATAGCTATAGTACCTACAGTTAACCCAAGTTAGTTTATGCCAAAGCCACTATCGTCGGGTCAGTACCCGACGATATAATAGTGGCTAACGAGAAATCATATAATATATGCGCGCGTGTGTGTGTGTGTGTGTGTGTATGTGTGTGTGTGTGTGTGTGTGAGTGTGTGTGTATGTGTGAGTGTGTGTGTGTGTGTGCCGCTCAGCTATTATCTATGTCAAAATTTTGACAAACACGTAGGTCAATAGAGGCGTTTTTAAAGAAAGAAAGAAAAAAAGAGAAAAAATGTTTATTTGACACACACCATGTGCACATTGATACTGAGATTTGAATGCGAACAAAGTCAGTAGAATCACCTTCCTGGGGGCTTGCCAGTGAACGGAAATAAAACTGGGGCTTGCCATTAACTTTTTTTCAAGGGGTGGGGGGTTCCATAATCTCTATCATTCATCTACGCACCTTCGTCTACGTCTCTTCCCTAGGGATGAAACGGGTGGATGCTAATATGGCCCGGTTACCCCACGGGGGTGCACATAGGTTTAAAATAATTTCAATGACCTTTTACTGCTACTTGTGTAGGTATGTAGTTACATAACTACGTAATAGGTATACACCATTTCCACCATCGATATATATGTACTAAGAAATATTTCTATGATTTCCACATATTGTATGATTCTGACGTCATACTACAACACAACACTACAATCTAAACCCATATCTTCACACGTATATTTTTATGTAGACTCTTCAAGAAATATAATAGTATAGATAAATAAATCTTTGTTACCTACAACATCTTATGTTGATAAGCATCTTCCCTTTAGACTATGATAGATAACTACGACTTTGTAGATATTTTGCAAGCAACATAAAAGACATGGAGACACTCAAGCGGTATTATCATTGGAAAAATATCTATCAGGGATGCCACTTAGGTTTTAACCGACTTCAAAAACGAGGAGGTTATCATTCGGATGTTTGGTATACTTATATATTTTTTATGTATGTTTGTGCATAACTCTATCATATTATAGACGGATTTGCAAAATATTTTTTTTGTTCGAATAAAGTTTAAGTAGGTATGCCTAAATGCTCCCATATAAATCCCCCCTCCCTCTACTCTTTTATATATATATTGTTTGTATGTATATATATATATGTATTTATTATTATATTTTATTCTTCAAAATTTCTGCGCCTTTGCACCTACCATGTTTTGTCTCTGCATCACCCTAAGGTAGACTGGTAGAAAATGCCCAAGGCATTAAGTCCGCCTTTGTACAGTGTTTTTTACATTTTGTGCATAAAGTTTTAATAAATAATAAATAAATGAATATTATTAAAATTGATTCAGCGCTTTTTGAAAAAATCAACAATAACCCATAAATATATAGGTACATAGATGGCGTTTTATTTTATTCAATCCTGTCGCCGTTTCTTAAGGGATTTGGATGTTAAAAAGCAGAAAAGAAAACCTTAAAAAAAAAGACAACCGCCTTCAAAAATTAAAAAGTGATAAATAACTAGCACAGAACGCACATTACTTTAGTTTCGGAAGTCTTTGGCAATACAAAACAACAAACTTTCTTTTTTTAAGGTTTTTTTTTACCATACCTATTATTGGAATCAAATGTAACAGCTCACACTTTAGGACAATAAATAATGTTACTTGTAATCCGTGGTGCTGCAACTGGGTCTCCCCCAGTTGTAAACGTCCCTTTGTGCCTATTGGCCTAGTTCTGTTGTCTCCTGCTTGATTTGGAGGGAAGTGGAAAATATGTATTTTCTCACCCCTCTGCTGCTCTTTTCTGATTAATTTCGTTGCTTCATTGCCTCGACGGTTTTCTAGTCGCCTGTTGATTCTGGCTTTCAGAAGTTGCCGTGGTTTGGGACTAGTGTAGCGGGCTTGCTGAGCGCGGGCGTCTGGGTTCCATTTCCAAGTCGGGCCAAGTGTTATTGAGTATTTCTATTAAAAATTTCTCAGTAACAGCCCGGAGTTTGGAAGTTGGCGGTGTAACACCCCCGTGTCACGGCAAGCACGTAATGTCGTTGGTCCTGCGCCTGATCTCTCTCCGGTCGTGTCGTATTGCCGTCTCACCGATCTATGAGATTGAAGGAAGAGGGAGTGCAGGTGTGTTTGCGCACACGCTTGTGCACTAATATCTTCTGCGTACCTGGCTGATCCCCATGTTGGCATTAGACGCCGTGATCGAAATTCGTGCCGAAGATTTAATTTTTTTACATATCCTATCTATCAGTCGAACAACTTCTATTTCACATATGACATTATCGCCCAAGTAATAATATTACTCGTTGGAGAAAAATGAAATGGTTAAAAAAAAGTATTATGTCTCCTTGTGAGACATTTGCGAGTCGTCTTTTATGGTAATAAAACCCGAAGAACTGTGGTAATACGTGTATACTTGATTAAAAATGAAAATTGCTAGCACAAAGCTTGATGACTGTGCGTGTTGAACATGAAAAGTTGTAAAAAATCGACTAAAAAACATCAGACTTCATGATAGTACAGATGAGCCGAGACTTGTAGAAATACGTGTTGCTGTAGTAAACATGCAGGCGCATGCAGTTGCGCCATATCTCTTAAATTTAAACCGAATCGAACCGGATTATTTATTTATGCTCATTCACATTCTGAACCTCAAGATACAAGCCCTGCTTAGTTTGGAGGTTAAACCAAAAAATTGTGATGTAAGTACAAACTCAACTTGTTTACGCAAAAATACCGTCTGTCATCACCTTTTCTTTTTTGCCAATAAACTTGTTGTTGTAAGTACTTGTTGTTGTAAAACCACCTAAATATTTAAAAATAAATAATTACTAGCATCACTCTCTTCTTCTTTTTCTTTGCCTCTTCCCATCATTTGGGGTCGGCTCTCCTCGTTACTCGGCGCCAGGATGCTCTATCCTGGGTTGCCTGATTGTCAATATGAAGAGTCTTCAAGTCACGGGTCACAGTTGAGAGCCATGTGGCGGGTGGTCGGCCTCTGCCACGCTTTACCTCATGAAGTGCTAATGCTCGATTCACGGTATGGTCGGGATCTTTTCTTTTTATGTGTCCGTACCATCTCAGACGACTTTCTCAGAGCTGGTCTGTAATAGGGGCGACTTTAAAACTTCCTCTGATGTACTAGCATCACTATGATAATTGAAAATTAAAATTGAGTTTGTGCTCATCGTTCAAAAGTGCCTCTTAATGGTCTAATTGAAATAAATGATTTGACTTTGACTTTGATCGGGAACTATTGCTCCGATTCTGTAAATTGTTTCTGTACTAAGAAGCTTCATTATTCCTGAATGATCTAAGTATATAGGCTATATTTTATTACTTATGAGAAAATTGGTGCAATTCGCATTTTGTGCCCCTTTTGGCATTATACCTAATCGCGAAATATACATGGGGTGTTCTCGGAAACCCGTACTAGGAATGAGGAATCTACTTTTTTCCGACACTATAAGAACTATACTGTTGAAACTTAGTAAGTAGATGATTTTTTTTTCATCAACCATGATTTACCATGTAAACCCACCGAAAATTGGTTTGAACGAGATCTAGTAAGTAGTTTTTTTTTTAATACGTCATAAATTGTAAACCGCAATTTACTATTAAAGCATCGATCAAAGTTACAACGAACTACAAGAACTTTTATATTATGTTACTTGCTTCTACGGAACCCTTCATGGGCGAGTCCGACTCGCACTTGGCCCCTTTTTTTATTGACTTCACTATTGGACCATTCTGTATAACAGAGTTGTTTAGTATGACAGTCTATGCACAATATTCAACACCCTACCTTCTTAATGATTATACATATTTAATGTGTTATTTTATTGAAACAATGAACTACAGTTGTTGCTCTGAAATAAGAGAAGTTTATTCTTTAAAAAAAAACAGTACAAATTACCTTTGTAAACTTATCTTGCTATACTTAAATTACTATCTTAACCAATCAACCATATTACTCACCTGAAATAAGAGAAACAACATTGAAAGCTATTGCTTCTAATATTATATTTTAATAATCTAAAATTTCACTATTGTCCGGCGTCCATTTTTATAATCCTGCATTGAAGTGCTGCCACCATAGATAAGGTACTTTGACTTACGTCAAAGGTAATGCGCGGTAAATTTAAATGTAGGTAATGATGAGCTAAGCTTCATTTACACATATATAACCTTAACATACCAGTTCTATGTAATGAATTAGTATTATTTTGTCTTATAAAACAATGAAATGGTCTTCAAACAAAACCATAATATGTAATTATGTTCAACTTGCATAAATATCTCATTGTGTAGCATAACAAAAACTATTTAATTATGTTCCTTCAAAATTATCGAGGAGAGAAAATGGAGACTTGTATTATCGTTCAAAAAAGCGGTTCATACTTGACAGTTTTTTATCGTAGTTGTGGATAAAAACGGTCTTACCAAGGGGTATCGTGTTACCCAGTAACTGGGTTGTGGAGGTCACGAACGGTTTCGTGACGAAAACTTCATGTTTTCGCGTTTTGCGAACGAATTAAAAACTTTAAATTAAAGGGGGGACCCCCTTTAATTTAAAGTTTTTAATTCGTTTTTGGCGTTTTTTGTCATTCCTAGTACTTATACGTTAAATAGACCAATAGAGTTTTTTGATACCTACATGAAATAGGATCGATTGGCATAAAAAAAAGTTTTTTGGTATTAGCATTTTTCTGCCGACGGTACATTTTTTTCGAAATCTGTGATTGCAGTTCAAAATATCTCAAAAAGTTATGAAGTTAGTTCTCCTAGAAACGTTTTCCTGTAACTATAACGGTTTTAAGGTGGGCACCTTACTGTTGCCCATAATGTCCCGTCTCAAAAATCCATCCTGTAGATAGATTAAGTCAAAGTCAAAGCATTTATTTCAATTAAAATATTGGTAGGCAGTTTTGAATCGTCAAAGAGTCAGTTAGTTAGAGTAGTTGCTCGGTCTAAAATATAGGGTTGGTCTCTATGGAGAAGAACGAGCAAGAAACTCCACGGACACTCTTTTCAATCAAGTTTTTATAAAATTCTGGTTACATGATTCGCAATGTAACTGAAGAGAAATCCAAAGCATTCTAATTAAAAATAAATTTATATAAAATTAGTTTTAGTATTAGCTAGATTTTAACGGTACGGTGAATGATTACTATATACTTATTTTCCCTACGAAAGACATCAATGCGTTCGACTGCACCTTTTTATATTTCACGAAAATACGCACCATTTTGTGATAACGAATAAATAAAACTTACTTACTTAGGGTAATACCGATGGGGAAGAATGGTTCCCGAGTTGGGTCGCGGTAACCGGTGGATGCAAGCGGCAGGTTGCCGCTCGTTTGGCGTTGTTCAACAGCTTTTGTTCAACAGTGGACGTCTTCCGGCTGATGATGATGATGACTTAGGGTCGCTATACAGGTAAGCGGGTCGGCACATCTGGTTCGACATTTTCGATACAACGTTATCAGGGGTGCGCCAAAGTTCACCTAAATTTTTAACTCCGATAATTGGAAATCCGAAAATGTTCTTCCTAACATTTTTCATCCTAACAATCACAATTCCTAACTACTCTGTCTCTAATGTTATAATTCCGAAGCATTCAACTTCATAATGTCAGTATCAATAAACATCTATTATACTTTTATTTGTTTTCCTATATTTTCTCAACATAACCATCTTTTACTCTATTATTCGAAGTTATATCTTTTGTGTTTAGATTTCTTTTTATTCATAATAATCAGTATTGTATACATAAATTTTGGGTAACTTTATATTCACATAACATGTATAACGGTGTCCCCTTATTTCGCAGACAGAAATTTCATAGAATTTCGTTTCCCAGAAAATTTTCATATAATATTTGGTTCTTGTAATTTTATTTCGACTATTATTGTTTCAAAGACTATTTACTACAATGAAACATATTTCACAGAAACACAATTCAATGAATTTTTATTCACATTTTTTTGTGTAACAAACTTATCAAACAGTAGAATTATTTTTTAACGAATATTGTTTGTTCAGTGTATTTTTCCATGGAATTTATTTCACCGAAAATATATATAAATAGACAATTACTAAAAAAATTGTCTTAAAAGTGAATATGTTGTGCTACAAAAGTTAATGACAGAAACGAATCGCTGCGAAACTGACTCCACGTAGTCTTGTCTGCCCTACCCCTAGAGTGTAATTTAAATCCCCCCGCAACGCCGGAGCCGTGACAGAAATCATGCCTGCTGCATGTTGCATGCTCGCTTGCATGTTGCATGCTTGCTTGCTCGCTTGCATGTTGCATGCTTGCTTGCATGATGCATGATTGCTTGCACGCTGCATGCTTGCTTGCATGCTGCATAGTTGCTTGCGCGCTGCACGGTTGCTTGCGCGCTGCATGCTTGCTTGTATGCTGCATGCTTGCTTGTATGCTGCATGCTTCCTTGCCTGCTGCATGCTTGCTTGCTGCATGCTTGCTTGCTGCATGCTTGCTTGCACACATGCGCAGTAGGTTTGGCTAGAACTGAGAGAGAAGTAAGTATTCTGCGTATTGATTATTCTATGAAACGTAATTATAAGAAAAAAATTATGTGAAACGAAAGTCTATAAAACTATTAGCTATGAAACAACGTACAACCCATGTATAACATATAAGAATAATAGTACCATTGTACACGTAGTTAAATACATGTTTTCATATACACATTTCAATTATATAGTTTAATATGAGCGGCTATAGCTTTCAAATAATCAGTTTTATTGTTGTATTTTCCTTTAAAATTCAATATATATTTAATTTTTAATTCTAGCAAAGAAAAATTTCACTTGGTAATGTTTCTTTCTGAGTATAAGTGAAAATATTATGGTAATTATGTTTAGGGATAGAAGCGTTAGGATAAAAAACAGTAGGAGTTTAAATATATTTACATTAATGATATTATTAATTGCAATTTTCGGAAACATGAGTGTTATGAACATCGCCGGTAGCACTACAAATAGTATGAATGAAAACTTTAGGATGAAAAATTTTAGGAAGAGTGATCATTCGGATTACAAATCCTTAGGAAGTACAATTTCGGGTAAAGAACTTTAGGTGAGCCAATATGGACCCCGTTATCAGAGGTTGTATTGTAAATATTAAACCACAAATGTGCCGACCCACTTATGTGTATAGCATTTCTTTAGATAACTACATAATACTAATTTTATCACGATATCCGATATTATAATACCTAATGTATTTATTCAGTTTCGGACAACAATATAATCCATCTTGTTAGTGAAAAAATACCTTATATAATGATTAATGTTATACAAAACACACTATCAACTTCGGCAACACATAACGAATCTTTCGAAGTAGGTTGCGCAGATTAGGATCAAGCAAGAGATCAGCTACCTAGTTGACAATCCTCTAAGGATATCTCTCTTATCCGTAAGGACTCTCTGTCACTAATTTCAGGATACTATTGTCATAGACCTGTGTTCGATACATCAATATTTTTTTTCGCGTTCGATGCATCAATGAAGTTTTATTGCGTTCGATGCATCAAAGAAATTTTTTTGCGCATGGCTGCCTGAAAATCGTCAGCTTGGTTTTGTGAAAACGTACCTGCTGCACTCCAGAAACGGAGCAGTCTCAACAGCATCCTATAAACATTATTATATTGGACGCGTAAGGCATCTAGCGATATTTTAGCTGATATCACTTCAAACGAGAATTAGGCCCCTGTTCCTGGTAACAACCAGACTAAAATAAGTTGAATAATATGTACACCTAGTTCCTGTATTATTAAAGCAAAAGATTTGGTATGTTCTAGATCTTACCATTTTTTGCTATGACTAAGAAATAACCTTAGTTTATTCGTCTTACTTACCTAAGCGTGAATTTACCACTTTTTTGCTGCTATCATTATCCACAATTAGTGTTATATACTTACATTAAATAACTACCTATTTACCTACAACATAACACAATTAATTGACGACACGGTTGGCGCAGTGGCTGAGCGATCGACTGCTGCGCAGCGTGTTGCGGGTTCGATTCCCGCCCAGGGTAAACATTTGTGTGATGAGCACTTGTGTTTGCCTTGTGTCTGGGTGTTGTTTATTTATATATGTATGTATTTACAAAAAAAAAATGTATTTATGTACGTATATCAGCTGTCTGACACCCATAGTACAGGGTCTCCCTAGTTTGGGGTCAGATGGCCGTGTGTGAAAATGTCCCCACATATTATTATTTATTATTATTATTATAATTACAGTACAAACGTTTACTTATCTGTATAATTATGTTACAGTTTAAACTCTTAACCAGTCAAAACTACTTTTGACAGCGTTCAGTCAAAACACTTATTAAGATAAACGCGTTTTGGGTAAAAAATACGGAACACCTTAGTTATGAGAATCACTACAAAACCAAAGTTTTAAAAGGGTTACAAAAAAAACCTACCAACCTAAAGGGTTTCTAAATATTAAGCATTTTAAACCGTTCAAAAGTAGTTTTGATTGATTTTTGTAGTCAAAAGTCGTTTGGACTGGTTAATAGTTTTGACTGTGACATCTTTATAGGGCGACTGGTAATTAGTGAACGATACTTAAACACGTGAATGTGTTTATGATAACACACAATTTTCCCAAAGAAAAAATGTTTTTGCAGATAACAGCTGATAGGTCAAAGACCGCGCGCGCCAAATTTTATACGGCTGTTGTGTTATTGAAATAAAAGTGAACCAGTTCAAAAAACATTTTTTCTTCGGGAAATTTGTTTGTTATCGTGGACACAATCACGCGTTTAAGTATCGTACACTAATTACCAGTCGCCCTATACATAAATTCATAAAATTAGAATGTCTGTTTGTAACGTCAAAATAACAGGTTTTTACTAAATGCATATGAATGTTTGCACTGCACTTATATCAATAAACCATTTTTTTTCTGTCTCTGTTTGTCCGAAAGTCTAATCTCTGAAATGGCTAGTCCGAATTTCACGGAACTTTCACTGGCAGATAGCTGATGTTATAAGGAGTAACATTGGCTATAAAACAGCTTTTATATTAGAAAAATAATTAGGGTACTGCAGCCAAAAAAAAACAAATCAAATAACCGACGTTTACGCAGACAAAGTCACAAGCTAGTAGCTAGTAATAAATGGAGATACGGAAACTCTTCGCACCAGAATAATAACAATCTTCGTCAGTTCTATTAAATCTTAACTTTACCTACACAATAAAGTTTTAGCATTAGATCTGCGACATTGATACTAAGTAATAAATAGGTACTTGTTGACATGCATTATTATGCACGTCCGGTAATAATAGTGAAGTTATTTTAATAGTAATTACAGGATATTATGTTTATAAAGACGATACGCGTCTGTATCTTGATCATCATGTGGTTACCAAATAGGTATGTACTGAAACCTATACCACAGTAAAGATATCTATACCCTGTCCATTGGGTTATTGGTTTTTTGACAGCTACCTAATAATACCCGATAGCCTTAAGTTAACTTTAAAATGTGTTATAAAATAAATATATAAACTGCCTAAACTTGTTGGATTATCTTATTTATGTCCTCTTACAGACATTATAATAAAGGTATGCGTATCAGTTTTTACAAAAAACATAAATATTGTTCACTAGTTGCAGCTGTCAAAAAACGATTAAACCAGTGGACAGTGTGTAATGGAGTTTCCTTATGAACTACAAGACCGCAACTTCGGTTGTGTAGACTCTTAAAATAAATATTTTAAATATTTCTTTAATTATACAAGGTGTTTGGAAGATCAATGCAAAGCCGTAAAGTTAAAGTTTCAAATGATGGCCCGTTTCAAAGATAAATCATGTATTTTTTTATGGTTTATTAAAGTTATGTGTTAACAACTTAATAAAACATGACTAAGGCATCTCTACCATGAGACAATAAAATAAATAAAAATAAATTATTTATATTTCAAACTAGCCATTATTTACAAACAACTGCAATATTTTGGGTATTGTCATCAAAAATCATTGTCAAAAAAAAAATACTTCGTCTAAGACAAGTTTGGTTCAAATGGTTATAAATAGTCTACAATAGTTCCACTTTACGGCCTTGCATTGATCTTCCATACACCCTGTATATTACTCAAAGCCAAGTGTAGCCAACCCAGGCATAGTGTAGAACAGTTACACTGAGCATTCGGCCCACTGTCACCTTTCCGGCTTTTTTTTCGAAATGACATCTCGCAGGTCACTCTGGTAGGTTGTCGGCTGCTTAACCGGACTTTCCAGCGGTTCCTTTAAGAGAATTCAAGGCCTCCAGCCAGAGTAAAAAAACGTATAAACTAAACGATTACACGCTTAGGTCATCCCCTGTGGGAGGTTGGTATACAGACCTCGGCGTAGGGCATCGCTGGGAGAAGACAGCAGAGTGACAGGCTGGATCGGATTTTGATCGTTTAGGGAGTCTGGAACGATGTTCCTCACTCATATTTATACTCGCATGCACACACACAAACAAACACTAGAAATATAAAAAAGAGAGAGCGACCGGTGTACCTACGTATATGGCCTGCTCATAGAAAGACACTCGGAAAAAGAGAAAGGAGTATGGAGGATGTATAACGCAAAAATCTTACGTGACTTTACATTTTCTCCTGAATCACACACATAAGTTCCAAAAAAATATTAATATTTTAAGTAATGACATTATCATTGAAGTGGAAGGCCGGCAAAAATAAACAATTAAATGTGATACAACTGTATTATTTAAAAAAAAAACATAATCAACATAGAAATATCAAAATAAAACAAATAAATGTGATATAAAACTGTATTATTTAAAAAAACATAATACACATAAAAATATCAAAATAAAATACAGTAGGTAGTAGTAGATAGTATAGTATTACATTACCTACTAGTTAATAAGTACGCAAAATACCTACTTTGTTAGTAATCAATTACCTACATAATAAATTATGTGGGACCGTCTCCGTAGTGTATCATACATAAAAAATACAATTAGTCATAAATAAAGGATATCAGTGATATAACAACGTAGGTTCTTCTGCGTAGATTACTCTAGTATTAACTTAGTTCCTCTTTGCATTCTTAATATTACTTTTTCG
The DNA here is from genome assembly GCA_947361185.1 of Charanyca ferruginea. NCBI lineage: Eukaryota > Metazoa > Arthropoda > Insecta > Lepidoptera > Noctuidae > Charanyca > Charanyca ferruginea. The sequence goes on along the minus strand of OX376069.1, from coordinate 20,455,549 downwards.
AGTTAGATCACGTGAGCGTAACTAAGGTACAGTTACTGAGGCCAGCACATCAAGTTACAGTAAAATGTCTTTGATAGATTTTCAACTGAATTATAAAAACAGAATAAGGTTCATAATCAGTTGGGAAAAGGATCGTAGCAGGATTTGTACAAAAAAATAAAGATGTTTAGAGAAGTTGAAATTCTAATTGTTATACTCTTGGGTACCTAAAGAGTATCTTCAACATGGCATTTACAATATTTTTAAAACAACACAAAAAAACTAAATAGTTTAACGAAAAGCTCATTATTTCAGACCGAAGTTCTTGCACTGAAATTGCATAATTTTATTGGAAATAATGTCATAAATAATAATTATTTTTTTCCACACACTTGTTACATCACTTGTATACCAATTTGATAGATCCGTTAACGTTTTTTTTATAAATACAAAATGGGCATCGAAGTGAAACGAAAAAGTGTTATTTTCATTTCATAATATTTTAATTATGCGGGGGATTAAAAATATGGTAAGTATAGTAGGTATACTCCTGGTAATGTATTATCCAGATTGGAAAATATTTTGAACTTTCTAAATGATTTTTATTGTTCATACAAATTAATGTATGGATCTCGCCATGATTCTTTTACAGTTTGGTATGGGTTGATGTGCTGGCGTCTGTACATTGCTCGAAGAGTCGAAAAATTAACGTATTTCGATTTACTCATTTCGCTAAAGCTCAATTGGGGCAAACTCAGGGCCACACAATACGGTGAATAAAATATAATAATAATAGCTGATCCAATATAAACATTTTTCCTTCTTTCTTTCTTTATTTCTTTCTGATCCGGAGATACACTCTACATACAAACAAATTGTACCTCTTTATAAAATTGTTATAGATTACATTGTAAGACATTGGTGTCCATGTCCTTGTTCACAAACTAAACTAAAATTAGACAATTGGCATCTTTTTCTACCGGGCACGTGTTGAAAAGGATAAGAACTACCGTAAGTTAGAGAACAAATTAGTTTTTTCTTGATCTTCGCTTCTGAAAGGACAACTATAATTGTATGAACATTTAAGATCAACTTAAATTGACAGCTCTTATTAATATCTGTCTATTTCTTGTTTTATTGGGGAGAAAGAGATATAAATGGCTTAAAATAAGTTTAGCTCGTGCACGACAGTTTCGGCACCATTGTTACTTGTTTGATAAAATATAAATAATAATATAATATTATAAATTATGCGAAAGTAATTCTGTCTGTTACGCTTTCACGGTGAACGGCTGAACCAATTTTGACGAAATTTGGTACGAAACTAGCTTGAACTGTGGAGAAGGACATGGGCTACTTTTTAATTCGCGACTTCGTCTGCATTCGCGATAACCGACATTCACGCGGACGAAGTCGCGGGCAAAAGCTAGTAAATATTAAAAGTAGCTAGTAAACACACTAACAACATTCATAAAGCACAACATTATTACGAAATTCTGTTATTTTTTATAAAAAAGTATATTTTAGTTCAGGGAGTTCATTGAACTACGATTTTCGAGAGTGCATAGGTATGCCGAAACTGGTGTTGAAATTAAAATACAACATGGCAGCCATAACAAAAAAACAATTTTATTACTGGCCGATCACCATTGTTAACTTTGTTCACCGTATTATGTGGCCCTGAATAGTCTGCGACTTTTGTGTGGAACTTTATTTAGATCCAATGACATGTGGGTAACTTTACCAATAATTTAATTAAACCGCAACGCGATTTCAAAACGTCGTAGATGCTGTATTACGTTCATCGAACTTAACCTTAACCCTTATTATTTAATGCAAGTAGTTTTATTTTCTTTACGCACAATGTACGGTCACCAAAGGAGATAAGTATCCATGTCGCCGGAAACAGTTGAAGTTTACTTAGAAACCGATAGGTTTTTATGAATAAAATAAAATACAATTTATAGAGAATAAACAGTTCAATGATTTAATAAAATTTCATTTGTAAGCCCCCATTGGTTTCTAAGAAATATTCAACTATTCCCGACGACATGGATACTTATCTCTTTTGCGTACTGTACACCGTTCTTATTTTGACGCCTACATTACTTTCAAGGGCTTTACTTTGAGTCTGGTGGCTAGAGCAGCGCTCGCCTCCATCTGATTTTTGACGTATGTCACATAGCCTTGAGTCTCGACTTGTTTTAATGTTTTCTTCTCAAAGTCTCCTGGGACAACTACATTTTTACCTGGAATTGTCTGGAAAACGAAAATGAATTCATTATAGCGAACGAATTACTAGGATTATTTTTTAACGTGATAACGTCTTATAAATCGATGAACACCGACTGCACGTACGAAAAAGTGTCACGTTCTGCCTGAGCCTGAGCGTGCAAGCGAGAGCGCGGAACAAGCGATAGAGAGGCACGATCGGCCCAAGCAATAAGCTCCGCCCACCTCAACGGCGCAGCACATGAAGCTATACCAAACTGTCAAATTTTCCCAATTGAATATGCACCTTAACGTTTTGTAATAAAGTTGAAAATCTATCAAAGAAATTTGACAGATTGTTGTAGGTTGATGTGCTGGCCTCCTTCGGTACACAAAACACACAACAGCGGAAGAGGAAGAAAAAAAAATGTTCCCTTCCAGTTCCGAGTCTATGATCATTTACCGAGCGTAATTAATTTCGTTAAGCTACTGAGAAATGCCAAACATGCCACCAAAAAATGACAGTCCGTCCCATAATTTTGTACCGGGTGGAATATTATCATGAAATTTATATTGGACCAACTTTGAGGTATATAATTTTATTATGTCACAGTCAAAACTCTTAACCAGTCAAAACTACTTTTGACTGCAAAGATCAGTCAAAATTCGTTTTGAACGGTTTAAATTTATCCTTACTATTTAGAAACCCATTAGGTTGGTAGGCTTTTTTTGTGACCCTTTTAAAACTTTGGTTTTATAGTGATTCTTATAACTAAGGCGTTCCGTATTTTTTTGTTTTTGTATCTGTACACACCGGGACTAACAGCTTAGTACGGCCGTTGTTCCAAGTGCGTACGATGTGGCTACGTTTGAGATCACTGAGTCTGGTTCAGTACCTAAGACCCAACTGACTCCAAACCTAGCCCCAGTAATTACCTAGAACCCTAATTACCCTAGCCCTATAGTAACTACCTACCTAGCACCCTAATTATAGTTGTCCTAATGCCCTAACCTACCATACACACCATACCAAACGTAAGTTACGTCGGTTTTACGTGAGGGATGTCTGTTACAAGGAGACCTACGGTAACAGACGGAACTTGGCTTGGAAGAGGGGTTTGCGTACGTCGTGCAATGTACACAGGAAATGATTTTCTTACTGCCGATCCCACACACTCATAGGACCGTTTATGGCTAAAGGTGTCTTGGCCACAGTAAGAGGAGGTATAGGAGATGAATCACACTCGACTCCAGCTTGATGACTAATTTATTACAGTAATTGGTCAATACACATTGATGACTATTTACATGTGTGTCGTGTGTGTATCGAGCCGATGAAGCGAAGATCTCAGTAGGCCACATCTTATTGCTGACGGCGTGCCGCTGTTGTCGGCGCGCGGACCGAATGCCGGCTATGTCGGCTTAAACGCTGATGCTGTGATGTTGTTGTTGGCGCGTGTAACTATGGTATGTTCATAATTGAACAGTATCGCAAACGCGTTTTATCTTAATAAGGGTTTTGGCTGAAGCCAGTCAAAAGATTTTATTTTTTTTTGTTTTTTTTTTTATCATTTGATAGGCATACGTTTGACCACTATCTCACCTGATGGGAAGCGATGATGCGGTCTAAGATGGAGCACGCTTGTCTAGAAGTAACCTATTCACTCTTGACTTAAAGACTCCTGGGTTGAAGCTATCAGGAAACACAGACTCAGGCAGGGAATTCCACTCCTTAGCAGTACGCACAATTAATGTGTTCCCAAAACGTTTTGTGCGTGTGGGTGGGATGTCCACCATGTACCGGTGGCGCATCGCCGTACGTCTTGTGGCCGATGATGGAACGGGCTCGGCGGAATTAAATTATGCAATTCCGTCGCACACTCCCCAAAATGCAACCGATAGAAAACCGACAGGCCAGCAACTCGGCGTCGATGCTCAAGACTTTGGAGCTTTGACTCGACGAGCCTATCATTGCCAATGATCCTCTTGGCTTGTTTCTCAATTGACTCAAGTAGTTTTAACTGGTTAAGAGTTTTGACTGTAATATATACCTACATTACCTACACCAAATATTGTGACATTTGGTATTTATAGCTATGACGAAAATACTTATTTTGTTAATTTGCCGACAGTTTTCATGAGTTACCAATCTCCAGTCGATCGGATTAATCAATTTATCATACAATTTAGAATGTATAGTGACTAAATTAAACTTAGAAGACTAATGGCCAAACACTGAAACGGTACTCAATTTTAAGTTTAAGTTTATAGTCTAAGATTAGATTAAGTCTAAGTCTGTCACAGTCACTTTGACATAAATCGATAGAGACAGCACAAGACAAGGCATCTTAAAAATTGAGTGGCGTTTGAGTATTTGGCCATGAAAGAAGTTACTCACTGGCTCCATTTTTCGCCAGTACTCCATGCATTCGGTGAGCCGGTCTTTGAAACCAGGAGCGAAGAATTTGGGGTCTATAGCAACAAAACACGCGCTAAGGTCTGCCGGCATGGATTTTGTATTTTTATCTCGAAGAAAACTCCGAATCTCATGGCCGTATGTAGCTCCTGTGCGTTATTTGAAAATAATAAGAGTATTAAAAATAGCTAACGTCACGTTAGCTTCATAACCACGTAAGGACTGAAGGGGCGTTAGAGTCTAGGCAGACTACAGACTTAGTGCAATCGAGTCCGCGACGCACGAAGTCTGTTATAAATGACAATTTAATATGATCGACAAACGAAACGATTTAATTACTGTAGTGTAAGTTTTTGTAAAGTATGTAAATATGTTCAGTACGACGAAGAGGGCTGTGGAGAAAATATTAGTATTTTACACACACACAAGAATCTAAGCCAAATTAAAATGTCGAAATAAATAGTACTAATGAATTAGTAAGATTAGAATTTTGAAGAAGATGATAGAGCTAGCTTTGATTTCACGATTGGGCGCCAATTACCAGAGGTAAGAGGATTGTGTGTGGGGATGTACCGTAATGTGGTTAAGTTTAGAGTAAAAGTGTAGGTGAGAACGACTATAGGATATTGTCCTAATAGCACGTCGTACAGTAAACCAAACCCCAACTTGTAAACTACCAACGAGTGATTTAAAACTCACAAGCGAAGAATGGGGTTTGGTTTACTGTACGACGTACAAACAATAAAAAAAAACACCTACAAAAATAACAGAATGTACAAATACGTGCGTGTGTATGCGTGTCTACGCGCCGCTAGAATACGTTCGACGTAGGAAGAAGTGAGGAACAGTGTTTCGGAGGAAAGCGGGGCGTGTCGCTACTGTACGGTAGTACTAATATTTATACTGTGTTATAGTGAAATCTGCTTTTCTGCTTGATTTTCATTTATTATTTATTTCTTATACTATTAAAAAACTGCATCGCAAAATGTCTCATGAATGACACACACGGAGTAGGTCGTTTGGTCGTCGCAGGCTTGAAGGCACAAAAAGTCTGTCGTCTGCAAAAGCCCTAACCATGAATGTTAAACTTATGTTATCAAAACTGAAACGATCGTAGATCTCATATAAAAATGTCAATGGATAATAGAGAATGGGCCTTGTAACGTAAAAAAGAAATACTCTATCATTATGAACTACATCGGTCCAAGTTACTACTGCTGGGCATATGCTGAATCCCCCCAAGGGGGGGGGTTCAGCCTTTATTACCATGCTTGGCCGATGCATGTTGGCGATCGCAGTAGGTGTTATGGTACCTACTCAGAAGGATGCTGCTGCCCATCCTCTGGTCAATATCCCTCTGTCGCCTTCTACGACACCCACGAGTAGAATGGGGTGGTGCTATTCGCAACCGGCATAGAAAAATTTACCACATAGTGCATAAGTTCGGAAATATTATTTTTTTCTGCGTATTTTTGTGCAGCGCCGTTTTAGGTACCTTTTTACAGATGTACGACGGTCCGCAATTTTGAACAGACGGTCAGTAGGCGCACGGCATTCAGGCACGGCAGACTTTTAAAGTGCGTACGGGCACTTTTTACCCAGTAGCGAATGTTTGTGTTTTATTACTTTTCTTTATTGTGCATTGGATTTCGTTGTTTTAGAATTTCAAAATGCCTCATTTTCCCTTTCGTGAAAGAGAAAAAGAAGAGTGCCTTGTGAAGTATGTGCTCAAAAAGTTAAGACATTGTTATGTTGGATGTTTTTGGGTTTATTTTTTTGTGATTTTTATACGTTTTTTTTTTTCAAAAAAGTGACATATTATTTTTTTTGGCTATTATGCTTATAAGTAAAGATATGTTATGTTCTTTCAATATCGATCTCATTTTTTTAGTTTTTTAATAAGATTAGAGTATATTTTTTGTTTTATAATGTGCCATGTGCAAAATGGTAGAAGTTTTAGGCTGTGTTTTTATTTAAAACATATATACATTACACTAAGAGTTAAATACTATGTTCCTTTCTTGTTCCATTTAAAATATAACAAAATATAATATATAAAATGTTTTATTTAAATACCCCTAAAATAACCCCCGTTTTTTCATAAATTTCAATGTGGTATTTTTTACCCGGTAGCGAGTATTCGTGCATGTAAACACCTAGCGAGTACCGCCGGGTTAAAAATATCTATTATGTCCAACACACATGCATTTGTGCTAGGCAGAAATCGAACCCGCAGTTGTGTCAATAAGGTATGGTAACAATCCGGTTAGGGGTTAAATTACTTTAATATATTAATTTAAGTGCTAATTTTGGACTGGAATGTGCTAACTTTGAGCAAAAATGTGCTATATTTAGGCAGAAATGTGCTAATTTTACGCAGAAAACGGCTAATTTTGGGCGGAAATGTGCTAACCTGATAAAACTCCAGTCAATACCTCCACGCAAGCTCCAAGTCCATAACCTTTGTATCCTCCGCGTTCTTCAGTACCACCCAGGGGCATCAAGCATTGGGTTTTGGCAGCCTGGAAAATTTATAGTAGGTATGATACAAGAAGTTTAAATACAGATGTATATCTTAAATAAACTAAGTATAGGAATCTACACCGTGAAATTTTAAACGTCCTACAGACGAAGGTCAATGAACCTATGTATATCAGTAGTAAAATCAATACAAGCTCATTGTACCTATACCCTGTTCACAATAAGATTAGACATAAACACAAACCTTTTTTACAGTCCCTTCAACCAATTTTGACTTCTATTCCGTAGGCTTAGGGATGACATTAGAGGCAAAAAAGTGGTTAAAATAACAACTGTTTACTGCAGTTGCCATTTGTCATGCTACCAACGCAATATAAGTCAAAATCAGTTGAACGGACTGTAAAAAAGGTTTGAGTAAAGGTCTAATCTTATTGTGAACAGGGTATAGGTATATCATGTTTTTCTGCAAATAAATATAGTATAAGGTACTGTTTCTTTTAGTTACGAATTAAAATTGTCCAGCAAAACATTCATACTAATATTATAAATGCGAAAGTGACTTATTAACGCTTACACGGTCAAATTACTGAACCGATTTTAGTGAAATTTAAAACTAAACTTGAACCCCAAAAAAGGACTGAGTACTTTTTTATCAGTGACTTCATCTGCATTCACAATAACCGACATTTATGCGGACGAGGTCTCAGGCGAAAGCTAGTATTCATATAAAGCGTGACTGGGTATTTAGTGACCGATATTCAGACCAAGGACCTTTTTTTTCTTCTAGGACATACCTGGGTATCTTAGGGTGTTACCAGACCAATCCATCGATCGTGGATCAACGGCATCGATTGATGGTAGAATGGATTAGTCGACGTTGATCGATAGTTTCTACCAAACCAATCGATCGATTGTCCATTGACGATCGATTGATGGTAGAATGAATTAGTCGACGTCGATCGAGCTGCTTGATTATTATTAGTGATGGATTATAGCCGAAGTTAATCGATCAACGTCGACCGATGCCATCGACCGGCAATCGATCGATTAGTTAGTCGAACGGTATCCGTCGCTCAGCCAAAGCTACCACACCAATCGATCAACGTCGATCGATATCGACCGATGGCATCGATCGATTATCGATCGATTGGTGTAGTAACACCCTAATGGTTTTAGAGATATTATTGGTAAGGTTAGGCCGGGAATCATTTGTGTCAGTAGAATCCACGGCGATGAGGGTTTCCCTAGTGTTTTTAGTTTGTAGGTCTGTGTCCTCTTCCTAGCAGCCTCACATAACTCCCCTGAGGCGTATGCATGAGGATTGTCACAGGGACAAAATAAAAAAAACTAAAACCCGACCACAACAAAAAGTGATCTAAAAAGTACGAAACAAGAAAATATTTCACACAGAAATCAAGACATAGGTACAAAATGGTCAAGGTAAGCCGTGGTTGCATGCCTGTATCCCATATGAGTGAGATGAACATGAATATAATGGCATGCAACCACGGCTTACCTTGACCATTTTGTACCTATGTCTTGATTTCTGTGTGAAATATTTTCTTGTTTCGTAATTTTTAGATCACTTTTTGTTGTGGTCGGGTTTTAGTTTTTAAACTTTACTTTTTTATTAAAACCATTTTGGAGTCACAGCTAAATATTATTTTAATAGGTACTAGTGAACCCCTTTCCAATGATACTAAACACGGTATGCGTATCTTAATTTATTTGATAATCTTTCCTTTTTTTACAATAATTTGTGACAAGTCACCACTAAATATTATATATTTGAAAGGTACCAGTGAACCCCTTCCCAATGATACCAAACACGGTATGTGTAACGAGTGGACTGTATTAATGAAATTCGGAAGTACACAAGATGGTTTTATTTCTAGTAAATACACACAACATACATATTTTAGGGAATACACATTAGGTAGAGAATTTTTGGTCGACTGTGTCGCGCATTGCCAGGGTCCGCGCTTTTATATACACCCCGCGGGGGGCGCGAATCGGCCATATTTTCTTTTTGGCGTTGACCAATGGCAACGCGCGAAGCGACGGAGCGGCGTGAACAAGTTTATACTTGTTGCCAGGCACGTGGCTCCGTCGGCTTTCATAATATAAGTACCTAACTAACTAACATTAGCAGGCGGCGCTAAATTACACTGCTGTCGTGCACATTTCTCCCGCCGTCGCCATCAGGCGACTCCGTGGGGAGCACGACAATTCGTTTCGTTGGTCTTCGGAGTACATGTCCTTTGGTCATCACGTCTACCACTCGTACCTCTCCGTCTGCACCTGGCAACACCTTCGTCACCCTTCCCTTGGGCCAAGTGTTGCGTGGGAGGTTAGGGTCGCAGATTACAACGACGTCTCCGACCTTGGGTGGGGTGCCTCTGCCGTAGGGCTCCCGCCGGTTTTGTAGGAGCGGTAGGTATTCACGTACCCATCTTCGCCAGAAGACGTCTGCGAGTGCCTGGGCGCGCCGCCATTGGTGCCGTGCTGTGACGTCTGCTGCGGTGAAATTACCCGGTGAGGGTACATGTGGGTTGGGCCCGATCAGTATGTGATTAGGCGTGAGAGCTTCGGGCTCGTCTGGTGACACGTTGACATGTGTGAGTGGCCTGGAGTTCACCGTATTTTCGATTTCCACGAGTAGCGTAGCGAGGGTCTCGTCTGATGGGTGAACTTCTTTCAGGGTGACGTACAATGCTTCCTTGACTGCCCTCACCATCCTCTCCCATGCTCCGCCCATAAACGGTGACGCGGGAGGTATGTATCTCCAGCTTATGGACCGCGCATTGGACTCACTACCTAAAGCACTTAAGGCGCTTTCTCCTAGTTCCCTATCAGCCGCTTTGAAGCAAGTAGCGTTGTCGCTCCATATTTCCTTTGGACAACCTCTCCTACCTATAAATCGCCTGAGAGCGGCGATAGCTGAATCTGCACTAAGTGAATTTGCTATTTCTATATGTATAGCTCTACAAGTTAAGCATGTAAATAAGGCTCCATACCTTTTTTCTTTATGTCTACCTACAGAAACAGATATGGGGCCAAAATAATCTAAACCAGTGAAAGTAAAAGGTCTTACATGATGAGCTAAACGGGGGTACGGTAGGTTTCCCGTAGAGGGGTTGGCTGGCTTTGCCTTTTTTATTTTGCAATGTAAACAGCCCTTTATAACATTCTTTACCGACGGACGTAGTCTCGTTATCCAAAGACGCTGTCTTAACTCGTTTACCGTTATCTCAGTTCCACCATGATGTAAACTTTCATGCACATATGCTATATATAGCCTCGTATATCTGTGCTTACCCTCGAGTACAATTGGGTTTTTAATTTCTTCATTTACGTCTTGTACCGCTGTGATTCTCCCGCGCAAACGTAAAACGCCCCCGCTGTCTAGGTATGTACTTAATACCGATAATGGGCTGTCGCCGGGCGCCGCTTTGTTATCCTTTATGGCGGCAATTTCTTTTGAGAAGCTTTCGGCTTGTGCGCCCTTGACCCATTGTTCTTCGGCGCGTAGAGTATACGTAGCAGGTATAGGTATGTAGTTTACTGTTTTATTCCTTGTAATTTTTTGCGTAACTTTTTTAACGGGTTTGCTTTTGTGTATTATTTTCCACGATGGATCTTTTGATGCCTTTTTCTTAGTACACTTATATTCGACAGTGTGTTTACTTTGTCTACACAGGTCAATGAACTGAAGTACTCTTGCAGTTGTCCTTATCAGCCGTGTCCATTTAGAAAAACGTGTAATAATTGGGAGATGATCGTTTACTTTTGTGTCGGTGATTACATGACATTTGACGCGTTCTTCGCCCGTGTTCGTGGGGGCAATGACCCTTTTGTCCTGTGGCCATTCATCTCTGCCTTTTCTAAGGAACTCGGGACCGTTAAACCATCTGTGTTTCGAGTTAAAATGTTCCGGCGTGCTGCGTGTCGCGTCGTCTGCCACATTATCTTTTGAGGATAGCCACCTCCATTCGTTTTTCTTTGTGAGTTCCTCAATTTCAGCGACACGATGCGCCACGAAAGTCTTGAATGTACGTGGTTCGGCTCGAATCCAGGCCAGAGCGGTGGTAGAGTCGCTCCAGTATGTTAGGTCGCTCACTTCGTAGTCATGTTCTTGAACGACCGTCCGGGCTAGGCGCGCCCCTAATAGTGCAGCTTGCAGCTCTAGCCTAGGTATTGATACCGGTTTAAGTGGGGCTACCCTGCTCTTGGCTGCCGCCAGGGTCACTTGTACGCTGCCGTCTGACCTTTCAGTTCGCCAGTATACCGCTGCGGCGTACGCCTCCTCGCTCGCGTCTACGAACGTATGTACTTCTCTGGCTGTGACATCACCGTAATCGTAGCAACGTGGGATCAGTAGCGTTTCTATAGTACTTAGTGACTTCATCCATTCTTTCCAGTTTGGTTGTAGCTCCTCGGGTAGTGGCTTGTCCCACTCCGTTTTGTACTTCCATGTGTTTTGAAGTATCCTTTTAGCTGGAATAGTGATAGGTGATATAATTCCTAGTGGGTCGAATATAGACATAATTATGCTAAGCGCCTCTCGTTTGGTGGGTGGGCGTGTGTTGTTTAATAATACAATAGGTGTTTTGTTTTTGTTAATTTGAAATATAAAGCAATCTTTCCTAGTATCCCATCGTAGTCCGAGGGCTTTCTCGGTGTCGTCGCCGCCTAATACTTTTATGTTTTGTGAAGGCGCGAGGTTATTGTTTAACACATTTTTATTGTTTGATATCCAACCACATAAATCAAAGTTGGCTTTTTTATGAATGTAATCTACTTGCGTTGTTATTCTCTTGGCTTCCTCTTCGTTGGAAAAGCTCTGAAGATAATCATCCATGTAATGATTGTTTATTATTGCTGACGTCGCGGCTGGGTATCTATCGGCAAAGTCCCTAGCGTTGCGATCCTTTATGTATAGCGCTGTACATGGGGATGACGTCGCGCCAAATATAACAGACGTCATGCGATATTCACCAGGCGGTCCTTCTCGTTGATCGCCGCGCCATAAAAATCTCAACGCATCGCGATCTTCTTCCCTTATTTTTATTCTCATAAACATTTCTTTAATATCCGCTGACACAGCTATTTTATTTTGACGGAAACGCATTAAAATACCGGGTAATGATTGTAATAGGTCAGGTCCTGATAGAAGTAGGTCGTTTAGGCACAGACCCGCTGTCTTTGCTGCTGCATCGTGTACGAGTCGTGGCGGCTTATGTGGCTTGGCTGGGTTGACTACTGGGAAGTGAGGTAGGTACCAGGTTTTATTGGTCGTGCAGGTATCGGGTGCCTTTTCTGCATAGCCTGAGTTGAATAGATTGTCAAGGCGTTGCAAGTACTGGGTCTTGAGGTTTTCTTCTTTATCTAGGCGTCGTTCTAAATTTTCTAGCCGTTTTAGGGCACCTAGGTAGTTGTTTGGTATTTTAGGTACCTCTTGTTTCCATAATAGTCCGGTCTCGAAGCTGCCATCGGGTAATCGTCGACTCTTTTGTTCTAGGATGTCCAAGGCTCGCTGTTGCGGGTCATCTCTAGGTATCCTAGGTTCTATACCTAGTGATTCTAATTTGAAAAAGTTTTTCATGGTTTCTTCTATTGGTTCCAGATTTTCTTTAATTTTAATGTGGCCGCAAAATGTAGCTATAACTTTATTTACTGAGTACTGACATCCATGCAATACCCATCCAAGTTTTGTGTACGATGCTACCGGTTGATCACGCGCACCTGTTCGTGTTTCTGTGGCTACTAATAAATGCCAGTTATCTTGGCCTATTAAGATCATTGGTCGCGCGTGTTCATAAACAAGAGTGCTATGAATGTCGTTCAAATGTTCACAATTACTTATGTCCTTAGTTTGTACAGTTTGCGGCATAATTTTAAGCCTAGTCACGGTACGCGCCGCCTCTATCTTCTGTGAGACGTTATGGTGCTTGCCTTGTATGTGGAGGCTCACGATTCGGCTTTGCTCATGCTTAACCTCCGTGCCTATGCCTTGTATCCACATAGGACTGGTTGGCCCATCTGCACCTAGGATATCTGCTACTGACGCGTCTAACAAGGTGACTGTACTTCCATCGTCTAACAAGGCATATGTATCTACACATGTATGTGGTCCGCTCAATGTGACAGGTACTATTTTTAAATACGCGCGGCGATTCTGAGGCGCAATTGTTGATACAGTTTCCCGCGCCGACGTAACGGTTTCGTGTGTGATAACGGGCGGCGTCGCCGCCGCCGGCGTCTGGGCCACGTTGTGTGTCGCCTCAACTTTACGCTCTTTATGCAACAGTTTGTGATGTTTCATGTTGCATTCTTTTATGTCACAAATAGGCGCTTTACACATAAACCTTCTATGTTTGTTTCGTAGGCATCTAAAGCATATGTTGGAGGTTTTTGCTATATCCCATCGTGTATCTATGTCTAGCTGTTTATATTCACTGCAGTCTGGTAATTTGTGGCCGTGTTGCTTGCACGCCGGGCATTGCTCGTTAGATGTTTCCTTATTCACGTTGAACGTGCGCTCTACTCTGCGCCGTTGTCGTAATCCGTTGGAGTCGTCATTACTACGTTCTGGCTGCGCATACGCGCCACACTTATCTGCCTCTTCATTCATAAACATAGATAAGCGCTTTAACTCGGGAATATCTTCAACCTTTCTATTAGCCGCGTAATCATACCATTTGTTTCTTAGTATTGGCGTTAACTTTTCTACGATACAACGCGACATTTCGGGGCTATGTAAATACTGGATTCTTTTTAGTGCTTCTACCGTACCCACCGTATTTGCTATACGGCTAGCGAAAATACATATGTCCCTAGGGTTATCATTTAATTTAGGTAATAATTTTATGTGATCTAACTCGGCTATAATCAAGGCCTCGGGCCTACCGAAACGTCTTTCTAGTGCGTCGAGAATAACCTGAGGGTCGGATTGACTAAATAATAAACAACCTACAGCTTCCTTTGCGGCGCCTCTGAGGCTCATCCTGATCCTAGCGACATTTTCTACACAGGAAAAATACGTGTGTGAGTCACAATACGCGGCCTTATAGGCTATCCACTCACCGGGTTTTCCGTCGAAGATTGGTAGCTGCTGGACGTACCTGGGGGGCTCTCTCGTGCTGCGCGCGGCTTGTGCTAGGGCCGCGGCGAGTGTCCCTACGTCTATCACTTTATCACTCACATTACCGTGTAACACTTCACTCGCGATATTGCCCTTGTTTGATTTCGCACACACACTTTCCTCGTAACCGTCGTCGTCTCGCAGCGGTTGAGCGCCTGTCGCGGCGCCGGTGTCCTTCGCTGCGTCCCTGCTGTTCCTCCCGCCGCTAACGTCGTGTGGCGGCGGTCGAGCCTCACCTCCGGGTGGCGGCGCCGGTCGCGCTAGCCACGTTCCAATCCTTACGGAGGCGAGGTCGTCCACCATGTCGTCTTCTTCACTCGAGTCAGCTTCGGCTCTGATGCGCTGGAGCTGTATTTCTTGCAGCTCTAGCTCTGCCTTCGCTTGCCTGACCTTCACTTCAGCCAGCCGCTCTCTGGCCTCCAGCTCTGCGAGGAGCTTCTTTCTCGAAGCTGTAGAACGGCGTGACCTGGTATCGCCGGGCTTGAGCGTACCATGTGTCTGCGTGGCGTCGGTGTTGGTAGTCGCAGACGACCCACTGACCGTCGCCGTAGATCCGCTTCCTTTGTCTATCACAGCGACCGAGCTCGTGTCGGATTCTGGTGCCGGGTTGCTGGCACCCGGTCCGGCGGTCACTGACGGTTCTTGCTGGGTCAGTTCTCTCCTAGAGTCTCCACTACGGCTGCGTGTTAAAACCATCCTGCTGGATCTTGAAGATTCGGCTCTCGAAGGACCAGTATGTGTAACGAGTGGACTGTATTAATGAAATTCGGAAGTACACAAGATGGTTTTATTTCTAGTAAATACACACAACATACATATTTTAGGGAATACACATTAGGTAGAGAATTTTTGGTCGACTGAGTCGCGCATTTTTTTTTTTTTTTTTTTTTTTTTTTCTGAATGGCATCTCGCAGTTCAACCTGAGGGTTGGTTACTGCTTAACCGGACAATCCTGTGGTGCCTTAAAAGTGACTTTTAGGGCCTCCAGCCAGGGCAAAAACTTATAAACTAAGTGACTACGCTAAGGGCACCCCCTGTGGGGTACGAGCCTCGGCTTAGGTCGCCACTGAGAGAGGGCAGCAAAGGGACAGGCTGGATCGGGTCTCCATTAATTAGGGGCTATTTTAAAGCTAAGGGCACAGCGACGCGGGCTGGCGCTAGCAAGGGTCGGGGGGGGGGGCGTTACGGGGTCGTCGCGAGGGACCTCGGCGGCGAGGTCGGAATGACGGTAATTTGTGTCTGTGTTTGACTAATGTGCTAGTGGCCCTATTTCTTTCTTGAAGGAGGGTAATAGCGTCATCTGGATCGGACAGGGTATGACGTGGACGACGGGTCCTGCTAATACGGGAAGGGGTATATCGGGCGGCCGCTACGACGAGCGGGTTGCGGTGTTTTTCCGCTTGATCGAAGAAGCGCTTGCAAGCGCGCTTCATGAACTGACGGATGGTCGGGAGTTTGAGATCGAGATGAAGGTTCTCGTTGCGAACATAGAACGGGGCGCCCGTTATTTTTCGCAAGAAACGGTTTTGTAAGGTTTGCATTCTGTGGAGACGGTATGCCTTTACGTGTGCGAATACAGCACAGGCGTAGGTCATGATGGGACGAATGCACGCTGTGTAGGTACGCAATTTGCACTTGAGTGACAATTTGCTACGTGCATTCAACATACAGTGAAGTCTACCTTGAGCGAAAGCGGCGCGCGAACGCGCCTGCTTTATGTGCTCCGCGAAGGTTAGGTGGCGGTCGAGAATGACTCCTAGGTATTTGGCTTGCTTCTCCCAAGGGATAGGCTCGCCGAACATGGATATCGGACTGGGAAGGGAGGGGTTGATGCGCGGTTTGGAAAACAGCACTGCCTGACTCTTAGCGGGGTTGACTGTGATTCTCCATCTCCGGAACCAAGCGCCTAGTGCGTTTGCGGAGTCTTGGAGGATGCGGGCTATGCGGACTGGGTTGGAACCAGTGTAATAGATGGCCGTGTCATCGGCGAATAAAGCCAAATGAGCCTGTCTGCTCTTTGGAATGTCACTGGTGAACAGCGTGAAAATGAGAGGGGAGACCACGGAGCCCTGGGGGACTCCAGCACGTATGGGACGTGGAGACGAGAGTGCCCCTTCGACGCGATAACGAAAGGTACGATTCGACAGAAAGTCTCGTAAGATCAGTACGAGACGATCCGGCACACCCAGTAGGTATAGCTTGTATATTAAGCCATTGTGCCAGACTTTGTCGAATGCCTTCGCTATATCGAAGAAGAGCGCACCGGTCTTCAAGCCGCGTTGGAACCCAACGCTTACATGCTCGACGATGCGGTGGACCTGTTGGACGCAGCTGTGTTCGGTACGAAAGCCGAATTGCTCGTCGGGAATGAGACTCTTAGCTTCGACATAATCTTTGAGACGCTTATAAATAAGTCTCTCGTAGATTTTGCCGAGGGTGTTGAGTAAACTAATGGGGCGATAACTAGAGGGGTCAGACTTGGGTTTGCCTGGTTTCGGAATGCCGATAACAGTGGCTTCTTTCCATGCCTGAGGAAAAATGTTATTGCTTAGAGCGCCATTGAAGATGGCGGTCATTAGCATTATCAGGGCGGCGGGTAGGAGTTTAAACACCTTATTGGTGATGCGATCAGAGCCAGGGGCTTTGCGGGGTTTCAGCCTCATGATAATATCCTGCACTTCGTCTGGGGTGACGGGGGGCAGAGGATAATCAGGGTCTTCGACGGGGGGAAGGGAGGCTCTACGTTCAACTTCAGCATCGACCTTGGAGAGGTGCGCTTGGTCTACTGGTAGGGAACTAGGAGAGCATTGTGACTCAAGGCTGTCGGCTAGGCACTCAGCCTTTTCATCGTTATCGAAAGCGACGGTTTTGTCGGGTCGAACTAGGGGGGGCATGGAGGCCTCGTTAGAGGAACGAAGTGACCTCTGCAACTGCCAGAAGGCTAGGTGCGTGGGCTCTAGTTCGCTAAGCGTCTTGTCCCAACGGTTTGAGCGCCACTCCGCAATGCGTTCCTTTACAGCACGCTGTAGGGAACGCATGTGGGCTTTGTTCGCATCGCAGGGGAAGGCGCTATATGCACGGACAGCAGCGTTCTTCTCGGTCAACAATTCACGCACATCATCTGGTAGTTTCCAGCGATGATCACTCATCGCCGGAACCTCCCTTGAACAATCGTTCAAGACAGATTGCACGTGACTTGTGAACGAGTCGATCGCGGCCGTCGTGTCTGCGACTGTCACCAAGTGGTCGGGTATGGCGTCCAAGTCTGGCGACGTGGTGGATTGTAGGCTTTCGCTTACTTTCCTCCAGTCAGTTATAACTTGTGTCGGTAGGGGCTGACTGGGGTCAGCAGGGCCGGTACGAGAATTTAATTCCATGACCACAGGCCGGTGATCTGAGGTGAGCTCGTGTAGCGTTTCAATGGAATGCAAACGGAGGTTCACATTCTTGAGCAGCGCTATATCGAGGATGTCGGGACGATGGTTGGGGTCATGGGGGAAATGAGTGGGAGTCATCGGGGCGATGACATCGAAGTTAAGGGAGGAACAGAGGTGGAACAGGGTCCTACCTCTAGTGTTGGTCGTGTTGCTATTCCACGCGGGATGTTTGGCATTGAGGTCACCCGCCAGTAAGACGGAGTCACCTAGGCCAAGAAGGACGGTGAGATCATCCTTGAGGAGGATGGGGTCCTCCGATGGAAGTGGAGGGACATAGACGGAGACAATGAATAACGGCTGATGACCGGTCATGCCGAGCCGACAGACTGAGACCTCTAGGAGGGAGAGGGGAGGAGGGTCCATAGGGGAGCAGTAGAGGGACTTTTTGTAATAAATAAGGGTGCCACCCCTATGATAGCGGGTCCTATCGTTGCGAACTAAACTATAGTTGGCAATTTTAGGGTCCCGGTGATACGGCTTGAGAAAGGACTCCTGGACAAGGAGTAAGTCGAGCTGATGGTCGCGGAGAAAGGTAGCGATCTCATCACGTTGATTGGTAATGCCATTGGCATTGAAGAAGCCTAACTTTAGGGAACGAGGTTTGAAGGTTCTTTGCCTCTCGTTGTTCATTGGAACTAATAGGGGTATAGAACTTCGAGGGCTTGCGTAACCTCTGGGTACGCTTGGAAGCAAGCATTAAGCTTGAAGATGTCGCCTCGGCTGGCGATGATGTCCCTAGCCATCAATTTGGTGGCGGGGTTTCTGTACACCTGGAAGGCGAGGTGCACGGTGCGAACTTCTTCTTCCGTAGGAAGATCGATGGGACGCACAGCCGCCGGAGCCGTGGGAACGGCGGGGGCGGGGGCGGCCTTGAGAGGCGCGGGGGCGACCTTTAGAGGAGCCGCGGGCACGGGGGCCAGTGGGGGCGCAGGGACCGCGAGGTCCATTAGCGCCGGGATGGGGGCGGCTTGAGGCTTAGCCATCAGGGCCGGGAAGGCACGCTGATGGTTCAGCGAATTCCAGGGCGAGGGCCTCTGGGGGCTGAGACGCTGAGGCATCTCCGTTGACGGAACCTTCACCACAGAAGGTGACTCCCTTTGCTGGCGAGCGTTAGCACGCTTGGCCAGTTTGGGGGAAGATGTCTTGGGGGCCTTTGGGCAGCCACGGTAGTTGGCTGGGTGGCCGGACTGACCGCAGAGCACACAGCTCGGAGGCTCAGAGCAGAGCTCGCGGTCCTTGGGGCGAGTGCAGTCTGCAGTGCCATGCTCCCCTAGACACTTGACGCATCTGGGGGTGGCAAAGCAGTTGGACTGCGCATGCCCGTACAGTTGGCAGCGATGGCACTGCCCAACTGTGGCGGTCTTGTGGGGCTTCTCGATGGAGATGCCCGACAGGTGGCACACGGACTTCACTTTGAAAATAGGGTGATGTCCGTCGGTATGTTCGCATACGACAAGTACACTGTCGTACGCGACAGCCCCTCTCGCTTTGTGTAAGCGATGGACGGCTAGCACGGGGATGCCCTGCGACACAAGGTCATTTAGGACCTCCTCCGGGGAGATCTCCTTAGGCACCCTCCGAATGATAACCCGAGTGGGCTTGTCCTCGGGCAAGGAGTAGGTATGGAACGAAATGTTCCTTACCTTAAGGAGTGTGGTTAATTCCCTATAGTCATTAGACAAGGGGACGGACACTTTGATGCCCTGCTGGGTCGCACGGGCATTTGAAAACCGGATTTTTCGCTCGTTACAGAGCTTGGACACCTCTGTCCACTTCGCCTTATCTTGTATGAAGATAGGCGGGGGCGCTGACCTCTTCTTTGAGGCCGACTGGGAGGCGGGCATAGGGGTAGAGGGTCGGCTAGACGTGCTAGCTACCGGTCCAGAAGCAGGGGGGGGTGTGGGGGGGGGAGAGGGGCAACGACTCCGAAGCGGAGGGAACGGGGGGCGGGGTTTCGGCCACCACCTTTTTGGCCTTGGAGGCCTTGGAAGAGGGTTTCCCCTTCTTCCTCTTTCCACCACTGCCGACGGGTATGTAACCATCGTCGGAGGCAGATGAAAACGCCACCGACTCATCCTCAGAGTCGGATGGCGGCGGTGAGTTGTGCGGACCTGACGTGTCCATGCACATATCGACGGGGGCTCTAGGGGCCGGAATGCCCTGGTCTGCAGCGGGCGGAGACAGTGGGCTGTCACTGTCGCTGAATGCGGCGACGCATTCATTATCAGAACTTTGTTGCGACGCAACAAAGTTATTAAAACTAGCCGCAAACACGGCATCCTTCATCAGGAAGGATTTGACGTACGCGAGAATCATCGCGTCCGTCATGTTGAGTGAAATTACGTAGGTAAGTACCTACGTAAGCCACAAAAACTAAAAAGGATAATAAAAATATTTCCCCAAAAATTTACCTCGATCGGGGTAATTTTTCGGGGAGAAATTAATTTCGGGGAGAAAAACCGGGGAGCCAAAATTTATCCGAGGAAAAATTTTGGTCCGAAAACTATGTGGAAAAGGGATGGGAGAACTAAGCTCCTAACAGCCCCGAGGTGACACGTAAACGTGCGCCCCTCGGGCAGACAGTCCCCTTAAAACTAACCTCCCGTGTGGCTTTCCTATAGCTTTGCCGACGAGAAGAAAGACACAAACAAACTCGCCAGCTGCTAAGCTGTCTGTTTGGCCAGAGGGGCCTTAAATGAAATACCTAACTCCCCGGGTGGGAGAGCCCGGGGATGTGTACCCTCCCTGAAGGGATACTCAGGGAGGTGAGTACCTAATGTGAGCCCTAAGCTAGTATACCTACCGCCAATCTTATTGTGCGGTAGGGCCCTGTGGGTCTTGCGACCGATCCGGGCCGCTGGGGTAGACACACCCAGACGTCCCGGGTGCAGCTGTGGACAAACGGGGTAAGAAAACTACCAGACCGCGACTAGGAGTCCCCCCAAGGCCGCGGTCGGAGCCCTTCCAATTAACTGCTTTCCCCTGAAGGGGGTCAGCGGGTGAGTTGGGTCACCACCCACTTGGGTTCGTTAACACCGCTAGGTATCCCCCAAGTACCACCTAAAAACAGTGGATTTTAACCCTTAAGGGGCCAACCGTCGACCGAATGCGCGCGAAACGCGATCGTAGTAAACACAGTTACGAGTGAACACGTCACACTCGTAACCGGTCTGCTACGACGTAGCCGAGCACGTAGCAGTGCTACGCGGAGGCGGTGCTTGGCGCCAGCGGCGGCCTAAGCCGGTGGAGGTGTCGCACGGTGCGGCGGCGGGGTCCTGTGCGGCAGGCGCGACAGGGGAGCGGGTGGCGCGGGGGCGCGGGTGCGTTCGGAGCGTAGCAAGAGAGCGCGTGGGCTCTCGGCAGCGTCGGAAAGCGGAATGTCTCGAGTCGCGCATTGCCAGGGTCCGCGCTTTTATATACACCCCGCGGGGGGCGCGAATCGGCCATATTTTCTTTTTGGCGTTGACCAATGGCAACGCGCGAAGCGACGGAGCGGCGTGAACAAGTTTATACTTGTTGCCAGGCACGTGGCTCCGTCGGCTTTCATAATATAAGTACCTAACTAACTAACATTAGCAGGCGGCGCTAAATTACACTGCTGTCGTGCACAGTATGCTTGTCTTCATAATTTTTTTTATCTTGGTTTTTTGTCCGTCAGAGGGCGCCGCATTGGATTCGGTGACACGTCATATAGCCTATAACCAGCGGACGATCAGGACGCTTCTAACGATACCTCATTTGTTCAGTTCTGATAAGTAGTTTAGGAGCTATGAGCGAACAGATGAACATACATACATACATACATAGCCTGTCAAAATCATAACCCTCCTTTGGCTTTGCCGTAGTCGGGTAAAAAAATGCATGGGAATCATTTGAGTTCATGTGAGGAACCACGCCTTATTTACAATGTCAGGTGGATCGTTCGTGAATGAACCATCTGTGCGTTGCGATTACCATAGGTACATATTATTTACTAGGTATAATTATTATTTTCGACTAGCTTTTGCCCGCTACTTCGTCTGCGTGAATATCGGTTATCGCGAATGCGGATGAAATCGCGGATTGAAAGGTAGCCTATGTCCTTCCCCAGGGTTCAAGCTATCTTCATGTCAAATTTCATTAAAATCGGTTCAGCCGTTTCATCGTGAAAGCGTAATAGACAGAGTTACTTTCGCATTTATAATATTACTAGCTTTTGCCCGCGACTTCGACCGCGTGAATGTCGGTTATCGCGGATGCAGGCGAAGTCAGGGATTAAAAAGAACCCTATGTCCTTCCCTAGGGTTCAAGCTATTTTCATACCAAATTTCATCAAAATCGGTTCAGCCGTTTCATCGTGAAAGTGTAACAGACAGAGTTACTTTCGCATTTATAATATTAAAGTATGGAGTATGGATAAGTAGGATAGTAGAATAGTATATGTTATGGATAGTATGGATTAATCATTTTAACCGTTATCAAAACTCACAACAGCAGCATCTAATGTTTCTCTTCCATCAGGTCCCTGCGCCCAGCCGGGCATCAATGGTTCTGATTTTCGACGTTGTATTTCAATCTGAAAGTGAATTCAAAATAATGAACTACTATAACACACTACATTAAGGTAACCGATCACGAATTCGAATTTCATTTTACTGAAAACTATTGAACGACGCCTTTTTGCTATATGCATTACTTATTTGACATATTTTTAGATCATCGAAGCATTAAGTGTCATTTTCGTGACTTACTAGAATGTCCGGGCTTTTACAGTAACATATACACTTAAGTCCGTATGGTGTCGGACGTAAAGAATGGCACCATCCCATATCTTCCCGTGGGTGTCGTACGAGGCGACTAAGGGACTCACCAAAGAATGGGCAGCAGCGTTCTGTGCGTTTGTAACAACTATACTGCGATCGCAAACCCGCCTGCCAAGCGTGGCGATTATGGCAACCCCCCCCCCCCTTTGGGGGAGGCCTATGTCCAGCAGTGGACGTATTTCGGCTGAAGTGAGTAAGTGAGCGATATACACATAATAGCTACCTACGATGGAGAAGATAGGTTCTCGAGTGACGACCACGAACCGGAGGACGCAGCGTTCGTAGGCCTTCCACCAGAAGGACCAATGACATCGTCAAGGTCGCGGGTAACCCGTGGATGCAAGCGGTAAAATGACTTTGTTCAACAGTGAACTTCTTGCGGCTGATGATAAGCTACCTACGACCGCGAATAGCATATAATGTGAAGTAAATTTATAGTCGATTTACCTTGCCTAAAGCAACTGCAGTAGTAGCCATATGGAAGTAGAAGTGTTCATCACTGTGACCTCTTGCTAGGACAGCAATGGGATTAGTGCCCAATGCAGTCTGGAAACCAAGATATAATCGCATCAGTACCTCTGCTGTCTGTATCGTAGGTATGTATGATAAACTTAAGTACTAAGTGGCAACAAGAGTTTTGTGGCGGCAAATTTACAAAGTGGGTTTAATAGTACTAATGCCAGCCCTTCAGGCTATCCCAAACTGTAAAATTTTCCCAAATGAATATGAACCTTTTTATAATAATCTTTAGTAATAAAGCTGAAAATGTATCAAATAAATTTGACAGATTGTTGTCAAACTACATGTCGTGTTTGTCGGGCATGCCACCGACCGGGAGAATCAATCCGATACATAATCTCTGGGTGCTCTCGTCTGGCTAACGGAGACTACTTGCATAGACATAACCTTGTAGCTACGATTATCCACCAGCAACTTGCTCTTAAATACAGGCTTGTGGAGTCGGAAGTACCGTACTACAGGTATGTGCCCGACCCAGTTCTTGAAAATGGCAATATCACGATGTATTGGGATCGATGTATCACCACTATGTCAGGCCTATTGGCAACAATAGTCCTGTCAGAGATTAGAGCGTCGCGCAACGATTGTTGACATAGCGGTTCCGCATGACGAGAACCTCGTGAAAACTGAGAAAGACAAACAAATTAAGTATCTTGACTTGGCTCGCGAGGTTGTCGACATGTGGGATGTGAATACAGCAGTCATTGTGCCGATAGTCTTTACGGCCAATGGAATAATTTCCAAGAGCCTCGACCAACATCTGAGGAGGCTCTCGTTGGGCAGCTGGTTCAAGGATTTGATACCGAAAGCGGTACTCCTGGACACGGCGCGTATTGTTAGGAGATTCCTCTCTCTGGAGCCCTGCCCACCGGTAGCTTGGACCCTGTTCCCGATACCGGTGGGCTACTATTTTTTATATTTTCAAATGTTTTTGTTTTTTTATCAATATTTAAAAATATAATTATATATGTATAATTGTGTAAATTTATATATGTATAATTATATAGGTACAATGAATAAATGAAAATAATAATAATAATAATATTTTATTGATACAAGTCCTTACAATATGCTTAATATCTAGCTATGGTTTCCAATGATTAAAGGCGTTCAAGAAATGAAACCCTGCCTCTTAAACTAGGAATACCTGTAACTTAGGAGTCAGTGTTCTACTGCTACTTGGAACACTATTTACCCTTATAAATTAAGAGCTGTTAGGCTGATATTATATAATAAGAACATTGTAGTTATAAAAGAGAAAACAAATGAGAGTTGAAATTAATAAAAAGTAAAATGACTGACTGTGGCACTCAGAGACGTGACTTAATTATAATGAACCATTAACTTTAATTGGCCAACATAACTACATCTCAATAACAAAATATTGTTGACTGACAGCGTTCCAAGTTATGTTGGTCAATTAAAGTTAATGATTCATTATTATTAAGTGACGTCTCTGAGTGTGGCAGTGAAACATTGTTTCGGTAAATGTGACTGGAACTGTGTGTTTTGTGTTGTGTGAGTGAGATATATGGTGCCTATGTATGCAATGTGGTGGAGTGTGAGTCTGTGTTTGAGTTAGCACGAGCTGGTATTTTCTGATAATAAAGTGGTTGACTGTTGTACAGTTGTGTTTGGAATGATGTTATGAGTTATGTCCGAGTGGTAAGTAGTTCCTCAGTTTGAGCGTAGTCTAGGGGGTTGATGTTCCTCATCTTAACCTTTGCTTCGTGTATGTTTAGACTTGCTATTTTTGTGGTCTTATTAATATTTCTATTTACAAGAGAGCTCAACACGTAGAGCTGCCTTCTGGCGAAGGCAGTTCTATGACTAGGGGTTGGGCAAACTATTCTTTGACCACGCTTGTTTGAGTCTGGTGACGGTATTTGTCTGTGTTTCCAAAGAGTGGTTCTGAGTAAAAATAGCTGTCTCACAGTTAAAAGAGCCGTTGAGCTCGGTATAAAGCTGATGAGTTGGATAGCGAAAAGGCTTATGCAACATAACCTTAAGCACTGCTCTCTGGGCACGCTTTAACTCAAGGAATTTAGTTTTGGCTGATCCACCCCAAGCTAGAATGCAATAACCGATGATGGACTGGCAAAGTGCAGTGTACACCATTTTCAGGGTCTCCAAGTCAGCCGAATGCCTTAATGACTTGAAGAGGTGGATTGTCTTCCTGACTTTGCTGGCAGTAGACTCTACATGCTTGTTCCACTTCAGTCCATCATCGATTAACAGGCCCAGATATTTGACTGATGTTACTGAAGGGAGTGTAAGGCAAGAGCAGGTCGAAGTGTCCAGACAAGTGTGAGCTCTAATTGAGTATGTGCTTGGGGGTTTCATACTTACTTGAATGAAAAATGGGATGTAGTTGGTTTTTTGTAGGTTCAGGGTAAGTAGATTTTTGCAAAGCCATTCCATGACAAGTTTCAGGGATTCTTCAGCATTATTTTTCACCTCAGCCCAGTTTTTCCCATGTACTATAATGGCCGTGTCATCAGCATAGGTAAATATGTCAGCAGTTAGTAAAGAAAGGGTGCACAAGTCATTAATGTAGATAAGGAAGAGCGTTGGGCCGACGACACTGCCCTGCGGAACTCCGTATGATATTATCTCATCAGTACTGACATGCGATCCTATCTTGACACAGATTTTTCGGTCTATCAAGTAGCTCTTGAAGAGATCATGAACTATGCCTCGTATGCCAATATCGTGGAGCTTGGACAGAAGGGTGGGACTGACTGACAGACTGTGTCAAAAGCTTTTGTTAAGTCAAGGAATGGACCCAGGCATCTTTGTTGATTATCTAGCTTCCTAGCCACAGGTTCTGCAGCACATAGAATTCACATTCATAACAAATGGAAGAACTTATTTTTCTAAAGTTGATCGGGTTGCATATAATAATAATAATAATAATAATATGTGAGGACATTTTCACACACGGCCATCTGACCCCAAACTAGGGAGACCCTGTACTATGGGTGTCAGACAGCTGATATACATACACAAATACTTTTATAATATGAATATTATCTAGGACCAAAGTACCCATCAAGACGGATCAAACGAGTCCAAACTCGATGGGATTGTGTAGTTTTATTACGGACTTCCTGTGGCCATCTTCTAGCTCCATCATCTGACCCTGGACATTATCAAGATACAAAGTATTCGTCAAGACAAATCATACGAGCTCAAACTCGATGCGATTACGTCGTTTTATTACGCAGATCCTATGGCCACCTTCTATATTCGTCATCAGATCAGCTCCATGTCATCATGTTATTGCATTGTCATGCGATATACTTATTCTGGAAGAATGGCGCGCCATGGAGAAGGCTTATGTCCAACAGTGAACCAAAAGTAAGCTTGAAGTGATGATGGTGATGGTGATACATATTCGTGCAAAATTTCAGCTCAGTCGGGAACCGGAAAGTGTGTCAAATTTAACTTACAAGATTTCATTACATATTCATGACAACGGGACAGGTTAAAATAAATAAAAGCTTGTAAAATGATAAAGAGTCAAAAATAATATAAAAATAAATAAAATAGTAAGTAAGAGCTACATTAAGGGTAAAATAACAATTACGACTGTCTGCAACGGTTACGAAAATTGGCACAAAGACGGTCGACGCCAGGTCGGGCTCCTGTTCCTGTCTAGGAACCTAACCAAACCGAACCTCGGGGTGCCCCTGACGTCAACCTAAATCAACCTATTTTTTTTTTTTTTCAAAAGAGGAATTCCTTTTTAGTCAGAAAAAAGTTGCCTATAATTTATTCTGACAGAAAAATAATCTGACGAATGTGTACCTCTCGGCCATAGCCACAATAACATACTTACAACGAAAAAGCCTTCATATCTGTATTCTGTTACGACTGACCTTTCGACTTCTTGTAGGTGCCATTAAAGGTGAGGTGTTGCATGCGTTAATGCCTATCATTCCCA
The DNA here is from genome assembly GCA_947361185.1 of Charanyca ferruginea. Lineage (NCBI taxonomy): Eukaryota > Metazoa > Arthropoda > Insecta > Lepidoptera > Noctuidae > Charanyca > Charanyca ferruginea. The sequence goes on along the minus strand of OX376069.1, from coordinate 20,428,614 downwards.
CATCAGATGCCTTTTGAGACCAGTAAGCGTTCATGCCGTTATGATTTGCACCTACAATTTTTTTTAGCTTTTAGATGTAAATGGTTAGTGAGAATCTGCCTTAAACAATTAAACAAACACACAGACATTAAACATTCTATTCTTCTTCTATTATTAACAGATAATAATTTAATTAGTAGCCGACATACCTGCTCGTCTACAATAAAATATCAACTTATAAAAAAAAACACCAATGGCTAATATTTCGGAAAAAAACAGTGGCAAAATACATTTAAGGAATTTTTGTAAAATGAGGCAGTTCCTTCAGTAGGTAGGGAATAATGTTTTGGGAACTGTGTGGGTAGTGTGTAGGGGCCACCAGAAAAGCATTGAGGCAATGAAGCTCAACGAGTCCGGAGAAACGATTGCACTGTTTAGGAACCCACAACGAAATTAATCAGAATCAGAACAGCGAAGAAGTAAGAAAATAATTTCCATTGAATGACATGTAACCTCTAACTGTGACCCATCCTATTCCTGCTTGACGAGCCTTGGCTATGGCTATATCCATGGCAAAGTGGCTGGAAGTGGCCCCCAGCGTCATGTTCGCATCAACCCATGCTGTTACCAGCGACTCTTTCAATATCTTCGGTTTGTTGTTAGGCTTGCATGTACCTTCCTGGATGTCGGTCACGTACAATGCTGGAAATTAAAAAAAAATACTTTAAGGATCTCGCGCAGGCTTTAAGAAAATAGGTACAATGATAATTGTAGGTTAAGGTCATAGCAGATAGCGCAGGAATGTTTAAAGATTTTTCAATAACGAATTGATCATCATCATCTTCCGGTCCTTGTCTATTGTTACTTGGGGTCGGCGCAACACGTTCTTTTCTTCCATCCTGTCCTGTTAACCGTCACAATATTACTGACTCCATTGTCTCTCATATCATTTTCCACACAATCGATTAACTTTTCTTCGGCTTTCCTTTCTCTTTGAGTTATGATCATAACTCTTTTGGTCACATATGTTTTATACCGCCTCTTCACATGCCCCATATCCAGGAACTGTAGGTCGGTTCTGTAAAATTCAAACAACAACTCGCATCTCACATCGCTATTCACTCTCACTTCGCATACTGTTCAAAATGACCTTGATGTATTTGACACTTTGAATCGGGTTTGAGTGCGAAGTGAGCGTCGAAGTGACGGGGAAATTACCTTACAGAATGCCACTTCTTACGTCGTCAATTTAGTTCAACTCGCTGACACACTCGCAAGGGTGACGCTCGTGTAAATTCGAATTATCAACCGAGTTTTTAGAATGCCAATCAAGAAATACACAGCGGTTTCAGATTCGAAGTTTAGAATGAGGTCTTACAGAATCACACCCCTGATAATGAAATACAAAATACAAAACATAGCTCAAATTACATACAAGATGATTCAGTGCGGTATACATTCGCGTACCGTAGGTCACTCGCAGCCTCTTCGGGCATGCTCAAGCGTGAGTTTTAAGAATCAATTGCAGCAACACAATGGGTAAATACTACACATGAATATAGCTTGAACCCAGGGAAAGGACAAAGGCTCCTTTTCAATAAGCGGTTTATAACCAGTGTGTGTTGCCAGTGTTGACCTATGGTACAGAAACATGGTCCTTAGCTACTAGCCTCCTACAGAAGCTCTGGCAATGGAGCAATGGAGAGAGTTATGCTCGGAGTTTCTTTGCGCGATAAAATCCGGAACGAGGAAATCCGCCGAAGAACTAAGGCCACCGACAAAGCTCTCAGAATTTTGCAAGTTGAAGTGGAAATGGGCAGGCCACATCGCTCAAAGAACCGACAACCATTGGGGATGATAGGTTTTCGAGTGGCGACCACGAACCGGGAGACGCAGCGTTGCTAGACCTCCCACCAGGTGGACCGACGACATCGTTATGGTCGTGGGTAACCGGTGGATGCAAGCGGCAGGTTTCCGCTCATTGGCGTTCTATTGGGGAGGCCCTTGTTCAACAGTGGATGTCTTCCGGCTGATGATGATGATGATGATTTTAAATGTGAAAGTTTGTGAGGATGAATGGATGCTTGTAACTCATTGAGTTGTTACTCTTTAACGCTTAAACGGCTAAACTGATTTTGATGAAATTTTCACGCTTAAACGGATAATGTCGTTAGCAGTGTAGTCTCCTATTAATTAATAAGTGTTCAGATTATGTTTTATTTACTTCTGTTTATTGTCCGTAATAAAATAAACAGAATTAGCTAACATATAAAATTGATCTGAATTCACACCTATGACGTATTTATTTATTCCGTTTTTGTGTTCCGCTGGGATGATTTAAGACATGCTCATTTCGGCCAGAAGCTGTCAAGTTTACGACGAATTATGAGAATGATTAAATTAGTAAGAATGATACATCAGGACCACCACCATCCTTATTGTCTACTCACTTATCCTGCTAAGGCCATGACTAGGGTGTCCTATCTTGTCGGCCTCGATGAGCAGCTTGGCCTGTTGTAAGGCCGGCTTGGATCCAGCACCGGCTGCCTTTAAGCAGTCAACCATGAAGCGCAAAGATTCACTCGTTGCCACTTTCGCCATGGTAGCCGAAACTGTAGCAAACGTGGTATTACATTAATAGTCGTAAGACGCAATTCAACGAATTATAATAACAATAACAGATGCTGTCTACACTGTATTTTACTTTGTGAATTATTGTTCTTCCACACAACAATTATATTTGACGATACGATTGTAATAGTAAAACAAGTATTATTTTTAAAAATGGTCATTTTTCTGCAGCCAATGGTGTCATTTTATAAGGAAAATACAATGATTTTGATTTACTCTTTCAGCACACTTAAATGGATTCAAACGGAAGTCAATGTCTTGCTATGTTATTCTGTAAGAACTCACCCCCGTTGTCACTTCTGATTCCGCGGTGAAAACTGTTTTCGGTAGTCTGTAACTCGATAGCTAGTAAAAACTACGCTAGCGCCACTGAGTGACAACATAGGTGAAGCAAACTATTATTACGTTACTATTTTAGCGAATACCAAATACTTTTCACTTCAGTTAAGTGAAATCGGAAATGAGATAGGATTCGAATTCGCGAGTGAATTCTTACAGAATTGCACTGCTGTAGGTCGATTCTGTAAAATTCAAACAACAACTCGCATCTCACATCGCTATTCACTCTCATTTCGCATAAGGTTCAAAATGACCTTGATATATTTGACACTTTGAATCGGGTTCGAGTGCGAAGTGACGGAGATATTACCTTACAGAATGCCACTTCTTACGTCATCTAATACTTTATCTGTCAAAATCTCCCTGTCAATTTAGTTCAACTCGCTGACACACTCGCAAGGGTGGCGAAAAAAAAAACGAAAAAAACGAACCGAAATTCAAATTATCAACCGAGTTTTTAAATGCCAATCAAGAAACTCCCAGCAGATTCAGATACTAAGTATAGAATGAGGTCTTACAGAATCACACTCCAGGATAGAAGGGTCCGTAAATCGCTGACGGCATATCGAATGCATCACCCACGATCATCTGTGATGAGATTGTATATATCCCGCGGAAGTGTGGAGGTCGTGGCTTCTTAAATGCTAAGACCCTCCACAACCGAGAGATATGCAGTCTCAGAGATGTGATTACAGTGATTCTTGGCTAAAGACCGACCGACCGACCGACTTGGTCGTGCCGACCGTGGCATCACTTTGGGCCCTATCAGAATATCAGCGCTGTGACATTTTTAAATGTTACAGCACAATGCTGAGATAGGGGCCTTTTGGCATCGTACAGGACCGATTCGTTTCTTATTTTTTATTTTGTAATAATATTAAACCTTGTTGTTATTTGTGTGTTTCGTCCTGTGCGGGCTAATAAATGCTTTTTCTTTCTTTCTTTCTTTAAAGAGAATTGGCGCAAGTCTGTAATGCTTGAGACTAACGATTAAATGTACCTATGAGTGACGAGGTATGGAAGAGTTTCACAGAAAGTTTTTCCGGGACCTGCATGGGCCCATGAGGATTTCTTCTTAATTTATGTATCCTAGCTACGATTCAGGAACCAAAGGTTTATCTATGCATTTATGAACGAAGTTATTTTGACGAATAACTACCGGAGATGTATTGCAAAGGATGGCACAGTTGACATTGCAACCGGTCGGAAGAATCAAACATTATATCTCGGCGTGTTCTCGTCTATTTAACGAAGAGTACTGGTATAGGCACAACGTTGTGACCAGCAACTTGCTCTGAAATACAATTTCGTGGAATCGGAAATACCGTCCTGCAGGTCCGTCCCAGTTCTCTAAAATGGCCATATCACATTGTATCCATCATCATTGACTTTTAGAATGTTACAGCACCATGCTGAGATAGAGCCTTTTGGCCTCATACAGGACCAACTTTCGTTTTCTTGTTTTATTTTGTTTTAGTGTGTTTCTGTCCTGGGGGGCGAATAAATTATTTTTCTTTCTTTCTTTCTTTTCTTTCTTTATAGCCAGTAAACCTAATGTTGCCGTATAGGATCGACTGGATAGTCGCGCAGTGATTGTTGATATAGCAATTCTGCATGACGTGTATCTCGTGAATACCGAGTAAGATTAGCAGATAAAGTATCTTGACTTGGCCCACGAGGTTGTCAACGTGTGGGATGTGGACTAAACGATGAATGTGCCGATAGTTGTCATAGCCAATGGATTAATAGTCAAGAGCCTCGAGCAACATGTAAGTCTAAGAACTCACGATGCGGTTATCACCCGCGTCCGCCGCAGTTACCGGCCCGCAGCTTCTGTAGAATGCAGATATATATTATTATGTAAAAGTCTAAAACACATTTCATGACGCGGTTTACGCCCGCGGTGTGCGCGGCTGTTTGTGGCTCCCGCTGCACCGGTGGGCAACTAGTAGAAGAATCGCTCCCGAAGCTTCGGCGCGTAACACCCGCGAGCTCTGCGGTCGGTTGGCGGGCGACCGCAGTAGCCAACGGGGGTACAGAAATCCGACGCCATTTTACAGTGACTTGTTATTACTCGCGGCGCCGTGACGTGTCTGTGCACATTTGTCAACAAACTTTAGAAAATGGATATTGAAGTCGATCTATTAATAATTTTTGTGCAAGAAAGCTACGTGCCCGTCTTGCAACCACACGTCTTGCGATAATCGCCCGCCAAGTCTGCGGGCGATAATCGGAACCGCACAGAACTCCGCCCCCGTAAGTTTGCGCTAATCTTCCAGCGCAGCGGGCGGGGGCGAAAACCGCATCGTGAGTTCTTAGCCCAAGGAGGCTCTTGTTAGGCGTCTGGATCAAGGGTTTGATTTAGAAGGCAGTACTCCTAGACACAACCCCCATTGTTAGCAGGATACATTTTATTTTTTATTTTTATATGTATAACAGACGTAAATGCTAATGTACTGACTCAAAATCAATGGGATACATATTCTGCCATACACCTGAGGTACCGGTAAAATGCTGTCGTTCCTGCGAATGTTCGACGCTGTGTTCGACTGTATGTCAGATCTGCTGATGTGTCTTTGCTCGATGAAATGTTACACAAATTCGCTTGTTGGTTTGTAAAATCAAGTTTTAGCACAGCGTCGAGTGTCGTGCCCAATGAGCGGCGCGATATTATGCTGCAAGTGAATGCTCATACTCATAACTAAAACCTGGATTGACTGGAACGTTTGGTGCACAAGACGGCTACAGATCGAATGACCGAAGCCTCTCGCACTTCGAAGACCCAATGCACCAGTACGTGTCACGGTGCACCAGTGCTATGGGCGTCTCCTCTATTATAATTACTTCGTGGTTTAAACGATGCAAATCATTGATTGCTTCAAATTTACTGTATGCTACTCGCGCTGAACTTGCATTGTGTAAATGAGGCTTCAAAGGTGATATTCTATTCCATAGCTACTTTTCTGCTTTTCCAAGTGACCCATAAATCAATAAACAAGTACCTATTACTTACCTTTAATCATCGATAATTATATGAACAGTAGAATAAAGTACTCATTTTAACACACCTTTTGCAGCGTATTAATATATCATTTAAAATATTCAGCTCCAACTCTTCAATTGTAGCTTTTGTAGCAGTATTATTACAAAATAAATTGTCTGTGTTTATATAATTTATTTATTATTGTTTTTAGTGATTTTTTTACTTGTTTTTTGCTTAAAGCGTTTGACAGACAGGTGTTAAAAAGCATAGAGAAGAGAAGAGTATACTTACCATACAAGCCAGACACCTCATAACTAATAGTCAGTCATAAACATTACTATGCCCAAAAATGTTCAAACAACACTTTCAACTATCTATTCTCTGTTGATCTTCAATCTATATAATCCTAGCACTTTGCCCGCGACATTGCCAGTTTGATAATGCAATATATCCTATGTTACTCAATGATAATGTAGCGTTCGATCAGTGAAATAATTTTGTATGTTTGTAACTCAGACCAATAAAAAAGTAAAGACGGAGTAGTAAACAATCGCGACGAAAAAGAGTGATTAAAGTCGGCTATGTGTGCGTAAGCGCTCGGGGTACGATATCGTAGATTTACACTTGTGTGCTGGGGTGTGATTCTTTAAGACCTCATTCTAAACTTCGAATCTGATTCCGCTGTGAGTTTCTTGATTGGCATTCTAAAAACTCGGTTTATAATTCGAATTTACGCTAGCGCCACCCTTGCGAGCGTGTCAGCGAGTTGAACTAAATTGACAGGGAGATTTTGACAGATAAATTATGAGATGACATAAGAAGTGGCATTCTGTAAGGTAATTTCCCCGTCACTTCGACGCTCACTTCGCACTCGAACCCGATTCAAAGTGTCAAATATATCAAGGTCATTTTGAACCTTATGCGAAATGAGAGTGAATAGCGATGTAAGAGGCGAGTTGTTGTTTGAATTTTACAGAATCGATATACTGGAGAATAATGTTGCAAGCGCTGTGCTGCGTCTCCCAAGTGCGAGAGATATACACTGCTAAAAAAGTTTTATTATTAGGTAGTATTGTGTTTTATTTCTCTTGGTTCTATGAATTGAAAGGTAATTAAGTTATTAAACTTAATTACCTTTACCTTGAATACCTCGTTAGAGGCATTTATTTTCATATTATGAACAATTATTAATATAACAAAACGCACAAAGCTTACTTATTTTAGAAGAACTAACTCATGCCTAATGTTAATCTGATTAAAAACACAGTTTTTACGGGTCCGAACAAAAATCATAACTTCCCTTATTTTGGAAAAAGACAATATTCATAACTTGCAACACTGACACAATACCGTCTCGAATTCATGTTCCAAGAAATTACGGCTATTTTGGGAAAAGACTATTCATAACTTGCAACACTGACCCAATACCGTCTCGAATTCATGTTCCAAGCGTAGTGATTATATACTCTTTGGTTCCAAGAAATTACGTCAAACATTTTGCGATTTTTTTTAAACTATACCAGTGAACTATACAGAAAATCCGTTACAGACCTACTTTTGAAAAGTAATCCCTTTAGACTTATTTTGAAAACGTGAATTGTTTTTGCACCGGTTTATGATTATGACACAGGACGGCATAATTTCGCAATTTTAATTTTACCAGAACTACGTCATGCACTCTCAGTCACTTGCACAGACTACCGAGCGGCCGTCTTCATAATTCATATCACCAAATCACAAAGTACCTAAGGTTGCGGCGCGACTTTATATTTTGTGACCAAATCGTCTTCATATTACTTGCCACACTAGAGCGCAATGTTCCGTCAATGCCCTTTTTATTGGTCCAGTTTCAGTGGTTTTATTTCAAAAATTCTTTCAGATCTCTAAAAAAAGGATTTAATAAGTTTGAGTTTCAAACAAAGAATTATTTAATGTCTTTGTTCAGGGAGTCAGTCAAAGACTTTATGCTTCATATTCACTAGACGACAAATTAATGTCCAGCATCACGTGTCGCTATGATAGATATATCTTACGAAGTCAGGTGACATTGGGGGATATCGACTGACGGTGCGTCGCCAGACAACTTGTCTTGCAACAGGGACAAGTCAGGCGATGTTGTCAGACTTGTCGTGCGATGTCGGACGACGTCTCTAGCGACGCATGCCGCGGAACATTTTGCCCCCTAGGAAATACACTTCGATCTCACAATACTCAACGTCGTTGAAGAAAACAAAGTTCCTAATTAAATATTTTTTTTATGAAGAAGACTCATTTTAGTCTTCTCAGTAAAGAGCGTCCAAATACTGTACACTTAGTGCATATAACCACTGTACACAATTCTTCTTCTTCTTCTTATCGCTGGCACGACAGTCTTGTTAGTTTGGCCCAGAACTTAGCCACCTCCACTGCGTCGTCGATGGCAGCGCATAATTCACTCCGGTCGCATGTGTTGGGGCAAAGAGGACATGACAGGAGGTGGGGCATGGTTTGCAACTCGGTAACCCGAGTTCCAAACTTTACACAATGAAACAATAAAGGGAATATCCAAGACGAGATTTAATACTTTTTCTTTCCAAATCTCAAAAGTAGTGTACATCGCTGCCTAGCCCGGTTCCTTGGTTTTGATGACGAGATTAAAAACAATTTAATGTACTCCTTTTTATAAGTTTATGTACTGCCTTCATTTTCAAAGTTCCTCTTTTATAAAGAAGCCAGAAGCACTTATCGGTGCCCGAAACAGTCTGACACTCTCAGCCCAACTTCTCCAATACCACGAATACTACAAAAAGTATTGACAAGCCGCGCGCTCAGGGAGGATGGAGCGTCGATCTAGGTCGATCTCTCGCACTCCCAAGTCTTGCTACAAATCATGTAATGTACTCGTAAAAATTACGCATTTATATAGGTACTAAAACCACAAAATATATAGAGGCGACGCAGCCTTACGTACTTTGTGCTAAAACGTAGCATATATTATTATTACCGTTGTTTGATCTAGGTACTAACATGGTGATTTATTTATTATTTATTTATTTACACTTCATGCACAAAGGTACAAAGGCGGACTAAAATTTGTCACACAAAATTTTCTATGGACTAGGAAGTTGTCTGAGAATAAACAGTTTTTTTTTATCTATTTATAGGCATACGTTTGACCACTATCTCACCTGATGGGAAGCGATGATGCGGTCTAAAATAGAGCACGCTTGCCTCGAAGTAACCTATTCACTCTTGACTTAAAGACTCCCAGGTTGTAGCTATCAGGAAACACAGACTCAGGTAGGGAATTCCACTCCTTAGCAGTACGCACAATGAATGTGTTCCCAAAACGTTATTATGAGACATTAACGATTTAAGGGGGTCGGGCGGACATTATTTCGTGTTATAGGTACTTTACTCTGAACAGTAAAGTACCTATAACACCTAAAAATGTATAATCTACACACAACATAATTTATACATAGGCTGGTAAAAAGAAGTACTTAGATGCATTGGATTGATATAAAATCTCATTTTCAAAAACCACGGGACCGGGCCTGCCTTTTGTACAACATAAAAATATAGAAATGGAGTAATAAAAACAAGAAAAATAGGTGTAAATAATACTTTATGTAAAAAAACTATGTCCCGCATGACGCAGCGGGGTGCGTGGCGACACAGTCACGCGTGCGTGTTTTCAATACAAAGAGATACTATCAAGCAACGTGAACACGCATTCCCGCGCTACGCTGCGTGATGCGGTGCAGTGTGCGAATCGCCTAAAAAAACATCATACTATCAATTAAAAAAATACGTAGTACATTATTGTAAGGTCGTACCTTCACAGCTGCATGCTATACATAATTAACACAATCATCAACTAGAAAATGACAAAGGAGGAATCACAGAGATCTAAAACCGTATTTGTTTCTAGTTCCGCTTTGCATCTTCTTAATATAATTTATAATTTATCAAGTCAGGCCAAGAGCATTAACGGATTGCATTGACCAAAAACAGTAGAGACATGAAGGTTTTACTAAAAAAAAACACTATAAGTCTATAACTAATTACATAGATAATGTGTCACGTTATTAAACTTTACAAAGATGCAATGGAATTTTATTATTTTTAACTGCATCCAGATTCCATTGGTTTCATGGGCGGTACTTTGAGCATCGCGGCTAGACAGTCGCTGTGTTTCATCAGATCATCCCAGTATGTCACTGTGCCTCTACAGTCAGTTGCAAAGGCTGCTGTCATCTCCAGGTCTCCAGGAGCTAACACAGGTTTAGTTTTATCCATCTGGGAAATCAAAATGGAGTTTGACATAACGTTACATGACTATAATTCGCGAAAGTAGAGTTTATGGTATCGGACATTTCGCTTGTTCTCACGTAATATTTCGCCTGTGATATATGCAGTCTCCGTATGCTACTGAGAAATTTCTTAATGGAAAACTAATTAACCTAATTTAGAATCGTCCAGAAATGTATCTTATTATGTAAGACAATTTTTGCATGCCTAACGGCAGAATGTACCAGGTGCTTATCCTGGTACTTAAGAACTCATTGTAATTACCTACATTCAGTGCAAATAAATAAATCTATTTCTATTTCAACGCAATAAGAACCCACGAGGACGTTAAATAGTATTAAGCAAACGTTTTCAGTTATACATAATATATTCGGTATCTACAGCAAATAACGAAAATACTTCTTTTGTTCAATATCGATAGTGAGATCGACTTGAGCTACCACTCTACCACTACATCTTCTTCTTATATATAAAAATGAATCGCTAAATGTGTTGGTAAGCGCATAACTTGCGAACCGCTTGACCAAATTAGATAATTCTTTTTTTATAATATTCCTTGAAGTACGAAGATGGTTCTTACGGAGAAAAAAAAAAAGAAATAACTTTTGTAGGGTAGGTGTAGAGTAGGTGTAGGGTAGGTGTAGGGTAGGTGTAGGGTAGGTGTACGGTAGGTGTAGGGTAGGTGTACGGTAGGTGTAGGGTAGGTGTAGGGTAGGTAAATAAGCAGGTAAGTAGGTAGATAAGGACAGGACAACGTCTGTCGGGAAAAAAAAAAAAGAAATAACTTTTGTAGGGTAGGTGTAGGGTAGGTGTAGGGTAGGTGTAGGGTAGGTGTAGGGTAGGTGTAGGGTAGGTGTAGGGTAGGTGTACGGTAGGTGTAGGGTAGGTGTACGGTAGGTGTAGGGTAGGTGTAGGGTAGGTAAATAGGCAGGTAAGTAGGTAGATAAGGACAGGACAACGTCTGTCGGGGCAGCTAGTTTATTATAAATTAAAGTTGAATTTGCGTTCGTTCGGGCCGGATCCGGATTCGGAATTACTGGTCCCATTTTGTAAATTCTTTCGCTAATGAGAAGCTACGTCAACCCTGAGTGTCATACGCTTTAGGGTACGTTCACATGACAAGCGCTCAACGCGCATTGAACGCGCGTAAATTATTGTATAGTATTCACTTATGGTGCGCGCTTGTCAGGCGTTGAACGCGCGTTGCCACGGCCGCCGTGGTTCAGTTTCTACAGAGTTAGAGTTCTACATTTGTCGAAGATAGACGTAGAAACAGTTTTAATGGTGATTTTATACCGACAACAAAAAACTTCTTATCCGAATAAACGCTACTTGTCATGTCCCATATCGCAGGACGTTTCTCTATTTCATCTATAAATAATTCGGTATTCAAAGCTTCCGTTTCCATTTCGGAAGATTTCTGGATGAACTGAGCGAACTCTAAAATATGTCTATGCGCGTTAGCATGTGAACGGCCTGAAAAAACTGTAAGTAGTTGGAAAAGCACGTTATCAAAACGCGCGTTAAGCGCTTATCATGTGAACGTACCCTTAGTCCATGATCAAAAAATTTGGCATCCGTAAAACAAAAACATGCGGGAAAAGGCTAGTAGCAAACAACAATAACTACTACTACGTATCTATGTACCTATAGTGGCCTAAATTAAAAGACTCACAGCAGTGCGTTGCACAAAACCAACATTAGTTTAATGGACTCTTTAAATTGATGCTGTCACTTTCTTTTAGATACAAAATGTAAGGGATGGAATTTAAAGTCTCCGTTAAACTAATGTTGGTTTCGTGCACCTTGTGGTGCAGCACAGATCTCGTCTTAAATCTAAATTTAAGGTCATATGATTGATTGAATTAAGTTTTAAAGAGAGTTAAAGTTACAGTATCGTTGTCTTTTTTACGTATAAGATCCATGCTTGAGTACCGCAATACCACAAAGTACTTAAAGGCTGGGGGCGTCCGAGCGGAAAGACCACTTAGAACAAACCGCCATTTTTGGCGTTTTCAACCAGACTTCAATCTCGACTAGCGACACATGTTGTCAAAATGATGTAATTGATATTTCATGACAAACAGGAACATTTTGTTATAAATAACTTGCAAAAAGTGTCAACCAGTGTCAATAAAATTCCATATTATCACAAATAAAACCTACAGAGTCAATACAATGGCAACCCTAGTGAGTCTGGCAAGTTTAGGTAATTATTTTTGAGGATAGCGGGAGCGGTCCTTCTGTAACCTTTATATTTTATGGTAATATAGGCATTAGAAGACTGAAAGAATCAACTCACCGGTTCCAAGTTCCGCCAGTGTTTTAGGGTTTTGGACATGCGATCTTGGAAGCGAGGAGTAAAGCAGTCGGGGTTTATGGCAATAAAGCTTTGACCTAGATTGGCCGGAGTGTCAACTCCAGTTTGATTCCACCCTTTTATGTGATGGCCGTAACAGGAACCTGTACGGTATTTGAGAATGTTGAATTATGGTTAGTTTGTCGAAATACGGAAGACGGGCAGCAGCGGCTTCCATATACTCAATAACTTCACTGCGATCTCCAAGACGTCTGCCATGCGTGAGGATTTTGGCTACAAAGTCCTCCCTCATAAGGGAGGACATGAGGGAGGACTTTGTTCAACAGTAGACGTCTTTCGGGCTGATGATGATGATGCTGATAGAAAGGATGAAACGTATTGCAGTTCGCTGTTAAATTCGCCTTGCAGTCGAGCTACCTAAGACGATCAGTAAATTTGCCTATAGCATCTTAACCCAGCAAGCCTGTTGGGTCAAAAATGTCGATGGTCAAACCGCCACTACTCCTGAATGAATGCGGTACCGCATAATAACGGATTTTCATCCGTGGTCTCCACTTGAGTCCCAAGTTTTTGTCTCTTCAGCAAAATATGCCATTCCATTGCCCTTGCTGCTTTAGTATGAAGATCACCAGCACTCCATTCATGTATCAGTTACATCGCTCTTTTCTATTTTTTAACAGAGCTCACCTGCTAAAAATCCTGTCAATATCTCCACCATAGCTGCTAGTGCGAACCCTTTGTATCCCGATGTCGCTTCTTCACCACCCAGGGGCATCAGGCTACCGTTTTTTATAACCTGGTAAAGATAAAGTATGGTTAAAGAAAAATAAAGATGGATGTATATTTTCAGTCCTTATTTAGTAATCTAATATTAGAAGTGCGAAAATAACCTCTGTCTGTTACGCTTTCACGTCAGTCAGTCAATTAGAGTAGTCATCATTGACTGCTCGTCATATCAAATGGCAATAAATGCCGGGGTTCCTCAGGGCTCAGTACACTCTGCAACCCTTTTTTTGCTGCATATCAACGATCTGCTGAAACCCGGTACCTTTGGGTACGCAGATGACAGCACGGTTGTAGAGAGTTACACATCCAGCGCACGTGCCAGGACAAACGCAAGCCGATTTGTTAATAAAAAAAAACATGTCAACCTTTAGACGCCCACTGTTGGGCATAGGTCTATCCATAATCTGTCGCCTTCTACGACACCCAAGGGTAGGAATGGGGTGATGCCATTCGCGGCCGGCACCATGTAGGAGACTTTTTATTCCGGTTTTCTGTTCCCGAGAGATAATTTTGGGTTTTTTTGTCGAAGTCGTTGATAGAAGCTATTACATAATAATAGTTTGATGGTAGTCATAACCAACCACTTCAGGATCTAATGTTTCTTTCCCATCTGGTCCTTGCCCGCAGCCGGATGGTAATTTTTCCTTTTTCATATACTTCAACTGAACCTGGAAACAGATGAATGGCGATTTTAACCAAGTTTTGTACCAAGTAAGTAGGTATATGTCCATGCGAATAAATTTTAGTTTTTTTCAAGTTTTTCGTAATAATCCATAATATCCCAGTTCCCTGAAGTTTTATCATCGGAATCTTACTAATACAAGGGAATCACGAATTAAACAATATGTCGCCTTTTAAACCAGCTGCTTATTAGTCAGTAATACAGCATCTGAATCCGGCTAAACCTTGAGAGTTCCTTTAGGTCTAGGGAATAAATGCAGGCTATCAGATAAGAATACTTTTCAGTTCAATTTTCGTTTTTAGCTTTTTTTTTTGTAATTTTAGAATAATTTATATTATTATAAAAGTGCAATAGTTATCATTGAACATTGCACTTTCATCTATACATATAATAAAACAGTAACAAAACTGTGTCTGTACATTGAATATATTAAAAAAATAATAATTGAGGGGGTTTAGGAACAGTAACAGAGCACGAATCCAAAAAAAAAATTCTGTCTGTTTGTTTGTACACGCTAATCTTCGGAACTACTGGGCGGATTTGAATGATTTTTCTTTTGTTGTATAGGTATTAAGTCTGGGCAACATATAGGCTATAATTTATCTTGGAAACTTGAACACCTGATGCAGAACCGCAACAGACCAGCTAAACTATAAGAGATACAAAAATGGTACCATAGCAAAAATTGTTCCACGTGACAAGCATTCTCTGCTGAGAGAATAAATTTGAAGATCTGGAACACCTGATGTGGAACTCCAAGAGCCCAGCTACACCATGACACATATAGGAATGACGTCTTAGCAAAAGTTGTTCGGTCTGATGGGCATTTCCTGTTGACTTATAAAAATCGAAGATCAGAAACATCTGATGTGAAAATCAAAGCTAATAACTAAAATAAAAGCTATCACTAATTTCACTGTATCTTATAAAATAACATAAGCTGGGAGTACCTCCACGCGGTGAAGGCGGTAACAGTTTAGGACTGATTTTTGATGACGATGGTATATCATTGAAAATTTGACTCTACTGGCCAAAATTGAACCGAATTCGACATCAGACGTTTCAGATCTTCGATTTTGCCGATCCCGTTGTCGCTGGCATAAGCAACAGGATCCGCGTACGAAGTCGCGGGCAGAAGCTAGTAATAATATAAATTGATGAATGGAATAAAAATAGATTTCACATTTTACCCGAGCCTCGGCTCTTTTAAATTAAAATGATTAAACTTTTGCGACCAAACTATAACACAACTGGTTTTTGTACGAAATAAATATATACTTAGACAATTTACCTTGCCAAAAGAAATCGCAGAAGTAGCCGTGTCGAAGAAAAATAAGTCGGAACGGTTCCCTGGCGCGACTATTGCTATGGGGTTTGTGCCCAATGCTGCCTGGAAACAAATAAAACATGCATCAGTACCTTTGCCATCTCTTGCATTTTATCGTGGTAAATGAAAGTTACTCAACATAGTAAAAAAACCATCATCACCATTCATCATCATCATCATTGTCATTGTCATCATCGTCATTGGGTTACCGAAGACATGAAGGATAACATGGACATTGACAGGGAACGTAGATCGCTGTCGGTACGCTGCAACATGCTGGCCCGCAGGTTTGCGCGATGTACTGGGGCGGTCAAGATGACGCTGTTTAAATCATTTTGCTCGTCATTTTACACGTGCAGTCTGTGGACCAGTTACAGTTTGCGTGCATACAGCGATCTACGGGTCCAGTATAATAACGCACTCAGGATACTGTTGGGGCAGCCATGGCGATGTAGCGCTTCTAAGATGTTTGCTGAAAGACGTATTGATGGTTTTGCGGCCATCATACGCAAAAGAAGCGCCTCCCTACTTGCTCGTCTCCGTGGCAGTGCCAATATTATCTTGAGCTTATTTGCAGATAGGTGGGAGTCTCCAATGCTTCGACATTGGATGAAACTCCACACCTAATGAAATGTGTATGTCTACTAACACTGGTTCTTAAGATCATTGTTACTAACACTATGGGCGTAGCCCGAAATAAATGCTATTATTATTATTATTATAGTTGCATCTACATTATTATTGTGTGCGAGAGAAACATGCAAAAAGGTATCAAGTAAAATAAAAGGTATCAAGTAATAGTAAACTATGATACCCTAAAACGTAGTCATAAACATTAAACTTAGAGACCGAGTAAAAACAACGATGATCAAAAACCAACAGAATCGAAAGATGTGATTAGGCAGACACTCAAGCTTAATAATAGCGATGAGCAGCCATGTTCAGAGGATAGATCCACAAAAATGGCTCAGATCGTAACAAACCGGACCCCCAAAAGTGACAAACGAAAAAGAGGCAGCCGATTTAAAAGGTGGGAAGATGACATCCAACGACCTGGTCGTTAATGACATTAGAGTAGATAGTAACCTCTGGGCCAGAAAAGCCAAACTACACAACGGATGGAAGGAGGCAGCCGGTGGGGGCGGAGGGAGGCTTTTACCGCCTCGAGCTGTCCTTACATTGAGAACGAAAAACAGTGAAGAAACTAATACAGATCTAACAAACAATAATAAATAATATTTTATGTATTTCGTTCAATACCCCCAGGCGCTCCATTATACGCCCTTTTTACACGTTCAAGCTACCACCATCCCCACCCGGCAGTGTTTGCGGTTTGATAGCTTTCAAGTTGTCTTCAACCTGGTTTACCCATATATTCCTATACGCAGCCAACCGGCAGCCTGCCCCCCGGCAGCCCCCCCCCCCCCCCCCCCGCAGCCAAAGCGACGGGGAAATTACCTTACAGAATGCCACTTCTTACGTCATCTCATACTTTATATCTCCCTCAATTCAATTTAGTTCAACTCGCTGGCACGCTCGCAAGGGTGGCGCTAGTGTAAATTCGAATTATCAACCCAGTTTTTAGAATGGCAATCAAGAAACTCACAGCGGATTCAGATTCGAAGTTTAGAATGAGGTCTTACAGAATCACACCCCAGGAAGCCCTAAACACACAAACACACAAACCGGTTCTTTATTTTCGTTTATGACAAACCCACCCACATCATTCATATACCACTGCAACTCTTGTAAGTCAAAATCAACAGTGGCGCCCACCAGAAAACCGCCGAAACCATTATGAAGCTCGACGAGTCCCGGAGAAGCAATTCAACTGTCTCGGATCCCGAAACGAAATTATTCAGAAAACACAGCAGAAGAGTAAGAATAAATGATCCGAATGAGCCGGAGACAGAATAGAACTAGGCCAATAGGCACAAATGGACGTTTAAAACTGGGAAAACCCCAGTTTCCAAGCACCACGGATCATAACATAATTAAGCATCATCATATCAGCCTATTGCCGTCCACTGCTGAACGTAGGCCTCCCCCAGAGATCGCCAACCAACCCGGTCTTGAGCAACCCGCATTCATACGCTGCCAGCCACCTTCTTTAAATCGTCGGTCCATCATGCCGCAGGGCGTCCCACACTACGCTTCCCCAAACGCGGTCTCCACTTTAGAGCGTATCTGCTCCATCTACCGTCTGTACGTCTGCAGATGTGGTCGGCCCACTTCCACTTCAGCGTGCTTATTCGACGAGCAATGTAACTTTAGTTCTCTGCCGTATAACTTCATTACGAATTATATCTACCAAAGAAACCCCAAGCATCGCTCTCTCGATAGCACGCTGAGCAAGCTTGAATTTCTGGACCAGGCCCATTGATGGTGAGTGCAACATAATTAATGGGTCCTAAAAAGTGAGCTGTTCCAATTACTCACCTTTTTAGCCCTTGTAGGTGCCATTAAAGGTGAAGAGTTGCTAAAAGCCAGGCCAATTAACCCCTTGTCTGCTGCCTTTTTAGCCCACAAACCCGCCATGCCGTTGTGATTTGAACCTACAAAATGAGTAAGCATCACAATGTAAATTCTTTGAGAGAATCTAGGTACAAACGCCAGCACATCGAGCCATACCAAACTGTCAAATTTTTCCAATTGAATATGAACCTCATGCTTTTGTATTAAAGTTGAAAATCCATTGGTAAGACTAATTGTTCGATTTTCTGACTTGTGACTATCTATAACAACTATTCGATTATGTTTTTTTTTAAACTAGCTGATGCTGCGACTTCGTCCGCATTTGAGGGTTACCAGCAAATAAGAAGTTATTACTCCTTGCAACATTAGCTATCTGCCGGTAAAGACCCGTCGAAATCGGTCTAGCCGTTTCAGAGATTAGCCGGAACAAACACACAGACAGACAATCAAAAATTAAAAAATATATTTTTTTGATATGTGATATACACATGCATTAAGTAAAAAGCTGTTATGTTGACATTACAAACAGACACTTCAATTTTATATATTTGTTACTGGAGAAGTATCGATGGCTTGGTGCACCAGCACTTGTCTACTTCACCTTGGAGAAAAAAATTATAAAAAAAAATTGGTTGTCTGTAAAGTCGGTTTACTGACGATAGTTGAACGTGACAACGCGAAAGAATCATTACCTTTATCGCTGTAATTATCGTTGCTATAAACAATTGATACCACATTCACTTTTCACTTGGAACGCCTCAGAGCGAGGTAACGCCGCAGAGCGAGGTAACGCCGCAGAGCGAGGTAACGCCGCATGACGTCATGTAACGCCGTAACGCCGCATGACGTCATGTTTTTTCGTTCGTGCAGCCGGCTATCGAATTATAAGACGTTGTCACGTCAAAAATAATTTATAACCTTTAACTGCGACCAATCCCACTCCTACTCGAAAAGCCTTATAGATGGCCAAGTCCATGCCAAAGTGGCTGGCAGTGGCCCCAAGTACGTTGTTAGCGTCGACCCATGCGGTAGCTTTAGACTCTTTCAGTATCTTTGGCTCGTTGTTAGGCAAGCAGGCACCAGATTTGATTTCCTTCACATATTTTTCTGCAATTCAAAGTCAAAGTCAAATCATTTCTTACAATCTATATCTATATACATATAATAAAACAGTAAAAAAACTGTGTCTGTACATTGAATATATTAAAAAAATAATAATTGAGGGGGGTTTAGAAACAGTATTAGAGCACGAATCCAAAAAAAAAATTCTGTCTGTTTGTCTGTTTGTTACACGCTAATCTTCGGAAGTGCTGGACGGATTTGAATGATTTTTTTTTGTTGTATAGGTATTAAGTCTGGGCAACATATAGGCTATAATTTATCTTGGAAACTTGAACACCTGATGCAGAACCGCAACAGACCAGCTAAACTATAAAAGATACAAAAATGGTACCATAGCAAAAATTGTTCCACGTGATGAGCATTTTCTGCTGAGAAAATAAATTTGAAAATCTGAAACACCTGATGTGGAACTCCAAGAGCCCAGCTACACCATAACACATATAGGAATGACGTCTTAGCAAAAGTTGTTCGGTCTGATGAGCATTTCCTGTTGACTTATAAAAATCGAAGATCAGAAACATCTGATGTGGAAATCAAAGCTATCACTAATTTTACTGTAAAGCTATCACTAATTTCACTGTATATTATAAAATAACATAAGCTGGGAGTACCTCCACGCGGTGAAGGCGGTAACAGTTTAGGACTGATTTTTGATGACGATGGTATATCATTGAAAATTTGACTCTACTGGCCAAAATTCCAATTTTTTTTTTTTATCGAATAGGTAAATATATGCCTTCGGGCTTATGTTATTTGGGTGTTTAATTTCCTTTTCCATTTATCTTCGTGACACGGTAGCCTACCCGGTAACGCAGGGGAGCAGTCACTTAGATTTTAATTGATCAGGTATCTCTTCACAATAAAACTATAACCATGCCTAGAAAGAAGTCAAATCTTTCGCAATGTTCCAAAAGAGCTAAAAGATTGAGGATTATAAGATCCCAAGAATCTACCGAAGAGCTTTAGGAGAGACTTGATGCTGTTCGAAAACATCAGGTTGCAAATCGCTCCATGAAAACCTCTTCAGATCGCGAAGCACGTCTGCGTTCTCAGCGTATTTACGCATCTACATCCTGCTGATCGTGAACGTAACGCATTGTCTCGCGAGTCGGAGACGTTCACGGATAGTAAATTGCGCTTAAGTTCCAAGCGTATCTACGCATCGACTTCTAGGTCTCTAGAGACAAGTGGGGAACGTGATGCGCGACTGACCGCTGATCGTGAACATCACGCATTGTCTCGCGAGTCGGAGACGTTCACGTATAGAGAATTGCGCTTGAGTTCTCAGCGTATCTACGCATCTGCTTCTAGGTTTCTAGAGACAAGTGCGGAACGTGATGCGCGATTGTCCGCTGATCGTGAGCGACATGCATTGTCTCGCGAATCGGAAACGTTTACCGATACAGAATCACGCTTGAGTTCTCAGCGTATTCACATCTACTAACAGGTTTTTTGAAACGAGTGATGAACGTGATGCACGACTAACTGCTGATCGGGATTATCATACATTGTCCCGAACACGCACACAACAAAATATTCATAATCAGTTAGGAAGTGAGAGAGAAAGAATTGCTCGAGTACGGCATGAAGAGACAGAAGAAGAGCGCAGCGAACGTTTGAATTCTGATCGACTTCGACATTTTCTGAGCAGAATGTCGATATCATCTGAAGAATCCGATGTGTCTGTCTGTCAGATATAGCCGTAGGGCATGGCGACGTTCCTGGGGTTGATAAGGAACGGAGTGCATTTACATCTAGGTACTCCTAAGATTGACTACGACACATATTCCGCCATCGGAGGTATGATTCAAAATTGTACTTTTTGAACGTCTCGAATCGTCTCGCGCATCCCGTTGGTTTCCCGTCCCCGGGCTCTTAGAATTCGACATCAGACGTTTCAGTTCTTCGATTTTGCCGATCCCGTTGTCGCTGGCATAAGCAACAGGATCCGCGTACGAAGTCGCGGGCAGAAGCTAGTTAGACCATAAAAGGCTCTTTTAAACGTTATAAAAGAAACATTGAATCTAGTTGCCTCTTCCTAAAGGTAATTTCATATGGAGAAAAATGGGAAGCAAACTCCATACTTACTCTTTTAAAATAATTGCTAACAATGTAATAAGTAAATAAAATAACTTTATTACTTATTATAGTTTTCATATAATTATATACGTGAATACGATGTAGCTTGAGTAAAAAACACTACATTAGAGTAAGTAGGTAAAAAGTATTACAAGTTAAGAAATAATAACTAAGTTATGTTCATCAGATTAAGTAAACACTATGTTCACATATTTACAAACATTAACTCCACCCTGAAAGAAAAACCATCAGTATATACCTTAAAATAGGGCGGCTTTTTGAGACGGAACCGCAAGGACAGGTATAGCCGTTATAGTTACAGGAAAATATTCTTAGGCCCTCAGCTATAAAATTTTGAGAAATTCTAACCTACATTCACAGATATTGGAAGAAATGTACAGTCAACGAAACAAATTCAAACACACCAAAAAAGATCTTATCGATCCTATTTCATGTAAGGATCAAAAGATTCTATTGGACCATTTAAAGTATGGATATAGATATAGTGATGGACAGAAATCACCAAAATCTTTTCTCATACAGTTTGCACGGAAGAACGAGAAAGAGAATAATATTTTGTGAGTCATATTGTGCGACCAATGAGTATCAGGACCATCTAAATCCTTTATAATCATCTCACCTAACTTAAAGAGTCCTTGCTCAGGGTGACCAAGCCTGTCGGCCTGTATCAGCAGCTCGGCCTGCTGACAGGCCGGCTTGCTGCCAGCACCGGCCGCCACCAAGCAGTCGATTATGAATCGGCGAACCTCTGACGCCTTCACTGTCACCATTGCTGCTGAAGCGGAAATAATACTGACATTGCTTTAATCCGTAATTTTACAGAACTTTAATCTAAACTAAGATGCACACACACAAACAAATAAATACAAACAAATAACACACAAACAACAAATACAAACAAAAATATTAGTATGGATAATTATTCTCTCGGTTCTCCCTCTGTCATTTAAAAGGACGTAGGATTCCTAGTAAGTACATCATAACTCGGCAGAACACAAAAACACATCACTATCTGGTACCGTAAGACTAATTCAGCACGGTCTGAACTCTTAAGGTGGCGACTAGCCACGTTACAGCATCTGCAGGTACGTGTATCACCTAGCCCTAGGTAGAACATGTGCTTATTTAAGCTGCAGTGTCCTGTAGGTAGTGGCCCTGGCCACAATGCGTAAGTTGTTCGTACTGAGTGCTAGGACTTGGTTACTAAGCCTTCTGTCATAGGCTTTGATTAGTGCTTTCGAGTGCAGCATGCCCGGTGACACCTTCCATAACTTTATGGAAGTTTCGAAGCATGATTTAGTGAGGGTGCTCTGAGCTAGTCCTTTTGGTATACCACAGAAGGGCTCAGGTCCCTGCTGCGTGCTATGCGCTACCGCTCTCGCAAGCTCATCGACACGTTCATTGCCAATCATGCCTGCATGTCCAGACACCTATCTTAACACTACTCTACTCTTAATGCCTTTGTTCGAGTCCAGTGCTAGTAGAGCAGCTTGGCTATTTGAATGAATGTATAAGGTTAGGTTGACGTATTGCCTTTACAGATTTACTTCCGCACGTTCTAAGTTGGCGTACACCACTGCCTGGAAAATGGAGGCGTACTGCCCCAGGTTTACACTTTTGTTAAACCTCGGCCGCACTCCACTTATCACAACCTACTTTAGATACTATTTTGGAACCCTCCGTATAGCAGACCAGGCAGCCTGCCTCCTGAATAGGCTGACGTTTGGTCCAGTAATCCCTTGAAATTTTCACGGAATATTGTTTCTCAAATACATGCCGCAGTAGCATGGCATCATGCCGAGAACTGGTATTTCCAGTATTGAGTCCTGTAAGTTCCTTATTTTCTGCGAGAGACCGCAACTGCTGCCCCAGCTCTTGGCCCTATACATGCTAGCTTTGCTAGCTGTGCATGCTAGCGTTCTCTGAAGACTGTCTAGTTTTTTTTATAGTAGTGCTTTGTCGTGTCACACTGTGATACGTACGTTATAATCGGGCGCCCCAGACCCACCATTCGTCTACTAATACCACTTGCTATCTTGGCTTTTTTTAACACATTGTCTATGTGTGGGTTCCACGTCAGTTTTTGGTCGAATGTTACACCCAAATATGTAACCTCCGTGGAAAAAGCGTTTTATTTCCCATTCAGCTTTGGCATTACCAATTTGTCCAAACGCCGTTTTTTCGAAAAGGGTACAATAGCAGTTTTGTCAGCATTAACAGAGAGGCCACTGCTGTTACACCAGTCACTGACGATGCTAAGACCTTTTTGCAATCTACTTGAGATAGTAGATTGGCAGAAGCCCCTCACAATGATTACCAAGTCATCAGCATAGCCTTGCGCAACAATGTGAGCTGCTGCCAATTTGTGCAAGAGTTCGTCCACTGCAAGGGTCCATAGAAGTGGTAACTGGACTCCACCCTGTAGGCACCCCTTTACTGTGGAAACTTGTATTGTAGTTTTATGAAGGGCTAATTTTGCTCCTCTCCTGGTGAGCATGGATTCTACCCACCTTACTGTTGTCGGGTCGACATTTTTGTTTATCGGCCCATCGACTAGTAGTGTAGTCGGTGAGTTGTCGAAAGCCCCTTCAATATCTAAGAATGCACATAGTTCAGCGAAGTAACGTTTCAATGTAGGTTTCCCATAATTTAAGATTCACACATATTTCGTTTCTTCATCGAATTTTGGTCACTATTTGAGATCATTATCATAGAAGATGCGTTACATCAACAACACGTTTCATCAAATGCTTATTCCTATTTCTCACTAAAGAATCCTGTAAGTCGATTCTGTAAAATTCAAACAACAACTCGCATCTCACATCGCTATTCACTCTTACTTCGCATAAGGTTCAAAATTACCTTGATATATTTGACACTTTGAATCGGGTTCGAGTGCGAAGTGAGCGTCGAAGTGATGGAAAAATTACCTAACAGAATCCCACTTCTTACGTAATCTCATACTTCATCTGTCAAAATTAAAAATCTCCCGGTCAATTTAGTTCAACTCGCTGACACGTTCGCAAGGGTAGCGCTAGTATAAATTCGAATTATCAACAGACTTTTTAGAATGCCAATCAAGAAACTCACAGCGGATTCAGATTCGAAGTTTAGCATTAGTTTAAGTTTAGAAAGTTTAGAATGAGGTCTTACAGAATCACACCCCTGAGTTGATTATAACATCTTCAAATATTTGAACGGCATGTTGATTGAATGAATTAAATTGAATTGAATTGTAAACACATTTCCCAATAATATGTGTACCTAATCTAAAGATGTGCTAAATCGAAGTTGAATTTCATTATAATT
Source organism: Charanyca ferruginea (assembly GCA_947361185.1). NCBI lineage: Eukaryota > Metazoa > Arthropoda > Insecta > Lepidoptera > Noctuidae > Charanyca > Charanyca ferruginea. Next base: position 20,404,268 of record OX376069.1, on the reverse strand, counting down.
TTTAATTATAATTTATTACTTAGTTAATAGTTCGCAATCGGAAAACACCCATAAGCTAGAAATAACTAATTGGTTGATGGGCAGCTTAAATGTGCTGTAGAATCTACCCCTAACCTAAGACGACCCACTGACCCAAATGTCCTTTAATTTTGATGAATAAGTTAACAAACAATATATTCTATAATACCTTTAGTTATTATTCTGCAAAGATAAACCTAAAAAATTTCGTGATTCTGTAAATAAGCAAGTAGGTACCTAAGACATAAAAGTAAACATACCTTATTTTATGAATTCCAAAAAAGATTAAAAATGTTCTGTTAACACTTAATTTGTAACTATTGTAGCAGTCTTCACAGAATTATTATTTGATTTTTGTTTATTTTTACTTATTTTACATTTTTTAGTTTGTGTTATTTAGTTTTGCTAGATTTAGAACAAATTGTAGTTATGTCATAATTATAACAAAGAGTACAATGTATATACAGAGAATTATATGACTGACACGAGACTGACACCAATCATCATATCATAAAGTTACAAGTATAAAAAAGAGGTTCATTATAGGATTCTGTTGATCATTAAAGAGGAACATTATTGGATTCAGGTATCTGGGTTTCTGGTTAGACCGATATTTGCGATGGGGAAAACACAACAAGGAATGTTGTAAGAAAGCGTTAAAATAATAATAATATGTGGGGACATTTCACACATGGTCACCTGACCCCAAACTATTGAAACCCTGTACTATGGGTGTCAGACAGCAGCTAATATACATACACAAATACATTTCACAAACATACATATATAGATAAACAACACCCAGACACAAGACAAAATGTTTAAATTCTAAAAGGTATCAGCAGGCTCAGTGGAGATTCGTAAAATATATTTCGTTCCTATCTGAACCCGATTGGACTATGGCAGCTACAATACAACAACACGCCTATGTGTCATACCTACATCTAAAATAGACAATCACCAAAATCAGGCACTTAGAATTATTGGTGGTTGTATTACGTCGACTCCTTCCATTAATGCTATGGAGACTGAATTTCGTATTCCACCTCTCTCTATATAAGAAGATATCTATAATTTCAATCCTGTTTGAAAATAAGTCTTGGGCCAATAACATAAATAGGTACAAGGCTTTTAAGAGAAATAAAAATAATAATAATAATAAAAATGTTTATTTTCTTCCACAAATAACACTTATTAACTGGAACTTAAAAACGGATAAAAATTGTAACAAATTATCAATGTTCATTTGTGGGAGACTGGTGCCTGAACTAGGCCAAGACCTGTATTTCAGGACACCAGGGACTCCCCCCTAGAGGTTTTCATCAATCTGTTTTATACAAATAGATAACGCTTAACGAAAATTGCATTTTATGTTTAAGTGCTCAATATGTTAGAAGAAAAGACAAAAAAATAAAAATAAAAGGAAATAAAATTTGTATGAGGTGTAGTCGAGATTTGAAATGCATTTGGGGAGTGTGGGTGAGGATGTAGGTGTGTGTGTGTGTATGTAGATATGTGTGTGTGTGTGTGTGTGTGTGTGTGTGTGTGTGTGTGTGTGTGTGTGTGTGTTGCAGGTGTGGATGTGTGTGTGTGTGATAGAGGAGTGAGCGGGTACAGTTTGTTTGGTTCATGTCCATGTTCAAAATGAATGGACTTTGATTATTTATATTATGTCTAGATAGAGAGTCTGATTGTTTTAACGTCGAAAAAAGAATAGGCCAACTATTGGCCTGTTCGCTCGCCCCACCCACTCAGTTGCGAAACTGTCATTGTATGGTAAACACGCGTTCAGTGGCCTATAAAAATGACGAATTGCGCTATAATATTGTGTAGGAATTACAAAAGACGATTGAAAACAACTAAAAATAGTTACCTATCATCAGTAAATAAAAATTGCATATTTACTTAAGCGTCAAGTCTGTATACAGATGAAATCACTGGCTGACAAAAAGCTTTTTACCAAAAACTGAAAAGTGAAAAATAACTTTAGCACAGAACACACATTGACTTTAGTTTCGAAATTCAGTGGCTTTGTTCTGTTTGTTGTTTGGTATTGCCACCGACTTCCGAAACTAAAGTCAATGTGTGTTCTATGCTAAAGTTATTTTCCGCTTTTTAGTACCTCCTTCTCATCCAAATCTATTAAGAAGAGATTGAAAGTTAACTACTACAAAGATTGATAAAACTAAAACGTCGTCTATGTAAAATTTAAGGGTATTTGTTGATTTTTCAAAAATTGCTGAATGTATTTCGATAAAATTTATATGGGACCACCCCTGAAGCATACCATACCCATAAAAAAAAGAATTTTTAAAATCGGTTTACGTTTGCCGGAGAAATTGCGTAACAAATCGCGCACATACTTAATGCAAATTTTAGACTTATACGGTTTTCTCATGGATGCCATTGTCAGAACTGGACCAAATTGTCAGAACGGGACCACACAGGAAGCACTAGCTTTCAAATAAAAAAAGAATCATCAAAATCGGTTCACCCAGTCCCGAGAAATCAGGTAACAAACATAAAAAAAAAAAAAAAATACAGACGAATTGATAACGTCCTCCTTTTTTGAAATCGGTTGAAAACCACATAACAGATATAGTCGTGCAAATAATACACCCAAACAGCCCGGTGTAACATGACTGACTGGCCCGGCCAGCGCACGGTGGACGTGTCCCGGCCGAGGCCCGGACCGGTCGCGACACGGTGTAGCGTGAATCATCCTTAAGGCCTCTGCCTCGATTCTTGCGGGCAGCGGGGCGGCGGCGGCCACGGCGCGGCAGCGGCAGGATCTAATGCGTAAAATCAAATGGACCGGCCCTCGAGAACAGCGGCGTGGCAGCGGTGCGGGGGCGGGCAGCGAGCGGTGCACTCCAGTCAAGCGGTGACCGCCCGCGCGTCTGCATTGCTGTGTTGTGAAATTTATTTTTAGCGTTAGGAAATAAATTTGAATCAAAAAGATGTTGTCGCCGTTGTTCAAACATTTCGTTCGCGAATAAAAACAAATATCTCGACGACACAACCACGAACACAACACTACGCCGCTATAGTGCCGCGCGATCTGCCCGCTCGTTTCGAGAACTGGTCTGCGTTGTCCGCCCCGCCATCGCCACCGTGCCGCCGCCGCCGCCGCGCCACCCCGCTGCCGCAAGATTCGAGGCAGAGGCCTTAGGGCTAACAGTGGGTGTCGTGCGGCGGAATGACATTAATGATGCATTATGATAGAATGGCTTCTGAACTTTTATAGGTCAAGTAAAAGGCAAACTATTGTAACATTTTTATTTTCTTTCAAAATAATTCTTAACAGGCATACAAACAAATAGGTAATACTACATAATAAATTCGTGTAATAAAAATACTTAAGCATAATTATGTATTAATATGTATTACTCATAATATATTTCTTTGGGCCTAACAAACTTTTATACCACGTGTCAACTAAATGGGTACAATCGCCGACAGACTACTACATGTACAATGTTCCACAGAACACCTTAAGCATTAAAAGTGGCCGAAATACTCTGGGCACACAATCAGCGAGCAGCCTGTGGGTTAATTATACTCAAAAGACATACAGCGTTTTGCGGGTACAATACAATAACGTCAATATAGTAACAGGACAGGATGTTGTTGCGGTTCTCGCGGTTCTGTAGCGAGTCCGCAATGTTTGCCGAAGCGCGTGCGGATGACTTTTACGCAATAAAACGCAAGCGTGTGTCGCCGCAAAAGTAGATGATCAAAATCAGAAATTCAATAATAATGAACGGAGTTCGCGTCAGAACTGTGTGGCGTTGAAGTGATTCAAAAGTATGTGTGTGACAATCACATACTTTTAATAAATAAATTAGTAATAAATTATATAGTTTAGTGTTAGTAAATTAGTATTGAATTTCTGATTTTGATCATCCACTTTTGCTGTTGACTGTACGTGGCAGCAGCAACGACATTCTGTAGTTTCTAGTAATCCAATGTCCGATGCACTCGCTCTGGATAAGTATCATGGTTGGAACGGTAAAATAAAAGGTTTTTTTTAATTGTTATTTGTTTAAATTCTGTACCTACTAACAGTTTTTAAGATTCTGTTGTTACGGATAATCATTATGGATCATGTAATCTGACAATTAAGTAAGGTGACGACCATAAACAGGTATCTCTTCATCTCACAAATTAGTCCCAAGCACAAGCGGAGCGAGCTCGGAATCACCCTGACACGGACAGGTTAGTTTCGAAGGAACTTATAATTGATTTGAAATTGCCAAATTTTGTTTGGGATATATAGAGTTCAAAGCCCATACCTGTTGATCTGTACGACATATTTTATCATCAAATTCAAGATAGAAATACGCAGACGGACTGACCGCGTCGAACTATATACCAACACCTGACTAAGCTGTTTGTAAAGGTTTAACACCAATCCTCTTGGCCAAGTCGTTCATAGCTTCGATTTGTCTTTGAGGATAGTTGACAGTTCCCTTTGCCAATGTCGCTTCACCAATCTTTTGCTCCTTGTCTCCGGGGGCGAGAACTGGCAGTGATGGGTCAACCTGGGAAAGTAGCAGAACTCGATTGAACTTGAATTTATGCTAAAAATATCATTTTGCCTACGATGTCGTCCTGGTAAATATCGGCTATACAAATGCAGACGAAGACCTGGATCAAAAACTAGTATATGGTGGCAAGTCTGTTATGCACGAGCTAATCTAATTTTAAGCTATTTATATCTCTTTCTCCCCAATAAAACAAGAAAGAGATATATATTAAAAATAGCTGCCTATTTAAGTTGATCTAAAATGTTCATAGGTACCTACGATTATAGTTGTCATGTCAATAAAACCAAAACCACGTCGACGTTAAAAAAAAAACGAATTGGACATCTCTAACTTAGTTCTTATCTGTCGGCGTCCTTTTATTCAGCCGCCTGGCGTTAGACTAATAACGACTTTGTAGAGCGTTCTCTCTGTCACACAAGTGCAGTGTGACAGTTACTGTCCCTTTCTAAAATTTGACGTTTCATAGACGTCCACGCTATTATAGATAAATGAAAGAGTAAAGTAAGTAACGGTAAAATGCTGCAACATTGCCTACATTCTAAAAAATAAAATTATTGCTGCTGAGAAATCTTTTTTGCCATATAGATAGCCGAGTTGCTTTTAGTAATACGATACACAGCAAAAACATTTCTCAGCGGCCATTATTTAACTTTTTAGAATGTAGGCAATGTTGAGCATGTAGGCAAAGTTACAGATAGTTCTAGTAGACAGAGATAGTTCAACTCATCTGTGTTTATTTGTGTGGCAATGACGAGGCAGTCGTCTGTAATAATCATTTAAAGGCCACTCACACATGGGGCCACGCGCACTGTACGTGTACTACAGTGATATTCTGTTACAATCTCTCTCAGTGAAAACCTAGATGAAGTGAGTTATCATCCGTCAGTCTGCTTTGTCGATCCTTAGCACCGGGACAGATAAAAGCTCACTTCACCTAGGAGTTCACCGAGGGAGATTGTAACAGAATAGCACTACTGATCTGTTACTCCATATGATACATACAGGTTCTAAATTCCTCCAGGTGTTCACACAATCAGCTGCCCTCTCTTCGAAGCCAGGTGCGAAGAAGCGAGGGTTTATGGCTGCAAAGCATTGTCCCAAATCAGGTGGCCCCTGGATACTGGACAGCTCCCAACCGCGGATATTGTGTGTCATTTTTGACCCTGAAATGTTCGAGAAGACTACTTTTTACTAGGTATTTATATACATAGATGCATGGACCTTTTAAAAATCAAGTGGTTGGGTTGCGGGATGTGGTGATGTGATGCGAGAGCTCACTGATACGTTAACTGGCACTTTTCAGCACCGCGTTGCTACCTCAGGAAACGGTGTCAGTTAAGCGGTCGGATCATAGTAGACTTGACTTTCGGTTCTCATAGCATAACAACCGAGTATTATGGAGCGTTAAGTGTTAAAGGAAACCAAGGTTTATCTTTACACTAAAAGTACTCTGCTTTAGGCCAGAAGGCCAAATATAAAACCGTCAAAGTCTAGCTAGTAATCTCAAATCAGCGACAACAAAAGTGTCAGAAACTTATAAAAATGCGAACGTTTCTAAAAGTTGATAGCATCGCTCCCTATTCCCCTTTACCTCTAAAAATGCCGCTACGTTACCTGATAATCCACTGCAGAACATTTCCACCATGGCGGCGAGAGCATATCCTTTGTATCCACTTGTCTTCTCTTCTCCTCCCAAAGGCATCAGATTGCCAGCCTCAAATGCCTGGAAAGATAAAACGGTTTGTTATTCGATCACACATCAGTAAAGGGTCCCATAGACTTACAGTTACCCTACAGTTCTATCTCAAACAAGCTCCCTTCTGACTGAGGTCTACATAGTCAACTCACTACAGTGATATTTCCTGCAAGTAATGGTCCATCGACTATTAACTGACAATGTAACCAGTTTATGCTAAAAACTTGATTTAAAAGAGTGTCCGTGGAGTTTCTTGCTCGTTCTTCTCCATAGAGACTTACCTACGTTTTAGAACGAGCAACTAGCTTCAACCTTCTGATTATTTAACCGACTCCTTGACAATTCAAAAGTTTCTGTAAATGGTTTCATTGAAATAAATGCTTTTACTTTTAGAATCTCCACACACTGACAGGTTCAGACGGTTCATGATTTTTGTCTTGACTTCTAAGGTCAGGGCCTGTGTGGCCTAGATCTCTCAAAACGTTAACTGACAAGTCGATATCGCAATGCGCAATAGACACACAATTCACAACAGGTTACAATCCTGGATTTTCCAATGAACAATGACAGAGTAGTCTGTGTACAACTATTATTAACAAATACTTGTATGGCCTACACAGGAAGTTGTTTTGGGTTTGGTTGTTTGTGTATGTGAGTTTGTATGTTTGTAAACGCACCCACGATTCAAGGGAAATTCCTAGATTGTGGCAACGTTTTTAAAATAGATAGAAAGCCTGTTGCAATAACAGACAGGCGATCTATCTGACGACGGGCTGTTAAGTCAGTGGGGCTTTAACACATCCATATTCATGCCAGTTGTGCGGAAAAAAGTGAGGCAGAGATATATTATGTGTTCTGTAGCATATCTCTACTGCCATTATTACTGGTACTAACTATTGGCCAGAACGCTATTTTATATCGGAATGCTTGAAAATGTAAGTCTAACAATAGAAAGTTCTTACAAGGCAAGGCAATCAAGGCATCTACTGCGCAGGTGCTTTTGACTAGTAAGAAAACGCGCACTCCACACGTTCCTAAAATGATACCGTATTAATATCGTTTTTCGTGCATGACAAGATATTTCTGACTATTACCTACAGTGGAACAGGAAATTAGTAGTTCTTCTCTCAAAAACACTATAGCCCCTAAAAACCCGATTAATTTATAACTAACTGTTAAATTCGATTTTTAGTTACTGTCAATTGTGTGGGCAAATAAGTGACGTCATATTTTACTATTGCCATACACAATCAATGAATAAATCGGGTCGTGACAGCTCACAAAAAGTACTTAACTTGATTAATAATCTCGAGGACACAATAATTAGGCATTAAGATGAAAAGCACAGCACAGATATACGTAAAAAGTAGTAGCAAACACTGTTCAGAAAGAAAAGTTGAAAGAATTGAGAATAGAGCAAAGAGCAATGTCACTTAAAACAGTCCTAATGCTGTCAGAATAATGCAGGCGTTAAGCTACATACCTCCTTGGCATCAGTGGTAGGTTTTGCGTCAAATCCCAGGGCCCAACCTTGAGGCAGTGGCTCTTCTTTATGGATTTGTACTTCAATCTAGAAATAAACGAGACTATTAAATACGTCGCCTTAGTATTTTCAGTCAATATTAGGCACTAGGCAGAGCACAGATGAAACATAAAAATATCAAAAAGTTTTAGTGATCTATTAAATACGCTTTGCTATCAAGTTTCTCCTAAAAAGTCTTTATTATACTTTATTAATATACCACGTAATTATGTGCCCGCTTGTTATATCATCATCATCATCATCATTTCACGAAAGACGTCCACTGCTGGACATAGGCCTCCCCCAAGTGTCGCCACATTAACCGGTCCCGTGCGAATCGCATCCAGCGGATTCCCGCAACCTTTCTTATATGAATCAAATAAATGAATTTCAATACGGATTCTTAAGTCTTGTTTAGATTACCTTTCCCATGGCGACGCTGGTAGTGGCCATATCGACCACCAGTTTATCCCCACCACATGCAGGAGCAGCCATTGCGATAGGATTAGTACCCAGCGCCCTCTGAAACAAACGGAACCACAGATTACAAATAACACGGGGGTAAAAAGACACAACCGATCCGAAAATTTTATTTTTATTATAATACTAGGTTTAGCTCGCGATTTCGTAGCGAAGACGCGGATGCAGATAAAGTCGCGGATTAAAAACTAGCCCATGTCCTTCCCTAGGGTTCAAGCTATCTTCATACCAAATTTCATCAAAATCGGTTTAGGCGTTTCATCGTGAAAGCGTAACAGAGTTACTTTCGCATTTGTAATACTAATAAATATATCAATATTAAATAAGTATGGAAGTATACACACTAATTAAATACATACAGAACTTATAAATATTAATAAAATATATTATGAGCTCAACTGTTAATTAGGAGACAATAGTTAAACAATGACAAACGACCATTATTTGGTCCTTTTCTCTTTTTAGTTTATATTAATGATCTTTCCCGGTTATTCAAAATTAACCACAAATGGTGTCATTTGCCGAAGTCACTTCTTTAATTTTTAAAATAAATAGACGTGCTCAAAATCTTGACTACGTAAATAATGTCATACTAATTGGTCCACGTCTAGCAATTTAGTATTAAATGAAAAAAAACAAAGTGCATCAGATTTGCTTTGCCAAATGTTAAAAGTAGTGATTGTAACATAGTATTGAATAAAGAGAAACTGCAATTCGTTGATACAACTGTTTCCTGGGGATGACGCTCGACGCAAGGCTACAATGGAGTCCTCATTTAACATCTAGTGTTAGTATTATATATAATTTTTCGTAGCACATACATGTGAGGACTATGTTCTTTAAAGCTACCATTTACGAGGTATGTCTCTCATTGACTTGAATGTAGTACCCTGGCGGTTGGGAGAGTCATGCTCACTTGAATGTCTCGCTGACGGTGGCGCATGTCTTGAATCATTCGGTTCCCTTCAAAATGGTTGAGCTAAATGGTGCCGATCCGTGCGTCATGTTCGTGAACGGACGCCGTTTGTTGGAACTGATCATCTCTTAGCTGCCTCGGTTATTTTAAATTTTAATTTGAACTGTTATTATAACTATATTTTTCTTTAGACCTCATTTAACATGCAAGACTTGTTACATTGCTATCACATTGTACCCTTAGAGTTTTTCATAACCTAAATTTGTAATATGTTATTAATTTTAAAAGGGTGTTCATGGAGTTTCTTGCTCGTTCTTCTACATAAAAACCTACTGTTTGGAACGAGCAACTAGCTTCATCTTTCTGACTGACTGACTCTGACAATTCAAAAGTACTTGTAAATGGTTCAATTGAAATTAATGGTTTCGAGTTTAAGTTTTGAGTTTGTCTTCATCTGGACATTTAAAGGGATAAGTAGGTACAATGGCAGGCTCATTAGGCATCAATAAACTCGTCCGCATCGCTCTCAATGGGACAAGTGCCCAAGAGGCTAGCAGTATTACCACGTTGTATATCAAGAAAAGTGGTGTGATTCTGTAAGACCTCATTCTAAACTTCGAATCTGAATCCACTGAGAGTTTCTTGATTGGCATTCTAAAAACTCGGTTGATAATTCGAATTTACACTAGCGCCACCCTTGCGAGCGTGTCAGCGAGTTAAACTAAATTGACAGGGAGATTTTGACTGATAAAGTATGAGATGACGTAGAAGTGGCATTCTGTAAGGTAATTTCCCCGTCACTTCGACGCTCACTTCGCACTCGAACTTGATTCAAAGTGTCAAATATATCAAGGTCATTTTGAACCTCATGCAACGTGAGAGTGAATAGCGATGTGAGATGCGAGTTGTTGTTTGAATTTTACAGAATCGACCTAAAGGTCAGCCCTCATGTGAAGAGTCGAGTTGCCTAACAATACCCCTAAAACCCCAGTGTTTCACCCCCTAGTGTTCTGCAGTAACATGTTTAAATCACCTCCTTACTTATTTTCTCTTATTTTTACGAAAACCAGTTTTAAATGTTCTAACTAAGCTTTAAATCAAGTCACGTCCCCTGTACAGTTATATGCTCCTGCATGCACAATGTTCTGCGCGCGTTACATTGCGTGTACCACGATTTTTCACCAATAAAAGTAAAAAATAAAAGTCGGTTTCCATCCACAGTCTTTGCCGTATGTTACTAAGTTTGATGGACAATATACGTAGTCAATATCCATCAAACTTATAGGAATGTGTATGTGTAGTTTTACACCCCGTATAACTAAACTAGTAGGGGTTGAAAAAGCGTACAATAATCATTACCTATCATAAAAAGCGACTAGTTACTCACTTGTTTAGACCTGGTGGGAACCATGATAGGGGATGTGTTTGTGAAGGCCAGGCCGATAAGACCCTCTTTCTCCGCTTGCAGGGCCCAGTAACCGGCCATGCCAAAATGGTTGCTCCCTGCAAAATAAAAACCAACGAATAAAAAACAATGAAAGAACCGAAATATATTTCTAAAGATATATACAAACACTTTGTATCTACTAGTACGTCTGAGTGTACAGTTTATTTCGCTTCAAGTAATACAGGGGACCAATTCAGGCTGTAAACAGCTACAGCTTTTTAAATTTTAGCGTTTAAAAATTACAAAAATAAACCCACAACCAAACCCAGGGTTACAAAACAAAGATAAAACTGCTTAAAAAATTACAAATAGTAGGTAGGTACTTAATAAAACAAAGATATTTAAAAAACCACTTATTTTTTTTTAATAATGTAGATTGCAAGATTTTGGACTAGCTACTCCTTAAATGATTCCGATGTAGCACTGTGTTCGTTACTTAAAATATGAACTTGTGAAGTGGGCAATATCTAGATATACCCCAAAAGGCATACTCACGTTTAGCGGCCACCCATCCCACACCAAACTCTTTGGCTTTTTCAATAGCTACTTTCATGCAGAAGTTGCCAACGGTTGTACCGAGGGCGTTGTGGCCATCCACCCAGGCGGTGGCGCCTGACTCTTTTAGGATCTCGGGCTGAGCTGCCGGCACGCACGCCCCAGACTGGCAATCATTTATGTAAAACTCTGTGAAACAAGGGAATATACATTATATAAAAACTTCAACTATATAAAAAAATAAATGTTCGTGTATTCGTTCTTTAATTATGCGTTCGCGCACCGTTCATCCGATTAGATACACAATTAAAGCTTATGCCTAGTTTTCAGGTACGGTTTCTATGTCTAGGTCATCATTCAGTTCATGAGTGACCTAGTAACCCAGGTACTTAAATTTTGTTATTCTAGATAAAAAAGCATCATTTATGGTCACATCTAGCACGTTAGCGCAACATTTGGTACCTGCCTTGGATGGTAATAATTCACATTTTCTGGATTATACTTGAGTCCCTGAGTGACCACGTAGTATTCACAAATCCTAACAAGACGTCTGAGTGCGCTTATTGATTGACTAATCAGCACCATGTCGTCTGCGTAACATATATTGTTAACGCAAACTCCGTCAGTGTGACATCGTATACAGGTGCGGCTGAGTTTAATAATCAGCTGATTAATGTAAAGGTTATAGAGACGAGGCAAGGTAATACCCCCTAGTCTCACCCCGCACTTCAACCCATACACATCAGACAGTTCCATTCTATCTGACATAGTTCGTCTGATTCTCGTACCAGACTTTAATAAAGGAATAACACCACAGTCATCGCTGCTTTCCTTTCACAGCTTTTCCCACAAGACATCGTATGACACCAGGTCAAATGCCCTCGATAAGCCCAGAAATCATGCATTGACCGGTGTTTTCCCCGCCCGGACGCGTGCGGAAGGTGTTCCGGGTTGCTTTATGGTTCAAACCCTCGGCTACGACACACGTTCACCACTACAATAAAGTTCCTCCACAGGTACTTAGTGCGTGTCGTCATACGTGTGATCGCAGAAAATTGAGGATCATAAAAAGTGACATTTTATTTTTTGTAAAAATCTTTTAGCAGTCTAAACATAAAACAGTTTATCCCGTATCGGGGTCCCAAGTTTTGCGTTATTATTTGCCTAGCAAAACCGCTGTCGTGACATATCGCGGCCGGCACTCAAAACCAATTCACCAGTCACCACCTCAACTCTGCGGGTCGTCAAAGAGTCAGAGAGACCGAACTAAAATTGGGTATCGTGGTCTAGCCTTGAAAGTATAACAAACAAACAAAGAAATAAACTCACTTTCGCATTTATAATATTAGTACGGATTAATCGAAGCTCCTGCACTCACCAAGTCGGTTTAGCCCATGGCTGTAATGCCCCACGGTGTCTGCATGCACCAGCAGGTCAGCATGGGCTTTCGCCTCAGACTCTGGAGCTCCTACGGCCTTCAAGCTGTCCTCCATAAACCGCCGCACCTCCTCTAGCTTTACCTCAGGCATTTCTGTTTATAAAATAAAACCTTTGTAATTTTAATTCAAATAATAAAACTGTTATAGTTAAAGAATGGCAAAAATTCACAGGAGACCATATGTATCTTTATCGTCAGTTATAGCAGCGCACAGTCAGGCCTCTCCAATTGCATGCAGACATTGTGCTTGATCGTCAGCCACCTCAGCATGTAGCATACACTCATTACCAGCTAAGATCGACTTCCACCTTGCCTGAGGAAGAGCGTCTTACACTGCGGTTGCTGATTGACGAAGTCCACACCGGCTGCACGCTATATTCTCTCTATTCTACCTTATCTTACAGTGCAAATCCGTGGCTATATACACAACCACATCACCGTTATCAAAGTTTAACAATCAATATAAAAATAATAAGTTAGAATACGTACTAAGTAATTTTTCACAAACACTAGGATGAAGACACTTCTGAAGAGGTGTGGAGATGTATTCACGTTGGAAGCTAACAGTGGTTTGAAGGGAAACGTATGGAGAGTAAGGTTTATAATCTAGAAGGGAGCATTCGTTTGCGGCTGGTAGAAAGCGGGTTTAGTACAGGGTCGTTACACTAATGTCATTATTTTTGTACGGGGTCGTTACACTAATAACTGTCATTATTTTAAAATGTACATAACTATAATGACTAGTTAGTTAATATACACAGTGGTATTTTAGTTGAAGGTGGTCCACTCGAAGTTTACGACATAAAATACCTTTAGATACGATTAAACAATTGTCAACATTTATGAGAAAAATGTTAATAACGGTCCAGGGGTGTGATTCTGTAAGACCTCATTCTAAACTTCGAATCTAAATCCGCTATGAGTTTCTTGATTGGCATTCTACAAAACTCGGTTGATAATTCGAATGTACACTAGCGCCACCCTTGCGAGCGTGTCAGCGAGTTGAACTAAATTGACAGGGAGATTTTGACAGATAAAGTATGAGATGACGTAGGAAGTGGCATTCTGCGTAATTTGCGTCGAAGTGACGGGACTTCGACGCTCACTTCGCACTCGAACCCGATTCAAAGTGTCAAATATATCAAGGTCATTTTGAACCTTATGCGAAGTGAGACTGAATAGCGATGTGAGGTGCGAGTTGTTGTTTGAATTTTACAGAATCGACGAATTAGAATAAAGTAGCTTTTAAATACTTAGAAACTGCTGCATGCTGAGAACATTAAGTTTGCAATAGTAAGAAACACATTTTTGCGGTAGGGTAAATGAACTCTAATAAAGATGTCACCGCTCTATTCCGCACCAATCCAAGACTCGGACCGCGCTCGTAACAGGGTGTTTCAAATTTCGTTATGTGTCATTATTATAGAACTAGCACTTTGCCCGCGACTTCGTCCGCGTGAATTTTTGTCAAGGATTCTTAATTTTTTTTAAATGCAATATAGCCTATAGCAATCAGACATAACGTAGCTTCCTATTGGTAAAAGAACTCTTGAAATCGTATGAGTAGTTTCAGAGATTACCCCCTACATACAAACTTGCAAACTAAGAAACAAATACCTCTTTACGAGTATAACATTAGTATAGATAATAATGTCATATTTTTAATTATTCAAATGATCATGATGTTTTTTTTGTATAGTCATTCGATACATGAAGTCTGTTGCTGTTGTAACACGATTAAATGCCACTGTTTATAATGCTGTTGGATCCTCATGCGTAGAATCGTGATCAAACATCATTACGTATGGTAGGCGCAGAATTTGAATTCATGTACGAAGAGAAATAAGCTTCTTTGAGTTCATACACTTTTCAACCGACTTCAAAAAAGGAGGAGGTTATCAATTCGTCTGTATTTTTTTTTTATGTTTGTTACCTGATTTCTTTGGAACCGATTTTGATGATTCTTTTTTTATTTGAAACCTAGTGCTTCCCGTGTGGTCCCATTTTAGTTTGGTCCAGTTCTGACAATGGCATCCATGAGAAAACCGTATAAGTCTTAAATTTGCATTAAGTATGTGCGCGATTTGTTACACGATTTCTCCGGCAAACGTAAATCGATTTTGAAAATTCCTTTTTTTATGGATAGGGTATTCAGGGGTGGTCCCATATAAATTTTATCGAAATTGATTCAGCACTTTTTGAAAAATCAACTTGTACCCAAAAATTTGACATAGACGACGTTTTAGTTTCATCAATCTTTGTAGTTAGTAGTTAATATAAATGTAAGTAGTAGTTAATAGATTTGGATGAGAAGGAGGTACTAAAAAGCGGAAAATGAAAAGCTTTTTACAAAAAAGACAACCGCCTTCAAAAACTAAAAAGTGAAAAATAACTTTAGCACAGAACACACTTTGACTTTAGTTTCGGAAGTCGGTGGCAATACAAAACAACAAACAGAACAAAGCCACTGAATTTCGAACCTAAAGTCAACGTGTGTTCTGTGCTAAAGTTATTTTTCACTTTTTAGTTTTTGAAGGCGGTTGTCTTTTTTATTGTCAATCACAATTAAAATAGAGTCTTCCAAAGAGTCAATAACAAGGACGACTAAAACTAAACTTAATAGAAACACTGACCAGTTCCAAGGCTACAAGTACAGTGTTGCGACCACGTCTTAACAATTACTGTCACTCCATATCGACCCCATACTCCTAGAGTCCGCACAACGCTACACAAAGGCGCTTGTATTTTGATTTTAAAACGACATGACATCATTTTCATGACAGGATCTGACATTCATATATAGGTATATTATTTCTGTTTAAAAAGGCAGGGCCTTCCCTGCCTTTTTAAACAGAGTTCAAAAAACTAGATACATTCGAACCGCATGGCCCTAGTGTTTCAATCCCAAGCGCCTCGAACATACATTACATTATTATGTACAAATAAAAAAATCATCTCAAAAGCCAAAAATATCAAATTAATGTGTTCACAGGATCTATTTATACAAAAAAATGCTTTATTATTTGTATGTGTGCACAGTTTCCGTAGTTCTAGACTAAAACTTAAAAAATAAAAATAAGCAATTCTTATAAGGGATGCAGATAAATTGCTCGATGCCTGCATGTCAAGAAAATTACGAGCAAAAGTATAATCATGAAGAAAAAATAAGCCCTGATTACAATAACACAGAATGCATAATTATCCATTACATTTTCATGAAGTTCGGAGGAGAATTATCCACTTACTAAAATTCATTATATCAACACCCTGTAAACACTATGATATGATGATCAAATTTCAACCCACCACGGAACTGTAACACGATATACCTAGTAAGATACTGAAATACCACCAGGAAAACCAACCTTTTATAAAATGTATCAAGGGAATACGGAAAACGAATGAGATTTCTGCACTCAACCGGCAAAATTGCAGCCTGGAAAAACTATGTACACCACTGATTAGAAAATAATTGCTTTTCTACTAGCGTTAAGTGTTTTGACCTTATCGGATTTTTTTGGGAAAATTAAGGAAATCATTTGGTCATGGCTGGAGGATGATATTTGAAAGTGTAACTGTGAAGAATCCAGACTGAGATTGCGGAGAAAAATAATTTTAAAAATCCCGCCAGGTGTAAGTTGCACTCGCACACAAAGAGTTTCATAAAATATGATGTTAAAAAAATGTAACCCAAAGCAAATTGGACACATTCCCAGTTGACGGCGATGTGGTGGAATTTTTTGATGCCTTATTGTATTAGCATGACACTGCCTCTTAAGATACAGAATTTTCCTAGTTTAAGAGTCAGGGCTCAAATTTTGTATTGACCGTACATACTGTATCCATCTCCCGTACACTATTTTTGTAGTATTTTTTTATGTCCCCTAGTGATAATTATGTGTACTATAATTTGTGTCAAACTCGTACTTTATTTTCCAAATAAACTATTATTATTATTAGTTTTTAGGGTTCCGTACAAAAAACGGAACCCTTATAGGATCACTCGTGCATCTGTCTGTCCGTCCATCTGTCACAACCAATTTGCTCCGAATCTACTGAACCCAATAAAGTGAAATTTGGTAGGATGGTGTTATCCTATGATCCAAACACAAATGTGCAGAGTAAATATTTTTTTTTAAATAATGTTAATTTTCAACAAGTTAATTGGCACACATTAGGACGTTTTAAAAAAAGGTTTTGCAAATCTTACTGTGTCTTATATGTATTATTAAATGAAAGGGCTCGTTATAAGGATCTAAAATATATTTTTGTTATTATTGTAAAATAAATAGTTTTGATTTTATTCATGAAAGAAGACGATAATTGACCATTCCCCAACCCTGATCTCCGAAACCACCGAGACAATAATTTTGAAAAATATACAGTCTAGTTCATTGCTTGTAGATTACAGGAAAACCTATAAGAATCCTATCAATCGGCATTGTACGAAATCCTCTCCATGCGAGTTCAACTCGCACTTGGCAGGTTTTTTTTTCAGTATAATAGTTATTAACCTCTCAATCATTTTACTTTTTATTAATTTCGACTTTTATTTGTTTTATATTTTGTACCTACAGTGTTCTTATCAGTACGTGTTGAATCGTGCGAACACCAGCCCGTGATACTCTACTACTATATTTGATATCAGCCTAACAGGCTCTTAATTTATAAGGTAAATAGTGTTCCAAGTAACAGTAGAACACTGACTCCTAAGTCACAGGTATTCCTAGTTTAGGGTCTCATTTCTTGTACGCTTTTAATCATTGAGAACCATAGCTAGATATGAGGCATATTGTAAGGACTTGTATCAATAAACTGTTATTATTATTCTCATTTATTTATTTTATTTCCATATATTATATTTTTAAATATTGGTAAAAATATAAAAAATAGTATCCCACTGGTATCGGGAACAGGGTCCAAGCTACCGGTGGGCAGGGCTCCTGAGAGAGGAATCTCCTCTGATTATACGCGCCGTGACCAGGAGTACTGCGTTCTGTATCAAGACCTTGATCCAACTGCCTAACGAGAGCCTCCTTAGGTGTTGGTCGAGGCTCTTGAAAATGATTCCATTGGCCGTAACGACAATCGTCACAACGACTGCTGTATTTACATCCCACATGTCTACAACCTCGCGAGCCAAGTCAAATCTTTCTCAGCTTTCACGAGGTTCTCGCGTGTTCTCATTGCGCGACGCTCTAATCGATCTATCGCAATTATGTTAGGCTTATTGGCAACAATAGTCCTGTCAGATCGATCCCAATACATCCTGATATTGCCATTTTCGAGAACTGGGTCGGGCACATACTTGTAGTACGGTACTTCTGATTCCACAAGCCTATATTTTAGAGCAAGTTGCTGGTGGATAATCGTAGCTACAAGTTTGTGTCTATGCAAGTGGTCTTCGTTAACCAGACGAGAGATAATATGTCGGATTGTCATTGGTTCTCCCGGTCGGTGGCATGCCCGACAAATGTCAACCGTGCCGTCCTTCACAATATACCGGTAGTTGTTCGTTATTATTATTATTATTATTATAGGTTTGCCTTTTTTATTGTTACATTGTATATTAAATATAATAAATATTGTACATTGTTCAATTTTATTTTGATTTTCAAATAATTCAGCTGATCAATACATTCCGAAAAATCCGTGTAGCGAACGGAGTCCACAGGAGATTGGATGTTTTTTCGTGCACTTAGTGAATTTCCAAGTTTTATTCAATGTTATTAATTATGTAAGTTAATTAAGAGAAAGAATTTATATTTTTTGTTATACACTGATTAGGTACCTACGTAAACTATATTAGGTTTTTTTTTCACTTGTATTTGATTGTTAGTTGGTAGGTAAAAAATACTATTTAAATTCTTTAGTATATTAGGTAAGTATATTAATTGATACCTATTTATTACCACACTGTCTCATTACATTAGAGAGACATATAAAAAATAATTAATGTTCGTTTATTAACTACTACAAGGCAAAGATGCGTCAGCTGATATATTCTTCGCAATTTGTTTTGAAAAAAAAAAAAGATCTTAATGATGATTCCTTTTACGGTTTAGTATCAACAAAAATAATTTGTTGTAAAGAATTATGGAGTTAAGGGGGATGCGCCAAGATAAACCGAGAAATTCAAATTTTCTTACGTTTTTTGCAATTTGCAGCTCAGTATCAGGGCCTCAAGTCTGCTATTACAATAGTGTCAGAATGGTCTATCATTGATTTCATAATTGTTGATTTTGGCAAGTTTGGTAATCTACTAATATAATGGCGTCATTATGACTTTCCAATGATCAACCACTGACACGCCATTGAAAGAAATGATATGGAATGGTAATCTCGTACAAAATGACAACTGAATGACTGACTTAGGCGGTAATCTGCAACATTATTTAACTGAAGTATTATTTCTATTGAAATTATGGCAAATAAAAGTATGGCATATAAAATTACATTTTAAATTATGGCGAACATTAGTAAACCATTCGCGGGAGTAACAAGTATCCATTTACTTAGAATTATTATAATTAAAATCATCAACATAGCTCTCCAAGCATAATCCGTAAATGGGCCTTCATATTAAATGAAACTATAATGTTTACGGTTTATGTTACTACTATACTAAGCAAAACAAAAAATGTAAGAATATTAGAATTTCGCGGACTATCTGATAGTCCGCGAAAGCAACAAAGCGCCAGGGCGCTTTCACCTGTAAGTGATACACAGCGCATCAAAAAACAAATTACATAGGTACCTTGTTTTAATGTAGGAACAGTGAAACACGAAAGGAGCACCACACAAACACTAACAATAAAATTCACTGTCACAGTTTATCTCAACATGATTTACATTATAGTAACATTCTGTTTATTTAAATATTTATTGACCTAGTATTATTATGAAACGCTATTCAACAAGGTAATACACTTTCAGCCGAAAAAAAAGACCCAGTCGATTTTTTATTGACAGAACCATATTTTGTAACAGCCATATGCATCTTCAGGTCAAAATATTATATAGAATCACAGCGGGTCGTGTTTCGTTTTTTCTGGCTCGTGGCGGTGCTTGTAGTTGGAGTGCTTTGCATAAAGAATTGAAACAAAATGCGTGTGGCAAACTGAACCCACGTGGTCTGCGGAGTTCAATATAAAATCACGGAAACAGGTTGGTGAAAGTTATCCTGAGAGGTACGACGACTCTCTTACAACATTATTATTTAATGCAGGGGTTCTCAATCATACAATTTCAGCTTAAGCTGCCCTCTCATTGTAAGGAAATTCTATACAAGGCGAGATCAGCTTATACTGGAAATGTATAGCTTGATGTGTAGCCGTGTGTACCATACCCGCCTTTTGTTTTTTGGTTCCCGGACTGAAAAATCTTCGTAGATGTCCTCCGTCTTGGGGCAGGAGAGGGGATCAGTCCGACTTTTACTACTAAAAACCACCCCGATTTTCCATCTCACACCTATGCCGGGGGTCGCGAGAACGTGCAATCCTTCCGTAACTCCCGTCTGGTGGAAACTTTCCTAAAAACCCCTGCCTGTTTGTATAAATCATAAGAAGCGATTATGTCACCTCGTACGCTAATGTAGGCGTAGGTAGGTGTACAACGTGCCTCAATATGGCAACCATGCAGTTTATTTTAAGAGCTGCTGCGTGTTCTACGCCCTCCAAGTGGGGCACACTTGTTGGGAATCTGTAATTTAATGTTACTTTATAATTTCCACTGTTGGATTTTCAACCCTCGGTGTAGAGATAAGCGTAAAAAATTCAACAGTTAAAATTACAAAGCAATAGGTACTACCGTTTTAAAAAATAGTATCCCACTGGTATCGGGAACAGGGTCCAAGCTACCGGTGGGCAGGGCTCCTGAGAGAGGAATCTCCTCTGATTATACGCGCCGTGACCACGAGTACTGCGTTCTGTATCAAGCCAAGCCCTTGATCCAAATGCCTGACGAGAGCCTCCTTAGGTGTTGGCCGAGGCTCTTGGAAATTATTCCATTGGCCGTAACGACTATCGGCACGACGACTGCTGTATTTACATCCCACATGTCTACAACCTCGCGAGCCAAGTCAAGATACTTAATTTGTTTATCTTTCTCAGCTTTCACGAGGTTCTCGTCATGCCGAACCGCTATATCAACAATCATTGCGCGATGCACTAATCGATCTATCGCTATTATGTTAGGCTTATTGGCAACAATAGTCCTGTCAGATCGATCCCAATACATCGTGATATTGCCATTTTCGAGAACTGGGTCGGGCACATACTTGTAGTACGGTACTTCTGACTCCACAAGCCTGTATTTTAGAGCAAGTTGCTGGAGGATAATCCTAGCTACAAGGTTGTGTCTATGCAAGTGGTCTTCGTTAGTAAACGGTAGGTAGTATTGCTTTGCCTCTTGGAGTTAGTTATTCCCTTTTTTCGCTCCTCCAGTGTAATCACTTCTACGTTACATAACAATCATATCTTGTGACGGTTATAATGTTATCACATTTTATGTTCTATAATATTACACAAACATATTTATGTTTAGGTAGAAACAGCTGAATCTGGTTTATCTGTTTTTCTTCTTTGACAGATTTCCTACAATTATCAGCCACCTCTTTAAATCTTATCAAGTACCTATTTATATCCATACTGCTATACTTAATATTATAGATGCTAAAGTGATGTTTTTATTTGTTTGTTGCGGTTTCGTGACTAATCTACCGAGCCCATTTTGATGAAGAAAGATTATCGCGGATGCAGACTAAGTGGCTTCATCAAGTGATCTCTACCTAGGACATAGAGATCATACATTTGACTGTAACACTTATTGTAGCATAATGATCACAAAATAAAAAATAAAACTGAAACCTATGATAGCAGTAATTGAAACCACACATCTCATCGCACATACCACATCACACCACACACCTCTTTACACATCCCACCACACAACGCACTACGCCACACATTACTCCACTACAAAAATAAATTGTATAATCTAGTGTTAATAACTACAGCTATTTAATTTGTTTAGTTAACTTTTACTATGTAATAGCATCTTAAGTGTACACTATTCATAGTATATAACCCACAGTTAGTATAAGTATTACTGCAATGATATGGAAGAGCGTCCCCCAATGCAGGCATTGTTTGCTTAAATGGAGGGTCCAAACACGTCTATTATGTGAAATGCTAATTGTGATAATAAACTATTTGTATATTGTATTGTATAGCTATGGAACGGAGTATCCTGGGCATCAAACTGCAAGACCGAGTTAGGACATAGAGCAACACGGAACACCGACCGCACGCGCCAGGAGGCGTGCGGCCGGTTTTCCGACGCACGTCCCGCAGGCCCGTTCCATTGCAAAAATAACTGACGTCACTCGGAAACCTGTCATGATGAAATGGAATTGAGCTGGCCACAACTGCCGCATGTCAGACGATCATTGGGCCATACGCAAGACCCAATGAGTCTCTCTACATGGCAAGCGACATCGCGGTAGGCCCATCTGGACTCCTTCGACAAAGAATGGTTCCAAATAGCCCATAATAGAGAGAGTTGGAATGAGAGTGGAGAGGCCTATGCCATGCAGTGGGAAAATTCAGGCTGAAAATAAACTAAAAGTTTTTAGGGTTTGGTGGATTTATTTCGTACTAGCTTTAACTCGCGACTTTGTCCTCGTGAACGTCGGTTATCGTGGATGCAGACGAAGTCGCGGATTAAAAAGTAGTAGCCTATGTCATATGAAATTTGGTATGAAAATAGCTTGAACCCTGGGGAAGGGTTAAAGCCATTTTTATACCAAATTTCATCAAAATCGGTTCAACCGTTTCGTCGTGAAAGCGTAACAGACAGAGTTACTTTCGCATTTATATTATTAAAAAAGTATGGATGGATTTTTCATAAATTGAAGAGTGAGACAGGCTTGTCTGTACAATTTTCGAAAGCTACGGCACTTCATCTTTTCCTAACAGTAAATAAAAACGAAATTAATACCAGTAGGTACACGATCAAGTTCGTTATCGATGGAACAGATGACTTTGAGAGACCTTGAACGCTTCAAGGTAAATGGCAACGCTATTTAAATACTCATAATAATTTTAGTAGGTACGCGACGGTATGGTCATCTGCCGAGAACTATGTAGCGATGTATTAGTGTTGGACGCGAGCCTTGTTTTGGTGGAGGTCATGGTGTCTCACTTTACTTGAAAAATGAAGATGATAACTGCCACTTCTTTTGTCTTTATTCTTCAGCAGTTCTTTCTTTTCTGAATAATTTAGTTTCTTTCTTCCTTTTTCATTTTGTGTTTTTTTTTTCGCTAGATCCAGTTGAATTGTGTGGTGATTCTAGCTTTCAGGAGTTGCAGCGGTTTGGAAATAGTATGGCGGGGTTGTACGGTCACCAAAAGAGATAAGTATCCATGTCGCCGGGAATAGTTGAAGTTTACTCAGAAACCGATGGGTGATTATGAATAAAATAAAGTACAATTAATAGATAATAAACAGTTTAATGATTTAATTAAATTTCATTTAAAAGCCTTCATTAGTTTCTAAGTAAACTTCAACTATTTCCGGCGACATGGATACTTATCTCTTTTGCTGACTGTACCATAAAAAATAAAAAATGTCCTGTTATCACGGCGTTCAAATTCATATATTGAGCTAAATCTATACTAATATTATAAAGCTGAAGAGTTTGTTTGTTTGGTTGGTTGAACGCGCAAATCTCAGGATCTATCTACTGGTTCGAATTGAAAAAATATTTTTGAGTTGGATAGTCCATTTATCGAGGAAGGCTATAGGACCATGCAAAGCCGGGCCGGGTCGCTAGTTAAAGCTGAAACTACAATATTTTTGCCATTGTGTTATATACCATCATAACATCAGATACTATATTACTTACCTATCTGTCACCGAATAAATTATCAACCACACAAAACACAATTGCTAATATTATGAAATGGCAATCAATAGAATGGTGCTTAATTGCCATTACCTACTTCGCTAAATAGCCCGCAGACAGTAACTTGGTGTTTATTTAATGGATTACCACATTACTGTCAGGCAACCAGTCAACAATAGTACATCGATTAGCTATGTACTTACATATTGTAGCTCAGTAATGAGAACGGTGCCGAACGAAATAGGTGGTTTATAGAGCTGATGACCGCGACTTCGCGGAGAATGTTTTTCAGCGGGATTTTTATTTTTTACGCGGATACATTTTTTAATAAAAGTAGCCTGAATTATTCCTTATAATATCAGTTATCTGCCAGTGAAAGTCCCGTGAAAATCGGTCCAGCCGTTTCTGAGATTAGCTGGAATAAACAGACAGTCAGACCAAAATTTAAAAAAAATAAACAGACAGTCAGACCAAAATTTAAAAAAAATAAACAGACAGTCAGACCAAAATTTTAAAACCTGTTTTTTTAGTGTCTTATGCTTTTAGTAAAAAGTTGTTATTTTGACATTACAAACAGACACTTTAATTTTATTTATTGTATGTAAGTAAAGACGGTAACCGACTTCGCCTCGTAACTCGTCACTGACTGACCTAGTGGCGGAGTTACGTATAACTCTCCCCGGTCGTGTCGAAGGGAAGAGAGAGTGTACCTCTTTTAGCGCGTTTTAAGCACTAATGCTGGCACTTCACATGGCGTATTTGTGCAAATATTCGCCTTATTTGGATAATACAAAATGGGAATAAATATAATGACCACCAAAAATAGTAAATGATCACCAAATCTTAGTCACCAAATGACCATCAAAAATAGTAAATGATCACCAAATCTTAGTCACCAAATGACCATCAAAAATAGTAAATAATCACCAAATCTTAGTCACCAAATGACCATCAAAAATAGTAAATGATCACCAAATCTTAGTCACCAAATGACCACCAAAAATAGTAAATGATCACCAAATCTTAACTCCCCCCTGGAGCGGATACGACATGGTTAGGTTAGGTTAGAACTGTGACCCCCTACGACTACTTACCAGAACCAAATCACTTTTTACAGTCAAACTCATACATTTCTACAATACTTTGGTTAATAATGTTGGTGATCATTTACTATTTTTGGAGGTCATTTACTATATCTGGCGGTTCGTTAAACATACGCCATACAAAATCAAGTTTATTTCAGTAATGATAGAGTATATGTTGTATTATCCAAAAAGGCGAATATTTGCACAAATACGCCAAGCGAAGTGGTAGCATTCAATATCCCACACGCTGAGTTCCCGCACATGTCTGAAAGTCGGTCATGAGGATGAGAACTAATTAATAGTCATGTAGTGGTCGTCCGGGCTACTTTGGTTTGTACTCGACTCACTTAGCCAGACATACATAACTATTATAATATTATACCCATAGTACAGGGTCTCCCTAGTGTGGGGTCAGATGGCTAAGTGTGAAATGTACCCACGTATAATTATTGTTATTTATACAACTTGTACAAAGAAATTGGAGGTTATGTAAACAATATTGTATGACCCAAGTATGACCAAACGGAAGCAGTTCGTTTATTTTTCGATTGATGAAGATATATTTAGATTTTAGATCAAGAAATAATTCGTGTCCTAGATAAATTATGGAAAATGGGAAATAATAAATTCAACATTTTAGAAGGGCCGAATCTATTATTTCCCGTAGCAAGTTAATTATAGTCTGTTTCACCATCTGTGAATATGAACACTTTTGGTTAAATAATCTGAAAGATAACTTCATACAGTCTGTATCGCATTCTTGAATTATCTTGCCTTTACAAACTGTCTCTTTAGTATAATGTTTTGACGACACGGTTGGCGCAGTAGCTGAGCGATCGACTGCTGCGCAGCGTGTTGCGGGTTCGATTCCTGCCCAGGGTAAACATTTGTGTGATGAGCACTTGTGTTTGCCTTGTGTCTGGGTGTTGTTTATCTATATATGTATGTATTTACAAAAAAAAATGTATTTGTGTATGTATATCAGCTGTCTGACACCCATAGTACAGGGTCTCCCTAGTTTGGGGTCAGATGGCCGTGTGTGAAAAATGTCCCCACATATTATTATTATTATAATGTGAAAGATAACTTCATACAAAGTCTGTATTATTCTTGAACTTACTGAACATTATTATTAAACTACTAGGTACGTTTTTCTGTTTTGTTTAGATATCTGAAAACTCTGTAAACATCTCATAAAATGTAAACTGGAAGGGAACTGTCTCCTGAGATACAGGCTAAAAACCTAGTTCAGTAGGCAGGGCTTTTATGTAAATGTGCTCTTACGTTGTTTTCAATAAAGTATTATTATTATAAACTTGCCTTTCCAAACTGGCTTTTTAGTATAATGTGCACGAATTTAACAAAAGGCAGTAATTTATAAAAATGTAGGCACCATTTCCAAGAATACTGTGCATGCGCACTGTAACGTAGGCCAATTCAGTGCTATAAATTATTCTGTAAACATCATTATCCGGCAACCAGTCAAACCAACCAACCAACCAAATTCAGTTAGCCGGCTCGCGTCGCCGCGAACTCACGTGTATTCTGTGACGATAAAATAGTTCAATTAAATACATTGTATACTAATTAGCAACAAAACAACTTCACAGAACAGGTTTATTACGAAGAAGACAGACACTTGTTACGTGAGTATGCAAATAAAACACTTTCTTATGACTAATCAGGTTTAAGAGTATGTTTTGTTAGTAAATAATGGTGCGGTTGATATGATAGGTGTATTATCTTTGGTATTAAATTGTGTCTTGGTTTATGTACGGGCCACGTATCAACTACATTAGGTAGCTATTCCATGTGAGTTTTTTTTTATATAGTACCAGCTAATGCTCGCGACTTTATACGCGTAAATGTCTGTTTTTGCATGGTTTTAATGTTTACGAAACCCTAATTCAGACCAGCCGTTTCGGAGATTAGCTGAAACAAACAGCCAGGCAGGTCTGTCTGTTAAAAAAAAGATTTTGTGGTAGGACATATCTAGTGAATCGGCCGATTAATATGTTCAGTTCTTATACTGTTCACACAGGTAGATACAACTCATGTCATAATTCCGTACTAGTATCAGCCTTACTAGAGTTAATTTTTTAATTTTTAACCGACTTCAAAAAGGAGGATGTTATCAATTCGAATGTTTTATTAAATATATATATATTTTTTTTTTAATGTATTTTCGGGCAGATTTCAGAATTAAATCTAAATTCAATGAGAATAACCCGACTGACTACGCACACAGCGACAATGCAGCTGTGTGCGTGAGCGTCGACGTCTTACCTACTAAATTCAAGCGTGCGTGCCGCGTGCGGACGGAGCTACCGGGGTAGCAATAATTTTACCTAATTTTATTTCGAACATCACCTACATTATTGTCATAAATTTCGATTCATAATTAACTCATTTTAAGCATCATTAGAATACGGAAATCTTACTAATGACAGTAATCCTAGTGTGCCAAAGAAAAGTTCACTGGCCTGCTATCAGATGATTAATAAAATGTTAGTTTTGCTTTATTGCTGTCGTTCAGCATAAACTTTTCGTAATGATTTTGTTTTTATTTGTGGATTTAAGTGGATTAAATAGGTTGATTTGAAATTTTCCTTCCTACTTAACGGGCTTAGGACCGGCAATAATACCTAAAGTTGGTGTACCGATCTAGCAAGTGTAACAATGTTTTTTAAAGATTTGCTAGTGAAGTGTACCTACTTGTAGGTGTTGATACTTTCGACTCTTAGGTATTTTTGGCGTAGTTAAAAATTTTAAATCAACTTATTTACACTAATAAAATTGATTAAGCTAACAACGTATTTACAAAATGTACAAATAAATAAATTACCTACTTATGTTACCCGGAGGTATTGTTCTAAATTGTTACCATCACACTCTTGGCACAATCGAGCACGACGTAGCTGGTTTTCCTTCAGCTTACGTAAAACTAACACATTCGTTTTTAAAGTGTCGAAAGCACTAATGATCCTTGCACGTAATTCTGTTACACTTGTCACTTCCTCCGTGTAAACTAACCTTTTAACGTCTCCCCACAAATAAAAGTCTAGAGGCGTCAGGTCCGGAGAACGCGGAGGCCAGGCCACAGGTCCTCCGCGACCGATTCAGTGGTCACCAAACCTTTCGGTCAAGTACTCGCGTACTTGCCGACCATAGTGAGGGGGGGCACCATCCTGCTGGTAGTAGAGGTTGCGATGGAGTGCCAGAGGAATATCTTCCAACATCTCGTCGACAACGTGACGCAACAGCTCCAGGTATGTTGCACTGTTGAGGTACCCATCGATGAAGTAGGGTCCAAGCACGTGTTCCCCTAATATGCCAGCCCACACATTCAGTCCAAACCGCACTTGGAACGCATGCCGTTTGGTTACGTGCGGGTTATGGTCGCGGTGAGCCCACCAATGTTCGTTATGAACATTGTAGACGCCAACTCGAGTAAATAAACACTCGTCCGTCCACAGGATGTTGGCGTCTTGGTGTTCCAGCAACCAGCGACAAAATGTAATCCGCACGGCATTATCACCTGGGTGAATGTCTTGTGCTTTGCGGTAGTGGAACGGGTGCTGCAGTTCACGCTTCAGTAGGCGCCACACTGTGGTGTGGTGCACTCCAAAGCGTCGACCAGCCTCCCGCGTGCTTGCCCGTGGTTCTCGCTGAAAGTATTCCAGGATGTCTTCCTGCAAGGCGACAGGCAGGCCTACGCTGCCGCGAGCTTGAGCATGCCGGGGAACGTCAAACTGCCGATGATCCCGCAGTCTCTGCGTAGCAGCCAGCATGACGCTCTGTGATGGGGGTTCCCGATCGGGAAACATTTCCGTGAACATCCGGATGGCTCCACGTAGGCTGTCTCCACTGATGGCATACAGGCGGACCATCTCCACCAACTCGACATTGGAGTAATTGTCCGTCATCTTGCACTTAGTAGAACTCGCAAAGCGCAGCGTACGCTCACTGCGGCGACATCAAACAAACTGTTGTGCTCCCGCCCGCGCGGGTGGGAGCGAGAGCGGGAGCGCGAGCGTGGCTAGGCAAGTAGGCACGTGCGCGAGTAGTACCTACAAAATTATTGAATGATCGTTGCGTATGCGTTGTGTATGTATTGTTTGTGTTGGTTTGTGTGTGAAATCGCGGTTATAGGGCTAGTAACAGACGGGCCGCTTTTAAATAGGGCTGGTTTCCAATTATGGATTTCAGTAAACAGGAAAAAAATATAAAAAAAATACCTACTCATTTTATTGTTGATTTGGGTCGAGAATCATTAGCATAATTACGTCCTTGAATTTGACTAGGATGCAAATCAACAGCTTGTATAGACGGATTTGCAAATTTTTTTTTTGTTCGAAAGGGGTTTATTCCGAAATGGTCCCATATAAATTTTATCAAAATGAGTGGACGAGTTTTTTGATGCCCTTTGAGCTCCCTGCCTTTTTCTTAGAATTGTAAATAATTTTATTATTTTTATTTTTATGATTTGTCTAAATTAGATTAATTAGGTTAAATATTTATATCATCAAAATTGATACAGCCCTTTTTGAGAGAATCAACAAATTCCCAAAAAAATTACTTAGACGACATTTGGAGGACTTACAATCTCTATTAAGTGTGTCGCCGTTTCTTAATGGATTTCCGAAAGTAAAGTAATGTGTGTTCTGTGCTAAAGTTATTTATCACTTTTTAGTTTTTGAAGGCGGTTTTCTTTTTTTTTTAACTTTTTGATAACCATAAATCGTCTTTGAGCGGTGGAACCAAGTCATTTGGCTAGCCGCATGCGGGCAGACCGTCACCATTCTCACTAGACGAGGGCTCTGCACCCACCATATATTATACTGGCTCAGCCTTCCTAGCAATAAACACTAACTAAAGTACGTGCTACGAAGCCGAATACCCCGGTGTATATTTCCCGTCTCCACTACACCGCCGACGCGGAAGACATCGTGAAGTACGTGTGTCAAACGCTGAAGTACTTACGCGTCGAGAGTGCAGTTGCTGGAGTCGCATCGCAACGTCAATGTGGTGCGCACACATTGACGTTACTATATAATAATAATAATAATAATATAATAATAAAAACTTTATTGCGTAAATGGTGCTGTAGTACAATACAGTAAACAGTTATACATAAACAAATAATTAACTAGTCACTAGTACACTACACTAAACGGTTGAGGTACTGTCCTCTTAAATAGGCTACATAATAGCCTGTAATAAAGAGAAACAGTGCCGTATCCCTCTGGGGTGGAGAATAAACTAGTGTTACATGTTATTAATTACAAGAACAGAAAAGTACATACAGTGCTACTTATATTGTGAAATCTGGATGATGATAATGTGTGAAATGTTGTGTGGTGAATTTATGTAATAGATGTGAGGGTGTATGTGTGGTGAATGTCTATATATATGTGTGTGGTGCATGTATTTAGTAATGTGTATAGCTATAAAGAGTTTGTATCTATTTTATGACAGTGTAAGAAGAAATGATTCTGTTTCATGATACGTTTTATCTAGTAGGAAGGAGCGAACTGCTGATTTACATTCCTGCGTTATATGATGACAAATAACAACTTATTATTATTATTATTATTATACCAACATGCTACCTACATCAAGTGTTGGAAGAAAGCTTTTGGCCACAGTATGTGGTATTCCCGGAACGCATAAAGACTTAGTGCAACTAAGTGATACTAATATAGTATTCAGTTTTATTTACTAACACGTTAAGTATACTTAAGTTAAGGTATTTTTTTATGGGTCTTTGTTACCTGAAAATAAATGGGTTTATTATTTGTATTAATAGTTACCAAAAGTACGACTATCTCTTGTAATCCATCTATACTCATAATGTAATATTATAAATACGAAAGTAACTCTGTCTGTTCCGCTTTCACGATGAAACGGCTCAACCGATTTAGGTGAAGTTTTGGTATGAAAATAGCTTGAACCCTGGGAAGGACATAAGCTCCTTTTTAATCCGCGACTTGGTCTGCATTCGCGATAACCGACATTCACGAGAACGAAGTCGCAAACAAAAGCTAGTACTTAATACTTTAATATTATAAATGCGAAAGTAACTTTGTCTGTTACGCTTTCACGATCAAACGGCTAAGCCGATTTTGATGAAATTTGGTATGAAAGTAGCTTAAACCCTGGGACAGGGCATAGGCTCTATACTTTTTAATCCGCGACTTCATCTGCATCCGCAATAACCGACATTGACGCGGGCGAAGTCGCGGGCAAAAGCTAGTAGATTATATCTATGATTCATACTCACAAACTTTTCCGGTTATAATAGTAATAGATAGATAGACATAGATTAACTATGTAGATTAGTAGATCAATGTAACTATTGATTTTTCTGTTGACTCTACTAATAACTGCTACCTTGAGTTTATACCTTTCAACTGTCGTGCACATAAGTACGGTTATTATGGCTACACTTTAATATTCCATAAGAAGATGGCTATTCTTTTAGTAGGTATTGCACACGAAGTAAGTAAGTAGGTATAACAGGTATTGCCAATGATATTTTATTAATAAAATGTCATTGTGAAAAACAAAATTATTAAAAATCTCGTGGCTCTCACGACCTTCGGGTACATTGAAAATGAATTAAAACAAATCAGTTTTTCACATTTTTATTTACTTACCTATTAAAAATTCTTCACAATTAATATAAGTGTACAATAGGTAGTTATTTGTTATACAAGAGTGCAAAGTTGCTTTTTAACCGCGTGTTCAATTTTGATGACCGAGCAAGCGAAGGATTCTAAAATTGAATCACGAGCGCAGCGAGTGATTCAAAATTAGAATCCTGAGCGTTAGCGAGGGAATCAAAAGAGCACGAGGTGAAAAATCTTTGCACTCGAGTGCAACACGTAACTTTTCATTCCACCTCAGCGAGGAAATGACTAAATGCAAAAAAAAAAACGTTTACAAAGTCTGAGTTTTTAACAAATTAAAAAATAGTTGTATGATATATTCGGCACCATAGAGGTAGCAGTAAATAGGTTTAATGTTTTTTTTTAATTCACAAACTTAGTGCACACAATGTTCTAAATTCAATTTACTTTATCCTCTAGAGAATAAAAACGGCTTTTCCACTCAGATATTGAAGATAAATTTACTTTATCCTCTAGAGAATAAAAACGGCTTTTCCACTCAGATATTGAAGATTAAAAATACTCTTTCCGAGATGGTGGGATGAAAAAGAGAATAAAAACGGCTTTTCCACTCAGATATTGAAGATAAATTTACTTTATCCTCTAGAGAATAAAAACGGCTTTTCCACTCAGATATTGAAGATTAAAAATACTCTTTCCGAGATGGTGGGATGAAAAAAATTTTTTTTTTTTTTTTTTTCGTTTTTATTCTCTAGAGGATAAAGTAAATTTATCTTTAATATCTGAGTGGAAAAGCCGTTTTTATTCTCTAGAGGATAAAGTAAATTGAATTTAGAACATCGTGTGCACTAAGTTTGTGAATTAAAAAAAACCATTAAACCTATTTACTGCTACCTCTATGGTGCCGAATATATCATACAACTATTTTTTAATTTGTTAAAAACTCAGACTTTGTAAACGTTTTTTTTTTTTGCATTTAGTCATTTCCTCGCTGAGGTGGAATGAAAAGTTACGTGTTGCACTCGAGTGCAAAGATTTTTCACCTCGTGCTCTTTTGATTCCTTCGCTTGCTCGGTCATCAAAATTGAACACGCGGTTAAAAAGCAACTTTGCACTCTTGTATAACAAATAACTATTGTGTTGGACAGGCCATTCATCGAGGAAGGCTATAGGCCCATGCGAAGTCGGGTCGGGTCGCTAGTTTATTCATAAAACAAACTAATGTCGATTTATTAACAAAAATAAATAATTTGATAAAAGTATACAAGGTTGTAAGTAGGTATATATATTTTGTTTACCAGAAACCTAAAAAGTGAGTTACTATGGGACCAACATCACACGATAAAATCACGAAAAAGACATCACCTGATTAGTATTTTGTCCAGTAGACACATTATTAGTATTAGTATTTAGTATCACATTTTTTTTATTATCAAATAGCTTGACTGCAATTCACCATCTTAAGTGATGATGCGGCCTAAGTTGGAACACGCTTGCCTAGGATGAACCGGTTCACTCGTGCCTTGAAGATACCCAGATTATACTTATCAGGAATAGGGAGGATAGAGAGGCGGGTAGCGAACTCCACAGTCTGGCAGTTCGCACACCTCATCATCACTACATACTTATTATCAGTTGTAGACTGCAGTTGTTCCAGAGATTAGCCTAGTCTTTCTGTACTTAGTCAGTACAGACTAATCTCCGTAAGTACAGGTCCGATTTTTACATTCCTTCGCTAGTAGAAAGCTACGCTACCACTTAGTGCTTAAAGGCTATATTTTATTATCAAAATTATTAGGGATCCGTTAAAAAAAGATACGTGACTTCGCCAGCAAAAATCATAGTGAACATAAATAAAATAACAATAAAAAAAAAATATAGTTGCCTAACAATAAAGTTATTATTATTCACATTTATTCGTCGTATATACACATTATTATTATTATTATCGATTCTTTGTTTTTCTTCTCATAAAAGAGAGTCGAAGACCTTACACACGGGCCGGAGACAAGTGTGTAAGGGGAAATTTAAATTGAAAATGTAGATGAGAGAGTAAAGGAAGTCAGGAACTTTCGGGTTATGCGACAGGTGTTGAGTATAGTGGTTTTTTGAAGCATGTAAATTGTGTGAGTTTGCATGTGTAGTGTGTTAAGGCTTTGTGTTAGTAATTTTGGTACAATACCGGTGGATATTATTATAAATGTATGAATCAACTGTATTTTTTTCCTCGATTTCGGATTTGGTGGCCCCGGTTTTTGAGATTACTGGTATGAATAATAATAAAATAGAATAAATAAAACTCAACATTTCCAGGCATTAAGGAAACGTTCCATTTCTGCATAAGCGGTAAATTGATGACGTTAACTTCCAGTAAACGTAATAATAATAATAATCATCCGTTTCAGCTGCAGTTCTACTAATGATGGGCAGGGTAGTGACAGCAGAGGCTCAGCGGTTCATGGTGGACTGTCTGATGGCGGTCGGTACTGCAAGCAAGGCGGCTCAGCAGCAAGCTGAGCTTCTAATCCAGGCAGACAGGTTCGGACATCCTAGTCATGGACTTAATAGATTAGGTGAGTAGACCTTAAGGGTGAAGGTAAACAGTTTCTAAAGAGCAGAACAACTAAAGTAAATGGTCATATAAATAATACTACCAGCCAGCCAATTACTATCCCTCTGCACATACAGAGAAAAATCAGCATTAAAAAAATCAGCATAAAAAGTGGACTGGTGAATAATGTCTTATATAATATATAGTTCAGGTTTCCTCATGATGTTTTTCTTCATCGTGTCTATGATGTCCAAGATAAACTAAGAAAGAAAAATGAGATAGCCAGAAGTATTTTCTACATTAAGTGGCAGTATATGGGGCAGAGTTCTAGTAGAACAAAATGGCCGATGAGGTCGAAAAGTTCTGAAGTACCGCGTACCAATAGACGTAGTGTACATGGATAGATCCTCCACAAGGTGAACCTGTAAATGTAGTAAGAACCGTAGTTCTATGCGCGCAAAAGAAATACTTATCTTGGGAGTGACCTTTTCGTGAAATCAGTTTAAGTGATGCATCTTTCCTCAATAACATATTTTTCGTTGTTTATCTTAGTGTCAGATTATTTTTTTCTTTGTGTTATCTTATTTTTAACACCGCCGCCGCGCCGGTTGGCGTGTAAAATTGACGATTGTATAATTCCGTGACTTACTATGTATTATACGTATGATTCAATGTATACAAAACCTGTTGGCAAACCGTCTTCATCAACCTTAAGACGCCCACTGCTGTGCATGTTCTCCCTCAAGGGGGGTTCAGCCGTAATCGCCATGCTTCCCCGATGGATGTTGGCGATCGCAGTAGATGTTATAGTACTCAGACGGACGCTGCTGCCCATTCTCTAGTCAATATGCCTTTGTCGCTTTCTACGACACCCACGGGTAGAAATGGGGTGGTGCTATTTGCGGCCGGCACCACACGGCACGTATGGCAAACCCTAATAATAGATAAATAAATAATAATTTCCAGAAATGTATGTGAACGACATCAAAAGCGGTGCGTGTCAGCCTAACAACGAGCCGAAGGTACTGAAGGAGACAGAAGCTACAGCATGGGTCGACGCTAACAACGTACTAGGGGCCACTGCCAGCCACTTTGGCATGGACTTAGCCATCAAAAAGGCACAGAAAACCGGCGTAGGATGGGTCTCAGTAAGAGGTAAGATATCACTATACCAGTAATTTATAGCAGAACCGCTTAACCGAGATGATTTTTGAGGTAGCTATGCGGTGCTTAAGGGCCCAGGTGTGGTGACGTAAAGCTAGGGGTTCACTGACAACTGTCACCCCTCCCGCACTGCGCAGCTACCTCAGCAAAGGTCTCAGTTAAGCAGTTTGATTTATTTTTTGATTAATTTTGATTGTCTCTAGACCTCCTTTTAACGTGCACAACTTCTTACATTTTTCTCACATTTGTGTCCCGTATATTCAACATAAGTGATGTTCTATTGATTTTAAAAGAGTGTTCATGGAGTTTCTTGCTCGTTCTTCTCCATAGAAACCTACTGTTTAGAACGAACAACAAGCCTCAACTTTCTGACTGACTGACTACATGACAATTCAAAAGTCTTTAAGTGGTTTATTTGAAATAAATTATTTGAGTTTGAGATTGGACAATAGATAAAAAAATATAACATGCTAGCTTTTGCCCGTGACAACGTCCGCGTGAATTTTCTTACAGATCTCCTATGTTTTGATAGTAAAATTTAGCCTATAGCACTCAGAGATAGTGAGTGTAGCTACTTAGGTAATAGAGAAAGAATTTTCAAAATTGGACCAGTAGTTTTGGAGATTAACGCGTTCAAACCAAAATACAAAACAAGCTCTTTCAGTTTTAAAATGTGATGTAATTGTTCCGCCCGACTTTCGGTCACGGCGGCCAATCTCAAATCTCAATGAAGCTCAGCCAAGTACGCAGAAGATATTATAGTGCACAAGTGTGTGTGCAAACATGTGCACGTCCTCTTCCCTCAATCACATAGTCCGGTGGGACGGACACGACCGGAGAAAGATCAGGCGCAGGATCAACGGCTTTACGTGCTTTCGGAGGCATGGGGGTGTTACACCGCCAACTTCAAAACCCCGGGCTACTACTGAGAAATTCCTAATAGAAAAACCCAATAATACTTTGGCCAACCTGGGAATCGAACCCAGGAACCTACTCTCAGCAGTCGTGCTTGCGACCACGAGACCAACGAAGCAGTCGTGGGCGGGGTTCTCTTCTTAGCTTTACAATATAGAAGTTAAGAAGAGAAGGACTCATTATTTTCGTGACTGTTTTAATTAATATTAATTTTAATAGCTATTATGTTAATTATTAAACAATATATACCTATGCAATCAAATTAAGAACAACTTTAATAAATCACACTAAAACTGTTCCAGGTTCCAATCACTTTGGCATGGCTGGTTTCTGGGCTCAAAAGGCTGCAGACCGAGGCTTAATAGGCATGGCTTTTACCAACACCTCACCTCTTCTTGCACCTACCAGGAGTAAAGCGGTCAGTACCTGTTTGTGACTACCATGATTGGTTCAGGGTCTTCAATACAATTCCGAGTCTGGGCGATGGGAGTGTCAGACGATCTGGATATTGAAAGGGAGTACAGAGGTAACATGGTGGCCCGCAGATTATTCCGCTGCTCTGAACAATTAAAAGTAACGTTATTTATGGCATATTGCCAAAGCTTTTATACGGGAAATCTGAGGGTCAGTCACACCAAAAGATCTCTTGATGTCCTGCGCGTCCAGTATAACAACATCTTCAGGATGATGTTGGGGCTGCCTCGCTTCTGTAGTGCAAAGGGGATATTTGCACTGTATCGCACTGATGGCTTACATGCCATCATACGCAAAAAAAAACAGTATCCCTGATCGGCAGATCGAAAGTTCTGAGCACTGTAGCAGATAGGATCTCTTCTTAAAAATAATTAGTGTGTATGTAACATTGTTCTCTGTTTCCAGGCGGCACTAGGCACTAATCCCATAGCATGTGTTGCTCCAGCTTCGCAGGAGGAATCCTTTTACCTCGACATGGCTACTACTACGGTCTCTGTTGGAAAGGTAAGAACGGGCTAAGAAAAAAATGGTTCTACTTAACACAATTTCATTGTACCTACACTCCATCAATTATAGTAGCAGACAAAAAGTGGCATAATAACGATAGTTATTATGTAATTTTGTTAAAATAACTACATTTTATTGAGATTTTATTTATATTCATGGTAAAATGAGCATGGCA
This sequence comes from Charanyca ferruginea, assembly GCA_947361185.1. Classification (NCBI taxonomy): domain Eukaryota; kingdom Metazoa; phylum Arthropoda; class Insecta; order Lepidoptera; family Noctuidae; genus Charanyca; species Charanyca ferruginea. Next base: position 20,367,297 of record OX376069.1, on the reverse strand, counting down.
AAGAGAGGCCCGTGGTTAAGTAAAAAGCCATACGGATTGATCGGTCATAAATTTCATGACGAGACCCCTTCGTGCCTCGGAAAGCACGTAAAGCTGTTGGTTCCGGCTGTCACTTGTAGATCGTTGTCAGTAAGAAGCCAGAAAGTCTGACAACCAATCTAACCAAGGGGTATCGTGTTAAGCCCGTCACATACGTAGCTATAATATATATTATAGCTAGCCACCACACCACACACGGTAGCTAAAATATAATAATATATTTTCGACCTTATTACGTCTGCGATCGTTGTTTGTTTCACATTTTTAAAATTTATAATAATATATTTTTGTGACGTAGTAAAAAAATATATATTATAGCTGATCGTAATATGCCTTGATTATAGCTACGTCTGACGTATATTAATATATGTTATAGCTACATCTGACGTATATTAATATATATTATAGCTACGTCTGTGACGGGCTTTACCCAATAGCTCCATGTACAGGGCCGGATTTAAGGTTATGGAGGCCCTGTAATGTAATATGTAGAAAAGCATATTATAAATTAGAAGACTACATCAATGATAAAAATGCTTGGCTAAATGCTTTTCTTGCTCCACAGGCAATTTAGGGAACTTCCTAATTGGAGAAATGTTGTTTCCTACCCGTCGTTATTATTATACACAAATATATTTTTATTACTTTTTTTGACATTTTAGAGACATTGAAAACCTTAGTTTTGTATAATTTTGCAGCATTATTTCAATTTTGTAGATGTGAGTACCATGGAGTCATTGCATATATTAAGTAAATTATTATGTGTTTGACATAAAGGAGCATGGCGGTTGAGAGAATTGTCATGCTCACTCAAATGTCTTGCTGATGGTGGCGCGTGTGTTGGATCATTCGGCTCCCTCCAAAATGGTTGAGCTGAATGGTGCTGATTCACGCGTCATGTTCGTGAACGGGCGTTGCCAGTAGAGATTGGTCAACTCTTAACTGCCACGGTTTTTATCTTGATTATTTATTATATTTTGTATTGCTAGATTACCTTTTTTGTTTTGCCTGTAAATGGTTTAATTGAAATAAATGCTTTGACTTGACTTGACAATAAATATTGTGTGTGAAGGGAAGAACATGCAACTTCCAGCTTGGTTAAGTGTCTTCTTAATCGTCTCATTTTTTTCTAAATTCCTTACATAGCTCCCGCTAACGCCAAAACATTATCTATTATTATTTTCTAGATAGAGATGCAGCGTCGAAAAGGTGAAGCCCTACCGGATGGCTGGGCGCAGGGACCCGACGGAAATGAAACAAGAGATGCGGAACTGGTATGTACAGACGCCAGCACATCAAGCCATACCAAACTAAAGACAAACACCACCGCCTTCAAAAAGCTTTTTTCCTTTTTCGCTTTTTAGTACCTTTTATATATCCAAATCCATTACAAAACGATAACACAATTAAACGGAGAATGGAAGTCTTTATCCAAACTTTTGCTGAAGGGAACCACAAACCAAAACGTCATACATGCTTGCACCGACCAGGAGTAAAGCGGTCAGTACCTGCTTGTGACTACCGTGATTGGTTCAGGGTCTAATATTATTCCGAGTATGGGCGATAGAGGTGTGAGACGATCTGGATATTGAGAGGGTTTACGAGTACAGGGCTATAGCAGTCAGAGGTAACATGGTGGCCCGCAGATTGTCCCGCTGCTCTGAACAAGTAAAAGTAGCGGTCTAGCTTTTTGTTTATATTATTTTAGATAAAATTTATATAGGACCACCTCTGAGGCATACTTTATCCATTAAAACTCACTCTCTATAACAAAGATTTTTTTAAATCGATCTACAATTGCCGGAGAAATCACTCAACAGACGCTTAAAAATACATGCAGTCGAATTAAAAACCTCTATCTTTTATGAAGTTGGTTAAAAATATTGTTTATGACCACGTTACCATTTAGGGCCTCAGCTCTGTTATTAAGTAGGTATATCTTTATTAATTTAACAAGTTAATGAAGCTCATTGCTAAAACACGTGTCGACGGTGCGTTTAAAAAACGTGGTGTGCTTAGACCCTTAGGGTAACCTGTTATCGTAGTAGTGGCACACCCGCGACACTCCATAGAATCGAAACGATATAATTGCCTACACTAATACTAAAATAATAGACTATACAGATAGTGCGTGAGTGTGCGTGTCTACGCGCCCCGCGAACAAATACGCAATTTCCAGAGCTAGTCGTTCGACGCGGGGAGAGGTGAGGAAAGGTTTCAGAGGGAGGCGGAGCGTGTCGCTACTGTACGGTAGTACTGATACTTATACTGTGGTAATGGTGTGAGTAAATAAATGCAGAAGCGACAAGCACCAATATATTGTACCCATCTATCTGTTTTCATGTTTTTAGGCGTTCAAGACCAGTTGTCTAATGCCCCTGGGTGGTGGTGAACTTACATCAGGATACAAAGGCTTTGGACTAGCGGCTATGGTGGAGCTGTTCTGTGGAATACTATCAGGTTAGGTTATACTAGGGTGACTGGTATTAGCGACCGATACTTAAACCATTATTGTACAGACGCCAACACATCAAGCCAACCCAAAATGTAAAAATTTTCCAATTGAATATGAACCTTATCCTTTTGGAATAAAGTTGAAAATATATCAAAGAAATTTGACAAATTGTTGTAGCTTCATGTGCTGGCCTCTGTACCAATTATTAGAACCATTTTATTTTCATTTGGGAATCCACTGGTGAAGGAGACATTGCAAAGTAGCAACTAATGCTATTATTATGGGTCTACTATAAAAAAAAAACGTTGCCCATCACGATAGCAATTTCTCCTGTAACATGGGTGCGTTTACAAACACATTCACATACACTAGCAGCTAGACCTGGAACAACTACCCATAGTCTAAACAAATATTAGTTCCGTGCGGGGAACGACCGCACAACACGCACCGCAGCAACCAATCACTCAACCACTGCGGTAACCGTCTGGTCAGTAATTGAATTGAATGATTTGACTTTGAGTGCACACGTGCACTTATGAACTATAATATCTATTGCGTACACGGTTAGTCGCCATAGAAATTGGCTGCCGTGACCGATAATGCTGCTTGTAGAATATGAATCCATTCCTACTAGGCGTTTACCAACAATTTGCAAGCTTGAATCTTCTTAACTCCTCCTTCTGTACTTACATAGGTGCCAACTACGGCCATCATGTACGATCATGGTCACACAGTGGAGCTGGTGGTCCAGCTAACTTAGGCCACTGTTTCGTCGCTGTCAACCCCGAGTGCTTTGCTCCTGGCTTCGGAGATCGCCTTACTGACTGCATTACACATTGGCGACAGTTGGAACCAGTAAGTAACATTATTCTGTGAGTTCATATGAGCGCTTTTTATGTGATTGCGTGGCAAACTAGACTCTTTTTTTGTTGCGCGGTGGAAATCCTCATGGACTTCCTCTATCATGGGGGTGACGCAGGGGCTGACCGGCTAAAACCACCGCGGTGTTCCACCTCTGCCTATGGAAGTAGGTGCAAGATTCGCATAAGCATTCACCGCTCCCCGACAGGCCTTGACCCGCTGTTCGTCAGTGGGTCCCACCTCCCCAAGCGGCCATTCTCATGGTCGCACACACTAACATGACAAACTACCTAGCCTACTGTCATCGACCACTGATAAAAGAAGATCGTTAAGCCGTACCCAAGTTGTAAGATAATTTCTAACCATAATTTTCACTGTTATTTTTGGACCAGCACTATGACCGAGCCCTAACAAAAGCCCTCCGAACTCTCCGAATGTAATTCTTTTGTTTGAAATTGCCACAGAATAATTCCCTGTGGGACGTATTCACAGGCTGCTGCGTAACGGAAACTACGCCGTGCGTGTGGGTGCCGGTGCGCCCGTGTACTTGGCCGCCGGATACACAATCAGCCACAAAAAGTGTCCTCACCAAATGAACACCCACTTGAACGTTAGGTGCCCTTTTGATCTAGTCGCTATCGAACGCTCAGACTGTTAACATGTCTCAGTTCCTTATTAGTGATGGATGCCTACGGTCCATCTGCAATGCTAAGCTGCCTTTAGACATCTGCAATACCAGAGGCCTTGCGGATACGATCCCATTTCAGAAACAAACTTGAAATGTCTCATTGTGCCTGTAATTTCACAAGCTCCCATACCTCACACCGGAACACCGGACTGCTTGTACTGCAAATAGGCCTCACGCACACATTTACATCATAGTCACGCACACATAGATCGGTACGGTGCTTCACTATGATGTAAATGGGTGCGTGAGGCATGTTTGTACAAACGGTCCGGCTTACTTAGGGTGCTTCACTTGCGATATGCGTGGCGCGGAGTCCTTTTTTTTCTAGTCCGTGTATTGGTAGTACTTCTCCGACGAGCTCCTTCGCAAAGAGTTTTATTACTGCTTAACATCATCGTACAAGTTAACTATAGTTTTTTCGAAAGGTTCGTACTTTGGATGCTTGAACTTTTGGTATTGATAGTCTTTTGGTTGGCGATAATCGAACGGTACAGAATTAATTAAACTCTTTCTTTTGGAATGAAGTTCCTTAACGCGGCTTACGGGTAGTGCGTGCGAATTAGTAGAAATCGTCACGTAACAAAATGCGTGTGTGTATTTGTGCGTGTATCAAGCCTACTACAAACAAAATGAGCAGCGAGTGCGCAGCATTACGAATATCGCCCTTACTGCAACGGCATAAGGTCACTGTCATTGATAAATTGAGACTGTTTGTGACGGTTGACTGTTCGAAGATCAGCCCTCGTCAACACCTGATACCATATGGCATTCAGTATTTGTGTATGTATATCAGCTGTCTGACACCCATAGTACAGGGTCTTCCTAGTTTGGGGTCAGATGGCCGTGTGTGAAAATGTCCCCACATATTATTATTATTATTATTCTGTCTTTTCAGACGGATCCCGAACTACCTGTGTTGGCTCCAGGTGATAAAGAGAAGAATGCCGCCGCAGAAACTGACGCAAGAGGATACGTGACGTATGTCAAACAGCAGATCGTATCATCCGCCGCGCTCGCCGAGAACCTCAAAATAAAACCCATGGAAGTAGAAATGGATAGTCAGTGATTGTGAAAATGGTTAATTAAACCTTGAAGGAAACTGAAGGGTATTATAAGTGTACCGTGTGTATGTAGGTAGTGTGATTGCCTGTACGTGTCATCGTAGCTCTTAAACGGCTGATAGGATTTTGATTTAGGTTTTTCTTCGTTTGAAAGGCGGCATGATCCAGAGTGTTCTTAGCTAAAATTATGAACGGACTACCGTTCATAATCTTAGCTAAGAACACTCTGGATCTAGAGATAGTGCTCCTTAGCACTAGCTAAGGAGCACTATCTCTGTGTATGAAAAAGTGTCTGTAAGGGAGGCGCTATATTCGCGACGATTTCATTATATACTTCAACCCGTCAACGGCGTCAACAATTGCTACATTCTTAAAGCGGCTACTCACGATGCAATTTCGTATTCAATCTGTTGACTCAATTTGAGTTGATTTGACAAATTGCGCGGTGATGAGGCACATTGACGCATACTTTCAACATGTTGAGTGTCGTGTCGACCGTTCTAGCGATCGACGAGTTGAATAAACAAAAATGCGCGATGAATAGTGATTATAGCGGTTGACTCAATTTGCTGTCAAAAAGTTACTAAAGACTTTATGAACTTTATGACTTTATTCTTGAAAACACTCTGAATCCAAATTCTGAAACAAAAAAACAACAATTCTTAAAAAATTACGAAAATCTTCCGGTTACTAAATAAAACATTATATTCATAGAGACATTTTTTCCGTAAAAATAGCCACTTTTTCACGCTATCTGTTTTTTTTTACTTCCTTTTTTTTGTGTTACTAATGCATTAACTAAAGCAATTGCCGCTTTTTCGGTACTTTGACTTGTGAACAGGATTGATTCGTGAGTAGAGCCATGAAGATATAGCTATAAATGGAGCCAACACTTAGAACAAAAGCTTGAAACCAACTGTGGGCTGATGCTCTCTTTCTGAATGCATACATAAGAACGAGACAGTGATATGTGTTTTCTTTATCTTATGTATGCATTCAGAAAGAGACCATCTGCCCACAGTTGGCTTCACTTAGGTATTTAGAGTGTTGCCTCCACTTTTATCTATAAGCTTCTTGAGTAGAGCACGGTCAATCTCGACTCCAATAAATTGATTCCCACAGATTGAATACGAAATTGCATTGTGAGTAGCCGCTTTTAGTTCATACCATACTCTGTGCCTACACTAGCGCCATTTTGGCGGGTTTTGGAACTGTCACTTGCTGCAGATAGCTAGATACTTTTTCCACCTTTTACCCTCCATAGTAGGGGTGTCAACATCGGACCATTTAAGTAGCTTTTTAACAGATTCGACAAAAAATAAATAAGCAAATATTCGATGTTTCTTTAAATAAATATACATCGATATAATATATCGATATAACGAACACAATAAGTAAATATTTGTCAAAACATCGAATCAATTCGATATATCGTACGGAAAACATCGAATAAATTCGATATATCGATGTTAAATGAATATCCCTACTCTATAGCTATTCAAGAAAATCTGTTCAGCCGTTTGAAGTTTATCAGCTCTTTTCTATTTGATTAATGAATGTATCTTCCACCAGTCTCTTCCCGTTAAAGGTTTGTGTTGTTATTTTTATTTAACTTGTTTATTGGTATTGAATTCGTTGGGTATGCAGTTTAGAACTCATGGGACCAGGCGCACTGAGCCGTGATAACTAACTGAAAGTTTGAAATGATTTTTGGTCTTGGGGTATGTAGGTAGGTAGGTACAGATGACGCTGTCTGTACCTATTACGGTAACGTGTTATAAAGACGCCATTACATCACGTCATACCATACTGTAAATTTTTCCCAATTGATTTAGAACGTTATATTAGGGTATTACACCCATTTTTGAAAAGTGTCTCAATGAAATTCTGTAGTGCTAATATGCCACCAAAAAAAACACAAAATTTTTATTCAATCGATAAGTGCCATAAAAATGCATCTAAATTTTAAATTTTCAAATTTGACGAAAACGCCTCTTACTGAACGCCATATTGCTCAGCGTAAATGACGTCAGTTCGTTTTGTATCAAATGAGCTCATATTAAATATGATAATTGTATATCAATTAAAACTAATTAAAAGCATATTTTGTAATAGGTGTAATAATGAAAAAATTACGTTGGTTACGAAAATAATAAAAGTACAAAGCCTATATTACGCCAATCGATTGACTGACAGTTGACAATTTTTTGTTTACACAGCCGTATGGCGTAATAACATGGCCGCTACTATTTCACGGTGTTTTAAAACAGATTAAAAATACTGAAAACTTTGAATTGAATTTAAAAATTTGTTTTATTATTTTATGAACTAAAACTTACATTTTCCGACTGCTTTATGCCTACACTGTCTCACTATCATAGTTATAGATTTTTTCTCGTATAGAGTAAAATACCCTATTTTACAATAACGTTGAAAATCTATCAAATAAATTTGACAGATTTATTTATCTATTTATTTATATAACCATCACTCACAACTAACATTACAGGTACAACCCAATACAATAGTTGCAGTAAACTTAATAATAACAACTTATTTCCTAAAACTTATTACACATAATGTTATCCTTGTGAACTCACTCAGTGTACAGTCACCAAAAGAGATAAGTATTCATGTCGTCGGGAATAGTTGAAGATTACTTAGAAACCAATGGAGGCTTTTAAATGAAAATGTATTAAATCATTGAACTGTTTATTCTCTATTGATTGTATTTTATTTTATTCATAAACACCCAGTGGTTTCTAAGTAAACTTCAACTGTTTCCGGCGACATGGATACTTATCTCTTTTGGTGACAGTACAAGCAAATATGTCTAGCTCGCCTGCTATAAGGTTAAGAGTGCGAAACGCTCGCGTCACTCATTCAACAGATTTGTGCGGCCACGAGGTACAGCCAGCAGCTGAGGCCGACGTCTCCGCCATACATATCTGTCCGGCACACTCAAACATACTAACTCCAATATGTTGGCGTTATACATCTAACACACACATATTTGTAATCTTACAATTTCTACCGGTATCTTTCCTGACGCTTTCAAAATAGCTCTAGTTCATCCAATCCATAAGGGCGGGGACAGAGACAGTGTAAACAATTATAGGCCCATCTCAGTCTTACCAAGCATGTCAAAAATTCTAGAAAAGATTTTAAACAACCGTTTGCTTACCTATCTACGAGCCAATAACCTTCTGTCGGAAAACCAATACGGCTTTAGAGCCGGTATTTCGACGGAAGACGCGGTTGTAGCTCTCTCAGAAAAGGTAGCTAAGCATATGGACAAAAAAGAGAAGTGCCTCGGTATCTTCCTAGATATATCCAAAGCTGACAAACTGTCTCTGTCCCAATACTCTTATCGAAACTGGACCGCATAGGAATACGTGGCATTGCTCTAGATATTTTCTCAACGTATCTTGAAAACAGATATCAGCATGTTAAAATAGGGGAGGTCGTGAGCAATAAGGCTAAAATTGAATATGGAGTCCCTCAAGGCAGCATTTTAGGCCCGACACTTTTTCTCATTTACATAAACGACCTGTGTTCACTTCCTCTCACGAACTGCTCCTTGTTTACCTATGCTGATGATACTGCCTTAGTAATTCATGGTAACGATTGGAAAGAAGCTGAACAACGAGCTCAAATAGCACTGGATGAGGTTATGGACTGGCTTGCTAGAAATCTACTAACACTGAATGCTAATAAAACAAAAATAGTATCTTTCTCGATTAGTAACTCAACCAAATAAACCTCCTAGTGTCAAAGCCCATTGCTGTCCAAGGCGCAGTAGTTCATGTACGTGTCCGTCGTTAACATTTACGCCTGACTTACGGTACTTAGGCGTGTTGACCGATAATCATTTAAATTGGTACACCCATATAGACAACCTAGTGGCCAGAACGCGAAAACTCATTTACATCTTTTACGTCACTCGGCTGACTCGGATTCTATTATGACAGTGTACCTTTCGCTCTGTCAATCATTGCTTACATACTGTCTGCCAGTGTGGGGCGGCACCTACAAGTCCTACTTTCTTAAATTAGAAAGAGCTCAAAGAGCCGTACTAAAAGTTATGTGTTCCAAGCCTTATAAATACCCCACTGAGGAGCTCTATAGGGAATGCAAAGTTTTGTCAGTAAGAAGACTCTTCGTACTTCAGTGTATTCTTAGGAAACATAGAACGCCAATACAAAATACAGAAAAACGTCGTGCCGACATTGTTTTCCCAACAATTCAGCACCATACTACCTTTTCCAGACACCAGTACTTTTACCTCAGTGGATTTCTGTACAACAGGGTAAATAGACTGGTCAAAATGCACAAACTTAACCTACATCATTGCAAAAATAAAGTAAAAGCTTGGTTGATGGATCAAAAGTATGACGAAATAGAAAAACTATTAATTACCCCAACTTAGCAAAACAAGTAAGTACTGTAGAGACTTGCCCAGCAGAAAGGCTTTATGTAATGAAGCCATAACTATTTAGTTTATGGTTAGAACCTGCTGGAAATATATTTGAATTATGTAGAAGGATAGTTTTGATACTATGACATGTGATGTCAGAGTTAGACCCGGCTAAGCTCAATGCTGCGGTATATCTAAAGTTCCTCTCGTTAATCTTATTAATATAAGCTTCTACAAGTCGATCATATCTTTTATTCAACGTAGCTTAGACCTACAATAATTCGTACATAGGTACAAGTGTAGCCCAAGTGTTACAAATTTTACGGATGCGATTGAGTTGAAACTTCTTGTTTATAATAATTCTAGGTTGTGTATTATTTGTCATTTTATTAATTATTGGATGTTATACAGCATAGTTGCCATGGTTATTTAGGTCTGTCATGATGGACAGTTGATGCTAGGTGTATTGTTATGTAAGTGATTAGAAATATTTCGACATGATAATAATGCGTGCTTTTTTGTATTTTCATATTTACTACGAGCTGAAGACTGATGGGTGAATGGTGCCCACATTTCTTGAAGTACAAAAACGTGTATCTTTTTCTTTTTTGAAGTTATACTTCTTTAGGCGCGTTATGAAAAAATGATGAGAGTGAAATTTTACGATGCGCGCGCACAGCGTCACACAAAATTCTCACGGGAGTAATTGTAAACAACGCCATCTCTGACGTACATGCTGAACTACTTACTGCCTTCGTTGCTATTTTGTGACTCGAAGAAGTATAACTTCTCACGCGCGTACATAAGTACACACTGATTTTTTTTTTTACTTAGTAGATTGTTTGATGTAGTTAGTGTAGGACTCCTACAGGCCTCGTTCACTGACGTAGCCAATTACGCTAACAGAGTGTAATCTCTGCGTAAGCTGTCGATGACACGCATGGGTTATTAAGTGAACAAAGTTTGTTTCGAGTTTAGTCTCTTCTCATTTAATTGTAAACCTCGTATAGGAAGAAATATAGGTCACCAAGAAAGGAGGACATGGATTTGACCATATCATTTTGTTTAGCGGGATGCACTCTAACCTTTTCGAGAGGGTTTTGGTAGAGTGGGGTTTGGACATGATGGCATGAGCGTATTTGTTGTTCGTTAATTCTTTTAGTTGATTACCCCATGCGTCATGGATTAAACCATCTCTACAGAGACGTCCTCATTGTAATTTCCCTCTTTAGAGTAGGGACCTTCCGATAGGATTAGGTAGGAATTAGGTTATTTAGTCAATTATTTTTGTTGAGTCGTAAACTAGTATTCGTTTCCAGAACGTTCAGAACATGAATAAAAGCTACTAGTCCCTTTTATTCATGAAGGGGGCGTAGCTGATGTAGAGACTTGCCCAGCAGAAAGGCTTTATGTAATGAAGCCATAACTATTTAGTTTATGGTTAGAACCTGCTGGAAATATATTTGAATTATGTAAAAGGATAGTTTTGATACTATGACATGTGATGTCAGAGTTAGACCCGGCTAAGCTCAATGCTGCGGTCTATCTAAAGTTCCTCTCGTTAATCTTATTAATATAATCTTCTACAAGTCGATCATATCTTTTATTCAACGTAGCTTAGACCTACAATAATTCGTACATAGGTACAAGTGTAGCCCAAGTGTTACAGTACACCCTCATTCCCCTAGGTCACCACTCTAACGCACACATGCACACACACACGCACACACACACACACACACTCTCTCACACACACACATCACTATGATTGTAACCATTACTTCTCTAAACATACTTTATGTGAATATGAATATGTATTACTGGAGGAACACTGACTCCCAAGTCACAGGCAATAAACCTAGTTTGGGAGCCAGGGAACCTGTTACTGTATAATGTATGTTATGAATAAAGTTATTATTATTATTATTAATATTATTAACCATACCCATGAAACACAGAAATATTCGACCTTGGATTACACCCGGTTTACTCCGGTGCATTCGCCACCGCGATAAACTTCACAAAAAAGCAAGAAAAAAGCCTGACAGCCAAATCATACAAACCACATATAAACGCTATAGAAACTACTGTAATAGTCTCCTCCGAAAACTTATTTAAGGTTATGCGAACAAAACGAGCTACTCAAAGCAGAAAGCGACCCTAAAAGACATTGGACTACAATCAAAGAAATCACAAACACGAACAAGCAAAACAACCCCCCACATGAATTATTGAGTACAGTTTCTAAACAACGCGATGCAGCTAACCTCGTCTGTAACTACTTTGCGAACATCGGTCAAAAGTTGGCATCCATGATAAATGCCTCAGCCCAGCCTTCCCCATCATATCGTTCCCCAAGCACGTCTCCTCCTAGCTCCTTTGTCCTTCTCGAAGTGGATAATGCTAAAGTGGACTCTATTATCTCAAGCCTTAGACAAGACTGTGTCACTGGTTGGGACGGCATTCCTGTCAAGCTAATAAAGCAATTTCGTCATGTCCTCGTACCACTAATTACTCACATATTAAATTGTTCTATGGCGACAGGTATATTTCCTAATTCGTGCAAAAAATTCGATGTCCACCCAATACATAAGAGTGGGAACAGATATTTTGTGGATAACTATAGGCCCATTGCTGTACTACCTGTTATGTCAAAATAATCAATAAACAACTAGTAATTTAATGTAGCAGCTCACTTTTTAGGACCCATTAATTATGTCAATTATAATCCGTGGTGCTTAGCAACTGGGTTTCTCCCAGTTGTAAACGTCCCTTTGTGCCTATTGGCCTAGTTCTGTTCTGTCTCCTGCTTGATTTGGAGGGAAGTGGAAAATATGTCTTTCTTACTCCTCCGCTGTTCTTTTCTGATTAATTTCGTTGCGGGATCCAAGACAGTTGAATCGTTTCTCTGGGACTCGTCGAGCTTCATTGCTCTGGCGCTTTTCTGGTGGTCGCCACTGTTGATTCTGGCTTACAGGAGTTACAGTGGTTAGGGAATAGTGTGGCGGGCTTGTACCAAAAAAAAAAATAGTAAACTATCTACATAAATATAACATAATTGCAAAAAATCAATACAGATTCAAAAAAGGAGTATCTACAGAAGACGCAGTGCTAGACCTAAAAGAACTTGTGGCTAGGAAGCTAGATAATCAACAAAAATGCCTGGGTCTATTCCTTGACTTAACAAAAGCTTTTGACACAGTTTCTGTTCCCACCTTTCCGTCGAAGCTCCACGACATTGGTATACGAGGCATAGATCATGATCTCTTCAAGAGCTACTTGATAGACCGAAAAATCTTTGTCAAGATAGGATCGCATGTCAGTGCTGATGAGATAATAACATACGGAGTTCCAGAGGGCAGTGTCGTCGGCCCAACGCTCTTCCTTTATCTACATTAATGACTTGTGCACCCTTTCTCTACCAACTGCTGACATATTTACCTATGCTCATGACACGGCCATTATAAGTACATGGGAAAAACTGGGCTGAGGTGAAAAATAATGCTGAAGAATCCCTGAAAGTTGTCATGGAATGGCTTTGCAAAAATCTACTTACCCAGAACCTATAAAAAACCAACTACATCCCATTTTTCATCCAAGTAAGTATGAAACCTCCCAAGCACAAACTCAATTAGAGCTTACACTTGTCTGGACACTTCGACCTGCTCTTGCCTTACACTCCCTTCAGTAACATCAGTCAAATATCTGGGCGTGTTATTCGATGATGGACTGAAATGGAACAAGCATGTTGAGTTTACTGCCAGCAAAGTCAGAAAGACAATTCACCTCATTAAGTCATTAAGGCATTCGGCTGACTTGGAGACCCTAAAAATGGTGTCTAGCTTGGGGTGGATCAGCCAAAACTAAATTCCTTTAGTTGGAGCGTGCCCAAAGAGCAGTGCTTAAGGTTATGTTGCTTAGGCCCTTTCGCTATCCACCTCATCAGCTTTATACATAGCTCAAACTTTTAACTGTGAGACAGCTATTTTTACTCAGAACCACTCTCTGGAAACACAGAAATACCGCCACCAGACTCAAACAAGCGTGGTCAAAGAATAGTTTGCCCAACCCCTAGTCATAGAACTGCTTTCGCCAGAAGGCAGCTCTACGTGTTGAGCTCTCTTGTGTATAGAAATATTAATGAGACCAGAAAAATAGCAAGTCTAAACATGCACGAAGCAAAGGTTAAGATGTGGAACATGCTACAACACGACATTAGACTATATTTAGTTTCATGTGGGGCCCAGGTGACTGCATTAATTACATTCTAATTGGCTTCTCACCAAAGTGTTATATAAAGCGATAGTCTCCGTAATATTTGTGAAACTATGAACAGTATACGTAACATATACCCTAAATTCCTGTAGGCCTTTTTACAGCACTTGACTATATGATCACGAAACGTTAGCCCCGTGTTAAGACTAACTCCTTAACTCCCAAGTCCCTAACATCTGTGACCCTGGTCATCGGTTATTCCATTAATGTTGTAATCGTGTTCAATTGGTCTATGTGCGCGCGAGAAAGTGATGGTGACACCATTTTGCACGTTGAATTGTAGAAGGTTTTCCTTGATCCAAGCAACTACGCTATCTATGGCCTTCTGCAAGCGTTCACAGTCGTCATCACCCCTCACTGCCTGAGATAACTTCAGATCGTCTGCAAATAGAAAACAATTTGCATCTTTAACAACTTTGGGTAAATCGTTTACCACAATTATAAATTACAGAGGTTCGAGGTTAGTCCCTTAGCTTACACCAGACCACGTAAAGTACGGCTCTGACTTCTTATGTCCCTCATACTAGAGTATACGTAATACGTAGACGTAGTGTTGCCTATCCCTCATGTAACTGGCAAAGAAACGAAGTAGGTGAGGATTGAAACCAACAGCAGCTAACTTCTTGAGCAACACGTCATTATCGACTAGGTCAAATGCTTTTTTGAAGTCAAAGTAAGCAGCGTCAGCTTGCCCCCCACTGTCTACAATCGGCAGCACATGAGCCATGTAACACAGTAAGTTACTGGTGATGCTCCTCATTGGTCGAAACCCGTGCGGTGCATCTGAAAGTTGCGTTCTCACTTGCATAAAAATACTGTTATGAACAGCGCACTCCAACTCTTTAGACAGTACTGCAATAGGTCTGTATGTACCCACTAACATTGTCGTTGCTTTCACCTCCTTTTGGTACCGGCACGACACGAGTAGTTTTCCATCTCCCTGGAAACACGGCTGCCTTCAGACACTTATTAAATATATGGAGCAACGGTTCAGCCAGCACAGATCTACAGTCTCTGAATATGTAAGGCGGAATACCGTCCGGTCGTGCGGATCTCTTCGGTTTTAGTTTTTCAAGCGCGCTTCACACATGCTTTAACTGTAATTCCTGCAGTGCGTGTATCCGCACCCCTCCATTCTCACCACCCCCTTCTATCGGCGCAGCAACATTCAACTCAGGTTGCCTCGTGCTATAAACAGAGTGAAAGTACTGAGCAAACTCTTTCATATATTGTTCACCAGACGAGACTTCCCCGTTTTTTGATTGATGTAGCTTGTTGTACCAACTGGCCTCTGTACAAGTTACAGGCTGACTTAAAAGTAATCCTGTTTACATTACAACAAAGAAAATAAAAAGAAAGTACCTAATAAAAATCGTCGTAAAATAAATTAAACTAAATTCATTAAGAACCGGCAACACAGTTAAAACAGAGGTACTCCAAAGATTGAAGAAACTATTAAAACATCGTCTTTATACTTAGCCTGGCCATAAATACTGTTATAATAAAAAATAAGAAAGATATTACATTTGAATTTGGAATCTGTCATTTTTATACGATTGTTCATTGAATTTTCTAATTTTGGCGCCAATACATTGTACAATATTTTGCGATATTAAAATGGAGTGGGGTGAGAAAGAGAACCGAATCGCTGTGATTGCATTACACAAAGTTGGTATGGAGCCAAATGCAATTTTTAAAACTCTCCATACGCTTGCTATTAGTCTAATGTTTGTGTACCAGGCTATTAATAAGTACAATGAGACCTCCTCTGTTTGTGACAGAAAAAGATCTGGCCGTCCACGTAGTGTTCGTACGAAAAAGGTGGTCAAAGCAGTAAGGGAAAGAATTCAAAGAAATCCTGTCCGAAAGCAAAAGATTTTATCTCGGGAGATGAAGATAGCACCCAGAACCATGTCGCGTATTTTAAAAGATGACTTAGGACTTGCAGTCTATAAGAGTCACTGGTACTGGTCATTTTTTAACTGATAATTTAAAAAACAATAGGTGGTAAAATCGAAACAACTGCTGAAGCGGTACGCAAAGGGAGGTCACAGAAAAATTTTGTTTACGGATGAGAAAATCTTTACAATTGAGCAACATTTTAACAAACAAAATGATCGTATTTATGCTCATAGCTCTGAGGAAGCTTCCCAATTAGTCGACAGACTGCAACGTGGGCATTATCCGACTTCAGTGATGTTTTGGTGGGCTGTTAGCTATGAAGGAGTGACTGAGCCATATTTTTGTGAAAAAGGTATCAGAACATCGGCACAAGTATATCAAGATACCATTCTTGAGAAGGTAGTTAAGCCCCTTAACAACACCTTAATCAATAACCAAGTATGGTCCTTCCAACAAGACTCGGCGCCGGGTCATAAAGCTCTGTCCACGCGGTCTTGGTTGGAAGAGAACGTTTCGGACTTCATCAGAGCTGAAGACTGGCCGTCGTCTAGTCCCGATCTTAATCCGCTGGATTATGATTTATGTTCAGTTTTAGAGAGTAGGTACGGCTTGCTTTAAACGCCATGATAATTTGGAGTCCCTAAAACAATCCATACGATTGGCAGTGAAGAATTTTCCCATGGAAAGAGTGCGCGCTTCTATTTATTTATTTATTTATTTATTTAAGGTTTACCAACAGTTGTTGCAGATATTTTGCAGATAGGAATATAAAAGTAATCGTGTCTTAAATCTAACTGCACAACCAATTACAGGCAAACACCACATGCAAAAAGCTCTTTGAAATTATAAAATTAATTTTAGAGACTTAAAGTACTTAAATTCTAGATAATTATTTTAAATACAATACCTACTATACTAATTATATCTGACAAACGTCGAAATTGAATCTGCGTGGACGTCAACCAGATCGCTGCGTTCGTTTATGAGTTTGCACATGCGGGGTATAGGTGAGTTAGAACCAAACACTGTACGGCGAAGAGGTGGAGCTAAGGGCGTTATAGGTTTGCGAGGTGGTCTACGGGGTACTCTGAAATTGAATCTACATACCAATTGTGGGCAGTCAATGGTGTTATTGAGCAGTTTATATGCGAATCTCAAATCCAAGAGCTCCCTTCGAGCTTCCAGGGTACTCATTTTGTAGCAGCCTAGTTTATCAAGGTAGGAGAGATATTTAAATTGCCTTCCCTTCGAGTACCCTAGGTATCGGATAAACCTTTTTTGGACCCGTTCTATCCGCAGCGAGTGGGTTGCATAGTGAGGCCTCCTACCTTCTATTGATAACTGGCCTCAACGTTTAAAGGACTGTATTGCAGCCAATGGAGACCACTTCGAATAAGCTTTTTATATTTTAAATTGTTTTATATTTATGTATTAAACTAACACACTAATAAAAGTAATAAATATTATTTGCAATAACCCTGTTCACAATAAGATTAGATATTTACAAAAACCTTTTTTACAGTTTTTTACAGATTTTGACTTATATTGCGTTGGTAGCATGACAAATTAATTGCAACTGCAGTAAACAGTTGTTATTGTAACCACTTTTGAAAACACGTGAACAGGGTATAGGTAGATGTAGATTTTTTTGGGATTTAATTGATTTTTTAAAAAGTGCTGAATCAATTTCGATAAAATTTATATGGGACCACCTCTGAGGCATACTCTATTCATAAGAAAAAGAATTTTAAAAATAGATTCACATTTGCCGGAGAAATCGCGTAACAAATATACAAAAAAAAAGCAACGTACACTCGAATTGAGAACCTCCTTCTTTTTTGAAGTCGGTTGAAAAAAGTCAAAAATAATACCTTTTGTTGAGCCATCAAATGTTTGTTCGTTGAAATGGCACTATAATGTCGCGGCGGGGTACCGCTAAGTTTAAAGCAATAACTAAATAGCTAAAATAGCGAACTGATGGTAACTAGACTTGCAACAAGATTAACAACTAGATTAGCAACAAAAGTTTGATAATATCGAAGCAAATTGGTCGGAAATGCTGGTAAATTAATAGACAGTGAATGGAATTAAGGGACTGACTTAAGCGGTAAGCAACCGACTTCAAAAAAGGAGGAGGTTATCAATTTTTTTTTTTTTAATGTTTGTTACCTGATTTCTCGGGACTGGGTGAACCGATTTTGATTATTCTTTTTTTATTTGGAAGCTAGTGCTTCCCGTGTGGTCCCATTTTAATTTGGTCCAGTCCTAGCCATGGCATCCATGAGAAAACAGTATAAGTCTTAAATTTGCATTAAGTATGTGCGCCATTTGTTACACGATTTCTCAGGCAAACGTAAACCGATTTTGAAAATTATTTTTTTTATAGAACACCTTCAGGGTTGGTCCCATATAAATTTTATCGAAATTGATTCAGCACTTTTTGAAAAATCAACAAATACCCAAAAATTTTACATAGACGACGTTTTAGTTTCATCAATCTTTGTAGTAGTTAACTTTCAATCTCTTCTTAATAGATTTGAATGAGAAGGAGGTACTAAAAAGCGGAAAATAAAAAGCTTTTTACAAAAAAGACAAAAAGTGAAAAATAACTTTAGCACAGAACACACTAGTTTCGGAAGTCGGTGGCAATACAAAACAACACACAGAACAAAGCCACTGAATTTCGAAACTAAAGTCAATGTGTGTTCTGTGCTAAAGTTATTTTTCACTTTTTGAAGGCGGTTGTCTTTTTTGTAAAAAGCTTTTTACATAATCGCTTTTATGTTTTGCGTTGTGGGTTTTTTTTTAATTTTTTAAGGTAAGGTCATTCTAAAGGTTTATGTTAAGAACGTCTTCAACTTTGTTATTAGAGAGACTTTGTTAGCCGACGTCAAAAAAGAATTACCTACCCTACCCGCATGGTTGTATGTGGCAATGCACAGGCACCCTTCAAAATTACTGAAATGAACAAGGAATGAAGGACAATTGTTTCGACGTTTTACGACTTTCTACAAGAACTAAAAATTTTGACTCCAGCGCCATCTAACGGAAAGATCAAGTTCAATAAACTGTACTATCACAATTCATGGCATTGTTACGACCATCGAGAGCTTACACATAGGTAATAATATAAAAACTAAAAATGTTGACTCCAGCGCCATCTTACGGGAAAATGATCAATGATATTAAAAGTACTCTGTGGTAAAGTGAATCTCGTATTGCTGTGTCTCTCTTTCGCGTTTCTCTTTTTTTGGGAACCCTAACAAAGCGAGACAGCATTCCCTGGCGCAAAAGCCATGGTTGTGTCGCGTTCGTTTGGTCTAATACACGGAAGTAGGTATTGTTCCTCTGAGAATATGAAAATTCTTTCGCTAATATTATTGACAAAATAATTAAGGATCTGTCAGAAAATTCATCCGGACGCGGGTAAATTCCATAGGGCACTTTTTATAAGATTTTTGATCCGGATATTATTCTTTTGAAGCTATGTTAGGGTCACCGAAGATTTTAGTAGCTTTCAGCTTTTGTTATTTTACGTTACATGTCATTATCGAAACTCAATATTCAACAATTGTAAGTATATTAAATATCTCTAATAAAGATATAATTTAAAAACATACACATTTACTAAATAATCATTTATAATAAAAACGTGAAAATATATTTGACGATTTACGTGCACGTCACGTTGTCGTCGTAGTATCATGTTTCAGTATATTATAATCAAGAAGCTTATAGATAAAAGTGGAGGCAACACTCTAAATACCTAAGTGAAGCCAACTGTGGGCAGACGCTCTCTTTCTGAATGCATACATAAGATAAAGAAAACACATATCACTGTCTCGTTCTTATGTATGCATTCAGAAAGAGAGCATCAGCCCACAGTTGGTTTCAAGCTTTTGTTCTAAGTGTTGGCTCCATTTATACCTATATCTTCATGATTATAATGTACTCTGTGGTATCATGAAACGCACCGATTTTTATTACATGGCAATAATCTGAAAATGTCAAATGAATGCAATGTTGCCAATGCTACGATAATAAATAATTGCCATGTTCTCTGTCTCTGCGAATAATATGGTCATAATATTTCAAAATTCACGACCTACGTCTGCAACTGCCGTAGAATTTTTTTCCGACGTGTGATGTACGTGCCGATGACGTCATACGGATAGCCGTTCTGTGTAATGGAGGCACCCTGTGTCGCCGGCGCGGCGCCGCACTTATCTGCTCGCAACAAAAATCTGAATGACAGTTTCGTCGGCAATCCGATTGCTGGCAGTTGGCAGTAACGTCGACAATCTGATTATGTCAACCGCTTGCAGAATAAAAAAAAATTGCTGGAACCAAGTAAACAAATTAACAACGGATAATGCGATAGGTAGATAAACCAGATTACAATTCAATAATTACTTTTCTCGTGCCAAAGATTCTTGTAAACTATTTAGGTACATAGGTAATAGTTTGCGTTAATCAAAATTATGTCTTCCCTCAGATTATGAACCAAAAGGCAGATTATGAGACTGGAGAGTCAAGCCACCAAAGCAAATACAAATAAAAAGCGAATACCTACAATCTCTTAATTTTATTCGCTTTTGAATTTGTATTTGCTTTAGTGGCTTCACTCTCAGTGTTCCACGCGGTCTATCTGACTTTTGTTTCATAATCTGAGGTTGTACCTATCAATCGGTTTCAGTTAAAGAAATAAAATAGAAGCAAATGTCGCGCGTCGGTAGGTCACGTTAGGTAACTTTAACTTTAAAAAAATTGTATGCTCAGATTTTGGCTCAATTCAAGTAGGTACATTTTCGTATAATTAATTAGTTACAAAATGGTAATCACCCACAAGTAGCAGCGTCTTCGGACGGTTTTTCGCGGGCTCCTATTGTATGATTATCAGTCTTCGTGTCTCGTTTTTGCACTCTGCGAGTATTACAAAAAAAAATATTAGTTTTGCGCGGTTTGCACTCGCGTGCGCGTGTAGTAAGTGTGTACTTAATAATAAAATCGTAATTTTTTAATTGTCTTAGAAATTGTTTTTTATTAAAAGTGTGTGTAGTGTTGTAGTTTCGTATTAAGGCGATCCGTCAAGGTATTCCCGCGAATTTTAACTTTTGATACATTTTTACGATTCGTTGCTTTGTTTTGCATTTTATTTTGTTCAAATTTTTGAAGCGGGAATTACGATCAAAAATTTATTAAATTATCATCATTTAAAATATAAGTTTCGATCTCGTAATTATATTTGGTACAAATCGTGTTTATTTCTCAAAATAGTCGTAGTTCCGTAAAATATAATAACAAGAGATTTATATTTGATGTTTCAAATTAAGATAAATAATAAATTATATACTATCATATTGCTATCATTATTCGTGCCGATTGAGTTTTAATCAACATTCAACGCCAGTACTGGAATTTGCAAAAACGTACAAACATTTTAAATTTCGCGGGCTACAATATAGGAATCACTCTAATAAAATTGCTACTTTCACTTTTCCAACAATTTTTTCTACAGATTGTTGGTTCCTCTCTGTTTCGAACTGTCAAAATTATGTCAAAAACCATTCTGTTGGTCAAACTCAAGAAAACCTATTTTTGTTGTTTTGGATCATGAGCATGAACAGCCGTGATTTTTATTTTGATTTGTAATGAAATCATTTTTATCTATGTGAATAATAATTACATGCAAAACGAAAAACAAAACATGTGAAAATTGGTGTAAAATTAAATAACTGTGCAATTTTGTTTTAATCGAGTGTTAAGTTCGTCTTCTGTTTTTTTATCACTGTGTAGGTGTGAAGATATCTCCTCAAAGAGTAGAGTTCGTTGGTGGAGACTTGTGTCTGTGATTGTTATATCTACATACTACCATTAAACGGCTTGTTGGATTTTTTAAAGTAATGGTGAGTTTTAGAAAATACACTTATTTACCTAATCAAACCTCTGCTTGTATGGCATGCTGCATAAAATGTAGATTAAAATGAGTTATTAGCCAGGGTCATTATTTATCTTGTAGCAGACAGTACGTACTAATAAATACTTCAAAGTAGGCACAACACTGGACCAAAAATTCTTTTGTTGACTTGTTGTTTATTTATTATTGTAATGGTTTTTAAGTTCCAATGTTTAATTAAAACAAACTACATATAAAAATACTACTTCTATAAGTTTACATTTAAATGGTCCTAAGAAGATAAATGAAATTGCTGTACTACAATTAATGGGTTCCACCTTATTTATTTCTAAAAATATGAAAGTATGTAGATTGATGCTACTAACATTGTTTAAATAATTATTAAAATCTTAGGAGTTACTCATATTCTTACAATACAAAATACAGATTTGAGTTACCTTATGAAATTAACAAAATGATTATGTTCAGAAGAAATTTTATTACTCTGTACCCTATTGTAAAATAAACTATTAATTTGATAAAATACAAACAATTACTGTAGTCCTTGATATGTACTAAGTATGTGGGGTGTGTGGGGGTCCTACCAGGATAATTTCAGAAATAAGAAAGAAACTACCCACTGACCAGAAATAGTTTGAAGCAGAGGTAACCAGCATAGGTACAATAATAATAAACTCTATAGGTATAAGTCTATAGGTATAATATATATAGGTTCATAGCTACTATTCAGATAAATATGTAATCACAAAGTATGTTGTTTCCGAAGATTTTAGACTGTTCACCAAAATTAGTAGTTTTGTTACTTTTAACAATTCTTAAATATCTAGATATATCACAAACTAAATACAGACAACCTGCTATTTACACAACATGCTTGTTTGCTAATATTTTGTTAGGTTACTCTAGGTACATAATTACTATTATTAAAAGAAAAAACAAGATTATGTATTTTGAAATTGTGTTTTTTTAAAATAACTAAGTATTACATTGAAATGCCAAGAATAAAAAAAAATAAACATAAATTTAAAATGTTCAAGTGCAAAAGTTTATAAAATTTATAACACTTGCAATCATAATTTGACGAATGTCAAACAAGAAGAAAGGTTTAGATGCATTCTTTTCAAAATAAATAAAATTAAATAGTCTGCATTCTGTATAAATGACCATAGTAAAGGTATTGGTTTTAAGAAACATTTTTGTGGTCTATCTCAGAGAAAAATTAATTGTGACCAAAGTTGCTAACATGACATTAAATTACAAAATGTCTTATACTAATAGGCCTGTGTTACAAACTAAATCTGAGGCAATATGATAACCCGGCATGGTGTAAGCGGGCCTGAGTACCTGCCCAAATTATCTTAGATAAGCTCTTAAATAATTTTACGGATCCCTGATTTTTTGATAGCAAAATCCTATAGCACTTAGGGATAACGTAGCATCCTATTATTTTAAGTGAAAGAATTTACAAAATCAAACCAGTAGTTGCAGAGGTTAGCCCGAACAAATAAAACTCAACTTCAATTTGTAATAAGTTTTTGTTTATTAAAAAGTTTTTTTTTGCATTGGAATATTAGTTCTAGTTATAGACTTGAAATCGTTCCTAGTTATTGTATACTTAATTATTAGAACCTGGGCGACTTTTACCTACCTGGACGTATTTTTTTTTCGTGTTTTTTTTTTAATTGAAACCTAGCTAGATCGATTTAGCGCCCCCGAAACCACCTGCATACTACATTTCATGAAAATCGTTGGAGCTGTTTCTGAGATTCAGATTATATAATATATACAAGAATATCTCATCTAATGGTATTAGATTTGACCTATTGTACCTATAGGTATGCAACAAAAATTATGAAGGAGGTAACACTACAATTTAAATAAATAAATAATATGTGGGGACATTTTCACACGGCCATCTGACCCCAAACTAGGGAGACCCTGTACTATGGGTGTCAGACAGCTGATATACATACACAAATACATTTTTCTTTTGTAAATACATACATATATAGATAAACAACACCCAGACACAAGGCAAACACAAGTGCTCATCACACAAATGTTTACCCTGGGCGGGAATCGAACCCGCAACACGCTGCGCAGCAGTCGATCGCTCAGCCACTGCGCCAACCGTGTCGGCGGTCAATGTTATTAAAGATAAATATTTACACCCACACTCATGTTATAATAAATGCAAAAGTAGGACTGTGTGTTGTGTCTGTATGCTAAGTAGGTCAGCACTGCAAAACCACTGAACTGATTGTATTAAAATTTGACTAATAGTTACACCAACCTAGCTTGGGATCTGAATAAGGACATCAAGCTACATTTTAACCGACTTTGAAAAAAAGAAGTATAGGTTGACATGTAGGTAAGGTGTAAAGTTTTTAAATGAAAATATTCCACATGTAATATGGATGGAAAATTAAGGTATGACTTTATTTGTTTGGTGTTAGGTACTTACCGTTTCTTAATTACTTACTTTATTATTAAAAAGCGAAAAAACAACGTTTTACAAAAAAACAGCTTCGAAAACTAAAAAATAATTATAAAAAAACTTTTTATAAAAAAGTTTTTTAAACAGTGAACTTGTCTGCGTCCATGAAAACCGGCATTCAAATCGTGGGCAAAAGCTAGTTAATGAAACATCCTAAACCTAGTAAAAAAGGATTTAAGGCGACGAGATCCGGCGACCTTGAGCGACCAGCGTAGAAAACTCTCAAAGTTTAGTCGAAAAAATAAATAAAAGATAGGTAGTATTCTTTAACTTAAAGAATTAGGCGTATACTAAAAGATAGATAATAAAATTGTCTCTAAGATAGTAAAAGTTTCGTTTAAATATTCCTGGTAGATTTTGTGTGATTATCAATGTTTTGTCCGCGTCAGACACAACTTCACGATTTAATTAAACTATTTAATATGAACTTAATCAAAAATATTAATAAACTAGAAAATTCTCTTAATCATTTACGTAAGTATGTGAACTAATGGTTAATGCTAAGTGGAAGGCTGGAGTCTCCTAACACAAGCAACTACTTGCTTAATTGAAATAAAAGATTTTTTTTTCTTTTTTAGTTTAACATCTATTTTTTTCATATCATTTACACTAGGTACACATTTTGACGTGATTGTCAGTTTAAAATCTGCAAAAGTCGCTTGTTAGCGCCTTAAGATACTTTGATAGCGACCTTGATAACCGGTCTACTGGGTGGCGATGGCGATGGCGTGGCGTTACCCGTAAGGAACTATTAGTTAATCTGTGGCGTTACGCCGATAGGTACCTACCAACTCATCTCTTCAATACATTATATTACTTTCAAGTCGGCATGGTAACAAAGTAATTAAAGTTTCTGTAATGAGTTAAACAGATAATTATTTTACCAAAAATACAAGTAGTTACCTACTTAACTAGTGTAAAAGATTTTAAATGAAATTGTAATAATAACTTTAAATTTGGTCCTAGCAGGATGTGTGATAATATGTTTTGTGTATCAGGTTAGTTGAGCAACACATGGTGGGTGATACGCGCGAAGCGATTCGCTTCCTGCTTCACACGCACTATCCTATTTGTTGAAGTTATTCGACGCCAAATACGATACTACAGTTTTTAAATGTACACAGATCTATTACTCATAGTGCAGTCAATACCGAGGTTCACAGCGCAAAATAGCTCCCTTAACTCTTTTGTCGTTGGTCTAAACCAGCTCAAGCAAACCCAACCAGCCAACCCAAGTTTGTTATAACGGTGCAAAATTGTAACAGTAATTTGGATGTGATCTTATGGTCATCGAGACAACCGTGTACTTTATGTAACGGTACTTCATTGGAACCGAAATGATCAAGTAGGTTTGCAATAACTCTGTAATTTTGTGCCAATTAGCAAAGCATAACTTTGCCCTGTTTAACCCTGCTAGCGTAAGGTTGGGTATAAGGTATAATACACCCAGACCAAGATAAATCGATCGATATTTCAGATATCATACGCAGTGCGTATATAACGAATGACCACTAAACTTAAGTCCACCCACTATAAGTTAATTTGTTACTGTTAACACATGGTTGAAACCTTGAGAACTACTTTAACTTACTTAACATAGATCCTACACATTACACATTTTTTTTAAAAGAGTAAGTATGGAGTTTCTTGCCCATTCTTCTCCATACGAAACTACCTTTTGGAATGGGCAACTAGAATCAACTTTATATTTTTTTATTATGACGTTCAAAAGTGCCTTTTTAATGGTCTAATTGAAATAAATGATTTGACTTTGACTTCGATCCATCATCATCATCATAATAATTATAATAATTTATCATTTATTCTCTCTTCACAAAGCTGACTTAAAGCTTAACCGTTTTTGTGCACTTAATGTGCACAAAAACGGCTTAAGCTGTATTCCACCTTTGTGAGAGACTGGTGCTGATATAGGTTTTTGGGAAAAACCTGCGTTACATACAGGTCACCAGGCCCCTTCCACGGCTAGAATTAGCTTTTACAGAGTAAAAGTGCAAGAGTCGCAGTTAAATATCATCACTTCAGCTTAAATCTGTTGGAGTTGGATATAAGCCTCCTCCATGCCGCGCCATTTTTAATTCATTAAAGATAGTAACCGGAAATTACCAATCGGACATGTTTATAATAACTAAGTACTACTAAGCGTTGAATGAGGTCGGGAAGGGAATTCTACAAACTTTTCTCTGTCTCATCCTAAGTCTTAATCTGACAAGAACGCCCCTATTTACCTACATTTTTGATAAGATTTTGAAATTGCTTGTCGCTAAGATATTCAACATTGATAATTAATAGAATTGGCCTTCAGGTTTGTGCCCGCGAAATAACGCGTTTTGATTCATTTTTCGCTTATCGTGTCAAATTCACACGATTCAACGCAATTGACACTGTCAATGTTGTCAACTAATTACGACTAGAGCTTTCTTAACTGTCTGTTTACTAGCACAACGGTTCAAGAAGTCACTGGAGCTTACCTCATTCTGACTAGAAGCTATCGTTGCAGATGAGCGGAGCGATGAAATGATTTGAGTCATAGGCAGTGCTTACAAGTGACCATTACATCACGCACTTGACCATTTAAGTGCCTGTGCTATGGACCTTTGCCCCCAATACCTGTACTTATAAATTATAAGTTACATAGGTACGTTTTGTAGCAATTTTCCCTAAAACATGGGTTGTTTAAGAGTCGCTTGTCAACAGGAATGATAATACACCTGAAGACGGGATACACGGTGCAAATCATGTTGTTGTTGAACCGATAGTTTCCGTGTGCAGTTAGATATCTGATATCAGCCAAAATTTCTGACCACTACTGAAGAAAACACCCATTTTCATCATAATATTCACCTACTTGTGCAAGTATATAGGCTTTTATTTTAGTACCCACCTACTTAGCCAGAATTTTTAAAACCAGTTTCTATGTAACGTTTCAATTATGTTTCAATCGATTCCGCATTCCGCATAGTTACTAGTCATTATTTTACGTCAACGGTATTGAAAGGTACTTTTAGTTGCGTGATAACCTACACCATAATAGGTGTGACTCAAGGTTGATAAATGTGTCTCCCTTTTGTAGTCCTTCGATCGATAGATTCGCTAGTACGAACTTTATAGGTAGCTGTTCCTGTTATCGCAACTATTGTTTAGTTTGAATTTAATAAAACTTATATCTAAATACAGTTATAAGTAGTTCTAACTTTATCGGAATGCGACCTAAGTATTATTCGGGATACAGACTTATTGTACTCTAGTCTATAAAATTGATTTAAAGAAAAGTCCTTCCCTGTGTTACAGATAATGAAAAATGCAAGTAGGTATTCAATTTATTTTTTTATTCCGTCGTCGTCACTCGGCAATACAATTATTTCTTCACCTGTAGCATCATGTGTGTAAACAGTGTACAAAAGCGATGAGTTCATATTTTTTTTACAATAATAAACCAGTCTACTGCTGCACTAAATACGGTATATGGCTATCGTATTTCAAGCTTCTGAGTTGGATTTCAGTCCCGACTAATCTAATTCGTCCACTACCATTCACCAGCCATTTTTGCAACACCGTTACCTACCTCGAAACAATTTGATAACGGACATAAAATTATAAATGATCTCATCCCAAATTCGCAGCTAAACCAACACGTACCTATTTGAACAGCAATATCGTTTACTATGCAACGCGTATTATCGACACAGTAGCAACGTGGGTCATCTGGTGTACTGAGTCCTACTGATAAGTTTCAGCAATTAAATGCCCGTACGGTTGTTAATTGGCGGCTATCATTTAAATTGTGATTAACTCCGCGTTGCCGTCACATGAGGCCTGAGGGACACTGCAGATACAACGCCGCGTTTATCTAAGAACGTCCTGACGTCACTTGGACACGCTCATGATTTTGCAACAGTAGCAGTTGTCACTGTATCTTTAGTTAAAAAATCATCGTTATCTTATTGGCTAAGGAACATCTAATGTATATCCATAAATGCTAAATTAAACGTAACATACTAGACTAGAAGATGAATTACTTTTTGTTGTAGAACGTAAATCATTTTACCTATTTAACTTACTTCTGTAAGCAAGATCCGATCCAGCCTGTCCCTTTGCTGTCCTCACCCAGCGACGCCCTAAACCGAGGTCCGTTCCCCTCAGGGGTTGTCCTTAGCGTGTAGTCGCATAGTTTATAAGCTTTTTCATTACCTGCACGCGTAGCATGACCACGCTATGTCTACGGAAGAATAGACATACTGACAGGAAGAATAGACAAACTGTACTGACTTTTCTATTCTTGCTTTCTTTTCGTGCTTCGTGCTGGAGGCCTAAATCCACTTTAAGGCACCACAGGAAAGTCCAGTTATGCAGCCGACAACCTCCTACGTAGACCTGCGAGATGCCAATTCGAAAAAAAAAACACTTCAGTAAACCCATCGTGTGCCGAGTGGTTAGTTGTGTAGTTATGACAAAATATTTTTAGCCATAGGTGGATAGGTAGATTGAACATTCGTAAGGCTTATCATATTATGTACTATAGTGTAGCCCTATTGTAAAGTGTTTGCCTCTGGAAGTAAACAAATATGAAGTGATAACTATTAGCGAAACTATTTAGGGGGCACCTATTGTTGATAGGATATCAGTTTTTTGGAGTCTGTGAAGGCAAATATTTTGTAACAATTGGTTAGCCGATGCCCATGTTCAATCATAAAAAAACCTACATAAAACGTAAACACACTATCAACCCTTTATCGTTAAAAATGTTTTACAGCGCCATCTGTTCGCGGCTTACAGGAACCTGACACTGAAGGGTGGGTTTGAGCGGGGTAACGTTGAAAACCCGCTATCCTCCCAAAACTTGTTACGCTATTTCGTCGAGTAAAAGCTTGTGAATAACATCACTGGATGGCGCTACGTGTTCATCTAACCTACTATAAGCTTTTTCAACACAAAACCTGTGTCTAATCAAATACACAAAGTGCACAAATAAGCTAAATTCGACTAATTTCCCCTGATTATATACCACAAATTTCTGATTTTGCATTTCCTTAATAATAAAGAATTTACGAGATATAACTTTCGCAGGCTATGTGTTTGTTTGTGCAGTTTCGCGTGTTCCACCTTAGGCCGCATCAAGATCAGGGGGTCTAAAAAGGCCACAATAGGTGTTTCATAATATGATCATAATATTTTATGTTTCATTTCATAAATCACAAAATGGTTACAATAGATGATTCATATTTATGTTTTATTTTTAATTACTTATGCCATGACACGAAACACGCTGATGTGACCGCCCATTTATCGGTTATCGTTACGAACATTCGGGCTGCGTGTGCGTTATCGCGCGGATGGCGGTACATCAAAGGGTTTTAGCGCGCTAATACATGGTTTAAAAATACCACTTTGGTGAAACATCTGTAATTTGAAGCATTTGACAGATGGTAGGAGCTTCTGCTAAAAGTTGTAAAATGGTCGTTTTTTTTAATGATTCATGAACGATTTAATCTCATCTGCCAAAATGACGTATAGAAACAACAGTAACCTAGCAACGACATACACAGATCTTAAATAAATCTGGAAGGGAAGACTTCATAGAATTGTACTGGAAGTGCTTTCCTAACATTATGTACTAAAAAAAACACGTCAACACACAAACAATATATACTTATACTAGCTGACCCGGCAAACTTTGTTTTACCATAATATATAAATAAAATAAAATAGCCTTCGACCTATTCTCAGAGCTACCAAATATACACAAAAATCTCATACAAACCCAAGTCTGCTATTGCTGTACGTCACTACAATGTTTTAAGTCTATTGACTACAATTTTCACGCTGAATAACTCACAACAATCAAATAAAATGCGAAAATGAACTAAAGATCAACATCTTTAGTTCATTTTCGCATTACATGCATTTTTTAGAAGTTACTCGGGAAGCAACCTTCCCGAGTAACTTCTAAAATTTCATATAATTGACATTTAAGCAGAATTGCTTATTTGACCATTTTACGAATTTTCATCAAAACTGTCAAATCTAATATGAAACATATTTATATCGGGAAATAAAGAAGGTCGTCGTCTATAAAATAATTTCGCCTATCTTGGATTATTTCACAGAAGCATAAAATAATATTGTTTGTTTGGTAACATTATTTTTTTAATAACCTATTTTGGTTTACTATACAGTAATTACTTAAGTAAATATATACATTAAAAAAAACGATCATTTCACGACTTTTAGCAGAAGCTGCTTATGTTCTGCTACGATCTGTCAAATGATTCATATTACAGATGTTTCACCCAAAGTGGCCATTTTAGACCCCCAGGTGAGGTGCGGCCAAACGCAAGCCTATAACAATATAAAAAAGTGAAATAAAACTGCTGCATTGAAGATAATGACAGTGTACTCCCAGCAAGTATCATCAGTCACTAATTCTCTGTCTATTGCAGTTTGCACTTTTGCAGTCCACTGTTGGACGATTTTTCCAAGTTGCTCCGCACTATTGTTATTCAGTCTGTCCTGGTTCTGACCGTCATTTGTCCATGAGGAGCCTCCTGCAGTAGGAGCCTCCTCAGCCTCTCGACCCGAGCTATGTTTGTCGATTCATAGTTACCACTCAACAACCTTTCTGCTGATCATCGATAATTGGACAAAATTACCAGCCCACTGCCACTTTAGCTTGCTAAGTTTGAAAGCTATGACTGTATTCGGCATGCAAAAGGCCTTTCTGCGGCGGTGGTGTCAATTGTTAACATTTCGGCCGTAGAAATTTAAACTTTAATAAAATGTGTTCACTTTCGAAAGGGTCAGCTCAAACTTCGTTTTCGAAGCGACCAAAATTAACCTTCCTAAGTACTTAGCTACTTGTTTTATAGGTGCTTATATTCTTTTTATAGCGTTAACTATGTTCCATTTTCTAATTTAACTTTAACAGCGTTCCCATGTTGTTGTGGCGTTTAATGAGAATTGCGGACAGTTGCCATCTAGCGTGCCTAAACTAAAAGTAGTGCCGCGATGCGACCGCAAATTATAAAACTTGTTTTGAAGCGCAGTTTCGACAATCCTCTGCGGTTCAGTGTCAATTGGAAAGTGACCATTGTCTACTACAAGGCTGCATTGAATTTTAATTACAGAGGCGCCACTTGCAGGGAATGAGTTCAAGTTCAATACGGTATTGGATTCAAAGTCAAGATGTAGGTTATCGTTTATTATTTGCATGAACAAGTTTCTCACGGTTAGTCTAACCTTAGATGCGATAAGTGCTTAAGTGCGTTAGTGCAATAGTAATTACCTATTTTAATTTATAGCAGGTACTAAAGGCGCTTAAGCACCACTAGCGTTTAAACATGATGCTAAACAGAATTCTGCATCAAAATGCGCAATTTCACATTTGCTTAGTAAACAGTTTTAGAGAACATTTCAGGGTACGTAGGTACACAGGTATTAATAATAATTTTCCTTTGCTGGATATTAAACTAGCGTTTACCCGCAAATTCGTCAGTGTGAGTATCGCGGACGCGGACTCAAAAGTGTCGTATGTCGTTATTCAGATCCGAAGCTACGTCTTTGTAAAATTTATTACGATCGGTTCAGTGATTTTATTGTGATACGATAACAAACAGACAGGCAGACAAAGCTACTTTCACATTTATAATATTAGTGTGGATATGTGAGATTCAACACTTAACCACGTCATGATTATTCAAACGTTAGGCCATGCAACGACAATTACTTAAATAATTTTCATAAGACCTACCTACATCAAGTAATTTTTATAAAACTGAGTGGATCCGTATACCTATATCTTATATATATACGGATATATCTTAAGTATTCATCTATATAATAAAAATGATTCGTTGTTCGTTAGTCTCGCTAAAACTCGAGAATTATAACAAGGCTAAACCGATTTGGCTAATTTTGGTTTTGAAATATTTGTGGCAATCCAGGGATGGTTTATTAAACGGTAAAAAATTAAAAATCAATTGACAGGACAACGTCTGTCGGGTCAAATAGTAACTTATGTTTATTCTTTATTTAGTGTTATTCATTAATTATAGAAAATGATATCAGGCAAATAGCCGCCACTGGACCTTCTGCAGTAGTTGATGAATTAAACATGGCGTTGCTTATGATGTATGTATTTTTCTGTCTAATTATACCTTTTTTGGTAAAATTTTCAAGGAAATGCCGCAAGGGGCGAATCACTACCCCAAAATAAATAAAAACGGGGCGAATGGAACATTTTAATCGTAAGGGGCAAGATCCAAGGGGCGAACGGAGCGTACACCAAGATCTTGGCAACTAGTTGACGTCACCGTAACGTGAAATAATACGACCTCTGAACGTTTCACGCAAAACATCTAACGTTTCCCGCGCTGTGTGCCGAGTTGCACCGTCATGCTGAATGCACAAGTCTTGCTCATCAATATCCTTGATTTTATTTAAGTACTTAAATAAAATCGGTTACCATGCGCCTATAGCGCTATCCATTAACTGTTACTGTCTGAACTTCATTATTTTCAAAAAGTAAGGACCTATCTCGCCGCCGGAACACAATGCGCACCCCACAGTGACCTTTTGGGCAAGCAATGGAGCCTCGTGTATCACGCCAAGATTCTCCTCACCCCAAATGCGGCAATTTTGTTTATTCACTTACCCAGAGAGTGTAAAATGTGCATAATACCTTTATGTGAGAACGTGTGAATAGAAACATTTCTTTGAAAAATCAAGTTTAACTTCCTGCTGCTCTATACCCAATTTGCAGATATTCTTCGCTGTTCATGATATCTGGGCTTCAGTTCTTTTGTTAACTTAATTTTATACGGGTGAAGGTGCAAATTCTTATGCAATATACGCCAAAGGAAGCCATAGGAAAGGCTTAAACTTTGCGAATGGCGACAAATCGATAATTCGGGTCTTCGGACTCTTCGGCCGTCTGACCGAAGAGTCTTTACTGCTGTGAGTGATATTCTTAGCTACGTAAACGTAACGTACGCCACGATGATGCACACGGCTTACCCTATCTCCAATGCCTCCAGTTTCGTAAAAAAAAATCCCTACCTTGAATTCTTCGCTCAGTAGGACGATTACCTCTACCATCATTTTCCCGCAAAAGTCGATACACGGTTCTTACAGCATTGTTATTTCTGTAGAACAATTGTATAATTTTAACGCGTTCAGCAACGGTAAACCGAATCATTTTGTGAATGTATTGTTACAAAGTAACATTTGACGTTTGAAACCCGCGCCATTACTAACAGCTGTCAAGCTTACAGTGCTGTCATACAGGGACCTCGAATTGGATCAGCGTTTATATAAATACTAGCTGACCTGACAGACGTTGTCCTGTCCCTATCTACTTACATGACTAACGACATTCCATACCTACCTACCCTGCCTACACTACCTACCCGCCCTAAACCTACCCAACCTACACTAATTGCGCCAATCCTCTAAAAATTGTTTGTTTTATTTTTTTATTTTTGTTGATTTTTTTAATGTTCCGTGCTGCAACTTTCTTAGTTTTTCATATTCTCCTTCTCCTTACAATAACAAACACAACAAAAAAAGAATTACCGAAATTGGTCCAACCGTTCACGCGTGATGCCGTGACCAAGGGAAATAGGGATTGATTTTTATATACATGGATGTGCCTCACCATTTACCTGCCTAGACTAGATCTAAAATCATTCAAAATCACTAGACATGCGAAAAACTGGGGTATTCCTCGAAGCGCACCCATTTTGAAATGCACCCAACGAAACGCACCTAAAGTATTCCTCGAAACGCTCCCGTCAGGTGAGCTTAGGAAATTAAATTAAAAATATTATAATCTTGTTCCTCGAAACGCACCCAATGGTTAAGGTGTGGATAGTGATGGGTATTAGGTAACGGAAAATATCGATATCAAATAATGCACGTTGTTTTTAAGAGCCCGAAAAAATTATATACTTCATGAGCTTAGATGGGTTACGTGTACTTTAACCATTAGTGAGCTAAGTTAGTATCGCATAAGCTAAACTTCCACTTCCATTTCATTTCTGTTTTCCTGATAGTTATAGGTACTGAACATGACAGTTATAGGTAAGATAGGACAGTTTTTAGGACTTCTATCGTTATAGTAAATAATAACGAATACTTTAAATTCCTCTTTGTGTTTAATAGTTAGAGCACAGCTTAGTGAGATTGCTTAGGCGTCTATTTTTATCAGTCTATTTCTGTCACCTGGTACTTAAAAAAAAACAAATGATTCAATTTCAAAACCTGTATTTTTACCATTATTGAGCTAAATAGTGAGTCGCTTAAGCACTTACTAACTTCCAGTTAATTTCTGCTCTCGTGGTAGTTTTTTAATAAACAGTTGAATTTTAAAACGTCTTTAACCGATATCATTAATTACGAATCCTTCACGCACTTCACTGTTTCATAGTGGGTGCGTTTTTCAAGGAATAAATATAATATTTTTAATTTAATTTTCTAAGCGCACCTGACTGGTGCATTTCGAGGAATACTTTAGGTGCGTTTTGTTGGGTGAGTTTCAAAATGGGTACTCTTTGAGGAATACTCCAAAAAACTAGGTACGTCCAAAGATCTCCGGATCTCTGATCAACCATTACTTATATTATGGATTAGTACCTGGGCGACCGGTATTTTTTTTTTCGAGTTTTTTTAATTAAACCTAGCTAGATCGATTTACCGCCCCCGAAACCCCCTGCATACTAAATTTCATAAAAATCTTCGGAGCCCTTTCCGAGATTCAGATTATTATATAGGTTGCTCGTTTAAAGGTATTCGATTATCCTAATTGATAATTTAAAGAAATTATCTCATCAAGTTTATTAGAGATATTTTTTAAATACATAATTATAAAATGCACTGTCGCAGCAAAGTAAGATTCATGATAACTTTTCGTTGCACTGCCCGTGAGCGGGATAAGTAAATCTTAATTATGAACATAATTATCCACCTAAGTCAGTGTCAGCTATTTAAAATGTTAGAGCAAGTTCCAAGAAACTAATTTCCCGAACTTAAAAGCGTAAACGAGTTAGCGTTGTTTTTTGTTTACTGCAGAAAAGAGAGATAAAACCTTCATGCCCTATTAAATATTTTGAGCTATGCTACGAGTATCTATGAAAAGATTATGTTGGTACCAGTGCATGCCTGAATTTAGTACCCAACATATTCCTGGAACATAAAAAAATACTTTCAAAATGAATGTTGTGTTTCCCACATAATGAAGTTTTCACTACCCTTAAAATGTAGGTATTGATGAAGTCATATAAAGACATAGGAGATTAATTTCTCGCTTTTATTACTGCTCCTAATATCCGGTTGCTCTCGATAGCAAATACGACTCTTCAAATATAATAAAATATGCCATCTGCTCACCGTGACGTAGGCACGTCACTAGCAATAACCCAAAGTGTATTTACAGCGAGAAATCGTAACCGTACTAAGTAATATTGTAAATGCGATGTATTTTTGATGACATTTGATATAGAGATAACTTGCACTGTTAGAACGGGCATAGGTATATTAAAAGAAATCTTACAGGAGTGAAATGGTTTGTTAAATCACATCAAGCCATACCAAACTGTCAAATTTTCCCAATTGAATATGAACCTTATAGTTTAGTAATAAAGTTGAAAAATCTATCAAAGAAATTTGATAGATTGTTGTCGCTTGATATGCTGACCTCTGTACATAAGGGAAAATCAGTACTCAATCAAGTACTCGAGGATGTAAAGGTAAATACTTTTACTGTAATATAGCTGCGCCATTTACGAGCATGGCCCTTCAATATTTAAAACACCAGCAGCTGGTAATGTATTGCAGCTACATATCCCAGGAAAATATGTGGTTGGTCCATTTTATAGTCTTTGGTCCATTGGTACGCAGGTACTTGCGGGAGTGGTTGGACCACTCTGAAAATATTGCCGAACATTTCAGCAACATTTTAACTTTTTAAGTATGGCGGGGCCACACTTAATACATTGTGACGACGGCGACGCGGTTGGCGCAGAGGCTGAGCAATTGGCTGCTCCGCTGCGTGTCGCGGGTTCGGGTTCAGGTTCTGGGTCTGGTTGTTTGTGTATGTGAGTTTTACTACATATTTAGTACCCTACCTACCCCACAACAAACTTCCAGATGACTTACAGATGTCATATAAAATAGCGTCGAGAAGTTACAAATACAAATTTAAACGTTTCCTTATTTATAATGCGTTTAGTTTTAATAACAATAGAAACGTATTTAAATAAAGCAGTATGTAATTAAGTATATAAGACTGACTCGCCAGCACACAGATAAGCCCTGAGAGGTTTGCATGAATTGCATGTATGGCAAAATTCCTACTGAGGTGCCTGATGGTGCCCCCATCAAAAAAGAAAACCACCCTGGAGTGCTGGCAATGTATTGCAGCCACACATTGCCCAGAAAATATGGTACACCATAACATGATAAGTAGGTTCAAAATCTTAGCTGATCAGTGTTAACGTTCACTGAAGAACAATAATGTTGTTGAAGTAAATTTTTTTCCTGTTGTTTACGCTGAAATGATACCTATGTCATGTTGAACAAATGACAAAGAGTTTGTTGATCGCTGTGGTAAGTCGCACGTACTTAATTCTTAAAAGATTAACTACAAACATTGCACTTACGTTGTACTTTAGAAAGACAACAAATAATAGTCGAATATGCAACTATTACATAACAGGGGTTGCGTTATCTATGGGTTGCATTGCATCCACGAGTGTTTTAATACCTAAGTAAGTAGTTTAATAAATGGTCATTTAAATTTAGAGCGGGTAACACGGGGTTGTGAATGTCATGGCGTCGGAGCTCGGAGTTGATCACTTTTGATGCAGTCGTCGCGCGGTGCACACGCACAAATCTGTTATTTAAAGTTGAACAATTATTATGACTTGATTTAATCAGTTTTCTGAACACCTGCAACGTAAACGCCCACGCTAGAAAACCAAGAGATAACGGATCAGCAGCTACACGTGGTGAAGGAAAACATCATCGTGAGAAACACTGAACTTATCATTAAAATAAGTCAGTAATCGCCAATCCGGCTTGACCAAGCGTGGTGATTAATGCTCGTGCCTTCTCTGAGGTCAAGTCAAACTTGTTTCTCTAAATAAATATCTGAATCTATGACATGTTGGGAGATAAACGAGATGTCTTCTCGTCTCTCGCACGGTGATATGGTTCGCGCTATATTTCATTGAAACAGGGTGACCCTTCCAGCTCACGACGTCGGATAATAAGACCGCTGTCTTTTTATTATCTGCACGAAATTAACGATTTGTTTTCCCAAGTTTTCACTTAGAAATTTGTTTATGATTTGTTACCTTTTCGATTACAATGCTCGGGTTTTGCTGAACTTAATTGTAGCAATTGCCAGAACGATAATGATTTTAATAATCACTACCTGAAAATCACTGAAATGGCCAAAAAGAAATCCGCTTCTCCATATCTACATTTTGTCAACTAATACCTTTTTTTTTTTTTTTTTTTGGTACGGGGTGGAAAACCCTCATGGATGCCCTCCGCCCTGGGGCGGGCGGAGGGGTCTGTCAGACTCTTACTGACTAAAAACCACCCCGGTGTTCCATCTCACACCTACGTCGGGGGTCGCGGGAACTGGAGATACTTCCGCAACCCCCGGCTGGTGCCGGCCCGCTGTAGCGGGCCACTTCTCGGGTCAGGGGGGGGAGTGAGGTGTTAGACTCCCCCCTATGTTATGTGTATCAGCAGATATTTATTTTCGCGATTTTATTGTTGGTCCTAGAGTAAAAAAACTTTTTTTAAGGTTTCTGGTTTTTTCTAAACAATAATGAGCATGTAAATTATCTATACTTAATATTATAAAGCTGAAGAGTTTGTTTGTTTGTTTGTTTGGTTGAACGCGCTAATCTCAGTATCTACTGGTTCGAATTGAAAAATTCTTTTTGTGTTGGATAGTCCATTTATCGAGTAAGGCTATAGGCCCATGCGAAGCCGGGCCGGGTCGCTAGTGTGTAATATACCTGCTAGTATAGCCTACTTGATGATTAATAGAGTCATCATGTATGTCCCACTAACGTGATTGCTAAGTTAGGGGAAATTAGTGCGACGTACATTTATTAGGCTAGCGTCGTCGTGTTGGCAGCAATCAGGCCCCGGGAACTGCGAACGACGTCTAAAACTTTTAATGGCTAATTAACTGGATAACTAACCAGCTATCAGCGAGCTACGCACCAAATGTGACATCCCATTTCCTATTTTTGACGATATTTCACTGCAAAACTGCAAACTGTTTGGAAACTTAATGCTTGAATTTAAATTTGCTGGGTAAAGATTTACTTAATAAATTTTTGATTGAGCTACAATGCTACATATACTTAAATAATAACAAGTGTATGGTTCGTTTAACAAAAAATTTCCTGCTTTTACAAAATATTTAATTGTATTTCTACCTGGGTTACAATTCAGGGGGTCAAATAAATGTTTTTCTTTCTGTAAGTGT
This sequence comes from Charanyca ferruginea, assembly GCA_947361185.1. Taxonomy (NCBI): domain Eukaryota; kingdom Metazoa; phylum Arthropoda; class Insecta; order Lepidoptera; family Noctuidae; genus Charanyca; species Charanyca ferruginea. Next base: position 20,328,661 of record OX376069.1, on the reverse strand, counting down.
TAAATATTAACCTTATTTTCTTTTATCTTTTATAATGATAAGAAAATAGGCTTATTTTCTTTTTTAATGAAAAAAAAACGGCAGTTTATAATTTATAATATTTGCTTAATTTACAATTTACTTCGGTTCGACTCGTCGGCGAGTGCCGCACTTCAATTGAATATATTCCTTTTTTATTTTTCGAAACTCATGGCAATGGCTCTTCAGCTTTCTGCCGCTTGATTTGCGAATGGGCTGTGAAGAGCCCACGGCCGGATGCCCTGTGGGGCCACGCACGCTATACCCTATTTAGATAAATAGGGATACCCTATATACTTGTAGATATTTAGGTAAAAGGTTGTCTAGATAGATATGTCCTTGTGGGATTTTGTCTGAAATAAATGATTTGATTGATTTTATGCGAAAACATCCATCAATTTCTAAGTAAACTTCAACTATATCCGAAGACCCTGGTTACTTATCGCCTTTAGTGAACGTACTTCAGTTTTTATCCACAAGAGCCGAGTCTCGAGTCATAAGTTCACAACCTCTCGCCCAATGAATTGCTTATCAGATTAAACTTGCAAGTTCAGTTGCATCTTTTATCGTATCGAAGTCAGGCGCGCGACGCGGTAGCGGGAGTGCGGGGGCGATACCCGTCTACTTTTTTACAGTTCCGCATCATAATTGTATGATAGAAACTCTTATGATGAGACTTCGTCTGTCAGTTCGTCTGTGTGCTTTTCAACTGCTTATTTTAGCAACTACTAAAGCTATCATATTATTTTAAATAGTGGTAACTATGGCCTGTGCAAACTGTGATTGCGATAAGAGCTTAAATGGGCAGTTGAAATTTTACTAGGCACTAGGCCTAATTTAATATCATATTTTGCACAATGATTATAAAATATTTTTTGTGACCCGTATCTCCGAAGTTTATAAAGCTCTGAAAATCACAACTAACAGAGTTACTGGAGATGTATGTAAATAAGTATTACACGACTATTGCGAAATGAGCATACCCCTTTACAAACTTTTACAGACCTTTGAAAATGTAAAAATATTTCTCCTTCTGAGGTTACGGAACCCGCGGTACGCGATACTTGCAATTTTTTTTAAAAGATCAGATCAGATGCTTTTAGAAACAAGATGGCGTCGCCTCGGAAACTTTGTACATACTTGAAATGATATTACAAATATTATATTCTATCGCTAAATATTCGAGATGTGGAATCATTCAAGTAACTGTTAAAACTAACATTAGGTGACTGCCAGACTGGAATTCACTGCCCGCCTCTTTGTTCCCCGTTACATATAATCTGAGTATCTTCTAGGCACGAGTGAGCCGGTTCATTCTAGGCAAGCATGCTCCACCTTAGGTAGCATCATCACTTAAAATCAGGTGAGTTGCGGCCAAACCCAAGCCTATGGCAAGCATGCTCCACCTTAGGTAGCATCATCACTTAAAATCAGGTGAGTTGCGGCCAAACCCAAGCCTATGGCAAGCATGCTCCACCTTAGGTAGCATCATCACTTAAAATCAGGTGAGTTGCGGCCAAACCCAAGCCTATGGCAAGCATGCTCCACCTTAGGTACCATCATCACTTTAAATCAGGTGAGTTGCGGCCAAACCCAAGCCTATGGCAAGCATGCTCCACCTTAGGTAGCATCATATCACTTTAAATCAGGTGAGTTGCGGCCAAACCCAAGCCTATCGCAAGCATGCTCCACCTTAGGTAGCATCATCACTTTAAATCAGGTGAGTTGCGGCCAAACGCAAGCCTATGGCAAGCATGCTCCACCTTAGGTAGCATCATTACTTTAAATCAGGTGAGTTGCGGCCAAACGCAAGCCTATGGCAAGCATGCTCCACCTTAGGTAGCATCATCACTTTAAATCAGGTGAGTTGCGGCCAAACGAAGTCCTATGAGAATTTAATACTTAAATAAAAAAGGTTTGGTGGATTTCTTCAATGCAGCCACGCAATTGAAAATTTCTGACGTTGTTGTTTGCAAATTCCAGCATTGTTTGCACAAGCTGGAAAAGCTCAACCCTTCATCCGTACAAAAGCCTCCTGACGGTCGCCGTCAATTGTTTTACTATTGTGTCTGCTAATTAGTCCGTTGAGCTAATAATAGAGAATTATAATTCTGTAATTCTTAAATATCATTTAAAACACCAAAGTGTATACCTATCTCAAAATTACATTTGAAGACATTCGTCATATTCTCGCTGAAATATACTCAATTTCGAGAACTACATATTAATGACAACTATTACTACGTGTTATATTTCGTGTTTTAAAAAAATGAAACCTAGCTAGATCGATTTATCGCCCCTGGAAACCCCTGCATAGTAAATTTCATAAAAATCGTTGGAGCCGTTTCGAAGATTCAGTTTACCTATACAGAGATATATATACAAGAATTGCTCGTTTAAAGGTATTAGATTATATATTAAGTACTAATATTTAAAATATTGCCTGTTATTCAGCAACTAAACAAAAAATTGTTATTTTCAACAACATAAACTTAGTAAGGCACTAAGTACTCTTCTTCATTAGCTAAAATAACCTAGCATGAGGATATTCCCTATTAGAGCACGTTTGTGAGTAAACAAACCAATAAAACTCGTTGGTTGCTGTAGATAATTGTAGTTGTCCACCTACTTAACTCCAGTTCCTGCCTGACCGAAGCTGGGCGTTGGCACTTCCTAATATGTAGCATACAAAACAAACGTAGTAAACCATACCATTCTAAGCGTCAAAATGATCTCATAAGTAGTTTGAAACAACCAAGAATAGATACTGTGTACCTATCTATTAAAAGGTGTAAAAATTGAGGCTCTAGTTTACAGTGAATCTATTATCTGTCTTATAAGTTAACTGGAGTACAATTCAAACAATTGTTATTCGTGTGTACATAAGATATTATGTGTGACCGAAACGCCAAAAATGGAAGTTCTCTAACAGGCATTTTTTATGAACTTACGCAAGCAACACAGACACAATAACATACGATTTAAACATTAAATTGTTCCCAGAATTGTTATGTGTGTCGTAATTAACATCTTGCGTCGTTTTGTCATGCTCTAGAACAGTGTTTACAGTGGTAAATAATGCCACTGCCGGGAACTGGTCTTATTTCGGAATGCATTCTAAGCAAGCTAACTTTGCATCCTGGCTCCATTCTCTATATAATTATTATTTTAATGAGGCAGAGGTCATTATGCGTAGAGTATCCACTCAGATGGGCTAAGCGTAACAAGGATCTAGAATTCTGGGATTTAATTATCGGTTGGAATTTGGATGTTGTCTCAATCAGGATAATAATTATGTTTTGATTATGTAATTATGTATTGTAGCAGCCCTTAATCATGTTACGTAAATATACTGGATAAGTGGGTGTACCTACTACTATTTATATGTATGTGCCTCTGCTGCCTCACCTTTCGGGGACTACAGACGGGATGTTTATGTTATATTCTTATTTGTGCCATGTATCATTGTCAATACAAGTAGTTGGGACTTGGAACACGTTTGTTTAAAATAATATTAACAATTCGGCACCTTTTTTTAATTACTTCCGTACAAGTGTTTATTGTACTTATGCGGTAAGGTAAATATTCAATCATATAATATTTAGATATGTTCACACATCTAATTTTAATTATTCAATCATCTTGGTTTTTTTGTTTACCTACTGGCCAGTTCAAGTTCCGTAACACACTCAAATGAACGGAGTGCAATTAAATGCAGTTTACAGACTAAAAAAACACCAGCACGTGTATGGTATGGAAAGTGGTAAGCAGGTACTTACTTTTGTTCAAGTCGCGTCTGGTTGTAAATAAGGTTGCTTTTAAAACACAATGCCATGCAAGAGGGCGAGCCTGGGGCATACTATGGACATTACCTGCACGAAGATCCAGTTAGTTTGCTTTTCAGATTGGGGCATAGCGTTGTGCCAACAAACTCCCTATTTTTTATCGATGAATCCACGGGCATTTTTACAATCCCTTGTATAATTTTTGATGAAAGATAAAAAAAAATCAGTGTACAGTATTAGGTACTGACCTTCTCGCGCTAGTGAATGTCATCTAACGGAAATAATAGCCTTTATAAATAATGAACAATGAGTTCACAATGGCTCTATTGTGTGCTGTTTTCTATGAAATACTCAAGAATTAATAGGACATAAAAAACTGTAAACCTTTTTAACAGTTTTTCGCGTCCAATCATAATAACTAATATTATACTTAAATGCGAAAGTTTGTGAGGATGGATATAATACACTCGGCGTCACAAAAATCGCACCTTTTCGAAAATAAGTTTAAAACATGTCCCGCCAGTAACGAATACATTAAACCCAATTAATATTGGTATCAATTAAAAGTATGTTTAACGACCTTTAAATTAACAACAGTTAGAATTCCTAAACACAACAGATCTCATTAGCACGTAACGTTAAAAAAAATGTTGTTAAAATACGCATTACAACGGCCACTAATTGCACCTCCCTACAAGGGTATAAAACGGGCGACCCGGGTTAAATGTGGGTCATTCGCTATTCAACCTTTGAAGTGAACACACGTGAACAGCTACAGCAAGAAAAATACCCCAGAAGATGGATACCACTGCAGATGAAGCCGCTCAAGTCATTGCACTACTGCAATCAGGGATGCGGCAATGTGATGTTGCTCGGCAACTGAACTTGAGTCGTTTTGCCGTTCGACGAGTGTTCCAACGTTTCCAAGAGACTGGTGGCTATATCCGAAGACGTGGATCTGGAAGACAACGGTGCACATCCGAAAGAGACGATCGCTTCATTGTTTCGACGTCTTTACGTAATCGGTTCTCCAATGCTGTTGAGCTGCAACAACAACTGCGATCAGCTCGCAGAACTTCTGTAAGCGTCTCCACGATTAGAAGAAGAATGCGGGAGAAGAAAATTGCAGCTCATAGGGCTGCTACAGGGCCCAAATTGACTGCACAGCATAGGAGAGACCGGTTGCAATTTGCCCGTGACCATGTGGATTGGACAATAGACCAATGGAGGGCTGTGCTCTTCTCGGATGAGACGAGGGTGTGTCTTTTCTGCAACGACAGGCGTCGAAGAGTGTATAGGAGGCAAGGGGAACGATTCGCACAAGCCTGTATTCAAGAGACAGTGGAATACGGGGGTGGCTCGTGCATGTTCTGGGGCGGCATGTCAATCGACGGTAAAACGAACCTTGTGTGTGTTTCTCGGACTGGAAGTGCTCGCGGGCAAGGGTCGCTGACTGCTGCTCGGTACATAACAGAGATCTTAGAGGAGCAGGTTGTCCCTTATGCGGGTTTTGTTGGCAGTGGGTTCACGTTAATGCACGATAACGCCCGTTGTCACACCGCTTTAATTGTAAGAGACTACCTGCAAGAAGTTGGCATCCCTGTTATGCGCTGGCCGGCGCGAAGTCCAGACGTGAACCCTATTGAGCACCTTTGGGATGAACTGAAACGGCGAGTACGGGCACGAAATCCTGCCCCTACCACTCTCCAAGACCTTCAAGATGCCGTCGTTGCAGAATGGGACAACATTCCACAAGAGACTGTTGTCACATTAATAAGGTCCATGAGAGAACGCATGGAAGCAGTCATCAGGGCTAGGGGGGGTAACACTAGGTTTTAAGTTAGTTTTAAGGACTTTGTTGTAATTTTTGCTGATAAAATAAAATTTAACTTTTTAATCATTTGCATTAGCTTGCTTTTTTTTATTCCCTGGTAAACAAAAAACCAAATCCATTGATTTATTCTGAAATTTAAATAAATTGCCTTTCCAATTATACCTTATAGTCATATGTATACCATTGATTAATAGGGTTAAAATGACTTTGAAGGGAATTCTTAAAGAGGTGCGATTTTTGTGACGCCGAGTGTATATCCACACACAAACCGCCTATACGGCTTAACAGACGTAGCTGAAATTTGGCATATATATAAATACTAGCGACCCGACCCGGCTTCGCATGGGCCTATAGCCTTCCTCGATAAATGGACTATCCAACACATAAAGAATTTTAAAATTCGAACCAGTATATCCTGAGATTAGCGCGTTCAACCAAACAAACAAACTCTTCAGCTTTATAATATTAGTATAGATTGATAGTTTTTGTGTTGTCCTGGGATAATTTAGGTTTTGCTTAGTTCTAAAGTACGTAGACCAAGTCGCGGGCAGAAGCTTAGGCTATTAGGTATGAATTCTAAAATCTTTGTTCTTAATAAACAAGATTATAAGACTGTTCGAGATTTTTAATCTATCGATCAAATTCAAAAACAACATAACTAAGTGTGGCTCATTATCTCTAGCAAGAATTAATACATCACTCATCAGAACAACTCAAACTAAGTAGGCCAGTCGCATTTAAAACTCACCTGGTATTTTTCTTACTTTTTATGTCTCTTTTTTAAATTCTGTTTACCGAAATTCTTAAGTCCAGAGTCCGGTATTGTATGCACTAGCCTTGATTCAGACTCTTATTGCCAATTTTCTATGCCGATGCACCGTAGATACCGGACAACGGACATCGGATCGAAAATTGAGAAAGCTTTTATGTCATGAAAACAAAACAAAAACTTTGTTACTTAAGTATTTTCTGGAAAGATTATATTTTTTATATTAAAATGATGATGTCTACTATCTGTTGCCCCGTGGGGTGTCTTTGCCAGAACAGCACCCACCCAATTTATCCCGAAGATGTTGTAGAAGGCGACTAAGCGAAATTACTGAAGTCGGGCAGCAGCGGCACTCGCTTCTTAACAACCTCACTGCAATCCCCAAGACGACTGCCAAGCGTGGGGATTATGGCACATCCCCCACCCCCGTTGAAAAGTCCACAGTGGACTTTTCCGGCCGGTAACGATGACTATCTGCAGTGCTATTCTGTTACGATCTCCTTCGGTGAACATCTAGGTGAAGTGAGCTGATCCGATTGTAGTGCTTTGTAAATCCCTAGCATCGGGACAGATGACAGCTAACTTCACCTAGGTGTTCACCGAGGGAGATTGTAACAGAATAGACATACTGTTGATGTTGTATTAGGAACCGATAATCACCGTGAGTGTTCCATCTATTGTTTTCTAATGCTGAGGTAATTTTATGCGTAATAACCTCTGAGTTCGATGATAGTATATTTACATAATTCGTGAGTATAATAGAAAAAAAGACAGTGGAAATAATGAAAAAAAATAATATCATACGTATCTTGATTGTTTTTTCACAAGTTTTCTTCAGCTAGCAGCTAGAAGCAGTTATATAATTCAGTCGTTCTAGTGAGGTAGTCGGCTAACGCTTCATAAATCAGAAACAAAATTTTAATGTAAATGTAATCGTACGTGAAATTGATTATTATTGTATAGTCGATTACAAGACCTGCTTGTTAAATCTCCCTCAGTGAAATAAGTTTACTTGTTTTCTTCTTCTTTTTTAATTAAAAGAAGAATACTAATGGAAGTGAAAGACTTTTTTTATACCCAGTGATAATTATGGTACCTTGCACAATGTAAGTAATTGTAATATTTTTCATTACTAAGTACAGTCACCAAAAGAGATAAGCATCCATGTCGTTGGAAATAGTTGAAGTTTACTTGGAAACCGATGGATGTTTTCGAATGATATTTAATTATATCATTGAGCTGTTTATTCTCTATTTAACTTTATTTTTAACCCCCGACGTAAAAACGACGGGGTGTTATAAGTTTGACGTGTCTGTGTGTGTGTGTGTGTGTGTGTGTGTGTGTGTGTCTGTCTGTGGCATCGTAGCTCCCGAACGGATGAACCGATTTTGTTTTTGTTTTTTTTATTTGAAAGGTGAATTAGTCGGGAGTGTTCTTAGGTATGTTTGATGAAAATCGGTCCAAGATGGCCGCCGCTACAAAATAGCTAATCACATATTTTTTCACAACTCCATCAATATGGGTATCAAATGAAAGGGCTTCACTAGTAGAATACTTTACACTATGATAAATTTCAAAGCCAAGATGACCGGCACCACAGAATGGCGAATTACATTTTTTTTTTCACGACTCCCTCAGTATGGGTATCAAATGAAAGGGCTTGACTAGTACAATAATGCATACTGTATTGAAAGTTAATGAGGAATATTAATTAACTAACGAAATGAAAACTAAAAATTTGAAAATTAATTTTATAAACTCTAAGGGCCAAAGCACCGGTTCCCTGCTATTTAAACATAATGTAGACTGGGTACGATTGTGCCAGAGTACGGTTGTGCCAATTGGACGTAGTTACGCAAAAAGAATCCAATCCACACTTTTTCCAAAATTCAATTATATATATCAAACGCATTCTCAGGGTGATATCTTTAATATAAAAAAAGATTCATGTGACGAAATACAACTTTAGACGTATCTACAACTTCTCAAAACCAGACTAAATTACATTTAAAAACTTTCAAATAAAAATTAAATTAAAAATTTAAAAAACCCCCAACGCAAAACATAAAAGCAATTATTTAAAAAGTAAAAAATAATATCTTTTGTTGAGCCATCAAATGTTTGTTCGTTGAAATGGCGCTATAATGTCGCGGCGGGGTACCGCTAAGTCAGCAATAGCTAAAATAACAATAGCAATATGTAAAATAGCGAACTCAGGGATTTGCAATGAGATTTGACTTACGCGGTACCCCGCCGCGACATTATAGCGCCATTTCAACGAACAAACATTTGATGGCTCAACAAAAGATATTATTTTTTACTTTTTAAATAATTGCTTTTATGTTTTGCGTTGGGGGTTTTTTAAATTTTTAATTTAATTTTTTATTGTATTCTATTCCATCTACCGGTTTCTTAGTAAACCTTAACTATTTTCGACAACATGGATACTTATATTTTTTGATGACTGTACATACTATCATTACTTTTTATACTAATATTATGAAGTTGTAGGTTAAGTTTGTTTGTTTTTTTATTTATTGTTTGTAAGAGGTAATTTCTGAAAGTATACCTACTAGTGCGATTACAAATTTTCTATCACTGATAAAAAGCTTTACTATTGCCGAGAGAGTTTGTAATATTGTGTACGAAAACACGGGCAGAAGCTAGTAAATAATTATTTCGTGCTAGTTTAGAGTTTATCTAGAGCTAATTTATTATTAATAATATCTTCATTCCATAACATGACTTAAATATTGCTACATCTGGTCCCCAACTGAGTGAATTATCTGAGATATTAATTGTAATAGAAAAAGGGATTGCGTAATGGTTTCTTTAAATCATTAACAACGCTCTTTTTGTGACACCTGAAATCATGTAATGGCATTGTAGATGAACGTAGATACTTATGTAAGCGACATCCGCGTCATACATTGAAAATACAAAATTACTCTTTTTTTGTCATTGTTACACTACTCCGGTCCCTGATAATCCTTAAACTTTTTCATACACGTGACAAATCAATATTATTTTTACATAAATATCGAAAAGTATTTTCTTTATAATGTTCTCTGTTCAGAATCTCACTGTTCATATGAATACATTAAATTCTAAAATGAATACGTGTCCTCTTCCATCGTCTATTATTTAATATTAATATTTACCTCATTGTCGAAACAAAACAGAATTTCCCGCGTATAGATTCAATCACGTGAATCCAGTTAACATTTAATTGAGTTTACGTTTATTGATAAACTCGCAAATTGCTTATATCCTCATAGTTTCCGGTACATGTTATCGATTCCGGGGAAGTTTGCGAAATTGAGGAATCCTTCCATGTCTATTTATAAAATAACCTTTCACATTAACGATCGGGTGAATATTAACTGTCATGTAGGTAAATGTCAAGTTACTACGTCGAAGGAAAGAAAATATTAGATTAGGCTTTTAATTAGTCTTTTCAATGTTTTATCCCTTATCCGTTTATGGATAGGTATCCGGTTTCCTGTAATGGTTCGATTCGTGATTTTGTCACACGAAGAGTACCTACGTTACGAGTTAAGTTACGAGTTCGAAACTAGAACTAGTGTAACAGGACTATCTAATTGAGGGTAGATTCACATTAGTAATATTACAGGTGAAAAGTCTATGGCTGTCTTTTTATAGTCGAGTTACGGTTGTGTCATCTTAAGGCGACGATATACGCCGGCGACCTTGAGCGACCAGAGAATCGTATACGCTGCGTCCATAACTCTCCAAGTTTAGTCGAAAAAAATATATAAAAAACGATAGCATTCTTTAACTTAAAAAAGGCGTATATTAAAAGATAGATAATAAAATTGTCTGTAAGATGGTGTAAGTTTCGTTTAATTATACCTAGTAGATTTTGTGTGATTGTCATTGTTTTGTCCGCGTCAGACACAATTTATTAATTTAAGACAAATTAATTCACGAGTTAATTAAACTATTTAATATGAATATAATCAAAAATATTCACATACTAAATGATTAAGAGAATGTTCTAGTTTAACATATATATTTTTTCAAATCATTTACACTACACATTTTGACGTGATTGTCAGTTTAAAATCTGTAAAAGTCGTTAATAGCCCCTTAAAGTATTCAAAAGTCATTGTCAGTTATCAAATTGTTGATTTGACATTAAAGTGAATTGTCAGTTTTAATAAATTGCCGACATGATGCAGTCTTGAGTGTGGAGAGAGAAGTTGTAAGGTTAGTAAGATAATGTTAAATGTACTGAACTATGTTGGATAATTGAAATAAAACATTGAAATTGAGTTCATTTATTTGTGGTTTAATTGACTCCCTTCTAAGGTAAAGTTACACTAGCCTGAAAGTTGCAAAAAGAACACGTCACCATTGAGTACTAACCCCACTTCAAAATTCTAACCCCTATTTTGGCTCGTGTTGCAATATAAATAATTACTTACCAATATTTTCGCAATTTTTCACTTGAAATATGAGTGGTAAGGCATTATTTTTACTATCCCATATTTTAAGCTAGAACTTGCTGAAATAAACTGCTGTGACCGACTGACAGACAGACGACGGCCTTTTTTTATAATTTTTCGGAACTGAAAACCTGACTTTTTTTACAATAGTAGGAGATATATTCTAATGTTAACTACGGCAATGTTGGGGTAATTTTTATCGACCACAGAACATAAAGTATTTCGAGTGTTTTGATGCCACTCGCAGATGTGTACTAGTCGATCAACACGCCCTATAATGTTCCTATTCTTGATAACAGACATAATTATATGACATACATTCCATGTGCAAAATATTTACAATGACTATTCATATCAACTTGACTGATTAGCCAACACAAATAGCACTGGCGTCGCGTCGCTTGAAAGTCGACGAGCGTCTTTGGTTTTATAATTTGACTTGTCAACGGTTCAGACCGATGCAAACTTTATGTCGGCTTTAGTCTGAACACTGGGCGAATTGTTGCGCAGTACCACATTTTCACATGCCAGTGGGGTTGAGGGGCGGGGGTGCTGTGCAGGGAGTCTAGCACACTTCAGAGTCGATATAAAATCGCTTTCTCAGTACCTGTTATTTGCACGTTTGGTGTATTTGGCTTTAGTTTCTTTGTTCTTTCGTTTAGCATATTATTTTATAGTATTTCAGCATTGTAATATTAAGCATTTTCTTGATAGCGCAATTATTTTCCCAATTAACTGGCATAGTAATCTTAGCAACCTTGCAAAATACTCACACACTGTCCGCGTGAATTGGAACAAGCGGTATATTATTTTAGGCTCTCTCAAAATATAATACTATCTTCCCATATCAACCCTCTCAGGCTCTCAGTTGACCTTTTCTCAGAAATCTTGGTACACTAACTTGTTATCCAGTTCATACCAGCTAGAACCGGTAATTTGCCTTTAAAGCTTTGATAGCAAACGAATTCTTGAAGCAACTTTGCTAAGCTTCCGGGAGGTGAATGTTTCAGCTTTGTGATGCTGAGTAGTACGCTTCTAAATATTTTTGATTTGAAATGTTTAGAATAATGATGCTCTTTAAAAGTCATTCCGATTTTCAGGATACATTTTAATTGTGTTTTAAATAAATCGGTTGAGTAAAATGACAGTCTCATGTGTGTTATGTACATACATAGAACTATGTATTTATAAATATTAGTAATATATTATTTCTTTCACAACAATGGTAACGCAACAATGGTTTATTTTCGTCATTAATCAGGATTCTGTGTTCTAAACTTACCTGTTAATGAGTTGCGACAAAATAGCTTTTTAAAAAAAACGTCGCAATATTGCTTCGCATTCAATTGTTATTCGCCTGCCCAAGTCTTTTGTGTAACATTGTCAAGAATATAAATTAATGCAATATTTTGTGAAGAAAAACTCTTAATAGATTGCATTAAAGTATACAATAGAATTCTGTCTCCAAGACTGTATAACGTGACAAAATACTCGATTACGTTTCGTTTTTACCCGACTACGGCAAAGCCAAAGGAGGGTTATGAGTTTGACAGGCTATGTATGTATGTATGTATGTATGTATGTATGTATGTATGTATGTATGTATGTATGTATGTATGTATGTATGTATGTATGTTCATCTGTACGCTCATAGCTCCTAAACTACTTATCAGAACTGAACAAATGAGGTATCGTTAGAAGCGTCTTGATCGTCCGCTGGTTATAGGCTATATGACGTATCACCGAATCCAATGTGGCGCCCTCTGGCGGACAAAAAAACCAATATTAAAAAAAAAAATGAAGACAAGCATACCGTGTTTGGTATCATTGGAAAGGGGTTCACTAGTACATTTCAAATTTATATAATATTTAGTGGTGATTTGTCACAAATTATTGTAAAAAAAGGAAAGATTACCAAATAAAGTAAGATACGCATACCGTGTTTAGTATCATTGGAAAGGGGTTCACTAGTACCTATTAAATATATAATACTTAGCTGTGACTCCAAAATGGTTTAAATAAAAAAATAAAGTTTAAAAACTAAAACCCGACCACAACAAAAAGTGATCTAAAAAGTACGAAACAAGAAAATATTTCACACAGAAATCAAGACATAGGTACAAAATGGTCAAGGTAAAGCCGTGGTTGCATGCCTGTGTCCCATATGGGTGCGATGAACATGAATTATAATGTCATGCAACGGCTTTACCTTGACCATTTTGTACCTATGTCTTGATTTCTGTGTGAAATATTTTCTTGTTTCGTACTTTTTAGATCACTTTTTGTTGTGGTCGGGTTTTAGTTTTTAAACTTTATACGTTATAATTTTGTTAGTTCTTTAAATTAAATGTGTTTTTAGAAAACTAAATGTACCTGTTCATGGGTCATAACATATTCAAAGCAATCATCCTTTTATTATCTTCTCAACGAATGTTTAAGGTCACACATAACTTCGATGTATACGGTTAAAATGAAACGTGCAATATACCTAAATATATTATTAAAACTCGATAGTCTGTTATGTCTCTCTTGACTAAAAATAGCATGCAATTTGAATGTACTCTACTTTATATATGATCGTATATTGAATTGAGTATCGATTTAATTTAAATAGAAAACTACGCCTAAAACAGAATTAGGAGTTTGTTCATCTGCCTAGCCTTTTCCCAACTATATTAGGTTCGGCTTCCAGTCTAACCACATGCAACAGAATACCAGTCTATACATGTAGCGACTGCCGGTCTTCTGCACGCGTAGCATGACCACCCTATGTCTACGGAAGAATAGACATACTGACAGCAAGAATAGACAAGTCAGTTCAGTTTGTCTTTTCCTCCTGTCAGTATGTCTATTCTTCCGTAGACATAGCTTGGTCATGCTACGCGTGCTGACCTCCACAACTAGGGTTGCCAACTCTTTGTCCGTTAGATATAGTAGTTCTAAAATTTTTACCCATAAAAATATAGTAGATAACGAATAGGTGAAAAAGAAATAGTAGGTTCCAAAAATGTGGTAAGTAGTTACTTTATTTTTTTGAAGAATATTTTGTGAATTATTGAACGCATCTGTCAACTTGACATTCCAGAATAGTTAAAAATAGGTATTGACGTTTCGTTTTACGCTTACACATTTTGAAACGAATATTATTGCTAAGAGTTTGATGCCTTTAAAATATAGTAGTTTCGCCTACTATATCTTTTATTAAAAAATATAGTAGTCGGGCCTCTAAAATAGTAGGATACTATATTATATAGTAGGGTTGGCAACCCTATCCACAACCCAGTTACATACTGGGTAACACAATACCCCTTGATAAGACTGGTTGTCAGACTTTCAGGCATCTGACTTACCATAACGATTGTCAAATATCTACAAATGACACCGACACCAACGACTTGTAACTGCTTTCTGAGGCACGGAGGGGTCTCGGTATGAAACGGATGGTCACCCATCCACGGACAGACCGCGACAAGCGTAACTTAACCATGACCCATCGCTCTGTACAGCTTTTATTTTCAGCCTGTATTTTCCCACTGCAGGGCAAACTAATACCCAGTTTCTATATCTATTCGATAGTGCTATTGGTTCGATATTGCGTTTCCGAGTACTCAGTTAAGGAAGAAAATCACTCAAATAGATAATTACTATGTCGAATGAATAGCTATCGAAAGTTTATCCGAAGACTTCAGAAACCGGGCATAAGTTTTTCAAACCCGTTTTGGCAACTAACTTTGACTTAAGACAAGCGGAGTTTTAGGGCACGTCAACATCGCAAGAAAAAAGTAAAAATGCCCTCTTATCTCTTTAAATACGTGGTGAATCCTGGGTGATACTTATGATGTATCTCTAACCCTGTCTGGCGTACACGGGCTTTATTGTATCGTTGTTTTATTACTTTTCCTTTTGAAATTCTACTTAAGTATGTTAGCATAAAACAGTACCTAATTTTAATAGTGTAAGATTGAATTGCATTCATATTTTTACAGTAATGTTTTCTTTAAATTTCAGGTATATCTTTGAGATGAACATCGAAATGCAATTTGTGTTACAAAATTTGAGATAGTAAGTACTTTACTTCCAATTAATTACCTTTATCTTAATATTGAGTTAGAGTGCTTGTCCTCTTTTATATAGTTCCGAATATTCTTATGCAATCGCTTCGCTTTATTAACAATAAGTCAAACAATATAACTACAGGTATGTTTCATAGGTTTGATATGAAAACATCCTGAAAGTTCTTTCAGGATGTTTTCATATCAAACCTATGACTAGAGTTCTCTAGTCCTATGTATTTTCATTACTCTCTCAAATGCAAATAAATTAACACCACACTTAGCTCCTAGCAGTAGTAAGTTTCAAGTCCACTTCAAGCTCTACCCAACGAAAACACAATTCTGCGCTACTTTTTAACCAACACCATTTTCATATACTTTTTTTTACCATTAAACGTGAAAACTCTGATCCATTTTTAGGGTTCCGTACCTCAAAAGGAAAAAACGGAACCCTTATAGGATCACTTTGTTGTCCGTCTGTCTGTCTGTCTGTCAAGACCCTTTATCTCAGGAACGTGCGGAGGTATCGAGTTGAAATAAAACCATACAAACAAGTCTACGGTCCCTTGATGCTGTAAAAAAATCAACCCTCTACGTTAACGTGAAAAAAAGATACGGCCGTTTATGTCGCAAAAAACGCATTTATAATATTAAGTAGATTAAAGTATGGATAGTAGGTATGGATTAGTATAGAAGTATGGATATGCACCTACAAATATACGAAGCAACCCTACGGAGCCCTCGGTGGGCGAGTCCGACTCGCACTTGTCTAGACATTCAGATATCACAAATCGTGGTGATGTTGATATTTTACTACAGACAGATGTTAAATTAAGTGTAGTCTGTATATTAGAAAAGAAGAACGTCATTTCAGTTATTATAAAGTAGTCTGTCTTTCTATTTAGACGTTCGTTTAGACGCAGTGGCGGTCAGTTGTCAGTTTGACATAATTGTACCTAAAGCCATTTCTAGTAATTAGAAACATTGAAAATCTAGTCGCAAGCTCGTCTCGGTGATAATCCATTAAAAAAACCGGACAAGTGCGAGTCGGACTCGCCCACCGAGGGTTCCGTACATATTTGTAGGTACATATCCATACTTCTATACTAATCCATACCTACTAGGTATCCATACTTTAATCTACTTAATATTATAAATGCGTTTTTTGCGACATAAACGGCCGTATCTTTTTTTCACGCTAACATAGAGGGTTGATTTGCTTACAGCATCAAGGGACCGTAGACTTGAGTATATGGTTTAATTTCAACTCGATACCTCCACGCGTTCCCGAGATAAAGGGTCTTGACAGACAGACAGACGGACAACAAAGTGATCCAATAAGGGTTCCGCTTTTTCCTTTTGAGGTACGGAACCCTAAAAAATGGGTAAATTAGATGCATTTTTGATATATTGAGACTGTCATTAGAATAAGAACGTTCCTAAAAGTTATTAAAATTACGCCCCCTGATCTGACTCATTATTAGATAGGTACTACAAATTATGCCAAACTGACAACTGAGCGTCACAGTCGCTGTTTGAACAAGTGGCAGTCAGCCACTAGCTAAATGAAAGAAATAAAAAAATATTTACATATTGCCATACGGTAGGTAATTACCATATGTATAAGACTTAGTAAAACATACAACTAATGATAAAAATTTGTCCTACAAACAAAAAATAAAAACTACGCTTAAAAATACAGGGATAGTCAACACAAGGCTTCCTCAAAATGGAGGCCGAAAGCCGAAAATGTATTAAAATCGATCACTAGGTACTGAATATTCATAAAAGTCGTTGGCAACCCATCGTTATCCTTCACTGTGGCTAATTAGACCCTGCAGAAAGTACTCGCCTCTCCGGCATGCTCAAAATGCTAACTATTCTTTATGTCCGAGATACTCAAGCTTTTTTTCTTTGCAGAAGATGGATACTTACTTTTGTTTTACAACGTTTGTGTACAGTCTGTTTTATATTATACTAGCGCGCCTGGCAGACGTTGTCCTGCCCTTAAAATAAAAGAGCTACCGAGTCCAATTGTGAGTCTAAACCATTATCGAATCCACTGGAACACACACAAAAAAATTCATCACAATCGGTACAACCGTTCAGGAGGAGTTCACTTTCTTACACACGCACAGAAGATTTTTATATATAAGATTAGTCTGTCTTATATAGTTATAATTATAAAAGCGCCTTTTTACAAGATAGTTTATGTGCTAACTAGTGAATTAACGTGGTCTACACAAATTATTTTTACTTAAACCGTACTATACATATAAGATAAGTATAGCATGTGACTGTTCCTAAAATACCCCTATGCTAGGCTTATAAAAGTTTCGTTTTTCCTGATTATAATAAAAATTGTGTTTTAGGTTGTTACAGGCGGTTATAATAAAAACATATTTTCTTTTTAAATAGGAGTACGTGACAGACAGTCATACTCCTTTATAACTACTAATGTTATGTTATTTAAATATTTACAAAATTGGAGTTACAAAATCCGGTATGAATGTGTCCATTTTTCCCTGAGTTTCACGCTCTAGAAAAGTTTGACCGCCTAAATAAATATTCGGTTCTCTAAATGTTGAGTGCTGCTGTAATTCATACTTGTACTAGATTTCCTCTGACTATACCAATTTCATCACCATATTGTTAATAGTAGGTATCAAGTTACCTTATCAGTAGGATAAACGTACGGCTGCTAATAGAATTTGTTATCAGAATATAAAAATACAATAGAGGCAACTGGCAAAAATATTAAGTACTACTTTCCGCATTTTGGGTTTCACGTTTCACAGCAGGTGGATAAAAACAAAATTAATTGTAATTATCCTGGTAATAATGGCAGTAAACCTACAGGAAGGAAAATAATTGACGCGCAAATTTTTACCATGGAAATTTTTAAATAAATAAAAATGTTTGGTGCTACAACTTCAATAACTTACGCTCAGCAGCTTAGCAGTATCCATTGAAGCAAGTAGTTTGCTTGTGTAAGAATAGGATGCATAAAAAAAATTATGATGATGTAAATAATTGTACACAAAACTGCAATATATACCTGCAAGGCCAAAATGTTGGGAATAGCTGATATTTTTCTGGTATATCATGTACTTACTGAATTCATGGTAACAGTTTGAGGGTCGATGTCCCGACCTGTATACAAATTCTTACTCGTACTGTGAAAATCGTAAATTAAAAAAATAAATCTGTAAAATAATGCTGATGCTGAGTCAGAATGTTCAAGTAACGGTATCCTAAATGACACCCAAACTGTTTTATATGACGTCAGATTCTACCATCTATATTAAAAAGATTACCGACGTCAGGTAACCCTTGAATGTTTCGCAGGTTTGGCGATTCTTGAGCACTTTGCGCCAATACGAGTGGAATGCAGTGTGGCCATCCAATCGATACTCTGATAAAATCGAGAATCACTTAAATGTCAGGTTCAGGCAAGTCAGGTTTTGGCAAAGATATGGATTTCAACCAATCCGCACCAGTTTTGACAAGAAATTTCTATTGTTTTTGTCGATAAAAATCTAAGTAAAAACCGTATGGATCGAATGGTCATGGTTAAGCTACGCTTACCGCGGTAGGCCCGTGGATGGGTGCTTCGGAAAGCACGTAAAGCCGTTGGTCCCGGCTGTCATTCGTAGATCTTTGTCGTTATGGGTAGTCAGAATCAGAAGCCATCAAATCTGACAACCAGTCATACCAAGGGGTATGGTATAACGGGCCGGTGTCCGCAACTCCACGTCGCAGCGCGTATTTATTTTTTTATATATTCGAATAGGCTTGCCTTTGACCGCAATTCACCTGATCTTAACTGATGATGCGGCCTAAGGTGGAACACGCTTGCCCAGGATGAACGCCCAAGTAGCAAAATGTAGTCCTGTACATATCTTAGGAGCATTCATTTTTCACTCCTATAAAAATCCTACAAACGTTAATAGTGCCGCATTTGGGCGCAGTCAATAGGAGTATTTCGCCATATAGTAGTTTTGTTATTATCGGGTAAAATGCAATTCGGTTTTATAAAAATCCGGTAAACGCACTGGATCCGCTTGATTACTCCTGCAAAGTTCTAGCGCGTGCCATTACTGGTGTTATAAGTCCTGGAATAATCTGGTACCTGCTGCTACCGGTGTAATTGACAAAACAGATGAGATTTTTTTTTTCTGGTTAGTACAGTGCGTATTTAGTGGGAATATTTCAAACAAAAAAATTGGAAGTAGTCCACATGAATCTATTAGCATACAATTAAATTTTGTTTCTTGACTGTCGTATTGAATGCCTACTCAACTTGCGAAAATAATTTTATTGATAAATGTATCGATGATAATCAACATATTTTTATGCCCCTTTAAAATTAAACTTCTAAATTATTTGTATTTTCAATAAAAATAAACAAAATAGTTAACCGCCATCATCACGCCACACTATGGAGTTTTTTAGGAGCTTTATAAGACTATTTAGTCTAAGTAAAACTTTTACAGGACATACCATATTCACCATATTTAATTTTTAGGGTTCCTTTACAAATATATTACAGTTAGAACCACATCTCTAAAATATCTATATTATTTTATTTTATTTAAAATCATTGAAAGCTCAGTTATGACTAAATGTGATCTATTCTTCTTATTCAGCAACATTCAGATGAGTTTTCTTCGCCATTTTCGAGATCTATTTCGTTTTCTCGTTGTACGAAACCATGCCAAACTTAGTCAAACTCTGTTTGATTCAAGCAATATAGTAATAACAAATATAGGACGCATAGTGGTACAATTTTACCTATAAAAATCGGTGGGCGTGCTAGTTTGGAGCCTAAAATCCATTAGAAGTCACGACTTAGACCAATCAATCCTGTAATATATTACCTATAGCAGCTATACCTAAGACGTACATAGGAGTACTCATGTCTTTTAAAGGAATTAAACAAGACGTTAAAAAGAATAAACAATCTTATTAAATGTGTTTATAGGATGAAAAATGACATTATGCTAAATCGTTTTATTAAACACTTTTATAGGACTACAACTCTAGTTACAATATTATAAAGTGATCCTGCAAACGTTTATAAAATTACGTCATAGAATCAAAAGTGCTTCTAGCGCAAATCGCATCATAAGGTGCTGTATTAGGATGAGTGATCTTTGGCAAACCGTTTACTGGATTCCTATAGGACGTTTTGTCTTATTAGTTAATGATTATAGGAGAATTTTGCTACTTGGGCGGGTTCACTCGTGCCTTGAAGATACCTAGATTATACTTATCAGGGAACAGAGAGGCGGGTAGTGAATTCCACAGTCTGGCAGTACGCACAATAAATGTGGAATCAAAGGGCTTGGTTCGAGACCGTGGAACTTCAACCATATAGCAGTGACGTTTTTTTATTTTATTGATTTTGCGTATACCAAGGGGTATCGTGTTACCCAGTAGCTGGGTTGTGGAAGTCAGACAAACAGTCGCTCCATGTAAAACACTGGTATTCAACTGCATGTGTTTAGACTGGAAGCTGACCCCAATATAGTTGAGAAAAGGCTAGGCAAATGACGATGGGCCGCCATTTGCTAAGAAGCTCTAAGTACCTATATATTGGTTCGAATTAAAAGATAAAACAATACTGATAACTTGCGCTTTCTATAATGCCTGCTATTTATTAGCATACCTATGCAACAACTATTTATTTCGCTTTCGCTTACAGAACAATGAACAATTGAAAAAATAGGTACGGTAATACGGTCAACGTATCTTGGCGCGTCTGAAGTTAGCCGATTAGCTGCGCAGTAGACAATTTCGTTCCTAAAAGTTCCATTGCGCAGCCAAACAGCTAACTTCAGACGCGCCAAGTTACGTTGACCGTATTGTATATACGGGTAAAAAGATGACTAGTTATTTCAGTGCTATGAAAATATGTAATTTTTACGTGTATTCTAATTTCACGGTAAATAAAAAACTTAATGTAATTTGACTGGCTGCATTATTATTTTCGATTTACATTGAAAAAAATAACCATTAAAATGCAGTTATTGCAACAATACAAACTAATAACTATCATTTTCGTCTGATGCTATTACAAATGGACTGTAATCGGTTACGAGACTTCAGATTAACTAGTAAACCTCGTAATATAATACCCGTTTATATCAGCAGCTGCAGCTGGTAGGATCATTATCATTTAGTGTAATTTTGATATCACTTACATATTAATAAATTACCGCATTTACGAGCTACACTGATACTGGTAACTCAATATGTGGACAGAAGCTGCATGATATAGTAATTTAATAGTAATTATTATACTTAAATATGTATTTGTATATTAAATTATGACGGTTATGACGTAATACTATCCCGGATGGATGTTTCAGTTATGAGGTTCTGTAACCGCAATTGAAAATGTAAGGGTTTGACTACAACAGAATGATGCGACATGCGCCGTTGTCGCTGTTAACCACGCGCTCATAAATGTATGTATTAGGAATTAAAGAGCCGGATTCACATACTTGTTATATATTTCTTAAACATATAACAATACAATAAATTAAACGCTTACAATGGTTCTGCCAGCAAATTCCAAAATGTCGGTCGAAAAAAATACTTACTACTTTTCTAAGTAGTTATAAATTATAAAAAAAATACTAATGTTAAATAATAAAATATTTATATATTATAGTATAATATTATAGTCTTAATCACTTTGTAGCCTGTACTTACTTATTTTTATGGCTATTTTTTAAATATTTTATTGGTTTTTCGTTTCGTGTGGCCTATAATTATCATGCAGCCAACCTACCAACTTTCTTCTAAAAGGAAACTATTGTCTATTATGGGAAAAATACAAAAGACGTCGGTGACGTGTGCCGTGTACATAGATTTGGTCGAATTCAACGTGTCCCAATATACGAACCTCAGTCGTCGTTGACATGTGGCCGGACCATTATATTTGCTGGATAACTTATGTATGATATTTTAATAGATGTGTCATCATTAATGTGAGCATGTGGTGCAACTACTACTAAGTAGCAGTGTCGAATAATAATATTATTTAAATATGTAACAAAAAAAATAAGTTTCTTTTCTTTGCATGACAACAGAGATGATCATCAGATCATCTCTCTCTCGAAACTTTTTTTTTAGTTTTTGATGAAAACCTTAGCTGACAAATGGTCCACATGTTGACATAAAAAAACCTAGTTTACCACACTCTTAGTACAAGTCAACTAGTCAACGATAATCAATTCAAATCAAGCGATCACCTTACTTCAAAATTGTTGGTAACTTCCGTAACTTCTTTACTCTGTCAGTGTTTAAAACACAGATATAGATAGACCTAGATAACGCAAGTATCACGATCTGTATGAAAACCAAGCGTGCCATTTTTTGGACGTCACAATGTAATACGAATGTTTTGTTTTTCCTAAATTTGGTATTCCCAGGTATTACTGAGGGTATTAGATTAAAAATAATTGTTTTTTTAAATTAATTACGCATAATATTAATCACAAAATGACTTACCGATGGAAGGAAACGTTTACTTTATTTTTTTACTTACGGTTTTTTATCGCAAGTTAGGCACGCGAAGTAGTTGCTCTTGCGTTATATTTATATTTTTGGCTTAAAACCATGTAAGCTAAACTTTACCGAATGTCCCATGCCTTCACATGTTGTGTGTTTCAAGCCGGTTCTCACAATTCGCCATGAGACCGTGCCGAACGGATCAGCCCTATAGCCGGTGTCCCGTATTGTATAGCTCTAACAGTGTTGGAAACTCCAATACAGGCTCCATTCGGATTAGTACCCGTGTACTGCCAAATGGGAACGCGCTCTTTGTTTTCCTTCCTTTTGATTTTGGTCTAGAAGCCTAAGGTTCCCAATCATACTGGTAAAAGCAGTGTTATACTTCTTTTTTGTTCGTTAATATTTTTTACTGTTCTTTAAAAAATACTGTTTTATGACCGCTGGTATTCGGACCTATAAAACTTAAATTGTGCAAGAAACTCCAAAATAAAGCGTCAAAAAAAAATACTGTTTACTTTTCTAAAATAGTCCTGTTAAATCTATTTAATTTTATTTCTCGGACCATAATCCAAAAACTTTGTCTCGTTCAAAAAGTTGGGAAGACGTTGACCATTGCCATAAAAAAGTTCGGTATCTGATGGATAGGAACTTTGTATGCAGCAGTAGATAGTTTATTATCTAGTACTTTGCCAAAACAAGGGCTGCGTGTTCATGCTAATTATCTATTTTCCAAGCCGATAATAAGTCCTACCAACGTTCAATAAATACCATACCTATATATTTCTTTGGTAAATAGCTACTGTATACACAAAAACTAATATATAAATCGACTGTCCTACATACTGTTATACTTACAAGTAGTAGTACAGAGAAAGTAGTCAAGTAATCTGCCCTGAAAGTAACAATAAAAACTATGGAGAGCCTATCTAGAGACGCAATCCGTATTTACTTACGAGTATAAAAGAACGTTCGCATTTTAATCTCACTCTCAATATGTCAATAAAGCCAACACTTTTGACACGTTTTTGACTTTGATTGTGTCATGCTAGCACTTCACATGGCGTATTTGTACAAATATTCGCCTTATTTGGATAATATAAATTTTACCCTATGCGTATTGAAATAGAGCCCATTTTGTATTATCCAAATAAGGCGAAAATTTTGAAAAATACGCCATGTGAAGTGAGAATTGGCTTAAAATCTTGAAATTGACATGAAAACAATGAAAGTAAACCTCACACCCCCACCCCCCCACCCACCCTCACCTCCTCTACATGGTGAAGAAGGCACCAGGGTAACCTGCGAAAAAAGTTTTATGCAATTTTCTGCCCAGCGTTCCTACCTATTAGTTGTATGACAATTAAAAACGCGGGAGTAACAAATATGTGTTTAGATAATTATAATAATTAAAATCATCACCATAGCTCTCCCAGTTAGCATAATCCGTAAGTGTGCTTATTTAATGAAAATATAATGATTATAATCATTCTGTAAAGGCATATTTGTTATTTCCGCGTTTTTTTTTATGACCATACAATCTGAAACTGGCCTACAAATTGCAAAATACATAAGATAAATTAAATTCGCGGGCTACCCTGGTGCATACCTACCCCTTAATATACTTAAACGCAGCGTTATTTCTGAATAGGTAGGGCATTTAAGAAAAGGTGCCTAAAGTCCATGGTGATGTTTAGCATTGGTAGTAGGTGGTTCCGGAATTCCGATACCCTTTTGTCACCTTTTCGATAAAAAATTTAGTTTTATTAAAAGGGAAGACTCTCTAAAACTTTTCTCATACGCCAAGTGCCGGATGCCTCCCATTGTGAGCGCGTGCTTGAAGCTGTAGTGGATCGAGAGGGATCGTGGCCTTCCACTCACTACCTATCTTCATGTAGGTCATAATTATGTAGATTGTTGAAAACTAC
This sequence comes from Charanyca ferruginea, assembly GCA_947361185.1. Taxonomy (NCBI): domain Eukaryota; kingdom Metazoa; phylum Arthropoda; class Insecta; order Lepidoptera; family Noctuidae; genus Charanyca; species Charanyca ferruginea. The sequence continues at coordinate 20,304,285 of OX376069.1, read as the reverse complement.
GAAAAACTGTAAATATTGTTGATTTTGAACCGAATTGTTATTGATAGCTGAGTTCATTTTTATCTATACTAATATTATAAAGCTGAAGAGTTTGTTTGTTTGTTTGTTTGGTTGAACGCGGTAATCTCAGGATGTACTGGTTCGAATTGAAATGTGTTGGATAGTCCATTTACCGAGGAAGGCTATAGGTTTATAAAAGCGAAAGGTCACTCTTACACTTACAGCACGCTTTCTTGAAAACTACTTGACCTACGAAGATAATATTTGCCAGGTACTTAGGTAGATAGGAAATAACTGCAAAGAATGGATTTTACGACAGCGACGAAATAATCTTTGACTTCCACGCGGACGAAGTCGCGGGTAAATGCTAGTAATTAGTAAATGTCTTTCTTAATATGCTGCAAATTTCATAAAGCATACTTACCTAGTAAAACCTTGAGCACAGTATAAATATTAGTACCCTTGAGTGAGCCGACACACTCCTTCACGCACGTTTTTTTTTTTTTTTTTTTTTTTTTTTTTTTTTTTTTTTTTTTTCTGAATTGCATCTCGCAGTTCAACCTGAGGGTTGGTTACTGCTTAACCGGACAATCCTGTGGTGCCTTAAAAGTGACTTTTAGGGCCTCCAGCCAGGGTAAAACTTATAAACTAAGTGACTACGCTAAGGGCACCCCCTGCGGGGTACGAGCCTCGGCTTAGGTCGCCACTGAGAGAGGGCAGCAAAGGGACAGGCTGGATCGGGTCTCCATTAATTAGGGGCTATTTTAAAGCTAAGGGCTCAGCGACGCGGGCTGGCGCTAGCAAGGGTCGGGGGGGGGGGGGGCTTTACGGGGTCGTCGCGAGGGACCTCGGCGGCGAGGTCGGAATGACGGTATTTTGTGTCTGTGTTTGAGTAATGTGCTAGTGGCCCTATTTCTTTCCTGAAGGAGGGTAATAGCGTCATCTGGATCGGACAGGGTATGACGTGGACGTCGGGTCCTGCTAATACGGGAAGGGGTATATCGGGCGGCCGCTACGACGAGCGGGCTGCGGTGTTTCTCCGCTTGATCGAAGAAGCGCTTGCAAGCGCGCTTCATGAACTGACGGATGGTCGGGAGTTTGAGATCGAGATGAAGGTTCTCGTTGCGAACATAGAACGGGGCGCCCGTTATTTTTCGCAAGAAACGGTTTTGCAGGGTTTGCATTCTGTGAAGACGATATGCCTTTACGTGTGCGAATACAGCACAGGCGTAGGTCATGATGGGACGAATGCACGCGGTGTAGGTACGCAATTTGCACTTGAGTGACAATTTGCTACGTGCATTCAACATACAGTGAAGTCTACCTTGAGCGAAAGCGGCGCGCGAACGCGCCTGCTTTATGTGCTCCGCGAAGGTTAGGTGGCGGTCGAGAATGACTCCTAGGTATTTGGCTTGCTTCTCCCAAGGGATAGGCTCGCCGAACATGGAAATCGGACTGGGAAGGGAGGGGTTGATGCGCGGTTTGGAAAACAGCACTGCCTGACTCTTAGCGGGGTTGACTGTGATTCTCCATCTCCGGAACCAAGCGCCTAGTGCGTTTGCGGAGTCTTGGAGGATGCGGGCTATGCGGACTGGGTTGGAACCAGTGCAATAAATGGCCGTGTCATCGGCGAATAAAGCCAAATGAGCCTGTCTGCTCTTTGGAATGTCACTGGTGAACAGCGTGAAAATGAGAGGGGAGACCACGGAGCCCTGGGGGACTCCAGCACGTATGGGACGTGGAGACGAGAGTGCCCCCTCGACGCGATAACGAAAGGTGCGATTCGACAGAAAGTCTCGTAAGATCAGTACGAGACGATCCGGCACACCCAGTAGGTATAGCTTGTATATTAAGCCATTGTGCCAGACTTTGTCGAATGCCTTCGCTATATCGAAGAAGAGTGCACCGGTCTTCAAGCCGCGTTGGAACCCAACGCTTACATGCTCGACGATGCGGTGGACCTGTTGGACGCAGCTGTGTTCGGTACGAAAGCCGAATTGCTCGTCGGGAATAAGACTCTTAGCTTCGACATAATCTTTGAGACGCTTATAAATAAGTCTCTCGTAGATTTTGCCGAGGGTGTTGAGTAAACTAATGGGGCGATACTCCTTCACGCACGGCCACGCTCGCGCATTTTATAGCATTTTCAACCGACTTCAAAAAGAAGGAGGTTCTCAATTCAAATGTATGTTTTTTTTTGTATATTTGTTACGCTATTTCTCCTGCAAATGTAAACCGATTTTAAAAATTCTTTTTTTATAGATAGTATGGTTTAGGGGTGGTCCCATATAAATTTTATCGAGATTGATTAAGCACCCTTTTAAAAATCAACAAAAACCCAAAACAATTACATTGACGACGTTTGAGTTTCTTCAATCTTTGGAGTATTTTCAATCTCTGTTTTAATTGTGTTGCCGTTTCTTAATGTATTTGGATGAGAAGGAGGTACAATACGGAAAAATGTTGTTTTACAAAAAAGACAACCTCCTTTAAAAACCAAAAAGTGAAAAATAACTTTAGCACAGAACACACACGACTTTATTTTCGGAAGTCGGTGGCTTGACTTTGTATTTGTTGTTTTTACTGCCACCGGCTTCCGAAACTAAAGTCGTGTGTGTGGTTTTTGAAGGCGGTTGTCTTTTTTATTTGTTTTACTTATTTCATACTAGCAACTCGCCCTGGCTTCGCACGGGTGCAATATAGATACAAACTATACGTATAAACCTTCCTCTTCAATCACTCTATCTATTGAAGAAAACTGCATTAAAATCCGTTGCGAAGTTTAAAAGATCCAAGCGTACAAACAGCGGGAGCGATTTTGTTTTATACTACTTATGTAAAGATTATTTATACATGTTATACAGTCCGCTGCATTCATTTCATCTAATCCTTCGTTATCTACGCCACCAGCTATCGTCGTGAACATATTATTTTCGGCTACGGCTTACAAATACCCCCTTTTTCTTTCACAATTAAAATACCGATGGTTTACCTTAGAGTCAAGAATAACAATTTACTAATTCCTTGTAAATTCTAGACTCCAAGAAACAATATATATCAGCAGTTTTACCCATTTGTAACCGCCAACAGCTGGTTTGTATTCATGGTTCGGTCTATTCTAAGGGATTGGAACGTGCGTAGCACAATTTTTGACTAATTTTATTTCTAGACTTTAATTTTTAGTTTAACAGCGCCCTTCAGTCTTATGAGGATACGGGCAATAGGATACTATAGGATAGGATGATATTTGTGCATCAACATTTTATGTAAATATAGTTTATTGCTACAGTCCTGTGACGGATGGAAGTATGGCAGACGTATAGAGGGGCAGACAGACGGACGGACGGACATACAGACAGCGGAGATTTAGTAACACGATCCCGTTTGACACCTTTTGTGTATGAAACCCTAAAAGGATAATTGGACACAATGCATGTTAGCTCAAACACAGTCACGTGTTGCTTCGAACGATAAAAATACAACCAGTCCGCACAATACCACCACCCCATGGCCAGTTGGACATTACGGCCAAATGTGCGACGTTTATATGGTCGCGGCGACCACTGGCCGGAGTCTTGGTCGTCTGGTGCGCGATATGCATACCTAGGCTGTGTGTGCCTAAGGCATTAAGTCCGCCTTTGTACGTTTGTGCATGAAGTATAAATAAATAAATATGCTTAAGTGTCTCTGAAGTCTCTTGTTACTAAGGAAAGTATGCAAAGTGAGTCACTTTTTCAGTAGGTAAAAACTAGTAGTACAGGTACTAGGTACGCAGTCATACATTACATAATAATTATGTATTTTAATTATATGATAACATTCTAATCGAAAGTACTAAAAGCCCCTACAGCACTAAAAGGTGTTGTTGTTAATAGTCAATATTCTGCGATATAAGCAAATACATCGAATATTTTTCCGCCTGTCAGTACTCCATTGACTATTTATGAACCTGAAAGCATTGAAAGTTGAAATATGTACAGCGGTTTTGAAATATTCATTTTAAAAATTGCTTTACGTTTTTATAAAAAACAATTTCTCAAAGTTTTTAACTAGGTACACGCACGTGTAACGTTACGACATATCAATACTGTTATTTTAATTGGAACATAGAGTCGTAATAATAAAAGGTGTGTTAATTTTGTATGAGTTGATTAGCCAATTAACTAACAATAGCGCCCAGCATTCTGTTATTAACTTCACCTGTTACTACATAAGAAAATCATGGAAGCCGAATTTAAACGACATCGACATTTAATTGTTGTATCCATTTAAAACTTTTCAAATGTACCTAAAACCCATGACAATACAATAATATGGTACCATCGAATGAATCTGATGATGAACCTAGAAGATAAACACTAGAACTTCATAACGGAACAATGAATCCGAGTCGTGTTTGGGCTTGTTAGAATTGTCTTAAGACGCACTTTAGCCGTTATCGATTTTCAAAGATTGATGATGGAGCCGGAAGGTGAGCACTGGAATTCCATAACAGAGCAAACGTATCCGTGTCGTGTTTGGCCTTGTTACAATTCAAAGTCAAAGTCAAATCATTTATTTCAATTGTCTCTAGATGGTACTTTAATCATGATTCGTTTTTGAAGTCTCATGATGGAGCCGGAATATAGACGTACCTAGTCGTTTTTTAGGCTTGTTATTATTCTCATAGATAGGTAAATCTCGGAATTGGCAAAAGTTCAAGTGTATATTTAATAATAAGAGCAACAAAAATAAAAATCAATTAATTGTTTTATATTTAACTATTCATTATTTATAGACTCATTTGATATACGGTCACGATCACACACATCCCACCACCAAACCACACTAGAATAAAGCAATTTTCTTCGAATATAAAATACATAATATTGGGTATTTAATTCGAATATTACTGTTTGCATGATACCTTAGAATTTCTATCAATACTTCAGGAGAAAATCGCATTTGATTTTTTCTAAGTGTGTAAATAAGTGCATAGTTATTATATTGTGCGTATGTCAGAGTCGTGACTACCTACTTATCCAGTCCCTTACCAACCAAAACATTAAGTTTGTTTCCACCAGTTGCTCAGTAAACTGCTACTGTGTTAGGTACGAAAACTTGGCATGGTTTCTATATTTTCACATAGTACCTAATTGATGTAAATTTAGCGATAAGCTGTAAACTCATGTCTATGAATTTTACAATTTCACTCACAACAGTAGTTGTTTAAAAAATTTGCTGCAACAGATTTGTAAATCTTGTAGTACCTATATGACGACGCCACGACGACACAGTTGGCGCAGTGGCTGAGCGATCGACTGCTGCGCAGCGTGTTGCGGGTTCGATCCCCGCCCAGGGTAAACATTTGTGTGATGAGCACTTGTGTTTGCCTTGTGTCTGGGTGTTCTTTATCTATATATGTATGTATTTAAACAAAAAAAATGTATTTGTGTATGTATATCAGCTGTCTGACACCCATAGTACAGGGTCTCCCTAGTTTGGGATCAGATGGCCGTGTGTGAAAATGTCCCCACATATTATTATTATTATATTTTTACGTTTAACAAACTACATGCAACATGTATTTTATATTTAGATTCAACACTCGAAAAAACCACAGATATAGATAGACCTAGATAACGCAAGAGCAACTACTTCGCATGCCTATTTTCGTGCCTAACTTACGATAAAAAATCGTAAGTTATAAAATAAAGTAAACGTTTTCTTCCATTGGTAAGTCATTTTGTGATTAATATTGTACGTAATTAATTTAAAAAACAATTATTTTTGATCTAATACCCTCAGTAATACCTATCATAAGGTCGAAAAATATTTGACCGAATTTCATTTCACCTAGAACTTTTTAACTTTTCTCGTTTCGTATTTTTTTAAAGTCAAAGTCAAAGTCAAATCATTTATTTCAATTAGACCATTATAAGGCACATTTGAACGTCAAATGAGAAAAAAAAAATTGATTCTAGGTGCCCATTCCAAAAGGTAGTTTTGTATGGAGAAGAATGGGCAAGAAACTCCATACTTACTCTTTTAAAAACGATGTTAACAATATTTGCATTTACAGGAATTATATAATTATACGTGAATACGATGTACCTTGCATAAAAACACTAGGTATTTGAAAGTGTGTACAAAGTATCACAGATTAAGGAATGACAGACTAAGTTATATGTATAGATACACAGTGTTCACATATTACATATTACAATTAATGTTGAAACAGTAGACGACCACTCCTTATATTTTAACAAACAATGAATCAGTATGTGAGCCTGAGCAGTGTATAAAAAAAGAGTCAAATATATATATGTACATATTTATACTAAGTATGAAATTAGGTATTTTAAATTAGCAATCGGTTCGATTTTGTCTAGACCGTCGATCGTCCTATGGAGCTAGACCAGCATGTTTCCAAGCATTCTTATCTTGAATATAGTCCTCTAGATTATAATAAGCTTTTTTACAGAGTGTACTTTTAATATATGATTTAAATTTTGTTTCACTTAGTTGTAATATATCACTAGGAATTTTGTTGTAGCACTTAACACAGTACCCCATAAAAGATGTATGGACTTTAGACAATCTAAAATATGGTTGAGCTATTTTGTCCTTGTTTCTAGTATTAAAGTCATGTCTATCACTTACTTTATTAAACATATGTAAGTTTTTTCTTACATACATAATATTTTCATAAATAAATTGGCAAGGCACTGTCATTATATTAATATTTTTTAATAGTTCCCTATGAGATTCGCGGCGACGTAGATTATAAATGGCTCTGACAGCTCTTTTTTGTAAAATAAAAACGGATTCAATGTCAGCAGCCCGACCCCACAGTAAAATACCATACGACATAATGCTGTGAAAGTAGCCAAAATAGACCAAACGCGCAGTTTCTACATCTGTTAACTGTCTTATCTTTCTAACAGCATAAGCCGCGGAGCTTAGTCGCCCCGCAATAGATGTTATATGAGGTCCCCATTGTAATTTCTCGTCTAGCGTGATTCCTAGGAAAACCGTTTGACTAGTAAATTCCAGTTTCTCTCCATTAAGTATGATGTCACATTTACTATTCCTAACATTTGGTAAAATGAATCGAATACATTTGGTTTTTTTTTCATTAAGTACCAAATTGTTTACCGTAAACCAATTTTGAACCTGAAGAATAGCGTCATTTACGTCGTCTAGATTTTGTGACCGTCTGTTTATTTTAAAAATCAATGATGTGTCATCGGCAAATAACACCATTTTTGGTTGATTTTGAAACAATTGGGGTAAATCATTTATATAAACTAAGAATAGAAATGGACCCAATATTGAACCTTGAGGAACGCCCATAGTCGTTTCAGACCCCAATGAGTTCACGCCGTTAACCTGTACTTTTACCCGTCTATCCCTCAGGTATGACCTTAGTAAATTAAGAGATGTTTTACTAACCCCGTAGTGCTCCAGTTTCAGCAAAAGTGTCTCATGGTCAACGCAATCGAACGCCTTTGAGAGGTCGCAAAAGATTCCAATGGCATCTTGTGATTCCTCCCAGGCGCTAAAAATGTTCTTTATTAGGCTGACACCGGCGTCAGTTGTACAACGCCCTTTGGTGAAACCATACTGTTGTTCATGAAAGATGGAATTTTTATTACTTTTTTTTTACTTCATCGAAGTCACGTCTGCCACTGTATCAGTTGACCTATTATCAATTTGCTTTTTTCGTTAATGGCACTTAATAAGACAGGTAGTCCAAGTAAGAAGCTTGCAAACAAAGATTCAAGCAGGCATGCAGCATACAAACAGGCACGCAGCATGCAAACAAGCATACAGCATGCAAGCAAGCATGCAGCGTGCAACATGCACAAGCATTGTTTCTGTCACGGCTCCGGCGCTGCGGGGTCTGGGCGGCCCCACGCGAGCTTATCGTCGCAGATGGTTTTAACGCTCACCACCTGCTCCTCAGCTCGCGCCCCCCCCCCCCTCCGCGCCTACGCGTTCTTAAATTACACTCTAGGGGTGTAGGGTAGACAAGACTGCGTGAAGTCGGTTTTGCAGCGATTCGTTTCTGTCACTAAATTTTGTAACGTATTGACTTTTATGACACTATTTTAATGTAATGTTGAAAATGCTACCAACTAACCGGCTGTAGATTTGTGATCAAATAATATTCCGTAAAATGTTGTTGAAAATATGGCAAATAAATCATTTGGCAAATGAAAATAGTTCAAAAGAGACTTCGGTCAATAGGAAAAAGTTATTTTGTAAATCGGAGAAACATAGTTCGGTAAAATAATACCTATGGCACATGATACTTCGATGATCTAAAAATATGTCAAATAATGCATATAGCAAAAAAGACATCGGTCAATAGTTTTCGGTAAAGTGAAATTCGGACAAAAATAATTCGGTAAAGTGATCGGTTCCCCTCAGTAATACCAAATTTAGGAAAAACAAAACATTCGTATTACATTGTGACGTCCAAAAAATGGCACGCTTGGTTTTCATACTGATCGTGATACTTGCGTTATCTAAGTCTATCTATATCTGTGGAAAAGACATGAATTGATATTAGAATCGTTTGAAGAATAAAAATTAAACAAATAATTTAATAAGTGTGTACATTGAATGGCGAGAGTGCAACGCAAACCACATCATAGCACATAAGAGGAGCGCATTAGTAAATTAAACGCAGTTCACTCAATAGGTACTGTGCTGGCATCGAAGCGTATCTAAACATCATTAACAAATCGTAGCGCAGTTTCATTATGTGGCCATGTTTGCAATCCCAGAAGAAATGGGCAGTTACTTATATTCTCATGTGTATAGTTCGAAAATTAAAGTGTTTTGCCTACTTTTGTGTACGTACTTACTGCAGTACAATTCTGTAAGAAATCACATGCGAATTCGAATCCTATCTCATTTCCGATTTCACTTACTTACCCGAAGTGAAAAGTATTTGGTATTCGCTAAAATATAGTTGCGTAAAAATAGTTCCCTTCATTCTTCTTTTCACTTAGTGACGCTAGTTAGTCCTGGCTGTTGTTCGTAGATCTTTGACAGTCATTATGGGTAGTCAGAAACCAGAAACTCTAAAACCAGTCTTACAAAGGGGTATCGTGTTATCCAGTTACTGGGTTATAGAGGTCAGACAGGCCGCTCCTTGTAAAACACTGGTATTTAGCTGCATGTGGTTGCACTGGAAGCTACCATATTTTGGAAAAAGGTAGGCAGATGAGATGAGGTGCTGGGTTATGTAACACCCGTAGCGCTCATAATAAGTATTTTATGTAGTTTAGTTTAATGACTTAATAATATCAATGATGAAACTAATTGTTCTTGTCGACTTAAAAAAGCTGTAGAATAGTCGTATTTCCAAGGTACAAAACCTGCAACCTGGTACCTGCAACACGCATTGCTTTTGCACGACTATTGTGCACCTCATTTTTAACACGAAGCTGTCAAATGAGGTAAGTACAACAGGTTATTCATGTACAGTCATCAAAAGAAATATGTATCCAGATCGTCGGAAATAGTTGAAGTTTACTTAGAAACCGATGGATGTTTTCGAATGAAATTTATTGAAATCGATGAACTGTTTATTGTCTATTAACTTTATTTTATTAAAAAGCATTCATCGGTTTCTATGTAAACTTCAACTATATTTGACGACTTTGGATACTTATATCTTTTGGTGACTCTACCTAACTAGGAAGGTACTCGATACTGTCACTGTCAAAATATTAAAACCACTATTGTGAAGGTAACCATTGCCATTCTCCCATTTAGTATAACGATACCAATAATAACGATAGAAATTTACCACACATTCGAGGCTATACTAAGAAGGTATATAGGTACATAATCTATTATCTTCGTAGTTGAATTCTCCAGTATAATACGTTTTATTGCCGATTCCGATTCACGCGTGAACAACCACTACCGCGAAATAACATTATTAAAAGTATTCGCAATGCAGATTACTTGAATTAAATGTATTCGCAATGCAGATTACTTGATTTATATAATGTTATATCGTGTTATCATTAATGGCATTAATATTACTGTTTGCTTATCAACCAATAGCTATCTTACCATAAAGGTTTTGGGACGCTAAGCAGACGCGTTTACCTTTTGTGTAAAGTAAATAAATGACACACAAGTATGACTAGTAGTGTTTAATCAAAGTACCTACCTACTTGAGAGAATTAAAAAAAATATTTACTGGTGAGTACGCAAGAATAATAAAACCCAATTAAAAAGTGTATGAAACTTCTTTTTTCAATTCACGAAAAGAAAGATTAATATTTATTTGTCAATTATTTATTTAATAAATAGGTACATTGCGTTTTTTAAAATAATATAGTAGGTACAGTACGGTCAACGTAACTTGGCGCGTCTGAAGTTAGCCGATTAGCTGCGCAGTAGACAATTTCGTTCCTAAAAGTTCCATTGCGCAGCCAAACAGCTAACTTCAGACGCGCCAAGTTACGTTGACCGTATTGTACGTAACTTTATAATTAGTGAAAAAATAAAACTAAACACATGGCACGTGAAATAAAATAGTAGTTTAGTAAATTAAACCAAATGTACACGTATTTCTAATGCCAGTAGCTGGCCGATTTATCTACACACGATCGATAAAACTGCGCGAATCGGTTTGCACAGTTTAATCGCGCCGATAGATCGTTACGTGTGTAGCTGGCATAAATAACTATACTCAATTTGCTATTGCGCTGAACAAATATTCGAAATAAACCACTTATTTGTTTTTCGGGACATCGCCAAGCAGCTGGTCGACTGTTTATGTGACCCGAGGGCTGTCTATTCTTCGGCCAAAGAATTAGCATTGCCATATATGGTGGCAATACTGCCAACCTGATGGTCACATGTCCCGTTGACAACGCGCGATTTGGACGATTTTTTTTTTGATGCCATGGGCTACTAGGTACTGTCTTTTTACATTTTTTAATTTGTATTTTTAAGTTTTGTATATAATATAGGTATGTGATTTAGTTTAGATTTTAAACAGATTATGTAATAAAGTTCACCTTTTATATTTCTAAAAATATCACTAAAATGCAGTTCTTTCAACACGTATGACCTAAGGCCAACCAATAAAAACAGATACAAAATATAAATTGAAAACATATTATTTTGAAATGTGTTAAAAAGTGTATAAAGACTCACAAGACCCCACAGTCAAACCATTAGTTCGGTTTTGTGGGGCATAAAGTTTATAAGTTATTTGCTATAATGTGGGTAAATAATAATAAGTATCGTTATCTGACCGTTATTTTTCTAATGCTAAAACAAATGGAGTATAGATATTTAGAAATAAACTAAGTAGTTCGTAATTACACAACTTAGATTGAATTACTTAATTAACACATCTAACTACCTACTTATGTTTATGGTTGCGTTACTTCAACTACAAAATTCGTGTTCTTATCTTTTATTTTATTTTAAGTGCTGTAGGTTCTTATAAAATATTCTTAAGGTAGGTATCAAGTATATAGAAGTGTAAAAAGCATAATGTGAATAAAATTATGAAGAAGGATCAAATTAAAGTACTTATAACCTTTTTTTAATAAATCACCTAAAACCATATTTATGATCCTTTATTGCTATAACACACATACATATATCTCTTGAATTCAGTTAATTAATATGTGACATTTCAGACACGGCCGTCTGACCACAAACTAGGGAGAGACTCTGTACTATGGGTCAGACAGCATACGATTACGACGATTTACTAAATAGTGCAATAGTAGTAGAACACTATACATTAGGATCATGGTAAGGTCTTTATTTTTGTTGTACATGTACAATATTAAACAGTAAAAGTGGCAATTTATTTAGTCCTTGCTAATACAAAATAATATACATATACTTATACCTACTATTTTTAGAATTATTAACTTTTCTTGAGATTTTTTTTTATTGTTGTATTTTCGCAAGCAATTTAGAGAAAAAAATAGGTTTGAAATATATTTTCATATGAAAAAGAAAAATCTATTCATTTCTTGCAAGTCCAAAAGTCCAGACGTAACGTTGTTTGTTCAACGCTGAAACATTGATAAATTGACTGAAGCGTCTGTCAGATTTTCGGACATAAAACTAAATATCCACGCTTACTTTTTTGTTAGATCGAGCCTCAAAACGATCCACTGATGTCAATTTTAAGTACCTCCACGATAAAACAACAATTATATTATTTATTATTTAATTATTATACATAATTATGTATTATGCTTATCCTATTCATAAGACCCCGTCTGAACATGACACATACATAACTACGGGTACAATAAGGCTTAAAAGACCGTGTTCTTGCACTAAAAAGACAAGAGTCTGTACGACCATCTTAATATTAATAGTATTATAATCTACCGAACGGTTGTGGAAAAAAAAACAAGCATCATAATAAAACAAACAGTTATGTTGGTAACGTATGCGGAACGGTCTTTATCTACAGCATGCGTTTATTTTTACAGCACATGATACGATTACAAATACCTTTACCTATTGTTTTTTTTATATTTTTCTTAATAATTGAAATACGATTTTTTTATAGAAAAAATAACAAGCATTATGCAGTTCCTATGGTTTATAAACGAAACGTGACCTTGATACGCGTAAAACAAATAATCATTATTCACAATCTAACAGAATCGTATATCGTTAAATCACTTCATTATCTTAATCTTTGGTCGTTACATTTTAATTGGATTTATATTTTTATAGCGTCAGATGGAAAGAAACACCAACACGCTTATTAAAGGCAAGGGAGAGTCATCGTCTACAATTTTGACCACTACTTTCTTCGCGAAAAATACTTAATCCACAAGAGTTCCAGCGCAAACTGTTACTGTACTACTTAGGTACTAAAGAAAATTACGTGCTACTCTGATCATATTCAATCCAGTTCTACACTATTGTTGAATACAGCGTGACCACTTTTTCATCATACAATCTACCAAAAATGTTGCTAAAATCTACCAGAATCTACCAAGCCCTGTTTCAAATTCTACTTAAATTCTAACATTAATAATTATTTTTTTCTAGGTGTTTGGTACATAAAATAAAACATATAGAACATTTTGTTATTTAATACTTATTTATTTATTCTCAGCATTAGCATCACTATCCTTTTTGTCATTTTTATACAAAATTGTATAATAATATGTTTTCATGACTTGTGTCATCGATTCTTCAGTTTTAAAATTCGTACATTTTCCAGCATTTTTTAAACCCTCTCTAACATGTAACATTGTGTTTTGCTTTCGCGAAATTTTCACAGCCACGCTGAAAACGATGGATTATCCTACCATTCAGCACGATAGTGCTGTTGGTTGGATAACCCTTTTCATGATTTAAACGTTGCTGTTGCTTCACTTTTGTTTTAATTTGAAAATTAGAATGTGAACTCCGCACGCAACAATATTTTAATTTCAAAACCAATAATATGAACTAATGCTGAACCGAATTACCGAGATAGCTAGCGAATTCCTAACGTAAACGTATGCGGGCTGAAAAGAGACTTCATAGTAATTTTTTATTTTTTCTTTCTTCGCCCTACTCTGGCAGACTAGGTCTTGGACCATACCGCCTCGTCTTCAGTGCTTAACTTCATAGCTTCATTCATAGTGATATCATGAAGTTAAACCTAGGTAAATAGTGTTAACATTTTCTTTTTTTTTTGGCCTGGATACTTGTATTTTGGATTACCATTTTTTAGAATGTTCAAAAACACCGATTTTCTACCGAATCTACAAAACTATACCGATTTTCTACTGAAATTACTACTAAATCATCCGACTACTAAATAATCGTTCTCATTGTCTCAAATCTACCAAAAAAGTAGAAATCTACTAAAAGTGGTCACGCTGGTTGAATAGCCTCCACTGCCTGACAAAGAAGGATAAGACTGACGCTGAAAAATGGCTTTATTGTCCTGCGTGACAACGCGATGCGACGCTAAAAAATATAAGTCACTGAGAGCCAAAAATAATGTTGCCTTAAGAAAATAGACCAAGTGATATCTCTAAGTACTTTGTATGGGAGGGAAATCACTTTTTTTTGAAAATTGATTAATAGAATGACTTGTTGAAAGGTTCTTTATTAATAGCAGTATTGCAAGGGGGGTACGTTGTCTACCTTTTCTGGAAAATTTACATGTGACACATTAAGTCGATTTATAGAACATTTTAAAATTTTTGAATAGATATTTATTTTATTTTATTTATGTCCCTGAAGTAACTTCGTCGCTTCGCATTACTCGTTCACGTACGGCAATAAGTCGAGTCGTCTGAGCTGTGAAAGCATTCTTTGAGCTAAGGTCTGATCTCTTTCTTTGTAATACAATGCTACCCAGAATCTAATAAGATTAAACAACATAATACGCGGAAAAGAGAATTTCTGATAAATTATTAAACATAACAGTTTCTGTAACATAATTATGTGTATTTCAGATATTTAATATCATAGATTCTTGAAAATGACATGCCTTGTGGTAAGTCTCACTTTATAATAATGAATTGTTCCAAACATTAATAGCTTTACCAATAACAAACAAATACTGCTCGATCAAATTGAACATAATCAAATATTACGATAACTATCGAAAACTAATTTTCAATTCAAAATTAATTAGGTTAATTGCTATGACACGGTTGGATACCAACTGACGCTTCTGGATTAAACATTTTAATCTTTAATCAATAAGTAAATATACAATAGGGTTGGTGCGATATAACACAATTCCAGTACTGAAAACTAAGTCTCCTGATAGTCATCGGTCTCATACCGTTTACGGCATCAAGATACCTTCTATGGGATGACAGGACTGTTTCTTCAATCGTTAACCCTGACACCAAATGTCACCGATGCCGTTCAATAGGAGACATCTACCTGTTTTAACTCCTCTTACAAAACATATTTTCTGCGTGATTATTAACAAACAAGAAAACCACTACCGCGCACGGTCTAAAATATCACTTGGTGCTACTAAAAGGCCATATAAGTTGGTGCTTTTGCTGCTTCCTCAAGGCATTATAACTTGGTGTCTCGTAGGAGGACCGCTGCCTCGTACGAGGGCAGGCCGCTGTCACTGCGTACGCGATCCTGGCACCGAACACACGGCTCTGACACCACCTCCTGAAAAGATAACATTACCTACGATCAATTCAAAGAACGAATATTACAATCTTGTTAGTGGTTTGGTAAGACACATTCCACCTAGAACTGAAGATTAGTATGACGAGAGATCACAGAAAGAAAAATACATACTTAACCGAATTAAAATATGTTTTAAGTCAGTTTAGTATGCGAGACTGGAATTCACTGCCCGCCTCTCAAGTTCCTGATAAGTATAATCTAGGTATTTTCAAGGCACGAGTGAACCGGTTCATCCTAGGCAAGCGTGTTCCAACCTAGGCCGCATCATCACTTCATAAATTGCGGTCAAACGCAAGCCTATTAGAATATAATTTAAAAATAATTTGTCAGATCTTCCTTATTATACCAAAAGCATGATCAGAACAAAAACTCCATCTTCCTACCCATTAGTACCCATTCATCACTGTAACCACCGCGATTGTAAAGTTTTCCTTACAGCTTCGTACACCTTACCTTTCCCTAAGACGAATAATGAAATCTATATATATAAAAGGCAAAAGTGATTGACTGATGTATCAACGCACAGGCTAGAAAATTGAAATTTCGTACACGTATTCCTCATACGACGAAGGCATCCACTAAGGAAGGATTTTTCAAAATTCAACCCCCAAGGGGGTGAAATAGGGGATAAAAGTTTGTATGAGACTTTTTCATACAAAAATAGGTAGGGTAGGGTAGGTAGGTAAGTAGATATGGGTACCTACCCATACCCACCTGGGTAGGGTAGGTTGGTAGGTAGATATAGGTAGGGTAGGGTAGGTAGGTAGATTAGTAAGGTAGGTAGGTAAGTTGGTAGGGTAGGTAGGTAGATAGGGACAGGACAACGTCTGTAGGGTCAGCTAGTTTTAAATATACCAAAAGATATATTTTCATTTTGTTAGTTTGTCTATAGCTCTGTCATAGAATAGGGTAGATGATACTTCCACCGATCAATTAACATACTTTTAAATAAGCTATCAAAACGCGATGCCTCCATAGATGTTGTATGGCAATTTGTATTTATGACGTCACTGCTAGTTAATCATTTGTCAACTCAATTGACTAACAATTTAATGATTTGGAAAACAACAAAAATCTAATTTTATAGTCAACTATAGCTTTTGCCCGCGACTTCGTCCGCGTGAATGTCCGTTATCGTGGATGCAGACGAAGCCGCGGATTAAGAAGTAATCTATGTCTTTTCCAGTCGTTTAAGCTATATTCATACCAAATTTCATCAATATCAGTTCAGCCGTTTCATCGTGAAACGTAACAGACAGAGTTACTTTCGCATTTATAATATGACTAGCTGACCCTACAGACGTTGTCCTGTCCCTATCTACATACCTACCCTACCAATCTACCTACCTACCTACCTACTTACCCTACCTATACCTACCTACCTACCTAGGTAGGTAGGTAATGCAAATATATCCAAGGAACATAAAAAGTTTCATACAAACTTTTATCCCCTATTTCACCCCCTTGGGGGTTGAATTTTGAAAAATCCTTCCTTAGTGGATGCCTTCGTCATGTGAGGAATACGTGTACGAAATTTCAATTTTCTAGCCATAAGGGTTTGGCCTGTGCGTTGATACATCAGTCAGTCACCTTTGCCTTTTATATATATAGATAAAATAGTATGGATTGACAATTAATCGGATTTTCAGGCCAAAAATCGCGTACTTTTCGAGAAGTTCTGACCTCAAATTATCGATTAATTGTTTCATCTACCCAATTCAATGCTCGGCAATTGTAACAATGACCCTGTTCTCTAACGCTGTCTAAAACAATTATGATAAACATTAAATGGTATTATGCAATATCATGCATAACGTGACGATGACCGTTATTTTCATATGCATTCACTTCTTGGCAACAATGGAGAATGAGCACAACTCTACTACACTATTATATCATCATCTAAAACGGTACACTGAGTTTCAATGAAGTCTAATTAATAGTGCCAAGACATCGACTTCTGAACTCGACCGAGTGAATATAGGTCACAGTAACTAAATCCCTTCGTTAGATCGCTTACCAAATGAATGAAGAAAATATTTTGACGGCTAGAACTAAAAGTTATAGTTTACAAGTGTACCGGTAAGATATCGTGTTCCAAGTTAGGGTCACTGTATGCCATTAAAACAAATCCGACCACGTGCGAACGGGAATCGTACACGAAGGTCCAGGGCCTCAAGTCTGCTATTACAAAGTCAAAGTCAAATCATTTATTTCAATTAGACCATTAAAGGCACTTTTGAACGTCATAAAAAAAAAGTTGATTCTAGTTGCCCCTTCCAAAAGGTAGTTAGTAACAATAGTGTCAGAATGGTCTATCATTGACTTCATCATTTTTTTTTCAAGATTTTGACAAATTTTGTATATTTGTTAATTTGGTATTTATATACCAAATTAACAAATGCGTGCGTGCGTCATTATGACTTTCCATTGGTCAACCGAAATTAAAAGAATGGTAACCTTAACCTTGTACAAAGTGACAACTGATTGACAGACTTAGACGGTAATCTGCTAAAATTTTGACAGTTCCTTTGATCAGTGTGTTTTAATTCGACCGACCAATGATGGACCATTATGAATTTGGCAGATTACGAACTTTTAGCAAAATGACAATTGGATCGTGTTGGAATGACGAAATTATAAAAATAGCAGACTTGGCCCCCTGTACGTTCTTACAATATTTTTTTAGTTGGTTGGCGTTCTCTGGGCGAGTCCTACGACGTCTAGTGGACGACAATAGGCTAATATGATGATAATGATGATGTACAATATTTAACACTACATAAAAAAACACGTTTCTAGTATCCCCGTTTAATTTTTAACTTTATTATTATTATTATTTATTTATTAATCAATGAACTTAGAAATCTTAAAAGTAGAAAAAATCTCTCCCAAAACCGAAAGTTAGCCCCGGAGCCGGTTAACCGGAAGTTTATTTTTGATATTTGTTACAATCTGTGAAAATTTAAAGTGTCGTCCCATTATAGTACAACCGATACAGCCGTGTGACAGACGGACAGACAGACAGCTGAGCCTTAGTAATAGGGTACCCTTTGTATACGCAACCCTAAAAATGAAAATTGTAGGTTCTGGCTTTTTCGTGACCCTGAACAACACAAATCCGTTTTAGAACGACGTTTGACCTCCCCTATATCCACTTAAAGTCAGACGTCAGAGTTCTAACACCCCTTCAGTAATGTGAATCCCGATTCGGAACGATTTGTTGGTAAATATAAAGAGAAAAAACTAAAAATAACACTTCGATCGGAAACCCACACAAAGTTGCCATATTCAGCTCTATTCTATCTTCATCTATTTGACGTTTGATGGACTGGCACCCCTGGCTTTGGCGTGTGTTCTACCTGTTTACATGAATCGATGGAATCGTTTAGTTTATTTAATAGATATAAAATGTAAAAATATCTTAGAATTTAAAATAGAGCACTATTGTATCCTATTTGCCTGAACTAGGTTGAAACGGTACTTCAGGCTAGAAAGTGACTACATACCTGTGTGCTAGGATAAATTAACACAAAATTACAATAAAGTAAAACTAGTAGTACCTACGGAAACACAAAAGATACCGCGTGATATCAATTTAATTATCCGTATCCGTATGGTGTCGGACGTAAAGAATAGCACCATCCCATATCTTCCCGTGGGTGTCGTAAGAGGCGACTAAGGGACTTACCAGAGAATGGGCAGCAGCGTTCTCTGTGCCTTTGTAACAACCATACTGCGATCGCCAACCCGCCTGCCAAGCGCGGCGATTATGGCAACCCCCCCCCCCCATTCTGGGGGGAGGCCTATGTCCAGCAGTGGACGTCTTTCGGCTGAAATGATCAATTCAATTTGCATACTACAAATAAATATTCTGCCCATTATCTATGATTCTGCCTGTTCGTATTGTTTTTTTTTTACAGATTAACTGCCACACTCAGAGATGTCTCTTAATAATAATGAATCATTAACTTTAATTGACCAACATAACTTGGTACATGTCAACAACTCATTTTTAACTGACAGCGTTCCAATTGACTCTGAGTGTGGCAGTAAGTAATTCAACTCTTTCAAAAACAATACATTTGTTCGATTTTCAGTTACACGTGTAGGCGGCTAATAAACTGTAACGACAATATTTTTGGGCAATTTTCATTACTTATGAATTCGCAAACGACCATTGCAACGACATCGTGTTTCTTTTTAATTTCACAAAACCCTATCAAACAGGCCTTATGTAGTGTAGTAGGTAAACAAGCATTTTTTATCCCACTGGAACACATCTAAACACATACAAACAATCAAATCTTTTCTCTTTATAATATAAGTTTAGATGCATTAATAAATAAAAACTGCTTTCATGTTGCTTGCAGCGAATGGTTCAGTTGAAATCCTTACAAAACGTTTAAGAAAAGAAGGTTAGGCTTAAGTTTCAGGTTTAAGGTTTAAACCATCGAGCCTGTTTTATATTAAAAACTTTATCAGAGTCAGAATGAGGTTCGAAATACAAAAAATGGCTCAATGGTTTAAACCTGGCCTAATGATAAACCTTCTTTTGTAATATTAATGTTTAATGGTAGTACAATATCTTACTCACCACAGTTGAAAGGGAATCGTTTGTTTTGGTATGGGCATGTGAAGAGGAGGGATGAAACGCATGTGACCAAAAGAGTTACGAATGTGGATGGGTGGAGAGGAATAGATAGGCTGAAGAAAATGTAGATGGTTGTGTGAACAATGATATGAAAGAGAAGAGATTCAGTGATTTCGTGGCGGTTGACAGAACGGGATGGAAGAAGAAAACGTGTTGCCAAGTAACATGGGAGGAAGATGATAATGATCTTACTCACCTCTAGTGATTGATAGTCCTTAAGACTTTGCGGCCCTTCGACCACAGTCTCGTAGGCTGGTGGTGGTCCCGGCAACTCGACTTGTTCCTGAACAAAAAAAGTATCTCTTAGTAGTATTAATAGTAGGCATAATACAATCTATACTAATACACTTCTGGACACATCTATTGGCCCACCTTAGAGTTTAGGTTTCGATGGCCCCTACCGAAATATGATTGCTAGATTGAACAAAAACTGTTGATGCAGTTTTAAACCTGATACATTTTACCATCTTTTTCGATCGTATTGTTTTAAATTTGAATTCAGAATACCATACGACAAGGAGCTACGCCTAACAAGTCGGATATGCGCCTTGTTAAAGGCAATTGATTTTTGAATAAAAAACATGTTTTATCAAATAAAGGTTTAATTTAATAACGCGTGTTGCCTCCGTGGGCATCTACCACAGCTCTCATACGATTAGGCATAGAGTTTATCAACCGCTCTATGAAATTTTGAGGGATCATCTCCCATTCCTCTTCTATGGCAGTTTTCAACTCCTGCATCGTCTGGGCAACTGGCTGACGAGCCCTAACACGTCTTTTTAGCTCGTCCCACATGTGCTCAATGGGGTTCATGTGTGGGCTTCTGGCTGGCCAGTCCATAACTGTGATGTTCACATCCCGAAGATATTCCCTGACGATGCCGGCCGCATGGGCTCTTGCATTATCATGCATAAAAAGGAAATTTGGGCCCACATAGTCCGCGTATGGTATCACGTGAGGTTCTAAGCACTCACGAATGTACCTTTCAGCATTTAATGTTGGCAGCCGTGGTCCTGTAACAACCTCAAGTTGAGTTTTGCCGCTCGCGGATATACCGCCCTAGACAGTCCATGAGCCACCGCCATAAGCTACCCTCTCTTCAAAGCAGCATTGTGCGAAACGCTCTCCCTTACGTCGGTAGACCTTCTTCCTTCCATCATTGCCATGTAACACAATTTTAGACTCATCAGAAAAGAGTACACGGCTCCAATCTTGCTGTGTCCAATTTAAATGACTGCGTGCGAAATGAAGGCGCGCTGTTCGGTGGGCTCGCGTTAGTTTGGGCCCATTAGCTGGCTTGTGTGGTACCATATCGCGTTCTTTTAACCTTCTCCGAACAGTTCGAGCGCTCACAGATACTCCGTGGAAGTCGCGAAGTTGGTTTTGTATCTCAATGGAGGTAAGGTGACGATTTCTCAAGCTGGTCGTCACGATGAATCGATCCTGCCTTTCAGTTGTGACCCGAGATCGTGGCCTTCCTGGGCGACGAAAAAAGCCGCCAGTCTCTAGGTACCTCCGATAAACATTTCGGACCGCAGATCGACTTAAATTAAGTTGAGCACTCACGTTTCTTTGGCTGTGTCCGGCCTGAATAAGTGCCACAGCTTGGGCGGCGACTTCAGGTGAAGTATCCATAGATTATTGATAGAACCTCACCTTAATGTTAAGAATAAGTAATGTTTGTTGCAAAACCAAAGATATCAATCACTTTTTCAAGAATTAAATCCAAGTAAACCAATAAAACCAAGTTTTCTTAGTATTCGATTGTTTGATATCAACAAACAGGCTCCAAATTGTCTTTTGTTTCTTTAAATTCTGTGTTCGAAATTCAAAAAAAGACTATTGAATGAAATTGTGAATGTGCCAAGTTCAAAACTGCATAAAAACTTTATGCTCGACCTAATATAAAATTTTTGCTAGGACCAAACGAAACTGAAAATACAAGGTGGGCCAATAGATCTGTCCAAAAGTGTATTATAAAGTTTGTTTGTTTAGCGAATTGAAAAATTATTTTTGTTGGATTGTCCATTTATAGAGGAAGGCTATAGGCCCATGCGAAGCCGGGTCGGGTCGCTAGTAAAGGATGAAAGAAAAATCGACATACAACTTGGGGAGCAATTAGTTTAAAGCCCCATTTACATGATGCAAGTTTCTTGCCTATTGCACACAATTGAAATGAAGCAATCAAATACTTGCATCGTCTAAACACTGTCCAGACGGTGCAACTTTCATTGTTGCTTCAATTTATTGCATTTAAATAGGCAACTAAATTGCATCGGCTTTAGGAACCATCTCGCATTCTAATCTCAGTCTTAATCTGTCAAAATTGCCTCTAATTTACCTAATTGTTGGCATTTATTGTCGCTAACGTGAGATTGCGACGAGATTTTGAGCGATTTTGATTAGTAGAATGGACCTTCTGTTACCATGGATTTAATACATGACTGTCCCACTTATACAGGGTGTAAAAACCAACACTACATAGCTGTTAATTACGCAATGCAAAAGTAGAATTTCTGGGAAAAACCCAATACCACTTTTTTCGCCCGACCTCTGTAACGAATCTAGAACCTTTATATGCTCAGCATTAGCGCTTGTGACCACGATCATATATATTTACAATAAAGATATTATATAAAACAATGTTGACCTAATTTCTAAATAAATAAGTAAACCTCAATATCTTCCTGGAAGCGACCCGAAATAAACTCATTAATTAATATTGATGCGGACAAAGGCTATCAATTAACGTTGGGAATAACCTATTCTATTTTAAGTTACGTTACTCACTAAAAACAAGAGGGTAATCTCTGACCCGTAGTTCGTTTTTCACCGACTTAAAAAAAAAAGGAGGTTTTTAGTTCGACTCATATGTTTGTATGTTTGTCCGCGATTATCACCCGTTTGGCTGAACCGATTTTGATGCGGTTTTCAGAAAAGTGTTTGTTACATTCTGGAGAAGGTTTTAGTATACAACAAACAGAAATTTATTCAGCGCTTTTTGAAAAAAACAATAAAAACCGAGAAGACGTTTTCGTTTCTTCCATCTTTCCATCTTTGGAGGACTTTCCATCACTTTTAACTGTCTTGCCGTTCCTTAATGGATTTGGTTGATAAGGAGGCACTAAAAAGTGTAAAATAAAAACTTTTTGAAAAAAGAGAACCGCCTTCAAAAAAAACTGAAAAGTGATAAAAAAACTTGAGAGCTGTCAAGGGACACCCGGATGGAACGAAGTTCCTTCCGATTAATTAGTAAACAATAATTTATTATCATTTATTATTATTTACAATTAATAACTGGCTTGCTTTCTATGAGAGAGAGAGAGAGAGAGAGAGACAGACAGACAAACACGCGCACGCCGCACGGCTTACAACTATAGCAAAAAGTGTCGTTACAACTTTTGGTCTTAATTTTTTCCGTCTAGCCCCCTTTCGCAACGCGCGATAAGGAACTTCGTTCCAATAACTTTAGCACAGAACACACATGACTTTAGTTTCGGAAGTCGGTGACAATACAAAACAACAAACAGAACAAAGCCACCGACTTACGCTTTTACGGCTTACACGGCAACTACTGAACCGATTTTGTTGAAATTTGATACAAACTAAACTTAAACCCCAAGAAAGTCTAAAGACTACTTTTTACCACGGTACTGTAAAGACGCGACAATAGACAACAGAGGGCCTTATGTGAGTTTTTATTCGAACTCGATCGCGTTAACGTAAACTCCAATTTGTATTGAAACTTGAACAGCGCAGTCTAGTGGCAACAATAGGAAACACAATTATTCGATACAAATTGACATTATCGTTTAAGTTAACACGATCGAGTTCGAATAAAAACTCACACTAGACTCTGCAGATAACTGCATCCGCGATAAGCAATATTCACGCGGAGGTTTAGGGTCTTACCAGACCAATCGATCGATCGTCGATCGACTGCATCGATCGATGGCAGAATAGATTAGTCGACGTCGATCGATAGTTTCTACCAGACCAATCAATCGATCGTCGATCGACGGCATGGATCGATGGCAGAATGGATTAGTCGACGTCGATCGAGCTGCTTGATTAGCCTCGATCGACGTCAACCGACAATCGATCGACGTCGACCGATGGCATCGATCGATGATCGATCGATTGGTATAGTACCACCCTTAGTCCCATCTCGGCAGCTACCCTCGGCAATTAATTCATGGGTGCCGAGATGAGACTAAACCCACGTGTACGGAGTCGCGGGTAAAAGCTACTCGTTTTATATAACTCAACGAGAATACAATTACGAAAACAACGTACGAAAACCATTCCAATTAAAAGTTATTTCAAGGACACAAACACGAGAATTAATTACATCATCAAAATACAAGGTTTTCAAGCCCTAAAACAATAATTGTACCTACAGTACTAATTGAATTGAGCTAGAGGGCAACCTAACGGAAGTCGTAAGTTCACAGGTTTATAGATGTTGTTGAAACATGTTTATTTTTGTGTAAACGTGGCCGCCGTCATGTTGCGATAACTAAGGGCAGATAGTACAATAAAGTAGGTAACCTAATGAAACCGATACCCAAGGAACTATTAGTTAATCTGTGCCGATACCCATTGTTCGCAAACGAAAGAAAAATAATAATTATGCTAGCAAATTAAATTTACAGACTAATAAAATATATACAGAACATTGAACAATGGGGGGGAGCTCATAAGGCATCAAAAACTTATCCGCATCGCTCTCAATGGGACAAGTGCTCAAAAGGCTAGCAGCATTACCACGTTGACCGTTGTATGGCAATGCAAATCTTTGCCCCTAGAAAAGGCCGGCCCTCTGGTTACGTGAAGAACCGACCAACCACTTAGCATTGTCACTAAAAACGAAGTGAGCATCTCAGACCAATATATTGATCTGAGGTGAGCACTTGGGCCACATGAGAAAAGAGAACAAGAATATATTAAATAAAAATAATTTTCGTC
The DNA here is from genome assembly GCA_947361185.1 of Charanyca ferruginea. Taxonomy (NCBI): domain Eukaryota; kingdom Metazoa; phylum Arthropoda; class Insecta; order Lepidoptera; family Noctuidae; genus Charanyca; species Charanyca ferruginea. Next base: position 20,279,498 of record OX376069.1, on the reverse strand, counting down.
TCCTAGACTTGTTAAAAACTAGGTTAGAAATGACTGACAGTAGTCCATGCGTTCTGACATGCCAATGTTATTATTTTAATCATGTTATTATTTTAATGTCTGTCTCGCTACCGTTTTATTAGAAAGAAAAAGATAGAGCCTGAAATAAGTTTGTCCCACTGCGTATTAAATATAATATCGATGGTCCCACCCCACCTATATTAACAAGATATTTAGTAGTTGCCGACAAAACAAAGATGGTAAACCTCTTGAAACTGTCAAAAGTCTTTGAAGCAAGTTTACATGATATACTTTTCTTTTACAGATGCTCAAGCAAATGTGAAGACTGTCACCAGGCCTCGTTGACGTTGTATGGTATAAATGTAAATGGTAAGTGTATTTTAATAAATAATACAATAACATATACAGTTTGTTATTTATAAGTGAAATCGTTAATAATACTTATAGAAAGGATGCAGTTAAAATGGAATCCCATTGCTTAGTCTTTCGTTTTAATGTGATGGTAATAATAAAATTATGGCATTGCGGAAGTACCTTCTAGAGTAGGTAAGCTGCTGTAAGTAAAAAAATATCATGACATAAATAGTCAATATTATGCAAAACAATAGCCACAAAATGAAAATCCTGCCACAGCGGATTTGCTACTTATATTGATAATGATACCAAACATTAGCATAATTTCAACATATTATATATTTTTTAAATACGCTGCGAAAGAGAGAAATACATAGAGTGGTCTATGTATTTCTCCTGTTTCGTGCTAACATATATTAACTCACATACACAAACAACCAGACCTGGGACAACTACCTATGGACCATATATTTGTTCCGTGCGGGAACCGAACCCGCGTCTCGCAGCGCAGCAGCCAAATTTTCACGAACAATTTATGAAAAGTCTTAAAAAATCTGGGTATCATCTCTCTACTTTTATTTAACAAAAGATATGACAGGTAACGAGTCAGTCTTTGAAAATGCTCATGTTGTTGATACCCACTCGAATTTCGCAAAAAAACGAAATGATAATAACTCTAGACATTGTAATGACGCCACTTTGCAGTATACAGTGGGGGTATCACTGAAAGTTCGTGATAAATTTAGCAATCCACAATTCACACCCCAAACCGGGCGGCAAACGTACTTGTTGGTACGCGTACTTAAACCTCGACGACCTTTAGCACCACATGTTTCACTCCAAAAGTTCGCGTACTTAAAGTGACATACGATCCAAAAGATCTTCGAGTCATAAGGTGTGAGTGCTCGTACGTCTATCACCCACTACAATTTCACGGTGGGGTAGACATATTGTTCACAAATAGACTTCAACGCTTTTAACTACGTATTTCCAATAAAGGGAAGGGAATGATCGACGATGACGCACCATTTAATACAATTGGAATCTGATATAGTGAAGTTATTTGTGTACCACATTAATGTTCGGTCAATCGTGAAATATTCCTAATTTTGTGGTCCGACATTTTCGAGTAATGGAGTGTCTGCCTGTGACAGTCATTGATGATATGATTAATTTAGTTAATGTGCTTTATGTGTACCTAGTCATCTGTGTGGCTAAGTTATACATGATTTACTATTTTAAATATCTTAGCAATTATCAGCTTGCATGTGCACGAATGTTCCTCTTGAATACATGACCGCAATTCCTATTTGAAAACAACGTGATTGCTATATTTTCTGTTGTCGATATCGATTTGTGTAGTTATTCTGCCAACTAGAGCCGAACTCGAGTCGCATGGCACGTCGTAATCGAATGCAGTTCGGTATTCGTTGGAACTAGCTCAAGACTCTCAACAGCATGTAAGCTGTAGGTTCTAATTATTCCCACTACGTTAGTCTGTAGGATTGGAAAACGAGCTGTATTTGCAGTTAATTGAGCACATCTCGATTGCTGCCGTAAACTTGATTTGCTTCGCGTTCGATAAAAATCAATTAGCCGTTTCGTTTGTATCCATTAACAAGACTCTTGAAGCCAAGAAGTACAATGTTACTTTGAGGTCTTTTTAATGGAAAAAAATATAAACAAATAAGATAAGCGTGATGCTAAAATTATAAAAGGGTTAGAGAAACTGAGTCGTCAGGCATGTCCTCGAATATAACGCTGAAGGTTTATGAATTAACAGGATTAACCTGAAAATATTTTTACCGTCAAAACTAAAAAACATGATAAAAAATAACATCCAGCGACTAGAAAATCAGATACGATCGCTCATTTATCTAGTCGTGCATGTAAAACCGCGCTCAGTTCGGCTCGCCGCGCCAGCTCGAAACCAATTATCGCAAATGCGATTTTTATTTCTAGCCAGTCGACGGCGGCCATTAAATCCGGTGAGAACGAATCTTTAGTCCCGTGGGGTCGCTCTTCGATGCTCCAAATTGTGATTGAGCAGAACAAAATAAGATATATCGATGTGATGTGGTTTCTAGCGTCATGACTATCATTGAGCATTGATCTGACTAGCCTTTTCCCAAATGTTGGGGTCGGCTGCCAGTCTAACCGGATGCAGCTGCATACTAGTGTTTTACATGGAGCGCTTGCCTATCGGGCCTCCACAACCCAATTATTGGGTAACACGATACTCCTTGGTAAGACTGGTCGTCAGACCTCCGGCTTCTGTCTACCTACAACGACTGTCAAAAATCTACGATTGACAGCAGGGACCAACGGCTTTACGTGCTTTCCGAGGCACAAAGGGAACTCGGAATGAAAGAATGGTCACCCATCCACAGATCGACCGCGGCAAGCACAGCTTAACCTTGACCGTTCGAATCGGACGGCTTTTGGTAAGTCATATCATTAATTATAATGTCAACGAACAACGGATTACATCGTGTGGCACGCTAGCTTGACTAAAGCTAAAGTAAAGTCAAATTATTTAAGAAGTTCTTGGTCATAGTCCGATAGAATATTTCAGGTGCAATTTACTCCTAACGCTCTCTAAGATAGGATAATGGCACCATAGATCACGTCTAGGACTTTATGAAGGATTAATATTAAGGATTCTTGGACACTGATTGGTGTTGGCGGGAACGAAGATAGAGAACCGAAGAGGATGCATAAGTGGACAAATATAATAGAATAAAGATACATGGTATATGATCATGTATCTTTGGTTAATGCTTGTGTCAGTCCGCGTCGCTGAGCCTTTAACTTTAAATTCGTCCCTAATTAATAGAAAGCCGATGCAGCCAGTCCCTTTACTGCCCTTCCCCAGCGACGCCCTAAGCCGAGACTCGTACCCCGCAGGGGGTGCCCTTAGCGTGTAGTCACTTAGTTTATAAGTCTCGGCCCTCTCTGGGAGACCCAAAAAATAATAATTTTTATTTTTTCAAGGCACATGATAGTCGGGTTAAGCAGCCGACAACCTCTTATGCTGACCTGAGAGATGCTATACAGAAAAAAAAAATGGTTAATAAATACTCTAGTCCTTTTTCGTATTTTACTCAAAGGAATGCATACGGTGACTTCACTTATTTTCTATTAAAAACTTGTGCAGAAACAAATTTACAAGTGCATGTCGCACAGCTTTTTCCCGGAAAAGTTCGGATAACTTTGTAACTTTTTCTTGAGTTGCGGAAAATTTTTGTTTTTATTTTTTTATTAAAACCGACTGAAGTGTATACATTTTGTCCTTTTATGTTATTGTATAATCATACATTGAATTGTACATTAAAAAGCCATGTACACACATGTAGGTAATTATCTGATTATAATCAGATGTAGATTGTATCTTATTTCCTCGAAAGCGAAATAATTGCTGCATTACATACTGTATACAATAATAACGTTACCGGTACTATAATATAAATTGAAAATTCTTGCTTCTCTAGTTCTAACCTTCAGCCTAAGTCTTCAAACTGTAAATTTCAGTCAAATTTGTATCATCCAATTGAACCTTTGTTTATTTTTACACAATTTAATGGGTGACATAACAGTTTAAGTATTTACATAATAATTCCAGGGCTACAATTTTTGTATCATTTCACGTAATGGCTGGTCTTCAGTCTCCATAATTGGCAAAATAAAAAAAATAATTTAGCAGTATTCTAAAAAGGCAAGTATTTTATAGCCCGAGTTGTAACTAAGAAACGTACAATTTAATTTTCTTTTTTTCATTTATTTCTAAATAGTGTATTTTCAACATAAGTTGCTATGTAACAAGTTTCATCAGTCGTACAAGTGTCCTTCTCAATATCTTTTTATTGGTTAGGTTATATAACCAAGCCTAGGAATCGTATAAACACATAATCAACTTTACAATAAAATAGATAACATAAAATGCCTTTCTATCATCATACGAATGATTCACAATCGTGTTAGCTACGTGTTACCCAGCAACGGAATGTTAGTTGATCACATTTCTTTGAAACAATCGTGTGAAGTTAATTAGTACAATTGTACTTGGAACCAAAATAATAACTCACTTCGAGTTAATTCCTGTAATACAAGTTAAAATAGAACTCCTTGATGATAAGTACCATTACCAACCTTACAATGATCTAACACAACACGATGTATTGGTTAAAACATTTTTTTAAATCACACTGGCCTGTGTAGTTAATCTAGAAAAATATTGTATTTGTTTTTCACTTTCTGTCTGTCTTATGTTTGTTATAAGATCTAACGTTGTGCCGAAAAAACCGCTTCGTGACAGACGGACAAAAAGTCAACTTATAGGAGCTACGTTTTTTCTTTTAAGATTCGGCATCCCAAAAATGGAAAAGAAAAGTGTTCATCGTTGTAAGAACTGGATGATAAATATTACCAATCTTGTACTACTTCTAAATGTCTCTCAATAGACTTCCTCCATAACAACTTTCTAGAAAGACCAATAAGCAGTAACCATTTCTTTTGGGTTCGTATCCCAGATCAAACTGAAACTTATTCAATGTTCATGCCGAATAATCTGCGAAATGATAACTTGGTACCCATAATCATTACAATAATATACGCATTACGCGTTGTAACCCGACGCTGCGTGGAATATCAAATCCGAATCACTGCGAAACAGGAGAACAGATAATGTCACCTGTCTTATAGAATGTCGCTCTAACACTTATTATAATCAGAATATTGGATCGAAAAGCTCATACAATAATGGGCCCGGCGGTACTAACGTTCAAATATGCGGAAATCCACAGTTGAACTTTCATATCCGAAAATCGGGTTTATCCGAGTTTTTTAAAAGATACAGTGAACATTCCATTTAACCAGAATTCAACAATTTTGAGATGAGAAACGATTTGATCTTGTTCTTGACTGATTGGTCGAAAAAAGCAATAGACAAAGAAAAATGGGAAAGTATTTGGGAGACTTTTGTGCCCAGGACGGTACAAAAAATATGTAGGCAAGGCGTGATTACACAATGTTCTACGAGAATGAATTAGCTGTTATGAAAAGAAATACGTATCTAGACGCTCCATAAAATTATGGAACCAACAAATAAGCATATGTAATTAAGGAAGATTATTCTTTCAAGAAATGCCCCAATTCAAATATGACTAACGAAGTCGTATCTAGCCAACAAAAAATACGTAAAACTGATGCAATCTTTATCAAGTTGCAAACAGCTGAATGATAACACTATGTAACTACAAACATAAATAATTTAAACTCGCTAATCAACGTTCAAATAAAGTTTACAAACAACTAACTCTTACCTGCGACTTCGTCCGCGCGGAAACTAAACATACCATAATTCATATCCTATGACTCTCTGCAATAATGAGCTTTTATGAGTGCAAGGTTTTTGGAATTGGACTTTTACTTCCAGAAATTACCCCCTACAAACAAAAAGCAGCCAAGTGTGAGTCGGACACTAGTCTGGGGGGGGACATTAGAAACCTCAACATCATTTTTGAAGACCTATCCATAGATACCCCACACGTATGAGTTTGATGAAAAAAAAAATTGTTTTGTGTGAAAATCTTAATGCGGTTCACAGAATACTAAGTTTCAACAGTATAGTTCTTACAGTGACATACGGACGGACGGACAGACAGACAGACATGACGAATCCATAAGGGTTCGCTTTTTTGCCATTTTGCAAAAAACAATTTAGTTGGTTTTTTAGGGTTCCGTAAACCCTAACTACTACCTACCTACTCAATTGATTAGATTTTACTAGCGACCAACCCCGGCATCGCACATACGCAATGTAGTATAACTTAAGGTATATGCCTTCCTCTTGAATCACTCTATCTATTGATGAAAATTAAAATCTACAAACGGCGGGAGCGAATTTGTTTAAATACTATGTAAAGAAGATTTATATAGATGAAACAGTACATAGAATAATAGACAAACTTATACCAGGTAAAACCAAGTTGCAATCCAATGGACTAGCCGACGTAAATACATAAACAGATTAACAGTGTCAGAATTGTGAACGTTTTGACTGAGTTATAGGCTTTGTGGTGCAACTTGAACTCCCAGGGATAACATGCCAGTTCAAGCTTAGGCCGAGACAAATAAATAGCCAGTGATTTGGCTAAGCAATATTCCTGTCACTGTCGCACAGCTGTCAAACTGCGCTTGTAAGATAGAGACGGTATTATAGCCAATCTAAAGTACGCGTTGAGTAACGTTTATCTAAGAGCTCTTACACACGAGCGGTATGTTGCCTACGGCAGAAGTGACTGCTGCCGTCGACCTATAGCGATACTTACAGTTGTATTTTCTCAGTCGACTGCAAATAGTTCAAAAGTGGGCACGCGTCGCGAATTTATAAAATGAGTTCCAGTGACGGAATTGATATTGGATTGCTAATTGTGGCAGTAAAGAAAAATGCTTGTTTTTGGAATTTTAAATTGAAAGAATATAGTAATAAAATAACAGTGTTTCTTCTTCGGAATCCATTTTGCAACCGACTCCTATACTAAGAGTGCTGATGACGCCTGCCGCTGATCTTTGTAGTAGGCATGTCGACGGTTGCAGTTACCTCTGCTGTTGGCAACATGCCGCTCGTGTGTAAGAGCTCTTACTCGGTTTGAAAGTTAAACAATACCTGAAGTTACTGAACCGCGAAAACTAGACTATTGCCTAGGAGTTCTCGATGATATTATTTTATTGGATTATAGCGCTTATTTTATTATTGAAAGGGTTCGTTATAATTTGATTTTTTATGCAGTACTTAATAATATCACGGTGTAAACATATCCCCCGAGTCTTTCCAGGTAGGTATTCATTTCTTTCGCCACCTCGAACCTCGGTATTTGCCCAGCAATAGGACAAAACGGGCTAATAAAAAAAAACATATCTAGTTACAAAACTGTTACAGCGGGATGTATCAAACTTTTTTGCTCTAGAAAGTGGTGTTTAATACTGAGAAATTCAGGTAGTTACAATGTTATAAATGTAATACGTGTTATCCTTGGTAACTTGTCTTTAAAACATGGTTCTTTTTACGATTTATCTGTAACATTTTGCATGCCAAATGGGGACATCAAATTGTATATGATTAATTTACTTATACAAATAAATGTTCCGCGCAGGAATCGAACCCGTGACACGCAGGCCAGCGCAGGAGCCAACCGTGTCGTGATATAGTTTGTCTAAAGGCATAATTTTCAAATATGTAATCGATTTGAATCCTAAAACTTTGTTCTTACATTCGAGTGTTTCAAGCTTTTCTGTAACATTGTTAATATGAAAATTGTTAAGTTACATTCCCGAACGGCTAGCGTCCACCACGACAGCTGACGTCCCGAGTGAGATGTCAGAGGGAGGGAAGGGGTTATTTACATAATTGCACTCTTGGGCATTCCGGGGTGGCAAGTCGCCGGGAACAAAACTGAAACCACTAAATAGAACCGAAGACATATAAAAATACACTGTTTTTCTGCATATAAGTAAAGAGATTTATGTACAGAAAGAAGAAAGTTTTTACTACAGAACAAATTACATTTTGATGGATTTTAAAATTAAATTAACGATCGTAACATTAAATCCAGTATTAAGCACGTAATAATTTTATTATATCTGCACGTAAGAATATACAACGTGCCTGCATAATACATGAAACTACTAGGTACACATGTTTTGGCAGAACCACAGACAAGACGGTACAAAGCGTAGGCATTGAGCTACGGCCACGATGTATGCAGTGGCGTGCCTAGGGGTCCTGGGCCTCAAGTCTGCTATTACAATAGTGTCAGAATGGTCTATCATTGATTTTCATAATGACGCCATTATATTAGTAGATTACCAAACTTGTCAAAATCAACAATTATGAAATCAATTATAGACCATTCTGACACTATTGTAAAAGCAGACTTGAGGCACAGGGCCTCAAGTCTGCTAATCACAAGTTTGGTAATCTACTAATAAAATGGCGTCATTATGACTTTCCCATGGTCAACCACTGACACGCCATTGAAAGAAATGATATAGAATGGTAATCCCGTACAAAATGACAACTGTAGTGCTATTCTCTTACAATCTCCCTCGGTGAACACCTAGGTGAAGTGAGCTGTCATTCGTCCCGAAGCTAGGGATTGACAAAGCAGACGGACGCATGACAGCTCACTTCGCCTAGGTGTTCACTGACTGAGGGAGATTGTAACAGAATAGACATACAGAATGACTGACTTAGGCGGTAATCTGCTAAAATTTTGACAGTTCCTTTGATCAGTGACCTACCATTAGCACGTCATTGTGCAGTCATTGCTTTTAATTAGATCGACCATTATGAATTTAGCAGATTAGAAACTTTTAGTAAAATGACATTGGGATCGTGTTGGAATGACGAAATTATAAAAATAGCAGACTTGGCCCCCAGGTTAGGGCAAGCCCGATAGACATTTTACGATTCGGAGAAAATGGGCAAATCAGGTAGTGATTAGCTCATGTATGCTGATTAGGCGGATATGACGATGATAATGATGATGATGCTGATTAGTGCAAGCCCGGCTTTTCGGCTTGTGTGTAGGTCCCGCCACTGGATGTATGTATGTAAATCTATTACGTTTACATCAAATAGATGTTTCAATGCTACGAATGCATGATCCAGAACGCCCCGGTCAAGACGGTACAAAGCGTAGGCATTGAGCTACGGCCGCGCCTACACCGCTACGAGATTGCTACGGGCAGTGGCTACGAATACCCACAACTGTTCGAAATACATAAAGCCTATTGAACCCATGAACTCTCAATAAACATGCAATGCAAATGTTTGAACATCTCAGATTTCATAGGGTGAAATAATGTAGGACAATTTATTAGCAATAATATAGATCCTGCGGTTATGAAAGGGCGTTATCAAACAAGTCACGTGCCAAAAAATATTTCGCTCGCGTGATTTAGCCCTTATGAAAATATGCGTATATTTTATTGCGTTCAAAAAAAGTGATGTGTTATGGTTTCGTATTCTAGTTCTCGTTTACATATATGTAACGCACTTAAAAATATAAGATAAAGCAAACTTGTATCAGGGCCCGAATAAAAATAGTATCAATGTCGGAAAACAAAACCAGAGGGGAAGGATGTTAAGAGGCCTTTTAACCTTGACCTACGTTTGTTTACAGTGAAGGTCAGGTTCCGTAAACGTTGTAAACGTGGATCAAATCGTCTCCCACTTCGTACTACTATTATAAACGTAAGAGTTTCTGAAGATTCATGATGATGATGATGTTGTAAGAACTGTTTTTTCACTTGTGACAAACAATAAATGAATGAATATGAATGATGAATGAATGAATAGATGTTTTTTTTTTAATTGGGACAAGCCCGCCACACTATTCCCAAACCACTGTAACTCCTGTAAGCCAGAATCAACAGTGGCGACCACCAGAAAAGCGCCAAAGCAATGAAACTCGACGAGTCCCAGAGAAACGGTAATACGGTATGCAAAACGTTTTTTTTTTTAAATTTCTTAATTTGTTTTTTAATTTCCACATCTGTGTTTGGGTCATAGGATTACACCATCGTACCAAATTTCACTTGAATTGGTGCAGTAGATCCAGATTAAATTGGCTGTGACCACAGAAATCTAAATATATCTGTGGCTGTGACAGACGGACGGACAAACAGACGCCACGAGTGATCCTATAAGGGTTCCGTTTTTTTTTTATTGTTGAAACCAAATTCTTTTCCGTTTATCATTTAGATTTGTTGAAAAGGTTGCATTACAAATACAAAATGTCTGCTGTTCTAGAATTCTCGGTTCAATCGTATGTAAATTGCTGAAGAGAATTAATGTAACGATGTACTTCAATTACGAACTTTCTTCGCGATTGTAACAACTCATTGTTCTGTTTCTAGACAAGTTGACGCAGTTTAAATTAAATAACAGCTTTTGTACACTTCTTGGTTTTTAATTAATCTGCCCTATTTTTGGGAAGCAGAATATTTCAAACCCGAAACTTTTGCGTTTACGTGTAACACAGTTGTTACATTTAAAGTAAGTTCCAACATGAAACGCTATAAGGACATAATAATAAGATAGATTAAATAAAATAAAAAGATTGTTTATACAATTGGGTAGAAGAGAGAAATTATTCACCAATAATTTCAATTCAGAGTTTCTCTAAAAACACAATTTTAGCCGTGGAAACCTGATTAATTTTTAATTTACTGTAGTAATACACAATAATTACTACAACAATAAAAGGGCAGACTTTTACACAGATGTGTATTCTTTAAAGATCTCTTATTATTATTAATTCAAATTTCTTCTGGGATTTCTTTGAGTGTTTGGTTAAATATTCTAAAACTTTCCAGCTAGGTTGCATTTGCATACAACCTTTACAGTATATATTATTTGAAATGGTAAGTAATATAATTATAATCTATCATCTGTAGATACCACGGATATCTATGGTAGGTACAGTCACCAAAAGAAATAAGTAACTAGCGTAGTCGGATACAGTTGAAGTTTAACCGATGGATGTTTTTGAATGAAATAAAATAAAATGAATAGATAATAAACAGTTCATTAACTAAATTAAATTTTATTCGAAAACATCCATCGGTTTCTAAGTAAACTTCAGCTATTTCCGACGACCTAGCTACTTATCTCTTTTGGTGATTGTACCTAAAATCCAAAGACATATCCTACAATCTTATCTAACTGGACGACGGCAAATAGAGTTTTTTGATTCTAGAACTGCAAGTATTGTAAAAAAGTCTTCCTCAGCTTAGATTACAAATCGCTGTTACAATAAAATACATCGCTCATTGCTATTCTTGTACAGCCTTCGCTGTTCCAATAACTATCGTGTAAGATTCCCCATTTGAACGATAACTCGCGCCGACAGTCTCGCGGGACGCGATCATCTGCGCAGAATCGCTGATAAAAATCGCATTAGCCTTAATTGGGCCGGCTGCGATTAGTCGGACGCTCGTGTGTAGTTTGGACAGTTCACGCGCTTTATGACCACTCTTTATTGTACAGCAAACACAATAAACGTACGAACATGAAAATAATCTACTTTTATGCCGAGAAAGATCAACAGATGGGAAATTAAATGGCACTCGTAAAGTGGGCTCGATATAAAAATGCCAATTTGGTTTGCGAAATGGGCCGAAATCAAATTACTTTATTTCCTTTTCATGTACATTATCATTAATCATATTCACGGTTGATAATGCAGCGTAAAGCCTTTTAAGTGGACATGTTTAATATATGTTCCGATAAATTTTAGAATAACCTGCGTCCATGTTATTCTTGTCCACAGGCTAATATTGTCATTAATGTTGATAGAAAACAGTAATTCTTTATTCTGTATGTCATTGTTCTGTGTTCAGCGTCCGTCACAGGCTCGGTGCACAAAATATAGGACGCAGCCTTACGTACTTTGTGCTCGGTGGTAGTGGACACTGACTTGTATCTAGAGACGGACCCTAACTACGAAAAAATGCCCCCGCCCTGAGACACAAAATGGCAGCAAATTAGTACCAGATCGATGCGTACTTACTAATACGCGGCCGTTAAGTTCCACGTTCTGACATGTATTTTCTTAATACATTTAGAAGTATAGGTAAGGGCATCTCCATAGGTATATCACTATGGTAGAGTAGAAAATGATGGCGTGACTGTAGTGACCTCACAGAGTTGTCACGTCACTATAAGTGAGTGCCTCAAAACATGCGAATAGCTAGCTACCTGTGCGTGAAGTTAGTTACATATTGATCTTAATGTTTGGACAGAAATAAGTTGAAAATAGAATTAAGCCTCTGAGTTTTCCAAAAAGTTTACTGTTACGGCCTTTATAAATGTTTGGCAGAATGATAAAGATGATTGGTATTCTTATGCCTAATCACTTTATGTGCAAGAAGCTTTTGCCCGCGATTTCGCCAGCTTGAATGTCGGTTATCGTAGATGCAGACAAAGTCGCGAATTAAAAACTATGCTATCTCTTCACCACCCTTGGTTGACTGGTAGAGAATGCCTAATGCATTAAGTCCGCCTTTGTACCTTTGTGCATGAAGTGTAAATAAATAAAATAAAAACTCGCCTATAAGTATTCTTCCTTGGAGTTCAAGAGTAGTCTGTACAAAATTTTACCAATATCGATTCAGTAGTTTACTCGTGAAAGCGTACCTAACAAACAAACAAACTCACTTTTACATTAATAATATCAGTGGGGATAACCAACATACTCTAAATAATCACCAAACAACTGCAAAGGCGCCCCATAGTACTATAAATCGTCAACTAAAATATATTGTTATTGTCGCTTACGAAATACGACTCGAACTCGAAGATACGTCTTCATTGCTCGTTAACTACTATCCCATGTTGAATTGTACTTAACTTAGTTCTAGTATTGATTAGTACTAACTAACTTCGGTAGTTTTAGACTTGGCGGAAATATCCTCGAATATTATAAACAGGTAAAATTTGTTTGCCCGTGTGGTGTCCGGACCAGCACCCACCCAAATTATCCCGAGGGTGCCATAAAACTAAGGGAAAATCTGGAAGCCGGCCAGTAGCGGCTTCCGTGCAAGTACTTCCAAACTCACTGCGATCCCCAAGACGCCTGCCAAGCATGGGGATTATGGCAAGGCTTTGTCCAGCAGTGGACGTCTTCCGACTGATGATGATAAAAATTCGTTTGTGGGAGGTGGATGTCTTAGTCCGATTACAAAAATCCTTTACTGATAGAAGGTACACTATTACAGAGTGGCATAAGGATATGTTTTGTGATAAAATTGGCTTCCACTCGAGCAAAGTAGAAGGCAGAAGCTATAGTTATTAATAGGGACATCTATTGGGTTCCTCCTTCTATTGTTAACCTTTTTTAACACCCAGTATTCCGGAATGATGGACTTTTTAGCTATTCTTAAAAAGGGGCCAATATTTTACAAAGTAAACCCCAAGGAATAAATGTCAAAAATTATCTCCAGAAATAATACTGTTTATATTTCTTAGCCAAGTAATTCATTACCACCGTAAAATATCGACTAAATGTTCTTTATTCTTCACAACAGAAATACAATACGGCGGCGCTAGAGGTGCCCTATCTGCCCTCTAAAAATAGTGTTGTGTATGTAATACTAAAGTACTAATTTATTAATTACGACAAAAATAGGCACGACACGACAAGACACTATATATAGCTACTTTTTGTACAAACTTAGCGTGACTCACACTACTCTTTGGTGAATATAGTTTTGCCTCCTAATCAATACAAAAATAGAAGAAGGCCCTTTTAGGAGTGCCCCCTGACGTGTGGCGGTGAGGCACGCTTCCGTACTACTATGCCCATGAAGTCAATAATAAATGAGCCTTCAAACCAACTTGTAACATATTTCGTCTTTATTGACACTTCTATCTACAAATGAGAAAGGAGTTTTATCTGTTGTTGCTTGCTACAAAAGGCAAAAATTGAGCCATATGTACAAGGTGTAATTTAATTTACTGAAAACCCGTCACCTACTCATCATTTTGATTTTTTTTTACTATAGGCCCAACCCGAAACTCATGAAAAATACAGAATCGTAAAAATAAACGCAGACGAACTTCGAGCAAAAGCTAGTTTCAATATAAAATATCAGCATCGACATGCAATATTTTCCATAACACGAGTATGTTGTTTCACAATACATTCAAACAGACTGCAAATTGCAATTATTTGTTGGTACATTGCGGCTTGCGGTTTTGTCACTCATAATTTGACGTTTTTGAAACTGCTTTCTAAGTCTAACTTTCTACGTGTGCGCGAAACGATCATCATCTAGCCTTAGCCTTTTCTTCCCAACTATGTTGGGGTCGATTTCCAGTCTAACTAAATAATAATAATAATAATAATAATATGTGCGGACATTTTTCACACACGGCCATCTGACCCCAAACTAGGGAGACCCTGTACTATGGGTGTCAGAGAGCTGATATACATACACATATATATTTTTTTTGTAAATACATACATATATAGATAAACAACACCCAGACACAAGGCAAACACAAGTGCTCATCACACAAATGTTTACCCTGGGCGGGAATCGAACCCGCAACACGCTGCGCAGCAGTCGATCGCTCAGCCACTGCGCCAACCGTGTCGTCAAATGCAGCTGAATACCAGTGTTTAACTTAGAACAACTGCCTGTCTGTCTGACCTCCACAACACAGTAACTGGGGTAACACGATACCCCTTGGTAACACTGATTGTCAGACTTAGGTTAAGAACTCACGATGCGTCCGGCTGCGGTTGCGGGCCCGCAGCTTCTGTAGAATGCAGATATATATAATAATAATATGTGGGGACATTTTTCACACACTGCCATCTGACCCCAAACTGGGGAGACCCTGTAGTATGGGTGTCAGATAGCTGATATACATACACAAATACATGTTTTTTTTTGTACATAGATAAACAACACCCAGACACAAGGCAAACACAAGTGCTCATCACACAAATATTTACCCTGGGCGGGAATCGAACCCGCAACACGCTGCGCAGCAGTCGATCGCTCAACCACTGCGCCAACTGTGTCGTCAAAAAATATAAACTATTTATAAATCAAAAAGACATTTCACGACGCTGTTTACGCCCGCGGTGTTTTGCGGCTACCGCTGCGGGCGCGGGCGAAAACCGCATCGTGAATTCTTAGCCTTACTAGCTTCTGACTATTCATAACGACTGTCAAAGATCTACGAATGACAGCCAGAACGAAAGGCTTTACGTTTTCCAAGCCACGGGTCTCGATTGTGCGGGAAACGATACTCATAATAAATTAACAGTACGTTAAAGACCGACTAGCTTAAGGGTCATAAAACGAGTGTCAACCAATTAAAACGGCTATAAAATCACTATATTCATGTTTATTTTCCTTCTACATGAGGCGTAATGACTAAATTATTACTCTATTAACGTTTATGGACTCGTTAAGAAAGTATTTGCATTGCTTTTTTTTATCGAAAAGCTAATGCTATTTATTTTGAAATGGAATAAAATGTTTCCAACAAATCAAGACGCTTAAACCGAACGATAAAAAGCGCTTATTGGAGGGCCTATTGACAGTGCGGCGGTGAACGGAATCGGAACCGGAACAACAATCCCGTGCCGGAACCGCCGCCGGCTGCCGGCTAAACGCATTACCTACGTGCCGCACCGCGTCTTGCCATTCACTGTTCCCCTATTCACGACTCGACACTTGTATTACTTCCCTAACCGTAGAGTGACTTGACTATTTGTGTTTTTATCGTTACGTGGTCTGTTTTAGTGTTGCGGGTAGTCTGGAGAGACGTACGAGCCATTATTTGTGAGTTTGATTTCTACCCATTGCTATATTGACTGAATGCCATTCATATAAAAACATTATAACATATATATTATACATGTAGTGCGGGATCCGGTATAAAAAATACATGTACAGGGTGGGGACGACGATACGACAAAAAATTTAAATACTGGTTCATAAGAATATTTTGAAACTATCAAATAAATCCTAAAAAAGAAATAAAAAAAAATCATACATGCTAAAGAGCATATAAATGTAACCAAAATAAAACACCATATGAAATATTGGTTTTCTAACTTGTGAGAAGAGCGGCAACTTGTGGCGTCGTAATTTAATATTATTAATGCTCAATAAAAACAATAATACCAAATTATCAAATCCTACCATGATCCTTTTTAGGGTTCCGTAGCCAAATGGCAAAACCGGAACCTTTATGGATTCGTCATGTCTGTCTATCTGTCTGTCACAGCCACTTTTCCGAAACTATAAGAACTATATTGTTGAAACTTGGTAAGTAGATGTATTCTGTGAACCGCATTAAGATTTTCACACAAAAATAGAAAAAAAAACAATAAATTTTGGGGGGATAATGCTAGTAGATAATGAATACATCGCAAATAGGTTGCCTAAATGTGCCGATGTTGTAATTTAATCGAATTACAAATCAAATGAAAGCTTATTTTATTCCCAATCCAACCAAAAAGTAGCAAAAAGTATGTCGAGTCCATGGTTGCATATAAGTATTTAAGATGTTAAATTTCCTGCGCGAGCGTTGAGTGTTTGTATCGGGTACTAAACAAGTTCTCGTATTTCCTAACAAATTTGCATATTTTTCTAAGATATAATTAGAGGGTAAAGTGAGAATATTATACAGCAGCCTTTTAATATTAGTAAACATCTATACTATATTATTAATATTATAAAGCTGAAGAGTTTGTTTGTTTGTTTGTTTGATTGAACGCACTAATCTCTGGATCTACTGGTTACTGAAAAAATATTTTTGTGTTGGATAGTTCATTTATCGAGGAAGGCTATAGGCCCATGCGAAGCTGGGTCGGGTCCCTAGTACTTAAATATTATAACTAAGAGCAGTATTCTGGATTACGTGCAAACCACAATGCTAAAACAAATTCGTTATCAGAGTAACCGCACAACAAAATTTAGGTTATCTTGAGTAGTTAGCTACATAATTACGTGGTGACATAATGTTGCGATAAACCGCTTATTGTGGTAATACCTTTAAACACTTAAAAGTATTATTTTTCAGTGTTTGGTGTTCAATGAACAGTAATCTATCAACACACACGACAACATACAACACGACACAACAAAACAGAACATGACACATCATCATCGTCATGTCAACCTTTAGACGCCTACTGCTGGGCATAGGTCTCCTCCAAAGGGTTCAGCCGTAATCGCCTGCATTCTTGGCCGATGCGTGTTGGCAATCGCAGTAGGTGTTATGGTACTCAGAAGGACGCTGCTGCCCATCAACATCCCTCTGTTCGGCTTCTACGCCACCCACGGGTAGAAATGGGGTGTTACTATTCGCGACCGGACCACACACAACCACATCAACACAAACACAACGGGGCTCAACCATACTCACAATTGGGTTTATTTTTACCAACCACCCACGTCAAAATGTCTCATATTCTTTGAAGTATTTGTAACTAGCTTTTGCCCGCGACTTCGTCCGCGTAAATGTCGGTTAAAGTGGATGCAGAAGTCGCGAAAAAAAAGTAGCCTATGTCCTTCTCCGGGGTTAAATCTATCTTCATGCCAAATTTCATCAAAATTGGTTCAGCCGTTTCATCATGAAAGCGTAACAGACAGAGTTACTTTCGCATTTATAATATTAAAAGTATAGAAGTATAAATTATTTTGAATATTTAACACTGTTTAATATTGCAAGATACAAGTTTTTGATATATATGTTATTGTTATACTGTTATTGCCGGATAGAAATGTAGCACATTTGGCATAATTATTGAATCAGCTTGACCTAATTCAGTTAATTATTGAGTGGTTGTAGATTTTTTTGACAAGAACTAAGCTCAATTATAAGTGTAAAATCAATAACTTTTACACAGTTTTTTAACTACTTCTAAACATTTGTATTCGATAGTGTCATGTGTCGACATTTCTCATCACTTGAAATGGCATATGCATGGCTCCGTGGTTAGGAAAGCTCTCAGATGTAATATGCATTACTCTAACAATGGTAACATTACTTTCGCCTTTAAAAATAATCATGGTGTAAAGTTCATCAAACTACGAGTATTGTTTCATGATACATACTTACTTCAAATGTGCGGTTCCTATTTATCCATACTAATATCTACTATCCATATCCATACTTACTTACTTACTAATATTATAAATGCGCTAATACTCTGTCTGTTACGCTTTCACGATGAAACGGCTGAACCAATTTTGATGAAATTTGGTATGAATATAGGTTAAATCCCGGGGAACGACATAGGCTACTTTTTAATCCGCGACTGCGTCTGCATCCGCGATAACCGACATTCACGCGGACGAAGTCGCGGGCAAAATCTAGTATATCATAAACGCGAAAGTGAGTTTGTTTGTTACACTTTCACGGCTAAACTACTGAACCGATTTTGGTAAAATTTGGTACAGACTAAGCTTAAACCCCAAGAAAGGGTATATAGGCTAGTTTTTAACCTGTGCCTTCGTCTGCATCCGCGAAAACCGTCATTCACGCAGACGTAGTCGCGGGCAAAAGCTAATTGTATATATAATAATATTTTCACTTCTCTTGCTCAAAAAGGCCGTCATTGTAGCATACCAGAGCGGGGATAAAATAGCATTTCATCCTCTAGGGGAAAAAGTTTTTTATTTTAATTTTTGTGTGTCAAATATGACAATGAGCCTACAAAAACGAAAAAGTCTTTAGTCATAAGTAGAATAATCATGAATAAAGACTCAACTTTAATAAGTTGAGTCTTCAGTTTCATAAAAAAAGAACCTCATTTTAATTTTGAAAATGGAACTAAAATCGGCGATCTCTTGTAGAATGTATGCAATGTGTTGCGGCTACAGAGAAACAAAAAAGAGATATTGGCGCGAAATCTTTATAATTTTTCTCTAATTGCAAATTGAATTGGTAGTGATCGTAATTAATTTCTCGCAATCGTAGTGAAAAGTATAGTGTAACACACGGCGCTAAAACCCATTCAAACTAGGTTTCTATTTACTCCCTCGCTAAAGCTCGGGAGTAAAACTACCTCGTATATAATGGGTCATTTTAGCTCCTTGTATGATAGATAGATAGATAGATAGATAGATATGTATAACAATCTAGTATTTATGTAAGTACCTATGTATTTTACCTGTTACCAATTGGATAAAATAATTAAAAAAAAAATACGCTGTTGTTTAAATAAGTACTTGCATGACGCTTAATTTGTATGCCATTATATCTGGAGGAACTTTGACTCCTAAAACACAGGCTTTTGGCCTAGTTAAGGAGTAATTAGTTTACCCTTTAATGTGACCCTATTGTACAATCTCTTTTTTTTTAATCCTTGTGTACTTATGTATGTTTTTTCTGTGTACATATAAACATTTATTATTATTATTATAAAAGCTACTTTCATTGTATTTATAAACTTAAAATTTTGATAATTCTCAAAAAAAAAATGAACTTGGCAATTTACTTTTATTTATTTTTCCGCATGAAGTCCACTTGGTTTGAAGTAGGTAAAATAGAAACTTAATCAAGAAATTTAAGCAAAGATTTATTTCTTTACGTGTACTGGGGTTCCAAAACAAATAGAATACTTAAATAGGGATAATAATTATAACGAGGGTAAAGTAAAGTAACATACGTTACATCAATATTGTAACGCTATTCATTTTATCCCCCACTTTAAATAATGTTCAAACTCCAATAAATATGCAATGAAATTGGAGTGTTAACTTGGCAATATACTTGTGTCGGGAATATTCTCATCTGTCACAATTTCTTGACGGCAATATTACTACAGCGTGGAAGTATATTCTCTACATCCACACGGCAAAGCGACTTCACTCTGTAGGTATACAAAATATTTGTATTCAAGTCATAGTTTTTTTAAAATTATTAAATAATAAAGACATTAACATTTTGGTAGACTATCGTTGAGTTGCACAAAACCAACATTAGTTTAACGGAGACTTTAAATTCATACCATCCCTTATATTTTGTATCAAAAAGAAAGTGACTGCATTAATTTAAAGTCTGGTTTTGTGCAACTCACTTTGAGGATAGTATTTACATCTAACAGACATAGGTATACATGGCATTCGACTGCGAATGTATTTGCTTATCGCAATGTCTTTTCCGGAAAATTTATACAAGTTATAAAAACCATGCAAAAAAATATGTATATTTATACTTAAATGTATTAATAATGTTGATCAGTAAGTAATTGAACTCTATGTGAATTTATAGAAAGTATAAAGGTACTAATATATTACTGCGGTTGTGGCTAGTAAGTTTTCCGTCAATTAACTTAATTTCAAAATTATACCTACGTAACTCAAACTCGTACCGTAAAATACGAGTTTTTCATCGTATTATATAACGGTCGAGTCAATCATGTCAGCTGGATGGGCTTCTCTCAAGCCACGTTATAATCACAACGCTCGAGGTGATATCACAGAAGCTAACTCAAGATTGGTAACTAAAACTGTTTAGTCTTGAGTATAGATTTGTAATAGGACTATAGGGGACATTGGAAATATCGTACTATACTATATCACGTAGGTACGACACCATTTCATTTTTCATTTCGTTTTAATTCCGGTACCTTAGTAATTTTTTAACCCGTTTTAGCTACCTAAACTCCAAATAATGATAGTTACATTATATTGTTGAAAGAACTGTTTTTTAGTGATCGAATAGTTTACATCGTTCGTCGTGAAATAACGACAGGATTATTTGCATAATCTTATATTGAAAGGAGTATAGGTCTCATCAATCGCGGTTCGTTCTTCAGACAACATCTGCTACAAAGATGTTTGCTTCCAAACTTTGGCTATCCAAGTGCACGTATAGATTGAGTTGTCAGAATGCTTTGTTGTGTTGATCTCACATACATTCACGGCATTCGACTGCGAATGTATTGGCTTCAAGGTGCACCTCAATCTATGCCGATCACAAAGGAATTGCGCCAGGAAGCTGCAATAATAGGGGAAGCCATCTATGTAGGAAATTTGAAGTTTGAAAGATATTAAAATGTATATTTCAAGTGAATTTAAATAAGTTAATGTTTTGTTTACTTTTATTGTTTCCTATGACTAGAATGCGTAGCATATATATGTACAGAGATAACATTAAAATAACCTTTATGAAGTTTAAATAAAAAATTAAGTACATATTGGTTAACGCTGTGGCGCATTGAAATAATTATGTCTGTCGGTTCTCAAAATGTTCTACTATAAAATAAAGTAAACGATTATTTTCAAAACTTCAAAAGCACTAATCATTTCCTTCGAAATAGAACACAACTCCGCGGAACCTAATAAAACATTCAAGCTCTACAATTTCCTTTACCTTCGTCATTCAATAATAATAAAATTCTTCACTTCGTTCTTGCGTATTTGATTCACAAAAGCTCGAAATAAATAAGTGAAGCATTGTAAACTTGTCCAATTAACACAAGGCCGTTAAGATGTTAAAACTTTATTTTAAAGGAGTTTAAAAGAAGTTTATTTACAGTTCCTGGTTTTAAAACAGTTTTCTTAAGACCACAAACTGTAAAAAACTTAGAACTTACAAAACGGAAAGCCACTGTTTATAGCTTGGAATAATTATTGAGATGCAACTAATCTGCTCAATAAAAATTGAAAAAGAATATGGCTAAAATAAATTTTACTTTTCCCCGCACCACAAACCTGGCAACAAAAGTCTGCCTGTATATAATTCTAGCACTGTCACTGACCTGATGCAGCCTGGCATCTCCGCTCACAGTGTATACTCCATGGCAGTCAGTAACTTCCTCAGGTTTGTCAGATGCTGGTGACCGTCGCCAGCAAGCAGCGCAGACCGCTACCAGAACACCGCATAGCGTAACACTGCCGAAAAATAGACAACTTATAGATACTAATAAAATATATAACTTTTATGATATAAATTACAGTGCTACTTTACAAAAGCTATCAAACCGCCATGTTTATTTCGTCATTAAGGGTGAATTTCACGAAACTTTTATACTTAGTAACATATCTGTGGAATCTTCTAACAGTTTTTATATGGGAAAACTGTCAAAAATTCAAAATTTATTATCTATACTAATATTATAAAGCTGAAGAGTTTGTTTGTTTGGTTGAACGCGCTAATCTCAGGACCTGCTGGTTCGAAAAAATATTTTTGTGACTGATAGTTCATTTATCGAAGAAGGGTAAAGGCGAAGCCGGGTCGGGTAGCTAGTTAGTTATAAAATAGTGAAATTCACCCTAAAATATATCTGACGATTGCGAAATCTGCTCTAAACAGAAAAGACACGTTGACTCAATTCTTTTATTTAAAATACGTTACTCCCCAGAACGTCTTCTTGGAAAAGGGTTTAGAATATTCCAAATGGTATTCCATCTAAAGTATCGCTTCGATAGACCCGATACAAAAGACCGGTAAGAATAAAATATGTCTCGGCTTCCAGTGAAACTTATCGTGACTTGAACTCGGAATGCCTTCCGCAAACTTAAAGGTATTGTCTAAAGTGGGTCACAGATTAAATATTTTGTAAGCTATCATGTCCCCTCCACCCCCTCTCCTGCTTTACGATCTTCGTCTCTGCTCATTACTTTTGATCGCGATAAGCACTGATAACTCAATACATGGTGACTCTTAATACGTGTTTTGAAATTTAATATCATTCTGTACACATTACGGGGTTAAAGGATGTTGTAATTTTTATAGGAATATATTTTCTGTAACTTCTAGGCACTGGATTTTGGTGTGTGAGTTGTGATAGGTAAACCTTATTCTGGTTTGGTTTAAAAAGGATAAAATGGAAGTAAATCAACTGAGTCAAGAGCCAAGTTTTGAGATTTTTACACCGACTATGTTACTGTGCTTACAACGAATTCAGCGAATTACAAATTAAAACAATCTTATTTAACTTCAAAACTAATAAGTCGGGATTTACCTCAAGTACAAAATAAATGACTGTCACATAATTAGAGACGTGAAATTAAATTTTTCACAGTATCTCCGCGGCTGGTAAATTAATTCCGACATCAGCGTAGATTACAGGGGGAGATAAATCGGGCTCGATCAGCCAGCGATAGCTTAATTAACATCACTATCTAACTAAAGTATATGTGTATAGGGATGTGGTATCTGTGGATGACGGATACTAGTCATACATGTTACCAGCTGATTATTTTTTTTAGCTTTTCTCTCTATTTTTCTTTTAAATTAGAAGATACTAACTCTGTCCATACTAAAGTCGATATTATGTATTCTACTATACTAATATTATAAAGAGGTAACGTTTCCAAGTTTGTATGTAGTAGGTAATAAACTACTCATCTGATTTCAAAAAATCTCTGGCTAATAGAAAGCTATGACGCTATCCATGAATGCTAAAGGCTATTTTTTTTAAATAGTACGTGCGTAAGAAAATTGACTGGGACGTCGTAGGCAAAAGAAAGTATATTATAAAATCTGAAAGTTTCTTTGTTTTTGTGTGAACGCGCCGCTAATCTCTGAAAGTACCGGTCAAATGCTTTAACATTGCCTACATGCTCAACATTGCGTACATTCTAAAAAGTTAAATTTTTGCCGCTGTGAAATGTTTTTTGCTGTGTATGGTAATACCATACACAGCAAAAGCAAGTCGGCTATCTATATGGCAAAAAACATTTCTCAGCGGCAATAATTTAACTTTTTAGAATGTAGTAAATGTTGAGCATGTAGGCAATGTTACAGCATTTGACGGTACTAGGCCAATGCTGAAAATTATTTTTCTAATAGAAAGTTACGTTATCCATGAGCGCTAAAACTAAGTATATTAAAAAAAAAGAGGGATCTGTAAGAATTCTCACGCGGTCGAAGTCGCAGGCATAAACTAGTCATATTATAATAGAACTGCTTACCAAAGTGTACAAAAAACAAAAAAAGTATGTCCGTGTGACGTGGGTCGTATAGGAATTCTGCTAAGTTAACTTCAAGGTATGTACCTATTGAATTAAACTTTTTATATCGTCATATCGTATTTCTATGATTAATGATTGCGCTTTGCACAACACAGCCTAGACCTAAATACCACTCACAATCGCTTATGCATTTAATTGTATATGCAGTTATATGCATCCTTGAAATAACACAAACATTTGATAGATTTTTGTTAGTGGCTAACTAAAAGCCGTATCGGTCTTGGTTAAGCACGGATGGGTGACCATCAATTTCATACCGTGCGTTGAATAGCACGTTAAGCCTTTGGTCATGTATGTCATTCGTAGAACTTTGATAGTCCATTCCGGAAGGCAGAAAGTCTGACAACCAGTCTTACCAAGGTGTATCGTGTAACCCAGTAAATAGGTTGTAGAGGTCAGATAGGCTATCAATCCATGTAAAACACTGATGCATCAGCCACATCCCGTTAAACTAGAAGCCAACCCTAAGATACTTGGGAAAAGGCAGTGATGATGACGTACAGTCACCAAAAGAGATAAGTATCCATGTCGTCGGAAATAGTTGAAGTTTACTTGGAAACCGATGGATGTTTTCGAATGATATTTAATTAAATCATTGAGCTGTTTATTCTCTATTAACTTTATTTAATTTTATTCAAAAACATCTACCGGTTTCTAAGTAAACTTCAACTATTTCTAACGACATGGATACTTATCTCTATTGGTGACTGTACTTATAGATTTTTGTGAAAACTATTCCATCCATGGTTTGACAATTGCCTGATTGTATTAAACTTTCGATCTTATTTGGTTACTAGGAAGGTAAGGTAAGTTACTTACACACTACTTAGTGTGTAAGTAAATAAATGAAGACAAGTATATCCACTTTAGTCATTACTTGTAGATATTAATCAAATTGTAAATTGGTGTATTAGATAAAACACTCGAGAGTAATAATAATATGTGTGTGTGTGTGTGTGTGTGTGTGTAATTGTTGGTCGTTGTTGTCAAAATGTAGTCATTTTCAACAGAAATAAACACAACATTCAATAGAACAACACAAATCTGAAGCTTTAAATAAAGTAAATAAAGTTTTTATGGACAATTAAAAATTTCATAAAATCGCTCAGTAATAAAGGGGGCCTTTATTACAGCCATGTAATTAATGTTTATTTAAAAATGTTGTAAGGAGTGTACTTCTTACAACATTTTTCAAACTTAGAAACCATCACACTAAACACTGCAAAAATTTAGTCAACCAAAAGTGTTAATTGGTGTACCTATTAGATAAGACACTCGAGCGTTAAAATAATGTCAGTACTTATCTACATTTACAACAGAAATTAACACAACACTAAATGGAATAACATTTACAAATCTCAAGCATTAAAGTTAACACAATTATTTATAGATAATTAAAGTTTTTGTAAAATGGCTCAGTAAATTAAGGGGCGTTAATTACTGGAGCCATTTAATGAAATATTAATTTTAAAATATTGTGAGGGGTTTATCAAACTTCGGCACCACCACCATCACTTAACACTGAAAAAGTTTGGTGAACCGGAATAAACTCATTCATATTCAAGCCACACACTTTTCGTTCAACCCACGTCAAAGTACCAAAACTACCCTAAGCAAGTTATTATCTATTTGAACTTCAATCTATTCCAAGTTGTCTATGTAATAAACACGTAGAATAGTTTCAAGAAATTATAAGTTATAATTAACCTAAACTGGAAAGTATGTACGAACAACAAAGTATTCAATTTAGAAAGCCTTTAACTTCCTTGAGTCCCGAAATAACTTTTAGTTTGGCACACTTTACAGCGACCTTGTTCTATGTAGTCACATATGGGTTCATATTCATATCTGGTTAACTTAGAAGAGAGATAATGGAAATGTATATACGAAAAGCCTTTTTTCTAACCGACTTCAAAAAAGGAGCAGTTTCTCAATTCGACTGTATTTTCATTTCATGTGTGTTCAGAACTTTTGACTGGGTAAACTGATTTCCTTGTGGTCCCATATAAATTTTATCGAAATTAATCCAGCGCTTTTTGTAAAAATCAACAAAACCCAAAAAAAAATACAGAGACGACGTTATACTTTCCTCAATCTTTTTTTTATTTTTATTATCAAATAGGCTTGCGTTTGGCCGCAATTGACCTGATCTTAAGTGATAATGCGGCCTAAGTTGGAACACGCTTGCCTAGGATGAACCGGTTCACTCGTGCCTTGAAAATACCCAGATTATACTTATCGGGGAACAGAGAGGCGGGCATCGAATTCCACAGTCTGGTAGTTCGCACAATAAATTTTGTTGTAATTTTGTAATTGAGAAAAGAAAAGACGTGTTTCATTAGGTCTGTTATTAATAGAAGTATAGGTAACCTAGTTACATAGAATGAGTAGAATTTTGAATACAGTCTATGGACAGTAATATACAGCCAGTATTATTCCAACACGCCCCCTTAATCAAAATTCTCACTAATAAATAACATATAAAAATGGACTCAAAATATACCAATTAAAAAATAAATATGAAAATGTATACTAAGTACTGAAGTAAACGTGTATTTACACTAAACCTAAGCCCAGTACACATCTATCATGTGCCACACGCTGCAATCGTTTAGTTAAGATGTCAGCGGGCATATCACTTGATTTGGTATATTGTAAGTTTACAGAATTATCACTAATCTTTTCTCTAATAAAGTGATAACTGGTATCTATATGTTTCGTCCTATGGTGGTGTACCGGATTTAAGGCCAAACACTGTGCACTCTGACTATCGGTACAAATAGGTACGGTATTAGGTAATAACTTTTGCCTTACCATAGGATCTGAAATTAATTCAGTGATAAACCTCCTTAAATAAATCGCTTCCTTCGTAGCTTCCGTTATTGCCATATACTCGGCTTCCGCTGAGGACAAAGCTACGGTTTGCTGCTTCCGCGAAGCCCATGATACCGGACTGCCTGCTAATTTGAAACAGTAACCAGTATAAGAACGGCGATCTATGTTACAGTTTGCCCAATCGGCATCGCAAAATCCTACAAGGGGCATACTTGATTTTTTAAAACAAATCGAGTAATCTAAAGTGCCTTTTAAATATTGTAAGACTCTCTTCGCGGCTAACCAGTGAGTCTTGTTGTAACGAGTATTGAACTGACTCAGGTAACTAGTCGCATATGCGATGTCTGGACGAGTATTAACACTCAGGAACATGAGGCAACCAATTAATTCTTGATAGGGATACGCTTCTAAATTGTGATCACTATCAATGCTGGTACTGACCTCCAGTTTTATTGAGCTTTCCTTGGACATTTCGTTCAATAATTTGGACTTTACCAGTTCAGTAGTAACGTTAACATTACTATTTTCGAGAGCCATTATCAATGGGTCATATCTCGACGTTAGACCTCCCAAAAGAATAGCAGCAATGGACGCATCATCTATTATTTTGTCTATATCCGCCAAATCTTGGGCAGTGGAAATAACAGCATTGATATACGACTCAATATTATTATCAAAGTCTTCAAGTCTCAATCTGTATAACTTCCGTTCTAAATGTAAACGCCGACCCATACCTTTGTCCTCATAAGCGTTCTGAAGAGCTTTCCATGCTTCTGCTGCCGTGGTTGCACTTCGCACATGCGTGATTGCAGATGATTCAAGGGTAAGACAAATTTTTGTTAGTGCCTTCTGATCGCTCCTCGCCTTTGTGACATTGGAAACGTTCATCCCTGTTGGGTAGCCACTGATCGCTTCCCACAACTCCTCATGCATAAGGTAATTACGCATTTTAAACTTCCACGTACTATACCCTTCTCTGTTATGCAGGGTGAATGTTGGGATTGAGGAACTACGCATACCTCGCTCATTTGTGTCTCCATTTGGGTTCGCCATCTCAGAAGAGTACACGAAGAACTATTTTGTTTCGTCCCCAAAAGAAAATCGCACAAATATCACTTCAACAAATTACTACGAAAACACGCATTACTTTTCTTGAATAAACAAATACTTGAGCTACACTCGTGCTGATAACGATTTGTTGTAATTTTGTATTTGAGAAAAGAAAAGACGTGTTTCATTAGGTCTGTTATTAATAGAAGTATAGGTAACCTAGTTACATAGAATGAGTAGAATTTTGAATACAGTCTATGGACAGTAATATACAGCCAGTATTATTACAACAAATTTTAATGTTGAGTCAAAGCGCTTGGTTCGAGACCGTGGAACTTCAACCATATAGCGGTGACGCTTCGCCGTATCTCTGCTCGTCCGTCGTCTTTAGAGTACTTTCAATCTCTGTCATTGAATGCCGAGTCAAAAATGTTGAAGGTGAAACCTCCACTACCGTCGGAGATACGGTGTCCGCCATGGCGTATAACGTGTTAAACAAAACTTTTGACTAGTATTTAATTAAAAAGGTGAATAGGTGGTTCATAGGTGCAGGAGAGCATCGTGAGTAAACCTGGACTTGAACAAGCGCGGTAATTAATGTCTTCTCTGCATCAGAAGATGCCTATGCCTTTGCCCTGTAGTGGGACTATAATAGGTGTCTTTATAATCCATACTAATTCATACTTCTATACTAATATTATAAATGCGAAAGTAACTCTATTTGTTACGTTTTTACGACGAAACGGCGGCATCGATTTTCATGAAATTTGACATGAAGATAGGTGGAACCCTGGGGAAGGACATAGGCTAGTTTTTAATCCGCGACTTTGTCTACATCCGCGATAACCGACCTCCACGCGGACGAAGTCGCGAGCAATAGCTAGTTTTGTTTTTGTGTACACGTCTTTTTGTTTTATTCGTTTTTGCAAATTTCTTATAATCTCAACACAATTATTACACTTAGACAAATAACTTATGCAGTAGCACAACATTTTGTTTCAATGCATTAAATTACACAAATTAATTGTAAAAATTATCCCCTTAACGTCTCTAATAAATTCCTACGTTTCGCTTCCCAAGCCGGGAACTGCAAATGGATCCTTTTAGCACACACCGTACGTAGATCCATATCTCTTTTATGGCCGTTTACGCAAAAATAAAAAGTACGCGCTGTATTTTTCAACGTTTAGCTTATAATTTTATATCTATCCGGGGGATACATGTCAAATATACGGACCCCGCAATATATTCTTGAACGTATATTTTAATACTTATCCTTTCTTGTAGATTTACAACACGAAATGTAGTTGTTAGTAGTTTACATTGCTTATTTATGGTACAGTAACTATGTTGTGGAGGTGATAAGCAGTCACTCCATGTACACCCTGGTATTTAGCTGCATCCGGTTAGATTGGAAGACTTTTTTGGGTCGGAACTGGATTAAATATTAAAATTATCTCTATTAATAGTAGAATTTTCGTATTCCGACTTACGAGCCTTAACGAACCGATCATTTTTGTGAATTAAGAAACCAATTAAAATTCGATTATCGCGTCTCGTTCCAAGTTCACCCTTCATAAAAAGCGGCATGAAATTAAATTACATGGTTATGGTTGCTTATTAAGTGGAAATAACTCATTACCGGTTACTTTAATGAAGATATTGTGGTAATGAGGTTTCGTATCGTCAGTTATCAAATCAAGTCGCTATTGGCTGAAGTGTTCGATGTGTTACGTGTCAAATTAGAAGGTAGGTACCGTTGGATGTCGAACTTTAACTAAGTTCGAGAGGTAATCCCTTCGGCGACACATCGTAAACGATACTTGGGACAACTGCTTCTCATATAGACTGTAAATTACATTATATAAAGTTACTCTTCTCTAAAAGACCCCGAATTTACATGAATTATTTCTTACAACATCTTGGGTAAACGAGATATGAACGCTTCTGAAAGTGTTAAGTGATTAAAATATACTAAATTGAGTTATTTGAAGGATGAGGAACATTGAGTTTCATTTGGTACCACTTTCGACAATAAATAATCAAGTAAGTGCTTGTCCCTGATATGAATCATGAAAAGTCCACTTAATCCAAAAAAATCTCTCTTTTATTAAAAGTTTACATAACTGTAAAAGGTCGCAGGTCCCACCTGGTAGGTAACATCAAAATGATACAGAATTATCCCCACTTACCCTTTCGCTTGAGCCTTTCATTAATCCTGAATTACAGTTTAGGAAGCTCGCTTAACTTGTAATCATAAATTTATTTAATTTCAGTGAATAACAGCGAGCTAAAATCAGTTGACGTATTCATAAAAACGGTTCTATGAGTAGAACCATAACCTTTAGTGCATCCATGAAACTTTTTAAAGGTGACCAGCCGTTATCATCGGAGATTGAAATATGGTGGTGAAGTCTCGTTATCACCATAAACTAGTTATGACGTACTTTTAACCCTGGCTTTACTACTCATATACACGTTATAGTTTAAATTACGGTTCAATCACGATGAGTGTAGGAGCTCGTTTTTATGGACTTAGAATTTATAACAGAATATTATTCAGACCTCTTCTCGTATAGGATTTGGAAATTCGAGCAGTTTATTAACATTACACGTGTCTACTTGACATTGCGTAGGTATTCTCCGCGATTATATATTAAGTTATTAACCAAGTCGCAGGTACTCCATTAGCTACTGAAATTACCTTAGCAGATAACATTCCAATGTGGTAAGATAAACCTACCTGACGAAGAATATATTGATATTGTACGAGGAGGACTCTGTGTGCAGTACGTCGGGTTGCGTGTGATTGTAATAGTGTCGCGCGTGTGAGACGGCCGCCACCGCGGCTAGTCGCTGCGAGCTGCCCATCGCCCAGCCGAGCGGGCTGCGCTGAGCGCTAGCAGCCCCCGCGCCCGCCACCAGCCACAAGCGGAGCCAGCGAGCCACCACCGCACCACGCGGAGCCGCCTACGCGACTGCCGCCACTAATTTTGTGCGTTCTTATTTCAAATTTTCTTTCAATTCTTATTTCTCTTTTTCTGGCTTTATTAGATTGCTTTCACCATAATTTTCTTTTCAACCAGTGTTCATTGAATTCGCAAGTATGGAATTATCAACTGGGCATATTTGTAAGAAATGAGTGGCCATGTGACATCTGTAACAATACGTGTACTTTGTAGTTCCATTGAATTTGTTTGCGTAACATAATGAAAACTGATAAGTGGTACCTAAGTTTTTAAAGTTGGTATTTTTACTACTACTAAGTGAAGAACAGTTTAAATGAATTTCAGTGTAGTACGTATCAGAAAATAGAACAACTCTCGACTATCCCTTTCATTAGTGAACTTACATTTTAGAAAAAGTTTTTTTTCTTCTGGAGTCTATCCTGCCATTCATATCCAACTTCGTAAATACTTAAATAAATAAACAAACATCGGTTTTATTAACTTTTGCCCGATGAATAGTTTATTTCCAAATTATATGTTGTAATGTTTGTAATTATTGTGTGATGAATCGTTAAATGTTTACGAACTACGTAGCGTGCAGCGTAGCACTTGGTCGTAGCAGTAATAGACAAACGAATAATAATGAAATTATTTAACGTATACATCGCGAATGATGAAGCTTTTTCTTCCTAGTAATTAGAAACATTTTTTTTTCTTTTTTATTATCTGTTATTATTGTTTCCATTCTTTTTATTGGTATTGAAACTATTTAATGATTACATTGATTTACTTACTAGTACTTTATATTTTAAGATTTGAATGATTCGAAACAGATATTATCATTAGTTGCAACTTTTAAAATTGTAAAGAATTAGGTAACCTACGTTTTACGACTTTAAATATACTAACATAATAGATTTCCAAACAATTCAGTTGCATAGAACACTGAACTATACCAAATCTGAAATCACACACTGGTCTAAACTTTCAAAATTGTATATTTATTTCTAGAATTCATTTATTTCAACAAATAAAGTGTGCATACGTAGGTAGACACGTACCTTACAAAACTCCTCAAACTCCCACTCACCCTCAACGTTATCAAAACTATGATTTATCAATAACACTGCAGTTTAGTTCACAATAATTGAGTTAAAACACAATATACATCGATCGCGTGATAAGTTTGTCTTGGGTGACACGACACGACGCAAGCCCCCGACGTTAGCCCGTCGAGTGAAGGGAGGCTTTACTGCCCGCCCCAGCCCCAACATTGGCCACATACTCGGCCAGCCAGCCAGTATGGCCCTAAACTTCCCCCAACTGTTATTATCGGTTTTCCAACTACATCGGTGTGCGTTTTGTTTGCAGTGAAAATAGCGATTTTGGTGCTGTACTACGTTAATTTTGTGTAATGTTCAACATAGATTGAAGAGTTTTATAGTTTCGTGACATCGTTCAGGTACTTTAACTCGCTTTATAAATTTGTATTTTAAGTCGATTTTTTTTACTTATTAATAGAGGTTTAAAGAGAATCGATGTTTACGATGTGCAGTGCGTAGATACTATTTTACGTCCTGAAATAGTTTGAAGTTTGATGTACAAGTAAACAAACAATTCTTATCATGTTCAACCTAACACGCACTAATATTATAAATGCGAAAGTAACTCTGTTTGCTAGCTCGTGACGGCAAATCGGTTCAATGAGAACCGATTTTAATGATGTTTTCGACTTTATCTGCTACCGTGTTAATGTCCGACATTCACGTGAACGCAGTTGCAGGCACAAGCTTGTCTTAAATAAAGTTAAACAATTACTTTTTCGCATAAATTTAGTTCCGTACGTCTTATTTAATTAACACTTTACAACCGTGACCGCTACACGTCGATAGCGATAACACATTACTGATTTTGTTAACTAAACATATAGTACCTACCTACCTACTTACTTTTTACATGTAAAAACAAAAACAATCCAAATGCCAATTACGGCCAACTTTGGGTCCAACATTAATGACATTAACGGACCAATATTGGGTCTTTCCCGTCACTCCCTCGGCCGTGTTCGTCCCATCACGCCGCCAACAGGTTCGTAGTAACTTCGTATATTTCATTTATTGCTGTTTGTTGCGCGATTTTACACCTTATGCTAAAGGTATTTCATTATAGAAGGCCACTCGTTGACATTTCAATTTTTTTTTTCGGGTTGCTTTTGCGCGGGAAGCGAAATGTCACGAACTTGAAATAATTATCATCGATCTGTTGCATCTGGACGTTATCTGAATTTAGAATATGATCTCAATTTTTAAATTATTGTTTTTTGTAATAGTTTTGTTAAAATTATAGAGCATATATATTATGTACAGACGCCAGCACATCAAGCCATACCAAGCTGTCAAATTTTCCCAATTGAATTTGTGGTTTTGCAATAAAGTTAAAAATGTAACAAATAAATTTGACAGATTGTTGTAGCTTGATGTGCTGGTCTCTGTACATTGTTATAAAATCGGTCAGAACAGTCTTGGTTCGCTTAACCTAGTTGATTCAATATTTTGAAACATTTGGTACTAACTACAAATTTAACCAGAAAACTTTATAAATATATAAATATAAAACTGTACGATTAGCAGCACTGAGCTGGCATGTCAACCGCGTTCATCTTTTTTAATGGAAATTATGTCGGATGTGGGTCAACGGTTGTCTTATCTGTGTGTACAAAATGTGTTCGAATGCCCCCCTATTCTATTTACAAAATTTCAGAGTTTAGTTATTTATTGTCCGAAAGAATAATTAGACTACGTTTTTATGGAGCGCTGTTAAATAATGTCTTTGTCATCTCCATTACGTCACTTCACCTAACTTACACCAAGTAATCTTTGTGTAAAAAATTCTCCGGATTCTTCATTCCTTCTATTTTACGTGAAAAAATTCGTAGGTATATTTGCTAAAATATAATTTATTTACATACCGCGGGGATTGATGAATGGATGTGCCTAAAATTTTTCACGTAACTCATTTTGCGGACGGCAATTTCTCGCGTGTACTAGGAGAGCACGAGTCCCAAGAGATGTAACTAGACCTTAGATCCACGCAAGCGAAATCATATACAAGTCCTACATATTATATTATGTACCTACGCCTCCATTTACATCTTCAAGTCTCGGTATAAAATACTTTGAAAAATCTTCGAAATCAATCAATGCATTTATGTTATTGCTGGACATAGCAAGAGGCCGCTTTTAAGTTTATTTTTTAAATATAATTATTGCTCTTGACCTCGATCTCGCTTAGTGATTCACAGAAGATGCTGTTCACTCTTGCTTTGAAGTTTCTCCAGGCCTCCAAATAAAATATTACCTACCTGCTCGAATTGCCTTGTAGTAACCTACATTACGTCTCCGGCCCTATGTCCTCTGAGCTCAATTTCGCTCCTGATTCTGCGCACTCAGAGTGCCAAGTTGCTAGCAACAATTTGAATGGAATAATTGTGATTTCCATTAACGTCACTAGACGACGGTATTTCCATTACATACTTATTGTTTTCAACGTAAACGTGATCTAACGCGT
This sequence comes from Charanyca ferruginea, assembly GCA_947361185.1. NCBI lineage: Eukaryota > Metazoa > Arthropoda > Insecta > Lepidoptera > Noctuidae > Charanyca > Charanyca ferruginea. Next base: position 20,245,224 of record OX376069.1, on the reverse strand, counting down.
TCCAATCGGTAGAAAAAATCGCACTAGACACTCTCTATGAATTTTCGTTCATTTCCATACCAAATGCTACGTTTAAATAAATCGGTTAAATCTACATCTAAAGTATGAAATAGTTGTTCATCACAATCCCTATTTTAGAGATTTAAATATACAAAAATAATGTCCTTGGTATCATATAACGAGCGGAATGTAATAATAACATTACCAAGGCAGTTACCCTATTCTTCTATCTGCAAACACAATAACATTATTCTCTGTATTCTAATGAACCGTCCTAAATATACCGTGGTAACATACCGCATCTATTCAGACGTCAGAAAGCTGGTCAGTCTTATGTTAATTGAAACGTGAAACCGCAACTCATTCATTAAATAAAACACAAAAGATAACTACGGGACACACATGCGTAGGTATAAAGATCATCGCTTAGGCCAAAGTAAAGATATCTATCTTTACTGTGCTTAGGCTATGCGCGCACTGCGAATTTTAATCGTTGAGAATAATAATCGTCAATCTGTGAACAACAGAAATGTTCTACAATCCGCGCACTGCGAAAATAAATCGTTTGCGATTTTCCCTTTATTTCAATCGATTTCAAATCGCAACGATTATAATTCGCAGTGCGCGCATAACCTTACTATAACAGCACCACTGGAGATCCGATCCAGCCTGTCCCTTTGCTGCCCTTTTCCAAGGGACGGACGCACTAAACCGAGGCCTGTACGCCACTACCCCACAGGGTGTGCCCTTACCGTGTAGTCGCTTAGTTTATAAGATTTTTGCCTTGGCTGGAGGCCTTAAATTCACTTTAAGGCACCACAGAAAACTCCGGTTGAGCAGCCGACAAACTCCATTTGTTTTTTATCGTGGGGAAATCCTCATGGCCTATCCACTGTCTGGCGAAGACAGGGGATGTGCCGGCCTCCTATCGGCTAAAACCACGGTGTTCCGTCGTGTATCTCACACCTACGTCGGGGCTCACGGGAACAGTACCACTCCGACACAGCAACGGCAAGACTGGAACCGCCACAAAAAATCCAACTGTTAAGAGCGCGTATTCGATTCGTGACGAAAACTTCATGTTTTTGCGTTTTGCCCAGAGCAATATCGTAATTATATGAGCAGATTATTTAAAGACAATTTACAGTTTTAGAAAGATTAAGTCTGGATTTAGGGAACTACAGAGTAAAAGTATAATTTTTAATTATGGTTTTTTAAAGCGAAGACAATCCTTTCATAGCGTTTTACGAAAATAGACGTCAGAGTTAACTTTCAGGATGAATACAACCATTACAGTATGCCAAAATATTATGTTTTATGCATTTTTCCAACAGGATATACAGTCCTAAAGCCTACTACAGAGCCAAAATTACGAAAATATTACTATTATGTATTAAAAAACAATGTTGAAAAAGTACAAAATCGGTTCGCTTTGTCAATTTTTTTTCACCAGCATTTAAATAAAAACATGACTGATGTATTTATTTTATGAAAATAAAGGTTATGCTTAATTTACAGAATATTTTTCAGTCCGTTATACGAACTCAATTATTTTAGACAATTATTTTAAGAAGCACTGTAAAACATCGCGCGCTGTCGTTCGCCGATCAATTTCAATGATTCGTGCTTATTTCGTGCGTATTTTTTTTTCTGATGCACACAAACAGACTATTGTGTTGTACTAGTGTGTGTCAATGCAGCTACGCCGCTCTAGCAATCGTTTAGATTTTGAGTTGCGCTAAATCGAATACGCGCCCTTAAGTTACCAGCGCAAAGTCCGCGAACCTAAATGTTTTATCTTGTCATTATAAAATTTACTTTTACCTTTTGACAGCCACGTCAAAGAAGTAAAAACTTGGTCTCGGCGCCAACCTACGAATTACTACTCTATGGAATTACGTATAGAAGTCTGTCATGTAGTCATGACCGTGGCGTGTTGGGCACATTTTGGTTTGTCATCTACACATGACTTCGGCGGTCATAAGGTTAATGCACACAATTTAAGAGGGTCCTTCCCGGTTCGCGTATCGTCAACACAAACATGATTGAAAAAAATATTGTTTCATCCAACGCAATGTTTGGTAACAAACGCGTGAGCGAGAACGCGATAACATCGAACGTAAATTGGCGCGCGAACATTTCACCAAACATGCTCCGCGAAATAAAGTTTGTGTAAAAAAGCTGATTTTCAGACGTCTTTACTGAATTTGTTTCTCCAAAAAGTTTTCTTTTGTTAAATGGAAATCTAGATATAAGCAACAAGACACCTTTATGTTCGAAATATCTGGAGGAAAATTCTTTATAACGTAAGAGCGTTTGTATGGGATTTATGACGGGTTGGCGGCTCTGAATGGTAAATTATTTGTAGGTGCGGTGACGTTTCAGTGAGCGACCTTTATCCTTCGGAATGACGTGTGCTATCACTTTGATTTAAAGCCCTAATAAGTGACTTTAACAGAATTTAAATTGACCATCACGTCAACATGAATCGTATAAGTGATTTGAAAGAAATATATGTTAAACTAGAACATTCTCTTAATCATTTAGTATGTGAATATTTTTGATAAATAGTTTAATTAACTCATGAAATTGTGTTTGACACGAACAAAACATTGATAAATTGATAATCACACAAAATTTACCAGATTTATTTTAACGAAACTTTTAGCATCTTACAAACAATTTAACTATGTATCTTTTAGTATACAGCTTTTTTCATAGTAAAAGACCTTCCTTTTACTTTTTTGACTAAATTTTTAGAGTTGGGCAGCACATACGATTCCCTGGTCGCTCAAGGTCGCTAGCGTATATCGGCGCCAGGGTAGCCCGCGAAATTCAAATACTCCTACGTTTATTGCAATTTTTCAGCCTAATACCTATACCCTGTTCACAATAAGATTAGACATAAACATAAACCTTTTTTTACAGTCCCTTCAACCGATTTTGACTTCTATTCCGTAGGCTTAAGGATGACATTAAAGGCAAAAAAGTGGTTACAATAACAACTGTTTACTGCAGTTGCCATTTGTCATGCTACCAACGCAATATGAGTAAAAATCGGTTGAACGGACTATAAAAAAGGTTTCTGTAAATGTCTAATCTTATTGTGAACAAGGTATAGTTGTACGGTAATAAAAAAATATTCGCATGAGTAACAAATATGCATCTACAGAATTAGAACATTAAAATTATCAACATACTCGTTGCTCTCCAGCATAATCCGTAAATGTACCTCTTTAATGAAAATATGACGTTTACGAGTTATGTCAACTTGTAAAGGTATGTTGGTGATTTTAATTATTATAAATTCTGTAAATGCATATTTGTTACTCCCCTAACTTAATACTGAGCTGTAAATTACAAAAAAAAAATATTTCGCGGGCTAGTCTGGTACAGACAGCGTCATCAACTGCTAATCCCCTTTCCGAAGAAATTTTAATGCGTGGGGGGTAAGCAGTTGATGACGCTGTCTGTACATGCCGCTTCAAATACAAATTTTATTTAATTGCCAGAATGTAGGTGTACATAGTATGATCTTAAAGTATTCTTACAACCCATTTACATTCTACCATTACCCTTCCCTTTCCTTTACTTTTGATATACGTGGCGTGGAGTGCTTCTTTTTTTTCTAGTCCGTGTGCGAAAATAAATCATTAAACAAAGAGAAATAAGAAAAAACTGTTGTTAAAGGTTAAATTGTACGTGAATCATATTGTGTTAATGTTCTGTTTTAATCTCTCGTTTGCATACAATTTGCAGCACCAGCTTTGTGTATAACTAATGCATTGTAATAAGATGCAAACTGAAATAAGAATAATGCAATCACTGAACCGTTTCTACACAAAACACATTATATCGATAATATACCGGTGGAGAACGAATCGATTTGGCATGCTAAGTTTACTTAACTCGTGAAAGAAAAATAAAACTAGTAAAGGAAATAAATGATGGAATATGCTGTAACTTTCTACTCGATTCCTTTATAGAAGTTTTTATGTCGCTTCTGAACAATGAGGGTCTATTTCTCAACACTGACTCTTTGTATAGCCAAAATTCCAACTAAACTCATCTATGACGTCATCTGTCATGTTCTAGGTCTATGCCCTTATTGCACACAATGAAGAGTGAAGAAGACTCAATGGAATTTTTACACTCCTTTGGAAACCTAAAACCAGAAAAAAAATATTGTTCGGTCAAACAGTGTGGAACTGTGTCCCTGTCTTCATCATCTCATAGTAATCTATAATCCATACTACGTGCTAATATTATAAATGCGAAACTAACTATATCATAAAGTGATTATATCATGTTTGGTGTTTAGTCTAATGTAAGGTCTGAGAGTTAGAAGTGATAAGTTATACCCCAAAATAATATAAATCCAGACTATTATTAATATTATAAATGCGAAAGTAACTGTAAGGTACACTTTCACGATGAAACGGCTGAACCAATTTTAGCTATTTTTATTATGAAAATAGCTTGAACCTTGGGGAAGGACATAGGCTATTTTTTAATCCCCGACTTCGTCTGCATCCGCGATAACCGACATTCACACGGACGATGTCGCGGGCAAAAGCTAGTAATGAATAAAGTATTTTAACAGTCGCTACTGTATTTTTAAAATAACTAACTTTTGCTCGCGACTTCGTCTGCGTGATTTTTTCTTGCGGGTCTCTAATATTTTTGATCATCAATTATAGCACTCATAACGTAGCTTCTATTAGCGAAGCAGCAAAGAATTTTAAGAATCAAACCAGTGGTTCTGAATATTAGGGTGTTCAAACAAAAACAAACTATTCAGGGTTATAATATTAGTGTAGAAATATCTGGGCGACCGAGGTTTATTATTATTATTTACTGTTTGATTCAGATTACAATGATCCATAAATGTTAGTATGCCCCTTATGAACTATGTTAGTACATTAATTCCATTAAATAAAATAATAAAAATCAACATCATTTATCGAAATGTTATCGCCTTTCTGCGCACATTTACACATTCTTACGATAAAATAATAAAAAAGGTAGTGCGCTCTTTTAAATGTCACAATTTCACAACCTACATAGCTGTATATCAGTTCAATAATGTTTTCCTTGATTGTGTTGGTTTATAGTAGACCTTCTTTAATCCATTTATTTATTGTCGTAGGGAAGGCCGCACCCTTGTAATGTTTTATATTACGACAGAGGGAACACAAAGGCTTGGCAGTGAAGTGACTATATAAATCTCGTATTACCCTCAATCGGCGGCGAGATAATGTAATGACAGGTTTATAACTGGTAGGTTTTGGCATTTTGTCTATAACATGTTTAAACAAACTATTTTGGGCCTATCTTATATTTTGTCCAACTATTACTTTTGTGGCGCGGACATCAGATACAGTTTTGAATTTGGGGTACCTTAATCAGTTATTTAGTTCAAAAATTAGAACCGTGATATTATTTAAAACACCATTTAGTTAATCTAATGCAGGGCCACACACCGCACTCGTAACGGTATACTTGCGCAAATTTTTATTTGCACAAATATGCATTATAAATTATTAACGTAAATATCTTTACTGTGGTACCACAGTGCTACGCTGACTTGTGCAAGTGTAAACTTGCGCAATTAGTCTGTAACGTGTGTGGCTGCCATTATTTGTTGACGAGCCCAGCTTCTTCTATGAGTTTTAATGGGTAGATGTCAGAGAAATTAACCTAATTAACTTGCCATACCTTTTGATCGCATAAAGATCCAACAGACGCCAGACATGATGTTTGCGGAATTCACGTAAACATGGTTTCATTAACCGTAGTTGATGACGCCATTAATAAAAAAGTCTATTGTTAGCCCATTCCAACCTTTGACACAGTTCTGACTCGTTACTTAGGCTAATAAGTAATATAAATGTAGGAAATATCAGTTTGGTGGAAAAAATACAATAGTCTATTATTGTATACATATGTATGTGGTTCATATAATGCATGTCAACGACACAGGGCGACGACACCGTGCGTCACGCAAGCCAATTTGCTTAGGTTCATTCAGGGCTGTCAGGCATAGAGATAATACATAATAACATAGGCTTACTAAAGGACTTTGTCATACAAAAAAGAAAATTGCGAATAGCAGCGACGACATCTCGGATACTCAGCCAAGAAGCACTAGAGGTCGTCGTTATTTTAGTATAGCATGTAGGTACAGAGGCATCAAGCTGCAACAATCTGTCTTTGTTTGATAGATTTTCAACTTAATTACAAAATTGTAAAATTCATATTCATTTGGGAAAATTTGATAGTTTGGGATGGCTTGACGTGCTGGCGTACACCGTAATATCATTTCAGGTGCCGATAGTAGGTACACAGTCTATATAATAGATAGAATATTTATTTTTGAATTTGTTTAGTAGTCAGTCAGTTATAGCAATTAGCTACCAAAAGATCTCATGCATTTATGCAAAGGTGGGTCGTACCTATTACTCAATAAAATCCAAAATAAAATATTATAGTTTCTCCTCTATCTTGATTTACTCAAATTACTATACTTACTTAATTATTCGCGTGCCACTCAATTCATTTCGTAGCATTGTAGCGTCATACAAACAAACAGATATATAAATTCTCGATTCCGGCATTTCGGCCAGGTAATTTTTTCTTACGGATCCCAATAATTTTTCATAATAAAATATAGCCTCAATGATAACGTAGCTTCCTAATAGGGCTCTTACACACGAGCGGCATGTTGCCAACGGCAGTGGTAACTGCAGCCGTCGACGCGTCAGCGGCTGCCGTCGACGCGTCAGCGGCTGCCGTCGACATGCCAACTTCAAACGACGACGACGACGATAACGTGTGTAAGAGCCCTTAGCGATAGAATTTTCAGAATCGGACCAGCAGTTCCGAAGACTAGCGCGTTTAAAAAAAAACAAACTCTTCAGCTAAACATTTGTGTGATGAGCACTTGTGTTTGCCTTGTGTCTGGGTGTTGTTTATCTATATATGTATGTATTTACAAAAAAAAAGTATTTGTGTATGTATATCAGCTGTCTGACACCCATAGTACAGGGTCTCCCTAGTTTGGGGTCAGATGGCCGTGTGTGAAAATGTCCCCACATATATTATTATTATTATTAGCTATATCATTTTAGTATATGAGATAGACATTCTCATTCATAACACAGGTTGTAACAGCCCTATGATAGCGGATTCATTACACATTCACGAGTTTATCACAGATCTAACACAACTTGTCGTTCACAATGCTACAGAACGAACGCCTAATAACCTCAAATGGATGATAATAATTAGATATACTTACTCCATTTACACTCACGATTGGATTCGCTAGTATATTTGAAGGCGTGATTCGAAACTTGATTATTCAATTTGTAAATTAATTATTAACATCAAACGAATATGGTATACTAGCGACCTACCAGAGCTAGATCAAACTATACGTATAAACCTTTCTCTTGAACCACTCTATCTTTTGATGAAAACGCATTAAAATCCGTTGCGAATTTTAAAATATCTAAGCGTACAGACAGCGGGAGCTACTTTGTTTTATACTAAAGTTATGAGCGATTGGCTGCTGCAATGCGTCTCGCGGATTCAATTCCTACACGGAACAACTACCTGTGTACCAAACTCACATGAGTTTATACTCGTATATTTGTGTCAATCTTCACGCTCCGCTATCCCACGCTCTCCGCACCCACGATACGGGAGCAGTTCCTGGTGGGGCAACGTTTAAAAATAAATCCATACTTTATTATTTATTTTTATTATCCATACTAATATTATAAATGCGAAAGTAACTCTGTATGTTACGCTTTAACGATGAAACGGCTGAACCAACCGGCTGAAATTTGGTATGAAAATAGCTTAAAACCTGGGGAAGGACATACCTAGGCTACTTTTTAATCCGCGACTTCGTCTGCATCCGGACGAAGCCGCGGGTAAAACTAGTAAATAATAAATATGGTGTATGCAAGAAGCATCATCATCATCCACAACCCGACTTCACCCACAACCCGACTTCACCCACTGTTGTATAGGACTCTCTTTGTATACAATGTGTCAATCTCCACGCTCTTGTGCCAGTGTCATCCAGGTTCTACCCGCGATGGTAACAATGTCGTCTGCCTATCTCACCGCCAGTCGGATAACACGGCTTCCTGTTCTTAAACGCCACTCTGTCACAGACTTACTTCATCTGTCATCCTTATCACCACCCTAAAATATAGGAAATATTATACATCGACCTGGTACTTGAAATTACCTGTATCTAAGTCGCTTAAAAGACACTACAGATTCGCATAATTAAACCTTGCACATACTTTTAATACCACCCGTAGGGATCCGGCGTCATTTCCAATCCGACCGAATGTAAATGACGCCGATGCGATTACTCTCTGTCAGGATTTAAGTAATCCATCGGCCATCCTCTTCAACTCTCTAAAATATAGTAAAACATACAATGACATCGAATATGCCTAAACCTATAACAATAAATACACCTGCTACTTGCCGCCATCATCATACGACCTATAAAAAAACTACAGATCCGCATCAAAACACCAAACAGCTGGTGGTTCGTACACCACAATACACCTTGCACATACACGGAATGTTGAATTCTCTATTGAACTCTTCACAATAATATAGCTTCTTTCCTAATTCGAAATATAAATATTGAATACTAGCGGGCCTGGCAGACGTTGTCCTGCAACCCGACTATAGCGCCACCTGCCGGGTCCAATTGTGAATCTAAACCATTCTCGAATCCACTGGAACACACACAAACAAATTCAGCAAAATCGATCCAGCCGTTTAGGAGGAGTTCACTTTCATACACACGCACAGAAGATTTTTATATATAAGATTATGATGACCGTTTTCATCTTTTTCTTATATTCAGATGACAACTAAATCATTGATCAAAGTTGTATCACAAACTATGTACTCTTAGAGGCTTAGAGCATATAAAATGATTTCACTAGTACCTACAGGGTTAACCTTCTTGCTTATATCTATGGGCCCCATAGATATATGTAAACTTCTTATACTGTTAACCCCATAGTATGGGGTTAACAGTAACCCCAGTCTTAAGGCGAAAAACCATCAGATGATCTGATGTTCAGTTGCGATAACTAACTCGTATGCACATTTGAAACAACACTGTAGGACAGTGCATTTGCATTGCAGTGCAAACTAATCTCCATAACATTAAGCATGTTTTCGGCAATCTAACAAAAAATAATGATGCCAGCATCAAAAGCTTCTTTATCCCTTAGATAGAAAGATTTTTGTTAAACTTCAAAGCTTTCTATATGGCCTGAAATAACTCAGAAATGCCGGAAGGCCGGTAATAGGACCCTTAACGAGACGACACGATAAAAAGGGGTGGAAGTAGAAGTACATACACCACTGGTTTATTCAAAACTTTCTGTAACATAGCCTACAACAGAGATGAAGGAAATATGAAGACAGCAGATGACAGGCTATTTACAGGTCCCATTTCTCATAGGTTTAAAAAGGAAATATCTTTTACATTACGATGACAGATATTGGCATGAAGTCATCATCTGCCTAGCTTTTCCCAACTATGTTGAGGTCGGCTTTCAGTCTAATTGAATGCAGCTGAATACCAGTACTTTACATGGAGGGACTGTCTACCGGACCTCCATAACACGGATAGGTAACACGATACCCCTTGGTAACACTGGTTACGACTTACGACTGCCTAAGATCTACGAATGACAGCCGGGACGCGCAACGGCTTTACGTGCTTTCCGAGGCCCATCCTCAGACCGACCGCGGCAAGTGTAGCTGAACCTTTGAACTTTGAGCTCCTCGGAGAGAAGGAGAGAATTGGCATGAAGTAAAAATACAAAAAAATTGGTCAGTTGCCTAACTCCTCGAAAAGCTTTATTTAGATAAAAACATCTTGATCTGATCCTCAATCCTACTTTGCCATTTACGTTTAAGCATGGCCACGTAGCTTTCAATGTATATTACTTTTTGCACGTGTCTCCATTAAACTCGTAACTTGTGTGTTTTACGTGTAATCTCCTGGACAGGACAAGCCACAACTTTGCTTTTTTACCGACAAAGAACCGAACAGTCTGGTCTATTGCATTGTAAATTGTGTAGTGTATTAGATTCATGCTGCACATATAGAAAAATGCCTTTTTGAATCGGGTAACATAAAATCAATTTGGTAACAATAAATTAAATTATTATAAAAAACTAGCTGAGCTTAAGTTTCACTTATGTGAGCCGAAATGTAACCTAAAGATCTGAGTATTAATCACTATGTCATGGTAATTCTACAAGTGAACCTTGGTTTAATAGTTGCAAAGCGCGACTGCTGAAATTAGTCAAAGTGGGATTTTTCTGGAATTTGTTTGTAAACGCTTAAACTCTACATCTGTGCCTGGTTAACAAATAACAATTGGATAGCCAAAGGAGGCCCTAATGGTGTAACTGGTGAAAATATTATGGTATGATGTCAAAATTCACCTAATTTTCAATTGTTTCTTGTTCAAATAATTGAATCAGTTGAATGCAACTAAACAGAATAGCGAACGTATGACGTAGCAGTAGTAATAAAGTCTTGGCACTTGATCGATTTCATTGAATTATAAAAGAGCTGTCTATGAAGCCCGTTGGGCCACGTTCTTCTGACGTCGCGACTGGTGACCCGCCGTAACACGCGATTGGCGGAAACAAACTGCCTTGCCCCCATGCATGTTAATAATTATCACAATTCCTATTATAGACAAATGCTTTTCAAATTATTTTTACTCGACTCGTTGATTAACAGTGGATTGATAGATCTGGATTGATAGGTTATCTCAGGTTCTTTTGCGTAGAATTAAAGATTAAGCCAAAGATCTAAATTAGATGTTTGGCTTAAATCAGGGCAAATAACTTACAAACTGAGCGACTACACGCTAAGGGCATCCCCTGTGGGGTACAAGCTTCGGCTTAGGGCGTCGCTGGGGGAGGACAGCAAAGTCTGTCCCTTTGCTGTTTCGCTGGATCGGATTTCTATTGATTAAGGACGAATGTAAAGCTACAGGCTCAGCGGCGCGGGCTGGCACGATACAAGAGTCGGAGAACATTTTCATCCTCACAAACTTTCGCGTTTATAATAGCAGTAGGAAGCACCGAAAAGCGTGGCATTATAGTGACAGTAGAAGGGGATTTTTTCTGTATTGGGACCCTACAGGGCTAAATAGGACACATACTTTGTCTTCGTAGTGTTGTACAGACAGCGTCATCAAATGCTTACCCCCTATCCGAAGAAATTTCATATTTAATTATTTTATATTTAAGTAGATATTGTAGGTACAGACCTACAATATCTACTTATGAGGCTCCACAACCGCATCAGACAACTTAGAAATGCCTAGTGTCATTGACTGTAATTCTCTTGGTTAATAAACTTAATTTCACTTCATTATAATTTGAGTATATTGTCAAACTTGTATTCCCTATCTGTCAGGGGCTTAAAGCAACCGTTTGAATATATTGAGTGGGAACACAGGTGGTGGTTCCCTAGAGAGGTGCCAGGCTGGGCTCCCTGCGTCATGGCTAGACTGAGGCAATTATAAATAAACTAGCCACAATAACGTGGCTACGCAGCGACGATGCTTCTATACCTTTCTGTTTCACACAATCAAGCTTATTTTTAATCCCTTCGACTATTGTACATAGGCATACTGAACGTTTCTGGATTCTGATAAATAAGACTAGATACAAGACTTACTTTATTGTTTTTCAAAGTATATTCCGTCGCAATTCATGCATTTTTGCATTCGCTGAAGCTACTGTACAAAGCAGTTGGACCAGTCTTCCTTAGGGATATTTCAACTTTATATCTATACCTTTAACCTTTGATTATATATAATGTCTAGATGGAGCGTCAAGTGCACGCAAACGTGTCAAAAAGTGTCAGCCAACTATTGGCTGACAAGTGCTTATATAATCAAAGCCCAAATGCTGTATGTAATGTATAATAATAATAATAAATGATTAATATATGTATAATAATATTAATTTATGTATAATTATATACATAATTGCTTATATAATCATTATTTACGCACACAGAGACGTAGATGCACAGTGTAAAACGACGCCTGCACGCACACTTACTTGAAATTGTTGACTCGTTTTCTTTGTTATGATTGTAGGGCGACGCTCCATCTAGACATTATATAATCAAAGCTTTTAACTTATATTTTTATTCGCCGCCTATAGGTGCCGATGCCGATAATGGGCGCCGGGGCCTTAAGAGGAAATACCACGGGCTAGAGAATTGAAAATTAGGTATTTGTAAAATCTATTGCTGTCGCGCGATGCCCGAACACGAACCGCAGAGCGCGATAGAGGCAACTGCAGCTTTGACCGAAAATACCTATTAAAAGTACACAAAATCAATAATTCGTAGTCCCCTGATTTCTTCTCCAAAACTTAACCGATTTAACTGCTTTTTTCATTAAAAAATAAAGAAAGGCTTTTGCCGTGTTCCTATGTTTTCTATTTTTTATATAATCAAGTCAAATTTGTTTTCTGAATGTTTGAACACAGCGGAAAATCATGCCAATTTATTAGGTTTTTGAATATTCATCTTCTCTTCTCTTTTAATAATAAATTTATGAGAAAAAAGAAAACCTAGGGACATGCCAATAATAGCCATGGATATTTAAAAAAAAAAATTGATCTACTTAACTGGCATTATCCAGGGAGGAAACAGGGGACTAAGTTTGTTTCCTCTTAAGAGTCTGTAAACGCACCTTCACGTACCTCGTCATGGAAATGATACACAGAGCTGCGACTTGGTGCTTCATCACTAAATGCCAATTAAAGTCTCTGGCAACTCTCTTGGTGACTTAAGCCACAACGAAAATCATATAAAATCATTGAACGAAAATATTCAAGAATTAAATTAATTTTGATAGAACGACACAATTTTCGAAAGGACTGCACAATGAAAAAACAAATGACAGTGTCGCCAATTAAAAAGTAATATGTTTCCAAAGAGTTTCATTTTCGGATTCCATAACTGTTTTTTCATTATTTTATTGTAAGTGACCAGATCCGCGATCCGGAAACTTTCAGTATGCCCCACAATGATGCGTTACCCGCGCTCAATAATGGCAATATTCAAGCAAGGCAATTGCCGGGGTTTCACTTAGTCACGTACCACCCAGTGTCGCGGCTATACGTCAGTATCGCTCGTAATTCACACATAACTGACGTAACAAAATTTGTATGTTTATCTTTTTCTAACAGGTGTACGCTGTATGCTTATGTCCTTTTCTTTGCACTGTATAACTGGTATGTAGATATAAAGTTTTGCGCCGTTTTAAAGAACACTAATGTTCGTGTATGACGCGTCTATTTATAATACGTCATTGATGCCCCACGTATGTTTTGCAGATTTAAAAACCTGCCGAATACAATACACTGGCATACATTTTATAGTCTTACGTCACTTCTACATCGTCATGAAACTTACCTTTCTGCCTCTACTCTACCGTTGCATACTTAATGTACCTACGCCTGGTAAGTTTCTCACGAAAACCTATGAATACCCCATTATAATAGGGAATGAAAAGGGGTTGATGTATTCATGGAAAGTTTAACTTAAAAGAGTCTTCAGGCCCCCAGTTCCCAAAAAATAGCAAGTAACACACACTTTTACGGGAACTTTAAATATTTAGAAGGCAAAATGCTTGTCAGGTTTTCAAATATTACAAGCACCTGCCTAATTTTTAACTGACTAATTATGATTGAATAAAAGAACGCCCTACCCTACCCAATGAAACGAAAATAGCAGAGTTCACGAACAAACATAATAATGTCCATTCTGTATATAATTTCGTACAGATTATTTCCCTATTACAGGAAATTGAATTAAGTGCTGCAAACGCAAATCAGACGGTGCACACAATGATCCTTATTACGATTAAATAAGGTTGATGTTTTGTTGCACAGTTGATACTTGTAAGTTGGGAGAGCGGACCCGTTGCGGCCCGGGGTCAGTGAATTCGGATATCAAATATGCAACTTCGTAGACTCTCCCAAACCACTTATACCAATTGCAAATGTTGAAAATTTTGTGAAAGTTGTAATAGTTGGAGTAATATGTTCTGAACAATATAATATGCAATCATCATGTCGTGACAGCGAACCGTATGAAAAGTTTAATCAAATAGTTTTCTATAGCATTGCACCTATAGAATTCTGCAAGCAAAGACTGCTTCTGCTTCTTGCTTGCATTCATAAATTGATTACTTGCTTATCTTGCTTGCTGCATGTTCCAGCTAATACTAACATAGTTTTGTAATTGTATTGTAAGTTATATTGTTACAACTTACAAAATTGTATCTGCTTATGGAATTTATAGCCTTCTTGGAAGCTATATATTTGAGCCGTTTGGGATGGAAACTCTAGGACCATGGGGTCCGAGTGCCCATATTGTTTTTCGTGACATCGCCAAGCGGCTGGTCGACTCCTCACGTGACCCGAAGGCTGGTCTATTCTTGGGTCAAAGAATCAGCATTGCCATACAACGTGGCAATGCTGCCAACCTATTGGGCACGTGTCCCGTTGACAGTTATGTGGACGAGTTTTTTGATGTCCTTTGAGCTCCTCTGCATTTTTCTTAGAATTGTATATAATATTATTGTTTAGATTTTTAAGATTTATTAAATAATTGATGGTTGAATTTTGTCAATAAAATAATCGAAGTTCTGAAATGAATGAATTGTCATATTTAATTATTATTAAGTTGTCTTAAGTGGCTCGTGGCTAAGTAAAAGCTATACGGATCGATCGGACAAGGTTAAGCTACGCTTGCTGCGGTCGGCCCTTGAATGGTTAACTATCCATACGTACAGCTGTTGGTCCCGGCTGTCATTCGTAGATCTTTGGCAGTCGTTATGAGTAGTCAGAAACCAGACAAGTCTGACAACCAGTCTTACCAAGGAGTATCGTTTTCCTCAGTAACTGGTTTATGGAGGTCAGATAGGCAGTCGCTCCATGAAAACACTGGTATTCAGCTGCGTCCAGTTAGACTGGAAGCCGACCCCAACCAACATACATAGTGAGGAAAAGGCTAGGCAGGAGGAAAAGGGTAGGACACAAATTGGGTACAAATTGGGGGTTGTACTTGGGTACAACCCCCAATTTGTGGAAGTCCACGTTACCCATATCCCAATATATGGGATATGAGTGCGGGTAAAGTGGATTATTATTATCTTGTAACTGTATTTATTTTAGTTTAAATTCTCATTTTCACGTAACACGTAACGCACAGCTCGGGATGCCGACATACAATTTCGTATAAGGAGTTCCTTGGATAAATAACATAAAACATGAGATTATATAATAAAATATGCGTAATTGGCATTTTGGATGCTTAGGATAAACTTTAGTGTTCTAGCTGGAGTTATGGCCCACAGAAAGTGTCTACCAATAATCTTTGATTAACGATGACTAACTGTCTTGCTCGTTCTTCTCCATAGAGACCTACCTACGTTCTGGAACGAGCAACTAGCTTCAACTCTCTGACTAACTGACCGACTCCTTGACAATTCAAAAATGCCTGTAAATGGTTTATTTATTATTTTCAGCCTATATATTGTCCCACTGCAGGGCCCAATCCCTCCTGTAAGCGTCAAGCTCATCCCGCCATCTTCGCCTAGGTCTACCTCGATGTCGCTGGACGTTTTCTGGGTTAAAAATGAAATGGTTTAATTGAAATAAATGCTTTGACTTTGACTTTAACAATAATTATCCTGTAAAACATATATGAAACCCATATCTAGCTATTCACACTTTTAATCGTACGAATGTCAGTACGTAAAGTACAGTTTTGGTACCGTACCTGAAAAAGGACCTAGCATTCGGTGTAGCTGTGTTAACTACGTAAAACTCTATTATATAACTTTCTCACGTCGATAATAGACCATGTGGCAGTCACCAGAGCGAAAGAAACGCCTCTTGTACCACAGAGTGAAATTATCCACAGCAAAGTGTTGTATAATGACGTAAAGTACCGTGATACTACGTTTAACGTTACACATTAGTTTCTAACGTACTACTGTGTGGAATAATGGGAGAGTACAAGTGGGCACGAGCGCGCTGACATTAAGCCGGTCATACACGGGCAGCTAGAAGTAGTCAGAATCGACTGCTTAAAGGCTGCGGCTGCTTAGTGAACGCACGCAACGCACAGCCTACACCCCAGGATATATAAAAATCCGTTCAGTACTTTTACAGTACAAACATTGGTCCTTAACTTAGTCGTTATACAGCATGCGGGGAGTTGTTGAATGCGGGATATTGACTAATGAAAGTAGGCTATCTATATCTCGGTCGATACAGGGCATTCGGGTATTTCCCACACGCGGCCTAACAACCAATGAAATTCATCAGCTGGTGTAAAGCAAGCGTGGTGCAGGAACTCGGTTCACGAGTTTGCTGAGGTACCTACGTCTGCTCAGTATAACAAATATACGGTGAAGAATATCAAACAATCCGCATGCGAGCCCTATTGACTAATGAAAACGGTTATCGGATGCTGGCCCTATGGCCATGCTTAAACAGAAATCTCTCGTAGCCCGCATGCGGGCCCTATCGAATAATGAAAATTAGCCTAAATTGAGGCCTGCGCCCCAGCCGCGCTCGATTTATGTTCGTCGAGTTGGTTCGTACTTTAATTTATAATATATAGGGATAGTGATGCTGATTATTTTGAACTCCGTTCCCTACGAGTATTACTTTTTGGATTGACACAGTTGAATGTAGCCACAGAAATCTTAATAATAAGGCAATATTATTAAGATTTCTGTGAATGTAGCTATTCACTTCAATTCAGAAAAAAAGTATAAACTTCAAACCAATAAATGTGGAACAGCAAGTAGCAATAGTAAAAAATGCAATCAGTCACGTATACGGTATACGTATAAAATGGCATGTATGTACCTGTACCGAATCGGGACGTATCAATCTCCGCAACATTGAGGAAGCCATACAATTATGGAGCGGATGTGCAACCAACTAATGTGCTCCTGAATATAAACTCTGAGGCCCGTTTTTCCGTTGGCCTCCACTCACAAACTATTCAATTCAAAACTACTACCTGATTTTAGTTTAGGTAGAAAATAGACCAGCTGTTGTATTTCAGGGCAGTTATTTCTGAAATAGCACTCGTATAGGTAAGAGTACTAAACTTCATTTCTTTCGGAATTTTGATACAGCTTAGTTCTAGTTCACTTTAAGTTTACATCACTTCACATTAACAGCAGTAATTTTAATAGACACGGCGAAAAGAAAACTCACCTCTCTACCAAAATTAAAAATGGAATGTCGACTATATGGAAATATGTTTATCTCTTTTGTAATTAGACGCAACGAGGTAGCTATTATAAGGACTGGTTAATCAAGTACTCGTCGAAGAATCTAAGCTTATACTTTCTATCAAAAGAAAAATGTAATTTATATTTTATTTTGGTAGTCTACACTCTCCTACTTTTCAACCGACTTCAAAAAGAAGGAGGTTGGTGTTTTTTTTGTTTTGTATATTGTTACGCGATTTCTCCGGCAAATATAAAGCGATCTTAAATATTCTTTTTTTGATGGATAGGGTATGCCTCAAGGGTGGTCCGATATAATTTTTTTCGAAATTGATTCAGCACTTTTTAAAAAAATCGACAGAAAGCAAAAAAATATACATGGATGATGTTGTAATGTTCTCCAACCTTGTACTTTCAATCTCTGTTTTGACTGTGTTGCCGTTTCTTAATGGATTTGGATGATAAGGAAGTACTAAAAACCGAAAATTAAAAGGCTTTTTTACAAAAAAGACAACCGCCTTCAAAATCTAAAAAGTAATTACATAACTAAGTACCTAAGTAAATAAATAAATAACTTTAGCACATAACACACATGACTTTAGTTTCGGAAGTCGGTGGCAATACAAAACATCAAACAGAACAAAACCACCGACATATCCAAAAGTCCAAAAAACGTTATAATTTTCGAGATTCATATATGTACTTAATTCCCACTTAGGTACTTATGCTTTTTTGTATAAGCGTTGTATTACCAACACAAACGGAGACTGATGAAAACTCGTAAAGAAACAACAAATCTCAAAGAACAAACACCTAATCAGTAAATACAGCATCAAGAAGCAAGGCCCTGTATACGACTCCAGAGTGAAGTGACCTAAAAGCTGAACGTCTGGCGCCTTTTAACTCGACTCGCTTTCGAAATAGACACCTCGCTGTCTCGTAAAACGAATGCCGATGCCCGTAGAGGATTGTTTTAACTGCATCAACTAGTTTCACGACTGCTATTGTTATTCTTCCATGTGGATCCAAGAAACAAAATTTAAAACATGCAGCGTTTAATACAGAGGAATGTAGGTAGACTGAAATAATTGGTGCAAATCCAATTTTTTTTACGTTTTATGCAATTTTCAGCCTAGTAAGTATCTATAGGTTTATGGCAATAAAAAAAATCGCGAGAGTAGGTAACATATAATTATGCATTTACAGAATTATAATATATAACAAATATACAACATAACTCTCGAAGCTTTAACGTTAGACAATTTATCGCATTAATGTTGCGTTGATTTTCGTTCGAGAAATCGGGGAGTTAACTTAATAATAATAATCAACTTAATCAATCAATCAGCTTACAATAATCGTCTGAATTGTAATTTATTTAAAGTTTTCTACACGTCGCTCTACACGAACTTTATTTACAAAAGTATGAATAACACGGTATTCATGTCATACGTTTGCCCTATGATACAATTCCTTACAGAATTCCATTTCATAAAACAAGGTTTTAAGTACTGTCTGAGTCACATAATTATTTTTGAATGAGGTGCCTTTCACACTATTCTTGTGAACACTTAAAGCGATGACGCTATTAAAATTTATGAATTTGTGGGTAATTCACTTAAGTAGATGTAGAAGCTATTTC
The DNA here is from genome assembly GCA_947361185.1 of Charanyca ferruginea. Lineage (NCBI taxonomy): Eukaryota > Metazoa > Arthropoda > Insecta > Lepidoptera > Noctuidae > Charanyca > Charanyca ferruginea. The sequence continues at coordinate 20,226,225 of OX376069.1, read as the reverse complement.
TCTTTTCTTAGATTACGATGAGTCTGGCATAGTCTTGTTACATTAAAATACTCATAAAAAAGAGATCATAAAAAATAAACAATGTTCCACAAAACTTATGAGTTACCGACAAATGAAAACTGAAAGGTATCCAAGTTAATCCCTTGCTGTTTTTACCAACGATTAAAAAAAGGTTTAGTAATCTAAGATCTGAACAAAATTGAAATACCGGTAGGTAATATTACAACGAAACGGCTCGGAAGCTAACAAATTAGAAAAAAAGGTATACAAAAGCTACGGTCTAGATCGCAAGGCACCTGGTTATGCCTGGTCTGACGGGTTTCTTAAGATTACAGCTACGTTTAATGACCTTATCATGTGTGTTACCGAAAATGATTTTTAGATTGAAATTCTTTTGCAGTATTGTGGTTACCGGATTGCAAGAGTGGCAGGTAATATCATTGTAAGCCAAGAGTTTTAGAAGCTAGCCCTTGATTCCTTTATCTTCTTTTTATCTATACCACTCACTCACTTGTTGGCCTCAATTTAGTTGCAGCCTACTACCACTACATAAGTTTCAACCAATTTATGTATAAACTTATGTATAACACTGATAACCAACTGAACTCTGAGAAATTTACGTCTAGTCTTACGCACAGTCACAATCATATTTTATAGGAAATAAATATGACTACCAAAAATAGTAAATGATCACCAAATCTTAGTCACCAAATCTTAGGACCCTTAAGTCCCCCTGGGGCAGATCCGACATGGTTAGGTTAGGTTAAAACTGTGACACCCTATGCCTGAACCAAATCGCTTTTTACAGTCAAACTCAAACATTTCTACAATACTTTAGTTAAATTTTGGTGATAATTTACTATTTTTGGAGGTCTAGAGGTTCGTTAAACATTAAAATGGGGTTGGTGATAATTTACTATATCTGGAGGTTCATTAAACATAAGCCTTTTAAATATTTTGATAGCCCGTGTTTCTCCCACGAAGTAAGTAACAGGACTCTCTTTTTTGGCTCAATCCAAGGAACAAAATCCAAAGGCCAAGGTCCAAGGTTCCTAGGAAGGGAAGGAAGGAAGAGAGGAGAGGAGGTAGTGTCGAAGGGGGGGGAAGCTCAGAGATCCAAGGTCAAAGTCAAAGTCAAATCATTTATTTCAATTAGACCATTATAAGGCACTTTTGAACGTCAAATGAGAAAAAAAAAAAATTGATTCTAGGTGCCCATTCCAAAAGGTAGTTTTGTATGGAGAAGAATGGGCAAGAAACTCATATTTTAACAAACAATGAATCAGTATGTGAGCCTGAGCAGTGTATAAAAAAGAGTCAAATATATATAAATGTACATATTTATACTAAGTATGAAATTAGGTATTTTAAATTAGCAATCGGTTCGATTTTGTCTAGACTGTCGATCGTCCTATGGAGCTAGACCAGCATGTTTCCAAGCATTCTTATCTTGAATATAGTCCTCTAGATTATAATAAGCTTTTTTACAGAGTGTACTTTTAATATATGATTTAAATTTTGTTTCACTTAGTTGTAATATATCACTAGGAATTTTGTTGTAGCACTTAACACAGTACCCCATAAAAGATGTATGGACTTTAGACAATCTAAAATATGGTTGAGCTATTTTGTCCTTGTTTCTAGTATTAAAGTCATGTCTATCACTTACTTTATTAAACATATGTAAGTTTTTTCTTACATACATAATATTTTCATAAATAAATTGGCAAGGCACTGTCATTATATTAATATTTTTAAATAGTTCCCTAAGAGATTCGCGGCGACGTAGATTATAAATGGCTCTGACAGCTCTTTTTTGTAAAATAAAAACGGATTCAATGTCAGCAGCCCGACCCCACAGTAAAATACCATACGACATAATGCTGTGAAAGTAGCCAAAATAGACCAAACGCGCAGTTTCTACATCTGTTAACTGTCTTATCTTTCTAACAGCATAAGCCGCGGAGCTTAGTCGCCCCGTAATAGATGTTATATGAGGTCCCCATTGTAATTTCTCGTCTAGCGTGATTCCTAGGAAAACCGTTTGACTAGTAAATTCCAGTTTCTCTCCATTAAGTATGATGTCACATTTACTATTCCTAACATTTGGTAAAATGAATCGAATACATTTGGTTTTTTTTTCATTAAGTACCAAATTGTTTACCGTAAACCAATTTTGAACCTGAAGAATAGCGTCATTTACGTCGTCTAGATTTTGTGACCGTCTGTTTATTTTAAAAATCAATGATGTGTCATCGGCAAATAACACCATTTTTGGTTGATTTTGAAACAATTGGGGTAAATCATTTATATAAACTAAGAATAGAAATGGACCCAATATTGAACCTTGAGGAACGCCCATAGTCGTTTCAGACCCCAATGAGTTCACGCCGTTAACCTGTACTTTTACCCGTCTATCCCTCAGGTATGACCTTAGTAAATTAAGAGATGTTTTACTAACCCCGTAGTGCTCCAGTTTCAGCAAAAGTGTTTCATGGTCAACGCAATCGAACGCCTTTGAGAGGTCGCAAAAGATTCCAATGGCATCTTGTGATTCCTCCCAGGCGCTAAAAATGTTCTTTATTAGGGTGACACCGGCGTCAGTTGTACAACGCCCTTTGGTGAAACCATACTGTTGTTCATGAAAGATGGAATTTTTATTAAAGTGACGCAACATTTGATTGAGCATTAACTTTTCAAACACCTTGCTGAGAACTGGCAGAATCGACACAGGCCTATAATTGTTGGGGTCTTTACTATCACCGGATTTGAATAACGGTACTACTTTACTGTGTTTCATCAGATCCGGAAAGACTCCTTGGTCTACACTGGTGTTAAATATAAGAGCTAAATAGGGCGCAATCGTTTCGATAATAGATTTACAGACTTTTACAGACATTCCCCAGAGATCTTCTGTTGATTTAATTTTAAGATCTTTAAAGGCTCTTATAACAGCCTGGGGGTTTGTATGTTCAAACCTAAACTCCGAACGGCATGCCTTAACATTCTTCCTAAGTAAGGCAGCAGAGAGCGCGGGAGAGGAATTTAAAGCTTCAGTAGTTTTAATGAGAATATTTCCAAAAAATGATTCAAATTCCTGAGCTACTTCTATATCTGAATTAATGGGGCCATGTGCAGTCTCTAAATTAAATTCAGTATTACGCTGTTTTTTCCTACCTGTTTCATTATTTATTATTTGCCAAGTAGTTTTTATTTTGTCATCAGCTAATTTTATTTTATTTCTAATATAAAGGGATTTGGCTATTTTGCAGACCCTTTTAAAAAGTTTTGAATATTTCGCAACATACTGATGAAAGCTTGTATTCATTACATGTTGCTTTAGACCGTAAAGTTCAAATAGTTTTTCCCTGCTTTTACGAATACCTGGAGTCGCCCAATCGCTAAATAAGAACTTTGTGCAAATACTTTTAGTCTTTAGTGGAAATGTGTCATTAAATTGCGTGTTTATTAGTGAAAAAAACTCAGCGTAGAACTCATTTGGGTCATCTATATTATTAAAGCACTGAACACTTAGTTTACTTTCCAATGAACTATTAAAATCTAAGTTTTTACATGTAATTGGCCTAAACCTTATTTGAATTTTTTGTAAAGGAATGTAGGCGCAAAACGTTATTGTCTGTCCACTATGATCAGATGGCAGCTTATTTATAATTTCTTTATGTAAATAATCACAATTACAAAATATATTATCAATACAAGTGGCAGAAGAAGCTGTCACTCTGGTTGGTTCCATAAAAACATTTGACAAATTAAATGACCTAAAAAGACTCAATAATCTGATACTACTGGAGTTGTTTTCTAACAAATTAATATTAAAGTCACCACATATGATGATTGATTTACTACTAGTACTAATTTTTTTCAACACCTCTTCCATTACAGAATCAAATGTAGATAAATTCTGGTAACTGGGGGGTCTGTATACACATACTATAATATGCTTATCCAGCTCAACACAGGACAATTCAACAGTATGTTCTACTGATAATCCAACGATGTCTTTTCGTTCTTTACACTTAATATTAGGTCCTTACATATGAAATTGCCGATACTTAATACTGGCAACTTTGAAATCAAATATTTTGTGTTTGATTAGGAATTCCAAATTCAAAATTATTTCAAAATAAAGACTAAAGAATATTGTTTTAAAATTCGTGTTTCATTTGTTTTATCGTCATTTGTTTGGGCTTGAAAATTACTATTGCAACAACAATGGAGAAATTAAAAATTCGCGATATTTACGAATATGAGTTCTACCGTGGCACCAGTGCAGCAGAAACGGCTCGAAGGATTAACGACGTGTACGGGCCAAGCACCGCTAACGAACGAACGGTGCGTTTTTGGTTTCAACGTTTCCGTTCTGGAAATTTTGATTTACAAAATGAGCCTCGTGGACGACCGGATAGTCAAGTGAATAATGAAGAATTAAAGGCGATAGTTGAAGCGGATCCATCTCAAACCACTTCTGAATTAGCAGCAGCCTTTGGAGTAAACTAGTGACAAAACAATCACTATCCATTTGCGTCAAATTGGAAAAGTAAAAAAGCTCGAAAAGTGGGTACCGTACGAATTGACTGAAACACACCAACAAACACGCGTCGGTTGCTGCGCTTCCTTGCTCAATAATCTCGTCACAATAATCAGGGAATTTTAAATCGTATTGTCACTTGTGATGAGAAGTGGATCGTGTACGATAATCGCAAGCGATCATCACAATGGCTTAACCCTGGTAAACCGGCAAAACCTTGCCCCAAGCGAAAACTGACCAAAAAGAAGATTCTAGTTAGTGTTTGGTGGTCCTGTGCTGGTGTCATCCACTACAGCTTCATGAGATCAGGCCAAACGATTACTGCAGACATGTATTGTCAACAGTTGCAAACAATGATGGAAAAGCTCACCATTAAACAACCGAGATTGGTCAATTGCTCTAGCCCATTGCTCCTTCAGGATAACGCTCGACCACATACTGCACATCAGACGGTCGCCAAGTTAGAGGAGCTGCGACTGGAAACTCTGCGTCACCCACCATACTCTCCAGATCTTGCCCCAAACGATTACCATTTATTCCGAAATTTGGACAACTTTTTACAAGGAAAAAAAATCAATTCTGAAGAGGCAGTTTAAACAGCCTTCAAGCAGTTCATCGATTCTCGCTCCCAGGATTTTTTTACCAAAGGGATCAATGAGCTCCCGATAAAATGGCGAAAGTGTATCGATAACAATGGTACATACTTCGATTGACTAAATATATAATTTCTTTTAAAAATGTTATTTTTAATTTTTTGATACCGAGCGGCAATTTCATATGTAAAGACCTAATAGAATTTTTAATTAATATTAATGACCCACCATGTATCATATGTTTTCGGCTAAAATGGCTAATTACACAATAATTTTCATAATTAATAGACATCACTTGATTATCTGTTAGCCAATGTTCTGTTAAACAAATAATATCATCCGCAAGGTTTAATTGAGGCAAACGAAAGAGTAGTCAATCTTATCTAATGGTAAAAGATGGTCGATGTTTGTTGACGTGTGAGATGTGAGTTGACGTTCCGATTCTCGCAACGTCGAATGTTCCTGGTCTGGCAACAATTTTATATTTATATTACAGCTAATTTGTTTACGAAACTTTTTCATGTCTCTTACAACATGTTTCCCGTAACACAAAAGTATAATAATAATATAGGTCCTCATCTAGACACATAACAACAAACATTCTACACACCACACGTTGCATTTACTTGGCTTTGACCTGTAAATGTAGCTAAATCCAGCCATAGAGCTAAGAACATTAAAACTGTCAATTTTATTGCCATGATCGAGTTACAAATATTTGAGACGCTGTCTCCAGAGCTAGGTTAGAGTACCTATATCAGTATGGCGCTAAAACAATGTTGCGCATTTTTTTTTCGAAATTTGAACACTTACCTAGTCTTACATATAAAAATCTTCTGTGCGTGTGTATGAAAGTGAACTCCTCCTAAACGGCTGGACCGATTTTGATAAAACTGTTTGTGTGTGTTCCAGTGGATCCAAGAATGGTTTAGATTCACAATTAGACCCGGTAGGTGGCGCTGTAGTCGGGATTTCTTATTTTCAGGGCAGGACGTCTGCCGGGCCCGCTAGTTACTTATCCTACTAATAATATTATAAATGTGAAAGTTTGTGAAGATGTTTGGATGTTTGTTACTCAATCACGCGTAAACCGTTGAACAGATTTGCATGAAAATTGGCACAACGGTAGACCATTTCCTGGATTAACACATAGGATACTTTTTATCCCGGTAATGTGTATAATCGTTATTTTTACGCGGGCGAAGCCGCGGGCAGAAGCTAGTATTATATATTTTTTTAATGATGTGTACATGTTTGTTTCAGGTGTGTAGCTAGGCATCGCGATGAAATGGTCGGGCGAGGGCGTGGGACGCAGCGTGTCGCCGCATATGTCGCGCGTCGCCCGTATGCGGCGCGCGTTGCTGTTGCTGGCGGCGGCGGCATGCACGGGCGCGGCGCTGTTGTACTGGCGTCAGCAGAGCGACGACCGCGCGAACCGCCCGCTGCACGCGCTATACACGTATGTACAACACACTTTACCCTTCATCATTACCCCCCATTTACACTCAGCCCCTGCCACCGCTGACTTCGCTGTCTTCGTCGCATTCTCGGAATTTACTGGCCCGAGACCATCTCTAACGTAGAGCTGTTAGAGCAATGCCACGAGAGCCCGATCGACCGCCAGATGAAACGTCGCAAGTGGAGATGGATTGGCCACACGCTCCGAAGGGACCCCGACCACATACCCAAACAAGCTTTGGATTGGAATCCCCAAGGAAAAAGAAAGCGTGGCCGTCCCCGTCAAACCTGGCGTCGCACCGTGTTAGCAGAAGCGGCGAGCATCGGAATGACGTGGAGCGAGGTGAAGCGTGAAGCTCAAGATCGATCGCGCTGGAGGACATCTGTGGACGCCCTCTGCCCCATCTAGGGGACATAGGACATTAAGTCAAGCCTGCCACTGCTCCTGCCGCTGCCGGAAATACTTCTGCGCGAGTATCGAAGCGAGTGAGTGTTCACACTCAGCCTTCATAGTACTTTATTGAACGAGGACAATGGCAGCGGCATGAGCAGTGGCAGCGCAAGTGGCCTGTTTACATTCTCGCGCTGCCCACTTCCCTGCTCACTTCCCTGCCCAACAGGGCTGAGTGTAAACGTGGTATTAGCCTAACAGCAATCCACTGCTAGCCATAGACACACCCATCATCATCATGTCAACATTTAGACGCCCAGCGCTGGGCATAGGTCTCCCCCAAGGGGGATTCAGCCGTAATCGCCATGCTTGGCCTATGCATGTTAGCGATCGCAGTAGGTGTTATGGTAGTCAGAAGAACGCTGCTGCCCATGCTCTGGTCAATATCCCTCTGTCGCCTTCTACTATACCCACGGGTAGAAATGGGGTGGCACACCCACGACGAAACGATATAATTGCCTACACTACACAACTACCAAAATAACCGACTAAAAAAAAACACAAATACATACACATACTACACAACACACACACACTACAATACAATACACACTGGACACATACGTGCGTGTCTACGCGCCGCCCAAACTAAAAGCAGTTCCGAGAGCGCGTTCCACGCGAGAAGAGGTTAGGAACAGTGCTTCGGAGGGGGGCGGGACGTGTCGCTACTGTACGGTAGTACTAATACTTATACTGTGGCATAGGCCCCTCCAATCGATTCCTTTGACACGCCATTCAAGCCGCCGTTCAAGATCGTCTTTTTTGTAGTCAGCCTGAGGCCGTCCTACCTTACTCTAACTTTAAAACCCTCATTCTCGTGTCAATTCCTAAAATTTATACCGACGAATACCCCAAGGTGGACAGGTCTTTTGTTTCGCTCAGTCAAAACTTGTAGGGTTGCCCACAGTTCGAAACAAGACATCTGATTTTAGTTATTATTCCTTATTTACAGAGGTGACGAGCCGCAATGGACCTGGGTTTGCCGCAACTTGCGCTGCGAACGGCTGCTCGCCTCGGAGACGTCGACGCTGCAGTCGTTGGCGACGTGCAACATGCTGTGTGACTCCACGCAGCTGTGGCCGCAGCCCACCGGGCCCGTCAGCCTCGCTACAGCCGTGCAGCCAGTGCGCGCCGACACCTTCATGCTGCATATAGTGACGTCACCCTCGCGCGAGGTCTCCGACCACCTCGCCGGGGCCTTCGAGCTCATGAAGGAAGACATGCGGTTGCTGGAGCGGAGCATCGTTGCAGACCGTCGCTCTGACTTATACGGCTCCCCTCGCGAAGTGATAGTCCGCGTCGCTATCAACGGCAGCGGCGACCCACGCATGCGCCTCGACACCGACGAAAGCTACAAGCTGACGTTGAGACCTGCTAGGAAGACTCTGGTGGCTGACATCACCGCACATTCCTTCTGTGGCGCCCGGCACGGCTTCGAAACCCTTTCGCAGATAGTATGGTTGGACCCTTACGCCAACTCCTTGCTTATATTAGAGGCTACCACCGTAGTTGACGCACCACGTTTCCCCTACCGCGGCCTCCTTCTCGACACCGCTCGCAACTTTTTCCCAAGGGAGGAAATTTTACGAACTATAGATGCAATGGCCGCCTGCAAGTTGAACACGTTCCACTGGCACGTGAGCGACTCGCAGTCGTTCCCGCTGCGGCTGGACAGTGCGCCGCAGCTGGCTCAGCATGGTGCGTACGGGCCCCGCGCCATTTACACGCCTGACGATGTCAGGACTATCGTGCGGCACGGCAAGCTGCGCGGCATTCGCGTGCTGCTAGAGGTGGACGCGCCAGCGCACGTGGGCCGCGCGTGGAGCTGGGGGCCCCAGGCCGGGCTCGGCCACCTCGCGCACTGCGTGGAGCTGGAGCCCTGGTCCGCCTACTGCGGCGAGCCGCCCTGCGGACAGCTCAACCCGCGCAACCCGCACGTGTACGTACTGCTGCAGCGAATCTACGCCGAGATCCTCGAGCTGACGCAGGTGGACGACCTGTTCCATCTGGGCGGCGACGAGGTGTCGGAGAACTGCTGGGCGAAGCACTTCAACGACACGGACCCCATGGAGCTGTGGCTGGAGTTCACGCGACGCGCCATGCACGCGCTCGAGCACGCCAACGGGGGCCGCGTGCCCGACCTCGTGCTGCTGTGGTCCTCGCGCCTCACGCGGGCGCCCTACCTGGAGCGTCTGAACACGGCCAACCTGGGCGTGCAGGTGTGGGGCTCGTCGCGCTGGCCGGAGTCGCGCGCCGTGCTGGACGCCGGCTTCCGCTCCGTACTGTCGCACGTAGACGCGTGGTACCTGGACTGCGGGTTCGGCTCGTGGCGCGACAGCTCGGACGGTCACTGCGGCCCCTACCGCTCGTGGCAGCAGGTGTACGAGCACCGCCCGTGGACGGAGGAGACTCCGGCGGGCGGCACGGGCTTCGCGAGCGCGGCGGCCTGGCGCGTGGAGGGCGGCGCGGCCTGCCAGTGGACGGAGCAGCTGGCCGCCGGCGAGCTGGACGCGCGCGTGTGGCCGCGCTCGGCCGCGCTGGCGGAGCGCCTGTGGTCGGACCGCGCGGAGGGCGCGGCGGCCGACGTGTACCTCCGCCTTGACACACAGCGCGCGCGGCTCGTCTCACGCGGAATCCGCGCGGCCCCGCTGTGGCCGCGCTGGTGCTCGCACAACCCACACGCCTGCCTCTAGCCGCTGTAGCCGCTGCCGAGTGATCCTGTTGTACATAGTAGCGAGTGATCGTTAGTGTACACGAGTAGCTAGTAATTGTACAGCGCTTTTTGTTATCGTTTTAATTAGCTAGCTCGCGTACTAGCACGCCGAACCCGGATACGTATCGATACGATTGTTGTGTTCACCGCGACGCTGCCATCGAGGCACAAGTATTCGATCAGTAATATTCGTACTTCGTATAAGTAGTTACATAATAAAACGTGTTACATAGCTAGGCTGATGATGTATGTGATAAGAGACTATAACTTATTGAAATGTATTAATTAAGACAAATTAATAATAACGAATGTTCGCGAGGTGAAAGATCTGTTACCCAGTGGATGATGTGGTGATACAGGATGTTCTGGAAAGGGGGTATACATCTGAAGGGAGGTCAATGTACTCGTAAAACTGAACAACACTCAACAGAAAAAAAACGAAAAGTAAAATTATTGACTCCAGTCTCCATACAAAATTTAGGCGGCAAGTTCAAATATTCTATGAAGAATCCCAAATTTTTGGAACGAAGTTCCTTATCGCGCGTTGCGAAAGGGGGTTAGACGGAAAAAATTAAGACCAAAAGTTGTAGCGACACTTTTTGCTATAGTTGTAAGCCGTGCGCCGTGCGCGTGTTTCTCTGTCTGTCTCTCTCTCTCTCTCTCTCATAGAAAGCAAGCCAGTTATTTTCGTTATGTTTATATTACATTAAATTTGTTAATAATAAAAAAAAAAATTATTTACACTTAAAAAAAATAAAATTTTATTATAATTCCTTCATTAGTTAATCGAAAGGAACTTCGTTCCATCCGGGTGACCCTTGACACTGTTCAAGTTATTTTTTTAAGTTTCGATTTTTTTTCTGTTCAATGTTGTTCAGTTTCACGAGTACATTGACCTCCCTTCGGATGTATACCCCCTTTCCGATACACCCAGTAGAATCACTTATTTAAATTAAATTGCATTTTATATAGTGTTGAGCTTTCTCTTTTAATAATAATGAATCTATAAAAGTTGCTTTGTTTCTGTAATCAATTGTTTTAATAAAAAGTTTGTCTTTAGATCGAAGTTACTAACTGAAGTTACTGATAAGTTTAACATTATTGTTTATTCAAGTTGGTTTTTAGGCGAGTTTTGTGTCGGAGCTCTATGCTTCAGTTGTATTGTAACAAACCAAAAAAGTTTATCAAAAAATGTCGTACCTATAACTATATTTAGTTGGTATGGTATATTTTTAAGGTGAGCTCACACCAATACAATTCAATATGTTACTTTATTTTTTTTTTTCACAAGAATGCCTGTAATTTACCTACATTTTTGACAAGTTTTTGACATTGATTTTCACTAAGATGAGATTGCAGAATTGCGACTACATGTTACACACAATTTGTGTATAGTGAAGAGCAAACCGGCTTCAGTTTATAAAAAAAATATTTTCCTGTCCGAAGGATTGAAAAACAGAATGTCAGTCAAAGGGCGTCGCCGGCCGATGGTCCGTGGGGGGCGGGTCAACTTGATATAATATGAAGGATGGGGACAACTGAATTTTAAATATAGTCTAAATCCACGAAGTAAGTATTACTTCGTGTCTAAATCACATGTACCGGTACACTGGCAGTGCGAGTCTTACCCTTACGGCGATTGTAATAAGAACGATGCAAAGTCTCTCCACGAGCTGTTGACTGAACCATAAATAAAACTTGTAAACCAACTTATTATATTTATTACAGTAAGAGTCAATCAAATTACAAGATTTAAATATTAAAGTAGTCGAGCGTGATTCTTTTTTTTTTCAATCTAATCATTTATTTCATACTAGCGACCCATACGAACCAACATCATAATAATATCACAAAACTGTAAAATTTTAATAAAAATAAAAGTTGCAGGATTCATAAACAAATAAGAAAAATAATTTAAAAAATAAAATATCGTACAGTCAAAATATAAAAACAAAACAAAATAATCATTAACATTATATTTTGGTAATTGTAATACAATTGAAGTGAATTTAAAATATAAATATATTAAAGTATATAATAAGTGCAAGCACTGATATGCCAGCGAAAGTGGCTGCAGACCACTTCCGTAAAAATGGCGAAACCCACCGCTCGGTCAACACACTCAGGATCCCGTTCGGGCTGGACCCGTAGCTACCTGTGCGCTCTGTTTCTTGTTTTTTGCAAAGTATTTTTTTTTTACATTTCTATGGATCCCACAACTGCTCCTCCCTGTCTTGGCAACGCCCTTGATATCAGTCATCTGTCATGGCGGTTGTTAAACACTACTGTGGCCGCTTCGCGGACAGTGAAAATTTTAGATATCAATGTCGTATTGTACAGTAACAAAATGTTCTATGTATCACGCATCTCCGGTTAGCAAGGATTTCAGCAATTGTTGATGTAGCACCAATTAATGTAAACGCACAGTCTGTATATTAACATTATTAAATGCTGAATAAAATTGTTTAATTATTATTGTAAGTAGAAAAATTGGAATACTTTGAATGTCTGTGTTATTTGTGTGCGTTTAAATAATAACTCGAGAATAACTGATTTAGTACGTAGGAAGTGTTAACTTGATGTTCAAGTCCGAAAATCCATGACGAAAATAAAACGTCGTATAGCTTTGAAACCATTTGGATGACAAAGTCTGTCTTGTCAATTTAACCCAAGGATCTTTAAGTACTTAATAATTTCTTGTTTTAACCCATATTTCAGACTCCACATCTAAAAAAGGTACACAGGCCAACACATCAAGCTACAACAATCTGTCAAATTCCTTTGATAGAGTTTCAACTTTATGACAAAATGTTAAGGTTTATATTCAATTGGGAAAATTTGACAGTTTGGTTGATGGCTTGATGTGCTGGTTTCTGTACTATGCTCAAAACAAACCATCTGACTGGCCTTGAATTAGGTCATACTAACAGGTATGTACGGGCACCAAAAGAGATAAATATCCTTGTCGTCGGGAATAGTTGAAGTTTACTTAGAAACCGATTGGTGTTTATGAATAAAATAAAATACAATTAATAGAGAATAAACAGTTCAATGATCGAATTAAATTTCATTTGAAAGCCTCCATTGATTTCTAAGTAAACTTACTTATGTCTTTTGGTGACTGTACAGTCAACAGCAAAAGTAGATGATCAAAATCATATATTCAATACTAATGAACGGAGTTCGCGTTAGAACTGTGTGGCGTCGAAGTGATTTAAAAGTATGTGTGTGACAATCAAATACTTTTAATAAATAAACTAGTAATAAATTATATAAACTAGTGTTAGTAAATTAGTAGTGAATTTCTGATTTTGATCATCTACTTTTGTTGTTGACTGTACTTCATTGATGATTGTGTACACTCGACATAAAATCAACTGAAGTTAGCTTTACCACAGTGTAACTGCTTACAGTCCAATTCGTAAACATTTATCAGAATCTGAGAAATATTGACTCTCGGTCAGTGCAACAGAGCAGTTTTCATTGGTCAATTATTGATAATGAACTCAAAGTTTACAGAAACAGAGTTGAAAATAGGGTATTTTACTCTATACGAGAAAAAATCTATAAATATGTTATTGAGACAGTTTAGGCACAAAGCAGTCGGAAAATGTAAGTTTTAGTTCATACAATAACAAAACAAATTTTTAAATTCAATTCAAAGTTTTCAGTATTTTTAATCTGTTATAAAACTCCGTGAAATAGTAGGGGCCATGTTATTACGCCGTACGGCTGTGTAAACAAAAAAATGTTAACTGTCAGTCAACCGATTGGCGTAATATAGGCTTTGTACTTTTATTATTTTCGTAACCAACGTATTTTTTTCATTATAACACCTATTACAAAATGTGCTTTCAATTATTTTTAAATGATATACAATTATCATGTTTAATATGAGCTCATTTGATACAAAACGAACTGACGTCATTAACGCTGCGCAATATGGCGTCCAGTAAGAGGCGTTTTCGTCAAACTACGCGCGAAATTTGAAATTAGATGCATTTTTATGGCACATAACGATTGAATAAAAATTAAGTGTTTATTTTTGGTGGCATATTAGCACTACAGAATTTCACTGGGATACTTTTCAAACATGGGTGTAATACCCTATTGCGTAAAAAGATAATAAGTTCGGAATCTTATGTTGTACACAATTTTCAAGCCTATTTTTAATTAATTTTGTCACGGAATAGAAAAAACTTGTGGATGGGCCCACGCAAAACACCAAATAAACATTTCGTCAAAATTTAATTGATTGTTCATACAAGATTAATACTTATCGCTACTGACGCAGGTTATTATTATTTTACATATTTTTCCGCATAATTGTGACACGCAGTGGTTAGGTTAGCGTGGGCACTTTCACTTCTTTTCTTTTATTCCCTGATCTTTGTACAGACGCCAGTACATCAACCCATACCAAACTGTCAAATTTTCCCAATTGAATATGAACCTTATTCTTTTGTAATGAAGTTGAAAATCTATCAAAGAAATTTGACAGATGGTTGTAGCTTGATGTGCTGACCTCTGTACATTAACGATTCATAAATGAAAACTGCTTGAGTCGCTACTCTGTTTGCCGTTTACACTTCACATAGCGTATTTGTGCAAATATTCGCCTCGTTTGGATAATACAAAATATACCCTATGATTACTAAAATAAAGACGATTTTGTATTATCCAAATAAGTAGTAGGTTATGAAAATGATATCTCTACAATGTGTAGACACCTCATAAAATATAAATATTATTGTATACTTAACTATTCAAAATTAATTCTTTGGTCAGACTAACTTTACTAATTTACTTATTTATCTATTTTAAATTATTAATTACTCATCAACGCTTGTATTAATCTATTTTATTTTAGGGTTAAAATCACAGACATTTTTTTTCAAGTGATACACGTATACTTGTGAATGGACTTGTTGAAATATGTACATCTCACGTCTCACTGCCAGAAAAGAATAGAGAAAGAGGAAAGTAATGATCTTTAAGTGATTTCACCCCTAATATATTTTTATCGCGGTCTTTCTCCTAAAAAGGAGAACAGCAGTGTTATTCTATTACAATCTCTCTCGGTGAACACCTAGGTGAAGTGAGCTATCATCCGGTGTAGTGCTTTGTAAATCCCTAGCATCAGGAGAGATGACAGATCACTTCACCTAGGTGTTCAGCGAGGGAGATTGTAACAGAATAGACATACCTAGAGCACTTACCAGTCGCAGTTCATAAATGGTTAAGCAATCAACATTATTTTTAAATTCAGACATTTACTTACATTATTTTTTTTAATTCATTTTGAAACATCATACCTACATCATTATAATTTGCTATAGTTTTTTTTTTTTGTAAATAAATCGATTATTTTTGTATATTACGATCATATTTATAGTTTTATTTATTGCGTAGCCTAAGTTTAGTTCAGAAATGTATGTTAAATATGAATCTATGATCCGACTGGCTCGTTTACATTGTGCGTGACTGAAGATCGACGCGTGTGGCGCTTGAGTAGGTGTGGAACAGAGAGTGAGGTTCCCGAATCAGGCCCGAACTCCACCGAAGCGGAGAGGAGAGGAGATGACTCGTAAACAACCAATGGGACACTATTGCGTTGAAGCTAAGCGGTGAGATGCGAAAATAACGCTAGCCGATTGGTTGTTCGAGACATCTCCTCCTCCGCTTTGGTAAAGTCTGGGCCTTAGGCCTTATAATAGTGACCTGTCGCAGACAGAATGTGGAAACCTGACTCCCTGTTGGAAGTTACTCCATGACAAATGCGTAGCGGCCTTACCTATAATAAGAGATGTCATTTCAAAATAATTAAGTTTGCCAGAGATTTTCCTTACATTGGAAAACGTCTTTTAATACGAGATAGATAGGTAATAAGTTGTAACGCATTGTGTTAATGAGCTAGAATTCATTCCCCTGATAAATGTGATGAGTAAACTGGCACAATTTTGTACATTTTGTATGTAATGTTTGGTGCTATAGTGATTTTCGTGGTGTACTTCTATGAATTAAAGAAAATATGAAAATAATAGTGGTTTTCTTTGAGTCGACGAACAGTTTTACGTGCTTTCCGAGGCACGGAGGGGTCTCCGTATGAGATGGTTGGTCACCAAGAGTGTCGGCAGGACTCGCCAGCTCATGGCCTAGGGGGGGGGCAAGTTGATATTTGGAGTTTAAAACTATGAATTTTAAATACAGTCAAAGGCTTATGAAGCTTTGAAATCTCAAGGGGGGGGCAGCTGCCCCTACCTACCCCCCCCCCCCCCTTGGTGACGGAAAGCGTAGTTTAACCGTCACCGAGCGAGCGCAGATTTTCCTTGTCCCTCGAAAACTACAAAGAAACAAAGCTAGTACAAACAGAATGGAGAAACAGCGCAGGATGCAGGCAAACAAAGAATGCTGTTCCGGTAGCTTCGAAGAAGCTTGCCCGCAACCTCACAAGACAAAACAGGGACCAAATCCGTAAAGTACTAGGTACGATAACCGGACACTGCCCCTAAACAAACACCTGTGCACCATAGGTGTGACAGCCCGCTCGCCCCCCCATAGCCCTCTGTGCAGAGGCTGCATGGAGGCGGAAGAAACGCCACAGCACGTGCTTATGGAGTGCAGGAGCGTGGCGGAACAACGGGCACAGATTCTCCAGTCTCCAGTATCACTATCGGAAGTCTGCAGCAACCTGAAAAGGCTGCTCGGCTTCTGGGAGGAACTAGGATGGCTGGAATAAAAGAAGAGACAGATTCACGTACAATGGCCCAATCAAGTGGCTAAGTGCGGAAAAGGCCCCGACAAACTAACTAACTAAAAGGTAGTACAAGTAAATAAAAAAAATATTGTGTCAGCGTTTTTTTCCCTGCCTATCGCATCTATTCACTTATTTTTAATTTCTGGATCTTTCGAGAAACTGAAATAAAATGTTGGTATTAGTTCTTGTAAAACAGGTTAACCGTTTCACCGCCTAGATCGGATTCATCCGACAAATATTTTAGTGTCCATTACGCCAGCGTCCTATATTTCCGACCATTTCTAATTTAATTATGCTGTACTCTATCAAGAAGATGTTTATAATAAGTAAATAGGTAATAAGTAATCATTTACAATTTAAAACACTAGTATCTTAATTAGAAGTACTATAAATAATGTCCGAAGTTAGATGAATTACTAATATTATTCACTGTGTCGGGTGCTGGGGGCACGACAACTGATTTGAAGTCGGGCGGTTAAAATGTTAAGGGCGCGTATTCGATTTAGCACAACTCAAAATCTAAGGGATTGCTAGAACGGCGTAGCAGCATTGACACACACTAGTACAATACAATGGTCTGTTTGTTTGCATCAGAAAAAAAAATACGCTCGAAATAAGCACGAATCATTGAAATTGATCAGCAAACGGCAGCGCGCGAGGTTTTACAATGCTTTTTAAAATAATTGTCTAAAATAAATGAGTACGTATAAGGAACTGAAAAAAATTGTGTATATTGAGCATAACCTTTATTTTCATAAAATAAATATATCGGTTATATTTTTATTCAAATACTGGTGAAAAAAAATTGTTGAAGTGAACCGATTTTGTACTTTTTTAATACTGTTTTTTAATATCTAAGTAATAGTAATATTTTCGTAATTTTGGCTCTGTTATGCACTTTGAGACTGTATATCCCGTTGGAAAAACGCATAAAACATAATATTTTGGCATACTGTAATGGTTGTATTTGTCCTGAAAGTTAACTCTGACGTCTATTTTCGTAAAACGCTATGAAAGGATTGTCTTCGCTTTAAAAAACCATATTTAAAAATTATACTTTTACTCTGTAGTTCCCTAAAGCACGACTTAAGGGCGCACCGAGCTTCTGGCGCTAATCGATTTTAGGTATTCTATGCGCTCCGTGTATGTGTGCGTAAGGCACACAATCGCGCGCCGCGCGCCGCCGCGCCGCACGCGACACTCCGTGCGTCGATCGACTAGCGAGGGTGCTACAGTATTTACGAATTATAATGCTGGCACTTCACATGGCGTATTTGGGCAAATATTCGCCTTATTTGGATAATACAAAATCGACTATATTTCAATGCGCATAGGGTACATTTTGTATTATCCAAATAAGGCGAATATTTGCACAAATACGTCATGTAAAGTGCCGGCATAACACCAATAACGATTTCAAATATCTACTTTTATTAAAAAAATATTTAAACATTTAAATACTAGTTTAATAATTACTATTTATCTTACTACTTATTATTTTAATAATTTACTGTGGGTAAGTAAGTAGGCACCTATCCTAGGTACTTTCTAGGTAAGTACCCATATAGTAATCGAATAATACTTACCTACCTAATTACATTTTATGATAGTACCTATAGGTATATTCTAAGTACAATAGAAACTCTAAAAAGTGAACTCAATAATGTAAAATAATAGAACAGCTAAGTAAATAGGGGTAAACATCTCAGTAGTCGACCCTTTATTTTCAAATTCAAAAATATTTATTCTATAATGTAATTTCAATACTTTTTGAATGTCAAACCAGAACTTAAAAAAAAATTCGATAGATGACGTAATTAATTCAAATTTTAATTTAATTTCTTCACCAAAACTAATTTATCTAATATAACTAAAAATTAATTTAATTTCTTCACCAAAAATTATACACAGATGACGTATTAGTTTCTTAATTTTTGGAGGATTGGCGCAATTAGTGTAGGTATGTAGGCTCAGACCAATTAAAAGTATAGACGGAACAAAGCGCTCATAAAAGTGTGGCAAGTAATATGAAGACGATTCGGTGATATTATTATGAAGACGGCCGCTCGGTCACAGTAATCTTTTCTGTGGCTCGGTAGTCTGCCGCGCCGCGAGTGATTGAGAGCGCATGACGTAGTTTTGGTAAAATGAAAATTGCGAAATTATGCCGTCGCGTGCCAGTCATAAACCGCTGCAAAAAAATTCACGTCTTCTAAATAAGTATAAAGGGATTACTTTTCACAAGTAGGTAACGGATTTTCTGCATAGTTTAAACAAAATCGCAAAAGTAGGTATTTAAATATTTATTTTATTAAAAAAAAAACATTTCTCCACTTTAGGAATTACTCCTGTGTCGTTTACAAACATATAAACTCACATACACAAACAGCCAGACCCGGAACAACTATCTGTAGGCCATACAAATATTTGTTCAGTGCGGGAATAGTATCCACGACACGCAGTGCAGCAGTCGATCGCTCAACCACTGCGCCAACCGTGTCGTCGAAAAATATATCATTAGGTACACTTACGGTGTGCGTTTCGACCGTGCGGCCACGGCGATATTTCGAAAAAAGAACTATTCCAAGATTATGTACAATTTTGTGGAAGCTGATTCCCAAAACCATAAATTTGTCAAAGTTATGGTTACAAAGTTATAAGGGCTTGAACGAGGCCGCGCCATTGAAACGCAGAGAACCGCGCGGCCACGGAGATCTTTAAAACTAAGCGTAGCAGAGACCTGAAATTCAGGTAAATAACAGATAGAATTTGTAAAACAAATGTAAAAATACAGAAAAAAATCCTAGGTTTATACTTTAGGAGCTGCAAGACAAAATCCCCATGGCCGCGCCATTGAAACGGTGAATAACACGTTATCGCCGATATCACGCTGAAAATGCATCGCAGACGTCTGAAATTCATTGTAAAATCTAGATTTGAATTTGTCGAAATTACAAAAAATACATCAAAATGTCCTAGGTTTATATTTTCGGACCTGTAAGACTAAAAAACCCCATGGCCGCGCCATTGAAACGGTGGAAAACACGTTATCGCCGATATCTCGCTGAAAAAGCCTCGCAGAGGTCTGAAGTTTTTTGTAAAACCTAGATTTGAATTTGTCGAAAATGGAACTAAGTTTTGATTATCTATCGAAAAAAGTAAGGGTTAGCGAGATCTTTCTCTGTAAACAACACCAACATGGGGTTTTTGTCTTGCAGCTCCTAAACCTAGGATTTTTTTCTGTATTTTTAATTTTTTTTTACAAATTCAATCTGTTATTTACCTGAATTTCAGGTCTCTGCTACGCTTAGTTTTAAAGATCTCCGTGGCCGCGCGGTTCTCCGCGTTTCAAAGGCGCGGCCACGATCAAACCCTTATAACTTTTTAACCACTTTGATAACACACTAACTTTGACAAATTTATGGTTTTGGGAATTAGCTTTTACAAAATTTTACATAATCTTGGAATAGTTTTTTTTTTCGAAATATCGTTGTGGCCGCGCGGTCGAAACGCACACCACTTACAAAGTCACAGTATTATTATTGTCTTCAAAATGCTCTGTTTCTCTTTCTATACTAGCCGACAGTGAAATGCCAACAACTGGTACATTTACCCTATAATTAGAAAAAAGATACAGAGAACGATTCAATTTAGCGAATTTGCCCACCCGTGGTGTATTGTTAAAATATCGTAAATAGTACTTAGTTATATTGTTAGTAGGTAGGTACAGACACCAGCCCATCAAGCCGTACCTAATTGTCAAATTTTCCTAATATAATATGATATGAATATGAACCTTATTCTTTTGTAATCAAGTTCAAAATCTATTAAAGTTTGACAGATTGTTGTGGCTTGATGTGCTCAGTGCTGACCTCAGTACCTAACCGAGTACTTAGGTACGAAACAACAGGAGTATTCTCTTTGAGTTCAAAATTCTCAGCCTGTAGACGTCTTGCTCTAGAAAGATACATTTTGGCTAGTGATCGATGAATCGATGATTTTGGCTGAGCGATTGACTGCTGCGCAGCGTGTTGCGGGTTCGATTCCCGCCCAGGGTAAATATTTGTGTGATGGTCATTTGTGTTTTCCTTGTGTTTGGGTGTTGTTAATCTAAATATGCATGCTGTTGAAAAAAAATTTGTGTATTTATTCAGCTGTCTGACACCCATACTACAGGGTCTTTCTCAGGTTTGGGGTCAGATGGCCATGTGTGAAATGACCCCACATATTATTATTATTATTTTTAAATTGTTTATAATACATCCCATTAAAAAAATAACGTACCACCCTGTAACGCAATCAGATACGAGTTTTACTTAAATTATTTTTTCATTGTAAGCGAATAGAATTCTGTTTTCGCCAATCAATTCTTTTCTTTGTTTACTTTGTTCTCCATTTAAAATAAATTGAATTAACATAAAATTCTTCGTTATATTTTTAAAACCGTGCGTAAGCGTAAGCGACACAAGCTCCCCGTCTGATGGCCGAAGCAAGACTAAAGCGGACAGGCAGGAGGGAAGCGTGGCGGCTCTAGTTAGAATGGGTAGAACACGAGTTAATTTAGATATTTCCTTCGTATTATTAAAACAAATACACTTTTTGAAAAAGTAAAACAATTATGCGATAGAGAACATGTAGTTTTGTTATTATTTAAAAACAGATGACCTTTCGTGAAGTATTTACGACGTAGTAAGGGTTTATTTTGTTTTTAAGAGATTACTTTGGATTTTTTTTCTATCGAGAAAACTTCAAGTGATCGTGTTTCTAACGCCTATGAAGTATAGAGTGAATCCTCTAATATCTTATATATGAATTGCATGACAAAAGGATAAGTAATAACGATGTAACAAGGAATCAAACGAACGCAATTATTTAGCAATTACGTATCGTTCCTTCGGTACCCCCTTAATCTTTCTAAAACTGGTAATTGTCTTTAAACAATCTGCTCACATCATTACGATATTGCTCTGGGCAAAACGCGAAAACATGAAGTTTTCGTCACAAATCGAATACACGCTCTTAACAAATATAATTTCTAATTAAAAAAAAAATCGAAGAACATTAGTAGGTATTATAAAACCATTACAATCGTTTCAATTTGCCTAATATGGAATTTTGTATTACCCACGCAAAATAAAAATAGTATTTTATATTAATAAGCAAATGTTAGTAATAATGAAATAGTTAATTTTGTAAGAACAAATAACAATTACTACAACTATTATTATCGATATCCATATATCAACGCTGCACACCACTAATGCATCGTACTTCGAGTCAGTTTGACTACATGCAAGCGACATGTGCCACGCCCCTATGCCATATTCCTTGATATCCGTGGACCAAACTTGCGCAGGCGCATTTACCTAAGTGAAAGTCTAATAATTTATTTCAATTATATCATTAGTTCCACTTTCCAAAACGCAGTTTCGTATGGAGAAAGAAGTACCTATAGGCAAGAAACTGCATACTTACCTACTCTGTAAAAATATTTGACAACAATATTTTGTATTTACTGTACAGATACGTGAATAACGATGTACCTTGCATTAAAACCAGAAATGACACCATATTCATAGATAGGTAAAGCAAAAACATGTAAACAGTTGGTCTCATTCTAAACGGATTTTCTCCTAAACTATTGATTGAAATACTATGGGGTTACGAATAGGGTATTTTTTATCCCAAACTTCTATAAAATAAGTTTTATCTATAAGTTGAAATTAGTTATTTCACGAGAAAATTGCTTTTGAATTTTTCAATCTGTATACATATTTATGCTCGTGACTGTACTTAGGTACGATCACCCCTTATATTTCAACAAACAATAAATCAAGCACATAACCCTCCGCCGCGGACAGGTAAATAGTGTGTGAACCAGAGCAATCAGTTTGATTTTGTCTAGACTGAATATCCTTGAATTGGATAGGTACCTAGTCCTATCGAGTACGTATCCATTATACTTGTATGCGCCACCAAAACATCACGATGAAGGCACATCTCATGATGAAGACGAGTTTTTTAGGAAAGTGTCGTCTGTTTTAATAAAATAAAGACTAAAAAAACAATAATTTAATTAATTTATTAATTAACAGTTTCGTTCACAGATAAAATTTCGTAAAACTACTTCTTTCTAAAAATGTTACTCAGCCTTCTGGTTCGTGGAGTTCCCTGGAATGAGAAATTATTAATTAATAACCTGCCAAACGTCCAAAATCAATCTACACTAATTTTGTAAAGAGGAAGTTTGGTTTGAATGTAGGAGGTAAGATCCGAATCAGCCAATCCGATTTCAAAAAATCTTTCAATGATCGTAAGTTACAAAATTGCTACACAATAAACTACAGTTATCAAATTGAGTTAGTTGGGTTGAGTTGTTGCTATTGCCGTACAAATTTCTCGTTCTGACAGCTCATAAAAATATATCAATTTATAGGTGGCCTACACCATGAAGTAAGTATAACAGGGCCTACAGGTAGTTGTAAGGGCCGGACTTCAAAAAGACGGCATGACGACGCAACCAGATCGCGCAGCCGATAAAAATTAAAATGTATACAGCTTTTCACTGCGATCCCCAAGACGCCTGCCACTGGACGTCTTCAGTCTGATGATGATGATGATGATGATGATACAGCTTTTCAGGCACTCACCGTGCCTCATCTGGCATCCGTCTGGTAACTCAACTGTAGAAACATTTTGTTGTTAGCGCCACCGGGTTATGCCGCCATTTCGTTCCGGTGGAGTAAGACCTTTATTTGGATGTCCTTGGTGCAAGCGGGTCTTAGACAAACTTTGCATCTTATGGACATAGGTATAAAGATTTTGACTCACTTCAGCGGTTTCGTTTTTGTTGGATCGGAACAGTGCCCGGATCCGGGACGGAGTGCTAGTCTTGCGGTACGGCTGCGGGTCGGCCTCCACGCGCAGTGACTCGCGTAGCTCAGAGTCCTGGGAAGTTAAAGTAAAATGTTTTATTTCAATAGGGTATTACACCCATTTTTGAAAAGTGTCTCAATGAAATTCTGTTGTGCTAATATGCCACCAAAAAAAAACACACAATTTTTATTCAATCGATAAGTGCCATAAATGTGCATCTAAATTTTAAATTTTCAAATTTCGCGCGTAGTTTGACGAAAACGCCTCTTACTGGACGCCATATCGCTCAGCGTAAATGACGTCAGTTCGTTTTGTATCAAATGAGCTCATATTAAATATGATAATTGTATATCATTTAAAATAATTTAAAGCATATTTTGTAATAATGAAAAAATTACGTTGGTTACGAAAATAATAAAAGTACAAAGCCTATATTACGCCAATTGGTTGACTGACACTTGACATTTTTTTGTTTACACAGCCGTACGGCGTATTAGCATGGCCGCTACTATTTTACGGTGTTTTATAATAGATTAAAAATACTGAAAACATTGAATTTAAAAAATTGTTTTGTTATTTTATGAACTAAAACTTACATTTTCCGACTGTTTTATGCCTAAACTGTCTCAATAACATATTTATAGATTTTTTTCTCGTATAGAGTAAAATACCCTATTAGACCACTTTCGAAAATCAATTGCAAGAAAAAAGAACTGAATTGGTTGCCTCTTCCAATAGGTAGTTCTGATCGAGAAGAATGGGAAAGAAACTCCATACTTATGGCCAAATACTCAAACGCTACTCAATGTTAAGATACCGTTAAGTCTTGTGCTGTCTCTATCACTTGTGGTCCTGAAGGAGAAGGCGCTGCCACCCCTCATGTGGCTACTAGACCGCGTAGAACGGGTTCTTCCAGGCAAGGATGGTATCGCTCGGTTGCCGACATAAAGACGAAGAAGGGGATCGTACGCCGAGCCTACAACACAATCTGTCCTCTCCAGTTCAAGGAGTTGAAGGTACTTCAACCGGGGGAGTATGACGGGGCGGACCGCCGGTGGCGCGCTCTCGCTCCCGTTCGGCTATCATCGGACAGACTCGTCTCCGACTCACGGACGAACGCACGCATTTTTTATTGTCGCGCCGGTTCTAACATTGTAACCGTTTTAAATTTACTTTTCAATATAATCAGTTCACACAGTCCAATTGTCATTTATTTCAACGAGGCTTAGGTACCCAGCTATCAATATAGCGGACCGGGCCCAACAGTGGCAGTACGAGTATCTTAAAATTGAGTAGCGTTTGAGTAAATGGCCATTACTCTTTAAAAACTTTACAATATTTTGTATAGGTACAGGTATTATACAAAGAAACGTGAAATCGATGTACCTTGCATAAAAACCACTAGACAAATTGAATATGTACAAAGTATTACAAATAAAGAAATGGCAGCTAAATGACACATGGTATTGTGTGACAAAAGTGTGCAGACCGCGCTCGAGTACGGACGTGTTTGCGTTGCAGTTACCGGACATTAATTCGCGTTACGCGCGGCTGTAGCCGCTGCCGTTTTTCGTCGCTATGGGTTCCCAACCACTCATAGTCAACGAGTTGTTGGCATTCGTAAAACATGCCAAAGTCAAAGCATTTATTTCAATTAAACCATTTACAGGCACTTTTGAATTGTCAAGGAGTCGATCAGTTAGTCAGAGAGTTGAAGCTAGTTGCTCGTTCCAAAACGTAGGTAGGTCTCTATGGAGAAGAACGAGCAAGAAACTCCACGGACACTCTTTTAAATAAAGTTTTTACAAAGTCTGGTTACATGATTCTTGTTGCTTCTATATGTGAAAACTATGAAGGTAATCTAACAATACAAAACACAAAAAAGAAGCAAGATAAAGTGACATCTAATCCATGGCAGATAAGAGCTGACCAATCTCTACTGACATCGCCCGTTCACGAACATGACGCGTGAATCAGCACCATTCAGCTCAACCATTTTGAAGGGAGCCGAATGATCCAACACACGCGCCACCATCAGCGAGACATTTGAGCGAGCATGACAATACTCCCAACCGCCATGTTAATTTTTGTCAAACATAAAGGTATTAATATACTTAGTAAATGGCTCCATGGTATTCACATTTACAAAATTGAAATAATGCTGCTAAATTATACAAAACTAAGGTTTCCAATGTATATTATTTTATCATATGAAGTGTGATAAGTTAAAAATTTAAAAAATCTATATATAAGAAATAACGATACTCGTTACTCATGTCAATAGAAAAAGGGGTAGGAAACATCCTTTTCTTCCAATTTGGAAATTCCCTAAACTGGCTGTGGAGCAGGACCAGCATTCAGCCAAGCATTTTTATCATTGATGTAATCTTCTAACTTATAATATGCTTGTCTACATAGTGTGCGTTTAATACATGTTTTAAATTGTTTTTCATTCAATTGTAGAATATCAAGTGGTATTTTATTATAGCATTTTACACAGTACCCCATAAAAGAAGTATGTACTTTTGACAATCTGAAGCTTGGCCGATCTAATTTGTTCCTATTTCTAGTATAAACATTATGTCTGTCACCTATTTTATTAAAAAGATGAAGATTTTTTCGAACATGCATAATGTTTTCATATATATATTGACAGGGTACCGTCATGATGTTAATCTGTTTAAACAATTCTCTTAGAGATTCGCGTTTGCGGAGATTATAGATTGCCCTGACAGCCAGCTTTTGCAAAATAAAAATAGAATCCATATCTGCAGCCCGTCCCCATAGCAAAATACCGTAAGACATGATACTATGAAAATAGCTAAAATATACTAGCCTAGCGGTATCCACGTCTGTCAAATGCCGGATCTTTCTGACAGCGTAAGCGGCTGAACTTAACCGCCATCGATTATATATATGAGCTGAGCATTCTGCAAATATGCAAGTCCCAGTACAAGGAAGAGGAAGTAAGCAGTGCCAAGCTGCTGTTGTTCCAGACCCTTGGAAAAGTTGACCAGATGCCGTCCCGCCGGAGGGATGGAACCGCAAAAAGCGTCCAGGATATCATCAGCCTGCTGAAGGAGGTTGACCCTGATGATATACGCGACTTCGTGGCGAAGGACCTGCACAAGCTGCCCCCCGTCACGTTCGACCATGTCGACGTCACCAGGATGTTAAAAGACATAACGTCCCTGAATATGAGTCTAGCCAAACTACAGTCGCGGTTGGAGACGTCAGAGTCGCGGTTGGAGACGTCAGAGAAGACCGTAGAGGAGCTACGTGCCGAAGTGATGTTGCTACGCAGCGCTGCTTCTGTAAGTAGGTCACCGGACGTCGAAATCGTGGACGCAAGTCGCGAGGCACATAATGCCAGTGCCGGCAGTTTTAAATCGGCGAGTCCAACGTCAGCCGATGCGTCACTGAACGCTAGTTGTGCGAACGAAGCAACTCGCACCGTTGCCGTCCCTGCCTCGACGGAGGTAGCGCCACGCGTAGGTACGTCGACCCCCAAACGTGCCTACTCAGCAATTGTCGCAACCAGCGAACCCGCTGCGTCACAGATAAAGCGACGAAGTGATATAGGGGCTAAGCAGAGCCATAACGAAAGTACACATATGGGTCTGCAAGAACATGGACCTGAAAAGGTCACGAACGATGAAGAAGGTTTCATCAAGGTCGAGAAAAGAAGAGGATGAAGAAACCAACTTGTCCGAACAAGTGTGGGACCGTACCGACCGGACCGAACCACCTGCTGCGTCCTGCTGTTCCAGTGACGCTGCTGTATGTGTCTCGACTGCACTACTCTACAAAGGTTGAGGAGGTTGTAGAGTACATCCGTATTAAGTCGAATTTTGCTCTGAGGGTCGAGCGGTGGCCTCGAGCCATAATGTGAACTTCAACTCCTTTGTGGTGAGAGTTCCAACTGAACATCTGTCGACCTTCACAAAGGAGGAATTTTGGCCGAAAGGTGTTATGTTCCGGCGCTTCCGAGGCCGGTTACCTGCTGACACCGCGCGACACACGACGCCAACATTACGTGTGAAATAGGATATATTTAATTAAGTTGATAAGGTTTTAATATGTATTAGTTTGTTATTGTTTAAGATTATTTTGTGTATTTTATCTATGGGCCACAGTTGCCTGATAATAAAGTTATTATTATATTATTATTATTGTCAATAATACTGTTACGTGGGTCGCCATGCTAGCGCCACCTATTATGGAATAGCAGAACTACGTCACACGCTGGCACCATCTGTTATCGAATAGCAGATCTTCAGTTCTCGAGATGTTTAAGTTTCGTGTTGCAACGTTCTTGATCAGTCTCGTATTTGCTAGAATGTTCGCGTATATGTCCTAAGCCATTTATAAATAGCGGACTGCGATGCGGTGGAGTTAGTTAGTTTTTGGAAGCGAAACTGAAAACTGCGACTATTGCGAATACTGCGATCTAAGTGATTTTTTTTAAGTGGATTATTGAGTTTGTGACTTTTTAAATGAAGTGTTAGTGTTTTATTTGGTGTAAATTGGTGTTAATTATTTATCCCGAACCTCAGTTCGTAACAATACTATCAATTGAACTCACAGTAGCGGATAGTCTGCCGGCTTGCTTGCTAGGTGTAGGTGGTCCAGGTTTCTTGTAGGCGGTGATGCCGACCTCCTTGCGATGCGACTTGGCCCCGGCCGGGCCCGCTGCGCCTGCGCTCTACAACATTAACGACAACTATGTATTTAATACAGACTCAGGAATATGTCGCTAAAAAGAAAAGGCTTTCCAAACAGGCATTTAAGTCTCTGATTCATATATGAATCATATCGAATATCTGTAGTGTTGCACATTTCAGGTGAACGCACACTTTTCCCAGCCGAACGCGTCGAACGAAACGAATTTTATAATTCTGTATAAGAAATTTAATGAAAACACACTTGCCCGCGTCGAATCTGGAAGAACCCTAAAAATCTTAGGCGAATTCGGATGACGTCATCAGATTCGGGTTCTGGTTGATGTTATGAACCCACATTCGTGTATCCCTTTGACGTATTTTACTTTCTTCATCTTCCATTTTAAAGCACTGACAATAAAAAGCTCATCAAGATCCATCACAATTCACATGTAATAATAACAGTGCGACAGGCGTAAAGGAAATAGAAACGATTTCTTCGGCGCGGTCGATTCTTTCGGTCCGCATATTTGTGTGCGAGGAATCTTTGACTTCGATTCGTTCGACGCGTTCGGCTCGGGATAAGTGTGCGTTCACCTTTACTTAGGAGTTTCCTGGCATTATTATTATTAATCCTTTATTTCAGGCAACTAAGGTCCATAAAACACAATACATACATAAGCATAAAAACAATAATTATAAACTAATACATATTTGCCAGACGCGCTTTGGACATGTCACTAAACCCTACCTTAATATCTTCCTCATCGACCGCTTGCGTGAACTGCGTCTCAGCGGGGTAGGAGCTCTTCAGATGCGGCGGACACAGCGAGTTGCGCCAACGCAGCTCGGATAGTCGCAGTCCTGGCGGGCCGGACTCTCGAGGCCCCGCGGTACCCGACTCGCGGGTCCTGGGGTGCCCAGATTCGCGGCGTGGCGTTGCTGACAGCTCCTTCAGCCAGCGGTTGTCGAACACCTCTCCTTCCTCATCGGACATGTGCATGGCGCGACCTTCTGATGATATAAAACCAACATAAGCAAGGTGTGATCAAGCAAAGTTGTGGCAGTCGTTAATATTTCGTTACTTGTCCTTACCTCGTCTAGTCCCGTTGTTATTTACGGGAAGAGATCGTAGAGACTGCGAGTCGGACGGTCGGGCTGGCTCCTCTTTGAACGGAACAAGACCGGACTGTAAACGAAACATAACGTTAATTACAATATGCCCGACAATACGTACGTCAGTATGTTAGCTTCTCTGAGAACTGTATGGCTGAATAACGGGGCGTGATATATCGATTTCAATGGTACCGATCGTAGCGAGCCACAAAATCAAATGAAACAAGATTTTGTGTTCGAACTTATTTGAAATTCAACTATGACCAGTGTATTAGGCTTCACAAAAAGCCTTCCCAAACTGTACTGATATCGGGCCTAACAGTTTATAAAGGTAAATCTTAATGTGTATTCGTGACATACTAAAAAAACAAAATACGAGTGTGCTTTAGACCACACGTATTTCTTTAGCTCCATGTATAATGTATATGTATGTATGTATCCGTTTTCAACTGGCTATGAGAGAAAGAGACAAAGAAAATGTGTGCTCGCACCTCTCTCTCTTGCCCCTATAGTAATATACGAAACGTAACTCTCTCTTTTTCTATGTTCACTAACTTATATCTCCTTCTCAAATTCCGTTCGTCTCGCCTGATCACACATTGACTAACGCTCTCGTCACGCATTCACCAGCTTACTCCCCAAGTTAAGCGTGCTTAAAGAAGTTTTACTTTAAAAAATATTACAGGTGTATGAAGTATGTTTGCTTGTGTATGTGTATATGCGAGTGCGGTACGTACGGAGTGCACGTGCTGCAGCGACATGAGGCTCCCGGAGCGCTGCTTGCGGCGCAGCCAGTCGGCCTCGTCCCTCTGCACGAGGAACTTCTCGCCGACGCTCCACAGCTCGGACGTGAGGCTGCGGATGTGCTCCTCGTAGGCGCGCGACGACTCCGCCAGCTTGTCGCGCGCGCGGGACAGCTCGCGCTCCAGCGACATCACCTCCGTGCGCTGCTTCTCCTTGAACACCGCGATCTGCTCAGTGTACAGTTGTTTCTGAAAACGTTAACACGAGTAAGCACGTGACTCTGAGCTCTGACCGACATGCATCGTGCAAAAAGCCATGCTTATATAAATATATTATACAAACAAATTACCTTTCCAATCAGCAAACTACTAGTTCAAATGAACGCTAGCAAAAAAATACTAGAAATAAAACAAAAGCATTCATTGAAAACAATTTATTGAAAACAACACACAATTTAATAAATAAATAAACTTCACAAGCCACACTCAGTGATCCATGAGAAGGTAGCACCACCACACCAGCTGGTATAGCAATATCAAGAACAGTACGGGGAGGATACTGACCATTTTGCTCTTCATGCGGTCGAGTTTGTCCTCGTACTCGGCCCGGACCTCAGCGAGCGCGTCGCGCGGATCATCCGCAGTCCGCGCGCGGGACACCTGCTCCAGCAGGCGCGCGAAGCTCTGCTCCAGCTCCTGTAGCTGCACGTCCAGGCCCGCGTCGGGCGCGGCGGGCGCGGCCGGCTCGCGGCTGGCGGCCCGCCGCGCGGCTCGATCCAACCAGCGTTCCAAGGCAAGCGCGGCCTCGGCCAGATCCTGCAGCGCGGCGGCCAGGCCGCGCTCTAGCCGCGCTAGGCACGCCGCGCTGACGTGTGGCTCCAACCGCAGGATCTCGCGCCGCGCCGTGCGCTGCAGCGACGTCACCGAGCTCAACTTCTGCACATACGACTCTCTCACGGAACTCAACGTTTTAAAACTGATCGACTGCTCGTCCAGAAATTTCTTCAAATCTATAATTTCAGATTCGTGGATCTTGTTCACTTCCATGAGTCGGTCTCGCTCTTTTTGTAAAGCTGATTGTTTCTCTGAGCACTTTCTCAAATGTCTGTCTGTGGTCTCCAGGAAGTTCTCTAAGTCTTCCATAGTGACAGTGCCAGCCGTCAAGCTGCGTTTTACTTCGGAATCGTAGTTATTAGAGTTGCCGAAGTTTGTGAGTTCTTTGAGGACAGTATTAGTCTTTATTTCGGCGATCCTCTTGAGTATGATCGCCTGGTACTTGGCGGACACTTTAATGATCTGTGTGGCTCTGTTCTCGGTGACACTCATTCTGCTCACTTGTCTCTTGAGGTCAGCGATCTCCTCGTTCTTCTGGTGCACAATTTTCTTAAGCTGAGTGGACAGCTGGTGACAGTTCTCTTTGCTCAACTCGAGCTCTTTCGTGACATCGAGGAGTTTCGTTTCGGACTCTGCCATCAACGTCTGGAGGTAGGTAACGTCGCTTCGCAGCGTCGTGATCGTGCGGTTCTTGTCGAGGATGATCTTTTCTAAGTCTGAGATGGTCTTAAGGCTTTCCATGGATGAGTGTGAGAAGTCTGAGGATGTGTTATCTACCTGATGCTGAAGGTCGCGGAGCTCCTTTTCCAGTTGACCACACTGCTTGAGGCCCGACCCCCGTTCTTGGCTTAGTGCAACTGCAACTACAAAAGACACACGTTATTAAATCAAATAAAAGTGTTACACCAAAACGGTTGATTTTCGTAAATATTTCTTTGCACAGTTTATTATATACATAGATATTATTGAATTATGTTGTACGTACATGTCTCTCTATGTCCAAAAGCCTTGATCAGCTCTTCATTTTCCTTTCTCAGAATGTTCAAAGCTTCTCTCTCATTGTTAATTGCCTCTAAATCCTGTTTTAACTCATTGATAGTCTTCATCTTTTCTTGAATTTCCTTCTCGTGCTTTTCCTTAGCCGCCTTTGCATCTTGTAGCTCCATGGTTAACGAAGCTATGATAGTATCTTTCTCTTTACTTATTTTCGATACGATCGCGTCTTTAGCTCTCGATTCTTCTTCACATAATTCTACTCGACTTTTTAATGTATCAAGTTCTTTCTGTGAAGATATAATATCTTTCCGTCTTTCTTCTAGTTCTATCTCAGCCTTGTCGTGAGATTCTTGTAGGACAGCGTATTTGTTCACAAGATTTAGTTTTTCATTGTTGACTTCTTCACGCAATTTCTTGTTCTGCTCATGGGCCTCTCTCAGAAGCTGCGCCAGGTTTGATTTCACTGAAAATCAAAATAATGAAATTAATCATCATCTGCCTAGTCTTTTTCCCAATTATGTTGGAGTCGACTTTCAGTCAAACCGGATGCAGCTGAATACCAGTGTTTTACATGGAGCGACTGCCTATTGGACGTCCACAACCCAGTTACTGGGTAACACTATACCCCTTGGTAAGACTGGTTGTCAGACTTTCTGGCTTCTGACTACCCGTAACGACTGCCAAAGATCTACAAATAACAGCCGGGACCAACTGCTTTACGTGCTTTCCGAGGCACGGAGGGAAGTCGGTATGAAAGGGATGGTCACCCATCCACAGACCAGTGTAGCTTAACCTTTGACCAATCATCTGTACGGCTTTAATTTAGCCACAAGCTCCTCAAAAAAATTGGATTGTTAACCTGTATAGCAAATTATTCAACATTACAGATTACTACACTTACTGTTTCTGTTATCTTCAACAACTTTTGCTAAATTTTGATTATCAATTTTCAATTTAGCTATCTCATCAATGTATCTAGTAACATTCGTTTCCATTAAGCAAATGTTAGATTCGAAGCCTTTATGCATCGTTTTTAAAGCATTTTTCTCTTCTTCAATTGCATTTTGATCTTGTTCTAACAAATGTATTCGCTCGTGAAGTAACTTGGCTTGTTGTTCCATTTCTTTGATGTTTTCTGATTTTTCTTTGAGTTTACATTCTAAGTCCTTGTTTGCTTCTCTGAATTCTTGTAGTGACTGTTTAAATTCATCATTTTCAACACGTAATTGTTTTTCAGTGGCGCAAAGGTCTTTAATTCGGTTTTCCATTGAAACCACATCTGAAAAATTATATAGGTACATTACACAATGGATATCAATTAAATAATAATCATTAAGACAGAATCAAACTTAACCCAGGTTTTACGCAAGAAAAAATATTGTGACAAATTGTCAAAAGCGCGTAAGCGGTTCTAAAGCAGTATTTTCTTCAGCATAATAATTTTTGAAACATATAATCGGGATTTACCTTCAATTTTAATGACACTAATGAAATAAATTCGTGTTTAAAACTAGAGGCTCTGCATTACTTTGCCATTAATTTCTATGAAACACTATCAACTTACCATTTTTATACTTTTTAATGGTAGTAGAAAGATTTTTATTCTCCTCTTGCAATTTCTTAGATTCAACCTTTTTAGTTTGCAATTCAGATTTCAGTTTTTTTATGTCTCTAGCTATATTTATTTTTTTGTTGGGCCTGATCCCTTTATCGTGTATTTCTATGAATACAGATTCTAATGCAGATTCTTTTTCTTGTATTATCGTTTCTAATTTCTTTTTTTCGTTTTCGAACTCTAGAGTTTGGTCTTTTATTACTTTTGCAAGCCTTTCTTTTTCAGCTTTTAATTCTGCCGTTTCCTTAAACAGCGGTTCCAAGGAAGCATCTTTCTCCTGAAGTTTTGTTTCAAAATATTTCTTTTCAATTTCCAACTTGTCTGAAAGAGTTTTATTCTTTTCTTGTAACATCTCATTGGCTCGCACATGTTCTGATATGATGTTATTTAGAGATAACTTCTGGTCTTCCATAATAGACTCGGTTACCGTCACCATATTTTTAAGTATCTGTCTTTCTGATTCAAAATCTTTTAGCAACTTTTGTTGGTTTTGTATTTCACTTTTCACCGTCTCTTCTAACGTCTTTATCGCTGTAAATTAATAATTACGGATTTTCGTAAATCATTGAGTTACTTGAAAAACACATTAAAATATTGAAATCATGTTTTCAAAACAGTTGAGGCCTTTTAGTTTCGTGTCTGTTCTCCTACATAGTTAGCTCAACTTAGAAAATAAACAGACCTAGTATAAAGCCCTGAGGAACTCTTCTGTAGAGAATTACAATATAAGTACATACTCCAACAAAATAATACATTTTATGAACTGCTCTCTTAATTATATTGAAATTTTATTTAAGCGTGTTTTATTACTATTTATGCTTCATTACTTTTTTAGGTCTAGATCTTGTTGCCTACGCAATCAAATGCTTCTGAGAACATGAAACCAGTGTACTTAAAAACTGAAATTTTACAAATTCTTAATAAGAGTATAGTAATAAACATTGATTAAGATAGATGAGGCACAATGATTACCTTGGCTATTTTCTTCAAGATTTTGCATTAGGCGTTCTTTCTCCTTTCTCGCCGCATCCACCTCCGCAGTCTTATCTTTCAAATAATTCGACAGCTTAGTGATCATAACATTCAAGTTATCTAGCTGACATTCGTAGGTACTCTTCAGTTTGTCCGTTAAATTCTCGTTGTCAATCAATTTCTCCTTCAGAGAATGGACTTTCAGTTCTAATTGTAGTTTCACATCATTCAGTTTATTAGTAAGAGATTCATTCTCTTCTTGTATCACCTTAATTTCTTTTACTTTGTTCTCTAACGTCGTGTTGTAAGTGTCAGTTCGTTTTGATAATTCTACAAATAAATATAATTCTAATAATATGAAGAAGATAAGCACATTCATTTTTAGCAAAATGGACGACTTCAAAAAGCTAACCCCGATAACTGCCCAGGAAAGAGTTAGATGAGAGAGATAATTATAATTATTATTATTATTTTTAGTATCCAGTTGAAAGATCCACGTTATCGAAGTCGCGTGAGATGGTTAGTTAAACGAGCACATATAAATGTTTGAGAACATTGCAGCTCTCATGACTCTCGCCTGCAAGTATAAGCGCTGCAAAGTTTACAAAGAATTACTACAGTGCACATATTATAATAGCAGACAAGACTTTAAATTATGGCTTGCCACTGGAGTGTATCGTAAATCAACGAAAAATGTAATTATTTGTTAATACTTTAGTAAAGCAATCACAGCAGCCTTCATTTTCCATTCGAGAAGCCCCAGGTAAGACTTGAAAAAAAAAATGGTTGGCCAAAGCTTTGTTTGATAACAGCATGCAAGATTGTTTAAATTATTCGAGTATACCAAAGAAAGACACGGTCTACAGTCTAAGGTCAAAATGAGGACCAACACCGAAACGAGTAACTAACAAGGTGTTGCAGTTAGATTATATAGGATAGATTTAAATTCATTACTCACCGATCTTACTCTCATTGACTGCTTGTTGGAGCTCTTTGATCTGACTTTGTAGCTCAAACAACTGCATCTCTTTCTGCTTCAACTCAGCTTTCAAGTCTGACAATGAACTATTACTATGTTCAAGCGATTGCTCCAGATTCTGCCTTATCTCCATTTCAGTGATTAATGTATTAGCAATGTTTATAAGCGTCTCGCATTTGTCAATGGCTTGACTATTTACATTGTCAGGTTGTAATATTTTTTGTAATACTTCGCTAGCAATTCCTTTCTTTTTAAATTCTTGCACAAGGTTTTCTAGTCCAACACTTAAAGTTGTTGTTAATTGGCTGTTCAATTCTTCTTGACCTGAAATCATAATATAAATTATGAATCAATAAATTCTCAAGTGATCTAAATTAAGCTGAACTATTTATTGAATGTGATATTATAATAAATAAATAACTTACTTTTAATATCCATTTGTAAACTATTCATATTTAGAGTAACTTTGTCAAGCTCCTCCTGTACACTGTTAGCTTTAGATATATAAGATTCGTTCACCTCACACAATTTCGTGATCATTTTATCTTTCTCTGTTTCTTTTTCATCATGAGCCGATTTTTCAATATCTAAAGTTTTCAATAGTTCCTTTTTTTCAGCAAGTAACAATTCTTTGTCAGTTGTAAGAGCTTCTTGAACAGTTTTTTGGTCAAGTAGGTCATTTTCTAGAGATTCAATTTGAATATTTAAATATGCAATTTGAATCTCCCTTTCCTTAAGAAGCACATCTGTAGACGTCTTTAGAGCCGTCAGGTTTTCAAGCAACTGTGATTTTTCTTCTTCTAAAATTTGGTTGATATTTCGCTCTTCTATGCACTGTTGGTCAAATAAAGAATGTTCTTTAATAAGATGGTCTATTGTGTGGCTCATTTCTTCTGTTAACTTCTGCTCTGCAAGATGTGTCTCCAATAAAAGATTCTCCTTTTCCTTCTCCGCTAGTTCTTTCGCGGATTTCTCTTCGACAAGCTGTTGCGTGAGACATTCTTTATTTTCTAGTAGTGTTTCTGTCATTGTCACTTGCTGCGATAGCTTTCCCTGAATTGTAGACAATTCTGATACAAGTGCATTCCTTTCTTCTTCAAATAGCTTTTTCATCGATCTTTCTTCTTCAAGCCGTTGCGTCAGTTCAAGTTTTTCATTTAGAAGATCGTTTTTATCAGCAACAAGGACTTTAACGTCTTCATTGTGATGTTTCTTTTCTGTTTCAAGATGGTCTCTTGCAGCCTTTTCTTCTGTTAGCTGGTTTTGTAAATCTTCTTTTTCTTTCAAAGTCACGGCACTTTTTATTTGTTCCTGAGCTATCGTTTCTACAAGTTTATCAACCTCTTCTCTGTTCTTTATCTCGGCATCTTTAATTTCTTGAGACATCACTTGGAGTTTTTTAATCAGCTCATCTTTTTCGTTCTCAATTTTAGAAATATTTTTCTGCAGCAATACAACTTCCAGTGTTAATTTTTTAATTTGTTCTTCTTTTACTTCAATATTTTCTTTAGTCTCCACCTTGTATTTCTCCCAACTCAATGTTATAGCCTCGTAATCTTTCCGAATGGATTCTAATTGACTAGTGTGCACTTTAAGTTGTTGTTCTAATCTGTCAATGATACAGTCCTTTTCTTTCAGTATCACTTCATGGCTACTATTATCCTCTTCAATGGCAAAGTGCAACTGTTCATTTTCTTTCTGCAATGCTTCTATTGCTTGTTTATTGCAAACAGATTCCCGTTTAGCTTCTTGTTCCAAGTCATAATTTTTTGATTGCAACTGACTTACCTTTCTTTGTAAATCTTTAGTCTCAACTGTTTTCTGGTGAGCCAAATCTCTGACTAGTTGGTCTTCCTTGTACAACCTCTCTCCTAATGTTCGAATTTCTAAAATAAAATAATGTTCATATTAGTTCTAATAAAATGTTAAGAAACCTAACCTTGAACCCAAATAGTTATTATACACAATACTGACCTTTACATTTTCCTTCAACAGTTTTCATAGCCAATTCTAGCTCCTTTTTTAAAGCTACTATTTCATTATTCTTTGTAGATAATTCTTCATTTAGTTGAGATGTGATATTTTCTAGTTGTGTACACTGATTCTGATATTCTTTTTCAATTTTGTTCTTAAATGAAATTTCTTCATTCAACTTTTGCACCAATGCTTCTTTCTCCTTGTGTACTAAACTCATATTTTCCATATCAAGGTCTAAAGCTGTTTTGAGGTTTTCGACTTCGTTATTTAGAGTGTTAATTTGATGATCTTTATTTTTAATGGATTTCTTAGAGCTGGAGCTAAGTTCTTTAATGGTCTTTTCAGTTTCATTAAGTTTCCCCAGTAGTTTAGATATTTCTGTATCAAATTTTTTCTCAAGTGCTGAATATTTTTGTTTTTCTTTAGTCATGTTTTGATCTAAACTTCGGATTGCTGAAACAAAATCAGTTACTTTAGAACTAAACGGACTAAGTTAAATACTATCACACCTAAACCAAGAAAGTGAAAAAGTAAAACAAAATACGTTAAATAAAAACAATACCTTTTTTGTTCTCTTCAATGGTTTTAGTCTTTTTTTCACATTCTGCCTGCAACTCTGATATTTGTTTCGATTTTTCGACAACATCAAGTTCTAGGTTCGTCTTTTCTGCATGCATTAAATCGATTTTGCTCTGCAAGTCTTGTTTCATAGCAGCAAACTTTTGATTAATGTTATCAATAATTGCAATCTTATTAGAAAGCTCAACCTCCAAAGACTTTTTAGTTTGTTCCAGTGTATTGTCGATTAACTCAATATTTTTATTTTTGATAGCAATCTCATTAGACAGTTTTGTGACCTCTAGATTTAGTTTATCATTATCTACTTGCAACTTATCAATTGTATCTTTGGACTCCTTCAAGCACAATTCCAACGACTCAATGGCCCTCTCCTTGCCTGTCAACTCAATTTTTATTTTGGACAACTCGACATTCAGTTTATTTAACTCTTCCGATAGATGCAGTTTGTTCGCCTGTAATTTCTGTAATTCCTCTTGATATCCGATTTTATGGTGTATTTCGTCCTGTAAATGTGTCTGTAATGTATTAATAATTGCATTTTTTTCATCCAAGTCAAATTTTAGTTTTTCTAACTCTGTGTTGTACACATTCTTTAAATTCCCCATATCTTTAAGTAATACTTCATATCTAGTGGTTTGGTTGTCTATTTTAGCCTCCAACTCTGCTTTGCACTGTTCCAAATCCCTGCAATGATCTTGCAAGCTAGCTACTACATTCTTAAAATGATCAATTTCTTTTAATACTGATGCCATATTTTGCTCCAAGTTTTGTTGCATTGCAGCCATTTCTTCATTTTTATGTTGTAAGTTATTCTCAATAACACGTTTCTGTTCAATTAGTTGACACAAGTTCATCTGATAGTCATTTGAGATCTCTTTCTCGTTTCTCAAATTCATTTGAAGAGTTTCAATCATCTCACCTTTTTCAAAAATGTTGTTTTGTAGTTCAACAAGCTCATTGTTTCTATTCAATACCTTTTCATTTAATTTCATCATTTGGTTTTCATAGCTATCTCTCATGCTCAGTCTGGCCTGCTTCTCAGTTACTATTTCAGCTTTCATCACTGTTATTATGTTTTCCAACTTGCTAGTCTCATTAGAGAGACTTTGTAGAAGAGAGAACTTCTCTTCCTGTAGTGTTTGGATTTCTTGCATTTTCGTAGCAATTATTATTTGTGAGTTGTCATTGTTATCTTTAATCTTTTGTTCCAGTTCATTAATTTCATTATTCAGTTTACTAATTTCATCATTGTAATAAGATTTCAAATTATTTTTCTCTTCAATTTCCTCATTGATGCGGTGTTTGAGATTAAAAATTTCTGTTTCTCTCTCCAACAGCACTATTTCCAAGTTACGTTTATCGTTTTCAGATTTCTGACTCTGTTCATTTAAGTCCTCCTACAAACAAGGGATGATGTTAAGTAATAAGAGTAACAACTGCACATTAGAGACAAATGCTCAGTAAGTAAATTAACACATGTACACATAATAATAATAATAACTCTCCTAATTTTTATATCAGTCAGTAAGTTTGCGTTTGGCCGCAAATCATCTGATCTTAAGTGATGATGCGGCCTAAGGTTAAGCACGCTTGCCTGGGATGAACAAGTTCCTCGTGGCTTGAAGATACCTACCTAGATTATTATTATCGGGGAACAGAGGGGCGGGCAGGTAATTCCAGTATGTCTGTTTGTAATATCAAAATAACAGTTTCATGATAAATGCATGCAACTGACCAAGGTTTAGGAAAAACCATTACACTGCTGTTACAAGTAATTGATAACTTACCTGTAATCTTTCTAGCTGCTCTTTGAGAGCATCAACTTTAGCTCTTTCTTCAGACAGTTGAACCTCGATAACATTAGCGCAGGCCTCGCTGCAAATAGCTGCAACACGAGATGCACGAATAACTTAAATATGTAGTAATAAAAGCCTTTCCTCGGTGAAGACTTCCATGGGGTATCTTCGAAGCCCAGTATCAGTTTATCACATATAGGTAGCTAACCAGTAATTACTTTTGATTTTCAGTACAATAACCAAATCACAATACCCCTGTATGTTTGGTATTGAGAAGTTCCATTATTTATTAAGACTTACAAAGAAGGTATCTGTAACTTTCGCTTAAAATTGCGCTTTCCTAGTCCATATGCGATGGCAATAAAAATAACTTAGGTACTAATTGCAATACGAAATATTTAACGGAATAAATATATAAGTAATAATCTTATATACAAAAATCTTCTGTGCGTGTGTATGAAAGTGAACTCCTCCTAAACGGCTAGGCAGATTTTGATGAAATTTTGTGTGTGTGTTCCAGTGGATTCGAGAATGGTTTAGATTCACAATCGGACCCGGCAGGTGGCGCTATAGTCGGGTTGCAGGACAACGTCTGCCAGGGCCGCTAGTAATATATAAAAAAATACTTCTACATCTATTTGTATATAAAAATGTATCGCCGAAATGTATGTAAGCGCATAACTTCCGAACGGCTGGACCAAATTGAATAATTCTTTTTCTTTTGTATTCGTTATTGTCAGGTTTGAATGAAAGAAAAAAAGATTTGGTAGGGTAGATAGATAGGCAGGACAACGTCTGTCGGGTCAGCTAGTATTATATAAAAAGAGAATAAAATAAATAAATGAGTGGTAATTTAAAATCTCTTTTTTTGAAGTCGACTAAAAATACAATTGACGATAATGAAACATACACAAATTTTGTTGCAAGGACTGTATGCTGGCATCCGGGTCATCACACTCCAGCTGGCTGGAGTCTAGTCCATTGCGCCGGTTGTGCTGTCGAAGCTCAGTCACCAGCTCCCTGAGCGACTGTAGCTGTCGTCGCTCCATGTCCAGTTCTTCGGTTAACTGGATGGCCCGCCCACTCTCTTCCTGGCTGAGCGACAGCCATTTGTCACGGTCCTGTTTTAGCTCGTCCACCTACATGATTAAAGTACTTAGCAGCCATACACGATCCAGTTTACCGACAAGTTTGCAGCGCGCTTGAAGTGGCGTCCGGTAAACTTGATGGTGTAAGGTCCAGTTTACCGTCAAACTGAATAGTATGGTACTATCAAGTTTGACGGTAAACTGGATCGTGTATGGCTGCCATTACAAGATCGCATACCAGTTGCAATACCATCGCGCGTGAATGAGCAGGTCATGAATGCAAACTATAAAAGGAAAATGCAAGGATTGCTACATTCATAGCACATGGTTTCTTGTAGCTTTTCCTTCTCCTAAAGAAAAACAGACTGAGTTACTTATCAAGGGTGGATTGCCAGTTGCATAAAGTGTAACGTCAACTCGAGCAACATTGAAAAAAAAAATTGTTTCATCCAACACAATGTTCGAAAAGAAACGAGTGAGTGAAAACGCGATAACATCGCAAGAAAATTGGCGCGCGAAGATTTCACAAAACTTGTTCCATGAAATACGTGTTTTTGAAAAAGCCTTACAGTTTTTTGGTAAAAATGTTCGTAATTTATAATATCCATTACATGTGTAAGGTTTCTATGACGTTGTTTTTTTTTACTTTTTCAATATTTAAGTCATTAGTAACGGCCAAAGTTCAGGTAAAAATTGTGCAAAAAAGCAAATTTACAGATGTGACTGACATTGTTTCTCAGAAAAGTTTTATTTTCGTTACATACGAACCTAAATATTAACCACAAGATACCTGTGTGTTAAAAATATTTGAAGGAAAATAAGTTATAACGCTGTAATCACATAATATAAGCGTTTGTATGGAAACTATGACAGGTTAGGCCGCCCTTAAGGTACGGTTCTAAGCCGCCCTATGCAACTTTGTTACCTTTATTTTGTAAGTGTCTCTCTCGTAGACGGCGTCGTCGAGTATCTCCTGCGTGCGGACTAGGCGTTCTTCCATGTCCTGCAGCTGTCGCAGCAACTTGTCTGAGGATTCCGCCTCAGCCTCCGCCCCTCGCGAGTCCTGCTCCTGGCCGCAACACATCGATATCTTCGCCTTGAGATTCACTATTTCCAGCTTGTATTGTTCTTTGTCCTTTGCTGTGAACAGACCTTTAGTGTAATGACTAAGGGCAGGTTGTTTCAAACGGTTGGTTAACGTTACATACGGACAGTCAAAAATTACTGTGACGTGAGATGTTTTACGTTCGTTAAATATAACGGGTTGTTTCATGACATAAATATAACGGGTTGTTTCATGACATAAAAAACAGTCAGTCAACGTTTTTCGGGTTGCTAGTAAAACGTTTTGATGTTTGACGCAGCTCGTTGACTGGTGGATGAAGCAATGGTTATAGTAATAGCCATTTTTTAACGTACATTAAGGTCACATTTTGTGATACAACCCATTTTTTGGTTTGACGATAGTTAGCGCCATTTTTTACTATTACCAGTCAGTATAGTTGAAGCAACCCGCCCTAAGGTGCAGCGCAGACGACAGACTATTCGTGACGCACTTTTTAGTCTGTGAAAATAGAACCTATGCAATTATATGCAGTAACGCACACGACTCGCAAAAAGTCCGGCGCACAAAAAATCCGTGTAATTCGGGCAGCCCGCACCGCGCCGCGCCGCGCAGCTCGGCACCAAAAGTGTGTGAAAAAAATTGAACGTTTGCTTCAACGCGCGCTAACGCAGATGGCGCACGCTTTAGTCGGCAATCTGCATTTGCTAGGGGTGGACGTATAGAATCCGAAAGTATAGGATGTACCCAAAATTCTCTATTTCATCTTCTTTTTCTGTACTTCATGTACAAAATAATACTTCGCGATCTCTGCACGATTCCCATAGCGTCTACGTCCCTACAGCTCTGCCGACAGAATGATAGAAGATGTGCGTCGTGTGCGTTGAGTCTGTGAAAAATCCGCGACCGACTTTTTGCGCGCCATGCAGACTTTTTGTGCGCCGCAGACTCGATCGCACAAAAAGTGTGCCGTCTGCGCTGCACCTAAGGGAAAAGCCACACGATGCGAGTGAATTTCATAAAAATCGGTTCAGCCGTTTCATCGTGAAAGTGAAGCTTAAAGCGCGAAGCGAAGTGAAACTCTGTTAAGACAAAGTTACTTTCGCATTTATAATATTAGTATAAAAGTATGGACTAGCGACCCGCCGCAGGTTCACTCGGGTGCAATATTGATACTAATGTGGTGTAACACAAAACAATATCAAACTATTATATACATATGAACCTTCCTCATGAATCTATCTATTGCTGAAAACTGCATTAAATCCGTTGCGTAGTTTAACAGATTTAAGCGTGCAGACATCGGGAGCGACTTTGTTTTATACTATGTAAATAAGAAGGTACCTATCGAATGTGTTATGTATTTTAAGTTTTAAACAGATGTGTTTTGAGCATGTCGCATTTTAGTCGCACACTGAATTCTCACTCTCTCTGTAGATAGGAAATTGTATTACATTTTATCTTCTATTTTCTAATTATGGCAGTACTGAGCAAATATTGTCAGAAAACATGGACTTTTAAATGTCTGAAATCAGCAATCCTCCTTGAGCAAGAGTGGTAATTAATGCTAGTGCCTTCTCTGCATCAGAAGAGGCTTGTGCCCTGCAGTGGGACCATTTTTATTAGTATTATGTAACAGCAATGAAAAAGGCCATCCAATGTATCATCACATCACGCATCAAGGACATGCTAAAAGAATATCTGAAGGTAGGCGTCTTGATTCAGGATTGTCGGGTCACCAATTTTGAGGCGAGTGTCCTCTAGTATAAAGTTTACGGGTAAATGACAACACCGAGCGAGTGTAGAAAATGGAATGATTTATTAAAATAAAATGAGCCCTATTATATTACAAACTTAAACCTATGCGTAGTGATATACCTAAATGCTAAAATATGTACAACCAATCAGAGCGCAGGATTCCGAAGTATTTAGATCGATCGCGGTCGCGATTCACTCCGCGGGTCAAACCATAAATATCCCGCGCTTCTAAGGGGCGCTTTAGTCTGCGTTCGCGCTCCGTGGCGGAAGGACGCATGTGTATGCTTTCAGGATGGCGGCGCGCAGAGGTCGCGCTACCGCTACATAGCTCCCCCTCAAGCGAAGCGTACGTTATTTTTCACTCTGCGGCCGGATCTTGTGACGTAGGTGTTGTTGCGCGTTGAGCTCGATGGATGAAGTGCAGCTGATGAGTTGGAATTAGCTTGAGTCGACGTCGGTGCGATCGGTGGCGGTGTTGCTGGCGCTGTCGGTGCCGGCGGCGGTGGCGACGGCGGCGACGAGCGTGGCGTTACTGTAGTCTGTGTGTTGTCACTGTTGTCTTCGTTGTATAGATGTGCTGGTTTTAATCTGTCGACTGACACAACGGTGGTACGTAACGGTAATTGCAGTGTGAATAGTTTTCCATCTTCGCTGCGGTGAAGTACTTCAAACGGGCCGTCGTAGGGTGGCGTGAGCGGTCTGCGCACGGTGTCGTTGCGCAGAAACACATGTGTACAGGTTGCGAGATCTTTGTACACGAATGTGTTCGCGTTCGTCGAGTGCGTTCTTCTCACAGGCGACAACGACGACATTGTTTCAGTCAGCTGGCGAACAAACTCGGCGTCTTCGATATTCGGCGTTGTAGGCACGAAGAAATCAGACGGAATGCGTATTGTTGTACCGTATGTCATCTGGGCCGGGCTGACGGAGGTGTTCTCATTAAGTGCGGTGCGAAGTCCTAGGAGAACTGTGGGTAATTCTTCACTCCAGCGTGTTGAGGCCGATCGCGCCATCAACGCGGACTTTAGTGTTCGGTGCCATCGCTCGACTTGACCATTCGCCTGCGGGTGAAATGCAGTGGTCCGAATGCGAGTGACACCAAACTTCTTCATCAGCGACGTAAACAGTGCAGACTCAAACTGTCGTCCTTGGTCCGTAGTAATACGTAGCGGGCAGCCGAATCG
Source organism: Charanyca ferruginea (assembly GCA_947361185.1). Classification (NCBI taxonomy): domain Eukaryota; kingdom Metazoa; phylum Arthropoda; class Insecta; order Lepidoptera; family Noctuidae; genus Charanyca; species Charanyca ferruginea. The sequence continues at coordinate 20,181,467 of OX376069.1, read as the reverse complement.
CGATATCCATCCGTCGTACACAGCTTTCGCTACTGTTTCAGAAGTGATGTCACGCGTAGGTATCGCCTCGGGCCATTTGGTGCAGCGGTCGATCATCGTGACTAGGTATCTATAGTCATTAGATAGCGGCAGTGGTCCGACGAGGTCCAGATGAGTATGTGCGAACCTAGTAGATTCTTGGAATTCACCGAGTGGGCTTTTCACGTGTCGATGAACTTTAGCGCGCTGACACCCAATGCAGGCCCTTGCCCATGTAGCTATGTCCCGGTTCATAGAAGGCCAGAAGTACTTCGTTGCTATGATTTTTCTCGATGTTCGAACTCCGGGATGACTTAATTCATGTTGCGCTTTGAAGGCGGCAAGACGATAAGTTGATGGTAAATAAGGTCGAATGTTCGCTGTAGATGTTTCGCATAGTATAGGTCGTTGAACTCCGGGCATAGTCAGTCGGGTAAAGTTGAGTTTGGGGTTGTTCAGGCAAGCTTGTAACTCAGCATCGTTTTCATATTCTTGAACGAGTTTGTTGTAGTCGATAGTTGAGTTCAGTAGTTCGACTTCTGATATCCGTGATAACGCGTCAGCTGCTTCGTTTTTATCGCCATGAATGTACTTGATGTTTGTGCAGAATTGACTTATGTAGTGAAGTTGTCGCTCTCTTCTTGGTGTGTCGGTACTGCTCGGCGTTCTTGTAAGCGCGTACGTTAGAGGTTTGTGATCGGTGCAGATCGTGAGGTCATTGCCCTCTATCAGTCGACGTAAATTCTTAACAGCTGTGTACATCGCAAGTAGTTCGCGGTCGTACACACTGTATCTTCGCTGCGTCTCGCTCATTGTCTTGGAGTAGTAGGCGAGTGGTTTCCACACGTTGTCAACCTTCTGTTGAAGTACGGCGCCGAGACTGGTATCAGATGCGTCGGTAAGTAAACAAAGCGGAGCGTTTTGTATTGGATGCGTCAGAACGGTCGCCTCGAGTATGCTTTGGCGGCATTGTTCGAAGGCTTGTTCGGCTTCAGGCGTCCAGGCGATTGGTGATTTGTCGTTCTTTTTGCTATTGTGTAGGTACTTGTTTAGTAGGTTTTGATGTTCGGCTTGATGAGGTAGGCAGCTGCGGTAAAAGTTGATCATGCCTAAAAATCTTCTGAGTTCTTGTATTGTAGTTGGTTTCGGATAGGTGATTATTGCTTGAATGCGATCTTCAGTGGGTTTGATTCCGTCTTGCGTGACTTCGTATCCGAGAAATTGTATTTTGTTCGTGCCGAATTCACACTTATCGATGTTGAGTGTGACGCCATAGTTGTTCAATCGTTCAAGTACTTGATGTAGGTGGCGCTGGTGTTCTTCTTCATTCGTAGAGTAAACAAGTAAATCGTCGACGAAACAAAATACTATGTCATCGAGTCCACGTAATACTTCGTGCATGAAACGTTGAAACGTTTGACCTGAGTTGCGTAGGCCGAACGTCATGCAGTTAAACTCGAAGAGACCGAATGGTGTTATAATGGCGGTCTTTGCAGCGTCTTTTTCATCGATTGGTATAGAAAAATATGCCATCTTCATGTCCAGTTTTGAAAAGACTTTTTTCCCGTGTAGTTGGTACGTAAAGTCTTGAATTCTCGGAATTGGATAGCGGTCGGGTACAGTCACGGCGTTAAGTCTTCGGTAATCGCCGCATACACGTAGTGAACCATCTTTTTTCTTGACGACGTGTAGTGGACTGGCCCATGGACTCTTCGAAGGTTTGCAGATACCCATCTCCATCATCTTTTCGAATTCGAGTTTTGCGGCGTTGTATTTGTTCGGAGGACGGGGGCGTGGCCTCGAGTAAATAGGTTGTCCTGTTGTTTCTATGCGGTGTGTTACGTCGTGTTTAGCCGGAGTCTTGAGTGACATGGGTCGCAGAATGCCTGGATACTTCTTCAGGATGTCATGATAGGCGTGGTTACGGTCGATTATGTAGACGGTTTCTTCAGTTGACTGTACTTGGACGGCGTTAACGCTGAGATCGGTAACGCGGTCGATTAGTCTTCGGTGATGTAAGTCGACTAGTAATTTGTGATTTACTAGAAAATCTGCGCCCAGTATCGATGTCTTCACGTCAGCGACGACGAATGTCCATCTGAATTTTCTACGTAAACCTAAGTTGAGCTCGAGTGTACGCTCTCCGTAGGTACATATTTCTGTGCCGTTCGCTGCGAATAATTTGTAGGTGTTTTCTGTCGGCTTCAAATATTGTTTGTTTCTTGCTGCTAACACAGATATGTCGGCTCCGGTGTCGACAAGAAACTTCTCTCTGTTGTTAATGTCGGTGATGCATAGGCGGTGGCTTCGTTGATTAACATCGACTCCCGCCACAGTCGATGTATGTTCTAGTTTTCCCGCTTCTTTGTTGAACACGGGGACTCACACCTGCGAGCTTCTTCTCCGAATCGGTGGTGATACCAACACAGCCAATCAGCGTCGCCCGGCTTGCTTGGCGCGCGGGAATTTTGGCGCGAACCGCTGCGTTGCCGCGACGCGGACTGGTGGCGGGAACGGGGGCGAGGGCGGCGGGGGTACGCCGCGCGCTGTTGTTGACTCGTGCGTAGGTCAGCGATCTCGAGTGATAATTTTTCGATTTGTTTTGATAACAAATCGACTTGTAGGTTCGTCATGGATGCAGCATTCTGTTGGCTTTCGCGTTGACTTGACGTGGTTGCGGTGGAGACTGCGGCGACTGATGCTGGCTCGCAGTGCTCCATCATTTTGTCGGCCATTGCAGCTAGTATCTCGAGCGTGGATTCGGTGTTCACAGAGAGCACGGCGCGGACTTGCGTGGGCAGCTGGTTGAGCCACATGACTTGGAGTGCTTCATCTGTTAGGAGTTTCCCGCTCAAATCACGCATCTTGCGGAGTAGCTGGGTAGGTTTCTGGTCGCCGAGTTCGAGGCCGCCGAGTAATTTCTGTAGCTGGCGATGGTCTGATTCCTGGTATGTTGATATCAGCCTGTTCTTGAGTGCGGTGTACTTGCCAGAACTAGGTGGATTGAGGATGATATCGCCAATTTGTTCTAGATCGTTGTAGCCCAGCTGTGTGACGACGAGGTTGAATCTCTGTTCTTCTCCGATTTTACTGGCAGCGATGGCGGCTTCAAATTGTGCGAACCAGAGACGGGGGTTTTGGCGCCAAAATGGTGGTATACGTGCTGGTAGTGATACCGTAGCCACGTCGCTCTTCGCTGTCACGGTACCTTGGGCGTCACAGAAATCTTCGGCATTATCCCTTGACATGATGCTGTTTCACTTGATCTCGACGGTTCTTCACTATTAGGAGTATCTGAAGGTAGGCGTCTTGATTCAGGATTGTCGGGTCACCAATTTTGAGGCGAGTGTCCTCTAGTATAAAGTTTACGGGTAAATGACAACACCGAGCGAGTGTAGAAAATGGAATGATTTATTAAAATAAAATGAGCCCTATTATATTACAAACTTAAACCTATGCGTAGTGATATACCTAAATGCTAAAATATGTACAACCAATCAGAGCGCAGGATTCCGAAGTATTTAGATCGATCGCGGTCGCGATTCACTCCGCGGGTCAAACCATAAATATCCCGCGCTTCTAAGGGGCGCTTTAGTCTGCGTTCGCGCTCCGTGGCGGAAGGACGCATGTGTATGCTTTCAGGATGGCGGCGCGCAGAGGTCGCGCTACCGCTACAGTGTAATGACTAAGGGCAGGTTGTTTCAAACGGTTGGTTAACGTTACATACGGACAGTCAAAAATTACTGTGACGTGAGATGTTTTACGTTCGTTAAATATAACGGGTTGTTTCATGACATAAATATAACGGGTTGTTTCATGACATAAAAAACAGTCAGTCAACGTTTTTCGGGTTGCTAGTAAAACGTTTTGATGTTTGACGCAGCTCGTTGACTGGTGGATGAAGCAATGGTTATAGTAATAGCCATTTTTTAACGTACATTAAGGTCACATTTTGTGATACAACCCATTTTTTGGTTTGACGATAGTTAGCGCCATTTTTTACTATTACCAGTCAGTATAGTTGAAGCAACCCGCCCTAAGGTGCAGCGCAGACGACAGACTATTCGTGACGCACTTTTTAGTCTGTGAAAATAGAACCTATGCAATTATATGCAGTAACGCACACGACTCGCAAAAAGTCCGGCGCACAAAAAATCCGTGTAATTCGGGCAGCCCGCACCGCGCCGCGCCGCGCAGCTCGGCACCAAAAGTGTGTGAAAAAAATTGAACGTTTGCTTCAACGCGCGCTAACGCAGATGGCGCACGCTTTAGTCGGCAATCTGCATTTGCTAGGGGTGGACGTATAGAATCCGAAAGTATAGGATGTACCCAAAATTCTCTATTTCATCTTCTTTTTCTGTACTTCATGTACAAAATAATACTTCGCGATCTCTGCACGATTCCCATAGCGTCTACGTCCCTACAGCTCTGCCGACAGAATGATAGAAGATGTGCGTCGTGTGCGTTGAGTCTGTGAAAAATCCGCGACCGACTTTTTGCGCGCCATGCAGACTTTTTGTGCGCCGCAGACTCGATCGCACAAAAAGTGTGCCGTCTGCGCTGCACCTAAGGGAAAAGCCACACGATGCGAGTGAATTTCATAAAAATCGGTTCAGCCGTTTCATCGTGAAAGTGAAGCTTAAAGCGCGAAGCGAAGTGAAACTCTGTTAAGACAAAGTTACTTTCGCATTTATAATATTAGTATAAAAGTATGGACTAGCGACCCGCCGCAGGTTCACTCGGGTGCAATATTGATACTAATGTGGTGTAACACAAAACAATATCAAACTATTATATACATATGAACCTTCCTCATGAATCTATCTATTGCTGAAAACTGCATTAAATCCGTTGCGTAGTTTAACAGATTTAAGCGTGCAGACATCGGGAGCGACTTTGTTTTATACTATGTAAATAAGAAGGTACCTATCGAATGTGTTATGTATTTTAAGTTTTAAACAGATGTGTTTTGAGCATGTCGCATTTTAGTCGCACACTGAATTCTCACTCTCTCTGTAGATAGGAAATTGTATTACATTTTATCTTCTATTTTCTAATTATGGCAGTACTGAGCAAATATTGTCAGAAAACATGGACTTTTAAATGTCTGAAATCAGCAATCCTCCTTGAGCAAGAGTGGTAATTAATGCTAGTGCCTTCTCTGCATCAGAAGAGGCTTGTGCCCTGCAGTGGGACCATTTTTATTAGTATTATGTAACAGCAATGAAAAAGGCCATCCAATGTATCATCACATCACGCATCAAGGACATGCTAAAAGAATAGCATGACATGAATTTAAACTTGATCATTATCAAATTCAATATTTACCATGCTATGTGACCAAATGTATTAAAATTCATGTCTAGTACAAAAAACAAGGTTTTTCTACTCTATTTCACCTTGACAAAGGTACTAATGTACCAATTCTAATAAACCTTTATAAACCAATCACTTTAAACATGCGTAGGTCACGCCTGAAATCAATAACATCTCAGGTTACTTGTTTTAACTTCACTCCACACTCAACACAATGATTCTTTGTTAGGCTGGTGTCGCTATACAAAATTCTAAGAAACATTGCAAGATTGCGATAACTTGACCTAAATGTTCACCTTAGATTCAGTCTATCCCTTGTTTGTTGCATCATATAAATAGAAGGCAATTTGGCCTAGAGATGCAGCGAGTTACATGCGCAAACGATATTTATGCCCCAACCATAGCAAAAAGTTAACAATGTGTATCCTTGCAAAAGGCTTAAGAGGATTGTGAACCCCCATAAACTTAGTTAAATTTTCATAATTTTTGGAAATGTGATGTGTAGATATAATGAAAAACTAGGTCTGTTCCTTTTTTATTTTGAAGAAATATTGCATACGATATAAGTAATTATCATCTAAATATCTACATTTTTTAGGTACTTAAACAGTTTCTTGAGCGCCTTGTTTTTAAATTAAACTATACTGAATAAGGTACTTTAAAAGAACGTACAGACCTAGATTAAGGTGTACTGAATCTAATGAGACCAAAATTGTTTAATTTCGTAAAGGTTTAAGCCCTTATTATACTTGGCTACTGAATTCAGTCACTACTTACTACTACTACTACTGCGATTACACTTTACTGAATTCAGTAGCAACTTAATTTAGCCAAGTAAAAATAAGGGGGAATAACGTTATCGCCTAGAACCATAATATTTAAAAAAAGAAATGTAGGTAATTGGAGGGGCTTGTGGCTAAGTAAAAGCCATACAGCTCCATTGATCAAGGTTAAGCTACTGTCGAGGTTGGAACGTGGTTAGGTTTACCATCCATTCCATTGATGCACGGTAAAACTCTAATGAGCTTATGTTTGTGTCATCTCAAATATGTAATACCTATGTGTAATTTTAATGAGCAAATAAATACAAAAAAAAAGAAATCCATTTCATATTCAACCTCTTTGAAAAGCATGTACAGCCGTTGTCATTTGTAGATCTTTGACAGTCATTATTGGTAGTCATAAGCCAGATAGTCTGACTACCAGTCTTTCCAAGGGATATTGTGTTACCAAGTAGAGGCCAAACTGACATTCTCTACATGTAAAACACTGGCATTCAGCTGCATCCGTTTAGACTGGAAGCCAAGCTAGGCTAGATGATAACACTTTGTAAAAAAATAAATACATACACAATTTATCCATCCTTAAGTTAGTCCTAGCCAGTTCTTCCTGTAGATAGTTACGGTCAAATCTCTCAGCATCAAGAGCAGCTTGCAGTCTCCGCACTTCCCCATGCAATGAGCGCAGTGCTGGGGGTGTTTCCGCCACTTTAGCATGTCCAGAAGCCATTTCTAAGCCACATGCCTCTGTAAAAAAATATATAATTCAAAAACTAATATAAAAGGCTTTAAAAAAATTCTTCACATCACTGTCAACTATCTTTCGTATTTTTGTTTAAATATGAATGAAAAAAATGAATGGGGTTTTCCCTTTTTATTATACATGTAAATAATGGTACATAAAATTTAATGGTATAAAAAAGGTACTTATTAAAAAATAATTTTATTTTAGTAAATTATTTTTCTTGGTAGAATTTCAATTAAGTAATGTGTTTTAGATTTTTATTTTATTTTCAAATTTAACTGTTCTTGTCAAAATTCATTTATACAATAGAATAAAAAAAACTCAAGTAATTGAACCAATCCTATTAATTTCATTTGTAGCCTCTGTTGGAGATTAATATAAATAAATAAGAATAATAAACAAATAATAAATGACAAAACTTATTAGAAAACTTCCTTTGTTACCTCTTGAAAAGGACATGTGGTCCTTCCTATCACAGCAGCTGCTGCTTTCAAACAGCTGTTTCAACATTAGCATAAAAATAGCAAACACATTGGCCTTTGTGTGATGTAATAATAAAAAAAACTTAACTGTACTAACTTCAAGTTACTTGACGTATAGGAAGATTTGTGTTACAATAAAGTTACCTGTGATAGCTGCCCGAACATCCCTGCATGTGATAGCAGAGCACTCCAGTAGGTTTTTACTGAATTTCAGTATGGTCTCCTGATCTTCACCACTCAGCTTGCTGCACATCGCACTCTTTATGTCTACATCCTTAGAGTTCACGCACACAAAGAAAAGTAGCAATGATGCCACAAGGTATATCTCATCCTCACTGGACGCCTCAACTCTGTCATTTTCGAATTTAAATTGTGGATACTTCTCCAAAATGAAGTCTTCGACTGTGTGCGCTTCTAGTATAGACGACTTGGATTCGTCTAAGTTCAGATTCTCATGTAAATGAGATATTATGTTTAATAACGATGTTATGTTAACGGAACGTTCATCTTGGTTGCTTTCGTTGAAATAACAGTTTATCTAAAATTTTGAAGAAATCAATCACTTGTTTATTTAAGAGTAAAAAACCACATAACATTATTGATCAACGACTTTTGAAAAACATCTACTATACTCTGATTCCCTATGTCTACTCACCCAGTTTCTAATAATATGTTTCCATTTTTGTAACATGGTCTGATGCAAATATGAAGGTATGTGTAACTATTATATTTTCACCGCTTCTTTGTTTTTTTGAAGCCTACTTAAAAATTACTTGTGTTAGACAAAACAAACAATTTCGTAACTGTCGCTTCATTCAACGAAAATAATGTTGTTATTTAGTCACCGTTGCAGTTTGAATTTCCAAGTTTTTTTCATCCACCGTTGGTTTCGAAAATGTCATGTCAATGTCATTATTTTTTTCTGAGTTTAGCGGCTTATTACAACTAAATGACTAAACCTTAAAATAATGCAAAAGAAATCTTTTACGACAATTAAGATGTTGTATTATTATTATTACTGAAATTAAAACTTTTATCAAAAGAAACTAAATTAGTAAATTATTTTTCTGAACGATGGACCATAGATGAATATACTCTAATACGATGGACAACTGGATATTCTATGGATACTAAAGTCCCTAAAGTCAATGATTCGTCATCTGTCAACTGTTACCATAGTGATAAGACATATGGAGATACCCTTAAAGTGACTTTTGTGAAAGACACCACAATTTTGCCAGAATCACCAGTTTTATCACTTTCTATGAATAAAATATATATACGTGACATACCCGTTATTTTGAATATAACATTCGCTATTAACATAGTGCAGATCTGCCTAGAATTGCCTTCTATGTTTATAGTGACTATCGGAGTTAGGTTCGGTATTTTCAGTGCAACGATTTCAAGGTTTTATGAAACGCATCCACCAACCAAATGTAAAAGAACTTTTCGACAGCCATTTTGTGTCTTAAGTCGGCCGCTTTTGTTGGTACAGCTCGTCCATAGATATAAGTCAGTGAGTGCCATCTACAAACTCTATGGTCTTGCCTGTATCAACAAGATCAAGATGTCATGTCATGTCAATGTCAAAGCAGTCAGCACTCGTCATATTGTCAATGAATGTCATGTCGTACAATAGTCAATAGTCGTAACTTCGTAAGTCATAACAAAAATTTACCTGCATTGTAGTAGTTGTACCAACTAACTTAATTATAAGGAACCTGTGTAACAAACCGTCAATATAAGTCACGTTAACTGATTGTTCTAATTATGTCTGCTAAGCGTGCTGCTGGGCTCGTCATCTTTAGGAAAATAAATATAGCAGTCGAATTTCTGATGTTACAAACTTCTTACGGAGAACATCACTGGACTCCACCGAAGGGTAACTATGTTCATGAACCTTTTCGTTCAAATGAGACAAGAGTTTGTCTGAAACGAGTTGTTTCTTTTTCTTGACTCCTAAAAATATCTCAATATTTTTGGTAGGTAACTAGTCAATTTATTACCCAGGACACGTTGATCCTGGTGAGTCGGACTGGATAACAGCTCTAAGAGAGACAAGAGAAGAAGCTGGATTAACTGAAGATGATTTATTAGTAAGTATTTTTATTACGAATTATGTGTTTTGTGTGTCTCAAGTATTTTCTACCTCACAAATATATTTTTTAGGTTTACAAGGACGTTTCAAAAGTATTGAACTACAAAGTGAAAGGTAAACCAAAAGTAGTTGTGTACTGGCTGGCACAATTGAAGAATCCAGAGACTAAGGTTCTATTGTCTGATGAGCATCAAGATCTGAAATGGCTCCCGCTGAAAGAAGCGCAACAAATATCAGGTTATGATGATATGAAACAACTGTTGTTTGAGTTTAATGAGAAAGCTATTTTAGTTTAGTCTTGTTTAAATATCACTGTAAATATGCCTTGTTTAGCTATGTCATATACATATGTATTAATGGATGATTGTAAATAATTATTTAATCTAAGGTTGTCTTTTTATTTTATAGGTTTTTTTTTAAGTATTTTATGACTGGATAGTTTGAATGGGTGGTAAAGTACCTACCCTGTTCATAAATTGAAGCTAGCAAATTTTGCTGAAAGGAACAATTTGCTTCTTTTTCTTTAAAGCAAATAACACTGCATTTACTGTGTTTATACAGTTTGAATTTATCCAATTATTTAAATGCGGAAAAATACCACCATGTATTTTTATGACACATTTGGAATGGTCAATCATAAGAATCTCTTAAAATACTTAATATAAAAAATCATAAGGTCCAACAAGTGAGGAAGTTAACTCCTTGATTCGCCTGTAGAGATGGCAAGTTATATAATATAAAATTAAAATTAGGGATCGAACCCTTTTTTTTTTTTTTTTTTTGGAAAATCCTCATGGATGTCCTCCGCCCTCGGGGGGGCGGAGGGGTCTGTCAGACTCTTACTGACTAAAAACTACCCCGGTGATCCATCTCACACCTACGTCGGGGGTCGCGGGAACTGGAGATACTTCCGCAACCCCCGGGATCGAACCCAAGCCAACTTAGCAGTCGCAATATTTAATTACTAGAATAAAAAAAAATGTTTATGAACAACGGTTAGTCTATAACAAATACAAATACAACTAAATAAAATTGAAGTATCTGTTTGTACCTAATGTTAATATAATGGCTTTTTACTGAACTAATTTTTGAATGTTTACATGGTACATAACACAATTACAAAAAATATATTTTTAAAATTTTTGTCTGTCTTTTTGTTACGGCTAATCTCCAAAACGGCTGATCCGATTTTGACAGCACTTTCGCTGACAGATAGCTGATGTTATCAGGAGTAACGTGCTAGGTACTTTTATTTAAGTAAGAAATAGAATTAGGGTTCAAGCAAAAAAAAACCTCGCAGATAACCAAAATTCACACAGACGAAATTGCGGGCATCAGCTAGTATATTATAAAACCCTCTAGCATCACTACATTTATTAATTAATCTCTCGCCACGGTGAGTAACCTACCTGTGTTTGTATTTGTTAGGGCTAGCTTAAAAAAACGAATGTATGGATTTTCACATGGTTTTCACCAATACAACGATGCATTACAAGAAAGGTTATTGTCTATAATTTATTAGTCGGACCGCTAATCAACCTATTAATTCTGTAAAATCAAATACGTTAAATACGTAGTGTAATGCTGGCACTTCACTTGGCGTATTTGTGCAAATATTGGTCTTATTTTGATAATACAACTGACCTCATTTTAATAAGCATAAGGTGGCCGGGTGGGTATATTTAGTAATATCCAAATAAGGCGAATATTTGCATAAATACGCCATATGAAGTTGGTGGGTACTGACCGGGTGTTACAGGCCGTAATGTACCAATCGCAGCGAGCATGTTACGTTACGCCGTAATCTGCGTGTAACATGCTCGTTACGAGCGCCTTGTTTCCCCGTACTGACTAAAGCGCTTACCACACGCACAAGCTTCACCACAGTTTTGCCTGCGCAGGCCGGGTTGTACACGGAACACGGAGCGTATTCAGGCCGGTTGTACACGGAACACGGAGCGTGTGGTTGGTAAAATACGCTCCGTGTTCCGTGTACAAACCGGCCTGCGCAGGCAAAACTGTGGTGAAGCTTGTTGTGTGTTGAAGTATTCATCTATGGTACGGACTGCACGAACGCTCGCTGTATAACACACCGCACCTTACATTACACCCCATAACGCCGGTCAATAAACAGAGTATTGGTACCTACATTTTGTTTTATCCAAGTAAGGCGAATATTTGTACAAATACGCCATGTGAAGCAAGGACTGAAGTGCCAGCATTATAAAGAAATCACATAGCCGTCAACTACGCATACTGCCTAAGTACCTAAGTGCCTAACTTTGAGCAAAAATATTTCTCAAAGTTAGGTACGTAGGTACCTAAAACAAGAGTCGTGGAGGTATTTCAAGTTTTGTTATAACATTTAATACTTAATTTCCTAAAAAAGTTGCAATTTTGACCTTTAACTCCGGTAGCCAGTGATACATGTTCACTGACTACTTAATGCATCCTTAATTAATATTATTTTAATTAGTCCCTATTGAAATGTATTCAAAATATTGAGGAGTTGTTAAGTCTTTATATGGAATTTCCTGCTAATAAGGAAAAATACGGAAGTCGAAGAAAAGAGAATGAAGAAGAGCGGTTCCGTGTACTCAACAACTTCTGCGATCCCCAAGGCGCCGCCAAGCGTGGGAACCCCCCCCCCCACCCCTTATGGGGGAGTCGGGGAGACCATTGTCACAGAATACTTAATAGTACTACATACAAAAGGGACACTCCCTTCCCCGCGCTATATCAGATACCGCACCCTCACCCCGCACTTGGAGGGGCTAACCGCCGACTCTTTAGTAAGGGCGCTCAAAATCGTAAGAATTGCAGCGCTGTAGGTACTGCTGACACAAACACAATTTTGCGATTTATTTTGTTTTAAGTTTTATTTATTAGTTTTAATCTCGATGATTCATTTATTTTTCAAGTTTTCGTCGTTTTATAATAATACAATTAAAACTTCCGTAATAATAACATACCAACATTACCAGCTATTAATATTGCTCTCTCTCTTTATTGTCTTAGTTATGTACTTATGTCGCTTTCTTTCACGTTCTATTCATTCTTGGAATTGAAAAGTAGTACCCTACGCACTAACCTTGTCGCGTCGCCCCATTGTAATTATTATTATTGTAATATTTTAATTAATTCTTAATTTTTATTTTTAATACTTTTGAACTTAACATGTATGGACATGGACTGGTTCCGAAATAAATGAAAACAAAAAAAATTGCGTTGCCGCGTAATGGTACGGGGCGATCGTGAATTCCATATTTTGTAATTAGGTAGGTACCTTAATTTACCATTATTGATCAATAAATAAATAAACCTCTTTACATAATAAATATTATAATATTACTTTTATGTCATTACAAATCCGAGTATTCAAAATCAAATATCATTTATTTTATTTCTTTAAGAAATAAATAATTGAACGCTCGGACAAGATCACTTCATAATAATGCTCGAAACGTTCGGGTAGTAATTCCGTCGTCGTTCGGTTCACCCGACGCAAAGCGCTGCACTTTTCGCGCCATTTTGTACGCCACGACATCCAACTGATTCAACCCTACTAAAATTCACGCACACATTTGAACGTGTACAGACGTCATTTGGTTTTGTAGTAGTAATAGGTAATCATTTTGCAAGTTTTGTATGAAGTGTCCGAGGTGTGCCATTGTTCAACAGTGGATGTTTTCAGGCTGATGATGCTATTCTCCATACGAATCTTCAAAAATCGTTTAGAAGGGGCAAGATCAACTACGTAACTGGGCCAATCCGCGAAAAAGTGACCCGTTACTAAGTGGGACAAAATGGACAATAAATAAATAAAAATATAAGGGTTTTTGTATGATTCGATGTGGTATTTATCAGGGTTTAAGAAAACTATATAATATACAACTAAATATATATAACTTAAAAAATATCTGAGTTTCGAACATGAACCACGATGAAAAATGTCCATTTAGTAACCATCACTAACGTAATATTTTATCAGCAATGTGAGTTATCTATTACATATTTTTAACAATTGTTATTTAAAATAATTATGAACAATACTGAAATAAATTTCATTTACCCTATCTGCAATATAAATATTTTAATAGGTGATTTAAAGCTAGAAATTAGCTTTAAATCACCTATTAGCATATTTTCGTCACGTTTTAGGTCAGATTGACTTATGTTTTTAACATTTTAGTTAATTAGCACTTTCTAAATTGATTCAAACTATTTTAAATGAAAATATGTATAACATTCTACTATATTTCATCCCAAATATATACCTTTACTAGTAATAAATTCCATTTTACAGACGATAACTTGGTGTAAAAAATTGTGACAGTGACTTAGTAGGAAATGTCATCGTGACTAAATGGAAACATAAGCGGTGTTCATGATAAACTTTTAATAAGTATACAAAAAATATGATTTTTCCGAGAACAGTCTTGGACATTCCAATCCAACGCAACATCTTTTTTTGTTCGTGCCTTTCTTTAGCTGTTCTATTTACGTAGTTTAAGCTATTTTCAGTAACGTTTACCTCGTTCAACAAATGCGCAATCTTATGATAAACTGAAAAAATAATAAATATTTTTAAACTTCTAATCAGTGACTATCATGAAGTCGATGGATACACGGCTATAACTTTACAGCCGTAAATATATATATGTATGTACGTATAATATAAACAAAAACACATAACTCCATCTTAGTTGCAGTCGGTTAAAATACACCACGTAAACTTAGCCTTATGTGTCTATTAGTCACAAAAAATGTTCCCCTAATATGTCACGACACTAAACAGACGTGACGAATCCTGCTTTACTAACAATAATGACGACAACTTTCAATATTCTTTGTTCTTTTAGAAGAAATCATTAATTCATTACATACACAGATACATGTAGTCTATTTCACAAATGAAAGAATATTCTTAGAACTTACTGGTATCACGTTATAACTGTGACTATAGTGGACATCTTAATTGCGTCGTGCGTCGAATACGCCTTCCGTCACCGATTACCGCGTCACAAAAGCCCGATGGGTAAAAACAAATGGTTGGTCTACCATAATAATGTTACCATAAAAAATAAAATAACTTCTTTTAGTAGTTTTGTACTATAGAAAGCAAATAAAACAGTAGTGACTAAAGTGGAATGTCCACCTTGGTGCTAATTTGATTATCATTTATTTCAAGATTTTTCTTGTAATACAATAAGATTTGTTTAAAAAAATATGTTATAATTGAAAAGAAAACATTAATCTTTAAAAGCTCACAAAAAACGCTTGTGTGTCATAAAAAAACATGAATTTCGGTTAGTTAAAGTTTGCGACAGGAGGTGTGACACGCTAAAATAACCTTTTTTGTTCCTTAGTTTTATTTTTTAATCAGTTAAATTAGATACAAATGACTACGTTTTGTATTTATTTTTAAAGCTAAAGAACTATACTATACATAAAAAAAATGAACTCAATGGAGTATAAGATGGTCTTGTAAATTGTTTCTATATTCTTGTGACAGTACTTTTTCCGTATGGACAATTTTTCGCGGAATGGCTCAACTACCTACATTTATGTATTTATTGTTATAAACTGAATGCTGCCGGAATTGTATGCTCGTTTTTTTCACGCAGATACACCTGCAATGGTAGACCTTTTTGGTGTACCGGAGCGTATAAGTTCGCCATAGATAGCGTCCCTTGTGATTGTGAGGGTATTTTAAATCACAATAAGATATAAATCTACACACTCAGAACACTACTACGACTTCTTTCTCGAAGAAAGGAATGGTCATATAATTAAAATAAACTTGAGTGTAGTTTATTTTAGTTTCTTTTTTTTCTGTTAGCCACGGACTAGAACAAAAAAAGCGGCCAAGTGCGAGCCGGAGTCGGCCATGAAGGGTTCCGTACTGCGTAGCAGCAAGTAACATATTATTATAAAAGTTCTTGTACATACCTAGTTCGTTGTAACTTTGATCGATGTTTTAATAATAATGTATTTTTTTAAATTGTGGTTTACGATTTATGACGTATTAAAAAAAAACTACTTACTAGATCTCGTTAAAACCAATTTTCGGTGAAAGTTTACATGGTAATGGTACATCATTATATTTTTTTTAGTTTTATGATTCTTTTATTTTAGAAGTTCCAGTGGGGGGGGGGGGAGCACACATTTTACCATCTTTTGTTGAATAGTATCTTCGCTGTGTGCAAAATTATTCATTTATCTTTGTAACAAAATAAATAACTTTGATTGTAAAATTGCTGTTGATTTCCCTTTTGATTTGCATTATTGATGCAATAGTTATTTATATTTGATTAGATTTAGACAGTAATAGTAATAGCAGGTAAAATAAACAGAAATAAAAAATGCTTAAATAAAAATTTCAATGGTTATCAAATATATATTTTGGGTTTTCCGATATCGATATCAATGATTTAAACATATCGATATAAATATCGATATTTTGGTGTCGATATTATCGGTAACGCGATATATCGTTGCCATGAAGATATAGGTATAAATGGAGCCAACACTTAGAACAAAAGCTTGAAACCAACTGTGGGCTGATGCTCTCTTTCTGAAAGCATACATAAGAACGAGACAATGATATGTGTTTTCTTTGTCTTATGTATGCATTCAGAAAGAGAGCGTCTGCCCACAGTTGGCTTCACTTAGGTATTTAGAGTGTTGCCTCCACTTTTGTCTATAAGCTTCTTGATCGTTGCAACCCTAATTTTACCACTTCGGATGGAAGTGTCTCTCGCGCAAACTATTCAGTTTAGGAAAAAATGAAATTAGAAACCTCAATATCATTTTTGAAGACTTGTCCATACATACCCCACACGTATGTATAATTGGTTTTTTGGTTTAGAACCAATTTTGGAACATTGTCAATAATATGTGAAAGTAACATTCTATAGTACAGGGAATTCTAATTTGGGTTAAAGTAATCGACTGATATTGGTGTCTGATAGACTGTAAATATTTATCAATTATTACTTTTTTTTACTGTAGAAAATTAACGACGGAAATACATAATCTTGTACAGTCCAACAAGCTAATTGGTTTACAGAAAAAAAACATTCATCTTTCATTTAATTTATGCCATTTTCTTATCCCGAGCACGTAGGTATCTCTGGTACCTACGTATTAAAGATAAAATAAATAAATTGTTAGTATAGTCGAAAGATAAATATTTTTGACTGTAAACCAATTAGCTTGTTCGACCGTACTTATGCCATTTCAAGATTACCACACTCACATGTACGTCAGTTGTAGCAATTAGCTGAACCACCTTTTCATAAATGGTTGAGATTTTCTAGTATACGAATCGATAGAATTTGAAATTATTTTATATTTTATTTACTTTTCTCAAATGGTAGAAAAATAAAACTAATTATAAAAGTCTATCGATTCGTTTTTAAAAAAATCTCAACCATTGAATGCAAAGGTGGGTCAGCTAATTAATATATTAGGGTATTACACCAATTTTTGAATAGTGTCTCAATGAAATTCTGTAGTGCTAATATGCCACCAAAAAAAACACAACATTTTTATTCAATCGATAAGTGCCATAAAAGTGCATCTAAATTTTAAATTTTCAAATTTCGCGCGTAGTTTGACGAAGAGGCTTTTTACTGGACGCCATATTGCTCAGCGTAAATGACGTCATTTCGTTTTGTATCAAATGAGCTCATATTAAATATGATAATTGTATATCATTTAAAAATAATTAAAAGCATATTTTGTAATAGGTGCAATAATGAAAAAATTTCGTTAGTTACGAAAATAATAAAAGTACAAAGCCTATATTACGCCAATCGGTTGACTGACAGTTGTCAATTTTTTGTTTACACAGCCGTATGGCGTAATAACATGGCCGCTACTATTTTACGGTGTTTTATAACAGATTAAAAATACTGAAAGGTGTTTATAATACCTACCACATCGAAAACTGAAAGAGCATGTTTATAAATCCTTATTTATATAAATGAGAGAACCTAGACATTACTGATTTTAGATTTTAAGTACGTCAATAGGGTTTTTTACTCTATACGAGAAAAAATCGAAGTCGAAAAAATGTAAGTTTTAGTTCATAAAATAACAAAACAAATTTTTAAATTCAATTCAAAGTTTTCAGTATTTTTAATCTGTTAAAAAACATCGTGAAATAGTAGCGGCCATGTTATTACGCCGCACGGCTGTGTAAACTAAAAATTGTAAACTGTCAGTCAACCGATTGGCGTAATATAGGCGTTGTACTTTTATTATTTTCGTAACCAACGTATTTTTTAAATTATTACACCTATTACAAAATATGCTTTTAATTATTTTTAAATGATATACAATAAGGTATTACACCCATTTTTGAAAAGTGTCTCAATGAAATTCTGTAGTGCTAATATGTCACCAAAAAAAACTCAAATTTTTTATTCAATCGATAAGTGCCATAAAAGTGCATCTAAATTTTAAATTTTCTAATTTCGCGCGTTGTTTGATGAAAACGCCTCTTACTGGCGTAAATGACGTCAGTTCGTTTTGTATCAAATGAGCTCATATTAAATATGATAATTGTATATCATTTAAAAATAATTAAAAGTATATTTTGTAATAGGTGCAATAATGAAAAAATTACGTTGGTTACGATAATAATAAAAGTACAAAGCCTATACTAAGCCAATCGGTTGACTGACAGTTGACAAATTTTTGTTTACACAGCCGTACGGCGTAATAACATGGCCGCTACTATTTCACGGTGTTTTATAACAGATTAAAAATACTGAAAACTTTGAATTGAATTTAAAAATTTGTTTTGTTATTTTATTATCTAAAACTTACATTTTCCGACTGCTTTATGCCTAAACTGTCTCAATAACATATTAATCGTTTTTTTCTCGTATAGAGTAAAATACCCTATTATCATATTTAATATGAGCTCAGCGTAAATGACGTCAGTTCGTTTTGTATCATAAATGACGTCAGTTCGTTTTGTATCAAATGATACAAAACGAACTAACGTCATTTACGCTGAGCAATATGGCGTCCAGTAAGAGGCGTTTTCGTCAAACAACGCGCGAAATTTGTAAATTTAAAATTTAGATGCATTTGAATGGCACTTATCGATTGAATAAAAATTTTGCGTTTTTTGGTGGCTTAAATTAGCACTACAGAATTTTATTGAGACACTCTTCAAAAATGGATGTAATACCCTATTCGGCATTTTGTAAAAATCGAAATGTGATTAACGTTACGATGTAAACAAACGACGTCAGTCAGCACTGCTGACTGACGTCGCGCGTACAGAATCTCCGTTAGGCCAAGTTCAGGCGACATGTGCCTCGATATCCGTGCTACCTACTATAGGGTAGGTACATACCCTACCTGCACTAATTGCGCCAATCCTCCAAAATTTGCGGAAGTAAATACGTCTTCTACACAGGGTGTGTCGTAAGTAGTGGTCCAGAGTAAAGGAAACAAGAAAAAGAATCCGAAATAACCTTTCGGACATTTTGAAAATCTAAAAGCCTACCTACTATAACCTAGTGATTGACCAGTGATTGTAATTAAACCTAATAATTAGGTACTCGAGGGTGACTAACTAGGTATTCGGTTCATCGTCATCATTTCAGCCGAAAGACGTCCACTGCTGGACAAAGGCCTCCCCCACTATTCGGTTAAATATCTGTAATTCGGTGTGATTGTCTTTATTGAGCATTAATAATATTAAATTACGGCGAAAAAAGATCGCGTCGCTCACTCGTCGCGTCGCCGGCCGTTGGCGCTCTTCACTCTTCACACAGGTTACTAGTGCATGCATAAGCAATAAGCATAGAAACTGCGTAGATAATCTGATATGAACTCCTTGTCTTGTAAGAAGTCTTTGTTACTTTTATTGTCTATTATTTTTTGTGAAAATAACAATGTGATAAAATTATCTCGCTAAAGTTTTAAAGTTCAATAAAACCAAGTTTTCGTTTGGTTTATCTGTCTTTTATGTATCAATTTATTAAACTTTAATTATATCTACGAATATATCATGTCGGAGAAAGAGGCCCCGCCGTCTTCTAGTTGGTCGCGCTATCTACGTCCAGAAAGGTTCGAGGTTGAACCTTCCGCCGCTGGTTCGGACTTACGATGGACTCACTGGCGGTATACATTTGAAAACTTTCTTTCTGAACAAGCTTCATCTGCTACCGAAGTCATTAAACTCAAGCTCCTCGCAAATCATGTGTCACCTACCATATTCAATATAATTAGAGAATGCTCAAAGTACAGCGCCGCTATCAAACTCCTCAACGATACCTTTGAAAAGAGAAAGAACATTACACTGGCTCGACACCAACTGACCTGTAGGAAACAGCAGCCTGGGGAATCAGTAGCCGAGTACTGCAGAGCGCTTACCTCTCTGGCGTACGACTGCCACTACAAGGCAGTCACAGCTGAAGAGCACCAAAGTGAATCAATCCGTGGAGCATTCATTGCAGGTCTGTCTAAACAACGAATTCGTGAACGTCTGCTTGAAAAATCGGAAATGACGCTAGAGGAGACCTTAAATCTAGCTATTTCCCTCGAGACCGCGGAGAATACCTCTCAAGCCTTGCAATCAAATTCATTACCTGCCTCTCCTAGCATGTTGAATGCTGTAGCACCTATCGAACCTCAAGCAAATCTTCAACAGCCAAATGTAGCAGCTTTTACCTCTCATAACGGCAGTTCGCAACGACGCAAGTGCTTTTTTTGTGGCGGTAACGTCCATCCAAGAATTAGATGTCCAGCAAATAACGCTGAATGTCAGCTCTGTCAAAAGAAGGGTCATTTTGCCAACGTTTGTCGCAGTGCTGGACAAAAACAGCAAAACCTTAATACTGTAAATGCTGAGGAAGAATCTCAAGAACCTCCTACTACTTCCCTTGCATCCTTCTGTGCCGCAGCTCCTTCCAGTTTACGTAAGGCCACAATCCCTATTACTGTTAATAATTACAATGCCGATGCGCTTGTTGATACCGGGAGCTCTATCAGTTTCATAGATAACGCCTTGGCACTAACTATGAATCTAAAAAGGAAGCACTGCAATCAAGCTGTAACCCTCGCATCATTAAACAACGTATCTTATGTTAACGGCGTATGTCACGCTACTATTCAGATTGGCAACCACATCTATAAGCAACAACCGCTGCTCATTGTCAATGACTTATGTGCTGACGTTATCATCGGTCACGACATCCTCAAAACCCACTCTTCTCTCGAATTGCAGTTTGGTGGTGAAAAGGAATCCCTAAAGATTTGCAACGTTCTCGAAGCCTCTGTACCACCAGCATCTGTTTTCACAAACCTTTCGCCATCTATCAAGCCTATCGCCATTCGCTCCAGACATCACTCAGAAGAAGATCAATCATTCATATCAAACGAAATTTCAAATCTCCTCAAAGACAAAGTCATTGAGCCGAGCATATCCCCATGGAGAGCACAAGTTTTGGTCGCTGGAGGCGGACATCACCGCAAACGTCTAGTGATTGATTATTCTCAAACGATAAATAAATTCACAGACTTAGATGCATATCCCCTTCCAAGTATAGATTCTATCGTCACCGCAGTCTCTAAGTACAACTTATTCAGTCAAATTGACTTGAAAAGTGCATATCACCAAGTACCTATCCTTCCTAAAGAAAAGATATACACTGCCTTCGAGGCCTGCGGTAATCTGTATCAATTTACTCGCATACCATTCGGTGTCACCAACGGTGTCGCCGCTTTTCAAAGAACCCTTCACTATATTATACGTACGGAGGAGCTCAAAGGTACTTACGCTTACTTAGACGATGTCACCATCTGTGGAAAGGACAAACAAGAACATGACTTCAATCTGCGCCGATTCATGGAAGCAGCAGAAAAGTATAATCTAACTTTAAACAAAAACAAGTGCGTCTTCGAAACTGACGCCATTAACCTTCTCGGCTACACTATCAATAACAACACTATCAAGCCTGACAAGTCACGCCTAGAACCACTGCTAAATCTCCCAGTCCCCTCAGATTCAGCTTCTCTAAAAAGAACTCTCGGTCTATTTGCCCATTACTCCAAATGGATCAACAATTTTTCAGCTAAAATTAAACCGTTAGTCGATACTACGTTTCCCCTGTCTAGAAGCACTTGAATGCTTCAATAATCTAAAATCTGACATCGCACAGTCATCTCTTGCTTCAATTGACACCAAAGAGACGTTCACCGTCGAGACTGATGCATTAGAATTCGCCATCGCCGCTACACTTTCACAGAAAGGCCGCCCAGTAGCGTTTTTCACACGCTCATTAAATGATTCAGAGAAGCGCCAACCTTCAATAGAAAAAGAGGCATGTGCTATCGTAGAAGCCCTTCGCAAGTGGCGCCATTATTTGATCGGCCGACATTTCATACTTATCACAGATCAACAATCGGTCTCTTTCATGTTCAATCAAACCCACACGAGTAAAATTTAAAATGAGAAAATAGAGAGATGGTGCTTTGAACTATTTTGTTATAAATACGATATTATTTACCGACCTGGCGAACAAAATTTCGCCACTGATGCGCTATCCAGGGTTTGTGCCGTTGTAAATGGCTCTCCGAATAAACTTGCTGACCTTCATAACTCCTTATGTCACCCCGGCGTAACAAGAATGGTACATTGGATACGCTCCAAAAACCTACCATATTCTGTAGAAGACGTGAAAAGGATGACCGCTAGTTGTCGTGTTTGCGCCGAAGTAAAACCCAGATATGTAAAGAATGAAGGGCATCTGGTCAAAGCGACAGCTCCATTCGAAAGGCTTAACCTAGATTTTAAAGGACCTTTGCCATCCACTTCCTTCAACAAATACATCTTAACTATAATCGACGAATATAGCAGGTTTCCGTTCGCTTTCCCGTGTAAGGATATGACCTCAGCGACTGTTATTAAGTGTTTAAAAGAACTTTTCTGCTTATTTGGTATTCCTGCTTACGTACATACCGATAGAGGAACCTCTTTTCTCTCAGATGAAACAAGAACATTTTTGACAAATCTTGGCATTG
Organism: Charanyca ferruginea; assembly: GCA_947361185.1. Classification (NCBI taxonomy): domain Eukaryota; kingdom Metazoa; phylum Arthropoda; class Insecta; order Lepidoptera; family Noctuidae; genus Charanyca; species Charanyca ferruginea. Next base: position 20,158,976 of record OX376069.1, on the reverse strand, counting down.
CATGCAGCCGTGCGTCACCATACAACCCACAGGGCAACGGATTGGTAGAGCGCCTAAATGGGACGTTGTGGAAGACGGTCCAGCTTTATCCCCGTTCTAATAATCTAGAAATTGCTGACTGGGAGAAAGCCTTACCTATTGCCTTACACTCTATTAGATCTCTGTTATCCACGGGCATAAACACCACTCCTCATGAAAGGATGTTTAGTCACCCTCGCCGATCTTCCAATGGTTCATCTATACCAACTTGGCTGCTATCACCAGGCCCTGTCTACATGAAGAGAAATATTAGAAATTCTAAATATGATCCAGCCATTGAAGAAGTCGAATTGTTACAAAGCAATCCTGACTATTCATTCGTGAGGCTGCCGGATGGTCGTGAAACAACCGTTTCGAACAGGTCCTTGGCTCCAATCCCGGAAAATGATGATATCTTCCTAGATGCCGAAGATACTGTAGAAATACCCGTACCAAACTCTACCACAGAAAATACACAATCTCTGAATGAGGAACCTGGCCCGTCGGCATTGATAGAAGGCCCTCAGCCTCGTCGCTCTACCCGAGAGCGTAGGCCTCTGCCCTACCTTCGAGATTACGTTTCGTCTTAAAAGGATGGGGTGAATGATATGAACTCCTTGTCTTGTAAGAAGTCTTTGTTACTTTTATTGTCTACTATGTTTTGACGGTTTGACAAGACGTTGTCATATAAAATAACAATGTTGTTACGTATGGGAGAAGTTTGTTAATTTGATTACATTTATCGTATCGTGTATTTTTTAAATAAATGAGTTTTGAGGCCCCGCAACAGCGAAATAATATATTTTCATAAGTACATCCGCGATGCTGACATCGCGTCGTCAGGCTACAACACCGCGTAATGTGGGTTCAAATTCGCTTGGCCGTAAGATGTTGAACGCACATTGCCCACGCGCTACCCACGGCACCGAGCGGGTCAGCGAGCAGTGTGACCATTTGTGGCAGATTTCTGCCATTTTGGCAGATTTCGCTCCTAAATTTTGTTTGTGGCAGATCATGCTGACGATTTACAAAACTGGCAGATTTCGGCAGATTTAAAGAATTCAAGAAAATTCATAATACCTAATATGAATTTTCAATGAATTCATCTTTTCTTAAAGTTATTAGATGAGGTTTTATATTTCATTAGATTACAAATGATTTTATCGAACTGGCAGCTTCTGTTTCATGGCTAAATTACACTGGAATTTCCCGCTTGTTCTGTTTTTAAACAAGTGCGCCATATGATTATGAACTGTAATCTAACTGAAATAGTGTTCATATTTATATCTTCTTTATTGATTTGGTTTCCAATCAACTTTTGATTTGACTTCATTCTCTTTTGATGTGTATCGTTTTCGGTTCTGTGTAATGAATAATTAATTATGAAGAGAAAATTCGTTCTTGTCGACCTTAGTGGGAGCAAAATCCCTTGCTTTCTTCTTGGTCGAATCGAGGGCTTAGGATGACCAGGACGTTGCATTTTGTAAAGCTTGCAAAATTATAGCCGCGAATGGGGCTAGAAAATATCCAAACATTTCAAATTTCGCGAAAGCGTCTGCATGTTTGCCGATATTCAACGCTTCGTACGAAAGAATCTTCTCTCAGGTGAATTTAACAAATCAAAAATAAGGAATAGCTTCCTAAATCAACATGTGTCAGCTTTAAGAGGGGATTAAGGAACACGTAGGCTGTGTCTCCTTTAAACCAACTAAAAACATGATCAAAAAGACATCATCAAAATCAATGTAACACCGAAAATGAAGAAAATTTGGTGGCAAAGGCGGATACGGAGAGGAAGTAGTGTATAGGTATAATAATGCATAAGAAAATTGTTAAATATTTTTGTTGATTAAAGAAATTTCATTGAATTCGTTGTGTATTTTTGTTCCGTTTCCATGAAGGCATATTTTAGGCATTTTTGGCGCCAAGTGTGGCAGATTTTGGCAGATTTTTTGCCCAGTCTGTGGCAGATTCGCCATTTATAAGATGGTCACACTGTCAGCGAGTTAGTTCGTTTCCCGCCGTGCGCATGATAGGACCTACAACTCCCGTTATGCTAGTCGTCGCCGCCGCAGGGTCTCAAACACTTAAACGTTTTTAAACTGTTTTCTTTTACCCGACTAATCACGTACTGCGTGCTGTACGCAACATTAAGCTGGTCCTTCTAGCCGGATTTAGGATCTCGGCCACGTGTTAGTCGTAACTAAAACCTGTAGTGCAGGGATGTCGCTGCTTCGCACACCCCCTAAGGGTGTTACAACACGTAGCAAACGTGCCACGGAGCAGCTGGCTACCAATAAAAGTGAACAGTTAAAATCAGTGAAAAGTGATAAAACCTCGTGTTCGTCAGCGGCGGCCCGTAAAAGGCTTGAATATGAAGCGGCTCAACATCAAGCGCAAATAGATCTCGATTTAGCGGAAAGAAGTGCGCAAATAAAGAAAGACTTGGTTTCGAAGAAACTAGAAGTCGACATTGCAGACTTGCAAGAAGAAGACCGCGGCTCGGCCTCGGAAAGTTCGAGAAAAGTCGATTCATGGTTCGACAAACAAGATGGCGTCGAGTCCATCGCTAAAAGTGAGTACGAAGAAAATGTCTGCCCACTTTATTCGATACCGCAACAGCACTTCGTCAGTGAGCGTCCGCCTCAACGTAACGACGGCATCAACCAGCTGACGGAGGCGCTGCAACAAGTACTTACCAGAAGTAACGTTCGTGATAACAACAGAGAACTCCTTGCGCGCCTAGCAACATCAAAAGATTTACCGGTATTCGACGGTGACCCTATGCAGTGGCTGCAGTTCAAGGAGTCATATAAAGAATCGTCACACCTGTGCAGTTATAGCGATGCAGAAAACATCTGGCGGTTACGAAAATGTCTACGTGGTGACGCAAAAGAAGCCGTGTCATCGCTCCTCATCGGCAACACAACACCGCAAGCTATAATTGACACCTTAGAATTACGATTTGGTAGACCCGAGTGTATAATCAATAAAATATTCACTCAACTCAAGAAAATTCACCCACTTCCGACTGCATACCACACGGAGATCGTGAATTTCTCGATAAAAGTCAAAAACTACGTCACAGCTGTTAAAGCTATTAAGTTGCCGGAATACCTACAAAGTCCGGAAACGACGTCAATAATACTTTCAAAGTTACCGCCCGCTCTTATCAATAAATGGGCCGAGTATACCTACGAGAGACAGGATAGTTCTATACCTAAACTGGAAATATTATCGGAGTTTTTATACAGAGAAGCAACAATCGTCGCAACCTCAGGTGTGAGTTTTATACACAGTCAGAATGACATAAGAAAGAAATACGATCATAATATAAAAACTCATTCAGTGTTAGCGTGTACTACGACATCAGAGAATAAATGTATGTTTTGTCGTGCCTCTCCGACGCACACCTTAGACAAGTGCGGCAAGTTCAAACGCGCTATGAGGCGAGATCGCTGGCAGTTTGTACGTTCTAGACATCTGTGCTACAAGTGCTTGAGCGCACGGCATAATGTACCCAGCGCGTGCAGCGCTCCCGACTGCAGCGAGTGTGGACATCCACATCATCATCTCCTACACTGGACGAAACCAACCGCGACTGCGGCACCCGCAGCCGCGCCACCGGCTGCACTGACAGCGACCGCGCGGCCTGAGACTGCGCGCCCGGTGGCTGACGCAGCCCGCGTGCACGTTTCAACGCCCGACGAGCCGCACCGCGAGGATACCGTCGCCCACGCCCACACCAGTGCGTCCACTAGTGTTAGTGTACCAGTGCCTAAAGTGTTGTTAAAAATTGTGCCGGTTACCGTTCATGGACCTAAAGACAATATACACACACATGCGTTGCTCGACGACGGCGCCACTGTGACGCTGATAGCTGCTGACCTCGCTGATCAGGCGGGACTCCACGGTAAGACCGTCACCATGCGCGCCCGCGGTGCATGGGACTCCGGTGAGCTCGTGTGCCAAACGGAAAATGTAAGTTTTGACATTTCTAATAACACAGGCGATCGTTTTAATTTGAGTGCCCGAAAAATGAACGAACTTAATTTGCCTACTCAAAGCTTATCGTGTGTGGACTTTACCAATTATTCGGATTATATAAACTACGACTTGTGTAAATGTGACACACAACCTAAACTATTAATCGGACAAGATAATTACGACCTTATTGCTCCTTTAATGTGTTTAAAAGGTAATAGGAAAAATGACCCTTATATTACAAAGACACCGCTTGGCTGGTGTATACACGGTGTTGTAAACAATATAAATGTTATGAACGTGGCAGCTGATGGTATTCCTATTGATGACAGCGCGCAACATTGTTGTGATTCTAAGTTGAACGAGATTGTAAGAAAATCATTCGCGTTAGAGTCAATAGGTATATCAGCACAACCGCGACAGAATGCGGACGAGTTACGTGCTATCACCATACTAAATAACACATGTGAATTAGTTGATAATCAATGGTTTGTAGAATTGCCTTGGAAATATGATAACTTTATTATGCCTGATTCATATCAAAATGCCTATAATCGTTTAAAATCTGTCGAGAGAAAAATGTCAGCCGACAACACTTACGCGTCACGTTATCAAGAACGTATCCAGCATTTATTTTCTAATAATTATGCCAGGAGGCTAAACGAGGGGGAGTCTAGCGACCACGTTTGGTACCTACCGCACTTCGGGGTCGATAACCCCAATAAGAAAAAGTTACGTTTGGTGTTCGACGCGGCTGCGAAAACACAGGGATGTTCCCTTAATGATTTTTTATTGACAGGCCCGGACCTTTTGCAGTCTTTATTTGGAATTATGTTTAGGTTTAGAGAAAATAAAATAGGAATTATTGCAGATATCAAAGATATGTTCCTTCGAATTAAAATTAAAGAAAAGGATCAACATTCACTTAGGTTTTTATTTAGAGATAAGGCCACTGGGGACGTTAATAAATATGCAATGACGTCATTAATATTTGGCGCGAACTGCTCGCCTTTTATCGCGCAACATATTAAAAATAAAAACGCATTACGTTATCAGGATACCTATCCGACGGCTGTCGACGCTATATGCAAGCAACATTATATGGACGACTATATCGATAGTTTACCCGAAGTCGACCTTACGAAACAGATGATTAAAGAAGTCTCCATTGTTCACCAGCAGGGTGGATTCGAAATACGGAACTGGGCTAGCAACGTCCCGGAAGTTGTAGAAAGCCTACCCAAAGAAGTCTTGAGTGACAGTGTTTGTTGCGCCCTCGATAAAGATCCATCAGAAAGGACACTGGGTTTATTATGGTATCCCGCTAGCGACGAGTTAGGATTCGATTTGACCTTGAAGCGTATACCACATGATGTTCTCAACTTAAAAAGAAAACCAACTAAACGCGAACTGTTATGTATTGTTATGTCTATTTTTGATATTCATGGTTATCTGATGCCATTTACAATTAAAGGAAAAATAATAATGCGCGAAACTTGGAAAACAAATATAAAATGGGATGAGCAATTAAATGACGAGTTAAATAATTTATTTAAGTGTTGGATAATTCAAGCTAAAAAGATAAATAATATTAGGATACCTCGTTGGTATTATTGCGATAGTAATAACAGCGAGAGTAACGAAAACTTAGAACTACACGTATTTTGCGATGCGTCGCCGAGCGCCTACGCGACCGTTGCGTACTGGCGCAAAGAAATGAGCAGTGGAAATATTATTGTAGCATTTATTGCTAGTAAATCTAAAGTTACACCTACGAAATCGGTTTCTATACCGCGCCTGGAACTACAGGGTGCTTTATTAGGATGTAAATTAGCAAATAATATTAAAAAAGAACATCGCATAAAACCAAATTCAGTTTATTATTGGACGGATTCCACAACTGTTTTACACTGGATCAGAAATAATTGTAGAACATATAAAGTTTTCATCGCTAATCGTCTAGGGGAAATTGACGAACTAAGTAAGGCTGACGAGTGGCACTATGTGCCGACTGACGTCAACGTGGCAGATTTAGGTACTAAAAGTACCGACTACGAACTTAACAGCAATTCATCGTGGTTTACCGGTCCGTCGTTTTTACATCAATCACGCTCTTGCTGGCCTCAGGAACCTCAAAATAAAATAAAAATTAATGAAGAAATATTAGAAAAAATAAATATAATTAATGAAAATAATAGTGTAAACAACTTACCTGTACCGGAGCCGACGCGCTTCTCCAGTTGGTTGCGATTGCTTCGAACTGCTGGAACTGTCTTGTTGTTCATAGATAAATGTAAGAAGATAAAAATAAATGGACTTACCGACGAGTTGATGAAACGAGCTGAAACATTATTGCTTCAGCACTCACAAGCTACAGCTTTCTTCAGCGATATTTTGCTGTTGAAACAAAATAAAGAAATTAAACGCGATAGTAGACTACGCGCTTTGACACCCATATTGGATGATACTGGACTACTACGTGTTGGTGGAAGAATTGGAGCAGCTAAGGATGTAGCGATGGACACAAAATCACCTGTGATCTTGGATGGACATGACCACGTGGCTAGACTCATTGTCAAGCATTATCACATTCGCGCAGGCCACGGATGCAACGAATTGGTGGTCAATGAACTGCGTCAAAAATATTGGTTGTTACGTTTACGACCTACAGTTCGTACAATTGCGACACAGTGCTTGATGTGTCGCATCAGGAAAGCTAACCCAAAGCCGCCACGAATGGGTGACCTGCCCGAAGGTAGACTGACACATCACCAAAGACCCTTTACTGTTACCGGAGTCGATTTATTTGGACCAATAGAGGTCACAGTTGGAAGATCAAGACCAAAACGATATGGTGTCTTATTCACGTGCTTGACAGTACGTGCCGTGCATATTGAAGTCGTACCGTCTCTAACAGCAGATTCGTTGATAATGGCTTTACGCAGAATGGCTGCGCGTAGAGGCTGGCCAAAGAAGATCTATTCTGACAACGGAACCAACATGCGCGGGGCAGAAGTTGAACTGAAGAAAGCCTACGACGCCATAGACAAAAGTACTGTTACGAACGAAGCTCTGAACAATGGAGTTTGTTGGAGTTTTATTTCGCCGGCTAGCCCGCACATGGGAGGAGCGTGGGAGCGTCTCGTGCGCAGTGTCAAGACCGCCCTCAGGGTGATCCTAAAGGAGAGAGCTCCGCACGAAGAAACTCTCATTACGTTAATAGCTGAAGTGGAGAATATGATCAACAGTCGCCCCCTCGGTCATGTTTCCGTGGACCCTCGTGACGACGAGACATTAACGCCAAATCACTTCCTCATTGGTTCGTCGTCTAATTTACCTAGCGCAGGAGTATTTACGGACAAAGATTTATGTCTGCGTAAACAATGGCGTATTTCTCAACGCTTGGCTGACCATTTTTGGGCCAGATGGGTAAAGGAGGTGCTTCCCGATCTAGTGCCACGCCGAAAATGGAGAGAAGAGGGCGCTCAATTAAAGATCGGGGATATGGTAATTATAGTGGATCCTAACTCCCCCCGTAACTGCTGGCCTAAAGGCATCGTACAATCCGTGTACCCCGGTGCTGACGGACGTGTAAGGGTTGTCGACGTTAAAACAAAAAATGGCATACTTAAACGTCCTGCAGCTAGGCTAGCAATATTCTAGATTTATATTTAGATTTATGTATATTTGTAATTTAGTTTACCGTTTTGAGTGTCGTGTCGACACTGAGGGGGAGAATGTTACGTATGGGAGAAGTTTGTTAATTTGATTACATTTATCGTATCGTGTATTTTTTAAATAAATGAGTTTTGAGGCCCCGCAACAGCGAAATAATATATTTTCATAAGTACATCCGCGATGCTGACATCGCGTCGTCAGGCTACAACACCGCGTAATGTGGGTTCAAATTCGCTTGGCCGTAAGATGTTGAACGCACATTGCCCACGCGCTACCCACGGCACCGAGCGGGTCAGCGAGTTAGTTCGTTTCCCGCCGTGCGCATGATAGGACCTACAACTCCCGTTATGCTAGTCGTCGCCGCCGCAGGGTCTCAAACACTTAAACGTTTTTAAACTGTTTTCTTTTACCCGACTAATCACGTACTGCGTGCTGTACGCAACAAATGTGATAAAATTATCTCGCTAAAGTTTTAAAGTTCAATAAAACCAAGTTTTCGTTTGGTTTATCTGCCTTTTATGTATCATAATCTATAATAGGGTAACCAATATTTCAAATGGTGTTCTATTTTGTTTACATTTTCGCTTTAATTTGTTTGAAAGAAACATTTTTTTTTAATTTCGGTGATAGGATTTATTCGGTAGTTTCAAAAAATTTATATGAACTAGTATTACCAGTGTTTTAATTTTTTGGCGTATTGTCATCCCCACGTTGTATATTAGGGCTATTTATTGCCTACTTCTTAACACCCAAATTAATAAAGAAACGTTAATACGAAACAAATTAAGTCATTCCTTAATTTTCCACCCTTAGTGGTGAAATATTTTCATTAAATTGAATGTGAAATTGATTGAATGGGACCAATTTTGAGATTTACCTACACTATGCCACACCTCGGACACTTCATACAAAACTTGCAAAATAATTACCTATAACTACTACAAAACCAAATGACGTCTGTACACGTGCAAATGTGTGCGTGAATTTTAGTAGGGTTGAATCAGTTGGATGTCGTGGCGTACAAAATGGCGCGAAAAGTGCAGCGCTTTGCGTCGGGCGAACCGAACGACGACGGAACTACCCGAACATTTCGGGCATTATTATGAAGTGATCTTGTCCGAGCGGTCAAAAATTTATTTCTTAAAGAAATAAAATAAATGATATTTGATTTTGAATACTCGGATTTGTAATGACATAAAAGTAATATTATAGTAATTATTATGTAAAGAGGTTTATTTATTCATCAATAATGGTAAATTAAGGTACCTAATTACAAAATATGGAATTCACGATCGTCGCGTACCATACGCGGCAACGCAATGGGGCGACGCGACAAAGTTAGTGCGTAGGGTACCTACTACTTTTCAATTCCAAGAATGAATAGAACGTGAAAGAAAGGGACGTAAGTACATAACAAAGACATTATAGTGAGAGAGCAATATTAATAGCTGGTAATGTTGGTATGTTATTATTACGGAAGTTTTAATTCATCATCATCATTTCAGCCGAAAGACGTCCACTGCTGGACATAGGCCTCCCCAAGGGGGGGTTTTGCCATAATCGCCACGCTTGGCAGGCGGGTTGGCGATCGCAGTATGGTTGTTACAAAGGCACAGAGAACGCTGCTGCCCATTCTCTGGTAAGTCCCTTAGTCGCCTCTTACGACACCCACGGGAAGATATGGGATATGGGAGTTTTAATTGTATTATTATAAAACGACGAAAACTTGGAAAATAAATAAATCATCGAGATTAAAACTAATAAATAAAACTTAAAACAAAATAAATCGCAAAATTGTGTGTTTGTGTCAGCAGTACCTACAGCGCTGCAGTCGTAAGACGATTTTGAGCGCCCTGGCTAAAGAGTCGGCGGTTAGCATCTGTAAGTGCGGGGTGAGGGTGCGGTATCTGATATAGCGCGGGGAAGGGAGTGTCCCTTCTGTACGTAGTACTATTAAGTATTCTGTGACTATGCATTAAAAAATAATCATCGATATGACGAAATCGGACAACACTGTAAAAAAAAAGTTACGTGTGGTCTGTGGCGTGATGAAAAGTTACTAAACTTAGGGTCAAAAATAAAAAATATATTAGTTACGTGTCGAATTAAGAACCTCTTCCTTTTTTTAAGGTCCCCATATGAAAACATGGGGGAGGCGTACGTTCAGCAGTGGCCATCAACTGGCTGAAAAGGAAAGAAGGATAGGATATCGATAAAAATATGTCATAAAGCACACGGACTAGAAAAAAAAGATGGACTCCGCGTCACGCGTATATCGAAAGTGAAGCACCTTTTGCAGTTTGCTTGCACCGTACCGATCTATGTGTGCAGGATTTGAGGGTTACCATATGAATGAACCCATTTTTTAAATGCCATTTTGACAGTTTATTCATTTATTAGAATAAGCGATATAAGAATTCCACTTAAATTAAATTAAAAACATATAGGTACTAGTTAAAACTCAAAATAAAGTACCTATTTATTTGTTTTTGTTTTTATTTTGTACTAGCTTTTGCTCGCGACTTCGTCCGCTTGAATGTCGGTTATCGTGGAAGCAGACGAAGTTGCGGATTAAAAAAGCTTTCTACAAAAAAGACAACCGCCTTCAAAAACTAAAAAGTGAAAAATAACTTTAGCACAGAACACACATCGACTTTAGTGTCGAAATTCGGTGGCTTTGTTCTGTTTGTTGTTTTGTATTGCCACCGACTTCCGTAACTAAAGTTAATGTGTGTTCAGTGCTAAAGTTATTTGTCACTTTTTAGTTTTTAAAGGTGGTTGTCTTTTTTGTAAAAAGCTTTTTATTTTCCGCTTTTTAGTACCTCCTGCTCATCAAAATCTATTAAGAAGAGATTGAAAGTTAACTACTCCAAAGATTGAAGAAACTAAAACGTCGTCTATGTAAAATTTTTAGGTATTTGTTGATTTTTTCAAAAAGTGCTGAATCAATTTCGATAAAATTTATATGGGCCCACCCCTGAAGCATACCTTATCCATTAAAAAAGAACTTCTTCTTCGGGTTACGTTTGCCGGAGTAATCGCGTAACAAATCGCGCACATACTTAATGCAAATTTAAGACAACGGTTTTCTCATGGATGCCATTGTCAGAACTGGACCAAATTATGTATCTAATGGTATCCACACGGGAAGCACCAGCTTTAAAATAAAAAAAGAATCAGGAAAATCGGTTCACCCAGTCCAAAGTTCTCAGGTAACAAACATAAATATAAAAAAAAAAATACAGACGAATTGATAACCTCCTCCTTTTTTGAAGTCGGTTGAAAAGTAGCCTATATCCTTCCCCAGATTTTAAGCTAACTTTATACCAAATTTCTTCAAAATCGATCCAGCCGTTCATCGTGAAAGCGTAACAGACAGAGTTACTTCGCATTTATAATATTATTATGGAGTATGGATGGATGGATGACTAGAAAACGCTGCTGTAAAATACGTAATTCAATTGATTATCTTGAATTACCTATATGGAAGATTGTTATTAAAGTTTACTTACCTAAAATACACAAAATAAAACTTAAATATTTATTCAAATGATTTATTCAGAATCTTCACATTACATACAAACATTGACAAACCCGCACTGCTTTCTTTATCGATCGAGTAGAAAAACATTAGAAAAGCATGATGCAATATCCGTTCCAATCTAAGAACCATCGCCAGTTGATTATACAAAGTCTTTACAGAAAATTGTACCTAAATGATTAAGGAATGCTTAAAAAAATAGACTAAAACCCAATCATTTTTCCATGATTGATTTGCTGTAGAAAATCTATGAAAATAATCAAAGTAAAAAAAAGAATACAATGAACTGAAAAAAATAAATAATTACCCAATCTCTCGGGAAAATTACCCATTTATTTTCTGATAACACTTTTAAATCTGTTGACGTTTTGTATTCCAATAAATAGTAATGGTTTTAAAATGTCAAAAATACATTAAATCAACAAGTAAAATATTGTGCTTTACCTGTCAAATGTTATTCCTTGACACTTTTTCATGGATGTAGTATTATTTTTACACCTTGTTACACAAGATGGCATTATTTTATTTTATTACTTCACGTAAATAGTAGGTACCTAAAAGACGCCGTCGTGTTACGTAATGGCGGTCGGTCGGCTTACTATGATGTAAATGAGTGCGTAAGGCGTGTTTGTACAAGCGGTCCGGCTTACTTTAGGGTGATTCACTTTCGATATGCGTGACGCGGAGTCCTTCTTTTTTTTCTAGTCCGTGATATAGCAGTAGTAACGAATAATGTATTGGTCATTTGAAGACCAAAGTATTTAAGTCTCTAATTTAAGGGACGAAACCTAGAGACCATTTGATAGATAGTCTTAGGACAAACCACACATTTTATCCAACTGCAGAAAAGGAAAGGTAGGTAAGTTTTTTCATATCTCGATACCTATGTACTTAAATACCTATCTATTTCTTTGGCGGTGCATGCCTACGCTGTAGTCGAATAGGCTACAAGGCGAGTGGCTTGATTATCTTGAAATGAGACGTCAGTAGACTCGTCATGAAACCCTGACTGATCAAGTTGGTTAGGTATTTAGTACCACATACATAAATGTATAGATATTATATTATATCGATTTTGAAGAAATCAACATGTCTTCTGCCAAATGGGTGGCAAAGTAAGAAGCTTGTAGAATGTATAAATTATAGTTTGTACCAATTTTTTTATATATTTTTTTGTACCAACTTTGAACTAAGTTGTTATTATTCGTGTGTTTGTTTTGGTTATAATTATGTGGGAGAAAATAAATAATTAGCTCACACCTACCTACAACCTATTAGTCTGGGGCGGAGTTTGTGGGGCCCTGGGTAACACATGACTTTGGTTTCGGAAGTCGGTGACAATACAAAAAAACAAACAGAACAAAGCCACCGACTTCCGAAACTAAAGTCATGTGTGTTCTGTGCTAAAGTTATTTATCACTTTTTAGTTTTTTATTTTGAAGGCGGTTCTCTTTTTTCAAAAAAGTTTTATTTTCCACTTTTTAGTGTCTCCTTATCACCTAAATCCATTAATTTAAGTAAGTAGGTATATTCATTATATTGTCCATTATCTTCAATAGGAGCTGGGGCCCAATATATTCACGGGGCCCTAGGCTGCAGCCCAAAAAGCCCATAATATCTTATAGATCCGCCACTGCTATTAGTCAAGTATCATTCAATAACTAGATAGTGACCTTGAATTTGTCTGATATCCTACTACTTACCCATACCTACATATTATTTATCTGATGCGCCAACGCAGTTCCATTTAGATGATTAGGTTTATTATTTTATTACGTAGTTGTATTGTCGTCATTATGTAACATGTTTATTGTAGTCTAAACTATCAGTGAATAAATAAACATAGATAAGTAGTCAGTAAATATTTAATCTGAGTAAATATTATACATACATACCTACAAGTCATGATGACCTCTGTGTCTTAGTATTTTGTTTGTTATGATATTTTTAAATTCTAGAATGTAGGTACTTACATCATTATTTATACAAAAATATACTTATCTATAAGGTTACCTACAATTTATTTCTAACGTTGCTACGCAAGAAATTTAGACCCATTTCGACGGCATCGCTAGCTGTACCGGGGGCAGTCATCACTCCATAACCGCTATGCCCATAACAATGTACGACCTTTATACCATCAATCAGCTCTGGCTCAACACGAACCGGCATTCTGTGAGGGCGCAAACCTACCATGTGTGCGACGACCTCTGCATTTTTCAAGTTTGGAAGAAATTCACAACAACGCTCCATTATAGACGCGGCGTCATACTTGCAAAAATTCATATTGTAACTGTCATATCCTCTACAACCACCCAATGTAACCACCCCATTAAGCCCCGGTATTATATACGTGTCAATGTCCCCATAAAAAGCTGATTTTACCCATGGTGCCTTAACTTTTATCACTTGACCTCTAATGGGCACCATATCATAGTCATTACATAAAAATTTTGCACCTAAACCGGCACAATTAAAAACTAGATCATAATTTGATATGGACACGAAACTTTCAACTTTTTTGTTTATCAACGTTCCTCCTTTTTCAACTATTATTTTTCCCATCCACGGCAAATAGCGCTCGCATTCAACTTTCAGTGTTGAAAAGTAGGATCCAAACTTGGTACCTTTAGGACCGAGTTTCAATTCCTCATCAGTGACGGGTCGGTAGATTGGCACTAAATCTTCAATAAGATGATTTCTAGTGATATGGTAGTTCTCCTTTGAAAATATGTAGGATCCTAAGCTCATAACACCAATGTTTTCAGCGTCGGGCGTTTTAAGTATATCTTGCCAGAATTGCCAAGACTCGTTTATCCATTTCTTTGTAATTTCCTTTGTTGGTCCTTTAAAACTGGTTCCTGGCCTGAAGATACCAGCGGCAACGTGGCTAGTGGTATCTTCTGTATATTTTTCAGCGAGAACTGTTACTTTTGCGTCCTTGAGTCGATCTTGGAACAGTTTAGCCACTGTTATGCCCACCACCCCTGCTCCAATTACGGCTATATTTGGCTGGTCACGCATCTTGGATGTTGTTACTTCCTGTTTATTATAAAAATGATCAAATAAGTGACGAACCTGAAAAAAACCTGTAGGTAAGGACCTACATAATAAATTGTTTGAATACTTACCAAATAATTATGTATCACTAATTACTGAATACACAATATCAAAAACGAACTATTAAAATTAGAAACAACTCTCCATTGATTATTCTCCGCGTAAAGTTAACACTACTTATTATGTACCGGTATCAACAGTGAACGGAAATAAAACAAGCCGAATGGCAAGGGTGTCGCTGGGTATCAAGCCGAATGTAAGCGCTAACTAGTTTTAATTGCGCGCCTCAATTGGCCTACTAAACACACTCGCAATGTATGCTCACAGTATGTTCAACTTATCACGTATTATAGACTACCTAGGTGATTTTTTTTAACTGCAATAGGCGGCCGTGGCGCCGCGATGAAAACCGCGCTACTGGGCCTCTCTATCTTTGAACTTTTGAAGCACGACTTGCTTTGTGACAAATAACTAATTAGAAGTTAGACTAGCGAGGAGGAGTTGATTCTGATCAATAACACAACTAATCTATCGACATTATTGATATTGTTTCTTGGACGATTGCTCAGAGACTCAGAGTTGACCACTTTACTAGTGCAATAAGTTGATTAATTGTAATGTTATTGTTAGAATCATGCCATCCATACGTAATGCCTAGCGTGGCACCACGGCATGCGGCACGCACTACGTTTACGAACTGGGTGGCGCCCACCAATAAAAGCGTGACCCTGACCTTTACGTTATCATCTGTTCTGTGATACCTACCAAAAATATGGAAACTAAATAAGTGACAAATATATTATGCTATTCAAATTTTGTTTAAAAAACTGATTTTTAATAATGCCTTGGAGCTGTTGCTTGGTGCACATACCAAAACTATTAAATTTTATTGACCCGTTTACTAGGTCGCTAGTTTTAAATACTTTTAAGTGTAATCTGTGGAGAACGTAGTGGGTAGCATGAGTGTAAAGCCCGTCACATACGTAGTTATAATATATATTATAGCTAGCCACTACACCACACACGGTAGCTATAATATAATAATATATTTTCATATTACGTATTCCATATTACGTCTGCGATCGTTGTTTGTTTCACATTTTTTAAATTTATATTAACATGCCTTGCTATATCTGTCCACATATTTTGGTGACGTAGTAAAAATATATATTATAGCTGATCGTAATATGCCTTGATTCTAGCTACGTCTGACGTATAATATTATAATAATGTTATAGCTACATTACATCTGACGTATATTAATATATATTATAGCTACGTCTGTGACGGGCTTTAACATGTAATATTTCGATATTATGATTATTTCATATTGTGCTGTGTTTGTTTTTCCTTAAATAAATAAAATAAAATAAAAAATTATATAGTAAAGTATACCATTTTAAAATTTTGTGTTGGATTTTAAAAACCAAACCAAAAACTGAACTGTTTTCTACTTGTATGATGCAGGCAGGCCATTATTTTTCCTATAATATCTTCAAGATCGCTGCACTTTTGTAACCTCCCAAGCCACCACACGCGTGCTTATTGGCTAAAATGTAGAAGAGTAGCTTCACGAGATGATATGTGGCCAATGAATTCGCTTCACTAACGTGGCGTGGCGTGTTTCAAGTTTGTTTTGCACCTTCATGGGCCGTGTGCGTGCCATAGTAACCTAATCATAATCCAAAGAGTACAATATTTAAACAGAGACCTTATCTAGTCTGCGAGCAGCGCAGGCAGATATTTCATGACATATGACATTTGTATGACAGTATGACATTTTCACTTTATTGACTGTGTTTATTTTATTTCATTTCATTTTCGCACGGATATTTTGGAATCCGTTGATTAGCGGTGCGAATTTATTGATAAATTATGAATAAAAACGATGATGACAGTAAAATTGCAATACCTGAAAGCGTAGGTTCTGGCAAAGAAATGAATACTGTGAAGAATAAAGCAAAAACTCGTGGGAAGAAAAGAAAACGGTATTTTTTTTTACCTTTTACAAAACTGCTGTGTTTATATTTGCTTAACGTATGCTGACCGAAATATAATAATATCGCAGATCACAGTAAATCACATTACAGTAAATCAGTAAGTTCGCTATATGCAGTGCAGGTTTTCTATAACTTCTTGAGTACCAGAGCATTTTATTAAACTGCCAGTAAAATCACTGTGTACTCGAGAATCATTAGTTTAGAGTTAAACTTGATTTTCTTTTCAGGTTAAGACTTGAGTTCAGGTTTGGTTACTAATACCGGCTTTCACTGCAAAACGAAATACTCACTCTAATATTATTCTTCACTGATAATGATTTAATTTAATTATGACATAAAGCTGGTCACTATCTAAATAATTTAACATTTGTACTTTCCAGTCTAAAGAGTGAAAGTAGCAGTGATTGTGAAGATGTCCTTGCAGAAAACTCCGTGGAGGTGGACAGGAGTCTCCATGCGTCAGCCATTAAAAATAATTTAGATGAAACTAGTGTTAGGAAGATTATAAAGGTACACATTCAAAAATATTTTGTTGACCCCTAAGTAGTAAAGACTTGAATAGAGTAACCCTGATTGGCAACATTTTTGATTGCTATGTAATCTTTACATATTTTGTGCCAATTTAGTAGTTTCTCAAACTATAGTAATAGATTAAGCATGCTTACATGTCTTTATTGTAGAAAGTGGTGACTAATGACCGTGTGTTGAGGCTTGTCAAGATGCGTGAAGAAGAAGATACTGGTCTTGAGGAGGACAGTCTACGACCAAAACTAACAAGGGCCAAAGTCAAGTATGTTAACTTTATCATGATTTTTTACTTTATAAGTATAATAAAAGGGAGTCTGTGAAAACATGATGGTTTGACAGGACAGAGTGGAAGAAGAAAACATGTTGTGTCAACACCAAGTAACATGTGACAAGGGCAGCAAGTTAATGGTATAGTATAGTAATATTATTTGAAATAGTAATACAGTAAGGCCTCGTTAATCCGGAGAGGCAAAAACAAGACCCTTTGCGGATTATCGAGGCATCCGGGTTATAGTATGCCATATTTATTGGTAATAAAACACATGTTTATCTAACATTTCTTTAATCCGTAATTTGTCTTTTAATGTTAATGTTGAATGTTTACGTGGCGGCGCGGCGCCATGATGTTAGCGAGCGCGTTAAATTGACACTGGAGCCGGAAGGCGATGAACAAAAGATTGACGATGGGTTGGCTCATGGCAGCCCGCACCACATCCACCTCCCATGCGAACCCCATTGCCCGGCCGGATTACAGCGATCACCAAACAAGCGGGAGTCCGGATTAACGAGGCCCTACTGTATTATTTTTTATAATTATAATTGTATGGCATTGCATACACAATAACTTGCTATGGTTATGACTATGGATGAAAGTTGATGATGATGATAGTGATCGAGTAATATGAGAAAACAGAATATAGGCTGTACTTTTGTAATTAATTGATATCATCAGTGTGCATAACGGCTTGAAATTTTAAACGAACTTATTAAATAAATAAATAAATAAATAAATCTTGGGACAACTCACACACGGTCATCTGGTCCCAAGCTAAGCAGAGCTTGTGTTATGGTAACCAGACAACTGATATACATACTTATATAATTTATAAATACATACATATTATAGATAAACACCCAGACACAGAACAAACAATCAT
Organism: Charanyca ferruginea; assembly: GCA_947361185.1. Classification (NCBI taxonomy): domain Eukaryota; kingdom Metazoa; phylum Arthropoda; class Insecta; order Lepidoptera; family Noctuidae; genus Charanyca; species Charanyca ferruginea. Next base: position 20,141,010 of record OX376069.1, on the reverse strand, counting down.
GCTCATCACACAAAGTTTGTCCTGGGTGGGAATCGAACCCACGACCTCCGGCTTAGCAGTCAGGGTCAGTGACCACTAGACCAACAGGTTATTTTTTTTTCAAAAGTATGTTTTATTATCTACTTATCTGCTTAATTGCTAAAAAATTTATTGACTTACATTAAAATGGTTAAATTACGTTGTTTGCTTATTGTGAACAATTTAAATGAACTTTCCTTCGTACTTTGCAGCCAGGCTTAGGACTGTCTGAATATTATCGAACTAAATTAGATATTATGAACTTTTACTTGTTATACGTAAGTCATAATCTAAAAATATTTTCAATTGCTGAAAAAATCTACACACTTATTTGTTTTACACAGTAATATTCCCATGAAGAAAGAAGAATTAAGTAATGTAATCATGGGAATATTACTGTGTTTTCGTCTTAACAGGTAAACGAATTTTTCATCACCATACGATATTTGTAACACGATCACGCGCGCAAAAGTAAACAAAAAATTACAGCAATCAACATTTCACCAACGCAAAAAAAAACCGGACAAGTGCTAGTCGGACTCGCCCACCGAGGGATATCCATACTTCTATACTAATCCATACCTACTATCCATACTTTAATCTACTTAATATTATAAATGTGTTTTTTGCGACATTAACGGCCGTATCTTTTTCTCACGTTAACATAGAGGGTTGATTTTTTTACAGCATCAAGAGACCGTAGACTTGAGTATAGGGTTTTAATTTCAACTCGATACCTAACCGCGTTCCCGAGGTAAAGGGTCTTGACAGACAGACAGGCAGACATACAACTAAGTGATCCTATAAGGGTTCCGTTTTTTGCCTTTTGAGGTACGGAACCCTAACAATACGATTTTAGGGTTCCGTACTTCAAAAAAACCAATTACTAAATTTAAAAAAGCAAATAATGAAATAAGATAAGTGGATATAATACAATTTTCTTTTCAGTTCCCTTTCAAGCTTGTTTTTCTAAGGGACCAAGTCTATACCTTGCAAATAAAACAAATGGTTTCATACATTTTAATTTCTTAGCTTTTGTAATTTTGTGTGAAATAGTAGATTTTTTATTTTCTCCAGAAATAATGAAACCAATCAGTAAATAATAACAATACTGTATTTTTCAGGGAGCTAATGAAAGTGTCTCCAAAAACTCATGCAGGTACAGCTTGGAACTTGGAAAACTTGGAGCTGACTCCCATCAAGCACATCCCGGTGAAGACCAGGCCTGAAGTGAAGGCTCTTATTGCCCAGGAGTTGCCTGAAGACGAAGATGATGAAGAGTATGAGCCTAATCATGATGATGTCCCTGTTAGTGTTGGTTTTAGACTACTTTTACTACTTTAAACTACTTACTAAATAGGAAGCTTTCTCTTTTAAAGTACTCTTGAAATAGGAAGGTTTCTTTTTTAAACCACTATTCGAAATAGAAAGCTATCTCTTAAGGGGCTATTAAACGACTTTTACAGATTTTAAACTGACAATCACGTCAAAATGTGCAGTGTAAATTATTTGAAAAAAGTATATGTTAAACTAGAACATTCTCTTAATCATATAGAACGTGAATATTTTTGATTAAGTTCATATTAAATAGTTTAATTAACTCGTGAAGTTGTGTCTGTCGCGGACAAAACATTGACAATCACACAAAATCTACCAGGTATAATTATCCGAAACTTACACTATCTTACAGACAATTTTGTTATCTATCTTTTAGTATACGCCTTTTTTTTTAATTTTTTTTTAATTTAATTTTTTCGATAAAATTTTGAAAGTTTTGGACGCAGACTGCGTCCGTTCTGCATCAGTTTTGCGTCCAAAACTCTCAACGTTTAGTCGAAAAAATTAAATAAAAGTAGTATTCTTTCAAAATTAAAAAAAAGGCGTATACTAAAAGATAGATAGTAAAATTGTCTGTAAGATGGTGTAAGTTTCGTTTAATTATACCTGGTAGATTTTATGTGATTGTCAATGTTTTGTTCGCGTCAGACACAACTTCACGTGTTAATTAAACTATATAATATGAATATAATAAAAAATATTCACTTACTATGTGATTAAGAGAATGTTCTAGTTTAACATATATTTTTTTCAAATCATTTACACTGCACATTTTGACGTGATTGTCAGTTTAAAATCTGTAAAAGTCGTTATATAGCCCCTTAAATGGTTAACACCACTTACAATAATTAAAGACAGAGAATATTATAAGAGGGAACAGAAAAACACAAAGATATATATAAAAAAAAAAAAAAAACATGTTTACTAAGTTTGGGTAAACATTCATAAATTCCTCTCACAGTGCTTCTGACACACCAATAAAATCTTCAACCATTCATCCGCTAACAGATTGTTTGTCGGATTAAAATCCAAGAGATCATTTAGTACAGCTAGAGTGCGAGGTACTGGGGACCGCAACTCCACGTCTCGACCACCCTGGCTCATTGAGAAAGGCCAGCAGCGCCTTGACGTTTCTGGCGATATCCCCTGGGTTACCTGGGTTATGGATGTAAAGCTTTCCCTTTTAAACAACTTTTCGAAATAGAAAGCTTTCTCTTTTAAACTACAATTCGAAATAGGAAGCTTTCTCCTATAAACTTCAATTTGAATTAAGATATGTTCTCTTTTTACCCCAATTACCTACACAGTTGTTAATGTGCGTCAAGCTCTATAAGTTCATGTATCTTATGGTTACATATTGTAGTTGGGTTTAGTGGTTTTTACTTTCATGCAGTGTTTGATGTGAAAATTTCTGTCTTTGTAAAAATGAAAAGTATTTGGTGCTGAAACAGTATCATTAATAATTATATTATCAATTACCTATCATACTCAGAGTGATGATGACCAAGGCCTGGAGTCATGCAGTGACTTGGACTCGCAGCCGAGGACCCCAGCTACTCCACGGAGTCAACACTCCACTAGTCCGAAAGTCGTTAAAGACGGCCCCTTCAAAGTACCTCAGGTAAGGTTATTAGATGAGTTTTATTTTAAAAATGTTTATAGGTGGTAGATTATGTGCAAATAAAGCATGCATTTATACTGCATATGACACGCACGCACTGCAATGAACCGCACGCGTTTATTCGCAGGAAACTGCAAAAGCATGTAGCTTTCCATACAATCACACACATTAGTGTTTTTTTCAGTGACTAATTTAAAAAATGCAGCTTTATCCATTTGAGCCACCACTCAAATGGATAAAGCTGCATTTTTTGCAGCACAGCGGTTAACCGCATTTGGCTACTTAATAAGTATCATTTGATACTAATTAGGGAACTGAATGCGGTTAACCGCTGTACCCATTTGACGAGCGCAGTTTTTTTATTTGAAAAACAAAGCCACGACACACGCTCCTTGCTAGAAATCCATGGTGATACTGATCTAAAATTAAGCAAAACGCTATCCGCAGAGCGCTAAAATACACTACAAATAGAGTTGAAAATTGTGTGCAACAGTGCAGTATATTATTATTCCGGGCAACATTTATTATTTTGCGAGCAATTTTCAACTCTATTGCCGTTGTATTTTAATAAATGTTTAATTGGTAAATGATTACTCGAGAGGGCTTAATTCAATCCTTAAATAACGATACAGACGTGTCGTTTCCGATGTCCACCCGAGAATCATAATAATAATCCAACAAATGACTGCCTGCCCCGATTGTCTGTTGCTCCGTTGTCGCAAGCGTGACTGCTGAGCGTGGGGTACTTGGTTCGATCCCCAGGTTGGGCAGTGTTATTGAATATTTCCATTAGAATTCTTTCTGTAGAAGTGTTTGGAAGTTGGCGGTGTAATATCTCCGTGCCTCGGAAAGCACGATAAGTCGTTGGTCCTGCGCCTGATCTCTCACTGGTCGTGTCGGATTGCCGTCCTACCGGACTATGAGAGTGAGGGAAGAGGGACTGCACTTGTGTTTGCACACACACTATTGTGCATTATAATATCTCCTGCATACAGGGCTAGCCTCCATGAAAATTCAGTGGGGAGAAATGAATTAATCCAATTACACTTCATCCGACCTGCTGGTCAATTCTCTAATCACCCTCGGTGAAATTTATTAAAACACGATAGTTGTTGCGACAAGACTGACTTTTATTACATAGACCAAAAAAGACTACAGTGAAGATCACAGATAACCAAAAACAATCGATATAAGTTAATACACACATGTTCGTACATATACGCTAAGTGGCACTAGTGGTCTAGTGTACTACTACTATTTTGATACTATATTTGAACACAAAAAAACATCACATCATCATTATTTTTTTTTTTTTTTTTTTTGCCATCTGTTTGAAGATCTTGTTGTCAGAAATTGTTGGCTGCAACTATACAATTAAACTGTACAATGATAATCAAGGCGCTCAGAAATTAACAGAGAATCCTTTGTTCCATAGGAGAACTAAACATATAGCTGATATACGTCACCACTTCATTAGAGAAGCTGTTGCAAACAATATAGTAAAGATTGTCTATCTGTCAACTTCTGAGATGCCAGCGGATATTTTAACAAAGGGATTAAATAGTATTAAGCATAACAAAGTTAAAGAATTAGGTATTAGAAGCATTGTATAATTTATGTATAGTATGTGTGGTGAAACTCCATTGTAGTTTTTTTTTTGTTATTTTTTTTTTCAGTGCATTTGAAGCATTGTGAAATTTTTATAATAATAATATGTATGATAAAACTCCATCAGAAGATTTATGTTTTTTCTTTGTTATTTTGAGAGGTTCAATTTATTTTTTGTTTAAGTTCTGTACTTAGATTATTTTGATAAGTGGAGGTGTTCAAATATAGTATCAAAATAGTAGTAGTACACTAGACCACTAGTGCCACCTAGCGTATATGTACGAACATGTATGTATTAACTTATATCGATTGTTCTTGGTTATCTGTGATCTTCACTGTAGTCTTTTTTGCATTTATAACACTTTATTTGTTTACTTCCAGATGTCACGGATGACATTTGATTTGTCATTGACTTTGACGTTTGTTTCGGTTTAGGTTTAGTATGTGCAGTGCTGCCAGCTTTTGTTCGACGATCTGTCCAAAACGCTGATTCCGCTCCACTGCTGCCAACCTCAGATGTCATATCGAGCAATTTCGTTTTTATGACGTCAGCACTAACGGTCAAACCCGAATGTTCTATGGCCATTATCATCGGTGCGAATTTTTCTGGAAGGCCGGCTAAAAGCAATGATGCAATCCACTCCTCATTGATTTCTAAGCCCGTTCCTTTTAATCGCTGCGCCGTTTCGACTATTTGAGACACGTAACTGGTCATGGATTCACAATTATCTAAGCGGATCGATATTAAAGTTCGAAGTAAACTGATTTTTCTTGTGAACCCCGTGTCGTCAAATAATTGCTTCAATTTTTTCCAAACTTTATTTAACTTTTTTTATTTTTTCAACTGTATTTTCATTCTTGATGTGCACATATAACGATGGTTCGACAGTCATAACTAGCTTGGCTTTTGCTTTTACTTGTTCACTAACACTTAAATCCGGTGAAATATTGTCCAAATCAATGCCTTCTAGCACCATAAAGTTTCTAACTGCGAACGCCCAATCGTCATAATTTTCGCGTCCTTTCAATTTGGGAGCATTTACCAAATAACTTGACGTCGACATTATTCACAAAACAGAAAAACTAATAGAGATTACTTGGATAAAAATGGATCTGGGCCCATAACCTATTAAAACACGATAGTGGTTGCGACAAGACTGACTTTTATTACATAATATACATTATTACACAGATAACCAAGAACAATCGATATAAGTTAATACATACATGTTCGTACATATACGCTAGGTGGCACTAGTGGTCTAGTGTACTACTACTATTTTGATACTATATTTGAACAAAATTGGGTAAAGTGAGTTTGAGGTGACCACAAGGGCGTCCCCCCCCCCCTAGAGATTCCAAAAGCTCTGAGTGCCTTTGACTGTATTTAGCCCCCCCACCCTAGGCCATCAGCTGGCGAGTGCTGGCGACGTTCTTGGGTTATCAGTCTTTCCTTGTCTCACTCACAGGATTTATCAACTCCAACGCGAAGGAAACTGGACCTAGAAGAAGAAGCTACAATCGCTCTCCGCACTCGATCCAAGCTCAGTCTTTCTGCCACATCTATAGAACACATTGAAAGTACCTTCGTCCCTCCCGACGATCTTCCAATGCCAGATGTCGATGACCTCTGGAACCAGTTCTTGAATGAGTGCCTAAACCCTGCATCTACTACGAAAAACGAAGATGACGATGAAACTGATCCAGAGTATAATGTAGCGGCTGACCCAGATGCGCGTGAGTTGATTTGATATACTGTTTTATGTATTGTTTGCCCTTAATAGAGAGAGTTGGAAGGAGAGTAGAGAGGTCTTTGCCCTGCAGTGTGAAAATTCAGGTTGAAAATAATAATAATATGTATTGTTTTATACAATTACAGCAAAATAGATGGGTACGATCACGAAGTAAGTATAACAGAGGAGATGGCGTTATCGAATTTTCCCATAGAAAGATGCGTGACACTTTTTCAAGCTAAACCCTGCCCACATTTAGTCAAGCCCCGCCTTTTTCCTAGCGGTGAATAGCAAAAGCTAAATGCTGTCATTTTCTACGTGGTTTAGCTATATCATGCTAGATGTCTTTATGACAATATGTATTCGCAACACAGGGACGAACTTAGTACCTTTTTATTTTTTGCAAGGATTTTTCTTATAAACATGGGTTGTGTAAATAAAAGGGATGGTGTGTCCCGACTGTTACGCAATTATGGTGCTGTATCATACACAGCGAATCTAGTTAACCGTTGCCTCGACTTACTGGCTACATAAGTACATATTAAAATGAACTTATGCAAAGAAGAAAGAATAAAATACAAGAAGTTTATAATACTAGTACGGCACTGCCATTATTTTGCTTGTCAATACAGCAATGATGCAATTTTAGGGATTTTTCCATTTTAAGGGGGAAAATAATATAGCACACACTAGTTAAGATAATTATGGTTTACGACGATTCTTATTTTTATTCGGGGATTTAGAATTAAAGGGGATAAGTATTAACATCTCATTTTGAAATTACGATGGTATGTAATGTAATGTATGTAATGAAACTTAGAATTATACTAGTTTTGTCCCGAAAAAAATTATCTTGATAGGTAAGTAGGTAGGCTATCGGCGGCGCTTCGGCGTTTAATTTTGATTTAATATTATAGGCTAGATATTCACCATGCTTTCACGTTATATGAGCGTGCAACTGGCGAGGGCCCTAATCAGTGGTGGGACAATTAGTTTATTGTAATATAAAATGAATATGTAAAGCAAAACGTCTTTTTCCTAAAACGAAATTGCGCCGGAAATAAAGCAACTTTTTGACCTCCATATTATTTTAATCCAAAAATTTTAATGACCCTTGTCATTAAAATTTTTGGGAAAATAAAATTATAAAGTTATAACCCTAATTTAAAATCACAATACAATACTTTTAGTCGACTTATAGGATCAAGATAACCTAAAATGTATTTACGAAGATACTTAATAGTTTTAAACCTATTATTAATTATATTTTCACATAGTTTTCTGCCGAAAAGGTGGCGCCCTCTTGTTTCGAGTAGTAGAATATCCATGACACATGACGGTTGTTTCTAGAACTTTTCTGATAAATTACGCAAAAAATGCCTACCGGTGAGATAAGAGGCCTTATGTGGCATCAGAACGTTTATTGGTGTAGGTTTAGCAATTAAGCACATAACATTTCATGTTTTAATTTTGATAAATAGAGTATATATTAAAAAAATTATAAAAACTGGAATGTCCGGAATGTCTGGTGCACGTCTGACGGCTATAGATCGAATGGCCGAAGCCACGCCCACTTTGATGACGTCATTGCACCAGTGCGTGTCACGGTGCACCGGTGCTATGGGCATCTCCTCTAATATACTTACTTCGTGGGTACGATATAGATATTGACCGAAATTGGTTGCACAGACATCACGGGTTTAAAAAGACACTTAACTTATTGTCCGCCACGTCAAAAAACAAAAACGTTCCCTTGGCGCCAAAGTACAAATTACGTTTCTAAACGTAATACCATAGAGTAATAATTCGACTGTCATGCCTGTCATGTAGTCGTGACCGTGGCGTGCGGGCACATTTCGGTTTGTCATCTATACATGACTGACTGTCAAAACGTTAAGGAGGATGCGCCAGGGCAGCCCGCGAAACTCTCCAAGTTAGGAAAGCTCGTAAACATCAGTTTTCAGTCATTAAATAGGCTGTAATTATCCATATTTTGATTCTCGATATCAACACTAGATGGCGTTACTAGGCTCGCCACAATAGTTTTGAAAACATATTTTTTATACGACGGACAAGTGAGGGTAGCGGTAGAATAGTGCGCCCGGAGATAAGTCAATGGGTGAAAAGACAGAACTAACGGTTGCTCCGTAGTTGATTTGCATTATTTCTGTAAATTAAGGCCATCATTGTTTGGAAACTAATACAGACCGTAAATACGCATTGTCGTGGGTGTAATATTGTGAATTTGTGTGCAAGTGGTCGAAGTAACGGGGCAAGTGTTTGCGTCTATCCAATAAAGTGTAGGTTGAATAATTGGAGATATTTTGCAAGGCTGACTGTTCTCATTTTGTTCTCAGCTTACGGAAACGCCCTTATCGTTCGGACATAATATTTAAACTGCGACAACAGAACATTAATATCCTAGGCGACTGCGACTACAATCGCTAAGGCAGCATAAAATTGATAAAAAATCAAACGTTGGTCTCGGGGCACAGTGTCGGATTAAGAATCCGGTCACCGATTTCGATTCCAGTACACGGATTTGTTTTTGTTTATCGAGATATATTTTTTATTTTGTTTGTTTTTTTTTTGTTTTACGCGTGCTTTTATGTGTTCCATTGTTTATTCATTACGGTGTTAGTATTTAGATTGCAAAGAAGCTTGAAACTATTAAAGTAAATTTGTTTAAACTGCCCATGTTTTTCTTTTAATGCTCAGTGTTTTTCTTTTATTGCTCAGTTCACTTGGAACCCTGGTAAAATTAACAAAAAAATTAGGAAATCTAGTTTCAAATGTTTCATCTAAACTTTAAATTCCCATACAACCCCTATACTTTTTGGGTGCGTACCCACCACAGCACTGGCCATACATATGGTGGATCTAAAACTATACCACTGAGAAAATCGTTTGGGTTAGGTTAGAACTGTGACCATTAAAGCACGAATGCGAAGTCAGTGAAGCGAGCGGTGCCACGGTAGTGGCCGCCGAGCACCAGATCCCCTCTATTGTTGGTGAATCATTTGGGTTAGGTTAGGTGAATGCTATAGTTTTAGACCCGCCATACCACCGGGGGTATGGCCAGTGGTATCGTGGGTCAGCAATGTACCTTTTTAACGCTAAAAATAAAATTTGTTTCCCGGCTAAAAGTGTTATGCTCTATGTTACTTAGTTTGATGGGCAGTATTATGACGTTAACGGCTTTGTGATTCAAAAATTCAAAAATAATTTCTATTTCATTTGTAGACGACGAAGACGAAGAATCATTAGGCAATAGTATCATAAAGATATCTAAAAAGGAACTCAATGATTTGGTGACGGAGCTGTTCAACATTATTCCTGAACCAACAACTGAGGAGGAACTCATGGCCAACAGTGTGCTCACTGACAATAGTCAGGGAGAGGTCTGTATGATCATTCATCCACCATAACATTTGAACACCTACTCGACTCAAAGTAAAGCATTGAAATGTGAGCTTTATTTACTGGCCTATACAGTAATTTTTTTTTTGTTTGAAATGAATCAGATATACTATATTTTTTTGTTTTAACATTGACATTTTGCCTGCTAGTCATCAGCGTCAACATGTTAATGGTTAGCAGAGTATTTTGAAAATTGTACTGTATGTGATAAAATATAAAGCTCATATTCTTTTATGCCAATGTTATTACTAATACGTATATCAATTTCTTCACCATGAAATAATAGGTTGTTACATATTTTTGTCAAATCAGGTGTCTGCTCGCTGGGAAGGCAAACAAGAGCCACTTTCAGATGATGAAAATGGAAGCAAGCAAAAGTTTTCTGATAGAATCACATTTGAGAAGCAAAATTACTCTAGTGTTTCTATGGGAAAGAGTGATCCACAAGACAAAGAGGCAGACGGAGTAAGCAATACGGCAAAACGTGAGAATAATAATGACATTGGAGAAAAGACGAAGTCAAAAGAAAAATCAGCTGAGAATAGGTGACTACAGTTTTATTAGTCTCATTGGTATATATACCAACTGTTAATCAAATTATTACTTACTAGCTGATGCCCGCGGCTTCGCCCGCTTGACAAATTATATACTAAAACCTTCCTCTTGAATCACTCTATTAAAAAAACCCCGTATCAAAATGCGTTGCGTAGTTTTAAAGATCTAAACATACATAGGGACAGACAGACGCGGCGGGGGACGTTGTTTTATAATATTTAGTGATTAACTAAAGTTAGATTTAGAGCCAATAATTGTATTTTGAGTATATTTTTCATCATGGATTAAAAAAAAAAACACAACAATAAACGCTAATTAAACATATAATTTTAATTGGTAAATGAAAAACAATGTTTTCAACATTATTATGAAGAAAAAGTTCTTAACACAAAATTGGGTACATGACACCAATATCAATTGACATACTTTTTATAAGCTGTCAAAACGTGTTTCCCCATACATTATGTATGGCAATAGAAAAATGTGACGTCACTTATTTGCTAACTCAATTGACTATTTATTGATTTTAAAGCAATTATAAATCCAACTTTACTGATATTCAATAAATAATCGGTTTTTCAGAGATATTGGCGCCGATTCCCTTGTTCACAAACTAAACTAAAATTAGACAATTGGCATCTCTTATTGCCAGGCAGCTGAAGAAAAGGACGGCGACAGATAAGAACTAAGTTAGTGATGTCAAAATAGTTTATTAGGGTTCCGTACCTCAAAAGGAAAAACGGAACCCTTATAGGATCAGTTTGTAATCCGTCTGTCCGTCTGTCTATCAAGAGCTTTTATCTCGAGCACGTGTGGAGGTATCGAGTTGAAATTAAAACCATATACTCGGGTCTACAGTCCCTTAAAACTAACAAAATCAAACTTCTTAATTAACGTGAAAAAAAGATACGGCCGTTTATGCCCCAAAAAACGTATATTTCGACATCTCGTTGACCTAGAAATATGAAATTTTGGCAAGTAATATCGTCTTATACTACAAGTACAGGAAAAAGTCTGAAAACTATACATCCTACTAATATTATAAATGTGAAAGTTTGTGAAGATGTTTGGATGTTTGTTACTCAATCACGGGTAAACCGCTGAACAGATTTGAATGAAAATTGGCACATAGGTAGACCATTTCCTGGATTAACACATAGGATACTTTTTATCCCGGTAATGTGTTCCCTTGGGATAATCGTTATTTTCACGCAGGCGAAGCCGCGGGCAGAAGCTAGTTTATAATAAAATTATAAAAAATATAGTCTTTAAAGTATAAGTATCAATCATTGAGTTTTGTGTGGGTGACCAAACCACGGAATTTGAACGGTGGGCGAGCCCGACTCCCACTTGTCCGGTTTTTTTTGAACTTCGCCGTGTTTTTAATCAATACAATAAAATCTGACATGACAACTATAATTATTGTGTGAAGATTTAGACCAACTTAAATTGGCAGCTCTTATTAAAATATGTCTCTTTCTTGTTTTATTGGAGAGAAAGAGATATAAATAGCTTAAAATAAGTTTAGCTCGTGACAACGGAATTGGCACCAATATAAAGTGTTTTTAGAGAAGTTTGGTATTTGAATTATTGGTTAATGGTATACTCGATCCCACAGGCAGTTGTTTTGTAACTTTACTGCAGTATTTACAAGATATCTAATTATGTATCTAAACAATTGTCAACTTCACTGTGTTCCTGTTGCCAGTAAGCCACCTACGGTGGTGAAGGTATCTGTGCGGGAGGAGGAAAAGTCAAGCCCTACAGAAGGCGTGCCGCCATTGCTGCAGGAACACTTGACGAAGCCTACCCAACGTACCGAATATGTGCTAATAGAGGTCAACCAGGCTGCCAAGGTAAGTTAACTAGTGATATTTCATTTTCCCTTATTGGCCAAAAACATTAACTATTTACAGTGTAAACAATTGTTGTTTACACTGTGACGACACGGTTGGCTTTTGACGACACGGTTGGCTCAGTGGCTGAGCGATCGACTGCTGCGCAGCGTGTTGCGGGTTCGATTCCCGCCCAGGGCAAACATTTGTGTGATGAGCACTTGTGTTTGCCTTGTGTCTGGGTGTTGTTTATCTATATATGTATGTATTTACAAAAAAAAATATGTATTTGTGAATGTATGAGTATATCACCCATAGTACAGGGTCTTCCTAGTTTGGGGTCAGATGGCCGTGTGTGAAAATGTACCCACATATTAAAAAAAAAAAAAAATTAAATAGTTAATGTAATATGTATCATAAACTAGGGCTAGTGTAACAATTTCTTACAGGTCAACAAGGTCAGGTTTCTAACAGGATATCTAGATATTTAGGACGTATATTTAAAGTCAGCCGTGTGGTGACCAACCCATTTCTACCCGTAGGTGTCGTAGAAAGCGACAGAGGGATATGGACCAGAGGGTGGGCAGCAGTGTCCTTCTGAGTACCATAACACCTACTGCGATCGCCAACATACATTGGCCACACATGTCGATTACGGCTGAACCCTCCCTTGGCGGAGACCTATGTCCAGCAGTGGGCATTTAAAGGTTGATTATAATGATGATATGTATGTAAAAAAAGTGCTACGGTAATGACACGCGCTTTGTAATACCAAAGCGAGAGGACCTTTACCTAACACCTTTTCGGAGAGTCTTTGGGATTACACAACTTATTTCCCCCATCCTCATTCTATCATCGGACGAGTAGTGACACGATGAAACGTCACTGCTATAAGGTTGAAGTTCCACGGTGTCGAACCCAGCATTTTGCTTCCACATTTATTAGAGATCTGCAAGGACATTCACGCGGACGATGTAGCGGGCATTGTGCTATAATTTATATAATAGAGTCATGAAAAATTTAGTGGTTGTCCAACAAGAGTCTTACGTTCAGCATCAATTTAAATTCAACTAATGTTGGTTTGTGCAACTCAATGTTACTGTATCAAAGTTTCTTGTGGTTTTAACTTACATTACAATTTACACAACGGCATTGTTTGCCATACATTAAAATTTGAATAAGCTCTCAATAAAATCCCCCGCGACAAGTTTCTCGCAGTGCGAACTAGGCTTTGAAGTACCTACATGCTATAGTGAATAGTGAATTATTTCTACAGATGCTGCCTGAACAAATTCTAATACTACAGCAGCAATTAAGGCAACACGTTCAACTAGCGACGTCCTGCTACCTTCAACTGTACGTGCACCCTATACACTGGAGCTACGCGAGCAAGTACAAGGAGTATTTAGTAAGTAGCCGCAGTCACTTTTGAATTCACTCCCCGACCCTTGGCTTAAAGCTAGCTCTGGCTCTGCAGCGCGAGCTGGCCTCGTGCCTTTAAATCCGTCCTCGGGATGCGTCAGGGCAATCCGCGAAATTCGATTTTTCATACGTTTTTTACAATTTGCAGCTCAGTATCAGGATGTATTAAAAAAAAAAATATTGGTGTCAGTTACAAATATTTATTTACAGAATTATTATAATTGAAATTATCAACATAACTCTCCTATACCATGTTCACAATAAGATTAGACATAAACACAAACCTTTTTTACAGTCCCTTCAACCGATTTTGACTTCTATTCCATAGGCTTAAGGATGACATTAGAGGTAAAAAAGTAGTTACAATAACAACTGTTTACTGCAGTTGCCATTGGTCATGCTACCGACGCAATAGATGTCAAAATCGGTTGAACGGACTGTAAAAAAGGTTTGAGTAAATGTCTAATCTTATTGTGAACAGGGTATAGTTAGAAAAGCTCGTAAATGTGCCTATTTCATGAAAATATGACGCTTTGTTTTACCATACAACTAGATAGTGGGCTGAAAATTCCTAAAACGTAAGAATATTTGAATTGCGGACTACCCTGGCGCTTGCATCTTAATAATCTAGATCAAACCCAGCATGTACGTTTGCAGAAAATTTTAAGGTTGCAAGAAATACCCCCTGAGAATTACCGTTTTTTTATCTATTCGTCGAACAGATGTTGAGTTTACCTAAATGTTAATACCACAAACTCGATTCTATAAAGTTCAATCAACCCGGTTCATCCTAGGCAAGCGTGTTCCACCTTAGGCCGCATCATCACTTAAGATCAGGTGAATTGCGGTCAAACGCAAGCCTATTAGAAAATATATAATATTTAAAAAAAAACATAGTCTAGACTACTAGACTCAGGTAGCTGCAAATTCATAACAATTAGTTTTTGTAATAAGATGAATGATAAACAGTTACCATGAATAAATTAGTTTCATTAATGTCATTACATACTTAAAAGTTGTTCAATATGCCCTCCGCCATATTGAAGGCACGCAGTAACCCGAATCGCTACTTCGGGGTTCGGACCGGGTTGAGTCTTTTCATACCATCCATACCCGGACATATTGAGATAAAATGTATACTTAGATTGGCTGATTTTCTTTCGCGATTTCTTTTAGTCCCATATTAAAATACTATCGTAATAATGAGTATACACTCTGTCCACTGGTTTAATCGTTTTTTGACAGCTGCAACTAGTGAACAATATTTATGTTTTTTGTAAAAACTGATATGCATACCTGTATTATAATAATATAATATTAATAATAAAATGTGGGGACATTTTCACACACGGCCATCTGACCCCAAACTAGGGAGACCCTGTACTATGGGTGTCAGACAGCTGATATACATACACAAATACATTTTTTTTTGTAAATACATACATATATAGATAAACAACACCCAGACACAAGGCAAACACAAGTGCTAATCACACAAATGTTTACCCTGGGCGGGAATCGAACCCGCAACACGCTGCGCAGCAGTCGATCGCTCAGCCACTGCGCCAACCGTGTCGTCAATAATGTCTGTAAGAGGTAATAAATAAGATAATTTAACAAGATAAGGCAGTTTATATATTTATTTTATAACACATTTTAAAGGTAACAAGGTAATCGGGAATAATTACATTATAAGCCAGCTGTCAAAAAACCAATAACCCAATGGACAGGGTATAGTAAGTACCATTACCCCTTTTCAGGTTTCTGGTAACGTTGTGTAAAAGAAGTTTATATTTGTACAGGAGACTTTTTCCAAGATGGTGGAATCGAATTCTAAGTCGGTAGCGAACGTATGCAACCTCAAGCCGGCCATGGAACTCATCACTACGTGGGAGACGACCGTGTCGGCCAACACGCCCGAGAATCGAAAGATGATCGAGTAAGTGTCAAGGCAAATTATTGTTCCACTGCAGGGCGAGAGCCTCTTCTCATACAGAGAAGTCACGAGCATTGATCACCAAGCGCCCATCCCGTCATATTTCCCATACAAACGCTCGTACGTGATTACGGCGTTATAACAAATTATTCTCCAAATATTTTTAACACACAGGTATTTTGTGGTTTAAATTTAGGTTTGTATGAAGCCAAAAATATTTTTTTTGAGAAACTATTTCAGTAATCACGTCTGAAAATCAGCTTTTTTGCACAATTTCATCTGAACATTGGCCGTTCATAATGCACTCATACATTGAAAAATTAAAAAATACGTAGGTAATGGAGATTCTAAATTACAAACATTATTACCAAAAACTTGTTAGGCTTTTTCAAAAATACGTATTTCCTGGAATATTTTGTAAAATCTCCGCGCGCCAATTTCCTGCGATGTTATCGCGTTCTCACTCACTCGTTTGTTTTTGAGCTTCGTGTTGGTTGAAACAAAAAAAAAAGTTCAATCACGCTCACGTTGAAGTTCGGCCGATGGGGAAGGGCGCTCTTAAGACGTATTCTAGGTCAAGGTTATATTGTCCTTCACAAGTGTTAGTGAAGTTGAAGATAAACTATCAAGTACATATTAATAGGGTATTACACCCATTTTTGAAAAGTGTCTCAATGAAATTCTGTAGTGCTAATATGCCGCCAAAAAAACACAAAATTTTTATTCAATCGATAAGTGCCATAAATATGCATCTAAATTTAAAATTTTCAATTTTTGCGCGTAATTTGACGAAAACGCCTCTTACTGGACGCCATATTGCTCACCGTAAATGACGTCAGTTCGTTTTGTATCAAATGCGCTCATATTAAATATGATAATTGTATATAATTTGAAAACAATTAAAAGCATATTTTGTAATAGGTGTAATAATGAAAAAATTTCGTTGGTTACGAAAATAATAAAATTACAAAGCCTATATTACGCAAATCGGTTGACTGACAGTTGACAATTTTTTGTTTACACAGCCGTTCGGCGTAATAACATGGCCGCTACTATTTCATGGTGTTTTATAACAGATTAAAAATTACATTTTCCGACTGCTTTATGCCTAAACTGTCTTAATAACATATTTATATATTTTTTCTCGTATAGAGTAAAATACCCTATTAAAAAAAGTCACATTGGTACTTGCACGATATCCATCGCAGCGTGATTTTATATGAAAATCTGATATAGTCGTGTCTTTGCTCGATGAAATGTTACCCAAACTCGCTCGTTGGTTTGTAAAATCAAGTGGTAACAAAGCGACGTGCGTCGGTGTCAATGTTCTTTTCATCAGAGGGTGACACATTAGGGCGATGTTCTGTTACAAATACAAGTAAATGCTCAAGTGTATACTTAACTTAAAGTTACAGATAATATTGTTATTTTAATAATAATCTCTTATCTTTTTTCGACAGATTTATCCAAAGCGAAGCGGATCGATGGTAAGTTAAAAACGACAAACAAAAGTTCATTATTTATTATGCTAGTATTTGGTTTATTGATATTTTATTTACAATCACTTTTTACGCAGTCCGATTTTTTTACAGTTGTTTTTTTTTAAGTTTTGACCATCATTATACCATGATAATCGGCTTTAGTCGCTTCCGTTTGTTAGTTTCTAGCTTTATAATAATAATATAACAAATCTGTAAATCTGCTAGCTTGCGTCGCGGCTGCCAAAAGAACCTCTACGTGGGCGAGTTTCACGAGACATTCAAGAAGGTAGTGGCGAATAGTCCGGTGTTCCTGTACCCGTACTTACTGCCGTCCATGCCGTTCCGTGGCGACCACCCGCGGCGGTTCTGCTATCTGCATTCTGAAGATGAGTGAGTCAAATTTTTTTATACTAACTTAGTTTTGAAAACTCACTTTCCCTTGTCGTTTCGCAGTCGTGTCGTGACGCTTAAACATCTTTCCTTGACTTGACTGTACTTAGGGTACAGTCACCAAAGAGATCGTCGGAAATAGTTGAAGTTTATAAACCGAAGAATGTTTTCGAAGGACCATGGGCAAAAATGTATGGGACCTGGCCCAATCCCACAACAGTGATAAAACCTATGCCATGTGAAAGTGGTGTGCGATTTATTTTATTCTTTGGTGGTTAAGTCAAAATCGAGCGCGAACAAGGTGTTATGGTATATATAAAAATCTATATGTGAGTGGTGTACAAAATATTTTAATGGATCATCAATAACTCATCGTCTGCCTAGCCGTTTCCCAACTATATTAGAGTCGGCTTCTAGTCAAACCGGATGCAGCTGGATACGATGTTATACATGGAGCGACTGCCTATAGGACCTTCACAGACCAGTAACTGGGTAACACGATACCCCTGATGCCCCTTGATAAGACTGGTTTTCAGACTTTCTGGCTTCTGACTACCTGTAACGACTGCCAAAGATCTACGAATGACAGCTGGGACCAACGGCTTTACGTGCTTTCCGAGGCAAGGACGGAATTCGGTATGAAAAGGATAGTCACCCATCCACAGACCGATCGCGGCAAATAACTTTAGCTTAACCTTTGACCGCTTAATCTGTACAATTCTGTTAACAATAACTGTTACACATAAAGGTTGGCTCATAATTATTAATGGCCAATAATAATTTAATCTCATCTAAATACAAAGCTGGTTGATGAAAAAATTTTATGCTTTGTCAGTTTTCATACTGTGCCCAACCACCATGTTCGCGCTCGATTTTGACTTAACTGGTTCGCTGCCAGTTCCGCATATTTGCGGAGTAAATGTACGGAACAATGGTTTGATCCAGTTTTTGGCAGCGAATGGGTTAACCGCCATAGTATGAAATAAATGGCACCCCAATAGCTTTCATATGGCACAGGTTTTATCACTGTTCGGGGATTGGACCAAAATGACCAAGGTCCTTTAATTAAATTAAAATGGTAACGCGCGAGGGTAACTGATGATAAAATAAAATAAAATTAATAGAGAATAAAGAGTTACCCTCGTTACCCTTTTAATTCTGCAAAAGGTCTAATTCTGCCATTGAAAAATGGCACAGTCAGTCAGTACCAGTTCCATATACATATACTATTGTACATTGTACATAATATACTGTTTAAAATTGACATGTGATAGATAATATAGTGGGATGATGGATGGTGCTTAACTCTGAAAAGTAAACTTGTGTATTAATATAATAAGCAATATTTGCTTCAGAATCCGTCTTACTAAAATTGGCCCTTTTGCCACTGATGACTATTTTTATTAGCCTGAATTTTTCCACTGCCGGGCAAAGGCCTCTACTCTACTTCCATTAAGGGCTCTTTGGGGCCAGTCTTTGTCGAAGAAGTCTGGATCATCCCGCCATCTCCGCCTGGACCTGCCGCGATGTCGCTTGTCATATAGAGGGATTCATTGGTGCATTTGATCCAATGACTATCCGACATGCTGCAAATGTGTCCAACCTTATTCCATTTTAGCTGACTGGTGAAAACATACTCTTAATACTCCCAACAGGCTCATAGCTCTCGGCATGGAGCAGTTTTGGAAGTTCGTGCACGACAACCCAGATCTGTACAAGACCCCGATGCGGCGCGGGACCTGGGGGCTCAGCATGACGCTGCAGCTGGTGATCAAGCACATGATGCCGTGGCATCCCTTCAAGCACCTCTACAGCCACGTGCAAAATGTTAAGAAGCTAGGCGTCAAGGATAATCCTATTAATGTATGTACCTTTTTAAGGGTCCGTCAAAGGCGGATCTATATAAGGGCTTTTTTGGACTGTAGCCCTGGGCCGTGAATAATAGGGCCCCCAGCCCTTATTGAAGACAATGGATATATTCTAAATATAAAAAGAAAACTATCGTAAAAAAATCATTATCGAAAACAGTTTTTTGACAAACAGGCAATTAGTTGATTTGTTAAGCAGGGCCCCAAAAAGTCCCCAAAAACTCACGGTCCGTCCCTGACTGTAGGACGCTTTAACAACAAATAATACAAAATAAAATAACGTTAAAAATTATAAGAAACGTGTCCCCGAGTAAGAAACGTGTTAGTATGTAATGTTAAATAATGTACGGTGGTACAGAACCCTTCGTGAACGAGTCCGGTTGCACTTGACCGGATACTGTTACTAAAAGTTTAGTCTGGGTATCTTTACATTAAGTGTAGCTGATTTTGGCGCCAAAGACGCTTTTGTATTTGAATACTAACGTTAGCGATCCGTTAGGCTTTTCAACCGACTTCCAAAAAGAAGGAGGTTCTCAATTCGACTGTATGATATTTGTTTTTTTTTTTTGTATGCTTGTTACGTGATTTCTCCGGCAAATGTAAATCGATTTTCAAAACATGACTTTATTTCGGAAGTCGGTGGAACACACAGAAAAAAAACCCCCCACTTCTGAATCTAAAGTCATGTGTGTTTTGTGCTAAAGTTATTTATCACTTTTTAGGTTTTGAAGGTGGTTGTCTTTTTTGTAAATTCGACGTTCGGTATTCATACAATATTGTAAATGCGAAAGTGAGTTTGTTTGTTGGTCACGGCTAAACTCCTGTATCGATTCCGATGAAATTTGCTATTTGGTACAGACTAAATTTCTTCATCCGATAACTGACATTCACGCGGACGAAATCACAGCCAAAAGTTAATATTTTTTGTAAATTACTAGCTGACCAGGCAAACGTTGTTTTGCCATAAAAAAATAGCCTACGACCTATTCTCAGACTTACTAAATCTACACACAAAATTTCATAAGAATCAGTCAAGCAGTTTCAGAGGAGTTTTGTTACAAACACTGTGAATTTTATATATTAGAAGATGAAGGATAACAAATTGTGTGACCTTTTTAATAAACAGTAAAAAAAATAACCTTTTTAAACTTTTAGTTTTTTTTAGCTAAAAAGGAATATTTAAATTTGAAAACAGAATTTGCGTTCCCAAATTTTCATAAGTTATTAATTTTCAGCAATACATATTGACACGCTCCGCGACTCCAGTTAAGCACAAGTTACTGCCGTACAACCCCAAGTTGTCATTGTACGAGCAGCCAGAACACGAGGTGCCTCGGATATGGGTGCGATACCTCGCCAAGACTAGCAAGCGATTCAGGGTAAGCAGACACATTCGTCAACTCTAACCACAGTATAAATATTAGTACTACCGTACAGTACGTCACGCTCCGCCTCCCTCCGAAACTGTTCCTTACCCCCCCGTCGAACGACTGGTACTGGGAACTGCTTTTAAATCGAGCGGCGCGTAGACACGCGCACACACACACACGTATTTGTACAGTCTGTTATTTTGATAGTAGTGTAGGTAATTATATCGTTTCGTTTCTATGGAGTGTCGTGGGTGTGTTTTACGAGGGCTGCACTAAAAGTATCGGAAATGGAATATTTCCATATTTCGTGTCATATTAAAATCTTATTAATTGAAAACTCCTTGGTTTTAAAAATAGAATACCATTTATTTATTTAAAAAAAGGTTCTCGGTCTTGTCACAAGGTTTTGTCAAACTTGTTTAGTCGTTGAGAAAATGGAATTGACTCGAGAAAATTCAAGAGATATGATTTATTATGACTTTCGAAGTGGTTTATCACAAAAACAGTGTGTTGACCGGATGATTTCTGCAATTGGTGATGAAGCCCCATTCAAAACCACAATTTATCGCTGGTTTGCTGAATTTCAACGTGGACGTGTCAAGCTCAGTGATGATCCCCGTCAAGGTCGTCCAAAAACTGCAGTCACCCAAGAAAACGTTGATGCTGTGCGCAGGGGCGTACCAACCGAAAGTGGCGCCTAGGGCACGCATCATTAGTTGCGCCCCTATGTATGTATTTATCTAAATCTTAAAACAGATACACTAAATAAAACAATCATTAATCATACATACAAAACAAAGATTTATTATCTTTTTTATAATCATCATCATTTCAGCCGAAAGACGTCCACTGCTGGACACAGGCCTCCCCAAGGGGGGGTTTTACCATAATCGCCACGCTTGGCAGGCGGGTTGGCGATCGCAGTATGGTTGTTACAAAGACACAGAGAACGCTGCTGCCCATTCTCTGGTGAGTCCCTTAGTCGCCTCTTACGACACCCACGGGAAGATATGGGATGGTGCTATTCTTTACGTCCGACACCGTCAACGTCTTTTTTATAATGTGAATCCGTAAATAGGACAACTGCATTTACAACTGCACCTTCCTACCCTTCTACGACGCAAACATATCGATGATGTTTTCGAAATTAGTTTTATCTGTCTCTTCTCGCTCTACACTGAGCAAAGCTAGGTCGCCTAATTTTTCTTGACCCATTATAGCCCCCAAATACAAAAGTATAAATTTCAGCTTATTAAAAGCACAGTAGGTATAAGTATTAGTACTACCGTACTAAAAGATCGCCCACAACTTGCGATGAATACGTACAGCAATAGGCTTATTACACCCATTTTTGAAAAGTATCTCAATTGAGTTCGGTAGTGCCACCAAAAAACACAAAAAAATTTATTCAATCGATAAGTGCCATAAAAATGTATCTAATTTTTAAATTTCGCGCGTAGTTCAACGAAAGCGCCCATATTGCTCTGCAAAAATGACGTCAGTTTGCTGGTTAACAAATGCGCTGATATTATATATGATAATTGTTTTTAATTTAAAAATAATTAAAATAATATTTTGTAAAAGGAGTAATAATTATTAAAAAAAATACGTTGGTTACCAAAACAATAAAAGTACAAAGCCTATATACGCCAATCGGTTGACTGACAGTTAACAATTTTTTGCTTACACAGCCGTACTGCGTAATAACATGGCGGCTATTATTTTAAGGTGTTATAAAACAGATTAATAAAACTGAAAACTTTGAATAAAATTTAAAAAAATATTTTGTTATTTTATGAACTAATACTAACATTTTCCGATTGCTTTTTGCCTAAACTATCTCAATAATATATTTATAGATTTTTTCTCAAATACAGTAAAATACCCTATTGTAAACAAGCCAAATTTGAATAGAAATGCGCAGTTTCATCCCCGTACTGCACAATAAATTCAAGTAGTTCTTCAGATTTCTTCAGGTTGACGTTTTTCTTGTAAATATTGGCCTTTGAACATCCAATATTTTTACGTGTAACTGTCCTCCGTTAACATCGTAACTATAGAAATCTCCGAATTCTTTACATTTATTTTTTAAACCGTCGCAGTCGTCAGTGCCGTAACACAGAGTTGTAACATCTAAAACCAGATTACTCAGAAGTTCTAATTAAATACAAAAAAATAATTGCATCTTAGTGGAAGGAGTAGGTATTTTGACATTGTTTCTCGTGTTATTGGAATATGGTACAGGAAATACAGTGTTAGCCACCTCATATACCATGGAGTGCCAATGTGAAGCTAAATCGTAAACAAATTGTAATTGCTCTTAGGTTGCGGTCCGGACACATGTCCGTTAATAATTTCGATTTTTTTATGAATGTTGTTGAAGATTTGTGTTTCTTGTTGTATCATTTTTTGATGGACTGTGTCCGGGGGACACCTATGAGAGATCATTTTATTTGAAACTAGCGACCCGACCCGGCTTCGGCCTTCCTCGATAAATGGACTATCCAACACAAAAATATTTTTTCAATTCGAACCAGTACCTAGATCCTGAGATTAGCGCGTTCAACCAAACAAACAAACAAACTCTTCAGCTTTATAATATTAGTATAGATGTTAGAATTACCGGCTTGATGTGAGTCTGATCCAGAGCATCTTAGCTGCGCAAACGTCGGGCGAGCTAGAATGCTCTATCGGGCCAGAGAGTCTCTGGCCCGATAGAGCAGAGACAGGTTGGTCAATAGGAGTTAATGGAGCAGCGAAAGTACTATGGGACTGGCATAGTCCAGCAACGAATATTTTTGTTCAAGTCACTGTTACTGACAATTACCTACATAATTATGTAGTTTCAATAAAGTTCGCTCACTTGGGGGTATTTATCAGAATCATAAATCACAATGTGTAAACAAATATGATTCGAACGAAGAAAGTGTACTGCCGCGGCGGTGGGAACGCACCACACCATAGGTAATGAGTGGTGCGTTCCCAGCTCGCTCCGCGCTCATTCGTAAAACGCGGAAATCGTTACCGTAATTGTTAAATAAGAAATCAGTAATAAAAATAACAGTAAAATAATAGTTTAGTGTACGTATTTAGGTTTTTTAATTAAATAATTGGCAATTCTGCGCCCCCCTTCGAAAGGCGCCCGGGGCACGTGCCCTACTTGCCCCACCCAAGATACGCCTCTGGCTGTGCGTAAGCTGATTGAGGAAGGTCGACATGTGACATACCGCGAAATTCAGGCAACTTTAGACATTGGCATGAGTCAAATACAAATAATCTTGGATGAACAATTAGGTGTAAAAAACTTGTTTTCCCGATGGATACCGCATTCGCTTTGTGAAAAGCAAAAAGCGGCTCGCGTTACTTGGTGCGTCAGATCTCTCGAAAGATTCCACGCAGGATCCTCAAATGCTGTATACAACATCGTATCAGGTGACGAATCCTGGATATACGTGTATGAACCCGAAACAAAAAACCGGTCACGAGTTTGGGTGTTCGAAAATGAGTTAAAGCCAACAAAAATTGTTCGTTCACGGAGTGTTGCAAAAAAAATGGTGGCCACGTATGTCTCCAAAACCGGCCATGTTGCGACTATTCCACTTGAGGGACAAAGAACGGTTTATGCAGAATGGTATGCTAGCATTTGTTTGCCACATGTCGTTTCTGAACTCCGTAAAGAGAACTGCAACCGCCGCATCATCCTCCATCACGACAATGCGAGTTCTCACACCGCGCACAGAACAAAAGAGTTTTTAGAGCAAGAAAACATAGAATTATTAGACCATCTGCCGTACAGCCCCGACCTAAGCCCTAATGATTTCTATACTTTCCCTAAAATAAAGAATAAATTGCGTGGTCAGAGATTTTCATCACCTGAAGAAGCTGTGGACGCCTACAAAACGGCCATTTTGGAAACCTCAACTTCCGAATGGAATGGTTGCTTCAATGATTGGTTCCATCGTATGGCAAAATGTGTCAAATTTTGCGGAGAATACTTCGAAAAGCAATAAATAGATTTTTAAATAGTAATGTTGTGTCACTTCCTTGATTCCCGAAATTTTCAGTGCCGCCCTCGTAACTAAGCAACAACAACTGCCTAGCCTTTTCCCGAATATTTTGGGGTCGGTTTTCAGTCTAACCGAATGCAGCTGAATACCAATGTTTTACATGGAACGACTGTGTATCTGACCTTCACAACACCGTTGCTGGGTAACACGTTACTCCTTGGTAAGACTGGTTGTCAGACTTTCTGGCTTCTGACTACTCGCAACGACTGTGTAAGATCTACGAATGGCGGCATGGATCAACGGCTTTATGTGCCTTACGAGGAACGGAGGGGTCTGGGTATGAAATGTTTGGTTACCCCATCAGGGCCGGATTATTCTTTAAAGCAGATTAGGCAACTGCCTCCCTAGGCAGTTGCCTAATCTCATTGCCCCTCAGAGGCCAACTGAAAATAATGAAAATGTTAAAAACGAAAACGTAATGTAGCAAAAAAATGTGTAATTAGAAATAATTAATTCTGGTATGAAATATGTATTTTAGAAGTTAAAAAAGGGTAAAAGGATAATTGCATTCCCTAGGGGCCCCGACAATTTTTTTTTAACACCATTCTTAGGCATACGTTTGACCGCTATCTCACCTGATGGGAAGCGATGATGCGGTCTGAAATGGAGCACTCTTGCCTAGAAGTAACCTATTCATTCTTGACTTAAAGACTCCCAGGTTGTAGCTATCAGGATTGGTTAATCCGGCCCTGTTACCCATCCACGGATCGGCCGCGGCAAGCGTATCCGCGGCTTTCGCTTAGTCACTGACGGGCCTCTCTATTCTAACTGAGCAATGTGTCTGAGCAATTTTTTGGTTCTAATCTTGCTTACTAACCTGCACTATACATCCAAGTGGTTTCAATCAGTAGAAACTTGGGTCAGAAAATTAATAAAATAAATAATTCTAGCCAAGTATTAAAAATACGAAAATAACGAGCATGAAATCGCAGGCAAAGTGCTAGTTTCATTTTAAAATCACAAACCTTGAAGTTTTATTTATTTAACCATATATGTAAATAAATAAAAATATGGAAGAGAAAAATACGTGGTTGTGATCAAGTAAATGATAAAAAGAATCATCAAGGTAAGAGACCTTTAAATCGAGTACTGCGCAAGTCAAATCAAGTCTGTGTCAAGTCTCATGTTTCATGGCGCGTATTGTACCTTTTTTTTTGCGCGGTGGAAGTCCTCATGGACTTCCTCCATCGTGGGAGTGACGAAGGGGTATGTCGGAGTCTTACCGGCTAAACCACCTCTGCCTATGGCCGGGCGGGTTTCGCATAAGCATTCACCGCTCCCCATTCCCATAAACTATTAACTAACCTAACCAGTAATAAATATTATTTACGTTTACTTTCAGAGTTACCTAAATAAGCGAACAACTAGGACAGGAGTGCCGGCTCACGGCATCGACGTAGAAATGGGACAAGCAGTGCTTGAGCTCAACAAGGCCCCGCTACCTATCAATTTCACCAAACCGATAGTTGCACAGCCACACCTCGGGCCAGCATCAGACGCTGATAAATTCGATATAGAAATAACCAACAACTCACAAACACAAATAACCAGCGACTCACAAAAAACCAACACCTCACAAACACAAATAACCAACGCCTACAAGTTTGTTGAGACTAGCACTGGAGCATACTTAATACCTCTTACTGTGACGGTAAATTCAAACTGTGGACCAATTACTGCTGCAACCGAAGTGGACTCGATCGTGATTCGCAATGATCTACCAGAAACGTCGAAACAACCACAGAAAGATATACCAAAGAAAAATGAACATTGCACTTGTTGTGTTCAACTAAAAAAGATATGCAGGAAACAAAAACAGACAGTTATAACTGATTACTTTGGTAAAAGAAAGGAAAATATTTGTTGTTGTAAAAATAAAAGATACCCGAAGGTATCCAATAGATTGAAGTTATTAGCAAATAATCATAAGTATAAGTACGTTTGTGCGTGGCAAGAGTTGCAGATGAAAATTAATAATTTACAACAATCCAAAAAAAATACAGTAAGACTGATTGATAATAGTGATACTAGTAATAATGAAAGTGATTTAGATGATATGGGTAAGTAGTATTTATTTAATATTTTTTACTAGCTTCTACCCCGATTTTACCCGCGTGGTTAATTATGCCATATTTTTTTAGGGAAACATATACATTCCTAGTAGCGAGAGAATTTTCATTTTCTACAGACTTCAAAAAGAGGGAGGTTCTCAATTCGTCTGTATGTTGTTGTTTTTGTATTACGCGATTTCTCCGGCAAATGTAAAGTGATTTTGAAAATTCTTCTTTTGATGTATAGGGTATGCCTCAAGGGTGGTCACATATAAAGTTTATCGAAATTGATTCAGCACTTTTTGTAAAAAAAGCTTTTTACAAAAAAGACAACCGCCTTCAAAAAGTGAAAAATAACTTTAGCACAGAACACACATTGACTTTAGTTTCGAAATTCAGTGGCTTTGGTCTGTTTGTTGTTTTGTATTGCCACCGACTTCCGAAACTAAAGTCAATGTGTGTTCTGTGCTAAAGTTATTTTTCACTTTTTGAAGGCGGTTGTCTTTTTTGTAAAAAGCTTTTTATTTTCCGCTTTTTAGTACCTCCTTCTCATTCAAATCTATTAAGAAGAGATTGAAAGTTAACTACTACAAAGATTGATGAAACTAAAACGTCGTCTATGTAAATTTTTTGGGTATTTGTTGATTTTTCAAAAAGTGCTGAATCAATTTCGATAAAATTTATATGGGACCACCCCTGAAGCATACCCTATCTATAAAAAAAAGAATTTTCAAAATCGGTTCACGTTTGCCTGAGAAATCGCGTAACAAATCGCGCACATACTTAATGCAAATTTAAGACTTATACGGTTTTCTCATGGATGCCATGATCAGAACTGGACCAAATTAAAATGGGACCACACGGGAAGCACTAGCTTCCAAATAAGAAAAGAATCATCAAAATCGGTTCACCCAGTCCCGAGAAATCAAGTAACAAACATAAAAAAAAAAAAAAAAAAAAAAATGCAGACGAATTAATAACCTCCTCCTTTTTTGAAGTCGGTTGAAAATCGACGAAAAGCAAAAAAATATACATGGATGATGACTGACTTTTTACAAAAAAGATAACCACCTTCAAAATCTAAATAACTTTAGCACATAACACACATGACTTTAGTTTCGGAAGTCGGTGGCTTTGTTATGTTTGCCACCGACTTCCGAAACTAAAGTCATGTGTGTTATGTGCTAAAGTTATTTAGATTTTGAAGGCGGTTATCTTTTACGTAAAATAGCTTTTTATCTTGTAAATATCGCGCGACAGTTGTTAGTTTTTAATATTGCATAGACCGCTGCTGTGAACAGTGTATGGTCGGCTCTGTGATTGATGCGCTTTGTATCGCGGGTTCGATATCCGCACGGATCAATTACGTGCAGAGTCTTCATGGGGGCAGTTCAGAAGCACGTGGTCTGTTGTCTCGTCTACAACAGACCACGTGCTTCTGAACTGCCCTGAGCTGCTTCATACAGGGCAAGGTACTTTGGTAACCCAGGTAACCTACAAGAGATCGCTAGCAATGTCAAGGCGCTGCTGGCCTTTCTTGAGTAGCTGGGGTGGGTCGAATGATTTACTTTTCCCACCTGTACGCAAAATATGCGCTGAGACGTGGAGTTTCGGACACCAGCCCGTTATACCATACAGTTCCATGGTCTATAGATAGTTATTCTGGGTCAGGTAGTGATATTAATGTTTGACCCTACAGAAGAAATTCCAAGTCAGGGGCAACGACTTTTATTAAATACTTCCCATTCCCATTCTTCTCCATACAAAACTACCTTTTAGAATGGGGCGACTAGAATCATTTTTTTTTCTCATTTGACGTTCAAAAGTGCATTATAATGGTCTAATTGAAATAAATGATTTGATTTGACTAGCTGACCCGACAGACATTGTCTTGTCAATCAATTTTCTTTCCTTATCCTTATCCTGGACTTCCACAAACATTTCAAGACCAAAATTAGTCAAATCGGTCCAGCCGTTCTCGAGTTTTAACGAGACTAACGAACAACGATTATTTTTAGGGTTCCGTAAAAAAAAAGGAAAAAACGGAACCCTTATAGGATCACTTGGTTGTCCGTCTGCCTGCCTGTCTGTCTGTCAAGACCCTTTATCTCGGGAACGCGTGGAGGTATCGAGTTGAAATTAAAACCATATACCCAAGTTTACGGTCCCTTGATGCTGTAAAAATCAACACTCTATGTTAACGTGAAAAAAAGATACGGCCGTTTATGTCTCAAAAAACGCATTTATAATATTAAGTAGTTTAAAGTATGGATAGTAGGTATGGATTAGTATAGAAGTATGGATATGTACCTACTAATATGTACGGAACCCTCGGTGGGCGAGTCCGGCTCGCACTTGTCTGGTTTTTTTTATAATATAGAATTTTTTTTTTCAGCATACGTTACGAATTTTCACCTGAAACTCCTCTCAAAGACGGTTGTAGTCCATTTCAAGCATACAAAGAGGAGAATCTACGACCTCCTTTCTAAGTTTAATCCTTACGAGCATGATGCATTAATACTGGCGGCACAGATGAAGAAAGCATGTGGCAATTCACTGGACTATCTTTACAAAGAGTTCCTAGGATTCCTCACCCCAGAGCAGGCAGACAAAATCGACGCTTTCAAAGATTATTTTTTAAGGAACTGTATCGCGGATTTGATTAAAAAAGTTGAAGTGAGTATAGTGAAAAAATAAAAATTTTTTTTTGTTAATCAACTGACACCCTTATTTCTCTAATTACCTGCAGTTGCAAATACGCAAGCATGTTAAAACGGGTTATGAGATTGCTTATCATAAATACTAATCATGATGCCAGCTTATTTTTTATTCACTGCAGGGTAAAGGCTTCTCCAGAGAAGGCATGGGAATGAATCAACACGCTTGCTCAAGCCGGATTGGCTTTTTCAGACTTATCTTAATTATAGGTCCGTCATTATCAGTTATGTCTAATATAAAATTATAGTACGATTAATTGTAACTATATTGAATGTGCATTACAATTTCGTTTGCTGTCAATCAATCTGATATATTATATAGTCTGTAAGAAGTCATAAATAAAAGATAAGGCATTTTATATATTTATGTTTAAACAGATTTAAAATATTATCATAGTCAACTATTATGTAATCAGAAATCGCATCCTTACATACTTTGTGGTCTAAGGCAGCTGTCAGAAACGAATAACCGGACAGGCACAGGATATAGAAAGTATTTATGAAATTAAAAAGTAATTTGCCCATGCCCCATTATGGGTCCGCAACCAAACCCACAACCTCATGCATGAGAGGCAGGCGCATTAACCACTGGGTATAACCATATTTTCTCATTTTTCAGGAGCAAGTGGCAGATGTAGAGACAAGAACTGAAATTCTATACGAGTTGAAAAAGGTATTTTCAAAGAACTTGTCAACTGCTTGTGAAATTTGCACAGACATACTGTGCAAACTAGACGGGTACCCCACTCTTGCGCAATATGTACACTCGTTGTTCCCGCACAGGAAGGATACAACGTAAGTTCAAAGAAAAAATAATGTATTCATTGTCTGTTAAATCATTTTCAAAGTCACACATACAATTCTTAACAAATAATGCACTGCTGGTAATTAAGCTACGCTAGCCGCGGTCGGTCTGTGGATGGGTGACCATCCCTTTCATACCGAGTTCCCTCCGTGCCTCGGAAAGCACGTAAAGCCGTTGGTCCCGGCTGTCATTTGTAGATCTTTGGCAGTCGTTATGGGTAGTCAGAAGCCAGAAAGTATGACAACCAGTCTTACCAAGGGGTATCGTGTTACCCAGTAGCTGGGTTGTGGAGGTCCGATAGGCAGTCGCTCCATGTAAAACACTGGTATTCAGCTGCATCCGGTTAGACTGGAAGCCGACACCAGCATAGTTGGGAAAAGGTTAGGCAGATGATGATGATGAGACAGCAAAACAAGTGGCTCTTGGCCAAACTCTCAAACGCTACTTAATTGTAAGATGCCGTTAATTCTCGTACTGTCACAGCCACTTTGACGTAAAGTGATAGAGACAGCATGAGACTTAACGGCATCTATCATTGAGTTTTCGGCCATCTGTGTCTAATTAAATGACCACACTGTATAAAAAAATATACCACTCGCTGATTAATCACGAAATCATGAAAACTACTTGACCTACCTTAGCTGAAATTAAGTAGTTTACAGGTAGGAGACGTCACCTAAGAACGGATTTGACTTCGACTACCACGCAGACGAAGTCGCGGGGAAAAGCTAATCAACCTTTTGACCACCACGTCAAAAAAGCAAAAATGTGCCTTCGGGGCCAAGCTACGAATTCCTACTCTAAGGAATTACGTATAGACAAGTCTGTCATGTAGTTGTGACCGTGGCGTGCTGGGCACATTTTGGTTTGTCGTCTGTACCATCAAAAGCAAAACCTCTTTTAGATAGTCAGTGTCAAGCTAACGTAATATTTTCTTAACCAAAAACTGTATTTTTCACCTTCTGCCTTTAAAAATGGCATAAGTTTAACGAACTGGAGGTTTGTTAAACATATAATATAAAACATGTAATAAATTACCTCCAAAAATAGTAAATGACCACCAACATTTAACCCCATTTTAATGTTTAACGAACCTCCAGATATAGTAAATGACCTCCAAAAATAGCAAATGATCACCAACATGACCAAAGTATTGTAGAAATGTATGAGTTTGACTGTAAAAAGCGATTTGGTTCTGGCGTAGGGGTCACAGTTCTAACCTAACGATGTCGGATCCGCCCCAGGGGAGGACTTAAGGGTCCTAGATTTGGTGATCATTTACTATTTTTAGTGGTCATTATATTTATTCCTTTAAAAAATGTTGTTTCGAAATATGATGGAAACATCTATACATGACTGTGGCGGTGAAAAAGTTAATTTATAACAATTTTCTTCTGCTTCAGCCCTGAACAGAAAGGATCGACGCCACCGCCGACTCAGAAACCGTTGCAGTCGACAGAGAAACCCTCAGACGAGACTGCGTGTAACGCTACTATGACGGAGGAAACCACCATGAACTATGAAGGCGACATGTCTATGAGGTAGAATTCCATAATGGTGCCTTCATTTATCTATATAATAAAAATGAATCGTTGTTCGTTAGTCTCGCTAAAACTCGAGAACGACTGGACCGATTTGGCTAATTTTGGTTTTGAAATATTTTTGGAATAAAAATATTGCTGCTATGCTAGGAAGCAGAGAGTAAAAAGCAGTAGACACTTTTACCCGTAAAGTCGATACTTTACGGTAACAACTTTTTTACAAAAAGACAACAGCCTTCTAAAACTAAAAAGTAAAATTACTTTGATTTCGGGCTTTGTTTCTGTTTGATATTCTGTATAGCCACCAATTTCCGAAATTAAAGATATTTCTTAAAAAACTTTTTATTTTTTATCGTTTTACTGCCTATTTCTTATCGTCCAAATTAAGAAACAGTAACACCAAACAAATTGAGTCATCCCTTAATTTTCCACCCTTAGAGGTGAATATTTTCATGAAATTTATATAGAAGATATACACTATTCATTAAAATAAGTACCATCGAAAGCGGACTACACTGCAAAGGCTATGTGTGGTCAAACATAAAACATAATATATATGTGCCAACCTCCTCCGTTTTTGAAGTCTGTTAAAAATAGTGTGAAGTTAAAACTAGATTGATGCAGTAATATTGTATGTTTTTTCTATGATTGCAGTGAGGATGAAAACGACGGTGGAAGTAAGAGCCATTCTGATGTGGAAAACAATCAGGAGGTGTGCCGACCAATAAAATTAGTGAGTATTTTTTTGTATGATAAATAATTGACATGTCCTTCTCGTCATTGAGCTAATTTTTATTTTCAGGGATATTGTCTAATAACCTTCTTTTACGGATATTTTGAATTTCAAAGCCTACTTTTATTTATGATGGTCGGATTTTGTGATGGGATGGATATAACCTCATAATGCGCCGATCCTACTAGACTTATTACACTATTACTTAATAGTACCATCACCAAAAAAAAAAATACGTTTTGTTTGCAGACCTGGTTAACTATACTAGATTTTTGGTAGAGTATTTGTTAATGCATTCCATTTTTATTTTCAGGAAAACACTACGGAATATGTAACACCTACCTCTGAACATGTATCAATGCTGGTAACAGTTAGCAAAACTGAAGACTTTAGCGATTGTTCCGACTCATCCATGCAGATTATGATCGAAGAAGAAATAGTCAAGACAGAGAACCCCGACTGGAAAAGAGACGAAGATAAACTTATACTTGAAGTTTTGAAAGATCTCACACCGGAAGAACGTCAGGACAAAACTATCCTAGAAATCGTCGACGAGAAAAATATTATTGACATGATCTCAGATAGTTTAGCAGATAAATCGAAAGAAGAAATCAGAACACGTATTTTGTATTTATTACAAATCTTATGAGATAATATAAGTGACGTATTTAATATGTTATAGTTTTATTTTATTTCCCTTTGAGCAGGCGCGGTCCTAGGGGGCAAAACAGAATCAAACAAAACCCTCCCAAAAAAAACCTAATAGGCAACCGTCCATATATTTACTTAACAATATATTGAGCCGAGACGACAAGTTCACGCTATTCAAATTCAGAAGTTCTCTTCAAGACAGGCAGTCCAATTTTATAATTCTTTTATATTTTTCAACCATTTGAGCATTATTTATTTTTTTATTTCTATACTAATATTATAAAGCTGAAGAGTTTGTTTGTTTGGTTGGTTGAACGCGCTAATCTCAGGATCTACTGGTTCGAATTGAAAAAATATTTTTGTGTTGGAGGAATTTCTCGAGGAAGGATATAGGCCCATGCGAAGCTGGGTCGGGTCGCTAGTATAAAATAATTCTATCGATTTGTATTCTAAAAAGTCTCAACCATTTATGCAAAGGGGAGTTAGCTAATTGCTTTATCTGACTGTTCATTGCTACACAAAATAAAAGTTAATACATAAAAAAAAGTCAATTTATTATCACGCTTATTGGTAAAAGCGGAAGGAACACTTTAAATACCTACCTAAGTGAAACCAACTGTGGGCAGACGCTCTCTTTCTAAATGCATACATAAGAACGAGACAGTGATATGTGTTTTCTGTGTCTTATGTTCTTATGTATGCATTCAAAAAGAAAGCGTCTGCCCACAGTTGGTTTCACTTGTGTTCAGAGTGCTGCCTCCACTTTTACCTACTACTACTACTTTTACTATAGGTAAAAGTGGAGGTAGCACTCTGAACACATAAGTAAACTAAAGTTACTAAAGTATATTTACCGCGAAAGAAGTTTTTAGTACCCGACAATCTATAGCATCATGCCGACACCAGATACCAGACGAAAAACTAAAAAAGTAAAAACCTTTATTTCTAAACTGAACAAGCGATGTCAAATTTTCAGGTTACGTTCCAGATTTTTATTTTTAAACGCGTGGGAAGGCAGCATATTTTTTATTCTTTCTATTCCTTTACACCTGTAATGTCTGCTCACGGACATTGAATTCATTTCCGAAATGTCATGCTAAACTTGTAAACCGGTTAACCGAACTATGACTTTAAGCGGGTCAATTATTTTGTGGTGAAGTCTCAATTCTGGGTTTAGGTACATACTTTTATTTTTAAACTGTTAACAAAATTCGTAAGTGAAAAATCATTGAAAATGGCCCGTAATAGTAACGAGAATGATGAAGAAAATATAGACCCCGCGTCGGTAACATCAAATGTGAAGAACACTCTTAAACAAGTAGGTATTACGCATTGATATTGCACTGTTAAATGTGTTGACCATTTAAATAACATTCTGTTCTATTTACTTGATCTCCGAGGCCCTACATTCGAGCACCTACATTTTAAATGAAAATGTTGCTATTTATCAGCTGATCGTGATCATAGTTGACAGAAGATAACTATGAAATAATTCACTTTCTATCACCATTAATAAAGCTGTAAATAAAAAGTAAATAAACAAACTTGTATTTTTCAGGAAGTTATCAAAGAGCTTCTGAACGGTTCATTCCAAGACAATAAAACCAAGCTGGGCAACGATGCATTATCACTGGTGGTGGAGGTGGCCAAATGTTTGGTGACAGAAACCTGCCTACGAGCATCCAGCCACGCTCTGCGTGAGAGTTGCGACAAAGTCGATATTGAACATATTGAAAAGTGCCTGCCACAGCTGGTAAATAGTACTAACGAGCTGACCAGACAGACTTTATCCTGTCCCTGTTTATCTACTTACCTACCCTACCAACCCCATATTTTTGACGATTTTTTAATTTTCTTAACATTTAAACCTTTCCTGGTATTCCACAAATATTTCAAGACCAAAATTAGCCAAATCGGTCCAGCCGTTCTCGAGTTTTAGCGAGACTAACAAACGGCTATTTTTGATTATATAGATTGGATAATGATGAGATGAGCCTGTGGTAAAGCAGAGTTTCTGTTTGAATGCTTTTCTGAAGAGTAACCTTATGACAGACTGTAGATTTGTTCTTTGTTGTTTTTTTAATTTACCTTTTGGAGGCTTCAGGGCACTCTTGGTGACAATGCCAGCCTCATAGAGTCTTTGATATCTAGAGAGAGCTCTCTAGTTATTGGTAACTGGGTTTTTGGTTTACATGAAGTGATTTCATTGTGTAGTTAGGGTGATTATAACTTGCGAAACATTCCATAATGTGGGGTAGGTACTGGTTCTCGGAAATCTATTAAACAAGGTAGTCAGGACGACCTTTCTTGGAAGTTCTGTAAGGACTTTTTATCAATAAGGTTTATAATTCTGCTGCACTGTTTAAAAATCACGGTAAAGAAGGATTTTTCGACTTTGAGTTACTTTTGTATACAGAATCCTCGTTTGACGAAAAATCCATTCAATTTTCCAGTTTCTTCCTTACTGCGTTTCAAATTACCAAGGCAGAATAATTGTGTTTATCTGTTTTGGGCTAACATGCTGAAGTGGTAGCTCTAGTTAAAGGGCTCAAGATGTTGTCAGTGCCAGAGTCATCAGTTTAGGAAGCATCTACGTTTGGAGGAACTACTTTTTCCAAATGTGTAGCAAATACATCTACTTTCTATGGGACCCTCTTGTGTGGCTGACACTGGCTAAGCCACCATCAGGGATTTTGATAACACAAAAAATTATTCACTAATTAGTCGAAATTTGCCGATATCAGAATTTGTCGGTCACTGGTTCAAAAGACATAAGGGTTTATAGGTGACCGATCTGGAGAGTCTCCCCAGCTTGGCCACATTCAGCCGTCAGACAGCGGAGGCTTGGTAATAGGGGCCTGTTGGGCACGAAACCCTTAAAAAAGGGTTTTCCAGCTTACCGCAGCCACTTTGTTTTGACGGTATGATGGGTGTGTTTGTCCAGGCTAATCTCAGGAACTACTGGTCCAATTCTGTAAATTCTGTTTTGACGGTATGATGGGTGTGTTTGTCCAGGCTAATCTCAGGAACTACTGGTCCAATTCTGTAAATTCTGTTTTGACGGTATGATGGTTGTGTTTGTCCAGGCTAATCTCAGGAACTACTGGTCCAATTCTGTAAATTCTTTTGCTAATAGGAAGCGAATATTCCCGAATATTATATTTCGGTAACACCCCGTCGTCAACACTGTTGACAATCGGGAAAAAAAGTTCCGATCGTTCACAGTGTTGACGAACGGGACCGTTTTTCGATTATTTCAATTATTCTCGTTCACATCCCTGCCGATCGGGAAAAATAAAGTTTCCCGACCGGCCGGCCAGTTTGTCAACACTGTGAACGAAAGAAACTTTTTTCCCGATTGTCAACAGTGTTAATGACAGTGGTGTTACTAAGCGGGAATAATTGAAATAATCGAAAAACTTGTCAACAGTGTTGACGATGGGGTGTTACCAGTCGGGAATATTCGATAGGAAGCTACGTAATCCCCGAGTGTCATACTCTATATTTTATTAGTAGTATGAATAATTAATTTACCTTTTTTTTTTACAGATGCTGGACTTTCCATGAGTAAACAATATGTTTAGAGCCCCATCATTATTTATGAAGATCGTTTACTCTGAAGCTCACCAGTATTCATTTGGAAACCTTGTTTGCCATGCTATAAGCAACTTTGCCCATTCCTACCTCCCTAAGTATTAGCTTTACGCATTTCATATAAAAAGACTATATTTTTCATATTTCTTCCAAATTGTTCACTAGATGTATAAATTGTAATGTATTAGAAACTAAGTTATCTAATGCTGTTCATATAATTTGGTTGTTATGAATTGATGAAAGCAATAAAAAGTATTTTAATCTAAATATTGTGTTTGGTTTCTACCACTAGGCCATATTATATGACTGACTCTATTTATTGACTAGTCTATACTGATATATAAAGCTGAAAACTTTATTTTACCGTGCGAACTATCGGTGGTAACTAATGGTGCGATTCTGAAAATTCACCATGCCAGAGTGAATGGCAATTTTCTATCATTGAAAAAAAATTTGGGTTCCATTAAAAAAGTCACGCAAACGAAAGTCGCCCACAAAATCTAGTTTTCTCACATTATTGGTTAACATATCGATACCTCTGGGCTAAGGTGAAGCCAACAATACATTTTGGGAAAAACTATAATTTTGTTAGCCAAACGGTGTCGTGAAGGACATTATGATTTGTATCCATAAGGACATCTGAGTCCAAAGCTTTCCTGCATTACTGGAAGCAAAATATTTTCACTCAATATGAGTCCAGTGAATATTTAAGTCACATGTATTTCCTGATAATCTGCCCCGCCTTTTCCCGACTATATTGGGGTCAGCTTCCAGTCTAACCGGATGCAGCTGAATACCAGTGTTTTACATGGAGAGACTGCCTATCGGACCTCCATAACCCAGTTACTGGGCAACACGATATCCCTTGGTAAGACTGGTAGTCAAGACTTTCTGGCTTCTAACTACCCATAATGACTGCCAAAGATCTACAATTGACAGCTGGG
Organism: Charanyca ferruginea; assembly: GCA_947361185.1. NCBI lineage: Eukaryota > Metazoa > Arthropoda > Insecta > Lepidoptera > Noctuidae > Charanyca > Charanyca ferruginea. The sequence goes on along the minus strand of OX376069.1, from coordinate 20,103,312 downwards.
ACCAACGGCTTTTACGTGCTTTCCGAGGCACGGAGAGAACTCGGTATGAAAGGGATGGTCACCCATCCACAGACCGACCGCGGCTAGCGTAGTTTAACCTTTGACCAATCGATCTGTACGGGTTTCGCTTAGTCACGATCTCCTCATAGAAACAAATAATACAAGAGTTTTTTTAATCAATTTTATTATACAAATTATTTCTGAGAGTAACATTCAGACAACTGTACATTTTTTCAACATCACAACACTTCAAAGCATCTTCATTGTAAAAAAGACAGTCAAGTTCTCAAGTACCCCAATCGCACAGACGTTTTAAATTAATATTTTGGCGATACATACATATTAATTGATATTTAACACAGCAATCTATAATATACACAAGTTGTATCAAACAGTTAGACCAACAAGCCTATGTACAGTACGCAAAGGAGATAAGTATCCATGTCGCCGGAAACAGTTGAAGTTTACTTAGGAACCGATAGGTTTTTATGAATAAAATAAAATACAATTTATAGAGAATAAACAGTTCAATGATTTAATAAAATTTCATTTGAAAGCCCGCATTGGTTTCTAAGAAATCTTCAACTATTCCCGACGACATGGATACTTATCTCCTTTGCGTACTGTACATACCTATTTCTTGGTATCAACCTGATCTGATTTTGTCAATATACATAAAAACTTGTGGTCAACCTGTACCATACACAAGTACCTATAGTACTATCATTTTGAGGCTAAGGAGGCATCTCCAAGAAGTACAGCAATACAGCAGCTGGATTACAAAGTATTGCCATTTGCCACACTTGGAAATGATTGCCCTAAACAAAAAGTAAGCTATTTATTGTCTAATTCTACAGATATCATACAGCCCAGTCATTGAACCAGAGACAATTAGTTTCGTAACAAAAATAGTTTTATAGGCGGATATGAACACCATAATGCCAGGTTTTATATTTTATTTCTTTATACATCGTTTCCTATTATCAAATTGTTTAATGCTTCCTTTCTAGATTTCTGAACTGCTTACAATAGTTCTTTTTTAATACATAATTATAACCAATTCCTCCTCAGTTTTTGAGATCAAAGAAAAATCAACTAGAATAAATATTTTATACAGGACAGTCAAAAGGAATAATCAAGGTACAGTCGCCAGCACATTAAGCCATATCAAACTCAAATTTTCCCAATTGAATACGAACCTCATGCTTTTGTATTAAAGTTGAAAATCTATCATAGAAATTTGACAGATTGTTGTAGCTTGATATACTGGCCTCTGTACAATAGCTTTATAACAATTTAGGCGCTTTTCACACAAATGCATGCTTTAATTATATCACATACCAAAAAGTGGTTTGGCCTCAAGAACTCAATCCCATTGTCTAATAAACAAGAATAATATATTTCCATGAAATTAATTGAGAGTTTTGGTACATAATTTTTTTAAAATACTGTATTTCCAGATTTGTTAAATCAAGGATTTTAAGTTAATGGGGATAGAACCGATCTGGCATATCGACCCGCCGCCATTTTGTTTTTTTTTTTAATCACAGTGCACGATTACCGTCTTATGAATGGGTAGAGGACTACGAACAAAAAATGTCAAGTAATATAGTACCCCAAAGTGTCACGTGGTAGTAATTTTCACGTGGTCCTAGTGGTATGTTATGTACCTTGTAACGAGTATTTTCTACTCGCTACATGGTGTCGACCTCTCTCGTCACTTTTTCGAAGTTTTCACGGTAGTGCCGTGTCACACTGTAGGCATTTTATAGATTTATTGGCTATGATTTTGTGGAGTAATCGATGAAACCATAGACCATTAGTTTGACAGGTGGATTCTATTCCATCGGCTGTCAAGTGTGAGATTATTTTGACGTTTCCATTTTCTACTCGCTACATGGTGTCGACCTCTCTCGTCACTTTTTCGTAGTTTTCACGGTAGTGCCGTGTCACACTGTAGGCATTTTATAGATTTATTGGCTATGATTTTGTGGAGTAATCGATGAAACCATAGACCATTAGTTTGACAGGTGGATTCTATTCCATCGGCTGTCAAGTGTGAGATTATTTTGACGTTTCCGGTTTGGCATAAGTAGGATTTACTTTCCGTCCGAATTCTCTAAGAACATGCACGAATAAATTTTCTTCCGTTCCAATCATTAGATTGGAATATTTCAAAGGTCCACCTCTGGTTGGAACCTCTTTGTTACGATGTTAGCAGCAGTGCTACATTAATATTTTGGAAACCGTGAGTATTTTGTTGGTTGATTCTTCATCGCCATGACCTGACAATAAACTTGAAGTCATGTGTCGTAACCTTCGTCGATTATCTTTTGTTACAGCCCTTATATTGCCAATCGCAGTTCGGATGTGCCAATAGCACGTGCGGTGGCATGTTTTGTTTTCAATAAGAACGGCAAGTTTCTTCAGATTTCCGATTTGCTACCTCGTCGCCATTTTGTTCAACGCGCGGATTGACTAACAAGGATATCGTTTTCTTTTCAGCCCAAAGGCGTTCTTATTTATATTTTGGACTTACATCTATAAATTTAAAATTCATCCTACTTGGAGATGAGCTGGTGCCCTTCGCCGCGAGTCTCAATTCCGCAGCTAAGGTTTTATTTAAATAGCTTTCCCCAAGCCTGTGGTATGTCAGTTTAGTATTTGATAATTATATTTAAAAAAAACGTGCAATATTGACCAACTCTAGTATAAACTTAATATTGACAACTCTAGTATAAACTTTAGTTATAAAATTTAATAGTTTTAAATCTCCTTTCAATTCTAAAGAAAGGGACTTCCTTGTATTGTGCTCGCCATATTACCTGCGGCGTTTGGAATAAATGAGCTATTGTTTAAGATTCTGCAGCTTAATTTCAAACCCCTCGACCTCAGATTAAAAGTTCAAACTGTACCTGCTCCGCTTACCGGATTCCTTTGTTTTTAATTAGTGAGCTCTGGCGCCCGAACTTTATTTCTTTTAGTTACCTATGTTTAATTCGAGCTCCCTAACTTCTCATCTTTAGAACCCTTAGAATCATACACACACATATCATATTATAGTTAGTTAGATATTTTTTATTTTTTTTATTACAACCTACTCTCTTTCAATAAACACTAATAATAATAATCAACCTGGGAACGATTATTTGGATACAATCTGACGCCTATAGACACGTAATAAGTCTATTTTTAATGATTGCCGTTGTGCTCATTGTCAATCTTTAACTTCAAATATCTCGGTAACGTGACACTTTGGGGTACTATGTTACTTGTCATTTTTTGTTCGTCGGATTCTATGAGTTCTCTACCCATACATACCAATGTGACAGTGCGCAGTGATTACTAAAAAAAATCAAAGTGGCGCTGGGCCGATATGCCAGCTTCCATACAAAAAGGTTTGAACCCCTTTTAATCAATTTCTAATATGTACACACGGCTACACATCAAGCTATACATTTCCAGTATAAGCTGACCTCGCATTGATAATGCTGATCTTGCATTGTATAGGATTTCCGTACAATAATAATAATAATAATATGTGGGGACATTTTCACACACGGCCATCTGACCCCAAACTAGGGAGACCCTGTACTATGAGTGTCGGACAGCTGATATACATACACAAATACATTTTTTTTTGTAAATACATACATATATAGATAAGCAACACCCAGACACAAGGCAAACACAAGTGCTCATCACACAAATGTTTACCCTGGGCGGGAATCGAACCCACAACACGCTGCGCAGCAGTCGATCACTCAGCCACTACGCCAACCGTGTCGTCAATGCGAGGTCAGCTTATACTGGAAATGTATAGCTTGATGTGTAGCCGTGTGTAGTTGTAATAAATTACTTTTAAATACGAATAGTTCGTCAATAGGGTATTACACCCATTTTTGAAAAGTGTCTCAATGAAATTCTGTAGTGCTAATATGCCACCAAAAAAAACACAAAATTTTTATTCAATCGGTGCCATAAAAATGCATCTAAATTTTAAATTTTCAAATTACGCGCGCAGTTTGACGAAAACGCCTCTTACTGGACGCCATATTGCTCAGCGTAAATGACGTCAGTTCGTTTTGTATCAAATGAGCTCATATTAAATATGATAATTGTATATCATTTAAAAATAATTAAAAGCATATTTTGTAATAGGTGTAATATTGAAAAAATTACGTTGGTTACGAAAATAATAAAAGTACAAAGCCTATATTAGGCCAATCGGTTGACTGACAGTTGACAATTTTTTGTTTACACAGCCGTACGGCGTAGTAACATGGCCGCTACTATTTCACGGTGTTTTTAACAGATTAAAAATACTGAAAACTTTGAATTGTATTTAAAAAATGGTTTTGTTATTTTATGAACTAAAACTTACATTTTCCGACTGCTTTATGCCTAATCTGTCTCAATAACATATTCATAGATTTTTTCTCGTATAGAGTAAAATACCCTATTGACTTGTCGTGTGATTTTGAATTTTATATCACCAAGAATATTTCGGATTCTAATGTGTACAGCGACCCTAACTCTTGAAGTGTATCTTATAAACCAATAGTAAGGTGATAGAACGGTCAAACAAATTCCTTATCCTTTTCTTATTCATTATGTTTCGGGTCGTATAAACGGGTCGGCATTTGAGAATACCGATATGAATACACCCGTTAAGTGTATAACTGACCCTTAAAATTCATATTTCACTATGGACCTTCAAATTTGCCCTACTTTGGGTTTGGTTTTATGACGTCACGTGAAGTAAACGAACTTTGCTTAAGGGGGATCCTCCAGGGCAGGCCACAAAATTCAAATTTTCTTACGCTTTTCGCAATTTGCAGCTCAGAATCAGGTTGTATTGTAGTAAAATTATTTGCGACATTAACAAATATGCATTAAGTAACAGAATTAAAATAATTAAAATCATCAACTATCCAAGTTAGAAAAGCTCCTAAACGTCATACGTCATGATTACTTACGATTTTTTATCGTAAGTTAGGCACAAAAATAGGCACGCGAAGTAGTTGCTCTTGCGTTATCTAGGTCTATCTATATCTGTGGTTTTTGCAGTATGTGCCCATTCTCTTAGGCCTAGATGTGTTTACTTAAGCTAAGTACAGTAAGCAGTTCAAACGAACATGAAGCTTATGCTTCTGGAATAAGGTTTATATCCTTATAAGTGATGTGATTAAATGTTTAATACGAATATCAACTTTACATAGTGTACAAATAAGGTTCATATTAGAATGAAACGCTTATTATACTTAACTTAAATCTAGTTACGTTCTATAGACCTCCGCCTTATAACTTCTTAAAGCATTATATCCGAACACCTTGTGAGTACTCAGTACTGAGGAACTTAACTCATCCTATTTTCCTTCGCACCATTAGACATAACTTAGTTCTCAGAGTAAAGTAGTACATATATTGAAAAATTGTTTTACGTACTTACATCTAAACATTTGTCGATCAGCTGCCACACTGTCAACAGAATCTACCGAGCAATAAGAACAAACTGGTTTGTTAACGCTCGAACAACGCTCCTAGGCCTTAGGCTTAATTCACGCAGCCACTGAACGGAACGAAATCGTCGGAAGCCTAGCGATTTTGTTTCACGTTTCTACATTAAACAATATACATAAAGTTAATCATGCAATGTGTACAAAATTCTATTTCGACGAATTCCACGGCGATGTGAATTGATCTTAAAATAAGTTCAAAGGATGGTTGAGGCTCTTTTCATTTCGTCATCACATCCACAATGAAACCTTAATTTAGATTTTCTTCAACTGGATTGTTAGACCTATTAAATTCATACAGATATATTCCGATGGCGATATAATAATTATTATTATTTGTGATTACATACTCCCTGTGTTTATATTAGAATTGTTATGTGTAGGATTCACTAAAAAAAATTAAAAATTCACGCAGTAAAACTGCATTAGCTCCTAATACGAACTACATAACCTATTCACTCGCCCTTAGGAATAAAACAAGGTTGTTCAGTGGGGCAAGGAGACGAGCACCAGGCAGCCTCACCGAAATTGCGCTTATTCGAGTACAGAACTTTGGGATTGACCGGCGACATTAACCTAAATTGGCAGTTCCCTGAAACGCGTGTCTGTGGTTACAACGTTGTGTCTAGAACAGGTCCATGTCATCGTTACACATCACCTCGAGGAAGTCATCGTCTTCGTAGTCGTGCAGACATCGCGCTGGGCCAGTGTGGGTCGCGTCGGTCTCGTCGGTCCGATCGGGCAGCGGGGAGCGCGGGCGGGTGGGGGACGCGGGTGCGTCCGTGTGAGCGTCAGTGTCGCTCGAGCAGTCGCGCGCATCGGTCGCGGGTGACGGTGGCGGGTTGGAGCCGTGCTCCGACTGAACCGTCGCCTCGCCGCGTGATAGCAGCGATGGTAGTTCCGAATCTGGAAGGCATATTATTTATCTTTATTTTCTCTTTTGCGCCGCAACATTGAAGAGGTTATCCAAGGAGAGGTTGTCGTATTAGGAGCTGGATATTGTTATCCAGCTGTTCTCTAGACCTACCTACTTTAGCTCTTGTAGTATTTCACTTCCGCAGTCAAATGGAATAGCCGACCGCAAAAAAACAGATCGAGTTCAGAACTTTGTAGTGACGGATAAGCGCATAAAATGTTAACCACAAGGATTAAAATCATAAACATGATTTTATTGCTAGGTTTAAATTCATCATCATCAGCCGAAAGACGTCCACTGTTGAACATAGGCTTATCTCATAGAACGCCACAACAAGCGGCAACCTGCCGCGTGCATCCATCGGTTACCCGCGACCTTGACAATGTCGTCGGTCCATCTGGTGGGAAACCTACCAACGCTGCGACTTCCGGTTCGCAGCAGTTAAGGACCACGTTTCAACACAAGTGTTTGGTAACACAAACTGGTTATAAACCATCGTCTTTAGGCACTGTGGAATTTTGGACGAAAAGATATCTCGTAGTTTCCCGAACGCCGCCCATCCGAGGTTTAAATTCACATTAGTTTATTTATCTTGATACCTATCATTATAACACATTTGATTTGGATTTGTTGTACGATTTCGGAAAGCCAAGATTTATTTCTTCAAATCAATTTTCTTGAACACTTTTTAAATATGCATACGTGCACAATACAGTGAGTGAGTCTTTACTAAATTATTCATGACATGTTAAGGCTATAAATTACGACGTTGACATGACAAACCTGTAAGACTCTGTTTGAGCTGTTCCATGACAGTCTGGCGACTCTTGGCGCGCGCTCGCTTTACTTTCCGCTGCGTTTCTTTCCGGTCCTCAGTAAAGATCTGATTGACCATCTCCTGAGACACGTCGCCATCGCGTTTTAACAGGAAGAAGTATATACCGCCCGGGGTGCGACGGCGCGTACCACTCTAGAAATAGACATCACCCGCCGATCATGAGAGTATATTATTGAATAAAAAAGAAAAGATTATTTTGGAATGCATTTTATATAGCATTTACTTGTACTTATGTAGAAGCAATATATTTCTGTTTTATTGTTACTACTTTAGGTAGTTGGTATGCAGCAGCCGTTATCGATTGGGGCACAGTCATAAATCAAACGTTTTGCTGACATTTACAGTTTCTATGGAGCAGTACATAATCTATTTATCTCTAATATAGAATGAACATACAACCTGCCAACCTTTAGACGCCCATTGCTGGGCATAAGGGGTGGCTAAGGGGTGTTCAGTCTTAATCGGTCGGACATACATGAGTAAACATAAATTTACATTAAAAAAAAGAAAAAATTTATGAACAACTTCAGAAAATATGAAATTAGTTTTCTGGGAATTTTCAAACTTCCATAAGAACCTATTTTTTAATTTTCATATTGCGCGCATAGAGTGTGAGATTTTGTTTAGTCAAAAGTTAATAATTTATATGTAAAAGAAATGTAGAAAGTAAAAAAAAAATAATGGTCGAATTTCACCACTAGTTTAAATTAATACCCAAGCTTCTTCCGATAATTTCAACCACCGGGCGAACTGAATACTTAAGTTTATTCAAACAGCTCTACTTACCATGACAAGCATACCTCCTTCTGCTTCTAGTCTTTGTGTTTCTTTGTATATTTCTATAGCTTTGTTAGCACCAACCACTTCTACAATTCGACCTAAAAAATAAAGTCATATTAATGATATTCTAGTCCTCCTATAGCATTGATTTTAGTGAAGTGTTGACCACTATGGACCGCTAGATATGGCTGCCAAACGAACGCCACCATACAATACCCATTTACCTGTAACTGGATATATCTATAACATGTTGACCTTCATGTAGGTTACCGGTGACCGACATTAGTTATTTTTCTTTTGCTCATTATTAATTTGATGTTGTAGGCCCAAAGGCATATACATAACAAATGAAATGCCAGGTGGCCCAGAGTGTATATTATAATCTTACTAGCTGATGCCCGGGGCTTCGCCTGCGTGGATGTCGGTTTTCGCAACCAAAAGTATGCCACTAACTTATTTAAAATGATAAGGATTAATACCGTATTTGTGTAAATAACTTTCCAATTACCGCTTTATAATTGCCCATTTTTTTTTGTATTTAAATGGATATAGTATGTTATTCTTAAGATAGACATATGCCAACATGGATTTTTATCTAGACCTATATAAGACCACCATACATCATTTTGTTATATCTCAAAGGGTTTAGGAAGCGTTTTCGTTGAAAGCTCCCAGACAGCCTATTTTGTTCCGACACCTCCAACAAATATCATTATATTTTAGCCAATGTATGCAAAAACTTGACAAATTATATACTAAAACCTTCCCCGAGAACCACTCTATACATTGGTGAAAACAGCATGAAAATCAGTGTAGTAGTTATTGAATTTATCGCAAACAGACAAGATAGTGATAAGAATAAACAAATACTTACGAAGCAAATCCTTTTTATCTTCAGAAAGGTTGTCTGCAATTTGATCTGCCACACTTTCTACAGTGTCCTCAGCACTCACTGTCAGGTCAGGGAGGATTCTAGGCTTCAATTTATCATTGTCATGGTGACTATTGACCCTTTTTCCTAACCTTAACTTCACATTTGACCGATCCACATGCCTCCGTTTATTAGACAAACGTTCACTATCATTATAATCATCATTAGAGGTAAAAATTTTCTTCTTAGATATATAGTCATCATCTAATCTATACTTAATAGTATAATCATAAGATTCAACGCCATATCTGCTCTTCTTCGATACATCACAACTGACCATATCCTCTGTTAACAAGTCTTCCTGTAATAAAAGTAAACAAATATATTTTTAGGACCATCACCAGAACTAAATACAATTAATTATTGTAGAGGTTGTTATAAAGGTTTAGTTTAAGTATTATGAAAAACATTTGTAAAACACTGTAAAAGAGAATAATCAACCAATGTTGAATTGCTTTAAGATTCATAAAAAAATGATCATGTGGCAACAACATACTACACAAAAACACCCATATTATATAAAAAAATATAACAAAACCTGTAATGCTTTGCACCAGATGTTGTACTTGTCCTTCTTTTCAGGTTGTTGCATGGGGCGGCGCGGTCTGAGCTTGGTGCGTTTGGCGCGACGCCGCGGCTCGTCGTCAGACTCCGAGCCTGACGACTCCTGCGCTGACCCCTCGTCGCTCTGCTCGTCCTGTATCTGCATGTTTACTAACGACGGAGGGTTAAACGCCTCCGGCCGCTCCAAAGGTATATACGTACCCTCTTCAACATCTGAATCTTCCAACTGCAACGCAATAAAATCTCTGGTTATCAAGTACGGCGTAAGACGTCACAAGTAATTTTCTGGTACCTGTTAATATTATTAATAGATACACGATATTTAAGTAGAAAACCGTATACTAAAAGCTTAATAATGGCAAAGCATCATTGAAAAACTGCAATGTAATTGAAATGAAAATGTTTCAAGCAAAAGTTCATTCTAACCTCCCCGTCTTCTCGTTCAAGGGGAACTTCAACATCCAACTCGCCTTCCGTCGTTGACATCATACTCAAAACTTAAGTATTAAAGATATAAAGTAAAAGATCATGAAAGGATTTTAACGAATTAGAGCAATTCCACCATACAACAATGTGCACTATATTAGCTGCTGTCATTTTTTAAATAATAGACAACAGTGTTACCAACAAGACCAATGGAGAATATGCTAAAATGGTGTGTAAAATATGCCAAAAATATGCCAATTGCTTTATAAAAATGCTAAAAATTATGCTAACATTTTTTAATGTCTAATAAAACGTAATATTTAAAATGTTTATATTTTTTTATTATTATATTCAAAGAAAATAATTTATCAAAAGTATTTTTTCAAATATGAACTCGGTAAAAGAGCTAAAATATACTCGCTGTCTCAATTATAGAGGCAATTTATGATATAAAATCGAAAGAAGTAATCCCAGATATAGAGGTGTGTATTGTCCCACAAACAGAGGTAGTTCAGGGCTAAAGTGTCGTGTCACAATCGGTGCAAGCTAGGGTTCCCAACTATATTGTTGAAAACAGTATTAAACTGTTTTTAATATCACTGGTATATTTATAGGCGCACCACACCACACAGTTGCACGATGCAGCGCAGGCCTCCCTTGTTTCAGAACGTACTGTACGAACAAAATAAAGCACTGTTCATTTTATTAAAATACTGTTGATTTTCTTTCTCCAACCTGAAAAGTTGTTAACCCTAGTTCCAGCTATGGAGGTTTCACACTTATACAGGTCCCACTTAACCAAGTTTTACTGTATATCCTATTTTTATCTCACTTCCTTCATACAAGAAGGATGGAGTGAAAAAATGGTGCTTGTGATGCTTGTCTATTGAATGAGATTGGTGGGGAATCCCCACAATGCGGTAGAGAGCATTTGACGTCAAGATTTTAAATTAAAAATAAATTAACTAATTAAAATAAATGATTTAATTTAATTAAAAATTAAATCCCTTTGCTATATTGTTGGCACCAGGAGCGCCAACAATATAGTAAAGGGATTTAATTTAAATGGAAATAATTACTAGATTTACGTAATTTTCATGGTTATACTTTAATTTTATAATTATTTTATATGCTAAAAAAATATGCTATATGCTAAACAACAAATAAATTTGCTAAACCACTTGAAAATATGCTAAATTTAGCATAAAATATGCTAAATTGGCATCACTGATAGACAAGCAAGGTTGGACCACAGAACACTATTACTCCTAGCGGAGGGTTGGACGTTGGAAAATGTAGATTATGTAGAGTTTCAGCTGTCAATGTCAATAACCTACATATTCACGAAGAGCGTTATTTTGCTACTACATATTGTAGGTATTTTTATTTTGAATATACTAAATTTAATGTTACGATCCATTTACTTGAAGATTTTCGTATCTACCTATTCGTTTATCATTATATAATGTATAGTCTTTATGTAGACTAAATCTCTAATAACTCTTAGCCATCGTAAAATCAAAGCTGTCTTTTATTACATACCAAAAATGCATAATAGCGGTAAGTTTAAAAAAATGAAGAGTATTTAATACAGCCCCCGTCAACTTTGTATGGAAGGACCGAAATGCCTATTAGGGCAGAACCTCCAACTTGCCATTAGACAAAAATAAATATGGTTTTGTGTGGTAACACTCATCTTCCGGCAACAACGCCATTTTACAAATTATAATGTTGCCATAAAATTATCTTTACTTCCATGCAGTAGTTTTATATCCGTACCGCATGAATTAATTTTCAGTGGAATAATAGTTAAAAAAAAATTAAAAATTATGAAAAAAATAAAAGCTTTACAATCCACATATTATTTCACATTTTTTTCGATAATCCCAACAAAACAATGGAATTAAATAATTACAAATAGTAGGAATTTTATTTTAGTGTAGGCAACACCAAAAAGTTTCAAATTTTCAATTTCAATGGCGATGCTATGGTTGGTTTTGTAAAGTTTTGTTGTCGGCAAACCACAAAATTGCTTTGGTTCTTTTGTTGTCTCTGCGTTAATTTTGTGGTATTTTCGGATCTGGTCTATATTTGAAGATCTTCACCTGATCTAACCAACGTCGAGTCGAGCTAATGTTCCTCCGTTGCTGCGATTAATTGTTGTGAATGAGAAATTGACTCTTGTGAGAAAGTGACTCTATTGTGTATTTGTGTAGTGTGTTTATTTGTTAACTATGGAAAACAAAAGAAAATGTTTTAAGTGCGGCTGCTCACCTGCTAAAGACGGCGTGAAGTTGTTCCGATTTCCTAAACCTGGAGTTACTAACCTGATCCGGTACGTAACATTATCCATTTCTCATTTTCTATAGTAATTTATACGTACTTCAAGCTTAACTTATGAACCCTCGCTATTTAGGGGTTTGGGAAGGTTTACTCAAAACCTGATCCGAAAATCCTACCCCAGTTGCGGGTTAAGTTAGGAACTTGAAAAAAAATGATAATATTTGTTCAGAATGTAACCCTCTTCCTATCCTGACCCAATAGTTTTCCCTATGATAACCCGAGTTCCGTTATAGATTGCTTTCCCATCTCTTCTTAGCATAAAAAAGTACCTATGTGTCAAATCAGCGTTTATTATGTAATCAAAATATCACACTAACAATCAACGAAATATAATATTTTAAACTTACTTTTTGAACATGTGTCAAACTTCTCCTAATTCAAGAAATGAAAAATTTAAAATAAAATAATAGTTTAAAAAATCTAATAAAAAATGCTCAATTTCAATCCAAACTAAAAGGTAGAAAATAATTTTAAGATAAGAATAGTTTGTTATATAAAATCCACCAGTTGATGATGGGAATTTTAATAACTTTAGATTAAGAAACATTCATAGTCTGAGATCTTTAAAGTAAAAATTACTAAAACATAATTCATTTTATAGTAAAAAAATCATGGAGTGCTTGACAAATCAAGTAATCCTAATAGGTCTTTGGTAGCTTCTTATAAAGTTCGAATTATTACAACAATATGATAAAGAGGAGCACCCCACGCATTTGAGAGTTACATTCGGAACAAATATTATAATTTTTTTCTAGTTCCTTACCTAACCCGCAATCAGGTTAGGATTTTTGGGTCAGGTTCAGAATAAACCAACTACAATTTAAAAAACTAAGAAACCATAATAGTCCACTATAATATGACTATATCTACATATAGTGTAATTATAATTATATATGATTATAATAAATTATAGTTAATATATAGGTTCTTTAACAATCAAATTTACTGATAGTACTAATATCTTTACGTATATTATTATGATAAGAATATGCTAGCATACAGGAAATGAACATGACATCTTTCACACTGTCAGTAGAGCTATTCTGTTACAATCACCCTCGGTGAACACCTAGCTGAAGTGAGCTCTCATTCGTCCCGATGCTAGGGATCACGGGATTGACAAACAGATGGACGGATGACAGCTCACTTCACCTAGGTGTTCACCGAGGGAGATTGTAACAGAATAGAGATACAGAACATATTTTTAAGCATGTTGATTCTGTGCACCCTGTGTTATAAACTGTTGATAAGAACATTGTTTTGTTTTAATTTTCAGCTGCTTGCTGTGGGCGAAGTATATGTTCCCTGAAAAGGAAAATGAATCCTTAAATTTTCAAAAACAACTGCATAGTGAGCACAGAATGTTGTGTCAGCGACATTTTAAGGATGCAGATTTTGCTGACGATTCAAAGACAAAGCTACTGAGAACTGCTATCCCAAATGATGTAAGTAATAAATATTAAAACAATTTAAAGAACTGACATTTTACACAAGGGCCTGTAGACAAAATCACTTTCTGTTAGCCAATGAAAAAATCAACTTGTATAGAGTTGATGTTTGTTTACCAAATGTCACATGATGCAAATATGTCAACTGTATACAATTTGATTATTCCGTTGGCGTTCACGCTAACAGAAAAGGGATTTCGTCTATAGGCCAAGGTCCCATCCTAGGCAGTACCGGTAATGTGGGTGGGTATTAGAGACTATACAACTGTAATGCCCATATTACTGGTACAAATTACTCTATGGTTATTGAAATAAAGTCCATTTTTAACCAACTTAAAAAAAAAGAGGTTCTCCGTTCGACCCGTATGTATGTATGTATGTATGTTTGTCCGCGATTATCTCCCGTTTTTTTCCCGTTTATCTCGCGGTTTTCAGAAAAGGGTTTGCTATATTCTAGAAAAGGTTTTAGTATACAACAAACATTAATTTATTCAGGGTTTTTTTGAAAAAAACAACAAAAACCGAGAAGACGTTTTCATTTCTTCCATTTTTCCATCTTTGGAGGACTGTCAATCTCTGTTTTAATTGTGTTGCCGTTCCTTAATGGATTTGGGTAATAACGAGGCACTAAAAATATAAAATAAAAACTCTTTAAAAAAAGAGAACCACCTTCAAAAAAAAAACTAAAAAGTGATAAATAACTTTAGCACAGAACACACATGACTTTAGTTTTGGAAGTCGGTGGCAATACAAAACAACAAACAGAACAAAGCTACCAACTTCCGAAACTAAAGTCATGTGTGTTCTGTGCTAAAGTTATTTATCACTTTTTAGTGTTTTTTTTGAAGGCAGTTCTCTTTTTTCATAAAAGTTTTTGTTTTACACTTTTTTGTTTTATACAAATAAGGCAAATATTTGGACAAATACGCCATGTGAAGTGTCAGCATTAGCTTGCGTGTTTGATACACGCTCAGGACAAACATTGTGAGTGATGTGAAGAACTTAGATGTTTGTTATGTGTCTGGATAAGGCTCATACATAAGGTAGAACTACCACCCACTGAGCTAATAATGGACTTCAACCAACATTTTTTTTAAGCATCTCCACACTAGAAATTTCTCCTGTGTCGTGGGTGCATTTACAAACATATAAACTCACTTAAAGGCAATACAAATATTTATTCCGTGCGGGGAATATACCGGCGACACACAGCGCAGCAGTCCTTTGCTCAACCACTGCGCCAACCGTGCCGTCAATAATGTTATAATTGTTCCTAAGAAAATATTATTTATTTTCATTTCAGGGAGAACCTGTTTTACGTATGTATTCCTCTGTGGGACATTCTCAACCGAAGCCCTTTTGCGACATATCGAATTTGCAGAATACTGAGACTGCACCACAACAGAAGGCAGAAGGTAATGAACCAGTGATCAGACCATCATCTGTGCCCTATGACCATCAGGCAAAAGAAAATTTTCAGCCAGTGGCTGGACCATCAACTGCTTCACCCAGTCAAGCTCAACAGAGTAGAGAGAACACACTACTAGGAAAATGTCGGAAATACATGCAAAAAGTTTGCCAGCTGCAAAACCGACTGAAGAATTTAAAAAAAAAGGAGATAATAAATATTATTACTGAAGATATAGCTGTCAAAAAGTTGTCTGAAAAAATTACACCTGCATTTGCCTTGCTATTACAAGGACAAATAAGAAACTTTAAAAAAAAAGTTACTGGCCGGAGATGGTCGAAAGAGGAAAAAATTACGGCTTTGAGAATTTATAAACGCTCTCCAACATGTTATCGTCTTTTACGACGATTGTTCCCGTTACCATCAACCAGTACATTGAAAACTCTGTTACGGAAATTGCCATTTGGAGTTGGAATAAATAAACCAATGTTTACAGTGCTGAAAAGATTTGCAGTGACACAAGCACCTAGTGATAATTATTATACTTTGATGTTTGATGAAATGTCCATAAAAAAACATTTCCAATACAACCCCAAGGATGATATTATAGAAGGTTACCAGGATCACGGAACCCATGGTAGGTCACCAGCTATAGCATCATATGCTCTGGTTTTTATGATCTCGGGTATCAGAAAACGATTGAAGCAACCAATTGCCCACTTTTTCTCGAGTGGATTTTCAACAGCAGACAGGCTTGCAGTGCTTATAAAAGAGGTGAGCCATTTTTTATTCTTATTCATCCTGAACTGTACCACAGTTGAAATAAGGCTTAGTAAAGTATTAACATTAATTTTAATTATCATCTAACATTTATTTTTAATTTCAGGTTTTACAGCAATGCTTTGAAGCAGGCATAAATGTTGCAGCCATTGTCTGTGATATGGACGGAGTCAATAGACGAGCATTTACAATTCTGGGTTCAACAGTAGAACAGCCATACATAAAAATAAATAACAAAGAAATTGTAACATTTTTCGACCCGCCCCATCTACTTAAATGCTTCCGAAACATGTTCATGAAATATAATATTGAGATGTCTACACACATTTCTTCTGATGGCTTAGTTGGAAAAGGTAAGATTAATGTAATGTATCAAAATCAGTTATACTCCATTTATAATAGCACTAGCGGCCCGACCCGGCTTTGCATGGGCCTATAGCCTTCCTCGATAAATGAACTGGATAGTCCATTTGTCGAGGGTTTTTTTTGTGACGGACGTCACAAAAAGATTTTTCAATTCGAACCAGTAGATCCTGAGATTAGCGCGTTCAACCAAAATAACAAACAAACTCTTCAGCTTTATAATATTAGTATAGATTAGAAAAGAGACGCTCGTAGAAGCAGGAATTCAAAAAAATGTGTTTCAAAGATAAGTTAAAATAATTTTAATTAAAATTAATTCAACATAATTTTGGTAAATAGATCCAAGTACACAAAATAAACAAAGTAAAAGTATTTTAAAAACTAACCTTTAAAAGACTTTTATTTTGTTACCAAACAAAACCAACCAAACCAGCCATTAGCTACTTAGGTAGCATACAATGAAACGAATAATGTTACTGGTATTGTTCATCCCTGCTTCTGTTAGGTTTTTAGCATTGACATTGTAATTTTAAATGGGAATTAAATATACAAATAAATGAAAGCCATATAATTTTAGGAGATAGATTAATCAAATGATTACAAATACGTGCAACAGATGCTGTAAAAATAGATGTCTTGAATTCGATGTCTATCGTAACTTTAACACGTTTATTGTACTTTTACAAAGTGTGCATTAAAAATAACCTTTTTCGACTTCTGTTTATTACTATTGTAAATGGAGTATATGTAAAGAATATTTCGAATTTAGGTGTAGTTTAATAATAATTGAGACAACACAGTTGGCGCAGTGGCTGAGCGATTGGCTGCTGCGCAGCGTGTTGTGGGTTCGATTCCCGCCCAGGGTAAATATTTGTGTGATGAACACTTGTGTCTGCCTTGTGTCTGGGTGTTGTTTATCTATATATGTATGTATAAAAAAAATAATATTTGTGTATGTATATCAGCTGTCTGACACCCATAGTACAAGGTCTCCCTAGTTTGGGGCCAGGCCGTGTGAGAAATGTCCCCACATATTAAAAAAAAAAAAAACAATTCTTTACAAAAATGCTTGTTTTAAGGCAATTACATAAAATTATTCTACATGTATTGTAAGTTGGTTCCGCAAAGATAATAATTTTATAATAATACTAGCCTACTATTGTTCACCTGTCAGACAAAGGCCTCTTTCTTTGCAGAGAAGGCACAAGCATCGATAACCACACCTGCTGAAAGCGGATTGACCATATTAAATTCAATCCGTGTGGTGTCGGACGTAAAGAATAGCACCATCCCATATCTTCCCGTGGGTGTCGTAAGAGGTTACCAGAGAATGGGCAGCAGCGTTTTCTGTGCCTTTGTAACAACCATACTACGATCGCCAATCCGCCTGCCAAGCGTGGCGATTATGGCAAAACCCCCGCCCCCTTGGGGAGGCCTATGTCCAGCAGTGGACGTCTTTCGGCTGGAATGATGATGATGATATTAAATTATAATTTGTCTACAGGTATTGCAAAATGGTGTCATATTAAGGCATTTTACGAAGTGGACAGCACCAATCCCAATTTTGTTTATGCACCAGTACTGAAAAAGGACCATCTAGATCCCAACTCAAAACAAAAAATGAAAGTGAACTTAGCTGCACAAGTGCTGAGCCACTCTGTAGCAGGAGGAATGTTGGCGAGAATATCAAATGGTAACTATGGAATGTTAAAATACAATATTATTTCTATTATTGTAGTATTGATTAAAAGCTAGTAAATACCTATGTTTTCTAGCCTCACACCTAATCAGCATTTTTTTAACTATAATATGTTTAAATTTCAGGTTCAATTGGCACTGAAGCTTCTGTGACAGCCAGTCTGGTGGCAGACATGGACAAGCTATTTGATTTAATGAACTCTGACAGCCCAGACTTAAGGCGAGGAAAACCTCATTCCACCAATTGGTCCTCAACAAGCCCACACACAGAATTTTTCAAAAAAATGAAAGTATTTTTTCAAACAATGAAATTTATTGGAAGTCCTCGAAAGCCGCCATCACAAGATGGATGGCTTACAACAATAAATGCATTTTTAAGACTTCGCAAGAATTTGGAGGCGGTTAATATTACCAGGTTGGCTACCAGAAGGCTGCAGCAGGACCCAATTGAAAATCTGTTTGGATGCATACGGGGAAACTGTGGATCTAATACGAACCCCACGTGTGGCCAATTTGTGGCAGGTTTAAAAACTGCTATTCTCAGTAATTTGTCCCACATTGGCAAGTCGGGAAATTGCGAGAATGATAACAATACAGTGATTAATAACTTTGATACCTTTTTATCAATCTCGCAATCGCAGCCCACAGACACAAGCACAGAAACTGAATTTGTTGTTGAGGACATGCCTGAAATAAGGGAAGAAAATATTGAAGAAGGGAATGCGGAGATTCAGGCCTGTGCTTATGTGTGTGGGTTTATTGTAAAAAAGAAAAAAAACGTATGCAAAACCTGCAACAAGATTTTTTTGACACAGTCAATTGAACCACAACATTTATTTGTAGAGTGCCGGGAGTATAACGATCTGAAAAAAAGTTTAAATTATGTAACAAAACCAATGATAGCTTGCGTTGAGTGTTGTGCAACACTTATAAACAAAATTTTAAAAGAAAATGGCCATACAAACTCTTTAAAAAAATATATTAAAGAAAATATACTTTCAAAAATTAATTTTGATTTCCTCAACGAATGTGTAGAACACAAAGATTCAAATATTGAACACATTGTAAACAGTGTTTTTATCATTTGTACCAAACGTTATTGTATACTTAAAAACAGATCTTTTTCCCAAGAATCATCAGCAGCTGCTCTCAATCGCAAAATGAAAATCATTCTTCACAAATAGTATTAGTATTAGCAGTAAGTATTCCTTTATCACCACAATGGTTTGTGTTCACCAATAAAGGTATACCATAAGGTTCCAAGGTTTCTGGTCAATCCATATTAGATTAATCGAAGATATTTTAACTTTTATGTTATTAAATTACCTTTGTAACAAAATGAAATAATCAAATAATTTTTGTTGCGGATAGGTAACGTAAAGGTTTAGTATATCTGATTAATTTACATGGGTAAACCAGAAACTTTTGGTCTTTACCGTTTATTTTTATTGGTGAACACAGAACATTGTTGCGATAAAAAAAAAACTTAGGTACACTGTAGAAATAGAGAACGAATTTATAAAATGTAAAACCCGTCACATACGTAGCTATAATATATATTAATATACTATGCTATAGAATATATTATAGCTAGCCACCACACATGGTAGTTATAATATTTAATATAATATATTTTCGCCCTTATTAAGTCTGCGATCGTTGTTTGCTGCACATTTTTGAAATATATATTAATACGCCTTGCTATATTTGTCCACATATTTTGGTGACGACGTAATAAAGATATATGTTATAGCTGGGTTTGTGGTCAGAAGATTACTATAGAAAATATATCGTTTTATTTGCTATGAATTATATTAATATATATTATAGTCACGTTTAATATACTATGCTATATATTATATTATAGCTAGCCACCACACATGGTAGTTATAATATTTAATATATTTTCGCCCTTATTAAGTCTGCGATCGTTGTTTGCTGCACATTTTTCAAAATATATATTAATACGCCTTGCTATATTTGTCTACATATTTTGGTGACGACGTAATAAAGATATATGTTATAGCTGGGTCTGTAGTCAGAAGATTACTATAGAAAATATATCGTTAATTATGTGCTATGAATTATATTAATATATATTATAAGCCAAGTCTGTGACGGGCTTAACTGGCAACTAATGTAAAATAGAGAAAATGTCTCAATTTGTGTGTTGATGTTGATAGAAAAATAAATAATTGTGATGTAAATAATATGGCGTTTTATTTTCTATTTATTCTAATTGTCGGGGCACTCTCACTTGTAAGAAAACTCGAAACACGTGGTGATTCGAGTATTCTTGCAAATGAGAGTGCCCAACTACCCAAAAAAGTCTATGAAGTAGAACCGTGAAAAAACTCAGGACGTTTTAAATTTCGCGGTGCAGAATAGTTATACTAGGTGCAAACTAGATGTCGCTAGAAGTGACTTCCGTTTTTTCTATTTTATTTGAAGTTGATATTCTTCTCCGCTAGGAGTAATAGTGTTCTGTGATTTAATAGTCTAGTCCAGTCTAAGTAAGCTGTATAATAGCTCTATAGCACGCTATACATCCTTTACACCACCAGTTTGATCACAAATGATTCAGCCATAAGTTCACTGAAGGTTCACAGT
Source organism: Charanyca ferruginea (assembly GCA_947361185.1). Taxonomy (NCBI): domain Eukaryota; kingdom Metazoa; phylum Arthropoda; class Insecta; order Lepidoptera; family Noctuidae; genus Charanyca; species Charanyca ferruginea. The sequence goes on along the minus strand of OX376069.1, from coordinate 20,082,688 downwards.
AGCAGAATAGTTGCACTTTAAATTAACAGTACCTACATTACATTACAACAACACATACAACAGTACATTTACAGTATTAATTAACAGTGGTCTTATGCTGATCAACGCCGCTATAAAAGATTCCGTGTGGTTCTTCATATAGACGAGAGAGTTATAAAAAGTAACGAGCAAACCATTATACAGCCTCTATATAAAATCATTAATAGCCGGCTTTTTCTCCAAATAAATGATTATTTGGAGAAAAAGCGGCCTATTCATGATTTTTTGGGTACATTTGTGAGCGCGTATCAAATTTTTGTAATGAATATTTATTTTTAATCAGAATACGCTCAATTCATTATCAGCTCATGAAGTCCTAACAGTCTATAGTCATATTGAATGTGATTTTATTATTACTGGCAAGTACTGTGTTTATAATGTTCTACTAGTTTTTGCTTGCGAATTTGCGACTTCATCCGCGTGAATGTCGTTTATCGCGGATGCAGACGAAGTCACGGATTAAAAAGTAGGTAGCCTAATGTCATTCCCTGGGGTTAAAGCTATTTTTATAGGTAGCAAATTTCATCAAAATCGTTTCAGCCGTTATATTGTGAAAGCGTAACAGACAGAGTTAGGTACTTTCATAATATTTGTACGGATATGGATAGTAGGTATGGATTATTTTTACATTGCAACCTAAATCTTTCACCAGTGTCTATGGATCTAGTAGCGCATCTAATTTGCTCATAGAGCAATGCGGTACACCGACCGCACGCGCCCTGACCGATGGGGGATGCGTGCGGCCGTTGTTCCGCATTGCTCTATGAATTTACCAAAAACCAACTGTTCTTTCTAGTTTCTCATAATATCGTAGAATTAACAGATTATTATCGAATGGTTGTGAATAAGGGGCCCTACAGTTGGCTCATGACGATTCAAAGAATAATTTTGATTGTTATACAGGGTGGGGACGACGACACGACAAAAAATTTAAATACTGGTAATACTAGTTCATAAGAATATTTTGAAACTATCAAATAAATCCTAAAAACAAAATTAGAAATAAATCAGAAGAGCATATAAATATAACCAAAATAAAACACCATATAATACATTGGTTTTCTAACTTGTGAGAAGATCAGCAACTTGTGGAGTCATAATTTAATATTATTAATGCTCAATAAAAACAATTACACCAAATTATCAAATACTTAGGTAGTGTAGGGTAAGTAGGGTGGGTAGGTACCGTAAGTACTTAGGTAGTGTAGGGTAAGTAGGTAGGTAGGGTAGGGTAGGGTGGGGTAGGGTAGGTAGGTTAGGTAGGAAGGTAGGGTAGGTAGGTAGGGTAGGCAGGGTAAGTAGGATAGATACAATAGGTAGTTGGAATAACGAAAGATTATGTCTCATTTTTTCATTACACCACCCGTGCATTTCGGGCAGGCAGCTAGTTATCTATATTTTACAATGGATCAGCTATGGTATCACAAATGATATTAATTTTCTCTTTCTATTTCTACCTCTGAACACTGGCTGGCAACCATCACCTTCCTGACAGTGACGTCTTTAATATCTTTGTAATGTTGTCTGTAATTTATCTCAATTGAATCATAATTATATTTCTTTATTTATTGTTAATAGTGTCATAATCATGTTTTTACTAGACCTGCTAAATATTAAAGTTATGATGTTAAATTGAACTGAATTCGTGAAAAAAATTGAAGTGGATTTTACTAAATACCTAAATTTACCGAAAAATACCATCCATCCTTCTCTATATCATCAAAATGTAAGATCATGTCCATTTGTTTATTAGTATAGTATCTATCTTACTTGCGATTATTATTACTCTTAATTTATAGGTACCTACTTAATAATATCTAAATACAAATAACTTATCAATATTAGCTTTTATCGTCCGTCCATAGCATAGAAATATAGTGCGTAGTAGTACATGTATATCGATGGCAAATAAAATCTCACGTTGTTTCTCTTGATATTCTAAGGTCGCACTTTTAGAGTCAGTAAGGGGTTTAAAAACTCGGGCTGGCCACTTTCATGCCTCCTGCGGCTGAATGTAAACGTCGCCTATGATCGCCACGAAAAATATGAGAGTTCCAGGTCATGGTGACCGTGGTCATAATATTATTAGTTGGCAGCAAGGTTAGTAGCAGGGTTAACTGCGCAGCGTGTTTGAGTGTTTGTGACCTAAGGCGACGATATACGCCGGCGACCTTGAGCGACCAGAGAATCGTATGCGCTGCGTCCAAAACTCTCAAAGTTTAGTCGATAAAATTAAATAAAAGATAGTATTCTTTAACTTAAAAAAAAGGCGTATACTAAAAGATAGATCTATAATAAAATCCTCTGTAAGATAGTGAAAGTTTCGTTTAAATATTCCTGGTAGATTTTGTGTGATTATCAATGTTTTGTCCGCGTCAGACACAACTTCACGATTTAATTAAACTATTTAATATGAACTTAATCAAAAATATTCATATGCTTGTTTAACATTATTTTTTTTTCAAATGATTTACAGTACACATTTTGACGTGATTGTCAGTTTAAAATCTGCAAAAGTCGCTTGTTAGCGCCTTAAGTGTTTATTTAGAAACTAGCACTTTGCCCGCGACTTTGTTCTAATTTTCTTAAGGAACCCTATTTTTTTTATAATGCAATAAATCCTATGTTACTCAGGGATAATGTAGCTTTCGATTGGTGAAAGAATTTGTGATATTGGACCAGTAGTTTATGAGTTAAATCTTATCAAACAAACAGAAAACTTTTTTTTTTATAATTTTAGTTTAGTTTATGTCCCACAGAGAATGCTGTATCTATAGTCTATAACGTGCCCTTACTCCCATTTTTTATTTTAATTACATTTTTGGTCATTCTTTATTCCTTACACAGTTTAAAACCAAGTCGATCCCGCTGTCTGCACGCTTAGATCCCTTAAACTTCACAAGGGATTTTAATACAGTTTTCAGCAATATATAGAGTGATTGAAGAGAAAGGTTTATACGTACAGTTTGATTTACATTGCATCCGTGCGAAGCTAGGGCGGGTCGCTAGTTTCCTACATAATTCAACTAGTACCTACACCTAATTTAGATGTAAGTAATTACCTAATGTGTTATTTATTCCAGGGCACATGTGGAGGCAGTCAGTAAATTGATGATAGTTTCATATAAACAAGAGGAGATTGACATCAGGAAGGTTCGATTACCTAGGTTCGATCAGTCTGAGTCAAGTATCAAGTTTGACCCAAGTGTAAGCTCAAGTGTCAGGTTTGAAAACGAACCGGGCGCTGAGTTAGACTCTAAGGTCCCACAAAAAAAGTACGATCCCAGGGAACACAAGCTACCTGGACCGAAAATTAAGTAGGTTTTGTGTGTGCGTATAAGTTACGTAAAGCTAGGTCCTAGGGTCTGTACTGTATATTAGGTAGGTAGGTACTCGCGACGGTAGTCTTTAGCGCGGGTGCGTCTCTTATCATATAAAGTTATTTGGTATATTTTCAGTTTAATAACGTTCACAAGATATAATAAACGTGAGATATCCCAACTGTTGGTATAATTTCTTTACATATAACATTTTATATACTCTAAAACTTATTTTGTATAACGTTATTGGATATAACGTTTATTTAATCGAAAATCATTAAGTCTATCGTTTCAAATATATACCTACTTAGTTTTGCCATTATAATACTTTGCCATATATTTTTTTGGCAAAATTGTCTTGAAAGCTAATTTATTTTGGCATAAATTGAATTCGCATAATGTTACTAGGCATGATCTGCAAATCTACTGCGCCACGGTAAAGTATTGTCTTAAAAATTCAATATGTTGTTCCTCAAAAGTTAGTGACAGAAACGAATCGCTGCAAAACTGACTCCACGCAGTCTTGAACACTTTACCTGGAAGGAGCATATTGATGAAATTTGTATAAAAATGAATAGATTTGTATTCGCTTTAAGAAAAGTTAAAGACGAGACATCCAGGCCAACTGCTTTAATGGTATACCATGCTTATGTTTGTACTTTGATTCGGTATGGGATTATTGTCTGGGGAAACTCTTCTGAAACTTCAAGAGTTCTATTAGCACAAAAAAAATGCATGCGCGCAATTTTCGATATGGACTGGACTGATTCCTGCAGACCAGTATTTAAATCTCACAACCTACTCACAGTTCCTTGCATTTATATATATGAAGTCGCCAAATTTGTTAAAACTAATTACTCACTTTTGAATCTAAAAACAATAACAACAAACGAAAAATTACACAGTTTCCATTAAAAATGCCCGTACCTAGAATAGAACTGTTCAGACGCAGTTGCGTATATATGGCGCCACTTATTTATAATTCTCTACCAAATTTTATTACTGACTTACCCTACAGAAAATTCTGTATAGTTCTGAAAAAATGGCTTATTTCACATAGCTTTTATTCAATAGCTGAATTTTTAAAAACCTCGTCATGTCAGTCCTATCATTTTAGGAATGCATTGTAGAATTAGTTGCCACTGTTCCTACATAGGCTTTATTTTATGTTATTATTAGGTAATTTAATTGTCTATTGTTTGTTACTTAAAAAAAAAAAAAAACAAATTTATGTTAAACCTACTTGTTATAATGAGTATTACTTAGCAATGCAGCAAATGCGCTCATGAAATAATGCTCAAATATATTATGTTTATTTTGTGAAGAGTAGTTTTTGCTCCAATATTTGCATGCCAATTTGTGGCGAAATGTGTCTCTGCACTACAACAATGTACCTAACATCTTTTATAACCGCATTTAAGCAAATAAATGTTTTGACTTTGACTTTGACTTTGACTTTGACTTGTCTGCTTTACGCCTAGAGTGTAATCTAAGGCCGCGTAGGCGTGGAGGGGCGGGGCGGCCCGCGGGCTGAGGAGCTGGTGGTTTTAACGCTCGCCGCCGTGGCTGAGGCTGGCCGGCGCAGCCGACCAGCAAGCCGAAGCCGCGGTGGTGAGCGTAAAACACATCTGCGACGATAAGCTCGCGTGGGACCGCCGGAGCCCCGACAGAAACCATGCCTGCTGCATGCTTGCTTGCATGCTGCATGCGTGGTGTATGCTTGTTTACATGCTTGCTGCATGCATGGTAAAAATATGTTGTAATATCCGCCGTGACAGCGGTCACCGAGCGCCAAATCGCCTCTACCGTTGGTGAATCATTTGGTTTATGTTTGAACTGTGACCAGCATAAGAAAATACTTATAAAATCGTTTTCATATTTAAGAAGTGTACCCAGCTTCAACTTATCAATAATTAGACTAAGTTATAATGTGGATTTATGCAATTTTGCTTTGTGTTTTTAATATTAGGCGTCTTTATCATATTAGACTAAATAAGTTTTATGTCTTTTGAGTGGTATATCAAAAGATTTTATATTGAATGTATGTTATGCTTATAAAAATTAGTTATTTAAAAAATATATCGATCGTTTATTATATTAACTAATCATTATACGAAACAAAATTATAGAATCAGTTGTATGTTATATCTTGTAAATATTAGAGATTTTGTAATTATATCATATATTACTTACCCCTTTAGCGCCTTTAGCGCACCTGTCGCTCCTCTTGCTGGGACCGCATGGGCATACTGATGCATTGTGCTGCCGCTGCTGTAGTTTTATTCAGAGTAGAGTAGAATGAAACTAGCGTTGCGAGGTGTCCTATATTTATATGCTTGCTATATTATTATCCAAAGGAGCGACAGCACAGACGAGGTTATGATTTTTACGCGTAGGTAGGTATCTTGTAATGTGTTTCTTGAAAGGATCCCGAGGATTCCGTTTTTCCTTCTGACTCTGAGTTATAGCTAACGGAATCCTTATGTGATCACGACGAATTTGTTGTCTGTCTTTTTTGCTGTGAAGCCGGTTTTCTCAGGAACTGGTGGAGCTGCTAACTTGAAAACTTATGGGGTACTTCCCGTTGACCTAGAATTAAAAACGAACATTGTGAATTGGCGGCACTGAGTTATTATTACTACGTATAGAGAAGACGCCACTCATCACTACGTGTTCTGTTCAAATGCAGTCAACGGGCTGCACTTCACTTAGTTGCTTACTAGCTCTTGAGCGCCTAAGTCTTGTTTGTTTTTAAATGAAAAAACGTGATAACTCACTAAATATGCCTTCGTGTGTGTTACGATATTGCACTAATCATTCAAGAAATACGGGCAAGTGCAAAGGAATGACTTTCCATCGGTGAGTGACTAGATACATATTTTAAAACTTAATTCGAGCAAAATATTTAGCGGACGCCATGTTGCGTCATTTGTCATAGAGTAAAAGTTAAAGACTTGACATTGTGTGTGTACTAAGTGAATGTAGAATCAACTGACATTTATTTTATAGAGGAAAAATAGTAATTTTACACATATTTAAAGAACAGAATGTGGTTATCCTCTTATCTATAATATAAGTACATACCTACATACAAGCCATATGAAAATGTATGATGAAATTGTATTGTTTGTTGATTGTTCCGCAGAGTAAATCCAGTAAAGGTATCTAAAATAAGAATTATAATTAAAATAATCTGTCTAGTAACCTCTTTCAATTTATTTTACTATGTTCCCGTCGGTACCCAATCAAATAGGCAGAATATAAACAAAGTGTCGGTTCTATGACGGTGACATCGCATCTTTGACTCATTAGCCCCGCCCCCGCGGCTCCGCACTGCCGTGCTTGGTGCACTGATGTTTGTTCGCGGCGCGGCGTCTGTTCTATACGTAGTAATATTAGTTCAATGATTGGCGGTTATATTTTTACTTGAAAATATTGTTTTTGTAATTATTTTCTTGTGCAGGCTCTGGATGGCTTACTTTAATCTTTTACGAACGATGATGGGCCCCGCCATGATGGGGATGCCTCTAGCTGTAAGTCAGATGGGCATCCTGTTCGGACCAATAATTACAATGTCAACGGGATTCTTAATTGTTTACACACACGGCATACTGGTAGGTAGGCAGAGCCGTATTTCACAGAGCAAAGAAATTATTTTGATAATTACACATAAACTAAGCGAAAGCCAAATTAGTGACATATTGAATAGGTATTCAGAATCACACCAGTAGTTCTGGAGATTAGCGCGTTCAAATAAACAAATTCTTCAGCTTTAGTGTAGATTGTTACTTAGATTTATTAATCAGAAAAAAACGACCGCCTGAAGATTCATCATCATTCATCATTTCAGCCGAAAGACGTCCACTGCTGAACATAGGCCTCCCCCAAGTGTCACCAGATTGACCGGTCCTGTGCGACTCGCATCCAGCGGATCCCCGCAACCTTTACCAGGTCATCGGTCCACCTAGTGGGAGGCCTTCCAACGCAACGTCTTCCGGTTCGCGGTCGCCACTCCAGAACTTTTCGGCCCCGACGGCTATCCGTTCTGCGAGCAATGTGCTTAGTGTGTTAAGTTTGGCAATTCTTCGGGATCCATCGGTAACCTTGGTTCTTTTGCGGATGTCATTATTTCTGATTTTAACACGCAAGGAAACTCCGAGCATTGCCCTCACCATTGCCCTTTGGGTGACTTTAAGCCTTCTAATGAGGCCCATTGTGAGCGACCAGGTTTCGGTCCCGTCTCGTATGTAATCACTGGCAACACACACTGGTCATAGACTTTCGTCTTGACGCACTGCGGTTAGTTGGACGAGAAGATACCACGCAACTTCCCGAACGCTGCCCAGCCGAGTCGGATTCGCCGATTGACCTCTTTTTCGAAGTTAGACCTACCTAACTGGGCCGTTTGTCCCAGGTAGACATAATCGTCTATAACTTCGAGTGTAGAGTCTCCGATCTTAATAGGAGTGGGTGTTCCATGGGCATTCTACATAACCTTGGTTTTGTCCATGTTTATTTTAAGACCCACTCTTTCGGAAGCTTTGCTGAGGTCATCGAGCATTGTACTGAGGTCCTCCATGGTCTCAGCCATGACCACTATTATCGTCGGCAAACCGAAGGTGACAGATGTACTCGCCATTGACGTTGATGCCTAGCCCTCTCCAGTCCAGAAACTTGCAGACATTCTCCAATGCAGCGGTGAACAGTTTCGGAGATATGACCTGTCTCACACCTCGCTGCAGAAGGATAGGTTCCGAGGTCTGGTCCTGAAGTCGGACTGACATGGTGGCGTTTTTTGTAAAAACACTTCAACACCTCGATATACCGATAGTCGATTTGGCACCGTTGGAGAGACTGCAGTACAGCCCAAGTCTCGATCGAATCGAAGGCTTTCTCATAGCCCACAAACGCTAAACAGAGAGGCAGGTTATACTCTTCGGTCTTCTGTATAACCTGCCGCAGCGTATGTATGTGCTCTACGGTGCTAAAGCCGTTTCGGAAACTGGCTTATTCGGGAGGCTCGAAGTCGTCAAACCTGCGCGCGAGACGATCTTTGGGTGACTTTAAGCCTTCTAATGAGGCCCATTGTGAGCGACCAGGTTTCGGTCCCGTCTCGTATGTAATCACTGGCAACACACACTGGTCATAGACTTTCGTCTTGACGCACTGCGGTTAGTTGGACGAGAAGATACCACGCAACTTCCCGAACGCTGCCCAGCCGAGTCGGATTCGCCGATTGACCTCTTTTTCGAAGTTAGACCTACCTAACTGGGCCGTTTGTCCCAGGTAGACATAATCGTCTATAACTTCGAGTGTAGAGTCTCCGATCTTAATAGGAGTGGGTGTTCCATGGGCATTCTACATAACCTTGGTTTTGTCCATGTTTATTTTAAGACCCACTCTTTCGGAAGCTTTGCTGAGGTCATCGAGCATTGTACTGAGGTCCTCCATGGTCTCAGCCATGACCACTATTATCGTCGGCAAACCGAAGGTGACAGATGTACTCGCCATTGACGTTGATGCCTAGCCCTCTCCAGTCCAGAAACTTGCAGACATTCTCCAATGCAGCGGTGAACAGTTTCGGAGATATGACCTGTCTCACACCTCGCTGCAGAAGGATAGGTTCCGAGGTCTGGTCCTGAAGTCGGACTGACATGGTGGCGTTTTTTGTAAAAACACTTCAACACCTCGATATACCGATAGTCGATTTGGCACCGTTGGAGAGACTGCAGTACAGCCCAAGTCTCGATCGAATCGAAGGCTTTCTCATAGCCCACAAACGCTAAACAGAGAGGCAGGTTATACTCTTCGGTCTTCTGTATAACCTGCCGCAGCGTATGTATGTGCTCTACGGTGCTAAAGCCGTTTCGGAAACTGGCTTATTCGGGAGGCTCGAAGTCGTCAAACCTGCGCGCGAGACGATTCGTGATGACTCTTGAAAACTTGTAGACCTGGCTCAGAAGTCAGATGGGCCTATAGTTCTTCAGCTGGGCATTGTCGTCCTTTTTGAAGAAGAGTACCACCACACCTCTGCACCATGCCTTTGGCATTTTTCCCTCGAGTAGGACAGAATCAAGCAGCTTCTAAAGGGCCTTAAGTGCCGGTTTTCTACCCGCCTTCAGGAGTTCGGCCGTAATTCCATCATCACCCGGTGCCTTGTTGTTTTTAAGCTGTTTCAGAGCCATCCTAATCTCGTACAGGCTGACGTCCGGGATGTCTTCGGTATAGTGTCGGGTTAGTCTAGCTCTTGGGTCGTTTGCTAGATCTACAACGGGTTTACTGGTTGACGTGTACAGCTGCCCGTAAAGATTAATCGTAAATTAGTATCAGTAGTAGTTAGTATTATTGTGAAAATGACTGCATTCTAGCGATAGATATTGTATTGATGTACCTACCTAGTTTGATATTTACATTAGGTACTTATAGTAAATAGTCAACATCGCTTTGTTGTATCGTGAAGTAATGGATAACGAATATCGATGGTGTTACTTATAACGATTCTACCAATTTCATAATGTTGTAGGTACTGTAGTACTAGTAGTCGTATGACGGGCTGGTGTCCGCAACTCCACGTCTCAGCGCGTACTTTGGTACTTAGTAGAATTTAGCCAAGATTAGAGAATTTGATAGGTAAATAATTAATCAATTCACAAACGAGACTGTTACCTAAAGCTCTCAGACGAATGCTCGTGCCGATATCTAATATATTTTAACTTTTGTTTTTCAGTTAGACTCTCTGTATGAGATCTCCCGGCGATTGAGAATACCTTACATACCGTATCGATATGGATTCCGTATAGCTGTTCTTCATGGTCCACATTTTTTACATTGTATAGGACACCTGGGTCCGTAAGTATTGATCGACTACATCACATTATTATAAGATGGTCATCATTTATTTATTTATTTATTTACACTTCATGCACAAAGGTACAAAGGCGGACTTAATGCCTTAGGCATTCTCTACCAGTCAACCCAGGGTGGTGAAGAGATAACACGGCAGGTGCATATAAAAAATATAACAAAATAGGTCATAAAAAAAAAAAAAAAAGGGCATCATCATCTGCCTAACCTTTCCAACTACGTTTGGTCGGCTTTCAGTTTTAACGAATGCAGCTGAATATCAGTGTTTAACACGGAGCAACTGTCTATCAGACCCGACAGAAAGACTGTGGTTTTATTCTCTTTGATCAGACCAAAACAATCCAGTTAATAGGTCAAGAAAAGGCACTTTTAAACGTCATTTACATGAAAAATTTATTAGTATCGTATGAAAACAAACGGGGACACTCTCTTCTTCCTCTTTTAAAATAATGATGGGTATTAATACGATCCTCTTGGGTAAGATTGACAGACTTTCGGGCTTGTGGGCAGTCAGAATAACTTTCAAAGATGTAGGACTCGAATGTTTTACGAATGCTTTTACAGCTGGGCTCAAAGGCTTTACGTGCTTTCTGAGGCACGGGGATTTAATACCAAGAACTTCAAACTGCTAGGGGCTGCTGGGGCTGGACTAAGAAATTTCCTAAATGGAGAAACCCTCATATATTTGTTACCCAATTACCGAATGAAACTATGTAATGTATATCGTTAAATCAATCGTTCACTGCGCACAACTTACACCCATTGCCACTTATAGGTGATCGTGAGAATTCCTGTCACAGGAGTTCTCAAAAAATGGAGTCCTGTGGATTCTATTTGGAACTAAAATGAATGAAGGCTGCAATTTTACTCCCTTTGGTTCTATACCTAATGTTTGCATAAGGGTTCTCTCCACCTTCATAGAACTTAATCATAGCCGTATATTACACCCAAGTTTACAAATAGTCCAAATAGATAATATGATATTAGAGCTATTTTACCACCCAGTTGTGCTACTTGGGTAAGTACTATTAAAACATGCGTCTACTAACTTTGCCCTGTAGTGGGATAGTAGGGTACTTTACTCTATACTAGAAAAAATCTATAAATATGTCATTGAGACAGTTTAGGCATAAAGCAGTCGGAAAATGTAAGTTTTAGTTCATAAAATAACAAAATAATTTTTTAATTTAAATTCAAAGTTTACAGTTTTTTTAACTTGTTTATAAAACACCATGAAATAATAGCGCCCATGTTATTACGCCGTACGGCTGTGTAAACAAAAAATTGTCAACTGTCAGTCAACCGATTGGCGTATATAGACTTTGTACTGTTATTATAGGACGGTCTTAGAATAATAACGCGTATTATTTTTACTAATTGGTCAATGTTTACAGAAAAATCGTAGCCACGTTTATGTTTGTCAGCCAGCTTGGAATATGCACGGTGACCATTATTTTTACAACAGACAGTTTGAGAGATGTTAGTATTTTTTTTTAATTTTCTTACTTATGTATTAGTATACCGAAGTAATTGTTTGATTCCGTATTTCGATTTCGAATTAGTTACCTACGCAAGAAAGTGCGCATGAGGTGAGCTATTATTCCATCATGCTTGGGATTGACAGCTCATCTCAAGCTAGACAGCTATCAATAGCACTACTGAAATAGTGGTATTCCTCGAAACGCACCCAAAGTATTCCTCGAAACGCACCAACGATGAAGCATAGAGAAGAGCATGAAGGATTTGTAATAAATCATATCGATAGACGTTTGCAAATTCCAAAACTACCACGAAAGCAGAAATGAACTGAAACTAGGTGCTTAAGCGACTTACTCTTTGCTGAATAATGGTAAAAATACAGATTTCGAAATTAAATAATTTGTTGTTTTGAAAAGTACCAGGGTGATAGAAATGAACAGAAAATAGGCGCCTAAACTATCTCACTCTTGTGCACCAACGATTAAACACAAAGAGGAATATAAAGTATTCGTTATTATTATCTATTACACTACAGCTACACTATATCGCTAGAAGTTTAAAAATGTAACTGTCCTATCTTAGATTATTGACAGGTCTCCTAGCGCGAGGAGACCTATCAATACCTATCTTACCTATAATTGTCATGTCCTATACCTATAACGATCTGGAAAACAGAATGTGATATATGTGATACTGCTTAGCTCACTAATGGTTGAAGTAGACGTAACTCATCTAAGCTCATGGAGAATATATAATTTTTATGGAGTATTAAAAAAAACGCGCATTATTTGTTCTGTTAGTTGGTGCGTTTCGAGGAACACTTTTGGTGCGTTTCAAAGTTGGTGCGCTTTGAGGAATTCCCCCTGAAATATGTCTGTTAGGATTGAGACGCCACTTTTCGTATTATAATGAAATGAATATACTTATTTAGTAGCAAGTTTAAAAAAACTGTAGGATCGATCCTCGGTTTTGTAGTATAATACTTCAAACATTATATGAACATAAAGGTGGCTCCTCAATCTAAATGTTGGATTGAGGAACCACGTCAGAACTAGGAACATCATAAATTAATATTTTTCATAATTTGGTATGATTTTGTAGCATTTGAGAGTAGTTAGTAGACAAAATCTGAGCTCGGTTGTATTTAAATTAAAAAAGTTATCATCCATTGTATGTGGCTCCTCAGACCATACGAAGGACTCGTCATTTTTTAAAGAAGCAGTACTTCAATTAATTCGCACTTTCTTCTTCATTAAGTACTAAGTATATTAGATTTGTAGGACAAGAGTCGGCAATTAAAAATTATTGAATTGGGAGATGTGCCACATTTTAACTGGCTCCTCAATTGAGATGCTCCGGTATATAGACTTACCTCTAATTTACTTAAACTTGTAAGGAAAGTAACACAAATTACTTTATTTTGTATAAATTTATACTAATTGTACGTATAGATTTTGCCATAAAAAGTAAGTATCTACGAAGTTATTAGCTATTCCTGAATTCCCTAACAAATTATTTTGAAGGGTGACCATGAATCAATTATTATATACATATTAATTTTTCCGTTTCGTGCATTTTAAAACCATAAATATATTTTATTTTATTTCATCTCATTATATGGGGGGTAACTTCAAATTAATGTCGTTTACTTACCCACCCTCAAAATAGTATTTAATTAGTAACCTTGATGAAGCTCTTTTGTTTGCGCACATATTTACGTAAAAATGAACTTTCAAAACGAAGGATGAAATGTTTTGCTAGGATTCTCATTGTAAAATTCGTAAAAGTACCTACCAACCAAATATTAATTCATTCTTTAAGTTAGGTATGTCGGAATCGACTTAATTCTTAATATCTAAAACATAGTAAGAACATATATTTCAATATTGTTAATTTGTTAAAAATTTAATTTAATAACTAGTCATCCTGGTTTCGTTCAAATAACATGGTCACATGGTCATGGTCATGGTGAATTGCGGTCAAACGCAAGCCTATTTAATAGTAAAAAAAAAACCCTTAATAGCGAATTGTTAAGGAATATCGAAAAGTAATTTATTTTTCAGATGCTGAATATATACAATGTTAATCTGTTCATATGTGTTTAGTAACTAAATGTGTCTCTGGTTTTTTATTCTGTTGTGATCTCAGGTAGGTACAGTAACATTGTGATCTCAGGTAACATCAGGATTAAGGACCCAAATAAAATGCGTTTATTTACTAAATCCACTCAGTTTTACTACTTTGTCCATATGTTACAAATTCGAACACATTTACTACTAATCAATTAGTTTCATGGAAATTCACGCTCTTATGTATAGATTGAGGAGCCATATTAAAAGTATTGTATATTCTTGAATACCAACAGTACTGGACTCAGATTTTTAATAAGCACTATACACAATTACTACTAAATGATACAAAATAATTTTAATATTCATTAGTTATTTTCTGTGTTCCAGGTGGCTCCTCAATTCAGATGTTTAGATTGAGGTGCCACCTTTATGTTTATATACTAGGAGGGATCAAAAAGTAGTGAGAACGACATACTCCTTGGTAAGAAAAAAAAATAGCTCAGATACATATTTGTAATATTTAATAAAGAAAAAAATATTCGATTCTCTTTTGTTTTTCCTGATGATTTCTTGTTCTGACGCAATGACGTATTATAAACAGACGCGTCATACAGGAACATTAGTGCACTTTAAAACGGCGCAAACTTTTGATCTACATACCAGTAGGCACATACAATTATACAGTGCGAAGAAAAGGACAGAAACATACAGCGTATATCTGTTAGAAAAAGATAAACATACATATTTTGTTGCGTCAGTTATGTGTGAATTACGAGCGATACTGACGTATAGCCGCGACACTGGGTGGTACGTGACTAAGTGAAACCCCGGCAATTGCCTTGCATTAATATTGCCATTATTGAGCGCGGGTAACGCATCTAAGTGTATAATATATCATTGTTCTGACGTGATGATGTTCTGTTATTCTGCAGTGCTGTTCACTATTGCAACTTTATCTTCTTTATCTTTACATAGTATAAAAGTACACAGTACTTTAAAAAAAAGGCGCTCCCGCTATATGTAGCAGCGGGAGCGCTTTTTTTTTTAAGTACCAGGGACAGAAATAATAACCACAACCACATTAGTATCTACAATGCTCCCGTGCGTAGCCGGGGCGGGTCGCTAGTCAGTTTTAAAACATTGTTGTAAATATTAGTAACATATTAATTATAACACGTTTTATAACATGCAGTCTCCACATTACTGAATCATGTTACATTACAACGTTTTATAATATGTTATATAATAAACTTTATTTTCTGTTCTTCCAGGTATTGGACTTGGAGGACACTAAATATCCCCATTTAATATTAATATTTCCTTATTTATTTATGGAATACTTCATGAAAAATATGTTGATAGTCAGCTATGTTTCAATGATAGGTGAACACTTTTACTTTATTTATGTGGGAAGTGATTGCCTTTTTTGAGAGCACTAAAGCACTTTCTTACCTAAATAGATTTTCAATAAATTTAAATAAACTTGTATACTTGGGTATTTACCTACTTTTTGAGCTTCTGTGACGGATAGTTCACAATCACAATCTCTTGTTGGTTGGAATTTGAGTCGTTGATGTGAAAGTGGAACAAATCAACAAATTCCCACACGAAGGTCGTATTGTCACGTGGACAACAAGCAGTCAAAGCTTATCAACCAAAGACTAACGATGGTTGACGATGACGTTGTTGATCAGATGACTCCTTCACTACGCGGATCTAAGCAACGACGGAACATCCTAATGATGTAAATTATTGGTTGCAGGTAATTTTATGAATTTGACGGCAATGAGTTTAATGTTTAAATACGTCGTAATCGACCCTCATGGGGAAGTGACTATCCACACGAATTTAATGGGTATTCTATTTGGTTTTGGGTCACTACTGTTTAATCTGAGCTCCGTCGGTGTGGTAAGGTTCTACATATCCGGATTTTAATATTCTTTTTACAGTGTGGTTCAATAGAATTTGACTAAGTAGTTTATCTTTTATACATGTTTCAGTAAGTAGGTACTTATAATTATCTTAAACATAACCTATGTACGTGTGTTTATGAAGTGACATTGACTTCAATGTCACTTCATAAACTTGTTTACTCACTACTACTACTACTTCTTATTTTCTTATTGTTTGATCACTTCTTGTTTATAAACTTACCTACTACTATGTCAAGAAAGTACCGGGAATTATTTAATAAAAACAAAATATGTATTAAATATCTAAATTTATTGTATCGCCTTCAAAGTAGGTCCCTTCCGTAATAATACACTAACGCCAACGCAATAACGCAATAACAAAAACATTTTTTAGACTTATTTTTTGGAATCGGCTTCAGTACTTGCCGCGAATTTTCTTTAACGTCGTCATTTTTCAGTTAGAAGGCGCACATTCCGAATCTTGTTGACTGGTTTGCATGTCAAACTCGTCAACCCATGTCTCGTCACCAGTAACAATGCGTTTTATGAATGTGGGGTAGACACTGGTATGGAGAAAATCGTTGTGTCTACCGTTCGCACAGCGGAGACCAGGAGACAATCAGTCTCACAGAATACCTCAGTGAGGTGGCTGATGCGGCTCAACAAAGGTACCCTACTACCCAATTAGTGTTACTGGATTTCAATGCCCACCACAAGGAATGGTTATTTCCAAACCGGGACACTGACCATGCCGGGAGAGAGACGCGAAAGCTTGCTTTAGCGTTAAATCTCACCCAACTGGTCCAAAGGGCTACTAGGGTTCCTGATGTTGAGTCGCATAGAGCCTATTGCTTGAACCTTCTGCTCACTACTGATCCAGACCTTTAGTCAGTGTCGGTTTCTGCACCTCCGAGTAGCTCGGACCACTTTATGGTGATATCTGTATCTGTCTACTCTCCGTTCATTCCTAGCCCAAGTGGCTACCGGCGGAAGTGGCGGTACAAGTCAGCAGACTGGGATGAGATGCGCTGTTTTTTCGCGATCTTCTGGTGATCCCTCTACCTGCGCGGATGCCGTGACGGAAGTGTTGCATCAAGCTATGGAGTTTTTTATCTCATATAACGACGTACCTCTGTACCAACGCAGACGCGCAGAAGCGCGGAAGCATGAGGCTTACCTAGCTTGGGTTGACGCTCTTCACCGTAAAGCAAGGGATTTCGCCAGAAGAAGACAGCCTTTAATAAAGCTGCTAAGTCCTGAAAGAAGGTTCTACAGAGGGCTCAACATTAGCAAATTAGTCGAATAGGAAACAAACTAGCCTCGTACCCTTTGGTCCTTACTCCCTAGCTAAATCGGTCGAGTCAAACTTCCGTCGCCCCTCACTGCCTCCACTGCTGAAACCTGATGGTTCTCTGGTTCACACTACAGAAGAGAAAGTAAACCTATTTGCTACTCGATTTGCAGAATCTTCGCATCTTGATGCAGGAGACGCGACTCCTGGCAACACGACTTCAATGTCTGATACTCGCATTCGCCAATAGGAGGTTCGTCAAGCGTTACGCAATCTTGATGTGAACAAGGCCAGACCAAATGGTATTCCAGCTATAGTTCTGAGGCCCTGTGCACCTGTATTGACACGCCTCTTTCGGCTCTCTCTCGAGACTGGATTTGTGCCGAAGTCATGGAAGCTTGCCAACGTGCAGCCCTTGCCCAAGAAAGGTAGTCATGCCGATCCTACCAACTACAGGCCCATCTCGGTCACGTCTATTATCTGCAAGATAATGGAACGTGTCCTTAATAACAGGCTCCTGACTTGATGAACCTTGAAGCTATGACTTCCTTAGTGATCGTCAATATGGCTTTCGCCGAAATCAGTCCACTGGGGATCTTCTTGCGTACGCCTCTCACATCTGGAGTGAGGCCATCGAGAAATATGGGAAGCACTTGCCGTCTCCCTGGACATCTCGAAGGCCTTTGATAGGGTATGGCATGATGGCCTTATTAGCAAGCTTCCAGCATATGGCTTGCCCGCTGGTTTCAGTGCATGGATATCGGATTTCCTGAGTGATCGGTCAATTCGAGTAGTCATCGATGGCTGCTTGTCAGATCAAATGGCAATAAATGCCGGGGTTGCTCAGGGCTCAGTACTCTCTGCAACCTTTTTTTTTGCTGCATATCAACGATCTGCTGAAACCCGGTACCTTTGGGTACGCAGATGATAGCACGGTTGTAAAGAGTTACACATCCAGCGCACGTGCTAGTGCGGCTGAAATCCAGTCTTCCAGAGAATCCATGGTCGAGCGCTTGAACTTGTCCCTCAAGGCAGTTTCCGATTGGGGCGATGCCAGTCTGGTTAAGTTTAATGCAGCTAAGATCCAGGCTTGTCTGCCAAGAAGAGGCCTTTCCATCTGGCCTCTACTTTCCGACATAATATATCCGTTTCGCTCACTGACCATCTTGAGCTTCTTGGCGTTACTTTGACGTCGAATCTTAACTTTGGGTTATTCATTGAATCCAAGGCCCAACTAGCTGCAAAAAAGCTGGGAGTCCTCGCAAAGGTGCGAAAGTACTTCACGTTGGAACGGCTGCTCAACTTATACGAAGCACAAGTTCGATCGTGCATGGAGTACTGTTCGCACCTTTGGGATGGATTAGCAAAATACCAACTGGAGGAGGCATTGGAAGTTAGATATACGGACGGATAGACGTACCAAGTAGGAAATGCAAATCCGTTCTGTTTTAAAATCCGGATTTTTAGGAACGGATTTTTGGTCCAATCCGGATTATCCGGATTTTACGGATTTTTTATGAAGATAAACAAATCTACCCATTTTAGTTGATTAATATGGTGTTTCTTATATTTGTGTTTTTTTGGGTTAAAATAAAAACACAGGAAAATCAAATCATATGATTGAACGTCCATAGCTACCTGCTCCGACTTGTGTACGGACCCACCATACCACTGGCCATACCCCTGGCGGTAAGGTGGGTCTAAAACTATCATCATCATCATCATCAGCCCGAAGACGTCCACTGTTGAACAAAGGCCTCCCTCGCAAGGGGGGTTGCCATAATCCCCACGCTTGGCAGGCGTCTTGGGGATCGCAATGAAGTTGTTAAGCACACGGAGGCTGCCCGACTTCCGGATTTTCTCTTAGTCGCCTTCGACGATACCCTCGGGATGAAATGCCCCCATTTCATCCTATGCTATTCTAGCCCGGACACCCCACGGGAAGTCTAAAAGTATATACCACTTTGAAAATCGTTGAGATTAGGTTCGAAACTGTGACCATTAAAGCGCGAAGGTGAGCGAGCGAAACGCGCGGTGCCGCGGTAGCGGCCGCCGAGCACTAGATTATATTGTCGGTGAATCATTGGTATGGTGGGTCCGCAATGCTCCGATTTTCGGTAGCTCGGGACGCTTGTCTAAGGGGATGGCGAAATAGACCGACACGTAACGCAACGGATCAACGCAGGATGGATGAATTGGCGACAGGTCACTGAATGAACTTGTGACCCACGGATACCCCTCAATTTAAAGGGGAAAATCTACAAGTTCGTGACATTTTTAATAATTAATCATTTCAAAGTGGCGCCCGTGATATAAAAGTTGAAAGGGCATCTTTTGTCTTGGCATGGGCATGTAAAGAGAAGGGATGAAACGCATGTAACCAAAAGAGTTATGAATATAAGTGTGGATGGATGGAGAGCGGAAGGAAGCACAAAGATAACATGGATGGATTGTGTGAAAAAAAAAACCAAAGGAATCATTGAAAGCATAAGACAGTTGACAGGACTAAATGGAAGAAGAAAATATGTTGCGCCCAAGAAGCTTGTAGATTAAAGTGGAGGCAACACTCTAAACACCTAAGTGAAACCAACTGTGGACAGACGCTCTCTTTTTCTTATGCATTCAGAAACAAGAGCGTCTGTCCACAGTTGGTTTCACTTAGGTGTCGAGTGTTGCCTCCACTTTTATATATAAGCTTCTTGGTTGCGCCGACCCCAAGTAACATGGGACAAGGGCAGGAAGATGATGATGAGTGATAAGTTAGTGACTAACAATATTGTACCTACTTCTAACTTCAATCATACCGTTCCGAATCAGATACTCGTTCCAAGGAACATTTATGTTCTTTGCAATACTACCAGTGTTTCTCATTGTTTGTGAATAATTGTACTCTATTTTAAGGAAATAAATGTGGCAATATTCAGAAAATCCGGATTCGATTTTCAGAAAATCCGGATTCGATTTTCAAATCTGGATTTAAAAGTCGAGTAAAAATGTGCGGATATCCGGATTTTTCGGATTACGGATAGTCCGGATTGCATTCCCTAGTGCCAAGAGGCTCATTAACAACGACTCCCTGGTTAAGGATAAGCTATCGCCGCACCGTTACTGCCTATCGGTCTTTTATTGGGTACATTTTGGAGAGTGTACTTTGGAAATGCACAATTTAATTCCTCCATCCCCATTCCATCATCGGACGAGCAAAGATACGGCGAAGCGTCACTGCTATATGGTTAAAGTTCCACGGTTTCGAACCAAGCGCTTTGATTCCACATGTATTGTGCGAGCTGCCAGACTGTGGAATTCGCTGCCCGCCTCTCTGTTCCCTGATAAGTATAATCTGGGTATCTTCAAGCCACGAGTGAACCGGTTCATCCTAGGGAAGCGTGTTCCAACTTGGGCCGCATCATTACTTAAGATCAGGTGAATTGCGGTCAAACGCAAGCCTATTAGATAATAATAATAAAAAAAAAAAATTGTCGTTCCCATCCCACACAACACATCGTCTACAACCTTTAGACGTAGGACTTTAGTTTAGGAGTATTTGAACCTTTCAAAGCCAAGCTGAAGGTAGCTTTTAATGATTGGCACGTGAGCAATGCGGAGAAGACCCTCATACTAACATACCAAAATAGGCCAAAATCGCATATTTTGAAGCATTCACTTCCAAAAAGATAACGAATGCCTTCAATAAACTGGAATATGGCCACTCCATAAGCTGACTTTCAGCGATGGTGATTTTGACGCCGTGCAAGTTTATCATTTACAGTCCACAGCAGGCCCTGATAACAATGTGGTACAAGCCATTCTATATGAAATAGATATTACCCAAGAAGATCAACTATCACCGAGACCAGAGGCACACTCGCTGTCTCTATTGGCACAGCCACTTGATCTGCCATCTACATCTGCTCAAGGATAAGTAACGCCAGAAATGATCCGACCCTACCCTAAAGTGTCTAGCCACTTGCCACCACTTGACATCTCTAGAGATGTGACCAGAAAGTCCAAAAAAGGTAAACAGCATGGTAAATCTAGGATTTACACAGACACTCCCGAAAAAAATAGGCTAGAAGAAATAAAAAAAACAAAACAGTTGAAAAAGTAAGAGCAAGAGTGAAAACAAAGGGCTAAAGAGATGAAGAGGATATTCAATTTGATATCGGGTAAAGAAAGATATATTAAGCAAACAAAAGAGAAAGAAGCAAAGTACGGATACTGAAAGTGAAGATGAGACTGACATAAGTTTAAGAGAAAGTTCCTGTTCTCCCATTGAAGAGATTGCTGAATGATCTGATGTGGAGAACGAAACTCCAGTTTTAACTGAATTCGTGAATGAGAAAGGCTTTATTCTAGTGAAGTTCGAGAAGAAAACGTCTGTCAAACACTAACTTGGTCAGGTGATTACCAAATATAGTCCCGCTGAGTACAAAGTTTCATTTTTAAGAAAGAAACCCGGCGCCTAGAAATTTGTTTTTTCCCAATAACACAGACGAAGGTACTGTTTACATAACAGACATAGTATGTATATTGCCGGAACCCAAATTTGCTTCTACAGCAAGAACAGCTAATATATTTAGCTTTCAAAAAGATCTGTCTATGTACAGGATGGTCATCCATCCAAACCCTAGTCATAGTAATTTATACTAACATTCATCTTCGCTTCCAACGATTCGACCGTTCGTTTGATGTGTTCCTCCTCTCTGTCTCCAATGCGCACATTCCGAATGAGTAGATATACAATGTACAGTCTCACACAGTATACTTATATATTATGTATTGATGTATGATTGTAAATGTACCTAAATATTGTGGTGAGAAAATAAATCATTATTATTATTAATGTGCAATAAGTAGATTCATAAAAATATTATGACTCTTGTTATGTACTCTAATGGTAAATGTTAATTTAATGTTCATTAGTTCCTATAGGACATGAGAAGTAAAAAAATATTAAAACAAAGATGTTAACTAATTGTATTTAAAACTATCTTATTATTAAGTACTAGTACTTAAGCACCCAAGGCTGATTCTGTGAAATTTTGATGTCAATAAACGTTACGTTTTCTATAAATAAATAGCATTATTAATCATGATATACGGAGACACCCCACAATGTACGAAGGTCCCCAACACATGTACGAAGCTATCCCTTGAGTGGGGTACTGTAACATCCGGGTTACACTTGTACCGTGTACGAACTATCGTGAGTCTAAGCTACGTTGAATGAAAGATGTTATCGACTTGTAGAAGACGTATTAATCAGATAAGCGAGAGGAAAACTTTAGGTAGCCCGCAGCTCAGAGCTTAGCTGGGACCAACTCTGACATCACATGTCATAGTATAAAAACTATCCTTCTACATTATTCAAATAAATCCAGAAGGTTCTAACCATAGACTAAATAGTTATGGCTTCATTACATAAAGCCTCTCTGCTGGGCAAGTCTCTACATCAGCTACGCCCCCTTCATGAATAAAAGGGACTAGTAGCTTTTATTCATGTTCTGAACGTTCTGGACACCAATACTAGTTTACGAAGTAACTGACTAACTAACCTAACAACTACCTAAACCTATAGTAAAGTCCCTGCCTATGTGTGGGAAACAATGGGTCTGCCTCTCTTGAGGTGGCTTAACTCATGACGTACGACGTTATAACATTTATATGGAATTATAACAAAAACAATAGATGCGACCGTGCATCAGCTCAAATACAACGACATCATGTTTAAACCTTGCATAAATAAAACCTAAAACTTTATGAACAGCCCACTAGACAAATGACATGGTCCAAAAAATCCATGTCCTCCTTTCTTGGTGACCTATATTTCTTCCTATACGAGGTTTACAATTAAATGAGAAAAGACTAAACTCGAAACAAACTTTGTTCACCCAATAAACCATGCGTGTCGATTCGACAGCTTACGCAGAGATTATACTCTGTTAGCGTAATTGGCTACGTCAGTGAACGAGGCCTGTTGGAGTCCTACGCTAACTACATCAAACAATCTACTAAGTAAAAAAAAAGAATAAGATACACGTTTTTGTACTTTAAGAAATGTGGGCACCATTCACCCATCAGTCTTCAGCTCGTAGTAAATATGAAAATACAAAAAAAACACGCATTATTATCATGTCGAAATATTTCTAATCACATACATAACAATACACCTAGCATCAACTGTCCATCATGACTATTCATGACAGACCTAAATAACCATGGTAACTATGCTGTATAACAGCCAATAATTAATAAAATGACAAATAATACACAACCTAGAAATATTATTGACAAAAAGTTTCTATTTAATTATATTTGTCGTAACCTACATATGTCAAGAATTATTATAAACAAAAAGTTTCAATTCAATCGTATCCATAAAAGATATTATGATACAAAACTGTTTAGAGCTAGCCATAAAAATTAAAATAAAATCATCTTTCAAAAATTGACCGTATTAAACGTGTAAAAAAATAAAATTAAACGTAAAGTGATGGCCTGAAGCACAGGTTTGTAGTAACCTAGTTCGGGCTGGTCGCTACCCAGGCAGCACAAACCTTTTGAGTAAGTTTTGTTTAACAGCAGTCATAGAAACTAATTGCTGAATAAAACTACCGTAATTAGCTGATTAAGCGCTTACTCAGACGTTATTCAAGCAATTTGGGCACAAAATTATACTGCTAATAGCTGTGTAATAGCAACGTAACAGATGAATAAGTTTTGAATAATTGTACGACAAGCTGAGTATCTTCTACATAAAAGCATTTTGTTCTTTTGTACAAGTATTACAGCTCTGTTAGCCAGATGATGAATGAATGATGAGTGAACTTTATGGTTAAGTCCTTCAAAGCTCAGATATTCAGATGATACACCGCGTTTAGCTTACTTCAGTATATTTTATCAAGAAGTTAATCAAATTAAATTGAAATTGTCAAATCCGAACAACGTCTTTGGATGGTGAATGCGACATTGAAATATAACATGGCCAAATTACATTACCTATCGTAATTAAATTTAACCCTTATTTATGCTTAAAGAAGGAAATTGTAGGTGCGCATGCAACTTTACTGTGTATTTATATATGCATTTCGTATAAAATTTTCACGCGCCACCTGATAAGCCGACTTTTGGAGAAATAAACAACATTTCGTCTATTGGTTTGTTTTTACGTGTGAAATATTTTTTATGTTATATGCAGTCTAAGGGTTCAATTCATATTTAATTCATAAGAATATTATACCGATTTCGTTATTAAAATTGAGTATTTGAGTATAAAATTCCATATCATTATAATAGGTTACGTTATTCGATATGGCTACGCTCATTCTGAATAAAATCTGATTGCACAGCGGCTTATCGTCTTATGTCTGCTTAACAGGCCTTATGTGTCCACTTAATAAGTTGTTCTCTGGTTAAAAGTGGTCTGCACTCAACATATTTTCGATAACTGTTCTATAATCACACACATTCGTATTCATTTTTTTTGTAAGGCGGCATTTTCACACAACCACAAAGTGCAGCTTTATATAGCCGCTTAAATACTGACTAACGATAAAGAATAGTACTTCTTGTTTAAAAAAATGACTATTTTTTGTGAATACTCAGCAAACTTCTGCATAAGAATCTGTTACTATTGCTTTTAGCACAGTTACACAGTTAGCTGCACATTACGGTAATTTCGTACTTAAAGCGGCATAAAGCAGTTATAACAGCTATCTTAATTTCTGTTAAGTTACTATATGCTTCATAACAGAAACAACGCCTATTTTATACAGCAGCTGAATAACTGTCAAGATATGGAGTTTAATACAACTAAAAGAGAACAGAATATAAATTATCCAGTATCATGCTTGATAATGGAATTTTAAACCAATGTTATACAAAAGGTTACACAAACTCTTGAGTAACAGGTCTTTTTATGATGATTATTCAGTTTTAAGAAATAAAATCGGCAAATTACAAAACTTACTCAGCTAATAGAATTATTATAGCAAAAAAAAAATTAATACAGAACTTCGTAGTACACACAGCTTCTATACATAAGTATATAATAAAGCTTAACCCTGCATAAGGTTAAATTGCTGGCCAGTTAAATGACTTCTGTGCTGCCTGGGTACCTAACACTGTAAAACTCCGACGCACTAGTTGGTATATCAATATTTTAGTTTTAGTTTATTTTTAATCAATATACATATTTGTATGGAAAAATATTCCTACTATAGACTGATATTTAATAAATAAATAATTATTATTATCTAATATAGTACATAATTATAAAATTCTCGTGTCACGGTGTTTGTAACAAAACTCCTCCGAAACGGCTTGATCGATTCTTATGAAATTTTGTGTGTATATTCAGTAGGTCTGAGAACAGGACATAGGCAATTTTTTTAAATTAATTTTTGTAATATTGCAAAACAAAGTTTGTCGGTTCAGCTAGTGTTATTAGTTTTCGCGTTTAAAGGTATTAGATATATCATAGGTAACCTTGTTATATGCAACCCACAATAATTAACGAAATACCAAAATCCATAAAAGAAGAAATAAATGTGGAAAACTTTAAGCAAAAGTACAAAAAATACTATTACAATTACATAAACAACTTGGTTTAAGGAAATACTGTGCAAAACCAAAAATATAAAAACCAAGCAACCTGTATATACGTCAACTAGAACTGGTTTTCTAATGAGCGGCCTAATAGCAGGTAGCTCAGATTTAAAACATTACTTGTGCCTCGCGTACCTACTTACGGATAGATGTTTACGACTAAAATGTTATGTGCAAAATATTTATCATGTACCTACCTATATTTTTACTTATATTTTGTTTAGTATCTAGTGATTAAGCAGTGTTGCTTTAGCGAATGTGAGTACCAATACAAACCATCTCTGGTTTAATGGTACAAAACAAACATGAATGTATTACAAAAAAAAAAAAAAAAATTTGTAAACCGGGATAAATAATTATACTATTTTCGTTTCTGCATTTCAGATCTTGTCTGTAGAAAAAAGTTTAGAGAACCGGAAAGCTATGAGGGGTCTATATGGTGTTCTGAGTGTTGGTATAATCTGCCCAACTATTATAGCCACAATATTCGGAGTAATGGGATATTTTGCTTTTGGAACTATGGATGAAAATATACTTAGGTCGTTGCCGTTCGATGAAGCGTAAGTACGGTTTACAGTAGGTAAATATGACGCATCAAGTTTCAGTCACACATATATGAGTTACGTGAGGACTGGTACGCCGATATGAGAAAAATGAAGACTATCTATATATATACTACACATATTGAGTTACATAAACACAATCACACATTTATTATGATGACACACACATGATGCGATGCGATTTCAGATTCCGATATAAAAAAGAAGCTTGTTACCAATCTTCTTTATGAAGAGCCTCGCACATTGCGGGCATATGAGCTCATCAGCTTGTTTGGCATTTACTTGGTCACGCTTGGCATCAAGCTCAAGGCGCCGGCGCCGCTGAAATTCACAACCATGAACTTTGACTTTAACCAAAGTTCTCCACTCAAGTCTTTGAGCGGCTTGCTGCTCTCGCGATGCGATCAGACCATCTCTTCTAAGACATCGAAGGTGGAACCGGTCCAGCATACCGATATGCCGGCGGCGGTACACGGTCCAGGTTTCAGCTGGATATAAAATATTAGGCAGCACAGCCGCTATGTATGGAGGTAGCCAGTTTTAAGTCATGCGACCTGAAGACCTTGGCATCCAGCTTACCAAACGGTGCAGCTGCAGTGCCAATCCTGCTGTTAATCTCTGCATCAAGGCCACACTTTAATATCAACGTGCGCCCTAAATAACGGAACTTGTCGACCAGATTCTGCTCATCCTCACCGAGTTCTATGGGGCCCTATCCAACGACATCACCTCCGTCTTCCGAATACACAAGCCGAATTTCCGGCAAGACTCGTTGAAAGAATAACCGTTGCAGGCCGACTGTGCCGTCATCCGCATACAACATCTCAGTAACTACTGCGTTGGAAACATTGCGGGCTTTGAGCCTTGTTAAATCGAAAATATTGCCATCGGGGCCGGAAAGGATGCGATCTTCAGAAGCAGCCTGCAACGCCTTTCGGACTGCAACCGTAAAGTACAACGCGAACAATGTAGGTGCTAGGACGCAACCCTGCTTCACCCCACAGGTAACAGGAAAGAAGTCGGATTGTTTTCCGCTAACAGCAACACAGCACTGCATAGCCCCTAGCCATCATGCAGGAGCCTCAGAAGCTTTACAAACTTCTCCGCGCACCCTACCTTCCTCAGCACCAACCAGACGGCTTTTTGAGGCACGCTGTCAAATGCCTTTTCAAGATCAACAAAACAGAGATACATTTGGTGACCATGCTCTCTGCTCTTCTCTTGTAGCTGCCGTATAGAGACTATGGCCTCACAGGTACCTCGACAACCATTAAGAAAGTTTCCTAAGACGATTTTAATAAAATTCTGGCAAAGACTGTTCCAGGGGCTGACAGCAGTATAATACTTCGGTAGGAATCACAATTGGAACGAGCGCCTTTGCTCTTATATAGAGCTGACACGCGAGGCTTTAAAAGTTGATACACACTACTAACACTTTCTTCATTCCATTTTGGGGACTGAGTCGCCCTCGTCCGTAGGAGTACACCCGACGACATTCTAAAATGGTTAAACTGTTGGTGGTAATGGGCTTCCTTCGGACAGGTTCTAGACCTAAACTATAGATATCTAGTAAAAGAGAATGGGCAAAAGTACAAGGTGTAACGTCAAATACGCAAAACCTGAAAATAGTTTAGAATAGGGTAGAATCAATTGATCCACTTTTTAATATAGGTCACATTTTTCAAAAGAGTCTTCATTATACATGTTGCCCTGTCTATTTATTAATAAGTCAAGCCATCACGTGCGCAATCCTGCCAAAATATGTAAACAAACACAAATGGTTGTCGTCCAATTTAAATTTTCTCATACGCGTGATAATAATAGTTCTTATTTTAATGCAAATACGAGTCTTGGTAAAACTAAAACAGCACATAAAACCTTTAAATTTTTTTCAATGATTGTTTCTCTCTCAAAATTATGTTAATTGAATTAAAAATCATTGGGGGTGTCTGAGTTTTTGCGTGTTTAACGTTACACCTTGTTTATGGGGTTTGGTCCAAACCACCACTAACGAGACCTATGTAGCTGGATAGTCCACTAAATAAAGATCAACTTTTACTGAGAAACCAAAAAAAAAATTATGTCAGAAAAAAGTGAAAGCTAAACAAAAATTGATTTTTTGGTAGGTAAGTACCTAGCTTCTTTTTCGTTCATTTACTTTTATATGGATTTTATGCAACATTTACGCAAATAGCGTCATATTATTTAGAAAAAACTGCTTGAAGACTTACTTTTATTGATACTTTACATATTTATTTAGAAGGGGCGTTTGCCCTGCAGTGGGACTAATAAAGGCTGGTATTATTATTATGTATTCCTTCGAGTCTCCCAACAACTGGGTCGCAGGATGAATACGGAGAAAACAAAAATTATGTTTAATACCCATATCATCACCACCTGTTATGGTTTAAGATTCTAGGGTTGAAGTTGTTGACAGCTATATTTACGCAGGACAAACGGTTCAGTTAGGTAAGGCCAACTTCCTGTGTCGCATAAACAGGGAGTCGGACGCCCGGTATCACCACTGCGTCGACTGCCGGGAGGACAAGGCGCGGCATACGCTGCCAGAGTGTGCCGCTTGGGAGGAGCCGCACCGTGCCCTCGTCTCAGAAGTAGGCAGTGACCTGTCTAGGCTGTGGTCGAGTCGATGGTAGGCAGCGCAGAGTCCTGGCACGCGGTAGTTTCCTTCTGCGAAACTGTCATGTCGCAGAGGGAGATTACAACCTCCCACGCGGCCCCAGCAATCGCACCGGACGTCGTCGGAGGGTGGACAACGTCCTCTTCCAGCTCCCCTAAATGGGTCCAAACATAAAACAGGGCCCAAGGTGGCGGCGCGTAGTGTTCCACGCGCGCTAGTCTTAGATGTCCAGGGGGAAGTCCAACACCTCATTCCCTCCCCTGACCTGTGGTGGCCCGCTGAAGCGGTCCGGCATCAGTCGGGGGTTGCGGAAGTATCTTCAGTTCCAGCGACCCCCGACGTTAGGTCGGTCGAGGAACACCGTGGTGGTTTTAGCCGGTACGAGTCCGTCACGCCCCCTTGTCTTCCCCAGACAGGGGATAGCCCATAAGGATTTCAGGAGAAAAAAAAAAGGTAGAGCCAACTTTGAAAAAGGGGTCAATCGTCGAATCCAACTCCGATGGACAGCGTTCGGCAAGTTGACCTATATCTCGGAAACAATGGTCACTCACTTCAGGCCTCGTAACACGCCTAGAGGTTGCTCAGAGGTCGTTCAATGGAAAGAGCTATGCTCGTAATTTTTCAGCGGGATCGTACCAGGAATGAGAAGATTCACAGGAGAACCAGTCACCGACATTGCAAAAAAAATGGCCAAGCTCAAGTGGCAGTGGGCTGACCGACACGGGTGGAGATCTTTGGGGGAGACCTATGAAAACTTAACAGTGGGCGTCTAAAGGTTGACATGATTATGATGATGATACGCCATTGCGTATATGTTACTATAAAACTACGCGCAAGCTTTATTTGGTAAGTTCCAAACGTAAATAACTCCAAATCTTTGATGGTTACAATTGGGAACTCTACTACTCCGATAACATCAGCTTTAACATTGCGAAACATCGCTCGCCGCCAGTTTAAGTATTTTTACTGTAACATACGCACCCAGGCGATTGTGTTCTTGCGCAAGAGTTTTAAACATGCCTGCTCTCCTGAATTATTACAGGGAATGCATTGATGAGAGATGCAGCTACTCGAATGTCATTTTGCATGTGGTGCAAGGCCCGATAAAAAAATCTTGTCGGAACAGTTATAAAAGTCTCGTTTGAAGCGGTCGTTTACGATTTCTACGACCTAGCGGCAAAGTGTGACTTGCCGATTCTGGTTCGCCTCAAGTGTTTATAATTGGTCTTCGCCGCGCCGTACACTTATAGGCATGTGCTCAGTATATTATTAAAATGTTTAGTCATTTGTTCAACAATATGACTTACCCCTAAAAAAGTCATGGTCACTGTTTGGTGGTTTAGTGCCTGTATAATTCATCACAGCTTCTTACCACGAGGTGTTTAAACGCATTGTTCTAGTGCAAAAGAGACAAAAAATCGTGCTATCGCTCAAGGCCCTTTATGTCGATTCTGTAAAATTCAAACGACAACTCGCATCTCACTTCGCTATTCACTCTCACTTCGCATAAGGTTCAAAATGACCTTGATAAATTTGACACTTTAAATCGGGTCCGAGTGCGAAGTGAGCGTCGCATCGGCGGGGAAATTACCTTACAGAATGCCACTTCTTACGTCATCTCATACTTTATCTGCCAAAATCTCCCTGTCAATTTAGTTCAACTCGCTGACACGCTCGCAAGGGTTTCGCTAGTGTAAATTCGAATTATCAACCGAGTTTTTAGAATGCCAATCAAGAAACTCACAGCGGACTCAGATTCGAAGTTTAGAATGAGGTCTTACAGAATCGCACCCCTGGTCGCGGTCCGGTTGCTGACGGTGGCGAATAGAAAAGTAATAGAATGAAAAAATCTATTTAAAAAAATATTAAATATTATTTTAGTTTTGTTATAACTTTTTACTGACAGCTTATTTTTTTATGCCTTCATAATGAAAGTTGCTCTAAATTTAGCGGACTATTTAGTTACATAGGTCTCGTTTCTGGGGATGGTTTATCAGACACCCAAAAATCTAAGTGCAGTCGATACGATATAACTGTGTGCACAATAATTCCCTAGAAATATCTGAATAAACGTACCCAAGTTGCAATATCCTAATCTATGGGATATCGGAGCTATAGGCTGTCAAAGAATGCAAAGAATTAATTCTTTGACTGTGAATTTTCACAACTGTGGTGCCAAAATAGTCATCCTGTCGATTGTATAATGTACCAACGATGCTTTATATGCTCATAACGTTATTACACTAAGAATAATACCGATATACAGTTGACAAAAAAAAAAATAGTATTAAGTACAAATTGTTGTAGTTCTCATTGATGGTATTGTATTGTTATTGACGGTATGCAATTCAAGGTACCGCTTCCAAGCCACCTACATTACTTGATTTCATCGGTGTATATTTCTATGCTTGATGTAGATAATGTTCATAGAAGAAATACGTTGCCTTGCAATTATTATTATCAATAGGTATGATAATATGAGAAGCCGTATGGAAAGCCGTTATGGGTAGTCAGAAGCCAGAAACTCTGGCATCCCTGGTCTTACCAAGGGGTATAGTTATCGTGTTATCCAGTAACTGGAATAAGAAGGTCATATAGTCAGTCTCTCCATGTAAAACTCAGGTATTCAGCTGCATCCAGTTAGACTGAAAACCGACCCCAACATAGTTGGAAAAAGGCTAGGTAGGTGATGACCACGGAACAGATAAATAGAGTTGGAAAGGCCCTCGCTTCAATTTTGTTTTAAAACCAGTGTCGCCGTTTGACTCCCACTATTTTAATTTCTACACATACGCAATCCTATGTCTACAAATATTTTGCACACTACCAAATCACACACACATAAATCTCAGAGCAGCTATTCGTTTGCACACTAGCCCAAGTTCCCGTAGGCACTGTACACTCAAACACGCAAAATAGGAATAAAATTTGACATTTACGCTAGTGCTTGATAAAGCCGATATTTTTTTATCGATAACCGTTGTGTATTTTTTTAAATGGAATCTGATGAATGTATGTGGAAAAACGAAACATGGAATAAAAAACAAAAAAAAACATTTTATGTTACGTCTATTAATTACATACAAATAATCACCAACCAATCAACGAAGTTTCATGCGAGCAAAGTAGATAAATCTTTCATGGGTTTCTGTTTAAAATGTTACAATAAAACACCTCCCCACATTTTCCAACAACTACTCTATTTATCTGTTCCGTGGTGATGACACATCGCACAGATTAGCTACATAGCACTATCGCAGTGTGTTGGCATACTTAGTAAACAGAGAGCTTGCCATGATGCTCATTTTAAAAGAGTGTGCTACTATGGAACTATCACATAGCATTTAGGAGGCCGGCAATCGGGGCCCTGTTTTAAAATTATCACTTAAGGGCGCGTATTCGATTTAGCGCAACTCAGATTGCTAGAACGGCGTAGCAGCATTGACACACACTAGGTCAATAGAATGGTCTGTTTGTGTGCATCAGAAAAAAAAATATGCACGAAATAAGCACGAATCATTGAAATTGATCGGCAAAAGACAGCGCGCGATGTTTTACAGTGCTTTTTAAAATAATTGTCTAAAATAAATGAGCTCGTATAACGGACTAAAAAATATTCTGTATATTAAGCATAACATTTACTTTCATAAAATAAATATATCAGTTGTTTTTATTCAAATACTGGTGAAAAAAAATTGTCAAAGTGAACCGATTTTCTACTTTTTCAACATTGTTTTTTAATACATAATAGTAATATTTTCGTAATTTTGGCTCGGTCGCTGTCTTTATGACTGTATATACTGTTGGAAAAACGCATAAAACAAAATATTTTTGCATATTGTAATGGTTGTATTCGTCCTGAAAGTTAACTCTGACGTCTATTTTTGTAAAACGATATGTAAGAATTGTCTTCGCTTTAAAAAACCATAATTAAAAATTGTACTTTTACTCTGTAGCTGTCTAAATCAAGACTTAATCTTTCTAAAACTGTTAATTGTCTTTAAATAATCTGCTCACATAATTACGATATTATATTGCTCTGGGCAAATCGCAAAAACATGTTTTCGTCACGTTTTTCTTTTTTACATTTTTTTTTCACAAGTTTTCGTCACGAATCGAATACGCGCCTGTTAGAATAAAAGGAATAAAAGCAACATTAAAAAGCAATTAATAGTTCTACATTAAATACACATACTTATATACTCAAAGAATATTATTATTTTAGAACAGAATAGTGAAATGAAAATACTTTGTTTAGGAAACATAGAGTTATTTTATTTTAATATTTCAAACTCAAAATCATTTATTTCAATTTAACAATTTACAGGTACTCTTGAATTGTCAGTCAGTCAGAAAGTTGAATCTAGTTGCTCGTTCCAAACGGTAGATTTCTATGGAGAAGAACGAGCAAGAAACTCCATGAACACTCTTTTAAAATCAGTAATATTTTACAAATTTAGGTTACATCATTCATGTCATAACAACTAGGTATATATAATTTAATATTAAAATTATACATATAAATAGCCTTTCATAGTTATCATCATAGTTTATACTTATCTATTATTTTCTTCGGGAGCTCCGTACCGATCAACGTTTCGATCAAAAGTCGTCCAATGAATTATTATTATTATTATTTTTTTTTTTTCGGATTATCATCTCGCAGGTCGATCTAGGAGGTTGTCAGCTGCTTAACCGGACTTTCCTGTGGTGCCTTGAAAAACATTATTTTTAGGGCCTCCAGCCAGGGCAAAATAGCTTACAAACTAAGCTTAGGGCGTCGCTGGGAGAGGACAGCAAAGGGACAGGCTGGATCGGATTTCTCATCCAATGAAGTCGGAACACTCGCTTTTATAAGCGGCGACAAACAAGTATGATTCATGTTTCCATAAACGATGACAAGCAAATATGATTCATACTTATTTGCTATCCAAAAAAAACACACTTTATTCTATTTAAAATGATGTTATTTTCTATACTTCTACTGCATTTAATCAGAAACTAATTATTATTTTATATCACAACACGAATTACGTTGTTATGTATTAATTACATCGGTATAAATCTAACACGCTCTTAAGGTGGCCTTTATAATTACGTTGGTGAAAATATAGCGTTAGGTGTCGCCTAAAATATCTTATGGGCTACTTAAAAATAGGAATTGATGGTTAAAACGGGTATCATTCCATTTAGTGTCGTGTCATCTGCACTTGTAGCTTACCATCTCCTACTCTTGCATTAGTACGCGATACCATTCTATTCGTTTCTTTTATTTCGGAAACAGAGGAAGAATAGAAGAATAGAGATAAGATTTTGATTGCTGTATTTAACGCAAATGCATCTGGCTGTCGAGGCCCTAAATGACGCCACGCGTTGAAAATGCGTATTTACCGCACGCAGTACCTATCGATAAAACGACGAGTGCAGTTTCAAAATACCGGCACAATTGACAACAATTCATATTTTTAACCTACTTAAATTATTACGTTTTATAGAAGTAAATACAAATCTAGGGCACCCGTATTTTTCCGTTTTTCAAAATTATGTACTTACTTTTCATTCATAATTTTAACTTTGAAATTAGGTGTATTCTAAAAAGACGTAAGCGCCAAATGACGGAATAGCGTTTTATCCTTTGGTTTACTGTGACCCGTCAAAAAACTATCATCATTATTACTAGACTTCATATATTTGACATTGACATGTGTCTTATTTGACGTTAATGTTTTCATATAAACCATTGAAATGCTTATGCAAAGATAAGATAACTAGCTCATTCCACCGTATATGTGACGTCATCACATGCTTTTTGGTTTTACTAATTTATCTCAAAAATGAAGAAATAAAAAAAATATAAAAAATATATATTTGGACTCAGAATACGAAAATAAAGAAATGGTACTTTTGTTTTAAGGTCGTGTCAGTTTTGAAATGTTGTCAATTGATGAATACCTTAGGAAAGTAGTATTGTACAAATACTTAGTTTATTTCTATTATTATTTTGTTAAGTGTAAATCGATATTTTTCTTAGTGTAATTACGCAACTAATAGCAACTCAGACAAGCTTACGATTTCAATAAATGAATACCTTTTAATACCGTAAAATGACAAAATAATACCATACAATAATGAGAACTACGATTATTTTTACTTATATATTTTTTATTGTCAACTGTACTTACATCGATATTATTCTTAATAACGTTATGAGCATCTATAGCATTGTTGGTACATAATACAATCGACAGCATGACTATTTTGGCACCACAACTGTGAAAATTCCAAGTCAAAAAATGAATTCTTTGCATACTTTGACAGCCTATAGCTCTGATATCCCATGGATTAGGATATTGCATGTAAGTACAATGATGGCTGTACATTTTTTTTCCTTGTAAATGTCATAAAGCATAGCATTTGGTGACGTTGAATGACATTGTGTTTTTATGGCACCATTGGGAAATAGAGTCCAAGTCTTCCTGAAGTTGAGCCACATCTTATTGAGACTTAATTTCCTTTTAAATTTTTTAATCGTCCTCAAAAATGGAACAGTTGCTATACTTTATGGAATTTACTATGTGAATGAGATTTTTACCCAAGTGAGACCCTTGTGGTACCCCAGATGTGGCAGTATACAGGATGAAATTTAATTCATTAGCAAATTTTTAAGAAGTGACTCACACCACGAACCTGAACACCTTTCGTTATGGAGCCAATTCAAACAGCGCGAAAAGAAAAAAACAGCTGTTCCATACATTTTGGCCGAGTACCTGGAACAGCTGTTTTTTTTAAACATCACAGTCATAGTAACTTTTTAACCGTTCGTATGTAACGTTAACCGACTGTTTGAAACAACCCGCCCTTAGTATAGACTATTTCCAGAACCAAACTTGTCTTAGACGAAGTGTGACAATTGTTTTTTTAGTGAAGCTCAATGATATTATGGTGTTCTTTATTGATTTTTTGTAAAACTATTAAAAGTAAAACCCTAAATATTGCAGTTAGTTGCAAATAATGGCTTTAATTATGGTTCGAGTTCAAAATGTACGCCACGATTTCTAACACAAACATGGGCCCGTCTTCTCACTTTTTTTGTTGTTATAAGTTTCTCCAATTTCATCGCTCCAAACGCTGATAATTTAGCTTTTGAATTTATCCACATTGGAAAAAGGGGAAGTCATTCCAAAGGAAATTCTAGATCAACGTGTGGGCTGGATTAATTGGCAGGACACTGATTGGTCCTTAATTCTTACCGGATAACTTGAATGACAACAATTATTTGGTATTACTTCAAATTGATTATCCAGAGCTTGTAGAGGAATCCGGGGCCCCGAAATTCACTAGAGACCGAGAAATCATCTTTCAACAAGATGGTTGTCCAGCTCATTGGACATTAAATGTACAGAAGTGAGGGGACGGGCCCGTGTTTGTGTTAGAAACCGCGGCGAACATTTTGAACACGAATCATAAGTAATTTTAATAACATTTTCGTTATAATTATATCGCCTATGAAAATTTATTTTCTCCCTCAATTTGGTTTGTAGGTCCTAAATTCAATAAATTGTGAGCTATCCGCGCAGTTGATACCTCAAAAGAAAGAACAATGACCAGGCATCTTTTTAAAAATGTTTGAACAAAAATAGCACCCTCTGTGATTTTTTAAATGCCTTCAAATAACAGTTTTCTTGCATCTTAAAAGAAACTCGTGAACTTTAAATATCTGTAAAAAAATTGTCTCATGACACAGATGCCTTAATCAAGTTTTATTAGATTGTTTGCATATTACTTTAATACAATAAAAAAAAATATGATTTATCTTTGAAACTGGCCATTATTTGCAACTAACTGCAATATTTAGGGTTTTTACAAAAAATCAATAAAGGTTCACTAAAAAAAAAATTGTCACACTTCGTCTAAGACAAGTTTGGTTCAAATGGTTAGAAATAGTCTATACTAGCTCCGCTTTATGGCTTTGCATCGATCTACCAAACATTCTGTATAACAGACGAGGGTATATATTTCTCATACCGGATCTCGCACTATGAAATGTGTGGATAGACCTTTATTGATTTAACTACCACCTCTAATTTAGACATTAGAGACGGTTATACTTATTTTTTTTAGCCTCGCCGTGTCTGCTATCTCCATATATTCAATATCGGTGATATTTGCTTACCCGATCCATTGTTATCCAGCTATAACGACTGTTGTTGAACTCATAAAATACCACTACGATCCAGATGAGGCTCCATCCGTAAAAACGCAGGATTTAATTAAAGCTATTACCAGGCCTTTGTTCGTCGTCACATCTTGTTAGTACATCAAACATTCGCTATATATTCTACAGCTAAGTAGATTTAATTGCCTATCTAATGCCTTACTAGTATTTTAATCACGCGTAATGATGATATAAATCTCTGTAAAATAAATTATGATTTTGTCACAGACCCTGCAATCGGACGACGTACAAGACGTGTTTAGACTTGTTATTGTAATGCACAGTTGTAATATATGTATCCATTTTCTACATTTCAGTTTTAATTTCCTACTGGATACCGTTCCAAGGATCTTTCGTAGCATTAGTGGGAAATCTATGCACCACCATGCTGGCACTGGCTTTCCCAGCTTTAATGGATATGTGCTTGAGATATCCTCATGAGTACGGTAAGAAAAATTACCGCCTGTACATAGACCTCTGCGTTATAGGCCTCGGGTTAACCAGTCTGGTGTTTGGTGTATATTTGTGCGGTCATCTTATTTATATACGTATTTTGACCATGAATGATGTGAACTACTCTAGATTTTTTTGAAGTATGTTTTGCTATAAGTATTGTGATGTAATTTCGAAATAAAACGTACAATTCTTTACGATAATATATTTTATTAAAACAGTACCTACTTACTTACATAGTTTTAAACATTTAAATTATCATGAAGTGTAATATTCTTTAAACATCATATTGTAACGAAACGAAACAACCTCACCTAGAAATTGAAGCCCAAATGCGATACTTAAATATATTATGTACCTACAACTCAGATTATGAAACGAGAGGCTGATAGACAGCACTGAACAAAAATGTGAAGCACGTTTTTAGGCAGGTGTGCGTGACAGCACTGTAAGAATAGGTTGCCTCTGTGTGCGTGTACGGTTGCCAGGATAATGACGAAATTACCCATAATATTTCATTATGTTAAATAAATAACAATAATAATTTATTGTCTCAGATAAATGCACAAGAGTTAATACATTGTTGAGTCAGATTGTATTAATTGAATACAGGTACAGACAGCGTCATCAATTGCTTACCCCCTATGCAAAGAAATTTTCATGAATGTTCGGGGGGTAAGCAGTTAGTGACGCTGTCTGTACCTACTTTGGGAATTTATTAATCTCAGATTACAAAACAGAAGATATTAATTTTAAAACGATGGAACAATATCGGGACATGATAAAGAATCATGGCGAGATCCATACATTAAAAAAATACCGTGTATGAAAAAAATTAAATCATTTAGAGGGTTTAAAATATTTTCCAATGTGAAGAATACATTATCAGGAGTAGATTGATATACTTACCATATTTTTAAACCCCCGCATAATTTAAATATTTCGAAATGAAAATAACAGTTTTTCGTTTCAAGAAAGTGACAAGTGACATAACGGATCTATAATATTGGCAGGCAAGTGATATGAATAGTTGTTTACAATGGCGGAGTTAAAAAAGTGCATTGATTAATATTTAATCTGTATATTTGTGACATTATTTCCCATAAAACGATGCAATTTCAGTGTAAGAACTGTGAAACGGCGGCTGTCAGTGTCACTGTTACTGTCAGCCACCGTTTCGTTCTGAAATAATTAACTTTTCGTTAAATTAATCACATTTAACATCCATTTTTATAGCGTGGTTTTAAAAATATTGTAAATGCCTGAAGGTACCTAATCTTTAGGTATCCAAGAGTATAAAAATGAGAATTTCAACTTCTCTGAACATCTTTTTTTTTGTACAAATCCTGCCATGATCCTTTATGCTTAGGTGTATGTGAGTGTGTGTGTGTGTTCTCAGTTCATATTCCTACATATACAGTGGGTGGCCATATTATTAGGGACAGTACCAAGATTTTTGTATTTTTTATTTTGACTGAATTTTTCAGGCAAATGATTGGTTATAGACTTAACGGGTATTTTTTATTTGAAAATCTTATTAATAGAGATAATAAAAACATCAAATGTATAGGCGAAAATTAGTTTTTTTTTGGAAAAAAATGATTGTTTTGGTAAGTCGAAAGATATTAGATACTTTAATATTTTGTGACGTCACCGTTAGCTGTTATGGCAGCTTTTATTCAACGTGACATGTTCTTTATACATATTTTTGCATTCTGTTGAAGGTGTGTACTATGATGCCACTCTATATTGAAAGCTGCAATCAGTTGGTGCTTCATGGTGATCACTTCCTTAACGGTCGCCAGTTTGGTGAACTGCCACAGGTTCTCTATAGGGCTCATGTCTGTTTAGTTACCTGGCCAGGGCGAAACATTAACATTTTTTTCAGCCGGAAATACAGTAACACTCCTGGCTGCATGCCACGATGCGAAATCGTGCATAAATATGTACTTTCCGTCACCAGGAACCCAATCTTCAAGCTGCAGCCGTAGTCTAGTTTCTAGTACTCGTTTGCACTGGTCTTGGTCGCTTGGTCCTCCTGGTCCCTTCCACGACTTCCCTTCCTTCCTTCCTGTTTCATGCCTTTGGCTGAGATCACAGACATGATACTAATACTGATTATGTGTTTATCGCTTTCCACAAGGCAGTCTGCATGGGACCAGACCGTCGCGACTCCATTGCGTCGTTGTACAAAAATTACCTTGGTCGACCAAAATCTGAAACATCGATTCATTGGTTCTCTAATGAATCCTACATGTACGTACCTAAAAAATAATACATAATCACAATATTGTGTTAGTAATAACACGCATTACAATGCGTGTTATTACTAACACAATATTGTGATTAAAATAATATAATATATATATATAATATAATATAATAATATTGTGAAAAAATGTCTTTAAAAAGTACACTTTTTAAAGACATTTTTTCACTATTCTCCAGTCTTCAACACAGTCATATTTCAGTGAAGTCTGGCCCAGTACAGTCGTCCCTTTTTCATGGCCTGAGGCGTGGTTTTTTGATTGGCCGATGACGTCTCATACTCGTTTTCCGATTTTAGAGACCGATATCCCTGATTTCACGATTTGTACGAGAAGTAGTAATTCTATTCCTACCATATTTTTTGGTCGGTCTGGTTTTAGAGGTTTGATCGGAGCAGTTTTATTTAAATACAGTTAACTACAGACATTGAAACAAATGAAATATCTGCTATATATCTCACTGGGAATGAGCGGAGTGTAGTAATAATGTTTGTTTTTCTCTACATTTTTTTGGAGAAGTGTCTGAAGTCTTGCCCATGCCAAAAAAAAAACAATTTTGACGATACCACGTTATACCGTTTACAAACTAAAATTCACGTAAGAAATTTAAAAATAAATTAGGCTGTAAAAAACGTTGCTTTCATTCTGACTTATTTTGGACAGAAAAACTAGTCAAATCAATCCAATAATGCATTTTTACCACTGACGAAACAACCACAAAATTCAACATATGGCAGCAAAAATTAAGAAATGCCACTTAAAAATAACAATTTAAAGAAATGACGCGAATTCAGTTATTTCTTAATAAATGAAAATAAATTCTTGTCGAATGGATTATGCGTGGCTATTAAGCTACGCTTGACCTAGTGTGTAAAAGCTATAGGTAGGTACCTTTATAATTGATTAACAAGGCTCGAGGCGTTGGTTGATGAACCATTGCTTGGTTCCTGATGCGGCGCGGCGCGGTGTGACAGTCGGTCTGTGACGTCATAGTGTGCCATGATGTATACTAGTCGAATCACTTCCCCTCTAAAAATAATCCTAACTAGAGTGAAGTCTATTGTACGTTGCACATCTTCCGTTAATGTTGAAGTGAACTGGGGTGAGCGGAATTTAAAACTAAATTAGTACTTACTATCATTTATGTAACAGGGTTATACACAGATTTGCCCTCGGAACTCAGTATCATAGAATGTGTTCAGATGTCAAACATAGGTTGGTTTTCAACTAGCTTTACCAACAATCTTAGATTATTGATAGGTCTCGATAGGAGATAGGAGACCTATCAATTTAGGCCAGAAATCTATTAACACACTCAGGAGGCCGCTGTGTTGAGCTATGAGTCAAGGGGTCGGGAGGGGCAAGCATATAGTAGGGAGGAATAAATGTGTTAAAAGTACTCACAGGGAGGCTTGGGTAAGTTTTCAGTTAAGGAAATTAAATCGAATGCCTTTAGATGGCTGTATTTATAATAAGATGAAAGGAAGTAAGAATATTTTTTTAAACAAGATATTGTCAAAATCGTCAAGCACAGGTAGGTATGAATTTAGTAAAGAGTCTGAGGACAGAAAGATTGATCCTTGAACGAGCCTGCCTGTGGGTGTTAAGGCTGTTCAAGCCGGTCAATCTTCCATACAAACGGCGACAGGTGATTACTCCTCTATTTATGGTTGTATTTTAGAAAATCAGGATGATTTTAATTCGTTTTGTTATTACCTACGCCTGTACGAAGCCAGTTCGCTCGATGGGGTTGGGCGCTCTCTTCGACGCGAGCGTGATTGAATTTTTTTTGTTTCAACCAACGCAAAGCTCGAAAACAAACGAGTGAGTGAGAACGCGACGAACGCGAGGCCTCTACGAAAGAGGTTTTGAATTATTCGTATTATTTATATACTTTATTTAAGCTTAAAGTTGCGCTAAAATTTGCTTAAATACTCGAATGTTTAGAGGGTCCTAACTTTCAAACCAACTTTTTTATGGAATTCTGGCTTCGTACAGGCGTAGGTAATAACAAAACGAATTAAAATCATCCTGATTTTCTAAAATACAACCATAAATAGAGGAGTAATCACCTGTCGCCGTTTGTATGGAAGATTGACCGGCTCGAACAGCCTTAATGGCGAGACGGATGCATAGATAACTAACATAATTATTTAAAGATAATTTTGTGGTGTCTTCCTCTTTGGCGTATAACACTGACGAAGCTGTGATACTCCCGGTGTGCCCTTTAGGGTACACTGCTATGGAGGTAAACAAAGTAGTCAAGAGTCTATCATGGGGGAAGTCATCAGGGCATAATGGGTTAGGTGTTGTTGAGCATCTATGCAGGATCACACGTTTATCGGATTCTGACAATGTGTTATGAGGTTTTATGAGGTTTTATGTGTTTTGTATTCGTCACACCTTTTTGCCAAAGGAGCTTATGGAAGCCGTGGTAGTGCCAGATGTTAAAATTAAAACAGGAGATAATATGGTATTGGTGAGTACGTCAATTAGTGCCTCAAATTGCTGGCGCGTTGTTTACGGTCAAAATCTGCACGGTCAATTTGCAGATGTGAGTTATTAATAATTTATTGTTTTGTCGTATACTGATCCACCAACAAATGATGTCTCTCAAGTGTGGAATCACAAACTGCTTGCATAGTAATTGAAAAAAAAACCGTTTGTACAGCGAAAAACTCTCTTCCTCCTCTCCTCCTCGTTATATCCACTTGTTTTAGTTTTAAGCTTTGTTATAAAACAATGTTTATAATTATAATATGTGAGTTACTTTCTCGTGAATAAATAGTTTTTCTATTTTTTCTTTCTTTCCTCCTCTGCTTACGTGGTGCAATCTAGGGCTCCTGCTACTCATGGAAAACTATCAATTTCATAATATCCTTCACTAACTCTCCGTAGCTCATCTCCGTAGGCATTTTATTATAACTTCTATGAGCTAAGGGTTGCCAGCTTGCGAGTTACTTTTTTGTACTATTTGACATACCTACTGTTGATTTGTGCACATTGGTCAAATCACCTATCACTTGCCTGAAAGAACTGGTACCGAAGACCCTCAGACAAATTAGCAACTGTGTGAGGCCATCAATGCTGTTATTTCTTTAAGTTTCTGAATATTATTATATTCCTATAGTTTTTGAATTTTGGGCTTGAACAAAATTGCATACTTTAGGTACTTTAGGGTATCCATGTCTTTATTTGACATTGACTTTAAAAATTCGATATTTACGTTTTATTTTTGCAAATGTATTCAAAAATACAAAACGTTTAATTAATACAAAAAGTTTGATCAAATTGGCATGAATGTCTGTGGTATTTGATCAAAAATAACTAATCGAATGGTTTGAAGAAATATGATTTTTCGTATTTTTATTTGATCACACAGTTCGATCAAACCATAGAAATATGTGCGTAGTACATATATATCGATGGATCAAACTGTTTGTTAAATGAGTATGTGTGTTGCGAGCGCTGTTGTTGCTGCGGAAGTGTTTTTATGCGAATGTCGAATCGCGATGAGAATTCATACAAATATATCCAAATGCATCCTGTTTATGGAAAATAAAAAATAAAGATTACCAGAACAGAGATAAGCGGAATGTTGCTTATTTTAAACTAATAGAAAAAACTTAACCGAATGCAGACCGTGACCTAGTGACAAAAAAGAATTTCAAATAATTATGCCAATCCATATAAACTTGTTAAATATATGCGAATATTAGTCTCTTTTTATGAGTCACTTTTTACACCATACAGTACATTTTTTTTTTGTATGCCTTCAAAGCAAACA
Organism: Charanyca ferruginea; assembly: GCA_947361185.1. Lineage (NCBI taxonomy): Eukaryota > Metazoa > Arthropoda > Insecta > Lepidoptera > Noctuidae > Charanyca > Charanyca ferruginea. The sequence continues at coordinate 20,039,180 of OX376069.1, read as the reverse complement.
CTAAACCAACAACCTATTGCTAACTGCTAACTAACTTGCGTCGACTGTAGACATTTTTAACAGGATTGTAAGATGCTGTAAATTTTCATATAAAATACGATAACGTTTTACCCCCCGTAAACTTAGTCCAATTTTCATAATTTTTGGAAATGTTGTGGATATAATGAAAAACTAGGTCTGTACGTTTTTATTTTAAAGATATATTGTTTAAGACAGAAGATTAAGGTTTATTGATTTTAAGTATGTATAATATTTACAAGAATAATAAAAAAGAAAACCTAAAATATTAAACTAAAAAAAACTAACACAATAAGGCATCATAGAATCCGTTCACATCGCCGTCATCTGGAAATGTACCCAAGATACTGGCGGCATTGCCACGTTGGATGGCAATGCTTAATCTCTGACCAAGATAAAAACCAGCTCTTGGATCACGGGAAGTGTCAACCAACCTTTTGGACATTTCCTTAAAAACAAGATGAGCACTCGGACCCCACGACCCGAGGGTTCCAACCCCAAACGGCTCAAAAATAATGTTCACACCAAGGTTACTATACTTTCGCCGTTTGAGGTCTTCTGCAGCCGCTGCCGCAGCACCAGCACGGCACGCTGACCTAGGAAGATGGGATAGCGCAGGAGTATCGACGCACGTAGCGTCCCACACTAAAGGCCTACCCAACTTCCGCACTCCGGCTGCACGATACGCCATGGTGTCCGAGGCTGTTGACAGCTTCCCCACAGCGACAGCAATGAGGAGAACAGCACGAAGCTCCTAAGCGAAGGGAAGCAGCGAGGCGAAAAGAAGTGTCGTCAAACATAGTACCTAGGTTTGACGACAGAAGTGACAGAAGCCAAAGACCCGACTCCCATTTACCCACAGCCAGTAGACGCGCTCGCTCAGCAGTAGTAACAGCAGTGGTTAGTAAATTATTCTGTACTAACCTGCAGAGCACCTCATCCGTCCGTCACACGGGTTGTCGGGTGGATCAGTGTTCGGGCAAGCAAGTTTCCAGGCGTCTATGGCCTCGGCGAAGCACGACACATCAAAATCCAACAAACCAGTGTAGGAGCTAGAATATTCCTGGTTAATTTCTCAGTGCCGTGAACCGAGGATATAAAGGCAGGCAAACTGATCCTTGTAATTTTGCGGCCGCCGAGGCCCCCCATTCGAACAGGTAGAGTAGCTTGGGCCCAAACACGGTCGTCCAGTGCTAAATTTAAAATGGAGGTTAAAGTAGGTATGACGGATAATTTGGTCCATTTTATCTAAAAGGTGAATGTGTTTCCACAAATGGGTAGCGCGAAGGAAGTAACTTAATTTAGGGCCAAAACAACAGTAACGAATTATGGTGATGGCCGAATGCATGTTAATTTCTAGCAGTCTTTCCGAAATGTCATTGAAATTTTGTATTTTTTCCTCAATAAAGATAGGAAAGGAATTCTCAAAGATTGGAGACCCAAGGAGACGAAGAGTGCTTTTTTCTATAATTTTGATATTGGGGGCTATTGCGTTAAATTTTGAAAGTGTCGATTGTCTGTCAGTAATAAAAATATAATACTAAGTATGTTGTGAAATATTACATGTAAACATAGACACAGCACTGTATTGTCTGTCATTTGCCCGGTTGTAAATTAGACATAAAGTGCGTGTACAGTCGACTACAAAAAGATGTATACATTTGAAAGTTTTAAAAATATGTATCCATTCATGATGTCGTCATTGTTTGTTACAAATACTAGTAGACTGTGTACATAACTGTGTACATACTAATGTACATAAAATTGCTACATTTGATAGGAACATAAATCTAGCATACATCAGTATGCTAGATTTTATGTACACAGCTAAAATTACATTGTAATGTGTACGCTCTGAAACAAATTAATGTGTTCATATTTGGTTACAATAATATGTATAGAGGTCTAATATTCTATTTTTAAAGTTTAGAATAGTGCGGGAATATTTGTTTTCTCTTTCATTTCGTGCATGACGTCATTAACGTGTCATTTGTTTATCGAAGTTGACTTACAAAGTTACAAATTATTTTCGCCACTTATTTACATTATTTTTCTGTCACTCGACTCATAAAAAGAAGGTGTTTTCTATTCAACCTGTTTTTTTTACCATACAGAAACTAAACTTAAGTAACATTATTTGGACATAGATAAAATTTAAACCATTGAATCATAAAACATATTTATTGAAACTTAAATCGATGTCTTGCTTTTAATAATATAACTTATCTATAATATTCTTTTACTTATAACAATAGTAGTAGTGTTATAAGTAGTATTATTATAAGTAAAACAGCACAGCACAGTATTATTAAAAGCAAGACATCGATTTAAAGATAATATATCGATTATTGTTGATATATCGATTAATGTGAAGTAGATCTACATCTACTTCACATTTTGGCAAGAAATTATAAATCTTGCGCGGAGTTCCTATTTCTGTCTGCAGGGTTTGACGTCGACCTAAATTAACCTAAGTTTTTTAAGAGGAATTAGTTCCAGAGATTACCCCCTACATACAAACAAATTTTACCTCGTTATAATATGCATATTGATTTATAAGTGTCATCATAACAGAAAAAATCTATTACACATTTTATACCATCCAAAGAGTTTTCAATGGTTTTGACAGAATTTCTGAAATTTATAATTAGAACGTATCTTGTACGTAACTAAGTGTGAATACATTAATTTGTTTCAGAGCGTACACATTACAGTGTCCATCTTGCTGTATACATTAATTAGGCACATTGAGTGGATACATATAAGCGCCATGTTTCATGTATACAATAATTTGTAACAAAGTATGTACACTTATTGTTGTTTATCTATATATGTATGTATTTACAAAAAAAAAATGTATTTGTGTATGTATATCAGCTGTCTGACACCCATAGTACAGGGTCTCCCTAGTTTGGGGTCAGATGGCCGTGTGTGAAAATGTCCCCAAATATTATTATTATTATTATTATTATTATTACTTATTTAAATGGGTACATATTTTTGTAAGTTTAGGGGGTATACATCTGTTTGTACTCGACTGTACCAGTGATAAACATAACATTAATCGATTACACATGATTTTGGTTAAGATCAGTGGTTCTCTTCTGTGCAAAGTCTTGCTGGGTACCTGACCTTTAATATCAAGATAGTAAATACTTAAGAGAAGCAGTATGCTAATATTTACTGTAGACATTTGTTAGACACAAATGTCTGAAGGGAGTTATGTCCACAGTAGTAAAGTAGTAATGTAATTTCACTGTATTTTTCAAAATAAAACCAAAGTTTTGTTACTTACATTTTAGAGTAACGGCCGATGCATGTTAAATGAAATCATTTAGACGAAGATATATTTTAATTTTTGGATCCTTTTTTTTTCAAAAGGATTCTAATTTCTGTTCTGTGGACAATTTTTGATAATTTTTTGTGCCCAACTGGCTATCAATTTTGATTATTGCCCATTTAAAGAGAACCCTTTTTTAGTTTTTTTTCTTGGTTTCTAATCGTTTAATCTTACTGTTTACGATTCTACGTCGACTGCTCAGTTGTGGGAGCGAATAAATAAAAAGCTTGGACTAGATCACAATCTGATGTATTACAAGTTAAACAAACGCAGTGTCGTTGTCGTGGTAAAAAATAAAGTAACGTTCGGCTTGGAGCGGGTGACCGCACTCGCGCCGCTGCCCGCACCGCCGTGCGCCCCGTAGCCGCCGCCGACGCTCGATTTATTCTTGTGGCCTCCGATCCTGCTGCCGCAGCCCGCGCACCCCTCAGCGACCGTGCGCCTCCAACCGGTCGTAGGCAAGCCATGCATAGACACTTATTGATATGATTATTTAAGGTCATTTCTGTAATTTTCTGTAGACACAATCTCTTCTGTAGAAGTACAAATATTAAAAACGTCGTATTTATTCTTAAAATTTCAAAGACTGATCTCTATAGAATTTTTTTTTAAAGTATTTATAACTAATTTTAAATAGCTACAACGTTTCATAACAATACGTTTTAATTATTTATATTTTTTGATGTCCACTTTTTGTGTATGACCATATTTCAAAAAGGAAATGTAGGTAATTGCCTCCTAGACTGCTCTCTCTCTATCGCACGATACGGGTCGGGGGGCAGGGGCCTATTGTATTTGTATTGTTTTGAATTTCGAGCGGTTTGAAACAGATAGCATTTTTGGAAATACCTACTATTACTACCTACTATCGGCACCTCACAATCCTCCCTCTTCGCCCGGTTCGGAACTGACACCGCTTCAAGCCTGTGTGACTGTGAAGGTGTACATCTAACTGTTTCATGCAACGTCTTTAAATATAATGATCATTAGTGGTAATGACTCATTAACTAAAGCAGCATTTAGCAGATGAAGCAAAGAAAAGAGCGAAACAGTCGCTTCGCTTTGTAATGGAGTGGCTCTTACTCACCCTCAACGTAGCAAAAACAAAGGTCGTTAGATTTACGCTTCCTAACACTTTAACTCCACCGCAGGAATTAGAACCAATTAAAGCTCACGTCTGCTGAGGTAACGCACTAAATTGCAACGGTCCATCTCTGCCCTTGGTTACTCACGTTAAATATCTAGGAGTCCTCATTGATTGCAAACTTAACTGGCAATCACATATCGAAGCCCTATGTACACGGATCTAAAAACTAATTTATATGTTTGAAGAACTTAGACACTCCGCTGATCCTGATACAGCCATGCTAGTTTATCAGAGCCTTTGCCAGTCAATTGTTTTATATTGTATTCCAGTTTCCCCCCAAACTGGGATACAATATAAAACAATTGTAACTACAAAACCTCCGTGCTTAAAGTGGAGGGAGCACAAAGGGCAATCTTGAAGGTCATGTTTTTTTAAGCACAGGGACTTCCCAAACAAGCAACTCTGAATAGAGTTAGAGAAGCCGAAGTATTGACTGTGAGACAACTTATTGTGCTCTGCGCTGTGCTACGGAAACACTTTTCGCTACACCTAGATCGTGATAGGCTGAAAAGACGCTGCGGTAAAGTAGCCTCACTCACTGGGATAGGCTTGTTGACCTTAGCAGAAAAAACTATTAACGTAACTTGAAATATTGTATTTTAAACGCACGCGTTTCGTATCCATTACCCTTTTGCATTCCTCTCTTGTCTTTACCGTTTGTGAACAAAGTAAAGAAGTTTCCCACTCCATAACCCTAATACCTATGAATTCTCGATCTTCTATTGTTTCAGTCGGGACAAAGCAGTACCACAGATTGACTAATATGCCATGGGACTTCATTATATTCGGTGGGAGAGTGACCAGCTGACCAGTCTGGGACGAGCTCTACAGGGTCATACGGAAGGCGGAGCGTGACTCCTTCTCCTCCGGGGAAACTGACCTATAACACTACTTAAATCACAAATTTTAACATATTTAGGAAAAACGAAAATGTTATCAGCAGTTATGTTACGAAAATGTTATGTTATTGTAGGAGTAGTCACAACAACAAGATGAATGACAAAGGAATCAGTGAAAGCATATGACAGTTGACAGGACTAAATGGAAGAAGAAAATATGTTGCGCCCAAGAAGCTTATAGATAAAAGTGGAGGCAACACTCTGAACACCAATACCCTGTTCACAATAAGATTAGACATTTACACAAACCTTTTTTACAGTCCGTTCAACCGATTTTGACTTATATTGCGTTGGTAGCATGACAAATGGCAACTGCAGTAAACAGTTGTTATTGTAACCACTTTTTTGCCTCTAATGTCATCCTTAAGCCTACGGAATTGAAGTCAAAATCGGTTGAAGGGACTGTAAAAAAGGTTTGTGTTTATGTCTAATCTTATTGTGAACAGGGTATAAGTGAAACCAACTGTGGGCAGACGCTCTCTTTTTCTTATGCATTTAGAAACGAGAGCGTCTGCCCATAGTTGGTTTCACTTAGGTGTTTAGAGTGTTGCCTCCACTTTTATATATAAACTTCTTGGTTGCGCCGACCCCAAGTACAGTACGGTCAACGTAACTTGGCGCGTCTGAAGTTAGCCGATTAGCTGCGCAGTAGACAATTTCGTTCCTAAAAGTTCCATTGCGCAGCCAAACAGCTAACTTCAGACGCGCCAAGTTACGTTGACCGTATTGTAACATGGGACAAGGGCAGGAAGATAGGAGACCTACCTACTTCTAACTTCAATCATACCGTTCCGAATCAGATACTCTTTCGAACAAACATTATGTTGTATACAACACAACCATCGTTTCTCATTGTATGTGAATATTTTTGTACTCTATTTTAAAGAAATAAATGTCTTAAACCATAGAATTATTATTCAGTTCTCAATATTCAGAAAATCCGGATTCGATTTTCATTTGATTCATTGATTCATTGAAAGTCGAGTAAAAATGTGCGGATATCCGGATTTTTCGGATTACGGATAGTCAGATTGCATTCCCTAATTACACCAGATTGTTATTAGTCCCCATATTTTATTTATTCGCTTTTGGAACTGAGCAGTCAACGATACCTTAAAGTATGCAAAGGTAGAGTCTACTATTGCACAGCCTAGTAAGTACCGGTACCTACTAACTGGTACCGTAATCACTACTCGCATCATTTAATATCTTGCACTCAATTACAAAATTAAACTCTGCTTCGAAAACTAAAAATTACGGTTTTCAGTAATTTCTTCCTTCAAAGCAAATAAAGAGCATTGTGATCTCGGTAGTTCTCTCAAAGAAACTGCTTGCTTTCAAATTAATCTAATATTATTCTACCTTCCTATAATTATACTTTACTTTTAATTAGCCTATTTTTGTGTCCCACTGCTGGGCAAAAGCCTCCCCTTTCTCCTTTCAAACTTCTCGATCTTGTGCGATCTCTGCCCACGTTTGCCCCGCAAATATGGTCAGATCGTCACACCACCTTCGTCTCGGTCGACCTTGACGGCGATGTTCTCCTTCAGGTGTCCAGTGAGTGACCATGTTTACCCATCTCTCCGGATGCATTCGCGCAACGTGGCCATCCCATTCCCAGTTCAGCCTGGCTGTTTGTTCTCCAACATCTGCCACTTGAGTTATGGAGCGCAGGGTGGTTTCTAACGCGATCCATTCGCTTGACACCTATTATGCTACGATTGCTCGTTGGCAAATCTTGAGTTTGTACTTCTGTTGCTCCGTAAGTGACCAGCTTTGTGCACCGTAGGTTAAGACGGGCAAGATGTACATGTCGCCGAGTTTTCTCTTCAGCGTCATTGAAAGACTTCCTTTCAAGTGTCTTTTAAGGACCCAGAAGATCTTTCAGGCATTTTGGACTCTTCTTTCGACTTCTTTGTCTTGCCGCTTTTAAAAGACACTATCTGGCCCAAGTATGTGCACTCATCGACATATGCGACACATGCCCATCTACCTCAACCCTACGTTTCGTGCTGTTAGTCATGATCTAGGTCTTGGATATGTTCATTGAAAGTCCAACCTCAAGACTTGCTGTGCTCAGATCTTGAAGTATTGCTTCCAGTTCTGAAGATGATGTGGAGAAAAGTAGGTACAATGTCGTCAGCAAAAGGAGGTGTTGTCTGCTGGTGGCCTATAACATTAATGCCTCGTGACTGCCACGAATCTGGCAACTTGTTGAAAACCTTCTGTAGTGCGCTTGTAAACAGCTTGGGTAAGAGTGGATCGCCTTGCATTCTTTTCTATTTTAAAATTTGGTCCAGAAATATGCAGCTTGATGTTTGCAGAACTATTTTTATATATGGTGTCAATGAGATCAATATAAGTATGTGGGATATTTTGGAACTCTAAAGCATTTACAGCTGAAACATGGTCTATGCTGTCGAATGCCTAGGCGTAGTCCACAAAGGCCAAATAAATGGTTTGTTGTATTCAATACTAGCTTTTGCCCGCGACTTCGTCCGCGTATATGTCGGTTATCGCGGACGCAGACGAAGTCGAAGTCGAAGTCGAATAAAAAGTAGCCTATGTCCTTTGTTAGGGTTCACACTTACCCTGTACCAAATTTCACACAAATCGGTTCAGTAGTTTAGGCGTGAAGAAAAGACAGACAGACAGACAGACAGACAGAGTTACTTTCGCATTTATAATATTAGTTAGGATTAGGATATTTCTCTATTGTGTGCTTAATGGTATGGAGATGATCAATTGTGGAGAAATAAGGGCGAAATCCAGCCTGCTCGGGAGGTTAGTGAAGGTCAAGGTCGACGTCAATTGGAGCAATACGGTTCTCTATGATTTTTATAACCCTTCATTAAATTTTTGGAGTAGGTAATCACTTTCAATCTCTGTTTTAACTGTGTTGTTTGTTCTTGTTGTTTCTTAATGGATTTGGATGAGAAGGAGGAACTGAAAAGCGGAATACAAAACAAAAAACAAAACAAAGCCACCGACTTCCGAAACTAAAGTTATGTGTGTTCTGTGCTTAATTAATTTTTAGCTTTTTAGTTTTTTATGGTATTTAAGGTAAAAGAACCTTTCTCCTTAATTTCAGAACTTCGGTAGTTATGCCGTCCGCCCCAGGGCATTTGTTGTACTTCATCTCACAAAGAGCCCTTTGGACCTCATGGTGACTGACAGAATGAACAGAGTCTGGCCAATAGTACACTAAATGGAACGTCAATTAAACACTTATTAAACACATTGAATAAAGCGTGTACCCACATTACACAAATATTACACTTTTTCCCCCTTAAGCGGACATACTAAACTAAACAGAACTAGGTTTTAATAACAACTACTTAATAATAAAGACCACGTAATAATTTATAGCTAATCACTAAGTTAAGACCTTATCTTTCTTGACGGCGCGCACGTGCGCGCGTATTGTTCGAGCCGAAGCCCCTTGCGGCGGCGGCGGCGGGGAGCGAGTTGCCGGTGCGTCCGGACACACCGGGGGCGCGCTGCCCGCCTCCGTCTCCAGCTCGCTTGATGCCTCAGATGCAACCTCAAAAGCGTCATCGTCCTGATCCTTACTTTCATTACCCTCGTTCTGAGTGCCGATGCTCGCTCGCGATAGTGTATATCTCGATTTATTTCCAACTGGAATTACTTGGTCCCGATGTCTGCGCCACTCAACACCGTGTCCCATGTCAATGCGGTACGACACTGGCCCTGTACTTTTAGCCACTCTTCCGGCTGACCATTTATTAGAAATTGAAGTGTAATCGCGTGCGAGCTGGGGCGTGCCTCCTGCCTGAGCCACCTGGCGTTGCTGCGCTGCTCGCGCCACTTGCGCGACGTCTGGTCGTAATGCGTCCAGTCGCGACTGCATCCGACGACCGGTTAGCAACACTACCGGTGGCACACCTGTAGTTGCATGCTCACAATTTCGGTAATTGAATAAAAATATATTTAATGGTCAGCCGGGACCAACAGCTTTACATGCCTTCCGAGGCATGGAGGATCTTGGCATGAAGTGGATGTAAAAGTTCCTATGTTAATCGACTTTTATGGCTGACCGCAAAACTAGGCACAGATAAATTTTACACCCACGACCAGTGTTTTTGGAAATTGAACGCGTTTTGCTTTTGGCCTTACCGATCTCGCCGCTGTGAGTTGCCCTTTTAATTGCTTTTTTCACGGTCTTCACCGCATTTTCTGCGGCTCCATTACCTTGTGGCCTGAACAGGACTCGTTTTGCTTCAATAACCTCTCTGGTCGCGCGCATTATTTTGTTTAAAGCCTCATTGCACTCATCACTCCAATTCCAACTGACATTCTTTTTTAAAAGATTATGCAACGGGTGTAACAATATACTTAACTTAGGTATAAATTTGCCATAATAATTAAGTAAACCTAAAAGACTTCTTAATTGTGTAATATCAGTGGGTGTTGGTGCATCCACAATAGCCTCCACTTTCTTGGGATCCGGGCGCAGACCCTCTTGATCAATAATGAACCCAAGGTATTTAACGCTCGCTTGTAGGAAACAACATTTGCTTAGTTACCATATTCAAGTCAAACCTATATCTCTTAATCTGACGAGAACTTGTCTCAAATTGATCAAGTGTTCTGCCTTCGTAGCCCCCGTTACAAAATATCATCCAGAAACACCACCGTGCCCGGCACGCCAAGCAATGTCTCCTTCATTAATTTTTGGAATTTTTCTGGAATGCAAGATAACCCAAACGGCGTACGGCGATAAACGATACACTGTTGTGAATCTTCAGCCAATATCGTCTGTTGATATGCATGGGTTGAATCGATTTTGGAAAATTCCCTTCCGCCACTTAGCGTAGCAAACAACTCTTCAATACGTGAAAGTGGATAAAATTCACGCTTAAGTTTACGATTAATGGTAACTTTGTAATCGCCGCATATTCGTATGTCGCCGTTCGTCTTGATAACCGCCACATTAGGTGTACCGTAGTCCGAGTGCTCCACTCGGTAAATAGTATCCTCGGCCTCAAGCCGCTCGAGCTCGCGTTCGACACGCGCACGGAGTGCTAGCGGCACGGGACGGGCCCGCACATAAGTTGGTTCATTATCTGTCAGTTGCAACTGGAGCAAATTTTTACACTTTCCTAATGTATCAGTAAACTTCGGGAAATTCGGAATTATTACTAATACATGGATCCGCAACAATCTCATTTAAATTTATTTGTTTGATATTAAGGGATTTTAACCAATCTGCCCAATAGAGGGTGCCCCCCATTTTTAATTACATAACAACACAAATTGTTTGCCGTAATCTCACCCAGGCGAACATTAACCAGTATATACCCCAAGGACTCAATCCGAGTACCCGAATAACAACGTAACATAATATTATCTGATTGAATTGTTTTGTTTGAAAACATTTGCCTATAGAAGTCTTCACTAATCGCCGAAATGCGACTTCCCGTGTCGACTTCACATTTGATTTTATAATTGTCAATGTTCACGTTAATAAAATAAGGTTTGTTACCTTTAGATGCCAGTTCCATATTAAACAGATCCTCGTCCTCCGAGTAATCCTCACTTACGTAGTTTTGCCTGCCCGACCGACCGCGCACTTCTTTACACATCACTTTCAAATGTCCGCGCTGGTTACACTCATCACAGTTGTAATGGATATAACGACACCTTTCTGGTCGATGCGGCTTCCCACACCGCCAGCACTGTTGAGTTGACGTGGATGGCCCCGGCGCCACAGCGGGAGTGTGCCCTCTAGGTGCCCCTCCGTCAGCCCTAGGGCCTGAGTATCGCCCAGGCCGGCGTGCGTCTCCGCCACTCGTATGTGTTCGCCCGGCGCCGGTCCTGTGCAGTCCTTCGCCCGCGTCGCCGCCCGCGCCTGAGGTCGTGGCTGCGGCGGTCGCCGCGCTCACCTCCGCATGCCTCTCTGCGGCCTCCAACGCCAGAGCCAGCTCCACCGCCTCCTTGTATTTGATATTCCTCTCCGCAAATATTAGCCATCACATCGCGCTGTTGGCTAATCCCGATACAAACTGGTCACGTATATTTTCTTCCAGCATCGTGCCAAAGTTACACGTGGTTGCTAGATGTTTCAAATCCTGAAGGTAGTCCGTCATGGATTCCCCAATACGCTGTCTACGCAAACGAAACATGTGACGCTCGGCGTTTCCGATCTCTGTGGTTCTAGATGATCGGTCACCAACCGTACCAATTCCTCAAATGTCTTCGTCTCGGGATCCGCCGGAGCACACAGGTCGCACATTAACGAATATGTCGTTTCACCCACAACCGTAATTAGCAGCGGTACACACAAGTCATCCTTAATCTCATTAAGCACTATGTATTTAGAGTTAATGTCGAATGGTTCTAGTCGTCCGATCGGCTTTATTAATAACAATGTACTCGACACGTTGCACAATTAGGATTCGATATTTTTCTCGTCGCCAATGGAACGTCAATTAAACACCGGGATGAATAGCTGACTGATTTATTGAATAAAGCGTGTACCCACATTACACAAATATAAAACTTTGTACAAGTACCTTACACTAAGTTTCTAAATTATTTGTGTTGATCTTGATATAGGTTTTTATAAAATTTAGTAGAAATATCGATTATTTTGTTTGGGCTGCTATGTTTTATCCCATTCTCGTCTTTTAAGTTAGTACTTAATACAATTATAAGATTTATCCGTCGTAATTCCTTGTTTCTCAGATCTTAAAGAGGTGTTACATAAGAAAGCTGATTTTATCATATTGGTATTAAAATCTCTGATGTCTTTTCTTATGCTTAATTAAATTATCTATTTTGTCAAATTCTATTCGCTTGTGCTTCATCGATTCCCTTTATTCTATTAATGATATTGTTTTTTTCCTTTTAGATTTGATTTTATTTGTTGCTGTTGTAATAGTTTTTATTATATTAATGCATTGGCTTTGAGGGTTTTGATCTAAATCAGTCAGTAGTAAATCAAATGCATTTTTTAACTCTAAATTAAATTGCTCCATATTTCGAGATCTATAATAAGTTTCCTAATTCGGTTTTTAAATATTGTTTTACGATGTAATTTTACATTTAGAACAACCTTTGCACGTACTGATCTATGATCTGAACTAAATTTAAGCTTGTTAAAAATACTGCCCTCTTTTACAATATTATTATAATTGCAAGAAGGCATAAAATCTATTTCATTTTTTATTCTTCCATCTGGTAAAACCCAAGTCCACCGACGCTGCATTTTTTTAGGACAAAAATTGTTCGTTATTTTCATCCCTTGTCCAGATCATTTCTTGCTCCCGAAACGTGTGGTCCGAGAACTTTTTTTTTAGATTATCTAGTTCTTGTCTTGCCCCGATCTTGGCATTGAAGTCACCCATGTTCCATGTGCTATGGTTCTCTTCACATGCATTGTTAAGTGTGTCGTAAAATACTTCTACCTCGTCGTTGGACAATGGTTAAGCTATGGTGGTCGATTATACTTGTTTCAGAACTGCTATCCTCTCTGAATATCCAATAAATTCAATGAACCCGATTCCGTAAAGGCCTTTGGTGGTTCCAAAATATGCTTTGTTAATATATCTTTTTTTTTTATTGTTCATAGTGTCAACTGCTTGCACCTAATATCAGAAATAATTTATTTAAGTATTGTATTTAAGCTCCAATCTCTATAATCTAATCGGAGTGTCTGAGGTTGTGCACTATTCTTTCGTTACAATATGATGTTTAAAAATATTACATTTTTACAAGAATTTACATTTAAAACAATGTAAGTAAGTAGGTACTGTTTTAATAAAATATATTATCGTAAATAATTGTACGTTTTATTTCGAAATTACATCACAATACTCATAGCAAAACATACTTCAATAAAATCTAGAGCAGTTCATCTCATTCATGGTCAAAATACGTATATAAATAAGTTGACCGCACAAAAATACACCAAACACCAGACAGGTTAACCCAAAGCCTATGACGCAGAGGTCTATGTACAGGCGGTAATTTTTCTTACCGTAGTCGTGAGGATATCTCAGGCACACATCCATTAAAGCTGGGAAAGCCAGTGCCAACATGGTGGTGCATAGATTTCCCACAAATGCTACGATCGATCCTTGAAACGGTATGCAGTAGGAAATAAAAACTGAAATGTAGTAAATGGACACATATATTACAACTGTGCATTACAATAACAAGTCTGAACACGGCTTGTATACGTCGTCCGATTGCAGGGTCTGTGACAAAATCATAATTTATTTTACAGAGATTTATATTAGGTCCTTACATATGAAATTGCCGATACTTATTACTGGCAACTTTGAAATCAAATATTTTGTGTTTGATTAGGAATTCCAAATTCAAAATTATTTCAAAATAAAGACTAAAGAATATTGTTTTAAAATTCGTGTTTCATTTGTTTTCATGTCATTTGTTTGGTCTTGAAAATTGCTATAGCAACAACAATAGAGAAATTAAAAATTCGCGGTATTTACGAATATGAGTTCCACCGTGGCGCCAGTGCAGCAGAAACGGCTCGAAGGATTAACGACGAGTACGGGCCAGGCACCGCTAACGAACGAACGGTGTGTTTTTGGTTTCAACGTTTCCGTTCTGGAAATTTTGATTTACAAAATTAGCCTCGTGGACGACCGGATACTCAAGTGAATAATGAAGAATTAAAGGCGATAGTGGTAGCGGATCCATCTCAAACCACTTCTGAATTAGCAGCAGCCTTTGGAGTAAGTGGCAAAACAATCATTATCCATTTGCGTCAAATTGGAAAAGTTAAAAAGCTCGAAAAGTGGGTACCGTACGAATTGACTGAAGCACACCAACAAACACGCGTCGGTTGCTGCGCTTCTTTGCTCAATCGTCACAATAATGAGGGAATTTTAAATCGTATTGTCACTTGTGATGAGAAGTGGATCGTGTACGATAATCGCAAGCGATCATCACAATGGCTTAACCCTGAAGAACCGGCAAAACCTTGCCCCAAGCGAAAACTGACCAAAAAGAAGATTCTAGTTAGTGTTTGGTGGACCTGTGCTGGTGTCATCCACAACAGCTTCTTGAGATCAGGCCAGACGATTACTGCAGACATGTTTTGTCAACAGTTGCAAAAAATGATGGAAAAGCTCACCATTAAACAACCGAGACTGGTCAATTGCTCTAGCCCACTGCTCCTTCAGGATAACGCTCGACCACATACTGCACATCAGACGGTCGACAAGTTAGAGGAGCTGCGACTGGAAACTCAGCGTCACCCACCATACTCTCCAGATCTTGCCCCAACCGATTACCACTTATTCCGAAATTTGGACAACTTTTTACAACGAAAAAAATTCAATTCTGATGAGGCAGTTAAAACAGCCTTCAAGCAGTTCATCGATTCTCGCTCCCAGGATTGTTTTACCAAAGGGATCAATGAGCTCCCGATATAATGGCGGAAGTGTATCGATAACAATGGTGTATGCTTCGATTGACTAAATATATAATTTCTTTTAAAAAAAGTTATTTTTAATTTTTTGATACCAAGCGGCAATTTCGTATGTAAAGACCTAATATCATCATTTCGCATGATTAAAATACGAGTAAGACATTAGATAGGTAATTCAATCTACTTAGCTGTAGAATAGATATAGGAAGTGTTTGATGTACTAACAAGATGTGAGGACGAACAGGGGCCTGGTAATAGCTTTAATTAAATCCTGCGTTTTTACGGATGGAGCCTCATCTGGATCGTAGCGGTATTTTATGACTTCACAAACTGTCGTTATAGCTGGGTAGCAATGGATCGGGTAAGCAAATCCCACAGATATTGAATATAAGGAGATAGCAGCCAAGGCGAGGCTAAAAAAAAGCAATTGTCTAAATTAGAGGTGGTCGTTAAATCAATAAACTGTTTTTAACGACTTTTCATTCGTCAACCTTAACTGATAGACATCAATGAAAATATTAGCTAATATTTAAAGAATATATTTATAAAATAAATTATATGATTAATATTATTTATTGTTCTTAACGTCAACGCATTATTTTATTATTTTATAAAGTTTTAACGAAGGGAATGTCATTCGATTTTATTTTTAATTCTTATCATAATAATAATCCTCGAATTTTTTTTTAATAACGAAATTGTCAATGACTGAAATCGTTGACATAAATTGACGCGCCGCTACACATTAATACTCAAACGCCGCCATATTCTTGACAATATTTCATGTTCTTCTCCTGCTGATATCTGGAAATTCCTTGGAACTCTTGGTGTCGGTAGGGCACGACTTGTGGATTTCCCTAAGACAATTGGCCTGGATGATATCCACCGTCACTTCACAACCACTTTCCATTTGAATCCCCATATTATGTCTCAGACGGTTAATTTCATTTCTGGCCTACCAGCTTGAACCATTGAACCATTTCGTTTTTGTCCAGCCACCTTGGATGGATGACATAAAAAAGATCATCATATCGATCAAATCGAAGGCGGTGGGCTGTGACAATATCAGTCGTCATACGGTCAACTTGCTCCTCGACTTTCTTCTTCCGCCTATTACTTACATTATCAACTTTTCCCTAGATTCCGGACAATTCCCTTTCCAGTGGCGTATGGCTTTTGTCCGTCCACTTCCTAAAGTTTCTAATCCCTCACTTCCTAACCATTTTCGACCAATTTCCATTCTCCCTTTCCGGTCTATTGTGCCGAGGCCTGTGTGCACAAGCAGTTTTCGGGTTTCATTCATCGGAACAGTCTTGTAAGCTCATTCCAGTCTGGCTTCAAGCCTGGACACAGCACAACCTCCGCTCTCTTTATAGTGACTGGTGATATTAGAGAAGCAATGGGTGAGTTACTGTGTTGGTTTTAATTGATTTCTCCAATGCATTGAATGCCGTCAGTCATTATATTCTTATATCCATCCTCTCACATCTTATGGTTTTGGGTTCTTTTGTTATCTTCGGGGGCGTCAGCAGTCGGTCCGCGTTGACGAGAGCTCATCGGGTTGGTGTGATCTCGATGCTGGCGTTCCACAAGGTGGAACGCAAACGCTTTTTCCTTTGTTATTTTCCATTTTCATTAATTTTATTACTCACTGTCTTCGGTGTTCGTATCATCTTTATGCCGATGATCTTCAATAATATACAGCTACGCGGGAGAAATGTTTATCGGACGCTATAGATGATGTAAACCGAGGCTTAAATGCTATAAAAGACTGGTCTGATAGATTTGGGGTGGCATTATAATCTCACGTATGATGGGTAGAGTGGCGGTTAATTCTCTTCCTCCGATTATCTTCAATGAAACCGTCATTCCCATTAGCCCCAGCGTAATTAAAGATTTCGATTTGCATCTCGACTCGACACTTGGTTGGCAAAACCAGGTTTTAGTGTCAGTCAGAAAGCCAACGGTAGGTACCTTGCGATCCTTACATCGTCTGAGAAACTTCTTGCCTGCTAAGACGAAGACTATGCTTGTGCACACTTTAATTTTCCCTTTAATCGACTATGTTATTTATATTTAATTATTCATAATAATCATGTAACCATTTCCTAGATTAGGAATACGGCCCGATCGCCATACAGCTAATCTCTGTTCCTTATTTTTAGTTCTCCTATCTTTTTCACTCCCTGAAAGAAAAAAGGCAATCTGTTAATTTTAGAACTGTTCTATGATTTACTTACTTTGCCGAGAACAACAGTTATTTTGAAGCTCAGCCCACCACAGCAAAAGGAATATCATGCAGCAGTTCTCTCTTAACTATGACCACACTTTTAGATAAAATCCAGTAGAAGAAGAAATATTCAAAAGCTGCAATATATATTTTTTTTGTAAATATTCAATGAAACCAACAGAAAAAGACAAACAAAAAGCTCACAGTGAATAAATAGTAATAGTAAAAATAGTAAAATAGTTTATTGACAGTATAAAATAACAAACCTTACAACAAATCCCAACAATCCTGTGATTTGTGTCTAATTGTACAAAAAAAGAATATAGTTAAGTATGTCGTTATAAATACCTGTGGACGGTATGCGGTTGTTTGAGCTTAATTCACACTGACCTCCGTACTAGTGAAAACTGTATCACGGCAGGTCAGTCTTCCTCGTTCACAAACACTCACACACATTCACACAATTATAAATAATTTGCATTAAACTACTAAATAAAACACTGATTTAAGACTACAAGAATACAGATACTTAGTGGGTATTTTTTGAACTTTTGATGATTTGATGACAATTCATGCGAGGGTAATTATAAAATAATAAAAGTATATGCAAAAATTTCAGATAAAAATAAAAAAAGTTTGGATCTTATAAGTTATGTTTAAACTTGCAACAAACAAAAAATAATAATTAGAAATATAAGTTGTGTCATTAAAGACTCGTAACAATAAAAACAACAAGAAGTAAATTATCTACATAAAGAAAAGAAAAATTGGTCTATTTGTGTAGAAAAAATGTAGGTTAGTGAGTACGTGTGAGATGTGTTTGTATGGATTAAGTATGTGTATGTATATTTGTAAATCTATTTATGAAATGGATATTAATAGCTTTTCTGTGTTATTATAGTTCATTTCGATAAGATATTTATTAAGAATTTTCTTGCAACCAGAGAGAGTCGAATCGCGCAAATTGATAGACTTTGATAGCTGGTTATATAAATGTGGCCCCAGATGGTCAAAAAATTTATCTGAAAAGACAGTCTTACGTTTAGGTATGGAGTACACCAGATCTTTTCTACGCCTTGTCGTGAAATTAGGTATCGGTAACTTGGAGTGCTGAAGTAAAATAGCATTGTTTATAAAGATTTGCCTTACTGTGAGCAAGGATAAATTTTTATATAACAGATGCGTTGGATATCTAAATTTCCTGAAGCTCATTACTTTTAAAATTGATCGCTGAGCTCTTTCTAGATTTAGCATAGTGGTTTTTGATGCCCCTCCCCAAACCGTGATACAATATGCAAATACTGATTGGCATAAAGAAAAATAAATAATTCTAAGTAGTTCGAGATCACAAATATTACGAAGATTTTTAAATACATGGATCATTTTCCTAACTCGAGTTATTACGGTACCGATATGTTCCCCCCAGTTAAGATTTTGGTCTAATGTCAATCCCAAATATTTAATAGAGGATTCTTTTGCGAGACTATAACAGGAACATGCTACAGCACTTTTGCAAGTATGTAACTTTATTTGCAAGTTATTTGGTGGTTGCATGTTATTCCTAATGCTGAAGGCTAAATATTTAGTTTTCTGTGCATTCAGTGTAAGAAGGTTGTGATCGAGCCAAGACATCACCAAAGCAAGTCCTTGGTTAGCCCAGCTGAACACTTCCGTCCACGTGCGCCCATGAAACAAAAGTACCGTGTCGTCAGCAAAGGAGATTATTTTTCCTTGTTTCAGATTGAGACTACACAAGTCGTTAATATACACAAGGAATAATGTAGGGCCCAAAATGCTGCCCTGTGGCACGCCGAATTGGACATTTTCCTGTTGACTGGTGTAGCTATCAATTTTGACACATTGAGTTCTGTTCGCCATGTAATCTTTTATAAGGTCCAATGCAATACCGCGGATACCAAGGTGTTCAAGCTTATTGAGGAGTATGTGAACAGAAACTGTGTCGAACGCCTTTGCCAAGTCCAGGAAAATACCTACGGTTTTATCTCCTCTATCCAACCCATCGACGGTAAAAGATATAAGCTTGTGTATGGCTTGAGCAGTTGATTTTTTCTCTCTAAACCCAAACTGGTTTTCTGAGAGAAGCTGATTGGATTCAAAGAATTTTTTAAGTCTAATGTTTATAATCCGTTCAATCACTTTAGAGAGAGATGGCAGTAATGAGATTGGTCTATAATTCGAGACACAGTCTCTGTCCCCAGATTTGTAAATGGGAAGAATGACTGCTTGTTTCAGAGCATTGGGAAAGACGCCTTTGGCGAAACTCAAATTACAGATGCTAGCAATAGGTATGGCGAGAGTGTCGACAGCCAGTTTGAGTAAAACGGAGGGAATTTCATCCCACCCACTGGAATGAGAAGATTTTAAATTCAATATGGTACTTTTAACTTCTCTCTCATCCGTAGGTAACAGGACGAATGATTTCAGTGAAGAACAATTTGAATTTGATATTCTAGCTAGCTCAATTTCATTCTTTTGTGTTCTTATTTGAATACTTTGAGCCAGTTGGCTACCCACGTTTGCAAAATAGTGATTTATGTAGTTTATGGACTCTTGAGGGTTTCTTTTAGTTAAAAGAAGGTCGTCATATTTATTAGGGTTAGTATTGTAGTGACATATATCTTTGATAATGGACCATTGTTTATTTAAATTATTTTTGTGGAGATTTATTTGCGATCTAAAGTATTTATTTTTTAAGTTCTTTAACAGATGGTTACATGTATTACGATATCTTTTGTAAGTTATTTGAAGTGTTACATTATCTGGATCCTTTCGAAGCTATTGATGTAAACGATCTCTATTTCTCATGCAACGACGTAACCCGGGTGTTATCCACGGTTTAATAGTACGTTTTCTATTAGAAACTTTGTAGGTATATGTATATTTTTGAATGCATTCACTTATTACAGATAGGAACTTATTTGTTATTTCATTCGGGTCGTCACATGCTAGTATTTCAGTCCAATTTATAAGTTTTAAATTGTTAACAATCGCTGAGTAGTCTACTTTTTTAAAGGTTCCTCGATTTTTTTCGGTTGCTGCCGATTTTTTGATAGTGACAACAACACACTGCAGTGGTCCGTGACTGTCGAATTACAAACTACAGTATTTGTAGTACAGTTGGTCTTAACAAAACAGTGGTCAAGGCAGTTTTTTTCACGTGTTGGTAACAAATGTGATGCGAGGAATCCGTGTGAGGCTAACAAGTTCATATAATTGGAAACCTTAGGGTCAGTGTTATTTATAATATTAATATTTATATCGCCTATGAGAATTACATTTTTATAGTGTTTAAATTTCTGTATTGTATTATCTAAAGCGGTTAAAAAATTATCGATATTTTTGAAGGCGGGAGGCCTGTATAATGATATAATAGCTAGTTTATTTTTTATAGTGGTAACTAAGCAATTTACTTCATCACTAACTATAGTTGTTTCCACCACTGTAACTTTTAAACTATCCTTGCAGAAAATAATTACACCATCGTTTTGATTCAAAAGGTTACATGTTTCAAACACCTGATATGAAGGAATATTGGGCAATTTTACGGTCTTAGATAGCCAGCATTCTGTTAAAATTATGAAGTCAAAAGATATGTTAAGCCTAGCAAGAAGGACTAAAAAGTTGTCAAAGTTATGATTCAGACTTCTGATATTTTGCGTTAATACTTTATAGGTGTTTTTTTTATCTAATAGAACTTTGCACTGTTCCGGGAAGTCTATGGTTCGAGCCTCACCCGCATTGATGTTTTCATCAATGTCTGAGGAAATATTGACTACATCAACCATAATTCTTATGAGCGTATGGTGAGATATTTTTTTGGGCGAAGCTACAGCACCAACAGACAATAACAGTGCAAGAAAATGAACGAATATGAAAGACTATTAAAAGTGTGTGTGTAAGTGTAGTGTATGTTTTATGTGAAGTGTTGTGTAATACAATTCTGTGTAAAAAAACAGATGATAATATTAGACCGTTCAAGCTCTTCAAGAAAATTGAGAAGCTAACTATTTTAAAGAGCACAGAGCCAGTAAAAACTATGACTATTAAAAAAACATCATTTACGTGCAGTGATAATATAGTGAACATAAGCGCTAGTCATTGATCTGTGTTTGGGTGAACTTGCGGCTTCAGTATATCGGTGGTAATGCCTTCAATTTGACTTGACGATTTTACAAGAATTGATGGTAGACCGTCACCCTTCTTTAAAAAAACACGGCCATTAGCTACCCAACAGTATTTGAAGCCATGGTTCCTCTGTACTTCTCTAGCTAAGTAGTGTAATTTACGAGCGAAGGGAGTTAAACATTCTGAGATAAAAACCGGTTGTTTCTCACCTGGAACTTGTAGAATTTTGGAGTTAAGTTTGTCATCTTTATTATTTCTATTAAATGTTTTCAGGGCTTTCATAACATTGACACGAGTTTGAACCGTCTGGTATTCGACAATAATCAGATTTTTCAGTCTTGACTTCTGCCTGTAAGCTTGTCGGACATTTTGAGGTGGTAAAGATACATCGAGGGTCTTGTGTATCTGTGACACGATATCATTAACATTTTCATTTTCACTGAAGGGCACGTTCTTTACTTCAATCGTAGTACTACGCTGATGTCTTTCGAGAGATTCAATTTTGTCCTCAAGGTGCTCAATCTTGGTCTGCGCTTCTTTGTTTTCTAGGATCACGTGATCATATTTTTGTTTTAACTCTTTATAAATTACTGCTGAATCTTCAAATGATTTCTGTAAGAGCGAGTTCGAGTTGATAATATCTGTGTTCTGTTTCCTGATGTCCTTAATGATTTCTTGTAGGTCATGAAATTTGAGTTCATGATCTTCTTTCATACTCGAGAGCATTTCCTGAATATTAGATATTTCTTCAGAATCCGGATGTATTTTTCTTTTCCTTGATGTGATAAACTCGGTGTCTTCTTTATTACAGGTAGATAGTTCCGGTTGTGATGAGTGGACAGTTTTTGACGGCGAGCGATACATGTTTATTTATCCGAAAATCCTGCGTATACTATGCACTAAATTCCTTATTTGGATCAGTTACTCGGTGCGTGATCAATGTTCATTAGCTAAGATGACAGTTAATTTTCGTCTTTATTGATTTGAATTAAGGTTGATATTTCCGTTAAACTTTATTTTATTTGAGATACTATAAGCAACGCTAATCCAACACACGTCTGTTCACTACGGAAGCGAACGAGGAAGATGAGAAATGTAATAGAATATCAAATCGGTGTAATATTAAAAAAAAACCAAGCAGTAATGAAGCCCTCAATAATCAATAAATAATATTAATATATTTATTATTTATAAACAGACAGTCAATGCTCAGCCTAATGATTTCCTATTTTGTTACCCTCTTTTCCATTTATACGTTACCACACAAAAGTAACAAAAAAAGAAGTAACAAATCAAGTACAACATTTTATTTAAATTGTAAACAAATGCAACTCAAAGTATTACTCGTATACCGATTTGCTTAACAAAATCAAGATTGAGAGCTGTAATGGTAGTAAAAGTGAAATAACAATAAAATCTGTACTAACCTGTGTTTTCTGGGTAACAAAGCTGGGATTTTTTTCGGACCGCTAATTAGACCAACGACTTTCTTGGTTCGCGGGCACAGAAAAAAACTGTTAAAATTTAAACAAGTTGGATACCAAGGTTGCTAGTGTTGCCATTATTCTAACTTATGTTTGTACCAATCGATTTTGTCTGATATTTTTCCAAAATTATGGTAACAAAATCTGGAATTTCTAAAAGGAACTTTTTACGGGACAAGTTTAAATCATTAATTAAAAATATATTTATCAATTAATGCCAAAAATGGTGTTTTAAAGTGAATTGTGACTTATTGTTATAAATAAGTAATATTTGTTATTTTTGCAATGAACATGCCTTCTCAAAGAAAGATCGATGGTTTGGTAAGATATTGAGATTGGGACACGTCACTTTTCATACAACTAGGTGAAATGGATTTTTGATAAATATTTTTAATTAAAAAATCTTAATGTTTTAATGTCTTTTTTGTGGTTTTTTATTATAAATAATAGTTTTACTGCTTAAACCAAATGTAAAAAAGGAGTAATGATCTATTATTTAGACAGAAAAAAATATTTAAAAAATGGGACAGAGGCTATAGTCGATTGTGCAATTATTTTGAGAAATGCTCATAAATTATGTTCAGTTCAGAGTGAGTATTGAATGTGACCGACTGTTCGATGCCGTGAACGAATGTATGGGACGTAATTACTAATTACAAATGGCGTTTCTTTTACGACTGAACGTTCTACCAGAACAGAAATAAAAATACCAATATTTTATAAAGGGTAAAAAACCCAAATACCGATCTTATGAGTCGAGTAAGGAAGGGAACTAGAGTCAAACTCAAATCCCAAGGGATTGAAGCTCTGTAAGTACTTACTAAATTATACATTCCAATGTTTGGTAAAAATCCCACGTGGACAACAAACTAATGTTCCTTTTTCTTTGTCCCGACAGAGTTCCAATGTTCAATATAAGAACATCTTAATAATAATAAAATCAAATAAAATGGTCTCCTCGGCCTAAAATTACGACATAGGCTCACTTTAGCTCAACGTCAGGATATTCTGCACATGTCCATGCCTCGGTAAGCGATGTCTTAAGCCAGACGCAGTCTGCTAACCACACAGGCGCGATCCTGACTGCGTACCACGCTTCTGGATTCAAGGGTAAGGGTCACAATTCTAGTGTAAGTGACCACATGTCAATCATGTACCTCGTGTAAGACATTTTCTGTAAACTCACAAGTGTTTATGTAATGCTATAGGAAGCAATGTGTGTGCATCACGGATATGTGACAATTAAAGGTAATTGAGGAGACTGCATTGAGAAAGTTTTATTTCGCAATATCCTTCAAGTTAACCCCTGAACATAAAATTCATGCTCTATTACTCAGTTTAGTCGGTGAGTAGACTTAACCATAAGTTGAGGCTACAACTTCAAGGTTCAAATCTTTCTACTTTAGCACATCGCATTATATATTATGCCTGTTTTCGACTCGTCATAATCAACCCAATCCTGGAACCAAGGGCGTCGCCAGGACTCGCCAGCTGATGGCCTAGGGGGGGGCAAATTGATATTTGGTGGATAGGAAAAGTATGAATTTTAAATACAGTCAAAGGCACATGAACCTTTTGGAATCTCTAGGGGGGGGCAGCTGCCCCTACCGCCCCCCCTTGGCGACGCCCTTGCCTGGAACATTAGCTTGGCCGTCCCGTGAGCTTCACTCACATGCCTGTTGCACCCCATTACCTACACACTTACCTCTATGTTGCCTATTTCCCTGATATGTAGCCTGATTTGACCTTGAATATATTTTTAGCACACCTCGGATCGATGGGGACTTTTGACAATTTATTTGTAATGGTGTTCCCCACATCCATACCAATTTTGAGCTTTATGCGAATTAATGTAACCTTGAATGTCTAATTTGACCGGGCTATCTGTGTAACAGTCTTATTGTAACTTATATCTGTCTGACAGTCTTTACGTAACTCAAATCTGTGTGACTGAAACTCGATGTGCCATATTTACCTACTGTAAACCGTACTTACGCGTCATCGAACGGCAACGATCTAAGTACATTTTCGTCCAAAGTCCCAAAAGCAAAATATCCTGTTATTCCGAATATTGTGGCTATAATAGTTGGGCACATCATACCAACTTTCAGAACACCATATCTACCCCTCATATATTTCCGGTTCTCTAAACTTTTTTCTATAGACAAAACCTGAAATGCAGAAATTACAAAACTATAATTATTTATGATTTATGTAAACAAACCACCAGATTTAGGAAAAACTAGCGGCAAAAATTCACTTTATATTGCCAAAAATAGTAAACGATCATTAAAATTAAAACCCCAGTTTAATGTCAAATTATAACTTAAGATTTTACATCTTGATATTCTATAACCACTCTGCTCGATCAGATTTTGACATGACACATCAGTCGACTCGACAGGATTTTGCGAATTATGTCACGAAATTCAGAAAATACCAACTTTCAGTATTCGAAAATGAAAACTTTATTACTGCAGTTATTCTAAGGCTTAGATTAGTAACCTTTTGTTTTTATAATTTGAGCTCTATGGGATAAATTAGAGGCAAAAATCTTCAACTAGGTTTTGCCTGCTAGAATTATAATATAATATAGTTATCCCGAAAATTGTGTTTATCTGGTATAATCCAAACCCTAGTTATGAGCGTCCAAAAAAGCAACGAAGCCTTTGCCCTTGCGCTTCGATTGGCTCGTCTTGGCGGAGGCACTTCTAGATTCTGCGCTATCTGTTAGGATTGCATGACAAAAAAAATTGCCCAAAAAATCAGAAAATTATAATCTTATCAAAATGATTTTTAAAGTTTCAATAATACCATATTTCACCCAAGAATGGGTTTAATTGATAGGTAAGCTAACATTTTTGTGCTTTACCATTGAAACCAGATAATTTTTTGTGGGCACTTACAACTTGTGAACCCCCATTGTTTTTTCGCACCACCGTAGACCCCCATCGAGTCTCCCTGGGGGTCCATCTGGGAATCACTGGTGTAGATGAACATCTAAATTATACTTATCTAAAGAACATGATTGAAATTAAAATATTCACCCAAGTACCTACGTGTACTTCCTTTTATTGGATACTACCGACACACCCCGATTTTGACAGGGTGCAATTAACTTCTTTTTATATTGTTACAATAAAAAAAAAAAGCTTTTTCTTTAACTTTTTTTTTTTAATAGGAATTTTGGATCGGGTTTGGATGGTCAGAAAAAGAACTTACAACAATAATTACGAACACAATAAAACAAAAACTACCAAATCGGTTGAGCCGTTCTCAAATGATGATTTTTCTTACATGTAATTATTCATTTATATAGAAGAAGAAAGATATTAAATAGATATACGTATAACAACTACAATGTCACTTTATATAATACATTACTACCACGAAGTAAGTATAAAGAGGAGATGCCCATAGCACCGGTGCAGCGTGACACGCACTGGTGCAATGACGTCATCAAAGTAGGCGTGGCTTCGGTGATTAGATCTATAGCCGTCTTGTAATTACATATTAATAATTATGTTATGTTATGTTATTATTAATTCGGTACTCTATTTATAAAAATTAAAACGTGAAATGAATGCATAATTGCTAAACCTACTCCAATAAACGTTCTGATGCCTCATAGGGCCTATTATCGCACCGATAGGCATTTTTTTGCGTAATTCATCAGCAAAGTTCTAGAAAAAACCGTCATTGTCATAGATATTACTACTCGAAAGAAGAGGGCGCCACCTTTTCGGTAAAAAAACTATGTGAAAATATAATTATTAATAGGTTTAAAACTATTATGTATGTTTGCAAATACATTGTGACCAAACATAGCGCGGCAGCTACGCGCGGCATTCGCAGGATACAAATTTGCCGCGCGACTATTTTAGACGTATCCAGAAATGTTTGCGCAGCATAACTGCGCGGCATATCCGAGACACGCCGCGAGCGCTATTTATTCCATTCCAGACCACAATGAAAGCGGCCGGTGTCCCACAATGCACTATAGGAGCCATATATTATATTAACCCTAGATAGCTAACTTATCGCTACCTTACATTTTGTGCAATTTTTTTTAGTCATGCGCTTTTTCTTGTGGTTGCACATTCGACACGTCTAACTTTTCCCAGTTTTCTCCTCTTCAAGAAGTTGATGACTTTTCTACATCAAGAGAAGCTTGGCGTGATGGCTGCTGGTCTTGACTGGTGATTTGATAATCTCCTCGAAAATTTCATTTGTAATGAACATATCAAAGCAAGATAGTTCATCTGTTAATCGTCTACATGAATGGCCAGGTCCCCTTGAAGTACGCACGATGTTTCTCGCCAAGGTTCTAGTTGAAAGGTTCACTTTACTCGTAGAACAAATGTACCGATTTTTACATCGCTTGTGTTTCCTTGAGGCAGTTGTTTGATACTGTTTTGTGAGATTTATGTCAAGTAACTCAGATGCTGCCCGCATCTGAGTTACTTGACATAACTCATTCCATGGTTAATGGTACGTCATGTGCTGGACTTAAATGTCTTTCATCGGCATCCAATGATTCATAATTGTCATCACTTTAGACGTCATCTTCCACCACAAAATCTTTGGTCGCACTGGCAGAACTATCATCAACAACATCGTCACTAAGCTCTTGGTTTAGCAGGTTTAATATGCTATCTTCATTCAGTAAAGACATGGTTACAATCTAAAAAGAAACACGACTCACGCGAAAAATATAAATGCAGTCAAATTAAAAACTAACGGTAAAGCTAACCATCCGTCGAAACGACGGGCAAAGGTTACGTACCTCAAAAACTGTGATACTTACCTGATTGATGCATGCGCCACTGCAACGACCTCACCGGCGACTAAGTTGGCTAAAAGAGCCAAGTCGTTCAGACAAGTGTTTAAAAAGTGACAGCGTTATTTCTTGGCGCTATGTACCCGTCGATTCGACGGAGGTTAGCTATCTAGGGTTAAAATACGTCCACACACAATCACCGACGAACGAACGGTAACACCGTTCGCGCGCGGCAGCTAGTTCGCGACGTCCGCGCGCGCCTGTCGTCCAATCATAGCGCGGCAAGAAGCGCGCGGCGTGCCGCGCACGTTTGCCGCGCCATGTTTGGACACACCTTTAGATTATTTTGATCCTTTTTTGTCGACTATAAGTATCGTATTGTTGTTTTAAATCAAAATTTTTCATTTCTAGTTCCGTATGCCGTCTAGTGTGAGGTAGCGAAACAAAAAAACCAGGGTTGTAACTTTATAATTTAATAATCCCAAATTTTTTTTAAGGTCCCTTATTTAAATAAAATGGAGGCCAAAAAGTTCCTGAATTTCCCGCACAATCTCGTTTTAGGAAAAATACGTTTTGCTTTACATAATTCATTTTATTTCACAAACTAATTGATTCACAACTGAATAGCGCGCTCGCTTGTTGCACGCTCATATAACATGAAAGCATGGTGCATATCTAGCTTTTAATATTAAATCAAAATTAAACGCCGAAGCGCCGCCGATACTTACCTATAATATACTTCGCCATGTTACATTGTTAATTATCAAGTTATATTTTTTTCGGGACAAAACTATATTTAATTCTAAATCCCCGAATAAAAATAAAAATCGTCGCAATCCATAATTACTTTGTCTAGTGTGTGTTATGTTATTTTTCCCCTAAAAATGCGAAAATCTCTAAAATTGCAACATTGCTGAATTGACAAGCAAAATAATGGCAGGGCCGTACTTAGAATTCAAAATTTAATAACGGCGGCGACGATTATTTATGTGGCACATATACACGTATATGTGGTCGCAGTGATACCACAGCCGCACAAAGCAAATAAAAAAAAAATACACGTATATAAATAGTTTGCTTACTTAAAAAATATATAAATATTAGAATTAAAAACTTGTATTACAATTAAAAACTTGTTGTAGGTATTTGATTCTTTCTTCTTTGCATAAGTTCATTTTAATATTTGTATGTACTTATTTATGTACCCAGTATGTCGTGGCAACAATTAACTAGGTTCGCTGTGTTTTATACCTATAGCACCTTAATTGTTTATTTATGTTTATAAGAAAAATCCTTGCAAAAAATAAAAAGGTACTAAGTTCGTCCCTGTATTGCGAATACATATTGTCAAAGAGACATCTAGCATGATATAGCTTAACCACGTAGAAAATGACAGCTTTTAGCTTTTCCTATTCATCGCGAGGAAAAAAGGCGGGGCTTGACTACATGTGGGCAGGGCTAGACCTGAAGTGGGCAGGATTTACCTTGAAAAATTGTCACGCATCTTTCTATGGGAAAATTCGATAGTGCCATCTCCTCAGTTATACTTACTTCGTGATTACTACACATAAACACACGTACGTTATGTTTAAGATAATTATAGCTAGGTACCTACCTACTGAAACATGTAAAAAAAAAGAAACTACTTCGTGAAATTCTATTAAACCACAGTGTAAAAAGAATATTAAAATCCAGAGATATAGAACCTTACCACACCGACGGCGCTCAGATTAAACAATAGTGTCCCAAAACCAAACAGAATACCCATTAAATTCGTGTGGACAGTCACTTGCCCATGATGGTCGAATAAGACGTATTTTAACACAAAACTCATTGCCGTCAAATTCAAAACATTACCTGCAACCAATAATTCACGACCTTGGTGTGCCAATTTGTTGATTTGTTCTACTTTCACATCAACGACTCAAATTAACTTTAAAAAAAAGAAGGACTCCGCGCCGCATATCGAAAGTGAAGCACCCTTAGTAAGCCGGACCGTTTGTAGAAACATGCCTCACACACACATTTAGATCATAGTCACGCACACAGATCTCATGATATAAATGTGTGCGTGAGGCATGTTTGTACAAACGGTCCGGCTTACTAAGGGTGCTTCACTTTCGGTAGACGTGGCGCGGAGTTCTTATCTTGTTTCTAGTCCGTGCACAGAAGCTCAAAAAGTAGGTACCCAAGCATACAAGTTCATTAAAACGTAGTTAAAATCTATTTAGGTAAGTTAAGTGCTTAAGTGCTCTCAAAAATGACAAACAGTTACACCTACGTCCACAGTTGTATCTACTTAAATAAAATAAAAAAATGTGATCACCTAACATTGAAATATAGCTGACCATCAACATATTTCTCATGAAGTATTGCATGAATAAATAAGGTAATATTAAGATTAAAAGGGCACTGTTACGGTTTTCAAAATCCAATACCTGGAAGAAGAAAAAATAAAGATTATTACAAGTAGATATCGACTTTACAAAACACTGATCTAAAAAGTGTTAAGTGCGTACTTAACAGAAACTAAAAAATCTTTTTTCATCCCACCATCTCGGAAAGAGTATTTTTAATCTTCAATATCTGAGTGGAAAAGCCGTTTTTATTCTCTAGAGGATAAAGTAAATTTATCTTCAATATCTGAGTGGAAAAGCCGTTTTTATTCTCTAGAGGATAAAGTAAATTGAATTTAGAACATCGTGTGCACTAAGTTTGTGAATTAAAAAAAAACATTAAACCTATTTACTGCTACCTCTATGGTGCCGAATATATCATACAACTTTTTTTTAATTTGTTAAAAACTCAGACTTTGTAAACGTTTTTTTTTTGCATTTAGTCATTTCCTCGCTGAGGTGGAATGAAAAGTTACGTGTTGCACTCGAGTGCAAAGATTTTTCACCTCGTGCTCTTTTGATTACCTCGCTAACGCTCAGGATTCTAATTTTGAATCACTCGCTGCGCTCGTGATTCAATTTTAGAATCCTTCGCTTGCTCGGTCATCAAAATTGAACACGCGGTTAAAAAGCAACTTTGCACTCTTGTATAACAAATAACTATTTTTTGGTAGATACTTATTATGTTTTGTAAAAGTCATAGAACAATTTATTTCTGCGTGATGTTAGTAATGGCTATAGTCCTGCGGGATTACAAAAGGAGGAGGTTCTCAATTCAATACCTCCTTTGGTTGAAGTCGGATAATCTCGCAGGACTGTACAGTCAACAGCAGAACTGTGTGGCGTCAGAACTGTGTGGCGATTCAAAAGTATGGTCCATAGTTTTGAATCACTTCGACGCCACACAGTTCTGACGCGAACTCCGTTCATTAGTATTGAATTTCTGATTTTGATCATCTACTTTTATATTTTTGTAACTATTTCGAAATACGAAGTCTAACAATTACTTCGGCATACTAAATAAGAAAATATTTCAAAAGAATAGCTAATAATATACCTAGTTAATACTAACATCTCTCAAACTGTCTGTTGTAAAAATAATGGTCACCGTGCATATTCCAAGCTGGCTGACAAACATAAACGTGGTTACCATTGCTCTGCAAACATTGTTACCAATTAGTAATAATAATAATAATTCCAGCCTATAAGTATCCCACTGCAGGGCACTTCTCAAACAGAGAAGCAAAAGCGCTAAAGCGGGCAGGTTGATATATGGAGGATAGGAAAAGTATGAATTTTAAATACAGTCAAAGCCACGTGAAGCTTTACACAATACTTACTCCCATGGCCATTAATTTGAACGCTACAAACACAGAACAGATACCTACTTATATCTTTTCTGTTGGTACAAAGTCAAATGTAGTCAAATGTGTAAAGCTCCACTAGCTCTTGACAGTACAATTATAAAAAAAAATCTTGGCAGGTGCTCCTCCCTTGCCCCCTTTTGGCGACACCCTTGAAAGGAAGGCAAGAGCATTAAGGCTGCTCTCTCGAAAAAAGCTTGAAAGAAGCATCCAGATGAAGCAACTTTTCGTCGGCATTTACAGAGAAATTACATCTGAAATTGTTAGATTATACGTAATTTGGTTTAGCCACAATTTTTCTATCGGTATCACATGATAAGAAAAAAAAATGTCAAATCACCTCCAAATCATTGAGATGAAACCATTTTACTCCTTAATTTCTTATCAATTCAGTAATAAAAAAATATCTACTGCTTTGCAATACAAAGGAAAATGATTTGGTTTTGTTACTTTTTACAAATATGTATTATTTTTATTACAATAAATAAAAATGCGTCCGATTAAAGACTGCGTCTACATCACCCCCGCACGAGTACACAAATTCAGTGCGGGCCAAATGCTCAAGGTTATTGGCATGTATGCTTACTCAAAGCGGATTGGCGATTTCTGACTCATTAATTATAAGTATAGATTTCCTCACGACGTTTTCCTTCACCGATGTCAGTGATGTCCAAGATAAACTTGAGTATATATTACATATGAAATTGTTAAATTCTCATTGGCACTTGATCGTGCCCGGTTGCGTATTCACAACCTCGTGCATAAGAGGCAGCGTACTAACCACTGGCTCATCCCGACATTTACCAATTAGTAAACGCTACTGGGCCATCACGACATTAACCAATTAGTAGACGCTACTGGGCCATCACGACATTTACCAATTAGTAAACGCTACTGGGCCATCACGACATTTACCAATTAGTAGACGCTACTGGGCCATCACGACATTTACCAATTAGTAAACGCTACTGGGCCATCACGACATTTACCAATTAGTAGACGCTACTGGGCCATCACGACATTTACCAATTAGTAAACGCTACTGGGCCATCACGACATTTACCAATTAGTAGACGCTACTGGGCCATCACGACATTTACCAATTAGTAAACGCTACTGGGCCATCACGACATTTACCAATTAGTAAACGCTACTGGGCCATCACGACATTTACTAATTAGTAGACGCTACTGGGCCATCAAGACATTTACCAATTAGTAGACGCTACTGGGCCATCACCGTCACGACATTTAACAATTAGTAGACGCTACTGGGCCATCACCATCACGAAATTTAACAATTAGTAGACGCTACTGGGCCATCACCATCACGACTCATTAATTAATTATAAGTATAGATTTCCTCACGACGTTTTCCTTCACCGATGTCAGTGATGTCCAAGATAAACTTGAGTATATATTACATATGAAATTGTTAAATTCTCATTGGCACTTGATCGTGCCCGGTTGCGTATTCACAACCTCGTGCATAAGAGGCAGCGTACTAACCACTGGCTCATCCCGATATTTACCAATTAGTAAACGCTACTGGGCCATCACGACATTTACCAATTAGTAGACGCTACTGGGCCATCACGACATTTACCAATTAGTAAACGCTACTGGGCCATCACGACATTTACCAATTAGTAGACGCTACTGGGCCATCACGACATTTACCAATTAGTAGACGCTACTGGGCCATCACGACATTTACCAATTAGTAAACGCTACTGGGCCATCACGACATTTACCAATTAGTAGACGCTACTGGGCCATCACGACATTTACCAATTAGTAAACGCTACTGGGCCATCACGACATTTACCAATTAGTAAACGCTACTGGGCCATCACGACATTTACTAATTAGTAGACGCTACTGGGCCATCAAGACATTTACCAATTAGTAGACGCTACTGGGCCATCACCGTCACGACATTTAACAATTAGTAGACGCTACTGGGCCATCACCATCACGAAATTTAACAATTAGTAGACGCTACTGGGCCATCACCATCACGACATTTAACAATTAGTAGACGCTACTGGGCCATCACCATCACGACATTTAACAATTAGTAGACGCTACTGGGCCATCACCATCACGACATTTAACAATTAGTAGACGAACAATTAGTAGACGCTACTGGGCCATCACCATCACGACATATAACAATTAGTAGACGCTACTGGGCCATCACCGTCACGACATTTAACAATTAGTAGACGCTACTGGGCCATCACCGTCACGACATTTAACAATTAGTATACGCTACTGGGCCATCACCATCACGACATTTAACAATTAGTAGACGCTACTGGGCCATCACCATCACGACATTTAACAATTAGTAGACGCTACTGGGCCATCACCATCACGACATTTAACAATTAGTAGACGCTACTGGGCCATCACCATCACGACATTTAACAATTAGTAGACGCTACTGGGCCATCACCATCACGACATTTAACAATTAGTAGACGCTACTGGGCCATCACCATCACGACATTTAACAATTAGTAGACGCTACTGGGCCATCACCATCACGACATTTAACAATTAGTAGACGCTACTGGGCCATCACCATCACGACATATAACAATTAGTAGACGCTACTGGGCCATCACCGTCACGACATTTAACAATTAGTAGACGCTACTGGGCCATCACCGTCACGACATTTAACAATTAGTATACGCTACTGGGCCATCACCATCACGACATTTAACAATTAGTAGACGCTACTGGGCCATCACCATCACGACATTTAACAATTAGTAGACGCTACTGGGCCATCACCATCACGACATTTAACAATTAGTAGACGCTACTGGGCCATCACCATCACGACATTTAACAATTAGTAGACGCTACTGGGCCATCACCATCACGACATTTAACAATTAGTAGACGCTACTGGGCCATCACCATCACGACATTTAACAATTAGTAGACGCTACTGGGCCATCACCATCACGACATATAACAATTAGTAGACGCTACTGGGCCATCACCGTCACGACATTTAACAATTAGTAGACGCTACTGGGCCATCACCGTCACGACATTTAACAATTAGTATACGCTACTGGGAAATCACCATCACGACATTTAACAATTAGTAGACGCTACTGGGCCATCACCATCACGACATTTAACAATTAGTAAACGCTACTGGGCCATCACCATCACGACATTTAACAATTAGTAGACGCTACTGGGCCATCACCATCACGACATTTAACAATTAGTAGACGCTACTGGGCCATCACCATCACGACATATAACAATTAGTAGACGCTACTGGGCCATCACCGTCACGACATTTAACAATTAGTAGACGCTACTGGGCCATCACCGTCACGACATTTAACAATTAGTATACGCTACTGGGCCATCACCATCACGACATTTAACAATTAGTAGACGCTACTGGGCCATCACCATCACGACATTTAACAATTAGTAGACGCTACTGGGCCATCACCATCACGACATTTAACAATTAGTAGACGCTACTGGGCCATCACCATCACGACATTTAACAATTAGTAGACGCTACTGGGCCATCACCATCACGACATTTAACAATTAGTAGACGCTACTGGGCCATCACCATCACGACATTTAACAATTAGTAGACGCTACTGGGCCATCACCATCACGACATATAACAATTAGTAGACGCTACTGGGCCATCACCGTCACGACATTTAACAATTAGTAGACGCTACTGGGCCATCACCGTCACGACATTTAACAATTAGTATACGCTACTGGGCCATCACCATCACGACATTTAACAATTAGTAGACGCTACTGGGCCATCACCATCACGACATTTAACAATTAGTAGACGCTACTGGGCCATCACCATCACGACATTTAACAATTAGTAGACGCTACTGGGCCATCACCGTCACGACATTTAACAATTAGTAGACGCTACTGGGCCATCACCATCACGACATTTAACAATTAGTAGACGCTACTGGGCCATCACCATCACGACATTTAACAATTAGTAGACGCTACTGGGCCATCACCGTCACGACATTTAACAATTAGTAGACGCTACTGGGCCATCACCATCACGACATTTAACAATTAGTAGACGCTACTGGGCCATCACCATCACGACATTTAACAATTAGTAGACGCTACTGGGCCATCACCGTCACGACATTTAACAATTAGTAGACGCTACTGGGCCATCACGACATTTACCAAATTAGTAGACGCATGTTATACATATGTATAGTACTTACTTATAACAGTTAACGAACTAATAGACACAGATAATAGACAGAACAGGCCCTGTAGACAAAAACCCTTTTCTGTTAGCGTTAACGCCAACGGAAAATTAAATTGTATGGAGTTGTCATTTGCTTACCAGATGCAAATATAGTCACGTGATGCAAATATTAGGTCTTTACATATGAAATTGCCGCTCGGTATCAAAAAATTAAAAATAACTTTTTTTTAAAGAAATGATATATTTAGTCAATCGAAGTATGCACCATTGTTATCGATACACTTCCGCCATTTTATCGGGAGCTCATTGATCCCTTTGGCAAAAAAATCCTGGGAGCGAGAATCGATGAACTGCTTGAAGGCTGTTTTAACTGCCTCATTAGAATTGAATTTTTTTCCTTGTAAAATGTTGTCCAAATTTCGGAATAAGTGGTAAGCGGTTGGGGCAAGATCTGGATCTGGAGTATGGTGTGTGACGCAGAGTTTCCAGTCGCAGCTCCTCTAACTTGGCGACCGTCTGATGTGCAGTATGTGGTCGAGCGTTATCCTGAAGGAGCAATGGGCTTGAGCAATTGACCAGTCTCGGTTGTTTAGTGGTGAGCTTTTCCATCATTGTTTGCAACTGTTGACAATACATGTCTGCAGTAATCGTCTGGCCTGATCTCAAGAAGCTGTAGTGGATGACACCAGCACAGGTTCACCAAACACTAACTAGAATCTTCTTTTTGGTCAGTTTTCGCTTGGGGCAAGGTTTTGCCGGTTCTTCAGGGTTAAGCCATTGTGATGATCGCCTGCGATTATCGTACACGATCCACTTCTCATCACTAGTGACAATACGATTTAAAATTCCCTCATTATTGTGACGATTGAGCAAAGAAGCGCAGCAACCGACGCGTGTTTGTTGGTGTGCTTCAGTCAATACGTACGGTAACCACTTTTCGAGCTTTTTTACTTTTCCAATTTGACGCAAATGGATAATGATTGTTTTGTCACTTACTCCAAAGGCTGCTGCTAATTCAGAAGTGGTTTGAGATGGATCCGCTTCCACTATCGCCTTTAATTCTTCATTATTCACTTGAGTACCCGGTCGTCTACGAGGCTCATTTTGTAAATCAAAATTTCCAGAACGGAAACGTTGAAACCAAAAACGCACTGTTCGTTCGTTAGCGGTGCCTGGCCCGTACACATCGTTAATCCTTCGAGCCGTTTCTGCTGCACTGGCGCCACGGTGGAATTCATATTCGTAAATACCGCGAATTTTTTATTTCTCCATTGTTGTTGCTATACCAATTTTCAAGTCCAAACAAATGACGTGAAAATAAATGAAACACGAATTTTAAAACAATATTCTTTAGTCTTTATTTTGAAATAATTTTAAATTTGGAATTCCTAATCAAACACAAAATATTTGATTTCAAAGTTGCCAGTATTAAGTATCGGCAATTTCATATGTAAGGACCTAATATGTCAACTGCATACAATTTGATTTTTCCTTTGGCGTTAACGCTAACAGAAAAGGGATTTTATCTACAAGCCCAGAAAAGATAGTTATTTTTCCGTACAATACCATCCTGTAATTAGAAACTGCCCCATAGGTCTCGTGGTAGCAAGGACAAATGCTGCGAGAGAAGATTCTCCATTTAGGAAATTACTTAGTAACAGCCTGAAGTTTAAAGTTCTTGGTGTGACATCCCCGTTAAGCACGTAAAGCCCTTGATCCCAGCTATAGCAGATGCAGCATTCCTACATCTTTGAACGTCGTTACGGGTTGTCAGAAACCCGAAAGTCTAACAACCAGTTTTATCCATAGGGCTCGTATTACACATCATTTTTTTAAAAGAGTAAGAATAGCTGTTTTTCTGGCCCATTTGTTTTCATATAAATCTAATTAATATTTAACTGGATTGTTTAGGTCAAGACCTCAAGTCTGCTATTACAATAGTATCAAAATGGTCTATCATTGATTTCATAATTGTTGATTTTGACAAGTTTGGTAATCTACTAATATAATGGTGTCATTATAACTTTCCATTGGTCAACCACTGACACGCCATTGAAAGAAATGTTATAGAATGGTAATCTCGTACAAAATGACAAATGAATGACTGACTTAAGCGGTAATCTGCTAAAATTTTGACAGTTCCTTTGATCAGTGACCTACCATTAGAACGTCATTGTGCAGTTATTGCTTTTAATTCGACCAACCAATGATCGACCATTATGAATTTAGTAGATTACGAACTTTTAGCAAAATGACAATGGGATCGTGTTGGAATGACGAAATTATAAAAATAGCAGACTTGGCCCCCAGGTAAACAGTCGCTCCATGTTAAACACTGGTATTCAGCTGCATCCGTTTAGACTGGAAGCTGACCCAAATATAGTTGAGAAAAGCTAGGCAGATGATGATGACCTTATAATATTGTGATGTAGTTAATCAATACTCACGGACCCAGGTGTCCTATACAATGTAAAAAGTGTGGTCCTTGAAGAATAGCTATACGGAACCCATATCGATACGGTATATGAGGTATTTTCAATCGCCGGGAGATCTCATACAGAGAGTCTAACTGAAAAGCAAAAAGTAAAAATATAAAAAATATCAGCCCGAGCATTCATCTGAGAGCTTTAGACAACAATCTCGATAGTGAATTAAATTATCAAAATTAGTAGAATTAAATTATTATAGTATCTTGGCTGAATTCCACTAATTACAGTACCTACTTCATTATAAATCGGTAGAATCGATTAAAGTAACATTGTCTTTATTCGTTATTCAAAACGTTTGCCTATGTGAAGCCCTGTTATTCCACGATACAACAAACAAAGCGATGTTAACTATTTACTATAAGTATCTGATGTAAATATGACACTAGGTACAATACAGCTGTCGCTAAAATGCAGTCATTTGAACAACAATAACCCATAATTTAATACTTTATTTTACTTTTTTTACTTTATCCATACTAAAATGTATTATAAATGCGACTCCGTATATTACGTTTTCATAACGAAACGGCTGAACCGATTTTGATGAAATTTGGTATGAAAATAGCGTAACACGTTCACTGCCACCGACTCGCCCTGTGAGTTCACGTTAATTTTATTCCAGTGCCGACGACTCGCGTGGCGAGTGTTTGGGCAAAATTTTCAAACCGCTTCCATATATTCTGTTCAAAATTACAGTGTGAACACAATATGACATATTTACGTGGTGGTCTGGATGTAAATAAGATTTTTATATTTGTAAGAAATACAATCATTCTGCAATGCCATGAACTCGCTAGGCAAGTTCAATCCCGCAGTTTCTCAACATTTTAACGTCGTCAATACAATAGGATAGTTAAATAATATGAACCTAAAACAGAATGAAATCAGAAACATCTAGCTAGATAACAGATAATTTACGGCTTTAAGAGATAATTTATGGTTCCACGTTTGATTTTTGATGTGGCGTTCACTGTACAATATGGATATTTAATACTAGCGACCCGACCCGGCTTCGCATGGGCCTATAGCCTTCCTCGATAAATGGACTATCCAACACAAAAATAATTTTTCAATAGGGTATTTTACTCTATACGAGAAAAAATCTATTAATATGTTATTGAGACAGTTTAGGCATTAAGCAGTCGGAAAATGTAAGTTTTAGTTTATAAAATAACAAAACTATTTTTTAAACTCAATTCAAAGTTTTCAGTATTTTTAATCTGTTATAAAACACAGTGAAATAGTAGCGGCCATGTTATTACGCCATACGGCTGTGTAAACAAAAAATTGTCAACTGTCAGTCAACCG
The DNA here is from genome assembly GCA_947361185.1 of Charanyca ferruginea. Classification (NCBI taxonomy): domain Eukaryota; kingdom Metazoa; phylum Arthropoda; class Insecta; order Lepidoptera; family Noctuidae; genus Charanyca; species Charanyca ferruginea. Next base: position 19,999,895 of record OX376069.1, on the reverse strand, counting down.
ATTGGCGTAATATTGGCTTTGTATTTTTATTATTTTCGTAACCAACGTAATTTTTTAATTATTACACCTATTACAAAATATGCTTTTAATTATTTTTAAATGATATACAATTATCATATTTAATTTATGCTCATTTGATACAAAACGAACTGACGTCATTTACGCTGAGCAATATGGCGTCCAGTAAGAGGCGTTTTTGTCAAACTACGCGCGAAATTTGAAAATTGAAAATTTTGATGCATTTTTATGGCACTTATCGATTGAATAAAAATTTTGTGTTTTTTTTTGGTGGCATACTGGCACTACAGAATTTCATTGAGACACATCAAAAATGGGTGTAATACCCTATTCGAACCAGTAGATCCTGAGATTAGCGCGTTCAACCAAACAAACAAACTCTTCTGCTTTATAATATTAGTATAGATAATAGTATTTCGTCACGATAATCATAGCTTTTCAATTGCACCCGATTAGTAATTTTTGATATTTTACCTTCCTACAGATATATATCCTGCCTATTTGTTTAAATGTTTAAACAGTTAAGAGTTTATCCAATACAAACTTACAAAAATAAATGTTTTCAGGTAGGTAGGTACTTATTTGCCAAATTTTAATTATTTTATTAAAAAATATCGTGGTATAACCTTAACAATAAACATTGACATTGTATATAAGATTGACTACCAATGCCAAAATTACGAAACAAATTAACCTTTTATTTTGTCCTTTGAGTTCTTTGCCATGTTTTTAAGTTGAAACACACTAAACTATCGTCAAACGCTTTTTACTTCCAATACAAATATTACAGGGACTAAGACGACCACAAAAATAACAAAATATACATTTTATCCTTACATAATGCCAGTGAACTCACCTGGCGAGTTCATTCAATTTATATTGTAGTGCCGGCGACTCACTTGGCGAGTCCAACGTGAAATGTATGCGGCATCCGCGAAGACATCATGAAAATCGTAGTGGCATTGAATGTGTTAAGCCCTGGGGAAGGACATAGGCTACTTTTTCATCCATTACTTCGTCTGCATTCGCGATAACCGACATTCACGCGGACGAAGTAGCGGGCAAAGCTAGTAGAATATAAATAGTTAGTTGACCGTATTTTTCCTGATTTATACTTATATTTTATATATATTTGACGACACGGTTGGCGCAGTGGCTGAGCGATCGACTGCTGCGCAGCGTGTTGCGGGTTCGATTCCCGCCCAGGGTAAACATTTGTGTGATGAGCATTTGTGTTTGCCTTGTGTCTGGGTGTTGTTTATCTATATATGTATGTATTTACAAAAAAAAAATGTATTTGTGTATATATATCAGCTGTCTGACACCCATAGTACAGGGTCTCCCTAGTTTGGGGTCAGATGGCCGTGTGTGAAAATGTCCCCACATATTTATATATTTATTTATATTATATTTTTTTTTAATTAACGTATGCTGTCCCACTGCTGGGCAAAAGCCTCGCCCAAGTCTTTCCAGGAACTTTTATCCAGCGCCACTTCGAATACTTATCTATATTTTATTATAATAAAGCAAAAGAGTATGTTTGGACACGCTAATCTCCAGAACTACTGATCTAATTATGAAATTTCTTTCGCGAATTGGAAGCTCTACAGAATATCTACATCAATTGTACGCAGCCATTAAAATAATACGACAGGACCGTTTTTTCTGATAAATAAAGGTGTCAAGCAAGGAGGTCTCCTTGCTTGCTTATAATTTTGGAGACGAATGTCCATCCGTCTCCAAAATTATTCACGGCAGTACTGGATGAAATTTTCAGAAAGCTTAATGCCTTTCTCAAACCAACCTGCTGTCTGGTTTGAGAAAGGCATTAAGCATAAACATCTTTTTTTCAATCAAAAGGAATTACCAATGAGAGTTTAACCAATCTCCGATTCGCCGACGATATTGTTCTCTTCACAGCTTCAGCCTCCGAGCTGACTCAAATGCTAGACGATCTTAGCACGGAAAGCCTAGAGGTTGGACTTCAGATGTTTTTTTTTTTCACTTTGCCGATCACGGAGACATCATTGAATATTCGCTTCTCGGTCATCATGACGAAGTCGATCTCATTTTTGATGGAGCCATTGGGGCTTATCCAAGTCGACTTTTTAGTTGGGCGCTTCTGAGAAAAGGAGTTCATCGAATAGAGTCCCCTCCTTTTTCATGAAGTCAACCAGCCTCTGGCCCCTCTGATTCCGCTGTCCAAATCCATGTGTCACTTTCAACTCATCACCATGCCGTGTGCGCACCTTTGCATTGAAGTTTTTGATTACAACGGTGAAGTATGATTTGGAGACATGCATGGCTACCGATATATCCTCATACATAGCTTCCACTTCATCGTCCGGGTGTGTCGAGGTCGGCGCATATACCTGTATGACCTTCAGCGAATACCGATCGGTGATTCTAAGTATGAGGTATGCTACTCTGCTCGACACTATCGACCTTCACCACGTTGTTAACGAGGGGCTTATGGACGAGAAACCCACACGCCTCCATATAGGGACGCCGAAATCAACAGAAAAGGCACCAACTAGTCGCAGACTCGATTGTGGTGGCCCACAATCGATCAGGCGCGTATATCACTGGCAAGCGCTAGCACTAGTAATTGGGAAAACTAATGGGGAAAATATGACATCTGAGAGTCTGAACCTGTTATTAGAACATTATGTTATCAATCATCAAAGCCATTTAAAGTTTTTCGACTTCATCATCATCATCATCTGCCTAGCTTTTTCCCAACTATATTGGGGTCGGCTTCCAGTCTAACCGGATGCAGCTGAATACCAGTGTTTTACATGGAGCGACTGCCTATCGGACCTCCACAACCCAGTTACTGGGTAACACGATACCCCTTGGTAAGACTGGTTGTCAGACTTTTTGGCTTCTGACTACCCATAACGACTTATTAAACAAAAAGACTGGCAGGATTTTTTCCGAATGTGTGGACAGCGTTTCGAGTCTTGCTGACTGTAGCTGTAAGTGTGGCTATAGCAGAAAGAAGTTTCAGTAAATTAAAACTTATAAAATCTTACTTACGTTCTACAGTGTCAAGAAAGACTATGGAGTTTAGTTCATAGAAATGCTATTGCTAAGAAGTTGAATTATTTAGACTTAAATAAACACAATTTGCGAGGTACTACGAGCCTCCACTTGAGTCCTTCTGATGTGTGGGACGTCCCCGAGTCCGTCGACTATGGACCCAGTTAGGTAGGCCGGAAAGGACGTTGTCCGCCCTGCGCCAACGCCTGGTGCACCAGATTCCGCGGTGAAAACGGTTTTAGGTAAACTGTAATTCGATAAAAAACTACGCTAGCGCCACTGAATACCAACTTAGATGAAGCGAACTATTATTACGTTACTATTTTAGCGAATACCAAACACTTTTCACTTCAGGTAAGTGAAATGTGTGATAGGATTCGAATTCGCGAGTGAATTCACACAGAATCGCACTGCAGCTGTGGGCAAAGCCATCGGCGGCGTAGTGTGCTTCGCTCTTGCCGGGAAGAGGGCTGCGAGTACCTCCTCCAGCAGGTTGGGTAGGAGACTCTCCGAAAGCGGAGGCGCCGCGATCGAACCGCACATTATGGGTGCCCCCACGGATCCACGTCTATAGTCTCCAACATCTCCTGTCTGCCTCGCAACCTACTCGCTTCGCCGATGACGCGCGGCTTCTTAGTCAAGAGACCCAGAGACGTCTCCTCCTGTATCGGTTTTATGGGTGCTTAACCGCCACACCGAGCAACTGCGTGATCTCGGCGGCCTACCAATACACCTGGAGCCTTCACATTGTATTAATCAATACCTATACTAAATTAATTTATTCACAAAATATTTAGGCATATAAGTAATCAAAGCTTGGCGCATAGTTTTGATTGCTTTTAAAAAAATGTTTATTAAGAATAATAAATAGAAAATAAAATAAATAAATAATAAATGTATTTACAAAAAACTTTTTTGCAAAAAAGTTACAAGAGACAAAGCTACATACCAAGTTACACCTTGGTATGTAGCTTATACTTGTTTCAGGTTTTTAGGAAATTCGGGTAGCATTTCAGAAAAAGCTGAAACAATCAGGTGGTAAAATAAGGGATGAAGGTTTATTGAGAAATTAGTCATTTTTAATATTAGAAACATGAAAACTGGTATTTGGTTATTCCGTTAGGCATTCAAAAAATTGTGTATCAGTTTTTTGGAAACTTTACACCTAAAGGAGTTAAATAGGGGATGATGGAAGTTTAAATGAAATACGTTATTTTTAAAGTCAGTAACATGGCAATTGGTTTTTAGCTTTTCAAAAATACGTGTTGCCGTGTTATTTGGAAATATCAATTTGAAACATGTATTTTTGACTCTACCTTATGGGTAAAATACTGTTGCATGAAAAATCGAAACTACTGAAACTAGGAACGTGAAATGTTGCACAATGCTTCCTTTTATGATATAGGCGGGAACTAAAAAAGGACATTTGGAAATTCAACCTCATAGGGGATGAAAGGGGAAGTTGTACTAAAAATATTTTTTCTTGGGTAAATCAAAATGAAAATAGGCACCAACGCCAACTAAGTATCTGCTAGACGTGCTAACCTAAGCAAATAATAAAGGAAGCCCTGTGAAATGCGGTTGTGCCTACCTACCAGTATGCTGTGTGTGTAAACAATTAGCAGTCCCGTGGAAATTGTAATTATTGGTCCGAACAGGATGCCCATCTGACCTACAGCATGAGGCATCCCCATCATGGCGGGGCCCATTATCGTTCGCAAAAGATTGAAGTAAGCCATCCAGAGCCTGCAGAAGAAAACAAATGCAAAATCAATATTTTCATGTTTAAAAAAAATAACCACCCATTAACAATGTTCCATTTTCTACATGATTCTAGTTCAACTGGAAGTATTCCATAAGTTTTTAAGTTGACACCTCTATCACTTCCTAAAAAAACAGTCTTCACAACAGTAGGTCGATTCTGTAAAATTCGAACCACAACTCGCATCTCACATCGCTATTCACTCTCACTTCGCATAAGGTTCAAAATGACCTTGATATATTTGACACTTTGGATCGGGTTCGAGTGCGAAGTGAGCGTCGAAGTGACGGGGAAATTAGCTTACAGAATGCCACTTCTTACGTCATCTCTCTGCCAATTTAGTTCAACTCGCTGACACGCTAGCAAGGGTTGCGCTAGTGTAAATTCGAATTATCAACCGAGTTTTTAGAATGCCAATCAAGAAGCTCACAGCGGTTTCAGATTCGAAGTTTAGAATGAGGTCTTACAGAATCACACTCCTTGACAGACAGACGACAAAGTTGTCGTGATCCCTTAAGGGTTCCGTTTTTCCAGTCAGAATAGTCAGAGTTTTCTTTATGTATATTGAAAACAATAAAAAGAAACAACATTACAAGATACGTGTGAAAAACATCACCCCGTCTGTGCCGTCGCTCCTTTGGGTTATAATAAAGCAAGCATTGCACTGCTAAAGCCGGACGCCGCCGGACGCCGGACACCTCGCAACGCTAGTTTCATTCTACTCTACACTAAATAAAACTACAGCACAATGCCTCAGAGTCAGTATGCGGTCCTAGCAAGAGGTGCGACCGACAGGTGCGCTAAAGACTAGCATTGCGAGTACCTACCTACCTAATATACATTAAGTACAGACCGTAGGTAGGACCCCATCTTGACGTAACTTATACGCACACACAACACCTACTTAATTTTCGGTCCAGGTAGCTTGTGTTCCCTGGGATCGTAGTGTTTTGATTCAGTGATCGAGCCGTCTGGCTCAACCTTGGTACTTGGCGCAGCCAGAGGAGGTAATCGAACCTTCCTGATGTCAATCGTCTCTTGTTTAAAAGAAACTATCACCAATTTACTGACTGCCTCCACATGTGCCCTAGAATAAATAACACGTTAGGTAATTACTTGCATCTAAATTAGGTGTGGGAGTTCAATTATGTAGGCAATTATCTTTACATATCTATATTTATAAAAAAGGCAAAAGTGATTGACTGATGTATCAACGCACAGGCCAAACCCTTAAGGCTAGAAAATTGTAATTTCGTACAAGTATTCCTCGTATGACGAAGGCATCCACAAAGGAAGGATTTTTCAAAATTCAACCCCCAAGGGGGTGAAACAGGGGATAATAGTTTGTATTAAACTTTTTATATTCCTTGGATATATTTGCAATACCTACCTTAGGTAGGGTAGGTAGGTAGGTATAGGTAGGGTAGGTAGGTAGATAGGGACAGGACAACGTCTGTAGGGTCAGCTAGTGTAATTATAAAGAAGGCGGCTGGCAGCGGATGGAGGCGGGTTGCCCAAGACCGGGTTGATTGGCGATCTCTGAGGGAGGCCTACGTTCAGCAGTGGACGGCAATAGGCTGATATGATGATGATGATGTAATTATAATGAAAAATGGGAATAAGGGCACGTCTTATAATATAGATACCGTACAGCCTCAGACCAATAAAAAAGTCGTACAAAATTCTCTGTGCGCTATAATTTCTAAATAAACATGTATGTCCCGTACACACTGCGCAAGTAACCCTGCTACTGCGCACATTGCTGCCAGCTTATAATATTATGACCACAGTCACCATGACCTGGACCTCTCATATTTTTCGTGGCGATCTCATGCGACGTTTACATTCAGCCGCAGGAGGCATGGAAGTGGCCAGCACAAGTTTTTAAACCCTTTACTGACCAAAAAATGCGACATATTATTTAGGGTAGACACCATGGGAAACCCCACCGTGTGTATTTGGTATGAACGGACGATAAATGCTCAGTAATAATCGTAAGTACGTTGTATAAATCTTTTTGCTAAGAAGCGCGTGATGCACAGCCGCAGGTACTGTTAAGGTGCGTACGGATTAGATGCAGCCTCGCCTGATGCACGCACGGCTCGCCCTGTTGCCTCAAGTGCGCACGCGCCTGGCCTCAGCCCGAGGCGTGCCTTCACGAGCCGTGCGTGGCGAGGCTGCGCACCCCGAGGCTGCCTCTAATCCGTACGCACCTTTACAGTCTGCTTGGAAGATGCAATCCAATCGGAATGCTATTAAGAAAGAGTATAAATTCAAGGACTTCAACCCGGCCTAGTGGCACTGCTGGCTGAGAAAATGGATCACCATCCAGAGTGGTTTAATGTTTATTATAAACTTCAAGTTACTCTGTCTTCTATCGATGTCAATGGACTAAGCAAGAGGGATATCACAACCACATTTATGGATAAGAATCATAGTTAGGTAGCTTTTTTGAATGTTGTAACCAGTTATCACAGGCATATGTATATCGATTACTGTTTGAGTATTCAGTGTGCTTTGAATGCAAGAGTATACAGTATTAAGTTGCATTGAGAACAAGTACTATTAAAAGGACATGATCGTACATTTTGATAATATAGAGAAGGAAGGTATTTTTCGATAATTATAAGCAGTCATTAAAATTCTCCACTCCAAATGTCCATTTTTTTTTCACGAATTCACTTCAATTTCACCTCAAATCTCTGTTATAGTTCCAGATCTACTAAAAACATCAATACAATATAACAATATCAACAAAAAGATAAAATATACAACAATAATAGCTTATTTAAAGAACAAACACATTGAAGACGTCATTGTCAGAATGGTGTAAATGCCAGCCAGTGTTATATTAGTATTATGTTAGTATTATAGGTAGAAATAGAAAGGGACACACGACCAAGAAGTTTATAAAAAAATGTAGAGAGAAGACGTCAAAGGGTCAGAATACCGTTTTGGTGACTTGAAACGGTGTTCTCTCTTTCGGGAGAGAAATGTTTCTAGAGTGTCTAACCGATGGGTTGTGTATATCGGGACCGATATTTTTGTTAACTCAAATTGTGAAGGTAAGTTTGTGCGCTTTTGAATTTGTATTTGCTTTTTTGACTTCACTCTTAGTGTTCTTTTGTTTCATAATCTGAGGTGGCGGTCTCCCCCCCCCCCCCCCAAGAAACAATACAATAATTTCATGTAGTGTCACAAGCGGCCCTCAAGTCTACGGTCCCTTGAAGCTGCAAAAACGTAACGTGAAAATAAAGTATATTTCGGGAATCAAGAAAATAAATCGTCTTATACTACAAGTACAGAGAAAAGTCTGAAAACTTTACATCTGTAATTAAAGGTCCTAGCACACATATCAAATCGGAAACGGATCGTAACCGTATAGACTCTAGCCGTTTAGTATTCTTTGTATGAAACTTCTTACTGCAAAGCACACTAATTGGAATCGTAACGTAAACGACTCGCCTCGGGACAAGCTCACGAACCGCGGTGCGGCGCGTGGTCAACCAGCGGTCCCCGCGCCTACGGATTGTCATCCACGCGCTTACGCCTCTACGTCGGGGCGTTGCCGCGCTTGTGTCTCTTCGTCCACACCCTTACCCCTCTCACCCCTCCCGCGACCTGCCTGCAGCACAATATTGTTGCCACACGTGCTGTCATTTACAAGGCAACTTCCAGTCTTGTTACGTGTGTGTTTGGTCTGGTGATCTGGTGCCAGCCAGGCCAACCAGCGGTCGGCGAGCCGTAAGCGCGGCGTCGCTTAGCCGTAGCCGAGTCGACGTATCGGAGCTGCTGATTCGTTATGGTTACGTTGCTTACGTAATGTTGACACCTGTTTGACGGCGAGGCAAAAGGCGATACGGTGACGATCCCTTTCCGATTTGATATATGTGCTACGACCTTAAACCGCGCGGGGCGGGTCTGGGTCTATGCTTTAGCGGTTCTAGTACGGCATGCTTAACATGTTAAGCATAGATGCAGGCCCACCCTATTGCCTCCTTCAGAGGCGGTAGGGGGGCGTTGGTCTTGGGGGAGAGTGACAAGTTCGTTGCAAAGATCCCCAAGGCAAGTTCGGCGGACTAGCCTTCTCGAGGTTGCCAGCCCTGTTACTGGGTCTAGTTCACTAGGAATTAAACTCAAACCAAAAACACCGAGCGCGTTTGGTATATAATATATATAGTATATATCTATGTATGGTTTATATTATAGTATTTTCTCCGTATATATATCCCAATAATCGCGGCCCCCTGTGACTGGGCGGCCGTGAGCTCGCCCCAAGAGTGTTGGCGAGTAGGGGATTAGTCACCTGCGCTAGGACCTGCGCAGTTGAGCGCCGTATGCAGGGATGAAGGAGTCCTGGGGGGTTGAGCCCTAAGGAGTCTCCTATAACTAAAGCTATTAACGACAGAATTCCTAAACAATTCATATTTGAGAAAAAATACAAAATCCAACTGCATGAGGATTGGCGGTGTGAGGGCCTTCGCCCGACTGAGCTGCGGATCTTCACAGATGGATCTAAAACAGGTACCGGCACGGGGGCCGGCGTTTTCTCGGAAGACCTCAACATACATATAGCAATGCCGCTGGGTGCTTACAACACGGTGTTCCAGGCCGAGTGCATGGGCATCTGCTTGGCGGCCTCAGCTATACTAAACAGACAGGTAGTAGGACAACCAATTCGCATACTGTCGGATAGCATGGCTGTACTACAAGCTCTGGACAGCTACACGGTCAACTCCGGGTTGATACACGAATGCCATCAGAGACTGAACGAGGTGGGTATTCTTAATGATACAACCATTCAATGGATCAAAGGACACAGCGGTTCGCGCGGTAACGATGCTGCGGACGAGCTTGCCAGAAGGGGATCGAGCATGAGCGCGGTGGGTCCGGAACCCATAGTGCCTCTCCCCTTCGGTCACCTACGCACCATGGTAAGAAAACGTACCAAGGATCTACACCATAGACTGTGGACCGAACATGGCGAGTGCAGGCAAGCCAAGGAGGCTCTTCCTGTAATTGAGGGCCGCTTCACGAGGCAAGCCCTCCGACTGTCCAAACAACAGCTACGTGCGGTCACAGCGGCCATAACTGGTCATGGGTCTTTCAATAAACATCTTTTTGTCATAGGAGTCACAGACAGCCCTTTGTGCAGAGCCTGCATGGGGGCGGACGAGACAGCAGCCCATGTGCTTCTGAACTGCCCTGAGGTCGCTTCATACAGGGCAAAGTACTTCGGAAACCCAGGTAACCTGCGGGAGATCGCCAGCGATGTCAAGGCGCTGCTGGCCTTTCTTGGGGAGCTCGGGTGGATCGAATGATCTTCTTCCCACCTGTACGCAAAATACGCGCTTGGTCGTGGAGTTGCGGACACCGGCCCGTCATACTACTACTACTACTACTACGACCTTAAATCATAAGAAAATATAGTCTTTATTAGCTTTTGCCCGCGACAACGTTCGCGAGAATGTCGGTTATCGCAGATGCACACAAAATCGCGGATTAAAAAGTAGCCTATTAATACGTAGCCTATTAATATGTCCTTCCCCAGAGTTCAAGCTATTTTCATGCCAAATTTCATCAAAATTGGTTCAGCCGTTTCATCGTGAAAGCTTAACAGACAGAGTTACTTTCGCATTTATTATATTACTCGTAGTATGGAAGTATGGGTATGGATTAGTATGGATTAAAGTATGACTAATTCATACTTTAATCCATACTAATCTGAAAATGAAAATGGAAGTATTTGGGCATGTAAAGTATGTATGAAATTGTGCGTGCGCCATCTTCCCCCTCTACAAAATCTCTTGCCAACTTACGTGCCGGTAGTTATACGTTCCATTGTCTTGCAGATAATGGGCGTAACCGAGACGGGCCTGTAGTTGGTAGGATCGGCATTGAAGAATAATAGAATAATACAACGATGTAGTTCGCACAAGAATATTTTATTGAATGACATGTATGTCGGCCTACTGACAGGGACTATAAAACGAGCTCCTATTTAAATAAGGAATACACTACATTACACCTCCACCCTTATTTACTATCATACATGAACATTTTAAAATACAAACATAATCTTTACAGACTTATGAAGAAACCATGAAACTTCCTACATAACCAGGATAACAAACATTTTATACATACTTCTTCTTCTATTTCCTATAACTTAGAATAGGTCGTAATATCTTTGCGGTGGTCTCCTATTTCTAACAGGGCGAGTTTCACCAGCAGTCGGGAGTGATTGAGTTTATAACTGCTTAGACACGCTCCATGCGGTCGATTCCTGCTCTGGACCCGACTCAACCCTACCGCACCCCGAGCCTCCCACACCAACTCCTGAGGGCACATCACTGGATAATTCTGCAACCGGTATGGTCGGGAAAACGAGTACATTACGTAACTGCCGATTAGAATTTTGCGACGCTGCCTTTGTGCTGACTATCACACTATCTGTTGATTGAGATAGATTCGACTTACATTTAAGTTTTAATTGATCAATGTGCCTATGTATCTCTGTGCCATCTAACTACCTTTTTTGGGCACGGGCTGCACTTTAGCGAGCTTCCATGACTTTAGCACTAATCCAATCTTGTGAGAGAGCCGAAAGAGGTGTGCCAGTTCAAGTGAACAGGTCCTCCGAACTATAGTTGGAATACCATCAGGTCCACTGGCCTTGTTCACATCAAGATAGCGTAACGCTTTTTGAACCTCCTTTTGGCGAATGCAAGTATCAGACATTCATGTCATGCTGCCAGGTAAAGTCGGGGGAGTGTCGTCTCCTGCATCAAGATGCGAAGATTCTGCAAATTCTCCTTTGACGTCTTCTCTCCCTACTGGTATTATACGTCTGTGTCGCCGCAGCCTTACGTCCTTTGTATCTGTGTTCTCTCCACATTTTTTATAAACATCTTGGTTGTATATCCCTTTCTATTTCTACCTCTAAACTGGCTGGCATCACCTTTCTGACAGTGACCAAAACTAAAACGTAGTGATTATCAAGAAGCTTGTAGATAAAAGTGGAGGCAACACTCTAAATACCTAAGTGAAACCACCATTGGGCAGACGCTCTCTTTCTGAATGCATACTTATGAACGAGACAGCGATATGAGTTTTCTTTATTTTATGTATACATTCAGAAAGAAAGGGTCTGCCCACAGTTAGTTTCACTTATTTGTTCAGAGTTTTGCCTCTACTTTTACCTATAAGCTTCTTGGTGATTATATACTCTTTGACAGTGACGTCTTCAATGTCTTTAATGTTGTCTAATTTATCTCATTAATAATAATATTATTATTATTTTATTATTCATTGCTGGTATTGTGATATTGATGTTTTTACTGGACCTGGTACTGAAGTGAATTCGTGAAAAAAAATTAAGTGGATTTTAAAGACTGCCTAAAATTACCGAAAAATCCCTTCGTATCTACTATCTTCGTAACATCAAAATGTAAGATAATTATATCTTAAAAGTACTCCAAAAAGATTTATATATTATTTTAGTACCTATCTTACGTACAATTATTACTTAGTAATATTGGCATTTATCATCCGTCCATACCAATTAGAACCCCATGGTGTTTCTCTTCTTTTTGGTCAGTAAGGGGCGTCAAAACTCGCGCTGGCCACTTCCAGTCATCCTGCGGCTGAATGTAATCGTCGCATAAGATCGTTACGAAAAATATGAGAGGTCCAGGTCATGGTGACCGTGGTCATGGTGACCGTGGTCATAATATTATTAGCTGGCAGCAATTTGCGCAGTAGCGGGGTTCATTGCGCAGCGTGTCGCGGATATTACGTATTATTTAGAAATTAAAGCGTACAGAGAATGCTGCATCTATATTCTATGACGTGCCGTTACTCCCATTTTTCATAATATTTACATTATCTATACTTTTATATTAATATCATAAAGAGTTAAAATTTGTTTGTTAGTTTGTATGTAGGGGGTAATCTCCGAAACTAGGTACTCATTCGATTTCAAAAATTCTTTCAGCAATAGGAAGCTACGTTATCCGTGAGGGCTATAGGCTATATTCATCATCATCATCATCAGCCGAAAGACGTCCACTGCTGAACAAAGGCCTCCCCCATAAAACGCCACTGCCGCTTGCATCCACCGGTTACCCGCGACCTTAACGTTGTCGTCGATTCATCAGGTGGGAGGCCTACCAACGCTACGTCTTCCGGTTCGTGGTCGCCACTCGAGAACCTTTCTTCCCCATTGGTTATCGGTTCCTCGAGCGATGTGACCTGCCTATTGCCACTTTAACTTGCAAACATTGAGAGCTATGTCGGTGACCTTAGTTCTTCGGCGGATTTCGGCTATACAGCATCATCAAAAAAAATTGTGGAGATTCCTTGAGAAAATTCACACAGACAAAGTGTTAGTGTATTAATAATTGCCCACATAATTAGTACACCTAATTTAGATGTATGTAATATGTTATTTATTACAGGGCAGCTGCGGAGGTAGTAGGTAGTAAAGTGGTGGTAATTTCGAATAAACTGGAGACGATTGACATCAGGACTGTGCAATTACCTACTCTGTCTGAGTCGAAGGTTAACCCAGACGGTACGGACACTGAGTTAGAAGACTATGATCCCAGGGAACACGAGATACCTGGACCGAAAATTAAGTAGGTGTTGTGTGAGCCGTATAAGCTACGTCAAGCCTACGGTCCTAGTCGCACGATGCTAGTCTTTAGCACACCTGTCGCATCTCTTGCTAGGACAGCATACTAGCGTTGCGAGGTGTACGGCGTGTGGCGTCCGGCTTTAGGCTTGCTTTATTATTACCCAAAGGAGTGACAGCACACACGAGGTGATGATGTTAATGTGACTGTCTTTTTAATGTTTTCTTTATATAGCTCAGAGTCAGAAGGAAAGACGATACCCTTATGGGATCAACACAGCTTTGATGTGTCTCTCCTTCTGTGAGCACCGTTTTCTCAGGAACTGGTAGGGGTGCCAACTTGAGAACTTATGGGGTACTTCCCGTTGACCTAGCCAGAATCTTGCATAAAATCAAACATTGTTATTTGGTGTTTTTTTTTTTCACATGGATATATTATTTTTGTGATTGTTTTCTTGTGCAGGCTCTGGATGGCTTACTTTAATCTTTTGCGAACGATGATGGGCCCCGGCATGATGGGAATGCCTCTTGCTGTAGGTCACATGGGCATCCTGTACGGACCAATAATTGCAATGTCTACAGGATTGCTAATTCTTTACACACACAGAATGCTGGTAGGTAGCCACAACTGCACTTTACAGAGCAAAAAAAATATTTTTATTGAAATTAATTTTTCACACAGAAATTTAACGAAAATATTTTTTTTTAAATACGGTCTCAGAAAAAAAAACGGTCCAAAAAATGTTGAGGGTAAGATAGAGATGTAACTATGATGAAAAATATTTAATTATTAGTACCTACAGCGCCTTTATGCAAGTGATGAAAAGTCTGATTGATTCAAAAATTCCTACTGATATTATAATAAAGTACCTGGGCGACGGAGCTTTGCTCGGTATTTTTTTTGGTAAATCGTTTTTTTTTTCTTAATTCAACCTAGCTAGATCGATTTATCGCCCCCGAAATCCCCTGCATACTAAATTTCGTGAAAATCGTTGGAGCCGTTTTCGAGATTCAAATTATATGCAATATACAAGAATTGCTCTTTAAAGGTATTGGATATTCTTTGATTCGGATGTATCATCTAGGGATTGGGCTCCGGAATTCCGGTTTTAACAAAATTTTCAGTATCGTTTGTAGTATCGGAACTGGTGTGATCAAAACCGGAATTTCGATATTGAAAGAAATATATCATTTTGTTTGAGGCGCGGCGCGAAACTGAACAAGCTTTTTCAGCTGTTTCTTACATTTGTAATCGAGTAAGAAGTTCTCTAAAGGACAACACCTCGGACACATTGACTTTCTTGAAATTTTACTACCAACAAAAATCCTAGATGATAGATTAAGTCCTTAATTTACTGATTAAGTACTTATTTTAATTAATGATCATAGCTTTATCAATGATTTAATTTATTTCCTACATAAAATACTATCCCTACATTTCTATAATATCATTACTAATCAGTAAATATGATGCATTTTGTATACCTACCATTTTAAAAGAAGTTTTGAACTCTAGAATTCCGGAGCTATACTGCTTAATATTGAAACCCAGTACCGGAATTGAAAAATGATCCGATAGTCAAGCCCTAGTTTCATCTTTTTTGAGTAACCAAAACTCGTTAAATGAATGGTTTCCAGTTTCGGAATTAAATCTTCAGAATCAGAAACTGTTTTGTAATTTTAAAAAAAAACCTCTATTGTATGAAACCTCTATATTTATGTACCTACCTAGTTTGTTTATACATATTATGTATCTACTTATAGTAACTAGTTAACATCGCTATGTAGGTATCTTCGTAAAATAACGAGGCTTCACTTTTACACAAACGTTTGAATAACGATAGTGTTAATTTAATACCTTACAAAAAAATCTGTCCGATTTTGAAAAAATGGCTGATATCTCATAGTTTCTACTCAGTTGGTGAATTTCTCAATAAAAAATCGTATCAGTCTTATCATTTCAGAAATGCATTGTAGTTAAAAGTTACTTTGTTGCTGCCGTTGCTGCCTACTTCCTTGACTATAATCTGTATAATTTATGTGTGTGTGTGTTTAATATAAAATGCAGGTATCCTATAGAATTTTTAACTTTATACACACTGTGTATACATTTTCATTTGTGTAAATTTGCATGCCAACACCAAATGGCGAAATGTGTCTAAGCACTTTAAATATTTATGTCTGTACCTACCACATTTTAAGCAAATAAATGATTTTGATTTTTGATTTGATATAACAATTCTACCGATTTTATAATGTAGTACTGTAATAAGTGGAATTTCGTCAAGATTATATATTTTGTTAATAAATCAATAAATGATTTTGATTTTTGATTTGATATAACAATTCTACCGATTTTATAATGTAGTACGGTAATAAGTGGAATTTAGTCAAGATTATATATTTTGTTAATAAATCAAATCACAAACGAGATTGCTCTCAGACGAATCCTCGTGGTAAAAAAATATATTTTTTACTTTTGTTTTTCAGTTAGACTCATTGTGTGAGATCTCCCGGCGGCTGAGAATACCTCATATACCGTATCGATATGGGTTCCGTATAGCTATTCTTAATGGTCCATATTTTTTACATAGCATAGGACATCAGGGTCCGTGAGTATTGGTTAATTAAATTATAATATTACGAGGTGTTCATCCTCATCTGCCGAGCTTTTTCCTAACTTCTATGTTGGAGACCGCTTCCAGTCTAAACGGGAAGCAGCTTAATACCAGTGTTTAACATGGAGCGACTGCCTATCTGACCTCCACAACCGAGTTATTAGACCGTAGTAAAGTAAACTAACGCTTTTAGTAAAATCACTTCCCAACCCTTGGGAAGGCAAATATAAACGTCATTTACATGAAAAATTAAATCTAGTTGTTCCTTCCAAAAGGTAGTTTCGTATGGAGGCAAATGGGCAAGAAACTTCATTCTTACCTACTCTTTTAAAATAATGATTGGTAATACGATACCCTTGGATAACACTGGTTGTCCGACGTTCGGGCTTCTGACTACCCGTGACTGTCAAAGATGTAGTAAAGACAGCCGGGAAAGGCTTTCCGTGATTTAAAGGCATGGGGATGTCACACCAAGAACTTCCAAAGCCCGTGCCTCTACTAAGAAATTTTCTGAACGGATAACCCAATGACTTTTCGCCAAACCTCGGAATCGGACTCTGGACTTCGAGGTCCGAGGTCCGGGTTTTCAGCATTTGTCCTTGCTACGACGAGACCTACGGGGCTGGGGGCAGTTCCATTAATTGTAATGTACGGAGAGAAACTATCTTTATGTTCCGTCTATTAGTTCGATAATTGTGTTAAGCCCGTCACAGACGTAGCTATAATATATATTAATATACGTCAGACGTAATAAAATAGCAAGGCATATTACCATCAGCTATAATATATATTTTTACTACGTCACCATAATATGTGGACAGATATAGCAAGGCGCATATCTATATACATATAATAAAACAGTAACAAAACTGTGTCTGTACATTGAATATATAAAAAAAAAATAATTGAGGGGGGTTTAGGAACAGTAATAGAGCACGAATCTAAAAAAAAAAATTCTGTCTGTTTGTCTGTTTGTTTGTACACGCTAATCTTCGGAAGTACTGGGCGGATTTTAATGATTTTTCTTTTGTTGTATAGGTATTAAGTGAGGGCAACATATAGGCTATAATTTATCTTGGAAACTTGAACACCTGATGCAGAACCGCAACAGACCAGCTAAACTATAAGAGATACAAAAATGGTACTATAGCAAAAATTGTTCCACGTGATGAGCATTTTCTGTTGAAAGAATAAATTTGAATCTGGAACACCTGATGTGGAACTCCAAGAGCCCAGCTACACCATGACACATATAGGAATGACGTCTTAGCAAAAGTTGTTCGGTCTGATGGGCATTTCCTGTTTACTTATAAAAATCGAAGATCAGAAACATCTGATGTGAAAATCAAAGCCATCACTAATTTCACTGTATCTTATAAAATAACGTAAGCTGGGAGTACCTCCACGCGGTGAAGGCGGTAACAGTTTAGGACTGATTTTTGATGACGATGGTATATCATTTTTCTCAACAAATTTGACTCTACTGGCCAAAATTCCCATTTATTTTTTTATTTTATCGAATAAATATGCCTTATTAGATATTAGAAAAATCGAAGATCAGAAACATCTGATGTGAAAATCAAAGCCATCACTAATTTCACTGTATCTTATAAAATAACGTAAGCTGGGAGTACCTCCACGCGGTGAAGGCGGTAACAGTTTAGGACTGATTTTTGATGACGATGGTATATCATTTTTCTCAACAAATTTGACTCTACTGGCCAAAATTCCCATTTATTTTTTTATTTTATCGAATAAATATGCCTTATTAGATCCCAAGAATCTACCGACGAGCGTCAGGAGAGACTTGATGCTGTTCGAGAACATCAGGCTGCAACTCGCTCCGTAGAAACCTGTTCAGATCGCGAAGCACGCCTGCGTTCTCAGTGTATTTACGCATCTACATCCAGGTCTCTAGAGATCAGTGAAAAGTATGATGCGCGACTGTCCGCTGATCGTGAGCGACATGCATTGTCTCGCGAATCGGAAACGTTTACCGATACAGAATCACGCTTGAGTTCTCAGCGTATTCGCACATCTACTAACAGGTCTTTTGAACCGAATGATGAACGTGATGCACGACTAACTGCTGATCGAGATTATCATACACTAGCGACCCGACCCAGCTTCGCATCTTGGTAAATGGACTATCCAACACAAAAATATTTTTTTAATTCGAACCAGTAGATCCTGAAATTAGCGCGTTCAAACAAACAAACACACAAACTTCAGCTTTATAATATTATAGTATAGATTGTCCCGAACACGCACACAACAAAATATTCATAATCAGTTAGAAAGTAAGAGAAAAAGAATTGCTGGAATACGGCATGAAGAGACAGAAGAAGAGCGCAACGAACGTTTGAATTCTGATCGACTTCGGAATTCTCTGAACAGAATGTCGATATCATCTGAAGAATCGGATGTGTCTCATGATATAGCCGTAGGTCGTGGCGACCTTCCTTGGGTTGATAAGGAACGGAGTGCATTTACGTATACTCCTATGATTGACTACGCCACATATTCCGCCATCGGAGGTATGATTCAAAATTGTACTTTTTGAACGTCTCGAATCATCTCGCGCATCCCGTTGTTTTCCCGTCCCCGGGCTCTTAGAATTCGACATCAGACGTTTCAGATCTTCGATTTTGCCGACCCCGTTGTCACTGGCATAAGCAACAGGATCCGCGTACGAAGTCGCGGGCAGAAGCTAGTTAGTATATATTTCAAAAAATGTGAAACAAACAACGATCGCAGACGTAATAAGGGCGAAAATATATTATTATTTTATAGCTACCATGTGTGGTGGCTAGCTATAATATATATTATAGCTACGTATGTGACGGGCTTTAAGTACAACACTGTATCAACTAACTGGTAACAATGTTTACAGAACAATCATAGCGACGTTAATGGTGATTAATCAGCTTGGAATATGCACAGTGACCATTATTTTCACAACAGACAGTTTGAGAGATGTTAGTAAACCATTTTATTATCTTTAATTTTATTAGTAAACCGAAGTAATTGTTTGACTATTTTGATGTAGTTACCTACACAAGACATAGCGCGCATGAGGTGAGCTAATAGCATACTTCACTGAAACTCAGCAAGGACGATTCTTACAGAACAGCACTACTGAAATAACGCTAACCCAAGTCACTTCGTTCGATGTTAATCTGAACGTCTCGCTGAATTCAAGGTTTCGCGCTGAAGTGATATAGGTGCCTATAGCTAAATTTAGGAACCCATTGATAGACGAATGCACCGCGTATTTTAAGTTTAAAATGATAAAAAATTGACCTGTAGGGTTATTTTTAAAATAGTAATAATCTCGCAAAGCTATATTATTTACTAACATCAATGTACAACACTTTTTAGATCGGTGTTTTATTTTTTTGTAAAATCGATATTTAATCGTCTTTCTTTTTCCTTCTTGCAGGTATTGGACTTTGAAAACCGTAACATTGCTCTTTTAATGTTAATGTTTCCTTATTTATTCATGCAATACTTCATGAAAAATATGTTGATAGTCAGCTATGTTTCAATGTTAGGTGATCACAATTTTTTACTTTATCTAAGTAGTTACCTAACTGCTAGTTATTTTTGAGAGGATTAAAGTACTGACTTAGGTACCTAAATAAATTATCAAAAAAATTTAGAAACTTGTACCTATAATAATAATAATAATAATAATAATACGTTCATTTATTTGACTACTTAGGTCCAATTGTTAGTAACATTAGAAACTTAATCTATGGGTTAGTAACATAAACAGAAACACACACAACAGACATATAAATTATGAACGACAAGGTTGTCCTTGTCGCACCAAAACATTTACAAAATGCCTTAAAATTGGGGCATCCAGCTGATCTGCTAGGGCCTTCAGAATGCTATTGGAACTGCCACGCACCCTAGTAAGTAATGAAGCAGTCCTTTTCCTTCTAATCGCGTAAAAGTCATCAACTCCCGCTTCTGCGAACATAACGGAAGCACTACAGTAACGCGGCAGTCCCAACAGCACCCTGAAAATACTTGGGTACTGAATGTACTTGGGTACCTACTTTTTGCGCTAATTCTGTAAAGGATATTTTAGAATGAAATAGAATAGAATATTCATTTATTTGCTCAGAATTTAGGTTTTTAAGATAAGGTAGACACATACATACCATTTTGACATGCAAACATTGATATAGTTCTTCATCAAACATACTTAGAATTAGGTTTTTTTTTTTATCATTTGATAGGCATACGTTTGACCACTATCTCACCTGATGGGAAGCGATGATGCGGTCTAAGATGGAGCACGCTTGCCTAGAAGTAACCTATTCACTCTTGACTTAAAGACTCCCGGGTTGTAGCTATCAGGAAACACAGACTCAGGCAGGGAATTCCACTCCTTAGCAGTACGCACAATGAATGTGTTCCCAAAACGTTTTGTGCGTGTGGGTGGGATGTCCACCATGTACCGGTGACGCATCGCCGTACGTCTTGTGGTCCGATGATGGAACGGGCTCAGCGGAATTAAAAATAGCCAGTGCCATACCAAAAACACTTTTCCTCAACAGAGAGAGATCGCAAAGTTTCATTTCGGTATCTGCTTTCCAATAAAAGTGAAAAAAGATGTCGATTACATTTACAAAGAGCAATTTCTAAAATGTTAAGGCAAGGAAATGTCAATAAATTATGACTTTGAACACAGCTGTCAGTAACTTTCAAACCAAATATTGCTCGTGGGCAGCGTTTTTGGGCGTATATTAGCGTATGTTTTTAATCCGAACTAATTCACACTTCCATACTAATATTATAAATGCGAAAGTAACTCTGTCTGTTACGCTTTCACGATGAAACGGCTGAACCGATTTTGATGAAATTTAGTATGCAAATAGCTTGAAACTTGGGGAAGGATATAGGCTACTTTTTAATACGCGTCTTCATCTGCATCAGCGATAACCGACATTCACGCGGACGAAGTCGCGGGCAAAAGCTAGTTTATTATAATTAATGGTGTAGTGTAGATTATATCGTTTTCATATTTTTCATTATTGTTGCATTTTATGAGTGCTGTACTATCGTTGGCAAACAGTACCATGGGATGGAGGATTTAACGTGGGAGGTCGTTAATGTAAATGAAAAATATCAAAGGTCCAAGGACGCTCCCTGTGGTACACCGAATTTAACTTCTCTATTGGAAGACACTAATTTTTGTTCTAATTTAGACTTGACGCATATTTTGTAAAGTTCTGTCATCTATTTGCGACCGGAAAGATATGTTTAAATTTAGGGTATTACCTCGAATGCCATAGGCGTTTAGTTTTTGAAGTAGTATGTTATGGTATGGTCGACACAATCAATAGCTTTCGACATTATGTCATGTGCGACATCTATTATTTGTGTATTTTATCTAAGGGCCACAGTTGCCTGATAATAACATTATTATTAGTATTATTACTGTGTATATGTTACCGGCTAAACCTGATTTTAGGATGAACTGGTTTCGCCTAGGCCATACTAGTTCTTCCTACACGCGATAGGACAAACCAGTATAACCTAGGTCGAAGCGGTTCATCCTAGAATTAACATGTTTCAGGATAAACTGGTACGTCCTAGTCTAAACTAATTTTGCCTAGTCGGAACGTTCGTACAAGTAGTGACATGCGTTCCGATTAGGCAAAATTAGTTTACACTAGGACGTACCAGTTTATCCTTAAGCATGTAAACTCTAACTAGGATAAACTGATTCCACCTAGGCTAAACTGGTTTATCCTATCATAATGCTAATGGGTAATGTAATATAGTTATGTATGTTATTCTATAAGGTATATATATATTGTATGGGTCTTTGTTACCTGAATTAAATGATTATTATTATTATTATATATTATTTTGGGTTTTCCGAGTTAATTTAATTATTTTTTAAAACCTTTTACGGTGCGTACAGATTAAGAAACATGTTTTGTAACTTGTATTTTATAACAAACATTATGTAACATTGTTTTTCAACATTGCAACATATATCAATACTGTACACATTAGAATTACAATGCAATATAACAATGTTATATGATTTTGTCGTTTGTCATTCTGCAGTGCTGTTCACTACTGCATAAGATAGATATATATAACATTGTTGTAAATATTAATTACCTAAATGTTAAAACACTGTTATTATAACACGTTTTATAACAGTCTTCACATTACTGAAACATGTTACATTACAATATTTTATGACATAATATTTTATGTTATACTAGCTGACCCGACAGACGTTGTCCTGTCCCGATCTTGGGGGATGAAAAAGGGGTGAAAAAAGGGGATGAAAAATAGATGTTGGCCTATTCACAGACCTACCCAATATGCACAAAAAATTTCATCAGAATCGGTCAAGCCGTTTCGGAGCAGTACGGGAACGAAAACTGTGACACGAGAATTTTATATATTAGACTAGCTGACCCGACAGACGTTGTCCTGTCCCGATCTACCGAACATTTGGATGGGGGATGAAAAGGGGGGGGAAAAGGGGGATGAAAAATAGATGTTGGCCGATTCTCAGACCTACCCAATATGTACACAAAATTTCATCAGAATCGGTCAAGCCGTTTCGGAGGAGTACGGGAACGAAAACTGTGACACGAGAATTTTATACATATATTAGACTAGCTGACCCGACAGACGTTGTCCTGTCCCGATCGACCTAATGGGGGATGAAAAATAGATGTTGGCCTATTCTCAGACCTACCCAATATGCACAAAAAATTTCATCAGAATCGGTCAAGCCGTTTCGGAGGAGTACGGGAACGAAAACTGTGATTCGAGAATTTTATATATTAGATTGTTGTAAATATTAATTACCTAAATGTTAAAACACTGTTATTATAACGTTTTATAACATTCAGTCTCTACATTACTGAAACATGTTACATTACAATCTTTTATGACATAATATTATGTTATATAATATGTACGCACCTTACGAGTAATTAACAAAAGCGTTTTAACTTTCTGTTGACTGCCTCAGTCTATATTTCCAAAGTAAGCATAATCTTATGCCTCGCGAGAACCACTTAATTGGCTTTTCTTATTTTATTGTCACATACTTATAGGGAAAACATAAGTCATGCATGAGCTTAAATATTTTTAAGAAAGTATCATACGCTTTGTTCGAATTCGAATCCTCTGTGTTAAATTCATCAGAAAACGATATATTTTTAACCAACTTCAAAAAGGAGGAGGTTATCAATTCGAATGTTTATATATTATATTGTATTTTTTTTTTATGTATGTTCGGGCATAACTCTGTCATATATAGACGGATTTGCAAAAATCTTTTTTTGTTCGAAAGGGGTTTATTCTGAAAAGGTCCCATATAATTTTTCAATATTGGTACAGCCCTTTTTGAGAAAAGCAACAAATTCCCAAAAAAACTTACTTAGACGACGTTTTAGTTTCTTCAATCACTGGAGGACTTACAATCTCTTTTAAGTGTGTTGCCGTTTCTTAATGGATTTGGATGTTAAGGCAACACTAAAAAGCGGAAGTCGGGGGAAAACTTTCGAAAGTCGGTGGCAATACAAAACAACAAACACAAAGCTACCGCCACCGACTTCCGAAAGTAAAGTAGGTAATGTGTGTTCTGTGCGTAAGTTATTTATTATCACTTTTTAGTTTTTGAAGGTGGTTTTCTTTTTTTTGAAAAAACTTTTTTGGAGATAGTTATTAAATTCAATCATATTCTCTTCACAAGTATCGCGAATCTTATTACAATCACAATCTCTTGTTTGTTGGGATTTGAGTCATTGATGTGAAAGTAGAACAAATCAACAAATTGCCACACGAAGGTCGTATTAGCACGTGGACAACAAGCAGTCTGAGCTAATCAACGAAGAATGGCGATGTAGTTGTTGATCTGCAGTGCTATTCTATTGCTATCCCCCTCGGTGAACACCCTGTTCACAATAAGATTAGACATTTACAAAAACCTTTTTTACAGTCCGTTCAACCGATTTTGACTTCTATTGCGTTAGTAGCATGACAAATGGCAACTGCAGTAAACAGTTGTTATTGTAACCACTTTTTTGCCTCTAATGTCATCCTTAAGCCTACGTAATAGAAGTCAAAATCGGTTGAAGGGACTGTAAAAAAGGTTTGTGTTTATGTCTAATCTTATTGTGAACAGGGTATAGGTGAAGTGAGCTGTCATCCGATTGTAGTACCTTGAAATCCCTAGCGTCGCGTCAGGACGGATGACAGCTCATTTCGCTTCACCGACGTTCACCGACGGAGATTGTAACAGAATAGACATACAGATCACTCCTTCACTACGGACGTAGTACTATTAAGTATTCTGTGCTACGGGTCTAAGCAGCGACTGAACCTAACGATGTAAATTATTGATTGCAGGTAATTTTTTGAATTTAACGGCTATGAGTTTAATGTTTAAATACGTCTTATTTGAACATCGTGGCGAAGTGACTGCCCACACGAGTTTAATGGGTATTCTATTTGGTTTTGGGACACTATTGTTTAATCTGAGCGCCGTCGGTGTGGTAAGGTTCTTATATCTCCGGATTTTAATATTCTTTTTTAGATCGATCGATCATCGATTGATCCAATCGAACGACATGGATCGACGTTGATCGATTGGTGTGGTAGCTTTGGCTGATCGACAGATACCGTTCGACTAACCAATCGATCGATTGCCGGTCGATGGCATCGATCGACGATGATCGATTAACCCCAGCTATAATCCATCAGTAATAATAATCAAGCAGCTCGATCGACGTCGACTAATCCATTCTACCGACAATCGATCGATTGGTCTGGTAGAACACCCTTACAGTGTGGTTCATTAGATTTTACCAAGTAGTTTATTTTTTTTGCATGTTTCGGTTGGTAGATATGTACCTATAATTATCTTAAACATAACATACGTGTGTGTAGTAATATTTTATACAAAGTGACATTGTAGTTGTTAATAAATCTACTATCTTTCTTCTTCAATATAAATAAATATCAATTACCGCATGCATTGTAATCATCATTTGAGAACGGCTCGACCGATTTGGCAGTTATGTTTTGTTGTGTTCGTAACTGTTAGGCAAGGTTTTTAAGAGTTTTTTTTTAATTCAATTGGTAAATTCGGAAAGGATTATGGCAAGATTTGTACAAAAAAATAAACTCTAATTCTTATACTCTTGGGTACCCAAAGAGTTCCTTCAGGCATTTACGATTTTTTTAAAACCCCGCAATAAAAATGGATGATAAAAGTGAATAGTTTAACGAGAAGCTCATTATTTCAGAACGAAAGGGCGGCTGACAGTAACAGTGACACTGACAACCGCTGTTTCGCAGTGTTTACACTGAAATTGCATCGTTTTATGGGAAATTATGTCACAAATAATGATTATTTTTTTCCAAACACTTGTCAGATAACTTGTCTGCCAATTTGATTGATCCGTTAATGTCACTTGTCACTTCCTTTTTTTTATAAACACAAAATGGACAAAATAAAACGAAAAAGTGTTATTTTCATTTCGAAATATTTCAATTATGCGGGGGTTCAAAAAGTATATCATTCTACTCCTGGTAATGTATTCTCTACATTGGAAAATATTTTAAGCCCTCTTAAATGTTTTTTTTTTTCATACAAATGAAAGTATGCATCTCGCCATGATTCTTTGGGTGTTAGTTTTGTATGAAAATCTCCATTTAAAAAATGTGAAGTTTAGTAAATTGTACACTGTTGCAGACGCACCGTTGGTAGGCCTCCCACAAGATGGACCGACGACATTTTCACGGTCGCAGGTAACCGGTGGATGCAAGCCATAGGTGGCCGCTCGTTTTGGCGTTCCATGGGGGAGGCCTATGTTCAACAATGGACGTCTTTCGGCTGATGATGATGATGATGATGATGATCCATCGAAACCGGGGTGTGTCAGATTCAGTTCCAATAAAAAATATAAAGCGTATATTCTACGCTTTATATTTTTTAATTTTACCCTACCTACCTTACCTACCTACCTACCTTACCCACCTACCTACCTTACCCTACCCTACCTACCTGCCTAGCCTTCCTTACATACCTACCTAAGGTAACTGCACCAGTAATGGTAAGCGCTTCAATAATGGTCGGTTAAAAAAACATTTCAAATAAGAATTACAAATGTTGTAGGGAAAATGGCACACTCAAAAACACTCAAAAATATGCTGTTAAAAGGTCATGTGAACTAGACGCTGTCGCAAAGGTATACATTTTTGTGAATCTCTTTAGTGGGATGAGTACTTATTTTGAGTTGGTTTTGCTACGAAGAGTAGTGTTTGATTTGTACCCTATCATTGATATGTATGTTAAGATGATTAGGATACAAATAACAACATAATTTCACTAAAATACTTTATATCTTTTTTTTTTACTGAATTGTTATTTACTGGAACCTTTCAAAACGGTTTGTATCAATTATGGTCAAACTGATCATACTTGGTACAACAGTGTTTTTAGCGTCTTTCATCAAAGAATCAGAGAAGTTGAAATTCTAATTCTTACATTTTTGGGTACCTAAAGGGTATCTTCAGGCATTTACAATATTTTTAAAACCCCGCAAAAAAAAGTGAATAGTTTAATGAGAAGCTTATTATTTCAGAACGAAACGGCGACTGTCAGTAACAGTGACATTGACAGCCACCGTTTCGCACTTATAACTACCGTTTCGCAGTTCTAACTCTAAAATTGCGTCGTTTTATCACAAATAATGATTTTTTTTCCACACACTTGTCATATCACTTGTCTGCCAATTTGATAGATCCGTTAATCGGCATCGCGATGAAATGAAAAAGTGTCATTTTCATTTCGTAATATTTTAATTATGCGACGGTTTAAAAATACGGTAAGTATATCAATCAACTCCTGGTATTGTATTCTTCACATTTGAAAATATTTTAAACCCTCTAGTTATTTTTTTTTTCATACAAATGAATGTATGGATTTCGCCATGATTCTTTCGACTCTAAGTATAATGATCATGCGTTTGACATTTGTTACGCACGTTTAAGTGACGGTTCTAGTAATGATCATCACTGACCATTACTGGTGTGGCCGTTACTAGCACATAATCACTCAAGAAAAACATTTTGGGTTTTTTTTTTTCTAATGTTTCATCTAATTATCACCATATTTCATTTTTTTCTAGTAACGCTGTAAAAACTTATTTAAGTGAGATTTGATTTAATTTCTGTTTATTTTATGACCATTACTAGCTGTTCATTACTAAGGTTGACCATAAATGGTGTGTCCATTAGGTACTAGGTTTTTACCTGACCATTTCTGGTGAAAAAAAATGTAATTGTAAAAAGTAATTTTTAATTCTTCTAATAAAGATAAATTTGTACCTATTTGTAACTTCGACGGTTAAGTGGTACCGTCTTTCACAAATACCAAAATGGAACAGACAGATTAAGCAATAACTACTTAGATAAATTTTAAATAGTGCTAAATATTTTCTACTACTGACCATAATCGGAGCGTTTACCTTACCCTACCCTACCCTACACTACCACTAGATAGTGGTTTGTATAAAAAAATTTAGGTAGATAGGGTAGATACCCTATCTACCTAATACCTATTTTTTTTATACAAACCTGAAAATAACGAACACAAAAAAAAAGAATTATCCAATTTGGTCCTGCCGTTCGGAAGTTATTAGCTTACATACATTTCGGCGATTAATTTTATATGTATAGATAGATTAAAATCATAACTTTATTATTTGCAACTAGAATAGAACTAACTTGTAAACCGGGATAAATAATAATACTTTTTTCGTTTCTACATTTCAGATGTTGTCTATAGACAAAAGTTTAGAGAACCGGAAACATATGAAGGGTACATATGGTGTTCTCAATGTTGGTATAATGTGCCCAACTATTGTAGCCACAATTTTCGGAGTATTAGGATATTTTGCTTTTGGAGCGATAGATGAACATGTACTTAGATCGTTGCCGTTCGATGAAGCGTAAGTACAGTTTACAGTAGGTAAATATGGCACATAAAGTTTCAGTCACACAAAATATAAGTTACGCAAAGACTGTTGCACAGATAAGAATTACAATAACACTTACACAGATATGAGTTACAATAACACTTACACAGATATGAGTTAAATAAAGGCTGTCACAGAGATATGAGTTAGAATAACACTTACACATATATTAGTTAAATAAAGACTATCACAGATATATGAATTACAATAACACTTACACAGATATGAGTTACAATAACACTTAAACAGATATGAGTTACAATAACATTTACACAGATATGAGTCAAATAAAGGCTGTCACAGAGTTATGAGTTAGAATAACACTTACACATATATTAGTTAAATAAAGACTGTCACAGATATTGACGTGAAGCGGCAGATAAAAGAGATATTTAAGCTATAAAGGCTTAAATGTGTATTTATTACAATACATTATTATATTAAACGATGAAAATCTATTGAGGATGAATAGTGGATGCAGAATGTGAGGTAGATGTAGGTAGTGAAGTGGAACAATGAATGATGTAGGCGGGTCGACGATGGGGACTCTTGAGATGACGACAGGAGATGTAGACAGGAAAATCAGGCAGGAAGGCGAAGGCAGGATGTGGGTCGCTGGCGTTCCAGGACAGTGCAGGCCGTCGACTTCGGCTTCAAATCGGCAGGTCTTGCAGGCGTCCTAGGTTATAGGAACGTTGGTAATAGAAAGATATAAGATGGGTTAAACACCACTTGATTTAGGCACAGAAAATAATAATAATAATAATATCATTTATTTCGGGTAACAAAGGACCCATAACATATATACCTTACAGACTATCATACATATTTATAAAACCAAAAAACCGAAAAACCTGTGCACCGTTTCCGTTCACGATGGCATGAACAGTGGAGCGAAGACACAACATATTGCTTCGCTTCTGTGTGAATTAGATGTGAAGAATTGCTCAACAGTTGCAGTTGTTATTTTTTTTTTTTAATCTAGCGTATGAAATCGATCAGCTCACACGCTCAAATCCATGAGCACAATGCTAGCCAAAACGCTTTTTCTTCAATCAGGTTGACAAGGCTTCTTCAATTTTTTAATTTTGAAAGTAGCATGGAATTTAAGAACTCTATAAGTAGTAGCAGCTAGAATTCGTATTAGTGTTTTCGAAAAGGTTGTCAAGGGATTTAGTACGTAGACTTCATAGTGTTAAGAAATGCATGATTTAGAAAATATTGGAATGTCACAAGATGACAGCATCATGACGATATGAATATTGCATGTAAACAATTATAAATATCTATCTAATCATCTAGGAAAAGTAAAACCCTAATGAATACGAGTGAAAGTGAATAGCAGACGAGTTTGGGAATAAGATGCATGTATATATATAAGACAACGAAATACCTAATTACCACTACTAATATTATGTAATCAAACTAGCATTTATACATATAATTATATAAATAAAAATAATAATAATAATATTTATTCAAAAAATTACAAGGCATAACAAGTACAGTTTGCTTAAATGTAAATTATAATACTAAGATTTCCGTGCCTGAACTAGGTAATCCTGTGTTTCAGGCGAGAAGAGCTAAAGTAATTTTATAAAATTAATAAATAATCACAAAATCAAACAAAAATTAAATGTACAGTAGACAAATAGCTGAGTATCTTAACTAATATAGTAACTAATATTTCTATATTAAATACAATATAAACTAAATGTTAGTAATATTTACTTCATCACAATTAGTAAATTCTCTGTATCTTCATAGGACATACTTTGGAGAGCATCCTTGAGAATTAGCTTACAATTTGTGTAGTTCACGGAATAGATGTTTGCTTTCGCGTTTAGTCTATTATAAAGGAGAGGACCGAGGAACAGGTAAAATTTGGATATAAACGCATGTTTTGTTGGTTTTTGTGGACAGACTATATCTTTACGTCTTTTACTAGTATTTTGAGTGCTGTAGGGTAAAGCTCTGTGTTGTTTTAATACAATGTTCATTATAAATAGCTGTCGAACTGTTAGTACTTCACAATATTTGTATAAGAGGTTAGTAGGAAAAAGGAAAGGCCGGAAAGTAGAAACTTTGAGGATCGCTCTCTGACTTCTCTCGATGGTTAGTAACCTGGTTTTACCCGCTCCACCCCATGTCGTAATACAGTAAGTTAATATTGATTGACAAAGAGCAAAGTAAACTTGTCTAATTATTTTCGGGTCAGCAATATAGCGTAACTTTTTAAAAACAAATATCAACTTACGCATTCTATTATTTAAAGCTTCTATATGTTGTTTGAATGAAAGTGTTTCATCTAATATAACGCCAAGGTATTTTGTTGTATTTGCCATTTTAATGTTAGGACAAACACATTGGTTATTTGTGGGAATTGTGCAATAATGAGCATATAATGTTGAGTTAGTGACAGTTGATGTTTGCTTGCGCATTGAAAACTTAATGTAATTTGTCTTGTCTGCATTTAATGTTAATGAATTGTTTTGAAGCCATTTATTAACAACATCAAATCCGTGTTGCGCAAGCTTGTAGACATTTTGTTCTGAGTCAGCCGAAAATAGAAGAGCAGTGTCGTCAGCGTAAGAAACAATTAAGCCGTGATCAAGATTTAGATTACAAAGATCGTTTATGTATATCAAAAATAGTGTAGATCCTAAAATACTTCCTTGAGGTACTCCGAAGGACGTGTTTTTTTTATCATCGCTGAGAACATTACCAATCTTTACACATTGGGTGGGTACGGTCTTCTAGATAGCTCTTAAAAAGATTCAGCTGGGTGCCTCTAATGCCTATGGCTTCAAGCTTGCGCAACAGAATAGGAATAGAAATCGTGTCAAAAGCTTTAGCGAGGTCCAGGAAAATGCCTATTGTGTGGTTACCATTATCAAGTTCTTGAGCCAGATAGTCAGTCAGTTGGTGTACAGCGTCGTCTGTTGACATTTTAGGCCTAAATCCGAACTGCCGACTCGATAAAATTAATTTATCCTCCAAATATTTGAAAAGTCTTTTATTTATAATTTTTTCTAATATTTTAGACATAGAAGGCAGTAAGGAAATAGGTCTATAATTAGTCACTTGATCTTTGTTGCCGGATTTATAAATAGGAACAACAACAGCTTTTTTGAGACAATCGGGAAAAAGACCTATGGATAAACATTTTTGGTAAATATAAGTTAGAGGCGGCAGCGGCACCAAAATGTGCCTGAACTGTTTGATAATTTTACTTGATATGTTATCCCAGCCAGCTGCGCAGTCGTCTTTTAAACTCATAATTAACGTCTCTACCTCAGTCTCGTCAGTGTCTAGCAACGCAAAGGATGATAAAATAGTGCTATACGTAGCCGGTGTGCTCGTTAGATGCTGTGAATGGCTCTGAACTTTTTCAGCTAAACTCTTAACATTAACAAAGAAATTATTTGCAATGTTGGCAGAAGTTAAATGTGATGAGTGTGCTTGTAACAAACCTGATGATGACTGATTTTTGCTTCGAGTTATATGTTACATTCTTAATGAAATTCCAGATTTTTTTACTATTCGTGCCAGCCTTTTCTAGTGCAATTTTATCGTAGTTGGTTTTAACTTTTCTTAGAAGATCATTACAGAAGTTCCGATATCGTTTATAAGACAGTTGCAAAATTAAATTATCTGGACTAGATTTGGCTTCATATGCAGTTTATCTCTATTTTTCATACAGCGAATGAGACCTGTCGTGATCCACGGCTTTATGTTGTAGTTTTTGCTATTTTGCCGGAATGTGACTGTGTTTTTATGCATTGCATGTTGTACATTTTCGATTAGGTACAACAAACAAAACTGCGGATCAGCAGAATCGTAGACTGGGTTGAAGTCGATATTGTGTAAGTCTTCCTCAAGTTTATTTACATTCAAACTAGAAACTGTTCGAGGGACTACTTTAGGTAAATTAGAATTTAATATTAGTAGGGTAGCATTGTGATCGGTTAATGTTGAATTAGTTACAAGGGCGAGTGCAGGAAGATTCGACTTAAGTATTATATGGTCCAAACAGGAACCACTTTGATGTGTAGGAAGCGTGTGAGCGGGTAGCAAACCATGGAAGGCGCATAGGTTAAGGTATTCCTCAGCGGATGCGTCAGCACTTTCGGGAAGAATGTTGATATTAATATCTCCAATTAAAATGGTGCTTTTGAAAGATGATAGGTTCTGCAAGGTGTCGTTTAGCGAGTCAGTGAAATTGTCTATATTTCTAAAAGAAGGGGGTCGATATAAGGCAAGTATCGCTAATTCTGATCCAATTTTAATTAACAATCTGTTACAATCGTGCATATTTGGTTCCTCGACAGACACATTGAGATGACTTCTTGCATAAACTATCAGCCCATCATTCTGATTGTATGTTATACTACTTCTATACATACCTATTATATCCCGGGATTAGTGGTATGTTGTATTGTTTGGCCAGCCAACATTCCGTTAAGACAATAACATCACAGTTTATATCTAAACGTTGTAGGAAAATGCTGAAATTGTCGAAATTCTTAAAAATACTACGAATATTTTGGGTTAATATGGTTAGTGGACTAGTTATATAAATGTCACATACATATTACATATATATAATTATCTAATAATCTATAATTAATTAATGAATAATATTATAAAGAGGTAAAATTTGTTTGTATGTTTGTAAGTTTGTATGTAGGGGGTAATCTCCGAAACTGCTAATCCGATTTCAAAAAATCTTTCACCAATAGGAAGCTATGTTATCCCTGAATGCTATAGGCTATATTACATTATCCAAAAGCTAGAGATCCTTTAGAAAATTCACGCGGACGAAGTCGTGGGCAAAGTGCTTGTTAATAATAAATCGAAGATTATTTTAAAAATAATATTTAATTCACATTCAATATTAGGTACCCCCCATTACATACGACACATACATATTACATTCCCTTCGTACTCAATATAATATTGAAATACTCGTCGAGGCAATGAAGCTCGACGAGTTCCGGAGTAACATTACAACTGTCTTGGATCCCGCAACGAAATTAATCAGAATAGAACAGCGAAGAAGTAAGAAAAATATTTCTATTTAAAGACGGTTATGCTTATTTTTTTTTATAGCCTCGCCTTGACTGCAATCTCCATATATTCAATATCTGTGGGATTTGCTTACCCGATCCAATGTCACCCAGCTATAATGACAATTTTTGAAGTCATAAAGTTCAAGCACGATCCAGATGCTCTAACCCCAAAAACGATGGAATTAATTAAAGATATTACCAGGCCTTTGTTCGCTTGCACATCTTGTTAGTACATCAAACTTTCCCTTTCCATTTTACAGCTAAGTAGATTTAATTGTGTGCGTTACCCCAGCAAAACAATGTCGAAAATAGTCATTTAAATGTTATAAATAGTTAGTTGCCCAGCTTCTGCAATTGTTACGCACATTTTTGAATATGTTACATTTATGCTTTTATAGTTCAACAAAAACAATTCCTGCTGGGGTAACGTTAGCGCAGCCAGACATTTTCTTTTTTAATGGGAATATTGAAATAAATATTAGCTTATAGAATTACTTGTCTAGACGAGGTAACTGTTACAACTTATTTGGTATTTGTTCTTTCTTCGGCTGCGAAGTTATTCGAGATCCTGCTGGTGTAACGTTCGTCTCGTATTTAAATGTCTATTTTCGACAATATTTTACTGGGGTAACGCACACGATTTAATTACCTATCTAATGCCTTACTAGTATTTTAATACTGCGACATGATGATAGAAATCTCTGTAAAATAAAGTACCTAAGATTGTGTCACAGACGGTCTCGGAATCGGACGACGTACTAAGGTGTGCGTTTTGACCGCGCGGCCACGGCGATATTTCGAAAAAGAAACTAATCCAATAATCTTGTATTAGTTTTTATGTATACTTACTATATATTTTTTTATGTATTATGTATAACGGTGGAAAACACGTTATCGCCGATATCTCGCTGAAAAAGCATCGCAGAGTTCTGAAATTTCTTCTTCTTAGATTTGAATTTGTCAAAATGGAAAAAAAAATACAAAAAGTACCTAGGTTTATACTTCCTTATAACTTTTTAACCATAACTTTGACAAATTTATGGTTTTGGGAATCAGCTTAGACAAATACATAATCTTGGATTAGTTTTTTTTTTGAAAAATCGTCGTGGCCGCGCGGTCGGAACGCACACCGTACTAAGCCGTGTTCAGACTTGTGTTTGAATTGCACATTCTGGACTGCAATGTTGAATTTACAAAATGTTGAATCCCAAAATGTTGAATTTGTGTAGAGTAGAATCACAGTTGTAATATATGTATCTGTTTACTACATTTCAGTTTTAATTTCCTACTGGATACCGTTCCAATCACCATTCATAGCATTTGTGGGAAATCTATGCACCACCATGTTGGCACTGGCTTTCCCAGCTTTAATGGATGTGTGCCTGAGATATCCTCACGACTACGGTAAGAAAAATTACCGCCTGTACATAGACCTCTGCATCATAGGCCTCGGATTATCCAGTCTGGTGCTTGGTGTATATTTGTGCGGTTATCTTATTTATATACGGATTTTGTCCGTGAAGGACATGAGTAGCTACTCTAGATATTTTTAAAGTATTTATTAGTACTTATAAGTATTGTGAACTAATCTGACTATCTAAGAAGTTCGATTTGACGTTTCTTCTTTCGAACTTTGTATGAACGTCTGCGTCATCATCATCATCATTATCATCATCATCTTCAGCCGAAAGACGTCCACTGTTGAACATAGGCTTGGAACATAGAACGCCACAACGAGCGGCAACCTGCGTAAGAAACTGAAAAATCAAATTCATAATCCTAATTAATTAGTATGTTACCCATATCTACACTATAACAACAAGTAGGTATCATTCGTAAGCGTCAAGTTGAACTTTATATTGCAAAATAAGCATCAAGTTGAACTTTATATTGAAAAATAAGCATCAAGTTGAACTTTATATTGAAAAATAAGCATCGAGTTGAACTTTTTAATGAAAAATAAGCATCAAGTTGAACTTTAAAATTCACTCAAAAACCGAATTAAATCGTTGAACCCTTCAAAAGCCTCAAGGAGGCCGGCGTCAATTGTTTTACTATTGTGTCTGCTAATTAGTCAGTTGAGCTTGAGCTGTTAATATTCGAATATGATAATAAGTATGTCAAATCCGACTTCTTAGATTGTCAGGAATATAATTACGAAATAAAACGTACAATTATTTATGATAATGTTTTATTAAAACAGTACCTACTTACTTACCTACATGAGTTACGTTGTTACATTCCATTCGTCGTTACATTTAATTTAAGGCTAGGTACGGTCGCACTACGAATTTTAATCGTTGCGATTTTAAAAATGCGAAATGAAATCGATTGAAATAAAGGGAAAATCGCTAACGAATTGTTCTCGCAGTGCGCGATCTCTAAAATATTGGTATTGTTCACAGACTTGCGATTATTTTTTGCACCGATTAAAATTCGCAGTGCGCGCTTAGCCTTAGTGTAAAATTATTTAATCATCTTCTCATCACGAAAGAATAGTGTACAAACTCAGACATGATATTGAGATAAAAGCACAATACAATATCTTATTAAATATTACCCACCTAGGTGCAAGATGTAGCCCCGAAGAACAATTAAAAAAAAATAACAATGCATATACGGCAGGTGCACATTCGTCAAATTCCTTTTTCGTCAGAATAAATTATAGGCTGTGCTTTCCATTAGGAATTTCTGAATACCAGGGGGCCAAGTCTACTACATATTTTTATAATTTCGTCATTCCAACACGATCCCATTGTCATTTTGCTAAAACTTCGTAATCTGCTAAATTCATAATGGTCGATCATTGGTCGGTCGAATTAAAAGCAATGACTGCACAATAACGTTATAATAGTAGGTCACTGATCAAAGGAACTGTCAAAATTTTAGCAGATTACCGCCTAAGGGCGGGTTGTTTCAAACAGTCGGTTAACGTTACATACGGACGGTTCAAAAGTTAAAATGACTGATGATGTTTAACGTACGTTAAATGTAACGGGTTGTTTCATGACATAAAAATCCGTCAGTTAAAGTTATTCAAAAAGAGATTCCATACTATTTTGTTGTTTGAAGTAGCTGTTTGACAACTCAAAATTACGATGACTGGTCGGTTATGGTAATAGTAACTTTTTGACGTATGATTTTATGTAACAACCCATTTTTTTGATTTGAAGATAGTTAGCGCCATTTTTAACTATTACCGGTCAGTAATGGTTAGTTGAAGCAACCCGCCCTAAGTCAGTCATTCAGTTGTCATTTTGTACGAGATTACCATTCTATAACATTTCTTTCAATGACGTCATTGAAAGAAATGTTATAGAATGGTAATCTCGTACAAAATCGAGCGGGTCGAAACTACTCGATAGAACTAAGTATACTCATCGACGAACATTATACAGTGACAGGGGTGTTGTGTGGAAGATGAAACACGCACACGTTTGCCTGTTAGACCGTTTGGGGACAAGTACAGATAAGTGGAAAATAATAAAAACTTAAAAGACAAACAATGAACAAAGTGAAAAATAATGCCCGGTTCACATTATTCCATTTCACTAATCCAGTCCAGCATTCCAGTTCAGTGCTGGACTGGATCATACCGTCCACATTATACCAATTCCATGCTTTCAAGAAATGAGTTTAGAAAATGTGTTAAAACTATTCAATTACTAGTTACTGTTAGAAGAAGTAACTGATATAGTGGAAGAACATCCTCCACTGTAAAATCTTCTATTTGCATACCCTCACATACTTTTTGCAGGGCCGATTAGCGCATGCCTTTGTATTTATAAAATTCCGAAGTTATATCCCACAAACACACATATTCTCTGTACAGAGAAACAAACCGAAGAGTCATTTTTTTACGGTTACTTAAAGAATTCCGCAAAAAAATAACAATGCGTGTTGATGTTGACTCTTCAACGTGTATTCCAGCGCTAGATTGGCCGTTCATATTTTTCCAGTAGCGCTGGAATGGGCGAACTGGAATGAAACATAGACCGTCATTCCAGTCTACTTGATTGGAATGATCACTGGAATGGGTACATTCCAGTGTATTCCTGTGACGGTTCACATTATTCCAGTGACATTCCAGCGCTGGACTGGAATGCTACTGGAATAATGTGAACCGGGCATAACTTGTTCCGGAAGAAGGAAGACTTCCGAAACTACTGTTATTTTCACTTGTTTCACTTTGTAGTTGTTTTTGTAAAAAATACTTCTAACTAGCTAAATAATCCTTTCTTTATAAAACTAAAAAGAAAAGGAAATGAGATACCTATTTTCAACGACTCAAGTTTGCCGGTTCCGTCCGACAGTTGAAATAATTTTTGAATGTGTGTACAGTCACGAGCAAAAACATGTAAACAGTTGGCCCCATTGTAAACTGATTTTTTCCTAAACTATTGATTGAAATATTATGGGGTTACAAATAGAATATTTTTGATCACAAACTACTATAAAATAGGTGTTATCTACAAATTGAAATAGTTATTTCACGAGAAAATTGCTTTTTAATTTTGCAATCTGTATAGATACATATTTATGCTCGTGAATTTACATGTGCAATGGATATATTATAGATTCTGTCAAGAAAGCACCGTAAATGAATCATTTAAAAAGCTCATTAAAAAGGATTGTCTAAATTCTTTTTGACGCTAAGTTGGCTCAACTGTCCTCTTTACTCACGCGGAGTTCAATCTTCACTGGTAATTCTGTTCGTTCACAGTGCGCCATTTTGTCAGTTCATGTCAACTGTGTTTTGCGATTTTTACTATAAGTAGTTAAAAATAGCGAACAAGTAATTCGTCTTAAATATGGCATTGCAAAATTTGCAAATAGAATTTCGTGTGCCGAAGCACTAAAAATGTTACGGCTTTCAATTAATCGACTTTATCAAAAACGCGTGCGTATGAGTTGTTTTATGCATTTAAATGTGATTGAGATATGGTGTAAGATTTGCCTCGTTCTGGTCGGTCATCAACGTCTTTCACTGAACTAACATCGCTATAATAAAGGACATCGTGACTAAAAATCGTCGTTTTAGTCTGGGAGAGACAGCTGCTCAAAACTAATCAACCAACCAACCAAAAATCAACCAATCAATTCGTACCGTTTTAAACGATTGTTTTGGCATGAAATGCGTTGCCGCTCGACTAGTACCGAAAGATTTGAATTGTCTGCAAAATCTCAATCGCGTAAAGGTCGCTGAAGACGTGTTAGAAAGAGTCAATTCCGACCCCACATTCATAAAACGCATTGTTACTGGTGACGAGACATGGGTTTACGAGTTTGACGTGCAAACCAGTCAACAAGATTCGGAATGTGCGCCTTCTAACTGAAAAAAGACGACGTTAAAGAAAATTCGCGGCAAGTACTGAAGTCGATTCCAAAAAGATTTTGACTATTGGGTTATTCGTTGGCGTTAGTGTATTATTACGGAAGGGACCTACTTTGAAGGTGATAAAATAAATTTCGATATTTAATACATATTTTGATTTTATTGAATAATTCCCGGTACCTACTTTCTTGACACAGTAGCACAGAATACTTATGTAGTAGTACAGACGCCAGCACATCAAGCCATACCTAACTGTCAAATTTTCCCAATTGAATATGAACCTTATGGTTTTGTAATAAAGTTGAAAATCTATCAAAGAAATTTGACAGATTGTAGTAGCTTGATGTGCTGGCCTCTGTACATAATCATTTTATTATGTTTTGCAATTGCCGTAACGTTGTCCAAGTTCTTAAGCAAACATTTAAATCATTTTTATGAACCAAAATTATAGGTTTGATTTTGCAAATGTTCCTCTCGCGCCTCCATAACGACATCAAATATTTTCCTTTCGACTCTTATCTGTATGAATTCAGGTAAAGCGCTTGTCATCTCACACATGCTGGCGAAGAAACTCTCCAGAGCTGGTCTTGGTGAGACGGACACTTCCACTACTCGTCGATCACCGAACGCTTGATTCCTGCCTACGATGTTACTATCGCTGTCTTCTCTGCTGTATTCATTAACAAATATATTTTCCGTCTTACGAGGCTCTTTTGGAGTCGTACTGCCACTTGTGTTATCATGTAATTCAATTTCAGAATCATCTTTAAAAAAATCAGAGTCTGCAGTAGAATTTCTACTTTCATTTGGCCGTTTTAAGTACGGCACTATGAATTCCATGTATTCTTGGTGTTTCCATTTTTTTGTTCCTATGACTTTTCGCTGTCTAGATAACGATTGTCGATGCATGTCACGTAGTTTTTTCCAAAAGTATTTAGCTTCTTTCACTAAAATGAGAAAAGGTATTTGTTAAAGTATTTGTGAAGTACTTGTAATAGGTACTTACTTAAGTGTAAAAAAAACTTTTTAACAAAAAAGACAACCGACTTCAAAAAGTAAAAAATAACTTTCTTCTCGCAAATCGGTGGCTTTGGTTTTGCTTGTTGTTTTGTATTGCCACCGACTTGCGAAAAGAGAGTTATTTTTTACTTTATGAAGGCGGTTGTCTTTTTTGTTAAAAAGTTCTTTTTTCGGTTTTTTAATGCCTACTTCTTATCATACAAATTAATTAGGAATCGGTGACACCAACAAAATTCAGTCATCCCTTAATTTTTACCCTTAGGGGTGGAATATTTTCTTGTTTATATGGGATCGAATTTGAGGTATACACTATCAATTAAATATAATCATCGAAATCGGACAACACTGAAAAAGTTATGCGTGGTCAAAAATAAAAGAAAAAAAAAAAAAAAAAAATTAAAAGTCACTGCTTGCCACTGGGCCAAACTATATTAAAATTTTATGGGACCAAATGGCAACCATCCCGCATCAAACGTGAATCACGTAAATCGAATCATAAACAGCGTAATCGGTGTAGGTACATTACGAAGTAAGTCTGTTATACTTACTTCGTGGTGTACCTACATACATTAAAAAAAAAAATAATCGAATTGATAACCTCCTCCTCCTCTTTGAAGTCGGTTAAAAAATACAAACTGAAATAAGGCAAAATAGCGGCCAAGAGAAAGTCGAGCTGGCAATTAGGGTTCCGAACCTAACTACACCGACTACACTTAGGTATCGCTCACGGGTAGTGCATACGAAACTCTTCGGGTTTTAGTTTAAACTTGCGGGTGCGTTCTAATCACTAAAGTGCCTTATTCACCATCCATCTTGCTGTACGTCCCGCCAAGGTCATGCACGATGCAAAAGTACCGTGAATAAGTTTGCTGTATGCCAATAATAATTATTAATGGTTTGCTGGACTTGCGGGACCCATTTTACGTCCAGCGAGCGCCTCCACCACCGTAAACGTCTTGCAGCTAGATAGTGAATAAACTTGCTATACAGCCTGATTAGAGCTTGTTTCACAAGGTAACTGCACGTCAAAATGGATCGTGAAACACTTTCAAGTTATTTATTTATTGAAAGACAGTATAAGTCCCACACAAATATTATGTCTGTTGAATGTCTCAAGTGAATACATACATGAATAAACAAAAAAGAATTTAAGTAGGTATTACAAGATTTGGTGCCTATTTTGGGGGAAGCTGCAACCATTGATATCGAGCGTTAATAAAATAGGCATAAGTACTTAATTAGTTATTTCAGAGAACTAAAGAAAGGTAATGCCAGCTCATCCACGGAGACGTCCGCAATTTATTTTTATTTTTTTAAACACTTACTTTGAGAGAATGATGGCAACCCAGCCACACTATTGACAATATAGTGAAACATATGAACAAAAGTCCAGTTATTTGTAACTTTTATATCAATATTTTAAAATGATAATTTAAATTTAAAAGAAAAACATTAACTACAACGAACATAAAACAATTAATAATCATAAATAAATTAGCTAAACATATCATTCCTATTATTTAATAACTTCATAGGATTTATGTACAGACGCCAGCACATCAAGCCATACCTAACTGTCAAATTTTCCCAATTAAGTATAAACCTTTTGGTTTTGTAATAAAGTTGAAAATCTATCAAAGAAATTTGACAGATTGTAGTAGCTTGATGTGCTGGCCTGTGTACATTGTACATACTAGGGTTGCCACCCGTACTATACCTACTATACTATGTATAGACATAGTATCGTACTATATTTTAGTCAATTGTACTATATATTATAGAAAAATAATATAGTACAAAAAATACTTTATTTTTATCCGTAACGCGGCGTCTTATGTTAGCGGTTCAAAGCAAACGCGATTGCGAAGCGATCCAATACGGTGACACGCGAATTCATCGCGATCGGACAGAGCCGCCGCACGGGGGGCTGAAAATCGACTCTTATAGACATAGGGAGTTAAAAAGTTAAAAACCGCAATATCCTTGCAGGTGGTCATAGTACTAATTATTTAAGATTTTTTGACATACTCCACATAAAGGTTCTCAATGCCGTTTTTTTTTTGTAAGATCATCAAAATATTTTTATTAATTTTTACATATGAAACGGTTCCTTTTAGTGTTATATTTCAGGAACACAGAGTTTTAACAACACCTATCATAAAATAGCACCATTCCTATATCCCAGAAGGAGTAGGCAGAGGTTTATAGTACACCCACACCTAGACAACTATGTTTGAGCTCAACAACACAAACTGAGTTTTAAAACTGCATACAACCAATATACCAAATTAGAAATTGTTTAGTCTTCTAATGAGTCTGAGCTTAGTTTGTTGCACTTTATAGTAGGATAGATAAATATCCTTAGCACCTTCCTGCATAGCAGCTTTTTGCAACGTAATATATTGACGCTTTGACAGTTTTAGTGAAAGAAGCAATCCACACGCTTTCTCTGCTGTAAATATGACTGTCACACTGATTTCTTAGGCGTTTCATTAATTTTAGCGGCTGCTTCAGGATTTGAGCTCCCTATATCCATGAGAGCCGATTTTCAGCCCACTTTTTCTTTTTCAGCGCCGCGGCGGCTCTGTCATATGGGCGCGCGTACCGCCCGGCGCCCGCCACGTGCCTCCCATTCGTGGTACGATAATAACCGATTGTGATCATTTTTGTTCCATTTATCCCATAACATAGGTTAATATATAATATAAGTTCTTGTTAAGAATTAATTAAAATTTCTACTTCCGACATTATTACAAATAAATAATAGTTAAAAAAAACTAAAAACACGCTTTTTATAGAAAACCAAACTAAAAAATAGAAAATAAATTTTAATAAATTATTTTATTTTAAAAAAAGCGTGGGTTGCATGGTGTCAATAGTTATAAATATTTTATTGACAGATTTGAGTAGAGTGATTATCAAAGCACCCCACGCTTTTTTATAATAAAATAATTTATTAAAATTTATTTTCTATTTTTTAGTTTGGTTTTCTATAAAAAGCGTGTTTTTAGTTTTTTAAACTATTATTTATTTTTTACTTTTTAGTTTGGTTATATCTATATCTATAAATATGTATATTTATTCTACCAGGGGCGCTTGTGCAGTACCTTCCCAGTATATAATAGCTGTTTTTTCGGCAACTAATTTTGAACGACTTGTTTTTTTTTGTTTTTTTGTTTTAATAATTTTATCAAATTAGTGTATTGTCATCGGTCCTCGATAAATCTACAAAGTTTGAACGAAATCTGGCCGTTTAAAGTGGGTCAAAATCGCGCCCAAAGAAGTCGGTTACAAAGAAACATACAAACATACAGGTGAAGCTAATAAAAAGCGTGTAAAAAGAAACCACTGCACCGCCCCCATTTGGAGCGCGAAAATATCAAGCCAACTGATCGCGTTCGCTTCGCTTCGAGCCGCTCCGCTCCCAACGTGCATTTGACAACGTAGGACACTGCAATAGGTTTCGATTCGACTGTTTGTTGTGTTCGCGCCAGATCGCGCCGTTTCGCGTTCGCTTTCAATCGCCTACGAAAAACGCCGCGTAATTCAACTGTCGCGCTTAATATATTATTAACTGTGACTGGTCTGGAACGCATCCGCAGCGCAGCATGCACAAGGAGCTTATAGATAAAATTGGAGGCAATACTCTAAATACCTAATTGAAACCAACTGTGGGCAGACGCTCTCTTTCTGAATGCATACATAAGATAAAGAAAACACATATCACTGTCTCGTTCTTATGTATGCATTCAGAAAGAGAGCATCAGCCCACAGTTGGTTTCAAGCTTTTGTTCCAAGTGTTGGCTCTATTTATACCTATACCTTCATGAGCACGCACGGATACTTGCAGACAGTGTTGCCATATGTACCACTTTTCCGTTTTTTTACACCGCCTTTTTGAAAATGGATCCGCCTTCCGCTTTTATTCTACGCGGTTCCGCTTTTTTCGAATCTGAATCTGCTAGAACAACCCTTTAACTTTTCATAGCAGAATAAGAAATAAATAAAAATAGGTAAAGCTATTCTACATCTGACAAAGTTGTATGGGTTTGGATCTGAATAAAGAAAAAAAATCTGTGCTCTACTAACCTGAAGATATAGATAAATTATATCTTCATATACGTATATACCTAATTCAGTAATCTGTCAAATCTGTGGCTTCACTAGTCCGGGGTAAAAAACGTCCCTCGAAGGAAATAACACGATTTATTAAAACTTGATTACTGACATATTGTTTTACTCTTTAATTTGTAAATTCCCTTGTCTTTGTATGAATAAACAATTAAAAACATCAATAAAACGCCTTATTCACCATCTTGCTGTACGTCCCGCCAAGGTCAT
Organism: Charanyca ferruginea; assembly: GCA_947361185.1. Taxonomy (NCBI): domain Eukaryota; kingdom Metazoa; phylum Arthropoda; class Insecta; order Lepidoptera; family Noctuidae; genus Charanyca; species Charanyca ferruginea. The sequence continues at coordinate 19,956,014 of OX376069.1, read as the reverse complement.
GCACGATGCACGATGCAAAAGGACCATGAATAAGCTTGCTGTATGCCAGTAATTATTATTAATAGGGTATTACACCCATTTTTGAAAAGTGTCGCAATGAAATTCTGTAGTGCTAATATACCACCAAAAAAACTTTAAATTTTTATTCAATCGATAAGTGCCATAAAAAGACATCTAAATTTTAAATTTTCAAATTTCGCGCGTAGTTTGACAAAAACGCCTCGTACTGGACGCCATATTGCTCAGCATAAATGACGTCAGTTCGTTTTGTGTCAAATGAGCTCATATTAAATATGATAATTGTATATCATTTAAAAATAATTAAAAGCATATTTTGTAATAGGTGTAATAATGAAAAAATTACGTTGGTTTCGAAAATAATAAAAGTACAAAGCCATAGGTTGACTGACAGTTGACAATTTTTTGTTTACACAGCCGTATGGCGTAATAACATGGCCGCCACTATTTCACGGTGTTTTATAACAGATTAAAAATACTGAAAACTTTGAATTGAATTTAAAAATTTGTTTTGTTATTTTATGAAGTAAAACTTACATTTTCCGACTGCTTTATGCCTAAACTGTCTCAAGAACATGTTTATAGTTTTTTTCTCGTATAGAGTAAAATACCCTATTGTTTGCTGGACTTGCTGGACCCATTTTGCGTCCAGCGAGCGCCCCCACCACCGTGAACGTCTTGCAGCTGTATAGTGAATAAACTTGCTGCACAGCAGATTTAACATTTAAAGCTTGTGTTGCAAGGTCACACACAAATATGTCTGCTGAATGTCTCAAGTGCAGACTACATGAATAAACAAAAAAGAATTTAAGCATTACAAGATTTGGTGTCCATTTTAGGCTTTTCTTAAAAAGCTGCAACGATTGATATCGAGCGTAAAAAAATAGGCATACCTAATTAAATTAGAAACGGTTATTTCAGAGAACTAAAGAAAGTTAATGCCAGTTCATCCACAGGGACGTCTGCTAAACCATGTTTGTAGGCAAACATTGTGTTGCTATGATTTGATGTCCTTTTTTACCGTCATTTGAGTATACTCTGCACGTTTATAATACAAGTTGAAAAAGGTTTTGAATGAAAAAATGTATCATAAATAAACGTGCATAATAATACATACATTATTTTTCATCCAAAACCTCATCCTATAATTTCCCGATCTTCTGTTGATGCTTACAACATCAGAAGAACTCCCATTTTTTGGCGTTTTGATAAAATAGGTGACATTTTAAATAAATAAAACCCGTCCTCTCATTTAGAAATTCGTTCGATTACATTACCACTCTATAACTCTATGGATTACATCCAGCACGCTGGATGCGCGCACGATAGTGAGTACAACGTCCAGCGCCGTGACCTTGAGCGGACTTACAGCAAGATGGATGGTGAACAAGGCCCTTAGAGAATCAAATGCTATGTAGCAAGAAATCCCGCTATTTTTTGTTGTAATATTGTTGAAAATCCGCGTTTTTAAAATACCACTGCCGCATTTTCAACTTTCGGACATGGCAACACTGCTTGCAGAACGAAACGCATTCGCACTATTCGCAGCAGCAAAATGCAATAATAAGCAAAGAAGAGGTGTTTCTATCTAACAACACTGCTGAGGAATGGCAAATAAATACTTTTCAAAAGTACAGATACAGAAAAGATATTTATAGATATTATTATTGAGATATTTAAAATCATTTGTTTTCTTCTCTCCATTCCTGCAACTTGTGCTTTTACGGAAAGAGCTTTTTCCATATATTTAAAATGGAAAGAAGAAAGAAACAGAGCATACTACGGATACTACCTATTAATTAATTAAAAATAATTAAGTGTACTTTTTGAAATGATACAAAAATGTTGTACTTTTGGAAAATGCAGGATTTTCCTAAATTACTATAGTCTTGTATCATTTTTCGGTATCAAAAAAAAGGTTTTGGCAACCCTAGTACATACCTACAGCATAATAATTATTATTTAGATTTAGTAACCTAACAGCACGCTTAATATGACCACGCTATGTCTACGGAAGAATAGATATACTGACCAAGAAGCTTCTACAGCTTCATGATACTGACAGGAAGAATAGACAAACTGTACCGACTTGTCTATTCTTGCTGTCAGTATGTTTATTCTTCCGTAGACACTAGACATAGGGTGGTCATGCTACGCGTGCTGGAGAGTGGAGAGGCCTTTGCCCAGCTGTGGGAAAATCCAGGCTGAAATAATAATAATAATAACCTAACATAAAAAAGAACTTTTAAATTGAAAGTAAAAAACCGTAAGTAAAAAACAGAAGAAAGTAAAAAACAGTAAAAAAAAAACCCAACTTGCTTTATTTCATCGTAACAAGGACTAAACCAATATAAAAAAATATCACCACGATTTTTAATCTGGCAAACTCAATACCTAGAAGTCCTAGAACTCAGAGCAAGTAACTACCTACTATTTATCCTAGAACTAAAACGTTGTCCATGTTGAAAAGCAATCAAAAATTGATTGTGTCCATTTAATTCTTTCCCTACGTTATCAACCCTTTTTATTACAAAAAATAATGTTACTAACGATTTCAATATTAATACTTACCTACAAAATCAGAGGTGAAAATAAAATTAACACGTAGGTGTGAGTACCTACCGGCTACCTATGTAGGTACTCACCTACTTACGTATAGGTACCTACCTACCGGTATCCGGTAAATATGTACCTATTTGTTAAAACTTACCAGTTTTAATTCCGTTTTCTGATACTTTACTTTCTTCTATTACTTTTCTCCAAGCTTCGTCCTTTATTTGATTTATCTTATAATCTTCCATATCCGTTTTCCATAAACACGGGTGGTTTTTAACACATTCAATAAATATACGCTCCATGTTTATGTAAACAATCACATTAGGTACCTAGGTACGTAGCTATACAAAATGGCCGATGACGATCGATAGGATTAATGAGCCTAGTTCTAGCCTAGAATGGCTAGAATACATGTATCTACGAATAGGTCTGTGAGCTTATAATAGAGAGATTATTAAGATGGGAAAGTAGACTTGAATCAAGCAAGACCTCTTTGGACGAGACTCGAACGAGCGAGCGAGAGAAAATAAAACAATCTTCCAAAACATTTCTTACGGCAAACCTACCAAAATAAAATGTTTTAGGTTTGGGTAGGATTGCTCTAGGAGAAAAGTCTTCTCAAGTTAGCCGAGCAACAGAACAGGTGATGCACCGATATGATAATTTAAACCGATAGATGTCGCTATGTGCTAAGCTATGTAGTGGTACCATGGACTTAATATAGCAAACAGGACCGAGCACTCGTACCAGAAAAACGAGCCGACAGAGATGTGAAGTACCGAGGCTGTTTGTCTCATTCTAATAGGGTGACCCAAACATTTCTTAAACAGAGAAAAAAATAGTCAAAGCAATAAGTATTGTTTAACAGATTGTATAAGCGATTGGAGGATTGTTTTCAGAGCATGTTCAGGAATTATAGTGCATGCACGGTTTTCTGATTCAAGGGTACGCCTTTGAGAGCAGGTGTTTTGAATGCAGACAAAAAGGAAATAAAACTAAGTCAGATGTGACAGTGACCGTATTATCACTTTAGGCTTTAAATCATCTTCTGCGGGGCTACTATGTCTGTACATTTCTGTCTGGACCACTACATCTTTAAAGCTTGAACAAAATGTATTTGCTGGAGGTTGGTCCGAAAAGCTTGTCGAAGGTCTGGGTGAAGATATTTCCATACTAGAGTTTTCCATATGGTGATTTCCACTTTCCTGCATAAAAGTCTGCCGGCACACAACTGAGTTTTCGTTATTTATTTATTTTTGTTATGGGAATTACATCCAACCAGTTTTGAGAAATGTCTTCTTTTGTCGGCAAGCTGATATAAACATAATAATATTGCTCTTTTAATCATGCGATACGTGATACAAAATATAATTATTATATACAGAATATTAGTAGGTAATTTTAAATTCAAAAACCAAAGCCTACTGTCTTCTGTTTACAAAACATCTGCGACATGGTCACTCTAGCCATGTTAGTAAACAAAATCTTTATTATTGATTCTGTTAAACAATATGCCACATCCACTATAGGATTTGCTTTTGCACTCTTTTATGCAATACTTTTTGACCATTTTTACAAAAAATAACTCAAATATCGTAGGTCGATTTAATGCAAAAAACAATAAAATTCTCCACGATATTCTAGGGTTGCCAGAGCAGTTTTTGCGAAAGTTATCATTGTGTCATTAACTGCAGTTATTACATAAATTAAATTTAAGAGAGTTTGCTTGTCTTATAACTAAGCATAAATATTTATATAGAAAATGTTTTCTTAATTACTACCTTCATGACTTAATAGTTACAGAATATTTAACTGTTCTGTAAGTTCAATATTTTTTACCATTATTAACATTTTTATCTTCTGGCAATTGAGAAAAAAGGACAAACGGCCTCGGTCCTGGCTATCTCTGTCAGCTCGTTTTGCCTCTGCTCCGACAATGTATCTAAAATAAACCCTAAGTTCAACAGATATAGTTCATTTTTGAATGACGCGATTTTTCGAGTACTCGGTCCTGTCTGTATTATTAAGTCCATGAGTGGTACATGTTATAGATACCGTACGTGAGTGAAATCACTGTATCTACCTAACTAAAAGTTGTAGAAGGAACTTTACATAATATAGGTACAGGACAAATCAATCGCATCAAATAAAACTGAGCGAAAACGTCAACTTCAACTTACTAATAGTTGAACTCAGACCAATAAAAAAGTATATTGGTCTGAGTAGTTGAAGAAAATAACAACTTCAACGACTGATATTGAATAATAATTGGAAAAGACACAATATTTTTCTAGTGCCGTGCGCGTTTAATAAAGCTGAGTGACAGACAAAGACATTCTATCTATGAACCAGTATAAAAATATCGTAGCTATATAAAGACGCATTTTGATAAATTCTTTTGAGAGTTTAAACCGCGTGGCAGGAGGGGCGATCAGCCGTTCGTTGATACAATGAAACGTCGCCATTGAACTGAAAAAATTGTCTTTTACTATTTTATCGTAGCGTGTGGAGCTTCGATATTTTGTTTTATAGTGGCACTTCACTTAGTGTATTTGTGCAAATATTGGCGTTATTTATATGATACAAAATCGACTTCATTTCAATGAGTTTAGGGTATATTTTGTATAACCAAGTAGGTAACGCAATATTGGTACAAAAAAGAAAACCGCCGCTAAAGTTATTTATCACTTTTTAGTTTTTGAAGGCGGTTTTCTTTTTTTGCTGATTTTTCGCTTTTTAGTATTGCCTTAACATTCAAATACATTAAGAAACGTCGACACACATAAAAGAGATTGTAAATCCTCCAAAGACTGAAGAAACTATAAAACGTCGTGTAAGTATTTTTTTTTTTGGGATTTTATGATTTTCTCAAAAAGGGCTCGATAAATTTTGGTAAAATTTATATGGGACCATTTCGGAATAAACCCCTTTCGAACAAAAAAAGAATTTTGCAAATCCGTCTATTTATGACCGAGTTATGCCCGAACATACATAAAAAAATATATAATACATAAACATTCGAAATGATAACCTCCTTTTTGAAGTCGGTTAAAAACGCCAAGTGAAGTGCCGGGTCCGGTTACCAGATCGCAGATGGTCTCTTCGGCTAGATTGGTCCGACACTTCACACTTTTGGCTATTAGATACGTAATAAAACTTCCGTCAAACCGCTTCAATAAGTAAGTACGAATAATACTTAAGTACCTACCTACTGACTTACTGAATTTAGGTAAGACTCGCCAAGTGCTTTCACATTCACTCTAATGTAAAAAAAAAAAATTCAAACATTCGAATTGATAACCTCCTCCTTTTTGAAGTCGGTTAAAAAAGAGTGGATTTGGCTATGATGACATTTTGATACTGAGCCTCAACAGTGTACGATCAGCAGCAGAAGTCGATTTTAAAACCGAGCGCAATATTAAAGGAAATCTGAAAACGAATGAACATTAAGATAAAGTAAACTCTTGGCTATGACCTGAAATTTTAATTTAATTTTACCTGGATTTAGAAAAGATTAAAATGTAACAGTGTTAATCATTGAACTGTATTACTTACGTAAACACTTTGAGATTTTGTCTAAATATTTTGATTGATCTGGCAACGCTGGGCATAAGGTCTGAATATAACAAAAATAACAGCTGGACCTTGCTTAAAATAGTTTAGATCTTACCGGTTTGCTCGACGGCCCTTTTCGTCTAGCTTTAGTATTAGTAGGTATAATATACCTACCTCATTATCATCGTCATCATCGGCCGGAAGACGTCCACTGTTGAACAATGGTCTCCCCCATAAAGGGGTCGGGGGGGTTTACCATAATCCCCACACTTGGTAGGCGTCTTGGGGATCGCAATGAAGTTCTTGAGTATACAGAAGCCGCAGCTGCCCGACTTCCGGATTTTCCCTGTGTGCGGGTTGTATGGTTTAGGTAATATTAAAGCACTGATTGGTTATGGATTTAGAGTTTATTAAATGTTCTTCAACTTTAAAGTAAAATATCTTAAAGTAAATGTTATGTTAAAATGTTATGTTAAAATGTTATGTTAAATGTTATGAATGCACCCGGTCGGTTTGATGTCTGGTAATGCACTGATGTTAAAGTATTAATAAAATTGTCACTTAGTTACAAGTACAATGATTGTTGTAAACTGCTACGTTAGCAGGTGTTCGGTTGCTTAGACCGAACATAATCCGGGGCGGCAAAGATGCAGTTGAGATGAGTTGATGATATTACAATTATGTTAGTTAAGATGATAGTAAGCTAATGTTAGTAGTGATTCTTAAGGTAATAAGAAACAATAGCGTTTAGAGAGCCACTTAGATAATCTTAATGGTAATCTTAATGTCTCTAGTTTTTCTTTAAGATTGGCGAACACGCTTTATTTTGTTTTTTAACCACGCACACTTGCACTGCACTTTGAGCTCTGGGCTGTCGGTCAGCCTCGTTATATTGTCGCGCACAAGCACTAGCACTCGCGTCGTTAACACTTTGTAACTCGATGTCTCGGGAGATAAGCACGCGTCGCATGCGGCGTCGTCGCCACCGCCACAGGAGCACGGCCGCGCCCGCAGCCGCCACCAGCACGAGGGTATAGCTTACTACGTAGTGATGGATGTCATGTGGTGACAACATCTCATCTAGGTTTACGTCACTGTTTCTCATTTGCTTGATTTGTTTGTAGATTTTGAGCAAGTCGTCATCTAATTCGTCCTCCTCAGTTTGGTTGTCGTGAGTTTTCTGCATCGGTATGCTCACATTGATAATGTTGTTTAGTTGGTCAATCTTGGGTGCGTAAATATTTGACTGAACCGTTATGTTGTTGTCAAATTTTGTGTTTGCATGCATGGTAAAGTCTTGTCCATTGATAACACAACCCTGTCCGAGATATATTACTCCTGCTTGGTTGAGTTGTTCGACTGTGATGTGGTCTCCACAAATTATTTTAATGGAATAGTTGTTGCAGCAGTGATATAAATACTCAGAAGGGCCGTTCAACGGTACCCACATATTTGAACATAAAGTTTGTTCTACTTTACATTGGTTAGTCTCATGGTTGAAATTGCAGTAATTGTTGTTGTCACTGCCTTGATGGTAAACAGGCTTCTTCAGCAAGCACATGTACGTCTCTTCCTGAGTGAGACATGTTGAAAGTTCATCGTTGTTTATCGGTATGTATGAGTCTTTTTTCAGATTCACTGCCATGTATTTTGATTTTGGCAGAATGCTTGTCATATTCTTACCGAATTGTTTGGGAATCGGTATCACTCTGTATAATTTGTATCGATCTCTGCTGATTAATGGGAATGTTATTTGGAATATGAAATATTTTTCAGTGGTCCGTGCTTTTATTTGTAATAGATGATACAGTTTTCTTACATCAGTCTGGTCGACAGGTAGCATTAAATCATCCGTAAGTTGGCCAGCAATGACGTCGAGTTCTTGTTGTAGTTGTTTAGGCGTTAATAAATGTATGTTGAACTGACCATGGCGAATGTTTGTCAAAGTTTGCAATAAAGTGTCTTGATTTCCCCTTAATGTTTGGAGCAAAGTATTTGCAGTAAATGCAGTTACGATCTGTCCTTGTACTACACTCATGTTACTCATTGCTTGTTGTACTCCATTTGTTAATCTCTCCAATGTATCTATATGTTGATTTATTGTTTTATGTTGTTTATGGATAATCTTACTTGTGGTCTGCTGTTATACCACCGTTGATGTTCTCCAGTCACCAGCCAGTCCAGAATACCACCTTGGTTCACACACACCACACTGTTGTACACGTTACACTCGCGATTACTTGTCGAAACGCGCGTGATCCGGCCGAAGGACCAATATGTGCGGGTTGTATGGTTTAGGTAATATTAAAGCACTGATTGGTTATGGATTTAGAGTTTATTAAATGTTCTTCAACTTTAAAGTAAAATATCTTAAAGTAAATGTTATGTTAAAATGTTATGTTAAAATGTTATGTTAAATGTTATGAATGCACCCGGTCGATTTGATGTCTGGTAATGCACTGATGTTAAAGTATTAATAAAATTGTCACTTAGTTACAAGTACAATGATTGTTGTAAACTGCTACGTTAGCAGGTGTTCGGTTGCTTAGACCGAACACCCTGAGTCACCTTCTACGACACCCTCGGGACGTAATGGGGGGTGCTTAGCTTGGACACCCCACGGCGCATATACTTATACCGGTACCGGTATATATGCGGTATAATGTTTCATTTCCGTTCACTGGTATAATGCCTACCCCGATCAAAAGCTGAAAAAAGGTTCTATTGGTCACAGACATGAGGTCACTTCATCATCATTTTTTATCCAGAGATATTCATCGTTCACAATCTTGCCACTATGGAATGTCAAATGTAGAGTCAAAAGAAATAAGAGGGAGTTTTGGTTTTTATACATGCTATTAGAAGAGTACACGTAGCTGTTTCATGGATTATTTCATAGAAAATTATAAATTAAAAAGTAATGTGGCCGGTTATCAAAATTTTACCGAACAATATATTACTGTTTTTGTGTCTATTATTAAATGTTTTCCAGACAACTTTTACTTTGTAAGCAGCTTTTATATGTGATTACTATTTATTTAATTGTTACACAGATACCACCTAACCTTCCAGCATCATTTTCCTTTTGCCCTTATCCCAATTCGTTTGGGGTCAGGGCGGCATGTCTTCTCCATTATGTGCATCTTCTATCAGCCGTCATCTCCCTTTCTAGACGTATCATGTTTCACATAATCCATCAGTTATTTCTTCATTATTCCACTACTCATAAAGCCATAAATTCACACTCACTCTCGAAACCTTTCTCACTCCATGTTTATCATAACTCTACATCACATTCCCTATAGATAGGTTTTACTATTACAACCGATTTCCACCCAACTTCTCCGTCACCGGTGGACTGCACTGTCAACTTCCAAACGTGCTTTTAATCATTCATCATGAGCATCATTTCCAATTTGTATCTTCTCGAGTAACATCAAACGTCACCCTACACATTCTCATATCAGCTGTACGCAGATACTTTTCATTCATCTCCTTTGTGGCCCAACATCCTGATCCATGAATGCATGCGTGCAACATCTTGTCTCACCATGTCTTTTTTAGGATTTTCCCATAAGTTAAAGGGGAACGCGGGCGGCGCAGAATGTTCCCGTGACCTGCCACCATCTTATCTATCCACGTAGGTTACACATATTTTCAAATATTATTTATTTGATTGTTGTCAATATTATTTACATAGAAATTAAAAAGATTACAAGTAGGTAATTTGTTTGTTTCAGAAACCCGTTGCCGCTATGGAATTGGGAATGTGTAAATGAAAAATGTTTGCCATTGAAAGCAACTCACATATCAAAGTTGCAGTCCCTGGAAACATGCAATATGCTTTGCTCATCGATGATGCAGATTTGGCCACAACCAACCGGGACAGTAAGTCTGTCTACCACCGCAGTGCCAGTGCGTGCAGATATGTTTCAGCTGCAAATGGTCCAGGCTCCATCCAAAATAGTTCATGAACTTCTTCAAGATGCGTTTTCATTGCTCCGCGACGATTTGCAGAAACTAGAACTTGGGGCGCGGGGATTTGAAGAGTGGCGTAGTGTGTCATTGCGCATAGTTGTCAACGGCAGTGAAGACCCACGGATGAATATTGATACTGATGAGAGTTATAGTCTATCCTTACGACCAGCAGAGGGAGCCGCGATTGTACTTATGGCAGATATTGCTGCACGGTCATACTGTGGTGCTAGACATGCTTTAGAAACACTTTTGCAACTAGTATGGTTGGACCCGTATTTGGGATCTCTATTGATATTAGAAGCAGCAAGGGTAGATGATGCACCCAAGTATCGATATCGAGGGTTACTTGTAGATACAGCGCGCAATTATTTTCCAATTGCAGAATTAATGATGAATATAGATGCCATGGCAGCCTCTAAATTGAATACATTTCATTGGCACATTAGCGACTCGCAAGCATTTCCGCTACATACAAACAGCATTCCGGAATTAGCTAATTATGGTGCTCACACTCCTGGAGATGTTTATACTCCTGAAGACGTGCGAACAGTTGTGCGGAGGGCAAGGTTACGAGGGATCCGAGTGCTTTTGGAAATAGACGCGCCAGCGCACGTTGGCCGCGCGTGGAGCTGGGGAAGTACCGCAGAGCAGGGTGATTTAGCATTTTGCCTTGATGTCGCCGATTGGACTAAATATTGCGACGAACCACCATGTGGACAATTAAACCCCCTGAATACACATGTGTACGACTTGCTCGAACGCCTTTTTATTGACGTCCTACGACTAACCAATGTCGAAGATATTGTTCATCTCGGAGGTTCTGAAATTTCCATGCGATGTTGGGAAGATCATTTCAATAACACTCACAATAACACAATGGACCTTTGGCTCCATTTTACGCGCACTATGCTATCACGCCTAGAACGTCGGAGCGTAAACCTACCAAAACTTATAATTTTTTGGATGTCTCACCTCGGTGAACGGTTTAAAGCTGATTTAAGAGATTACGTTCATATTTTAGGCATTCAAGTTCGAAACGCTGCATGGTCTCAAAACTATGTCAGCGGTATCCGAACAATTATGTCTCATGAAGATGCGTGGGACTTGAACACGGGGTTCGGAGCATGGTATGAAGAAAGTAGTGGTGCGCCGTACAATTCATGGCAACGAGTGTACGAACATCGTCCATGGCTGCGACAGGACTCTGGTGTCGTAGAAGGCGGAGAGGCTACTGTTTGGTCGCCATTGGTAAGTGAAGGAGGCTTGATAGCGCGCGTGTGGCCGCGGGCGGCGGCACTTGCGGAGCGCCTGTGGACCGACCGGCCCGAAGGAGCAACCCGCCCCGTGCACGCTCGTCTCGACGTCCACCGCTCACGTCTTGTCGCTCGCGGTATTCAGGCTTCTCCGCTATGGTCTATGTGGTGCACACAAAATACACTTTCATGTGGTTAGATTCCATAGCCATAATTTAACATGATTTTATTAACCGCCCGATAGAAATGTCCGAATTGGATATTCAGGGTTAGATTTTTTCATCCCAAAAATAATTCCTCAACTGTTTATTTACATAATATGTACCTACTTACATGTAAGAAACTTTGGGGATGAGGCTAGCTAGTGCCTCTTATATATTTATTTATCATTTATTGTAGGTATACACCAAATACATGTAATACTTACATAATTTACAAGTACGCAGTCTTTTCCATGTGAGTTTTTATTTAAACACATCGATTTAAATCACTGTAGACTATTAAACATTTTATTTGTTGAGCAGCTATGATCAAAATTGATTTGTGTGTGCTGCATTTAAAAGCAATAAGTACCTTCTTAAATAATTAAAATACCTAGTTACCTTTGGTATCGAGCTTTTTGTTTTTCTAAAATTTATATTTTATTAAAGTGTGATATAGCGAATGATAATGACAGTTTTTTTTTCTTACATTACTCAATACCCCTCAATAAAATGGTTTATTCCGAACCGGACCCGAAAATTCGAACCCGGTTGCGGGTTAGGTTAGGATTAGGAACTTGAAAAAAAATATAAGAGGTAACATTTGTTCGGAACTGTTATGAATAATTGAATGCACCAACAAATGCAACCTAGGCAAAATCCCCAACACTGTCACGTTTATACCGATTCAATAAAAAGGCAAATACATTTGTGATTTAGACAGTCAGTCGCAAATCCGAATACCTACTTTAGAGTACCTACCATATTTTCCATACTGTAGTTCCTTAATGTAAGGGCTCTTACACACGAGCGGCATGTTGCCAACGGCAGAGGTAACTGCAGGCAGCCGTCCGTCGTGACGCGTCAGCAACAAACGTCGACGTTGACGTTTGCCGCTGACGCGTGTCAACATGCCGCTCGTGTGTAAGAACCCTAACTTTTTTGTTTAAGTCTAGCAGTGTACAGTGTTTATTTTAAAAAGGAGCGGAGCCCCATCCTAGTAGAACGTAACCCTCTTCCTAACCTGACCCGATGTTTTCCCTATTATAGCCCGATTTGCGATAAATATATGTTTTCCCCATCTCTAATATTTAATCAAACAACAATCAACAATTAACAATCAACGAAAAAAAATAAGTACCTAATATATAAATAATAACATTTTTATGTGTCATATTATTAATCCATTTCGAGGCAATGCTAGAAAGAGACAGAACTACTAGAAACGTATGAACATCGATAATGGTACACATCGATATGGTGTTAAACAGCTAAAAGAACTAGGAAACGGAAATATACTAACCACAAACAAAATATATTTCCGTTTCCATGAAAACAACGTGCGTTCTGAAACTAAATAAAACCGCTCGTCCAATGCGTTGTTGGTAAATTATCAAAGTGATTTCACGGAATGAAATAAGTGTAAAATTAGAATTAAATCCACTAACGACCGATAATATTTATGTTACTGTCTTTATTTATTCATGTATGTATAATAATGATTTAGTTGTCATACGTGAAGTAGAAATAGACGGAAAAAAAGAGAGAGTTATCAAGAGTATTCTGGAGTATATGATGAGCTTAGAGGATTTAACCTCTCATCACATGTGAGCGATGCGCGCTCGGAAACGGACGCGTTTGCGAGCGACTACATGGACGAGGTCAGCATCTTGCAGATCTGCAAGTCTTGTTTCAAAGAGGAAGAGGTATGCAGCGCCAAGTTGCTGTTATTTCTATCACTCAACCAAGTCGGACAGATGCCATCTCGCCGGAGGGATGGTGGCCAGAAGAGTCTGCAGGACATCATCGACCTGCTGAAGAGGACTGATCCGGATAATGTGCCCGATTTTGTGGCGGAGGAACTGCACGAGCTGCCTCCTATCACTTTCGACCACGTCGATGTCACCGGGCTGCTGTAAGGTCTCCGAAGGCGAGCCAGGCTAAGATGAAGTCCAAGTTGGAGTCATCGGATGTCACCATCGGTGAATTGCAAGCCGAAGTAGCGTTGTTGCGTAACGCTATTCCAGCAAGTAGGTTATCGGAAGGCTCTAATGTAAACACACGTCGCGGGGCACAAAATGCTTCTGTCAGCAGTTTCCAGTCGGCGAGTGAATCTGCCTCATCGGCTGTCAAGAATGCAAGCATTGCATCGTGTTCTGTTGATCGCGTCGTACCTGCCGGGGAAGCAACGTGTGTAATATGTACATCAACCCCCAATCGTGCCTATTCTGCAACTGTCGCCAACGAAACGACAAGCAGAAAAACTAAAAGGGGAAAAGCAGAGTCGCTCAGTTTCGGGTGCGACTAAAGGCGCTTTGATGGACCACGAACAGCAGGTTCCACTGAAGAACACATGCGTTGAGGACGGCTTCATCAAGGTGGAGAGGAAGAAGAAGCCTTCTTATCGCAACCAGTGTGGGACGGCGCCCGCCGATTTTAACATGTTGCTACGTCCTGCGGTACCGACGACGCAGCTGTACGTGTCCCGTTTACACCACTCTGAGACTGAGGACATCGTGGAGTACCTACGGGTGAAGACCAATTGGACTTTAAGGGTGGAGAAGTTGGAGGCACGCCATAACAGAATTTTAAGTCGTTCTTGGTGCGCATTTCGGCTCAACATTTGGTGACCTTCCTCAAGGAAGAGTTTTGGCTGCAAGGTGTGCTGTATCGGCATTTCCGCGGTCAGCTACGTGACTCCTCGCAGCGTAACACGACACCGTCACTTCGTGTGCAGTAGTTTTTTAAGTCTTTGTTTAAAATAATAATGTATTAGTTTATAGTTATTGTTTTAATGCTTATGTATGTATTGTGTTTTATGGGCTTTAGTTGCCTGAAATAAAGGATTAAAAAAAAAAACAAAAAAAATATAATTTTGCGTCGCTGGAGTTCGCAGGAATAAATTGTTTTCAAAGTCATAAAAAATATTGAATTATTAATTATTACTTTAAAACAAGGAATAAATTGAAGACTTGAAGGGTTGTCCTCATATTTTTTATACAAAAAAACCTTTAAGCCTTCAAACTAACATATTTACGGCACGGAAGTTGCAAGATGCATGAAAATTCAGCCGTACCTTAAGTGAAATGAATACGTTTTTATACGTCGATTATATTCTTTAACAAAAAATATTAGATTTTATGTCTTAGGGGATACCCGTCTTTAATCCTTTGACCGCCACGGCAAAAAAAGCAAAAACGTACCCGTGGCGATGCTACGAATTACATATCACTATTACTATAACACTAAAACTTGAGCTAAAAGCAAAGTAAGGTTCGGGAAAGATTAATTAAATACATGTGTCCGAAGTATGAACAGGCTATTCTATGTTATTATTATACTATATTCTAGACTATCAGGCTAGTATGTATATATACATACTTCGGATGACCTAAATTTTAAATGTTGCCGAGTAAAAAGTTTAGATTAAAATTTTTGCCAATTTTCACGTGCCAGACTCTATTGTATTTTATGATTGACTTTTTGTTTGTTAATTTTGAAACTACACACTTTTCCGAGGAAAGTGAGAGAATACTGCCACGTAGGACACGTTTAACGTGTTACAATCTCACATAACATAGAACACGGGAAGGACGATTATGATGATGCTCAAGAATAGTTTACGTTTATATACTGAGCAGAGCTAATTTTTGCAGTTTGCAACCTGAGAAGTGATATAATCGATTGTAGAAGGCACAGCGCGAAAAACTAGGAAACGGAATTTGCGTTTCACGTGTTAATGGTTTCTTTTGTGTGTATCCAGCTTTACTTATACTCATACATTTTTGTCGTAGCGCATCTGCTGTTGTTGAATATATTTTACATATATTTTTAATGTTTAATATCTGTTTGATTGCTAGGTGTTGAATTAGACTGGGTGATAAACTAAAGTACATCAAATACTTCAAGAATAAAAGGTAGAAATTATGTAAAGGCTTGTATACATGTCAGCGTAAATAAATTTAGTCTATGGTCAACGTGGCGGCCGATGGTCGTGCAGTTGTGAGCGTCAAGTTATGGCGTTTTGTGAAAAACACGTAAATAATTTAAATTGAAATTAAATGTCAGTGTAACTTTATAAATTAGAATTAATATGAGTAGATATTACGATTACGGTAACGCGATATCATGGTGAGTTAACTTTGATTTGTAGTGGTGACAACCATATTGTTTAAGATTTTGTGTACGTTTTTCTTTTAGGACTTATTATTGTCGATAATAATCAATGTAACCAAACAACTCAAAACTTAATTAAACTGATGAATAGTTAATACTTTAGGCTTTATAAGACTGTTCTGATTATTACCGGTGTTTTTAAATTTGCTTGCGTTCCCAACCTACGGCTTTAACGTGGTTTTTACTTGAACTTGCTAAATCGAATGTATCGTTCGCCTTGATATCATCTAAATAGAAGAATTATAATTGCCCTTAGAATGAAGATAAACTATTTCAAATATTAATTCCACTAGTGAATGTAATGCGTAGGTTATTATCGATTTTTATAGGTCTAAATAAACTTTATGTCGTCCTGTAACCCGGGTACTCTTCCAAAACGGGGTCTAGTTCAAAAATTTAAGTAACTTCTTTCTTGTAACTCTTGTCTATCCAGACACTTTGTTTGTTGTTTGGTTTGTTGATATACACTTCAGAATTTCATCCTCAAACATCCAAAATAATATGAAATGCCCTTCAAACAAAGCCATCCAAATTTATGCCAAACCAACTTACTATTTCAAATGCTGGTAAAAATGAACAGATGTTTTATTTTCAACAAAATAAAAGAAACTTAAATATTAACATTATTCCGATGTTGACATTATAGTGCATTTTTTAGTAAAACCTAACGACCCACTGACCAAACTTTCATACAGCTTCTATTTATTGTATTGGTACTGAGACAGCTATAATGATGCATTATTAATTTTATTAATGAGTATGATGGAGTGATCCTGTTTCCTTTGTTTTCTATATTATTTAATAATATTAATTATCAATATTCTGGAAAATTTCATAAACAGGACACCCCTTATTTCTCTTACGAACCAGCTTATGTCTTTTCTACACCTGTGGGTTTCTCATGTTAACAAACTGTTAATGTACTTTTCTCTCCTTAGCGATGCTCGTTCACAGCTGCAGTGGAATAATTCAAATTATTAAAAACTAACGGATCACCAACAATTGTTTGAAACAATTACTTAGTTTAAGTACTTTATGGTTTATGTAGTTATTAAATTAAAGCTGTAAGACATGTTTTAACCATTGATGACTAAAATGGATAATTATTCAATTGCAGATGTTCAGTAGTTCTTGCCCCTTTCCCTGTCTGTTTCCAGTCTGTTGCGTAAGAGAAATAAGGTAAAGTCCGCGTGGTGCCATTTCACTTTCAATATGAAGAAATTTTCCAGAAATCTCTTCAGTTTAACACAGATAATTGATGTTAGTTTGTCCATTTTTGGACTCATGAATTTCAGTTGACATGAGATGGTCGTTCGTCAACAATGGTTAAAACACGATCTTCAGCGAGAGTAGGAAGCGCGGCTACCAGTGCGCCCGCCGAAAATGGAACTTCTTCCGAACTTAGATCGCGGCTCAAAACCACTGAGAACGGTCACCGCTCACAAAGGCCCTACAATCAAATTAGGCAAGTTTCAGTTCTTGTCGCGTTTGCCTCAAGCATAACTGCTAGCATGAAAACCCACTTCTGTCCAATAGACTCCATTGTCGTTTCCTGTTTTGCTACTGCAGTCATTACTTTTGAAGAACCAGAAGAAGTTGAAGCATGAATCTTGGGGCTTTGGGTGATGGTTCTTGTTATGGACATATAATCGTTAATGATTCAACTTAATGTGTCAGTGACCAATGTGCAGTTATTTGTTGCATGTTCAATCCCTGATTCGGTGTCCACATCTAATTGTTTGATTACTGTATATAGTAATAAGGGTAAGAAGTGTAAGTGTTGATGATTTTGTAGGAACAATCAGGCGCTGCCTTCAGGCGGCGTGGGTCCGGGCGGCGGGTCACAGGGGAAAGACCCCCTGGCTCCTGCGTTGCCTGGCTCGCGCGCGCTGTATCAGCACCCTGCCGTCAGCGGCTACAACACACAGGAGTCGCGCGGACAAAACATGCCTGTCTCGGTAATTTAACCGCTTTATGCCTTGGAATGATGTGTACAATAATTATAAAGAAACTGAAACTATAATAACATCACGAAGCTGCACTGGGGTAGGGAGAGGTTAGGGTATACATAGTACCCACATTGTTATTTGTTGTCAATGACTAGCTAGGTAAAGAAAATTGTAGCCCTAGATTTAATGGATGTGTAATCACGAAAAGTACCATATGGTCTGAACTAGAATGACAAGACACTTCATGGCAACCCTAGAAACCCTGTTAGAAAGTAAGAACTTTTAGTGTGTTACGAATTCACATTCATACTAAGGTTAGGTAAGATAATTATGTTGATGCTACCAACTGGGAGTAATAGACTAGCAGCGACATGCAAAGCCTGTATGGGGGCGGATGAGACAGCAGCCCATGTGCTTCTGAGCGACTTCAAGGCGCTGCTGGCCTTGAGCAGCTCGGGTGGATCGAATGATTTACTTCCCACCTGTACACAAAATACGCGCTGAGACGTGGAGTTGCGGACACCAGCCCGCCTACTACTACTTACTACTGCTACCAACTGCCAAGACACAACATAAAGATAAGTTACTTCCAGGCACGTCAGAACCCGATATACCCGAGCAGCATGTACCACGGCTACGGCGGTGGCGGCGGTGGTACCCTCGCACCGATGCCTTCGCCCTCACCAACGGCGACCCTAACACCCTTTCCAGTACATCCAGACGTTAAATTTAGGAAGTAAGTACTATAATGATCTCTCTATCTGTTATTGGTACAAACTAGTACCTTAGGGTGATGTAGTACAAATATATCAACTAAACTACTAGACTAGCTAAGGTAGCAGCAGCAAGTATCAATTTCAAGAATGAATTTTAAATACAGCCTAACCCCTATGGCTGTATAGGATACTTATATCTGTTTTGTGGGTACTAAGTACAATGTGTAAAGCCACAAGCTCTTGTTGACTGTACAATATTTTTTTTTTAGAATGTCTACGAGGGGGCAGCTGCCATTCCCTGTCTCCTTGACACCCTTGTGGTATAGCAAGGCTAACTAAAACTACCCAGAGACTTCATCCATCCAAAGAATCTTATCTCCTCTTACAGACAACCTTTAGACTACCATTTTTTTTTTTTGTTACGGGGTGGATCCTCATAGATGTCCTCCGCCCTGGGACAGGCGGAGGGGTCTGTCAGACTACTGACTAAAAACCACCCCGGTGTTCCATCTCACACCTACGTCGGGGGTCGCGGGAACTGGAGATACTTCCGCAACCCCCGACTGGTGCCGGCTTGCGTGGGCCACTTCTCTGGTCAAGGGGGAGTGAGGTGTTAGACTCCCCCCCGGACGTCTAAGAGGGGCGCGTAGAATACTACGCGCCGCCACATCGGGTCCTGATGAATGTAGGGGGCGATAGACGTCCCCGAGTCTGCCGCCCCTGGACCCATTTAGGGGGGGGGGGGCGGAAGAGGGCGTTGTCCGCTCCGCCGACGCCCGGTGCGTCTGCTGCGGGCAGGGTGAAAGGTTGTGATCTCTTTTTTTTTAATTTTGAAAGAATATTACTTTTATTTAATTTTTTCGACTAAACTTTGAGAGTTTTGGACGCAAAACTGATGCAGAACGGACGCAGGCTGCGTCCAAAACTTTCAAAATTTAGTCGAAAAAATTAAATAAAAGTAGTATTCTTTCAAAATAAAAAAAAAGGCGTATACTAATAGATAGATAATAAAATTGTCTGTAAGATAGTGTAAGTTTCGGATAATTATACCTGGTAGGTTTTGTGTGATTGTCAATGTTTTGTCCGCGTCAGACACAACTTCACGAGTTAATTAAACTATTTAATATGAACTTAATCAAAAATATTCACTTTCTATATGATTAAGAGAATGTTCTAGTTTAACATATATTTTTTTCAAATCATTTACACTGCACATTTTGACGTGATTGTCAGTTTAAAATCTATAAAAGTCGTATATCGTCGCCTTAAGGCACCATTCGCAATGACGTAGTCTTGCTATAAAGTGGCTACCTTACAGATTACCATTCTACGACGTGCTGGCGGAACTGATGAAGCCTTCCACTATGATGCCGATGCAGGCGGGCCGCATGCAGGAGGGTACCTACGTGTTCCACCTCACACCACAGCAAGCCACCGAAATCGCAACAGGAAAGGATCTCGTCGGAGCCAGCAACAAACTTGATTATGTCATACAGGTGTGTGACAGGCCCTTTTCCCTAGAATTTTGAAGACTGTGGAATAGCACATATCAACCAACCCAAAGCTGTAATCACTTAATAAATGAAATGGCTGAACATTTGAATCCGCCTACCTCATTAACCCAGATTAAAACTACGGCTCCTAACACCATCACCACATAAATTGTAATGTTATAAACTTTGTTCTCAGGCTCAACTCCGATTTTGTCTCCTAGAAACTTCGTGTGAACAAGAGGACCATTTCCCGCCTAGTGTTAATGTCAAAGTTAACAACAAAATGTGTCCCCTGCCCGTAAGTGTACACTAAATAGTAAATCAATAAAAAGATCAAGTTAAAGGCAATATCTAATTAAATATTTCTATTTTTAACAAATAATCAAAGTGCAGGCAACCAAGTTCTGTCATATCTTAACTGTTAAAATCGAAGTCAAGATGAGATCTACTAATTAATAAAAAACCATACTTTGGTGACCATGTTTTAATCTGCAAATAAATCTTTGACTTTGATTTGACTTTCAAATCCTTTTCCCATGTTGTTGTAAAAACATAGATGCTAGGAAAAAGAAATACTTTTTCATAATACTTATAAGGAGCAGTATTCTGACTTCTTAAGAAAAGGAATCTTTAGTCTGAGAATGGAACAAGCTCTTTAATGGTGTGTATTCGATCCAAACGCGCAACACTACCAGTGTATCAGATTTATCCCACTAATCCAAGCATCTAGAAACTATCATCAAACCTAAAATATACTTTAGGAAAACAGTAAACACCATTGTTTTTCCACACAGAACCCAATACCAACAAACAAGCCAACACCAGAACCAAAGCGGCCACCGCGACC
Organism: Charanyca ferruginea; assembly: GCA_947361185.1. NCBI lineage: Eukaryota > Metazoa > Arthropoda > Insecta > Lepidoptera > Noctuidae > Charanyca > Charanyca ferruginea. The sequence continues at coordinate 19,935,273 of OX376069.1, read as the reverse complement.
AGTGAACATATCTTCGTTAGTAAAGCTGTCGCCGACGGTTGCAAACACGATACACGTGACGTGGGCGGCAGACTTTACGCGTGCCTACGTGCTGAGCGTGTTCATGGTTCGTAAGCTGACGTCTGCCGAGCTTCTGCTGCGGCTGAAGAATAAGGGCACCAAGAATCCTGACTATACCAGATCACTTAGTAAGTTATTCATGCAGATTTATTTAACCTTTTGACTGGCACTTCAATAAAGCAAAAATGTGCCCTTGGCCATGCTAAGTTACATACTCTATGGAATTATGTATAGAAGTCGTGTCATGTAGTGGGGACTGGCGTGCTGTGCACATTTTGGTTTGTCATCTATACATTACTGTGGTGACATAATCTCAACACATTTTTATTATATTACTAGCTGACCCGACAGACGTTGTCATGTCCCTAACTATCTACACTACCAAACTACCTATCCACCTACCCCTAACCTACACTACACCTAGGTACCCTAACTAAAATTTTCTTATATACAAACCTTCTCCTAAAAATAACAAACACAAAAATAAAGAGTTATCCAATTTGGTATAACCGTTGGGAAGTTATGCGCTTATATACATATCGGCGAGTTTATATATATACTAGCGGGCCCGGCAGACGTCTAAGACGTCTGCAGGGCAAGACGTCACGTCTTGCCCTTAAAATAAAAAAGTCCTACAACTCGACTACAGCGCCACCTATCGGGTCCAATTGTGAATCTTAACCATTCTCGAATCTACTGGAACACACACTAACAAATTCAGCAAAATGGATCCAGCCATTTAGGAAGAGTTCACTTTCATACACACGCACAGAAGATTTTTATACATAAGATACATAGATTTACATTCTGTTGTTTGTTGTTAATGTATTGTTTCAGATGTTGATTCTTAAAATCACTAGATTTTTTATGACTATGATTACAAGCATGCTCAAAAATACTACCATTACCCAACAGTAAAAGAAAAACTGTCAGAGGACTACGACAGTGAGATTGCGACGACATCTCTCCGTGTGTCACTGATGTGTCCGTTGGGCAAGATGCGCATGTCATGTCCGTGTCGACCCGCCAACTGTCCTCATCTGCAGTGCTTCGACGCGTCGCTGTTCCTGCAGATGAACGAGAGGAAGCCTACCTGGCTATGTCCCGTGTGCGACCGCCCCGCGCCTTATGACACCTTGGTAGTTGATGGGTAAGAGATTCCTACTTGGTTGTAATGCACATGAACGAAACAAAACATAATGATTTACATTTAATTTTCACTTTATCATTGCTGTTTCATTTTTTTTTTATTCTATATTTATTTAAAGCCTTTTACCTTACAAAGGTATGTCAGCCTCATCATACCCTAATCTAGTTTGATGTTTCATGGAAACTGTAACGTTAAATTATTGTATCTATTGATGAAAAGTTTATTGTTTCATTAAAGTTTCTAACATTAATAACCACCAAAAATAAAATTAAACTTATTACATATTGAGAAACAAACAGATAAAGAGTAGTAATATTATCTAGGTATTTATTTATAATGGTTTTGAAGGCTTATTACACTATACAATTTGTAGAAAATCTATTTAGTAAATCGGCAGGTGTAATCGCAGTTAGAACAGATTGGATCCGATTTAGTGTAAATTGGTGTTTAACTAAATTGGTTTAATTTAAACTTCAATTTAATGTAGTGTGTTCACTAGCTAACAACTTTGGTTCCTAAATAGATTTTCTACAAATTGTATAAGCCTTTTATCTGTATTCAAACTAGTACAGTTCTTGTGTCTCGGCCTAGAAAAGTATTGAATACTCTTGTCATTCAGGTACTTCCAAGAGGTTCTGACTTCCTCCCGCCTGTCGAGCGACTGCAACGAGATCCAGCTGCACGCGGACGGCAACTGGTCCGCGCACGCGCCGCCCGCGCGCGCGCCGCAGCAGACTCAGCCCGCCGCCGAGCCCGTCACACTCATCTCTGATGATCTCGGTCAGTCTCTTATGGCGCCTCTTCACAATCGGCCATGATGGGCGATTACACGCGAGCACGATCGTGTGGACGCCCATCATGGCCCGTAATCGTCGTCGTGATTGCCGACAAGTCGCCGATCGGCGACTTGTCGGTTTTTTGGACACACATCAAAGGGAATCGCTTGTAGTTGCGAGCGCGTGCCGTGCCCACACGATCGCCGATCATAGACCATTCACCGGAGGACAGCGAACTGTGCGGACTTGCTGACGTCGCGCGCTTTTTTTATAATATTTTATCAAGGTACCAAATGACTAGGCAGATTTAAAACTAAAATTTATTTTTTCCAGGCATTCTTCGAACTGTGAATCCATAATTATGTTCGCTAATCTAGACAAATTGTATGGATAAAAGCAGATATATATTTTTTTATTTTATTTAGAACAAAATAAATGTTGTATGATGTTAGTAATTTAATACTGACCTGCGAGTTTGTTAGTGTTTTTTTACAAATAATCCAGTAAACTATACAAAGCTTGGTATAACGTGGGCCGACCTATTACACAAATTTTGACATACCTATTTAGAGAAAATTTAAATATTATCAGTCTAGGTCCCTAAGGTATTTTAAGAAAGATCACATCTATCTCCTATATTAAAAGGAGAATCTGACTGACTAACGTAATCAGCGCAAAGACGAAACTACTGAAACAAACAACATTAAATTCTGCACACGGCTTCCTGTTAATATAATTTAATAATTCCTTTTATTTTATGTAATTATTATTCCCTATTACAATGAATGCTCAAACACCACCATCTTCTCTTATTCAATTTTTTTTCGCAACTTTTCGTTCAGCTACATTAATAAAATGATTGTATACGGCAATCAAATTAATAGTCGCTGCAGCTATAACCTCCACTTCCATCTTGAACGCTTGCCGCTTAATAAATCATGATCACAGACGATTGTGTGGATGCATGCGATGATCGTGACAATTACGATGCCGATCACAGACGATCAATGAGTGCCGATCATGGCCGATCGTGTAGAGGAGGCATTAGATATTACGTTTATACCAACATTTTCCAAGCTTTAAGCACCTTTAACGCGGGGTCCCATTGAGAGCTAATAACTAGGAGCTATTTTGTAGTTCAAGAGTAAGCTGCAATTTGATCTACAAGGTAAGACAAAAATGGCAATAGAATACATAGTTTAATAGTTTTCAATGGGACCGCACCTATAAGAAAAAGTCCTTGATGGTCATTAGGTAAGTTTTACGCAAATTTTTCAGTAATACTAGGCGTTAAAGAACCAGGTCCCCTTTGCAATGAGGTTTGATGAGGTGGAAAATCTCCAAACAAACTTTGCATCTCGCCAAGTTATGAATACACGACCCATCCGACGTGAAATTTTGTTTTTATAGAACACTTATTATGTTTTTATAGAAAATACTAGCACTTTACCCGCGACTTTGTCCGCGTGAATTTTCTCAAGGATCCCTAATTTTTTTTTTTGATAAATATATCAAATGTTATTCAGGGATAATGTAGCTTTCTATTGGTAAAAGAATTTTTAGAAAAAACTTTTTATTTTTCGCTTTTTAGTGTTGCCTTAACATCCACATCCATTAAGAAACGGCAACACACTTAAAAGAGATTGTAAGTCCTCCAGTGATTGAAGAAACTAAAACGTCGTCTAAGTAATTTTTTTGGGAATTTGTTGATTTTCTCAAAAAGGGCTGTACCAATTTTGATAAAATGTAAATGGGACCTTTTCGGAATAAACCCCTTTCGAACAAATAAAGAATTTTGCAAATCCGTCTATATATGACAGGGTTATGCCCGAACATACATAAAAAAAAAAAAAAAAAAAATATAAACATTCGAATTGATAACCTCCTCCTTTTTGAAGTCTGTTAAAAATCGGTCAAGTTGTTTTTGAGTTAAAACGTAACGAACAAATCTTTTCTCTTAATATTCGTTTAGACTAGCACTTTTCCCGCGACTTCGTCCTCGTTTATTTTCTCAAGGATCCCTAATTTTTTTTAATTGATAAATATAGCTTAAGTTATGTTACTCAGGGATAATGTAGCTTTCTAATTTTAAAAGAATTTTGAAAATCGAACATGTACAAACAAACAAGCAAATCTTTCCTCTTTATAATTTTAGTTTAGACAAGCTCAATGGTAGTGTAACCACTTGTTTACTCCAAGGTATAATAAATGTATTCTACAAGTTTTATGCAATTATCGTTCACACTCAAATACAAGTATAAAACTTGTATCATACTTTTTGTGCAAATACTTATTTTTAATCCGGTCTGAACAAGAGATAAAACAAAATATGTAGAAAACAAGTATAATACAAGTTTAAGACAAGTTATGTCTTCAACAAGTATTATACAAGTTTTGTTTAAAACATGTATTATACTTGTTTCTTGGTGTAAACGAGGGGTAACACGGTAAACATTAGTTAAATAGCTACCATGTCCTTGTCATACAGAAGTGATACCGGTAGACAACGGCGTAGGGAGCTCCAAGCGCGCCGCAGTGGGCGAGGCCCGCGTACCGCGCGCGTCCGACGTCATGGTGGACCTCACGTCCGACTCCGACGACGACGCGCCTCTCAAGCGCAAGGTGGCGCAGCCCAAGCCCACCCCGCCTGCCTCCGAGTCCAGCGTCAAGAGCGATGACAACTACTCCTCGTCTAGTGGTGAGTATAATCGTTTACTTGACATCCTCAGAAAAGCTTCAGAAGGGCTTTACGCGGGTGGTTAATTGAGAATTCCATCTACACTTAAAAATTTTTTTTTTCAGTTTAAGTCTAAATAACTTAATTGTATACCCCAAAAGACAATGCCAGATCCTGCCCCACCCATGTACAGAAAAGTAAATTAATGACAATAATTGTAATGAATATAGAACCTTTCTATAAGTAAATTGTTTTTCTTTAGAAATTGCGGATTACGAAATACCTACTCACAAAATACAAACTCATTTTACCTAAAATACAAATTAACCTATAATCAATGTCATTATTGTTTTTAGATTTAAACGGAAACCGCAAGTTCTACAGTCACTAAGACTAATGTTTAGTTATCAGCAATAAATAAACAGTAAGATGCTACATATTGCACATGACTTTTATTGAGTGGGGCAAAGTTCTATAGAGTTTCTGGCATTGTCCTTTGCATCTCATTATGTTATGATAAAATATGTTAAGCTACTATTATACCTATAAGAACTTTTATAACCATATTTTGCTGCAAATAAATCGTTGACTTTGACAAGCTGTAAAATATGAACTATCATTTGTTGATACCATCATTTGTGCGGTTTTAAGGTGAACACACACTTATCCGAGCCGAACGCATCGAACGAAACGAATTTTAGAATACTGTATATGTCGTGTACTTGTCCGCGTCGAATCCTCCGGATCTGGAAGAATCCCAGAAATCCTAGACTAATTCGGACGACGTCATCAGATTCGGAGCTGCTTATGCGGTCGACTCTACCGATGCGCTCGCACCACAAACATTAGTCAAGATTAATCACAATTCACATAATAATAGTGTGACAGGCATAAAGGAAATAGAAACGATTTCTTCGGCGCGGTTGATTCTCTCGGCGCGGTCAATTCTTTCGGTGCGGATATGTGTGCGAGGCCTCTTTGATTTCGATTCGTTCGACGCGTTCGGCTCGGATAATTAATGTGCGACAGCTTTTTACTAAATGCTTTTTATTATGTCATATGCATTTAGTAAAAAGCTGTCATTTTTTCATTATAAACAGACACTTCAATTTTATTTATTTGTTTACATTAATTTATTGTTACTTAAATACCTATAACTAAATTAAATATACACATAGCAAATAAAAATATTTAAAAAGAGTGAGTGATAATATGTATATAATAACGAACACTGTTGTAAAACATTAGATATGGTCCATAATTGTTTCTGTTTATAAAAATTTACCGATTTAAAAGATGAGCCAGTCAGTAGCTAAGTTTCCAGAGTGCACTCGACTAAAAATCATACATATAACTCACTCGTCAAAGCATTTATTTCAATTAAAACATTTACAGGCACTTTTAAATTGTGGAGTTAGTCAGAAAGGTGAAGCTAGTTGCTCGTTTCAAAACGTAGGAAGATCTCTATGGAGAAAAACGAGCAAGAAACTCCACAGACACTCTTTTAAATCGAGTATTTAAAAAATACTGGTTACATTATCCTTGTTGCTTCTATATGTGAAAACAATGCAGGTAAAGAACAATACAAAACATAAAAAAAGAATGAAGATAAAAGCCAATGGCAGTTAAGGCGACGATATACGACTTTTACAGATTTTAAACTGACAATCACGTCAAAATGTGCAGTGTAAATGTTTTGAAAAAAATATATGTTAAACTAGAACATTTTCTTAATCATATAGAAAGTGAATATTTTTGATGAAGTTCATATTAAATAGTTTAATTAACTCGTGAAGTTGTGTCTGACGCGGACAAAACATTGACAATCACACAAAATCTACCAGGTATAATTATCCGAAACTATTAGATAACTAAAAGATTAACTAAAAGATAGATAATAAAAAATTTATTATCTATCTTTTAGTATACGCCTTTTTTTTTAATTTTGAAAGAATACTACTTTTATTTAATTTTTTCGACTAAATTTTTAAAGTTTTGGACGCAGATTGCGTCCGTTCTGCATCAGTTTTGCGTCCAAAACTCTCAAAGTTTAGTCGAAAAAATTAAATATAAGTTGTTTTCTTTCATAATTAAAAAATAGGCGTATACGCCTATTTTTTAATCACAACGAAACTTACACCATCATACAGACAATTTTATTATCTATCTTTTAGTATACTAAAAGATAGATAATAAAATTGTCTGTAAGATGGAGTTAGTTTCGTTTAATTATACCTGGTAGATTTTGAGTGATTGTCAATGTTTTGTCCGCGTCAGACACAACTTCACGTATTAATTAAACTATATAATATGAATATAATTTAAAATATTCACTTACTAAGTAATTAAGAGAATGTTCTAGTTTAACATATATTTTTTTCAAATTATTTACACTGCACATTTTGACGTGATTGTCAGTTTAAAATCAGTAAAAGTCGGTTAATAGCCCCTTAAGAGTAGACCAATCTCTAACTGATAGCGCCCGTTCACGAACATTACACGTGGATCAGCACCATTCAACTCAACCATTTTGAAGGGAGCCGAATGATCCAACACTCGCGCCACCATCAGCGAGATATTTGAGTGAGCGTGCCTTTTAATGCAGTATTTATTAATTATTGTGATGACTTGATTTGAATGTCTGTAGCGGCGGAAGCAGTGTCGTCTAGCGGCTACCGCTCGCCGGGCGTGCCGGGCGCGGCGTGCGGCGTCATCTCGCTGGACAGCCCCTCGCCCCCCGCGCCCGCCTCGCCCCCGCCCGCCCCCGACGCGGAGCGCCCGCACCTGTCCATCACGCCCGTGGCGCCCCCCGCCACCACGCCACACCACATCGGTACACACATACCCCTTACACGAATGTAGTGCGACACAGGTCATTATGAACGTGGCGAATAAAAAAAACTACTGAAGTTGACGCGTATTTCATATTACAAGCAGCGCCGCAAGCCACGTTTATTATGATCCGTGCCACACTCTAGATACTCTGATTCGTGTCCTTGCCGGAGGGAACAGCTGACCAAAGAGTGATGAAGCTGCCATCCAATAGCAGCCTTAAATACAGGTAACCAAACACACAAACATTCCAACTATCGTCTTAGATATGAAGCAATACGCCCGCGGCCGCCACCTTTCAGTTTTACTGACCAAGATGCCGCAGTTATCCGTCTCACTCGTACCGACACCTACGCCACACTATTTAGGTAAATTAAATCATGACTTTATCTACCTGGTGTTGATGCTTGGCTTATACACCCACTGTTATTGATCTTGCTATGTTCTGCCCATTGCTGCCTCCCGCCTGGTCGATGCAGTTCACGACGTCGTGACGGAAGGACCGCACCTCTCTATCACACCAGTTACCACCACTGCGTCGGCGCATCATATTGGTAAATATGATCATCATTATCATAATTCAGCCTGAAGGCAAAGTGGGCCTATCAGCGATGGCACTATATCTGGTCAATTTCATTCTCAAAATAATTATTTTATAAAGATACTTAGTAACATTCGGAGCGCAATCGGAGAGAGATATCGAAGCCTATACACTGCAGTGGGGCAGTTCTAACTGATTTACGTTCAATTTGAGATGCACATATTCAGCTAGAGTAGCTGAATAGAAACAATAGTCTAGCTGCTAGACTGTTGTTTGATAAATGTATACAAAGCCTTCGTAATACGGCTGCCATGCTGACTGATCAAACTAGATTTAATCTGTTTCTTCAGTGTCATCAATGGAAAACCCTCACAAATTCTGTGATTTAATTTATCACACCACATAGTAGAGGAGACGTGGAAGAACGACCTTCTCCCATCAGATAACTTGATGAGACATTATTTATCAAATATAATTTATTAACAAACATGCCTATGATAACTTGCCTATCGAAAAGTTTTCATAGCTACTTTTAATTTAATTTTCCAGTATAAGCTGATCTCGCCTTGTATAGAATTTCTTTACAATGCGAGGTCACGGACACGGACCTCGGACGCTCTACTTTCTCTCTCGCACCTATCAAAGAGCTCCAATTCTAAAACTTTATAGCTTGGCAATAATATTTCATGTACACACGGATACACATCAAGCTATACATTTCCAGTTTAAGCTGACCTCGCATTGTAAAGAAATTCTATACAAAGCGAAATCAGCACATACTGAAAAATTAAATTAAAAGTAGCTATGAAAACTTTTCGATAGATAAGTTATCATAGGCATGTTTGTTAATCAATTATATTTGATAAAAAATATATCTCATCAAGTTATCTGATGGAAGGTCGACCTTCCACGGCTCTTAGACTAACACTTGTCATTGTATTTTAAACTAGCGACCCAGCCCAGCTTCGCATGGGCTTATAGCCTTCCTCGATAAATGGACTATCCAACACAAAAATAATTTTTCAATTCGAATCAGTAGATCCTGAGATTAGCGCGTTCAACCAAACAAACAAACTCTTCAACTTTATAATATTAATTTATATTAATGTAAAATTGGCTGCTGGTTCAGGTTCGAGCACGGGCGCTGAGCGCGACGACGCAGAAGCAACGCCCGCGCACTGGGCGCCCTACGCAGAGTCCGACAGGGATGATAACTATAGGAAGTAGGTATTCATTAAGTTCACACAACTATCTAGCTAAATCTTTTGTTTATCAGATAGATTTGCGTTTAACCGCTATGGTTGTGTAGAAGTACGTAAGCTATTCACTCAAGACTCCCAGGCTATAGCTATCCAGACACAGACCCGGAGTCTGTGAAGAAGTGCCTATCTTCAGTGGTTCAGCACAATGAAAGCGTTGCGAAGCGTTTTGTGCATAACTTCTTGCTGCGGCGACCTTAGTTTATTGAGGATACTGTACGAATAACTCTCATTAACATTTAGTTATACCTTAGAAACTTTTACTATAATATCTTCTCACCACATTGTTGTCACCAAAAAGAAGAATTTCTTTTTAGTGACAACTCAGTTTTCATTTCCGTTTGTACGCTTAAACAAAATAAAATATCTTTATCCAGATACTGACTGAGGGAGAAGAATGGCCGCACTTCATATACCAGCAGCCATTCTTCAGAGGAAGACCCGGAAGCGTCTTACCCCGAGGTGCCGTTGCTGCCGCCGCAATAGAGCGCACACTGAACACTGAATCAGTCGGCAGTCTTCGTTCCCCTGCCAAAGCAGATCTTCCAGTGGACCACAAGCAGGCTGTTACACAAACTCAACATAAAATCGGACACTCGAGTGTTACCGCGGGAGTCCCATTCCACTTGACTTTCTGCTCAAAGCTCACGTCATGGACTCTCAGTGTTCCACGTGAACATTGTACTCTATTTTACTATTGTGTCTAACGTGCATTTTGACCACCAAATATGTGTAAATCTGAAATAAATCCTTGAGTATTGCAGAATAAGCTAGCGAGATCAAATATTTTAGTCTGTAAGGGCCTTGATTTTACTAGATTCTCTGTAGTATGGACCTCATGATGATAAATAACAAAATTTACATTTCCGAAGAGCACAGTGTATTATAGAATCATTTTTACAAACTATAGTTTTAAACTTAATGTATAACGTGATCTGTGTGTCTCAATGAGTCGTACAAGTATGATGATGTGAATGAGATCAGTTGTAAAATAGTCATAAAATTGAAATAGAAGGCCTTAGGATTCAAACATTTTGAATGCGCAAGTATTTCGTAAATTGGTAGTGATGTCGTGTAACGACTACCCATTTTGTTTTTTAGTAAAATTCATTGTCTTTCAACACTTTTCATTTTAAATAAAAATATTTTCTAATGAAAGTTCTTATTTTGGTTATTCACACAACATTTATAATTCTGAATTCTATATAGTTCTAATTTGGGGCTGTTATTCTTAGGGGTTATCAAGCAAGATGTTGTATGTATAACCATTTTGTTAGTAGACAATGTATGTTTCACTAACAAAAAATTATGCCTTTAAATAAACATAAATGTATGTTTTAAAATCGAGATCATCTCATAAAGCAAGTGTACCTGTGTTGTGGATATAATGACTGACAAACAGACAAACTTTCAAATTCAATAATGAATTAGTGACCCCTTGTCAGTCTTACAGTTCCACTTGTAGCGTTTAAATGTCGTAAGAGTTTATGTCACTGAGGTGGATGTGAGATTATATCAACTATTACAATTTTTTATACAATTTGCAGCAGCCTAAGGATATTTGTCATCGGAACTGAATCTAAATTATTGCCAAATCTAATTTACACCTCTCTAGCTGCTCAAGACAGTTAAAATGTAAATAGTGCTTACGCTATACCAAATTTTATATTTAATAACCCTTTTAGTTAAAGTTTTGATTGACTGATTGATATATGAAAACTTGAAACTATTTGTGAATTTCTTCATTGATGTAACTTGTTGATGATAGAAATGAATTTAAATACATTCAGTAACTGTACTAGACCTCTTGTTACTCTGAAATGCTCGTAATTTATATGTTACACACGGCAATCTTCACTCGGAATATTTTCCTTGGCAACAGTGATGTTTCTTTTTAATAATATAAACTGTTGCGCTATTTTGAACGTCTCGTTAATGTGTGGATTCAATAAATCTTCGATCGTATGATTAATGTACCCATTCATACTAATGATGAGTCCACGTTTGAGACAATGCTACTATACCTACTACCTAATAATATTGTTTCTAACTTCGCTGGAGAATGTCCTAATCTATTTATAACTAAGGTGTAGTTTTGATTGTGAACTTGTATTAAGTTGAGGTGGTTGTCGACATCGTTGACTTCAATACGATACAAATTTAAGTATGTTAGATTAAGATATTGTCATTCAATAATAAATGTAAATATTGTCCTACTGCATTTTAATAGTACATTATTCACACCTGCCTGCTCTTTTAAATCGCAAGATACCTACCCAGTGAAACAGTCTAGACGGTTTTGGGAGATAATTTTTCTATTTGTAAGTTTCTTTGATTATTAAATAAATAAAAATAAATAAACCAGTCACGTAGCTGTCTTGACCCATCTATAGCGGAATAATTATTTATTTTACTAAATACTTAGAAAGCTTCAATCATAAAATTTAATCTAAAAGCAGAAAGTTCTAAAACAATAGATAAAAAAGTAAGTAGTATGAAACTATTCAAGCAGGCTTTATATATTACTGCGGGCGGCAGTTAAACTGAGGTACAGTAACAGAACTAAACGGCAACGACCTCCGTCGCAATGTTTAATTGTCGGATAATTATTGTAATGAATGGGCGGCTGTGCTGATGCCGCCTCAAACGCTACAACAATCATTATCTATTCACTCGGTGGATCAATCCAAGATAGTAGTATTCTCATAGTCTGTGGCGATGGCGACGCCAATCGTACTCTGTTCTGTACACTGTATGCGCCCTCTTCATAAAACCGCGACCTCCCTCTCGCTCACGCACGTGCCCGCGCTTTTCGTCCCGCTCGCACGCACACCTCACTGACAGGGGGGACACGTAGCTTTGCTCGCTCGAAACCCAGTTCCGCGGTCGTCCGCCGACTCTTAGCGGTGGCGCTGACGTGCGTCTGCGTTACACACTTACGACAATTTTGTGTTTCTACTGTGAAATCACCAGTGTTATTTGTTTATATTTTATAACATAGCCTATGGATTGAACTACATCGCACACTGGATCTGCCGTTAGCAGTGAAGTGTACTGTACGTGTTCGTGTGAGAGCCGAAGCGAATACTATTGTGAAACGGGTCGGCCGTGTTCGTTTATGTGCTGAATGGTGATTAAAAGTAATTTACTTTACTTTTACGGTGTTGAGAGTCGGTGCGTATCGATCGTATATTGAAAGACAAAACGGTGGATTGTTATTGTGGCGTGGAGGAGATCGGTGCAGCGATAGGTGAGTAATGATAAGAGTTTTCATTTCGTTGTGGCAATGGTTATATCTGACCATGTAAGTTAACGTACACGGCCGGCGCGGCGCGAGGATGCGGCGGCTCGGCCAACACCGAGCCACAGACTAGCTAATAGCTATGACCAGTAAACTAACGACCGGACTATACCTAGGTAAATAACCCTTGGGCAGCTAACTAGCTTAGTAACAAGAACAGCGCGATATTCATATTAAAAAGAATAGTGTCAATTCGTTAGGTAGGTATGTACCTATTAGCGATAATCAGTATAACATTGAGCTGATATTATGATTCTTCCTTGTTAAAGAGCACGTGCTCTAACGCTTTGTGAAAGTGGTAAATTCAGAGATTTTCTGTAACTTTGTATGACCTCTGCAGATAACAACAGTATTAACATCACTTTAAAATTCGTACCTATAGCTAGAAGGAACGGTCAACCAAACGTTCAGTTGCAACACTAAAACTAACTAGGATTATTATTATTTGATCTTAATATGAACGCGCTGTCAAAGTAAACAATGGTCTTGCAGTTGACTGTTCTTGCATTGCGTGTCACATACTGTTTTTAGGGATCCGTAGCCAAATGGCAAAAAAACGGAACCCTTATCGATTCGTCATGTCTGTCTGTCTGTCCGTCCGTATGTCACAGCCACTTTTTTCCGAAACTATAGGAACTACCTATACTGTTGAAACTTGGTACATTATGTAGATCTATTCTGTGAACCGCATTAAGATTTTCATACAAAAATAGAAAAAAAAACAATAAATTTTGGAGGTTTTCCCATACAGAACTGAAACTCATTTTTTTTTATCAAACCCATACGTGTGTGTTATCTACGGATAGGTCTTCAAAAATGATATTGAGGTTTCTAGTATCATTTTTTTCTAAACTGAATAGTTTGCGCGAGAGACACTTCCAAAGTGGTAAAATGTGTCCCCCCCCCCCCTGTAACTTCTAAAATAATAGAATGATAAAACTAAAAAAATATAAGATGTACATTACCATGTAAACTTCCACTGAAAATTGGTTTGAACGAGATCTAGTAAGAAGTTTTTTTTAATACCTACGTCATAAATCGTATCGTTATTATTATAGCTTGATGTACTTACATACACATAGCTTTGTTTAGAGTTATTTTTTTGTTCAGTCGACCGTATTCTACAAACCTTTATTTCTTGCACGGAGTCGATGTTCTATGGAAAGAATTCGACATTGACAACTTTTATTTCGAAGTACCAACTTATGAACTTAGGTAGGAGGCTAAGGATGGGTTTCGTAGTTCAAATATTACTACTTACGTGCGTGATTGTACCAGTGTGAGTGCAACTTAAAATAGTCTAATAGCACAGTATAAGTATTAGTACTATCGCTAATAGTCTGATTCCAGTCGATATAAAAAAATAACCAGACAATAGAGCTTTTATAAATTTTATAAAAGCTCTATCAACTCGATCATAGTTAAGATAATTTCATGATTAATAGAAACATTAGGTACTTATCTTAATCTTTTATAGATCTGTGCTTTAATTTCAAGTTCACACACACTAATGATTTCCATTGGGCATTAATAACCTAGGTATGAGTGCCTAGGTGAGATTTTACCTACCTATTCGTAAATCTGTCGAATCCAATACGTAGGTAACCTCTCCTCGCCTCTGTAACAACCTATACAATAGGTATACTATGTCAACATAGGCTTTCATTATCAATGGAGTCGGAGCGACCAACTGCAACTGATTCGTTGTCGTGTACGTAGCTCGCCCATGTGAACAACACCTAATAGCTACACATTCTGAGTGAGTAATGCCCTTCCCTAATGGGATAATGGCAGGCCGCCTGCTCGCCGCGTTCGAAATATTTATAAAGCGGCCGAATTGTGCCGTGTCAACAGCCATCGGACTGTTTGCTTTCCCATTTAGGCATACTGGCCGGTGAGGGTGTCGGGGAAGGTGAGCTTTGACTATCATGACGACAAGGGGCATGCATGCCTAAACTTTAAACACAACATCTCATGTAAGTTTTCATCTCATTCAGACGGAGGATAAAAAAGTAAAAATAAAACATATGTAGTAGGTAGTTTGTATTATTCGCAAGCGCAACACAATAAATTTTTCCTAAACAACTTTAAGGCAACAAGGCACCTCACAAAATCTCTATAAAACATTAAAGCGACGATTCACAAAGGGACATTGAAGTGCCTCGAGGGCCCTAAACTACGTTGTCGACCTCAATGGCACTTAAGAATCATAAGTAAACACCCACCACCTACCTTCTTGAAAGATGTAACAAAACAGATTTATGTAAACAAAGACATTTTACGTGTTTTCACCCCACTCGATGGGGTTAAGAATTACGAGGGTGTGCCGGCTGACGGCAGCCTGACCGGACACCAGGCATGCTATACGCGGCTCGCATACTTAACTACAGTTTTCTCATTTCCTTTTACATTAAACAGGCTTCACCGTCGCACTTCGGCATCAATAACTAGATATCTAAAAGTAGCTAAGTACAAATAAATGCAATTTTAATGAAAACAATCTAATAAATAGGTACATCATACGTACTTACAAAGTTAAATTCAAGCCAAATTTTCTTGTTAATACTATTGATAAACCTAGGCAACCCAGCTCAACATTTCAATATCGTTTATGATCAAACAAAATTACAACTAATGACAAATTGCTTCTCAAAAGCGTGTTTTACGAAGTCGCGCGCGTGCTTGCTAATGCTAATAGAAAACCGGATTTATTATGACCATAATACCACTATCTGGCATGCCGACTCTTGTAAGGGCAATAATATAGCATAGGTATAACGTGGAGTCACTACGCACACCCTAACAGTTTCTCTTTGTAACTTTAATAGGATAGAAACGTAAGAAAATATTTTTAGATAGAGAAAAATTACTATTAGGCAGCAACACGGCACTACAAAAGCACAGTTTAACATCTAAAACTGTGTTTACATAAATAGTAATAGTATAGATATAGAATCTACCTACAGCACCTACAAATGGAACTGGAAGTTAATACTTTTTACTTCACGTTAGTATAAAATAAATAAAAAATGCGAAAACAATAATCAAATCGATTTTTCACACACCAAATGTAAAGTTAATAGAATAGGTGTAACAAAACAGTCTCATTTCCACGGTTGTACTTGTAATAAATGATATGGAACAATGAGTTAGTCAAGACTAAGTGGTAAGTTGAGCAAAAATAATGTTTAAAACATTGTCGCTCGTTAGTGGTGTTCGTGGCATGCTCTTAGCGTCCAATTTGTAAGTTTTTTGGACGCTTGCAGCGCCCCGGGAGCCACTGCGGGCGGTCTGCGAAACACTGCTCGCTTTGTGCACGAACTACGTTGTTCCCTTTCATGGCACCGGTTATTGTACACCGTACTTATTGCCTTGCTCTTTGTGGCACGAATGTTGTTCAGGAATAGAATTGCGATAGCCCCGAGAGCTATTCCAACTTGCCACTATTATTATTGTTCGCTTGTTTAACACTCATATCTACCAAAATTATAGCCAACTGCTCAATCTTTATTTCTTTGGCTTTAACATTATTATCATCGGCGTTTATCAGTTGTAACGGTCTTTGACGAGATTCGATAATGATATCGGCTACGGACTATGTAGGTATTAATTTAATAAATTGTTAACTAAACCGTTATCTATTCTGTAGTCAATCGAGGCAGGGCGCCGACTGCTGCTTGCCTCCTCGATCAGCCAGCAGCACTCTATTAAAATCACACTTGATTAGATCTCAGCTCGGTTTAATTGAACACTCCAGCCGTGGTATGCACGCCTGGTACACGCTGCACAATACAAACCGGGGCCGCCGAACGAGGGCGCTCCGACTCCGACGCGACGACGTCTTATTATTTCTTTTTTGTACTGTCATCTCTCGTCCGATTCGTTTTCGACTTTTTCCTTTGTCCCTTTTGTTGGATTTTTCATATCCTTCTGTTTTCCGGGTGGATTAATTTTAATTTGAATTCAAAGACTTCTTCCAATACTTACGCTTTTATTTCCTTTATGCTGGAATGTTATCTATCAGTTGCTTATCAGCAAATACTTAGGTATGTTTTAAAGTTGTGGGGTATAATTTTTTCGTGGTGGTGGAACGTAAGTACGATCTTACACGATAGATAGAATATTTATCGCTGGGGTCGCGGGATCACGGCGCGCCGCCGCCCACTGGCAATTTGCCGTCCGCCTGCGGCGCGCCGCACAGCACAGCGAGCTGTAAGACATGTTCTCAAACTAAACGCTATGCTAATGTAATGGGGCTCCATTTGATCACAGCCCACGGCTAATTTCAAATTTTCAATGAGACGTCTGTGGCAGCAACTTTATTAGATGATTAGTTTTATTAAAAGCGATATAATCACAGGAAGGCTGAACCAAAGAATGACAACGATTACCTACTTATTGTTGCGATTTTTTAATCGCTGCGCTTTTTACTTTACTTGGGTGGTTCGAGATGTTAATCAACATAGGTATTTTATCGTGACACATTAATTAGTAGTTACTTAAAAGAACTACCTACCTATAATAATAATATTTATGTACTTATTTGTGAATTGTGATTATTTTGGTAAGTCCACACCACACACATTGACTTTGCGGGTGAACCTACCGTCTACCTGCGGAAACTATAATGGATCTTCCCGGAAACACCGCTCCTACTAGTCCAGTCATACATACCATGCTATCAAAGTCATTGTGTGTGACGTAATTTTGTATGAGGAGTATAGCATTGATATTGCAGTTATTTCAACAAGCCACGTTCAACTTCCGATTCGCCTATTGCATATTAATATATAGGTAGGTAGGTACCTATCTGAGCATTCCAAAGAAATCAAAGGCTTATTTAATTAGAGAATAATATTTGACATCCACTCAGCGTTTATCAGGATTGCCCGCCATTTTGTATGACAGCCGATCAACCGACAATCTTGTCTATGTTCTACCCTGTTATTCTAAGGTTCTACCATTTATTTATTTATGCAACGTCTCAACTGGCATGTTTAACACTCAATACACGTCTATTTCTCAACCAGGTTATGTCTTTTCGCTCGGTAAAACCGGTATAATGTAAGTCGCAGTGAGACTCGCATGTGTGGAGTAGGTAGCCGGATCGTAAATCACTGAACGCGGCGGTAATGCGTAGATAAGAGCTCTCTCATTTGTTTTCCCATTTCCCCAGAGAAATTTCTTAGCGACGACATTACAGCGAGCGCGGCGTATGACGTAACGAGCAATTAGGTACTTACCCCCGGCTTCACGTGAAATCCTAGTATTCTTACATATTCATAGGTAGTGTTCCGGAAGCATGGCGATTTATTCTTTTATATACCTAAAACTTATAATTAAGCACAAGTACTTACATAAGTAATCAGAAATAAGTCATCTTTGTCGACAGTTAACTTTCGCGGAAACAACGGCCACGCTTTGATTTAAGTATAATGATCCAAGATCCTTAGGTAGTATTGTAGTAATGCCAAGCTCATAATTTGTATGTGTCATACCTACACGGACTAGAAAAAAAAGAAGGACTCCGCGCCACGCATATCGAAAGTGAAGCACCCTAAGTAAGCCAGACCGTTTGTACAAACATGTTTCACGCACACATTTACATCATAGTCACGGACTACAAAAAATGGATTCAGCGCCGAAAGTACCGACTACCGACCGTACCGATCAATGTGTGCGTCTAGGTCCGGCGTACTTTAGGCTTTAGGTGTGCTTCACTTTTGATATGCGTGGCGCGGAATCCTTCTTTTTATCTACTCCGTGGTGTCATATCATGGCTGATATTATATAGATTGCGGTCTTACGTTCAAGTGTAATGGCTGGCTTTTATACTACCTACCTTTATGTTTTGCAGTATGTTATTAGTTTATTACTTTATTAGGTACCCATACAATTGGTTTAACAATACACCTGACTGTGCACGCCATCTCGCTTGATCAAAAGGCCAATTTTATTATAGTCTTCACGCGATTTTACTGTCGCGATTTACGGATAACCCCGCCATTTTGAGAGACGCCTCTTTCATTAGCATGCCATGAATTGCCATGCCATTTCCATGTTCGAAAGCTTAATGACCACGGGCGCGGCGTGGATGAATTTAATCGTCGAGTCGCATTACAACTACCGACTTTGGTAAATTACAAATGTACAATTACGGCAAAAATATTGCATCTCAGAAGTTGTTTAAACCTGAGTAATTGTACAGCTATAGTAATTGTATAAATGAGCTGTAAACTCATTTGGTAGATAAATAAATGTCTAAATGGATACCAGGGTCGAATACTAGGTAATAGATATATTTTTAGGGCAAAAAACGGAACCCTTATTCGTCATGTCTGTCTGTCTGTCCGTCCGTATGTCACAGCCACTTTTTTCCGAAACTATAAGAACTATACTGTTGAAACTTGGTGTTGAAAAAGTAGATGTATTCTGTAAACCGCATTAAGATTTTCACACAAAAATAGAAAAAAAGACAATAAATTTTGGGGGTTCCCCATACTTAAAACTGAAACTACAATTTTTTTTTTCATCAAACCCATACGTGTGGTTTATCTATGAATAGGTCTTCAAAAATTATATTGAGGTTTCTAATATTTTTTTTTTCTAAACTGAACAGTTTGCGCGAGAGACACTTCCAAACTGGTAAAATGTGTCCCCGCCCCCCTAACTTCTAAAATAAGAGAATTATAAAACTAAAAAAAATATATGATGTACATTACCATGTAAACTTCCACCGAAAATTGGTTTGAACGAGATCTAGTCAGTAGTTTTTTTTTAATACGTCATAAATCGTAAACCGCAATTTACCTTACTTGCTGCTACGGAACCCTTCATGGGCGAGTCCGACTCGCACTTGGCCGCTTTTTAAAGTTTAGTGTAGGTAGGTAAGGTACTGATTACCTGTAATACAAACAAGGGCTTGTCCAGAGAGATTGCGCCGATAACATGCTTGCTTATCGTGAATACAAATTGATTGTCATTTCAAGTTCGATTTAACTCTCGAGGGACCCTTTTATGCTTGGAAAATAAACTCGTACCTATGGCGATGAAAACGTTTTCTTAAATTACTTACTTACATTTTTTTTATTACCAATATGTTTTGTAGTAAGTACGAATAGATCTGGTACTTACATACAATATAAAAAAAGAATTATCGAACTGTCAAGGATCATTTATTAGGCAGTTAAATAAAGTAGGTACCTACTTAGGTTAGATATTTAAAGTATTTTTTTACTTTTTATTCTTTGGTTACTATGTCAGTTCCAGCGAACCCCTACATAAGTGTTGTTACATGCTTTTATAAGTACATAGTCTAACTAGCACTTTGCCCGCGAGTCGCGACTTCGTCCGTGTGAATTTTCTCAAAGATCCATAATTTTTTGATCATGCAATTTAGTCTATACCTACCTATAGCATTCAGGGATAACGTAACTTCGTATTGGTGAAGAAGGTTTCTTTGAAATCCGATGAGTAGTTTAGATTATCCCCTACATACAAACTTTCAAACATACAAACTAATAAACTAATTTTGCCTCTTTATAATAGTACTAGCTGACCCGACAGACGTTGTCCTGTCCCTATCTACCTACTTACCTGCCTATTTACCTATACCTACCCTACACCTACCCTACACCTACCCTACACCTACCCTACACCTACCCTACACCTACCCTACACCTACCCTACACCTACCCTACACCTACCCTACACCTACCCTACACCTACCCTACACCTACCCTACACCTACCCTACACCTACCCTACACCTACCCTACACCTACCCTACACCTACCCTACACCTACCCTACACCTACCCTACACCTACCCTACACCTACCCTACACCTACCCTACACCTACCCTACACCTACCCTACACCTACCCTACACCTACCCTACACCTACCCTACACCTATCCTACACCTACCCTACACCATACCCTACACCTACCCTATCTTTCGAGTTGGATCAAACTGCACACGGTGTACAAATTTCATTAAAATCGGTTCAGTAGTTTAGGAGTCCATCGCGGACAAACATCGTGACAGGACATTTATATATATTAAGATAGTATTTATAGATTAATAAAATACTGTGTCCAAGTATACTAATGGCCAAATACGAGCTCAACTGTCAATTAGGAGACGCAGTAAAACAATGACATGCGACCAATATTTGGCTTCTGGACAGACGAAGGGCTCAAACGCTACCACAGTATTACAATATTTCCTTGTAATACTGTGACGCTACTCAATGTTAAGGTGCCGTTAAGTCTCGTGCTGTCTCTATTACTTTATGTCAAAGTGACTGTAACAGCACGAGACTTAACGACATCTTAAAATTTAGCAGCTTTTGAGTATTTGGCCATCAGATACACATTATACATAAATCCAAATTATAAAAAATGCATTCTGAAACCTCTGGAGTTCTTTTCAGCCAGTACAAACAATTTTATTTACAATAATGATTGCCAGATCTCTACTTTTTGTTAGTCATACTTACACTGTATTTTTGTACTTTTTAATACCAATCGACAAATAAGTAGTACATGATGTGCTTACCTGTAAGAGATTAGTACACTAGTCTATAAGCATATTGGATGTATCTCATATATTTGTATTTAAAGTGTATTCAATTGTTGGTGAGCCAAATAAAATAAAAAAAATAACTTCAGGCGCTATATATTAAACAAAAAAATTAAAAAACAATGGCTTGGTGTTTACCTACATTCAGTCAATATTTCTAAATTATTGGTAGGTATCCAACCAATAGCGATAAGTTTCCGATCGATTTGTAATAAAATCGAATCAAAATCAATCAAGCACAGCGATCGGCAGTACCAAGGCAGCATAGGCGCGCAGAGCGAGACGACACGAAGGTCGACGTTGAAACCAGTTTAGCTGGACGCGGCCGCAAGGTGCCGCGGGCCAGGTTAAGTGCACTGTATTAGCATCATCGCCCGCCCTTTCATGTCTGCTTATCTCCTGGTCTAGGCGATATAAATGGGTCTATTGAATTGTATCGTGGGTCTACGGCGGGTGGTTTATTTATAAAATAATGCACTTACCTGTCCTTATTTTATACGGTTTATTAAATTGGAAAAAAACCAAAAACTATTTGGTTTTTATTTGAAATCCAATAGGTATAATATTGGATAGGTATTTAATTTTTGCCTGCATAAACCACAAACCACAAAATAAATATACAACTACGACTTATTGTTAAACTTGTGAAATTGTTTGTAATAAAAAGAACATAAAATACTAACTGTTTATTAGGCACCTATCTATACTCCATTTACAATAGCATTAGACAGAAGTTAAAAAAGGTTCTTTTTAATGCACACTTTGTAACAAAAGTACATTAAACATGTGAAAGTTACGATAGACACCGAATTTATTATAATCTATTTTTACAGTAGCTGTCGCGCGTATTTGTAACCATTTTAATAATTTATCTTCTAAAATTATGTAGATTTCATTTAGTTATAGATTTAATTCCAATTTAAAATTACAGTGTCAATGCTAAAAACCTAACAAGCAGGGAGGAACAATACCCGGAACGTTATTCGTTTCACTGTAATTCTATCTAATTGAAAATGTGACCTAATCTTTAAAAGACTTTTATTCTGTTTATACTAGGTATTATACGTCCATATTTAGTACTATCATAGATCTATTTATCGAAATGATGTTAAAATTAGTTTAATTAAAATTGTTTTAACTTATCTTTGAAATAAAAAGTTTTGCAATCCTGCTTCTATGAGCCTCTTTTTTTCTTTTTTTTAAATGGAATATAGTCTACTTTATTTACTAGTAAGTATGGTTTCATATCGTTTAATCGAAATATTAGAGCAATCACACCAATAATGTGAATCGTAATACCGAATCGATATACCTACTAATAAATCTTCCGTTGTGAAAACAGGTTTAAAAAGTGTCGTAGATACCGGACAAAATCTTTGTTTCGAACGAAAACTTTGAAACTTAGGACACAGCACTAAAGTTCCGTGCCGCACTAGCAAAAATTTTTATTGTAATTTAAACCCTTGCATTCAATTTATTGGCAACTACTCACTTGCAGTGTTTGGTAGGTACGGTCGAACAAGCTAATTGGTTTACAGGCAAAAATATTCATCTTTCTGATACTTATACTAACAATTTATCTATTTATTTTATTTTTTAATCTTTAGTACGTAGTAGGTACCAGGGATCTCTCGAGATAAGAAAAAGGAAAAATATAAAATTGTGAATGTAGTAGAGATTAATATTTTTGCCTGTAAACCAATTAGCTTGTTCTACTGTACAGTCAACAGCAAAAGTAGATGATCAAAATCAGAAATTAAATACTTATTTACTAACACTAATTTATATAATTTTATTACTAGTTTATTTATTAAAAGTATGTGATTGTCACACGTACTTTTGAATCCCTTCGACGCCACACAGTTCTGACGCGAACTTCGTTCATTAGTATTGAATTTCTGATTTTGATCATCTACTTTTTGCTGTTGACTGTACATTAATAGGTACTCCGACTTAACAGTAGGTAGGTAACTACCACGGAACAGATATCTCTATTCATCTGTTCCGTGGTAACTACAATTCTACTTGCTTGAGCTTTGTGTGCAGTAAACTTTCCTCGTTTAGGTAACGTATGTCGGTGTGTTTTTTTAAATGATAACTAGGTACGTCTCGTTCAAAATTGGAACCTTTATTGGAATAGATGTGGGGGTAGGAACTATGATTATTGTCAGATAGCAACCGCTCGTTACCACCGCATTACTGACCCATAACCGATGTAATAATAATAATACGCAAAGAGCTATTTTATCATAATTACAAACAATTAAAAGCATCTTGGTTTGGTTATCAAAATTATTCAGGTACGGTACCTATTATTACTTTTGTTTAAGTAAAACAAAACTTTGGTGTAGTAATCTTTCGGATTCGTAGTTATAGCAAATTGTCCGCCTGAAAGCGACACGGTTCATGTTACGTAAGTAATAAAAGTCTGAACGCTTAAATTCTTTTCCACCTTGTAGAAAATAACGCTATATTTTACCGAATACTGCTTTATTATGTTTACAAAGTAAGCGTACACATGTCGCTAGTATTTATAAATTTATTTGTACATACCTACATAACAAAGGCGTATGGTATTACGTTCTCATATAGGTAACTTGCATACTTACGTATATTGTATAACTCAAACATCTATCTACACGATGTTAGTTACAAGAAAAATACCCACTTGTATTTATTAAGATTTGCTTAGACATTAAAATTGAATACTTTACGCACCCATTACCATTTTTACGACGACGCCATAGAAGTCGGTAATAAAGTTGGTACGAAGCTCTAACTACTAATATCCTACCTATACAAATTTATATCAAAGCAGAAATAAAACATAATAAACGCCTATGTACCTAATATAATTGAATAAAAAATCTGATCCATTAAAATGCTGAGAGTACCTGAAAATAATATACCTAGGTGATCTTCTTTGTTTAATTTACCGGTACAACCGACGAAATCTGGAGGCGCGAGGGTAGCTACGGTTTCCATAACAACACGCGCCTGGTGGTTGTTCCCCCCTCCTGCCTGTCCCCCTGCGCCCCTCCCGCGCAGTATCGATCCCAGCGCCCCGCGCTGCCCCGCTCCACTCCAAATCAAATTACAGGAGCACGAGCAGGGCGAGCGGTGAGCGGAGCGGGGCGAGCGGTGAGCGGAGCGGAGCGAGCGAGTGCCGCCCGTCCGCGCGACTCTCGTCCGCGCGCCGCTCGCTTGCCTCCACTGAATCAACTTTGTATTGCCGTAATAGTATTTTAATTCTATTGGCGCGCTTTTGACTGCGGCCCCCTATAATAGCTTGTTTGCAAATTGGTACCTACACGTTACGACGACGTTGGCGGGCGATTTAGCACGATTTGATCGAACGATAGGTTTATTACGGAATTTGAACACCCTTTGTTGAGCCTTTTAATTAAATAAATTAAAGCTTTACCACTTAGTTTTTAAAGGTAAGTGATAACAGTAGTAGTACTACCCTAGGTAGTATCACAAATAATAAATAGGTAGGTACCTAGTTAGGAAACGGGATAATCTAATCACGGTAATTCGGGCTGATACAATCTTTGCAAATCACGTTTGAACTATCTATCTATCGCGCGTGATCGTGTTCGTGACTGACAAGAGGTGTCAATAGCCAGTAATTGCCTAATCTTTATTCTTGGAAGTGCTCATAAAAAAGGACTAAAAAGGAAAATCTAATTTAATAACGTTTGGAGTAAGTATTTAAGTAATAAGTATAACTTCAGGAAAAAAGGATCAACAACCTTTTGAATATAAACAAAATTCTATTTCAATCGAATGGCTGCAATACGCTCGACGTCGATTGGTTCCGCTTTACACAACAATCGGACATTGATTCTACAAGTTCTCGCTCGTATTGCCAGCAAATTAGAGCTGTTATTCACTTTACCGTCCGCGTCCGTAATGAATAACTGGCTATTTAAATAGTACAGTGATTGATTCGCGACGTGGAATGTGTGACAGAAGTTGACAGAACTAAAACAAATACATTGAGAGATTTTATAGCGATCGGCAATAAAATCGATTATCGTATCGAATAGCTCGCGACCGAGGGGACCGCAGTCGTTTGGGGACATTTTAATGAGGGAATGCCGTGATGCCGACTCGAGTAAACCGAATGGGACATTTGTCTCTCCCCGAATAATGGAAAAGCGCTGAAAGGATATTTATCAAAACCGACGGAGCTCTTCGGCGTTTTTTATTTTATTTGTGTTATTTCGTCAATCGTTAAAGTTGTCAGTGAATGTGGTGGATTGCGAGAGCTGCACGCACTTTTATTAATACATGCGAATAGGAGCGGAACGTTCACTATTTTATGATAAAATACGACATCATACATTGGCTCATTTAGAATAGTGAATAGCTATCACGATGGGTAGTTTCTGTGACACAGTAAATTTGTCGTTAAATGATGTCGGCGTGTTGCGTGATTGTGATGAGCGTGTTCTTGGATCGTCGCCAGTTATGTTATAGACACTTCCACAAACATTCTAAAGAAAACGTTTTTACGCGGCACGAGGTGATTCACTTCTGCTTTAGTTCATTTATTGCCTTGTACCGTTGTCGAACAAAGTAAACAAACTAACATTTTATTTACTTGTGTTGTTAAACAAAATAGAGATTCGTTCGCCTACCGCAAAACTTCGACTAACGTTTTAAATTGTTCATGCAGTAGGTAGGTAGGTACACTAAATCAGAATTGTAAATGATGTTGGATTTCCGCCAATGTTACTATGTTTCCAACTAACCAAGTATTCATAACTGCCTTAATCGAAATCTGGTTTCGGTATCTTAGCTAGACTTACGAGGCGGCACATCATACCGAAAGTTGTTAAATTAACAATGGTATGAGTAATTATGTAAATAGAATTAGTGTTGGTGGAAAGTGAAACTTTAATTTAGAAAGTTCTAGAAGTTAATAATTGGGTCATAAATCGTAATTGTGATGGAGCTGCACGGTCGTGGGAGCACGTGTCGTCAGGAATTCGTGATCAGTGAAACGATAGCGAGTGAAGTGACCTCAGAGGGTCGCGGGTTGAGCCGGCTGCCGGCAGCCGGGCCGGCCATGTACACGATACCAAGTACACGAACGTATTAACATAGCTAGAGGGCGCTAATAAACACCTACGACGCTACGCACGTACAAAGCCACTTCGTGCGGACACAAATTGCTTTTGTTCGGCGGGAACGTGCTGTGATGGAACCAGCTAGAATTATAGCCCTCTTATTGTGGTTCGCTGCTGATGGACTTACAATGAACAACTTCTCTCCGTTAATTACTTGTAACTTTTACCTTTTCTAGTGGCATCAAGTGTTTGTTACGAAGGTGGAACGCTCTGAAGTTTCTTCGGAAGTGATAGCTATTATTGGGAGATAGAACTATAGATATTAGATAGGTAGAGCAAGTACCTATTACTTTTGAATTAATCTAGGTTCATACTTAATACCTATTTCATTGCAGATCACTCAGATTACAAAGTTTTATAATCTGAAGCAGATCATTTAAATTCAAACTATACCCTGTTCACAATAAAATTAGACATTTACAAAAACCTTTTTTACAGTCCGTTCAACCGATTTTGACTTATATTGCGTTGGTAGCATGACAAATGGCAACTGCAGTAAACAGTTGTTATTGTAACCACTTTTTTGCCTCTAATGTTTTTAAGCCTACGAAATAGAAGTCAAAATCGGTTGAAGGGACTGTAAAAAAGGTTTGTGTTTATGTCTAATCTTATTGTGAACAGGGTATAAGTAAGTATAAACTACCTAAGTACTATTAGATGCACTATGTATGCATTATAATATTTATTTAGGCATTAAGTAAGTAGTACCTAACTAGCTAGTAGTAGTAGGTATGTAGGTACTTACATAAAAATCCAAATACCTACATTATGTACACACACAACACATGCAGGTTTAGCAGCCTCTTGGTTTCGACACAGACACAGTATAAAGATTACCAACTCTAAATCGCCTATAATCCCAGAAGGGTCAAGCCATAAGAATAAAGGTATCATCAACGTACCTATTACCACTGTTCGCCAATGCCGGGTATTAGGACGGGAGTACGGGAGCGGGACCCGTCCCTTGCGATGAGGTGCCAACCTATTGCTATTTACCCAAATCCAATCCCCTACCATAGCGAAGGATTGTAACAAAAAATTCAATAGAGTTGCCAGTCTTAAAAAGCCGATGGTTCGGAGTTCGAACCCCCTAGTTGCACAGCTGTGTTTACTTTGATAAATAGACCAATAGGGAAGATGATCCTTAATCTGTGATACTTTGTACACACTTTCAAATACCTAGTGTTTTTATGCAAGGTACATCGTATTCACGTATTATATAATTCCTGTAAATGCAAATATTGTTAACATCGTTTTTAAAAGAGTAAGTATGGAGTTTCTTGCCCATTCTTCTCCATACAAAACTTCCTTTTGGAATGGGCACCTAGAATCAATTTTTTTTTCTCATTTGACGTTCAAAAGTGCCTTATAAATAATGGTCTAATTGAAATAAATGATTTGACTTTGACTTTGATCAATAACACAAGAAATGCAACGCATGAAATGATATCGTTTTTTTATGGGGATACCGAAGACTAAGACTACAGGACTAAAAAAAATACATACTTTGTATTTAAAGCTGTCTCAGATTATGAAACAAACGGCAGATAGACCGCGCGGAACACTGAGAGTGCAGCCACCAAAGCAAATATAAATTCAAAAGCGTATACCTACCTACAATTTCGTGATTGTATTCGCTATTGAATTTGCATTTGTATTAGTATTTGTTTTTTTAACAGTGCTTTGCTTCGTGCTGTACTAACTCGTGTCAGTACAGCGCGAAACGAATTGTAGTTTATTCGCTTTTGAATTTGTATTTGCTTTGGTGGCTTCACTCTCGGTGTTCCGCGCGCTCTATCTGGCTTTTGTTTCATAATCTGAGTTATAATAGGTTATGAACTTGTCCCCTTTATGATCTCCATTTGTAAAACACAGATCAGATTATTTTATCCTTTATAAAGCTGCGTATCTAATCTTATTGAAATAGAAAAAAGAGACAAGGTTACTGGTATATCAAACATGCGAGCTCGTTTCTTATTTTATTTTATCTGTGTCGAGATAGACAATATTTATGTGTGTTATCTTCATGCCGCGCTGTCGCATCTATTAGTTGGGTACAAGGCGGGCATAAAACTGAAGAGAACGATTTGGCTCCAAATGGTCGTTTGTGGTTGTGCCTCACTTAACGCGCGTGGGTGCACTGTGCACTCGCAGCACACATTGCTCTGTCAAACGATCGCTTTCTTTCTCAATATTTAGACTGCAAATGTACCTAATGGAAACTTGACTCATTTTTAAAATAACAAGTCGTACCATTTTGTAGACGAGCCAAAGGAAATAAAACGTTAAGTAATGTAAACTGTAAACAGTAATGTTCTCAATTTATAGTAGTGCCGCATAAAGTTTGTGTTAAGTATGGTGTTCTTTTTGTATTCTTGTGATATTCTCTTTTGTTTTCGTAGCTCATCCAGCAAAACCTGCCTAACTGTTTCTTATGAAGTGCGAAATTATACGTCTAACATTTTCCCACGCATCGGACAACCCGCTATGAAAGTAACCATGGTATGAAATAAGTGTTATAAAAACCAAAGAGCCACTCACATAAATAAAGTGAGATTAAGTTGAGGCGAATTCGTGATTATTCAAGTTCGGTTGCCGAGCGGAGACCACCGACCGTCTCGGATAAAGGGCTTCTAACTCGCCTCGTATTTCATTTCACTCAAAATGGATTCAGCCTCAGAGGCAAAAAATATTTATATTATATCAAAAGAAAGATCAAAAGTGTTCGCGAATATGAGAGCGAACGACCGCGAACAACTCGAAGGAGTGAGTAGGGGGAACAGGGACCGGTGAGGGATTTTTATCGAGTCCCCGCATTGATGTTATGAGTTGACTTATACGATATAGCGCCGCGTCGGAAATATTGTAATCTAACATGAATACAGAATTCAGATATAGGTAATACGTTTTACGACGGCTCCGGACGAAATAGCGTGGGAGCTTTTACGTCTCCGCTGTCCTATTTGTTGTAAATTGTTTATTTTTTTAAACAAATTAACATGAGCGGACGTCGTTGACATTATTACTAACGTTCTATGTTAACTGGCATAATTAAGGCAAACATCCAGTATAAAAAATGTTGATGACTAGTGACTATATTAAAATAAAAAAATATTGTACTAGCGATCCGCTCCGGCTTAGCACGGGTGTACAGTGTATGTGACGGAGCTGAGGTTATATTACTCACCGTATAAAATTCCGTTGCGTGGTTTAGAAGAAGTTAGCAAAGAAACAGACAGACGAAAATAGCGACTTTGCCTTATACTATTTAGAGAAAAGATCTATGTTATGTATAGAGGTCGTTTAAATTCAGTTAAGTTATTTATACTATACACACAAATAATATGTGAAGCCTTTACCATATCAGTAAGAGCTGAATTAAATAACAAAACTTTTACCTATTCTTTGTAATTTATGTTTATCCAGACACGTAATAAAAACACGTAATAGATCTACGATATTATGAGAACGTTAGTGTTATTTTCATAAAATAATTGAGCCGGATTTTTTCGAGGCGGGCGTGAATGATTATGAACGTGAGTAACAGTCGTGTAGGTTGGTATGTACATATAACGTACGTAGTCATTTAAAATAATCAAAAGAGGGGAATGTTTATGTGTGTACGAAACATCGTTATTTTTTACGCGGTAATAAATGAAATAACGAGCTACTTACATGCAATGTGCACACGCGTACTCACGAATATTTTAGCATTACCAGCCAATATTAGCATAGTGCAGATGACTTTTTGTAACCTCTTTTTTGACTGATGTACCCATGTGGATTTTTATTTATTCGATCCCAAGTCTAGTCGCATCGGGTCTTGCCGTTCCCTCTTTCTCTCTTTCTCATCTTTTAAATTATTTATTTATTTAGTAAAGGGCTGCAGTACCATTCTGATAATGAGTTTCTTCAAATAATGCTTTCTAACGTAATCGTAATCCCACACATTTAAATTAAGATTCCATCACCGAAAGTATTAAGTAATCATTTTACCAATATAAAATAACTGTACAAGTTCCAGTGAGCAAACATGAAATTGAAATATAATATCGTTGTTGTATAACAAAGAGAATAAACATTGTGAAAGCGATTATATTGATTAAGTTCTACACGAGGAGCTCAAAGGCCATACGTTAAAGCCAGCAAAGCTTTTACTTAGTTTTAGTATTTGTTTTGCGCCGAGACTGGGGAAAACATTGTACCACTCGAGGCTCCGTCTTCAAATTCTAGGCCAGATATGTGTTTGTTATTTGACTTCTCTTGTCTTGTACACTAACATTTAGCTGGTTCCAAGATAATGATAAAGAAATTGAAGGGTTGCACGATTAACAGGCAGTATGTTTTGATGTGGAACAAATTAATATGAAATCATGCAATCCATCTGCAATTGATAGATTTTGTCTCTTTATTGGTATAAATAGGGCACACTATTACGTCTCGAAAATGTATGTTATGCTATCGTTTAATAATAATATGTTTTATAAAGGAACTTAAATTGGTCACCCACCATAATAGACAAAATGCACAATGCTACAAAATAAGATACAAACATGATCTTAATCAGAGTTGTTGCTTTTGTTCATTGAATCGATTATCCCACGCGCTTGGATTATTTCTTGTAGCCTACTTATCTCCGCTCCGATCTTATCGAATATGAATATCGATTCATCGATGCTTAATAGCTTATAAAATGTTTAAAGAAATGAAAAACAAGTATATAAATGTTAGCTAAGAGATATTACAAACATGTCAGCATGATGCACTGCCGTTGTTATGAATAGTGAAAACAAAGACATTAAATGCAAAGAAGTTTCAATATTTTACATCACACAAAGAACAAAGAAAGGAGAAGAAATAGCGAGTGATTCCCGCAGCTAGGCGCGGGCGGTGCAGTGTTTGTACAAGTTATTAACTAAGGCCCGTAGTGTTATCTCCCGTGTAAATTAATGCAACAATCTCATCGAGGTGGCCGCGGGTTCGGGGTGCCAGCGATAACATGAAATTGACACCGCGCCATCAATCACTTTGGAGTGAGTGGGCTGGCCGAGTGTACTGGTGTCGCGTTGCAGTTGTGGTTATCGGGTACAAATTGCTGTCGCTCCACATATTCAATGTAGAACTCATACGTAAACACAAATACAAATACAACAAATACAAACACGAATGAATAAAAAGCAAAATAAATTTCAACAATCACACATCAGAATGGTAATAAAGTCGACGGAATGCTTGCGGGTCGGCAAACATAATACCCGGTCACCGGTGTAACAATAACGCGTAAAGTATTATATATCGTAAAATAAAATCGAATCGCACAATCCGAGCTCAGCCCGTAACCAATCAGAGTGGAGGTACTCGAATAGAAGTTGATAATAACGATCGCGTTATTACTGTGTGGACAGGTTTACAAGTGAAGTAAAGGATGTGACAATCCCGCGTTTAAAAGTAAGCCCATATCGATTATAGTTTCCGGTATCTCTTACGTTCCATTGTGTGTATTGTTGTCGACCGGGACTGTGAAAGCTCGGCTTCATCCGCCGGCTATAAGGTTGGTTCTCGGAAAGCCAGCTGGCGTGTCGTTCCCAACGCTCCCTGTCTCGCCGGGTTAAGATTACAATGTCAATAGACGTTTCGGCTATTGAATCGCTCGCTTGGTTGGGAACTTGCGTCTTTTTAAACAAAATTCTTTAGATAACGAGTACTTAGTTAGCAATTCTCTAGACAATACCAATGTGCACGTTTTCGTGCCTCATGCTTTTGCTAGAAAATATATTTCTCAGAAGTATATTCGACCGATGTTCAGCCCCACTCACTATAAGACTATTATAATATAGGACTACAAGAATACGTGTACCTATAGTAAGGCCTTTGTTAATTTATAGAATCTACAAAAGTTACGGCACCACACAAATAAAAGATTTATTTGCGATTTAATACAATTTGTCTTTTCAATCTCTATCCATCTTATTTTATACCAGTTCAAAGTTCCGTAGTTAAGAATCTGAAAGTATTCCAGTTTGTGAGAGCGACTTTTGAATAATGCTTCAGTTTTTCTTATTCAGTAAGTCTTCCTATAACTCAAACAACAAAGAGCCGGCTGGAGAGATCCTAACAAAAGAATATGAGAAATATCTGCGCCTCTACAATCCGAACCGCATCACTACTTCGGTTATATTGAAAAATATTTCTTGCTTCTCGAATACCCAGTTAAATCTGTATTTTATCAAAGGCATGAATGTAAATGTTGATATCCAAATAATACTGTTTCTGAACTCTTATGGGGTGGGTTTTTACGGAAAGTTTTATCTAATCTGCTAGTTTACCGTATGCTTAGTTTGAAGATAGACGAAGCCCATTCATAATTTAAGTACCAGATGCTCTGATTAAATTTCTTCCGCTCCAAAGGTCTCTTTGTTGTCAGTAACTTCTATTGCGACACAAAAGCACTCGTCTACGGCAGGATAATTTATTTTAAAGAGCCCTCTGTCTTACAGAGACTTTTTCGACTTATTACGCTGAATTGTACTTTAAAGATTGTTTTTGTCGTAAAATATCTTTCGCTGTATTTTACTTTTTATATGCCTGAACCCGAACTTACTGTAGTATGTACATTGTTATATGTATTAGACGGAAGATGGTTAAAACATATGTGTTTCATTTAAAAAAAATGAAATGTGTATTTGAATGTTTGGAAAGCTATAAGAAAGTAATTATAGGTACACTTTACAGCTCTACAGTAGGCCTTAGGCAGTGAGTAGCGTTTAATTCGATACAACCACAAATTAATTTCGACGAAAGCCGTAACGACAGCGGGGCCATCTAAATTTTGATTATTTAGAGGCAATTCATTGAAATAAATTATTCGTTACAACGAGCGCTGTAACTCGCCATAAAACGCTTTGTAATTATCCGTTTGTTTAAAGAATGTATTACACAAATAAACTTTACGATTCCAACGTTTAAACATAACTTTTTATTATCTCACATGTTTTCTTCAACGCACACACGGGAAAAAATGTTTTATCACCACCTACCGCGCGCCCGTGAACGAGCACGCGGTCTCATTACATGGTGTTCAATAATTTGTCCATTAAGGCCGTCAGTGGTCGACGTGATCCATCATTATAATACAGTAGGTATGTATAAATCAGAGCGGCATAATAGCGCCGGCATTTTGTTATCCCTTCATGCATAAATGTTTTTGTAATATTTTGGAAGCGGTGTTCCAACGTCGCCTCTTCGCCCCTCGCCTCCGGTGCCACGTTGCATTGCACGGTTTCATATTTCTCTTTCTAACTTTAGTTTGTGAATACGGTGCACATTCTTTTTAAGGAAACTTTACGGGCGTGTTCCTCGCACTTAATTCCAATGCCTTATTCGATAGCTCTGTATCAGGCTGTGAGAAAAATATTACCAGACTTATAGACAGCGATTAAAATTGAAAAATGTTGTCATCTTTAAGGGCGTAAATACATGTTAGTATTTGCGTGTGATTTTACACTTTACTCTTCCACTTAGTGAAGTGTGAAATGATTGTTGCCGCGCGCTGAACATCACGATTTGAATTCCGCAGTCGAGCGCGCGATCGCTCCGCTCGCTCGCTGCCTGTTTGCTTGCTGGCTGCCCAAGTGCCCAAGTCAGTATTCGTGTAGCGTGCGGTTACGACGCCCGTCTGTTTGTCGCCGGTACTGTGATACCGTCGCGCGTGGCTTGTACACTGCTGTGTATCGAGTGGCTACAAAATTCATGTTTTGGTGTCTGTGGTGTGCTGATAGCTTCTTTTGTCTCTCCGTAGGTGTGTCGAGCACGGAGCGCCGCTAGTTCGAGGATCACTACCGGGATGCCAGCGTGTCTAGTGATAGTGTGAGATCGTGCCGGTACTAGCGTAGTGTAGTGTAACTATAGTGCATCACAGTGCTGAATGGATTGTGTCTCTTTTGGATTGCCATCGAGAGTCGTCGTTAGACCAATTTGGGAACGGTGAGAGATTCTATTATGACATCTTTATTTGTTCAGATAACAGACGTGATAACACGTAATCAATGTATTTAAGTACGTCTACATAGCTATTAGTTTATTTGCTAAAAGAGTTCATGTATTATCTCCTTTGTTTTATTTGCATTATGTATGTATCAACTCTTGATTACTGTTGTGTTATGTAGATAAATAGGTATTTATGTAGATTGTAAGTTAAAACAAATTATTCATTAACCTTTGAAATGCTTGGTAAATAAATAACAATGATCATATTAGGTACTTATCGCCTACAGTGACCTGCCTGTAAATGCCTACTTCTAAAACAAGAAGATTGCCATTAGTCTCGAATTCTTGACATAGCAACATTGATCATGATTTATAAATTAAGTATATTTGTCGTCCTTTAACGCTAATAGCTATTAAATACCTACATAAATGGTTAGAAGATATTTATCATAATTATATTATTATATCAATACATCCTGCTTGTTATCTACAAAAACACTGATATTTAGTTACCAAGTTATAATCAGTATTGTCGATAAGCCCTAGGTGCTAGGTGTAACCTATTTCCGTGGCGGTAAAGCTTCGGGAAACTGTTCAAGTGCCCATTTCACAGTAGGGGCGCACCTTATTACACGCCCTAAACGAGTTTACAGCAAGTTAACGTCTGTCAAAATACAATTTAGTCCCAAATAGGATGCGTACTTAGTGCAAAGCTACCCTTCACCCTTAATCTAATGAGAATAAGTAGGTAGGTACTAAAATAACTGTACTTGTATGCAAGTAAATACAATAAAAAAAAAACAAAATAGGTTTAAAGCCCGTAAACATTTTATTTCTTACTCTTTTCACTGCAAAAAAGTCGAGTTAGAATTAGTAATCTAGAAAAAGTACTGTCGTACACTGAAGAACTAATTGCTACAAAGTTTACGCTACGAGTTTCACATTATTTTTTATAGTATCGATCGCATGGCTACTGGACACCAATTTCAGCCACTAGTGACTAAGTGTGCGCCAGCACTAAGAAATCCTCACTGAAAAATTCTGCGAGCCAGTGCCAGGCTGCCAGCATTAAAAAGTTGGCCTTAACATCAATAACACTGAACCACGAAATTCGCCTTTACTGCTACGAAATAAAGGCGCTGTCCAAAGCTAATTTTTACCATAGTCATGCGGTTGGACTTTGGACTGTACATAATTAGGTATCATGTATTATTCCTTAATGACACTAATATGGTAATAAAATCACGTCTAGGTAGGAAAAAAATCAAGTCAATCTTAAGTTATCCTATGTCTATCCTGTGTGTGTGTGTGTGTGATTTGACGGCACGGTTGGCGCAGTGTTTGAGCGATTGACTGCTGCGCTGCGTGTCGCGGGTTCGATTCCCGCATGGAACAAATATTTGTATGGCCTACAGATAGTTGTTCTGGATCTGGCTGTTAGTGTATGTGAGTTTGTATGTTTGTAAACGCACCTACGACACTGGAGTAATTCCTAGTGTGGGGCAACGTTATTTTTTGAAAAAAAATAATAATATTTGCCGAATGACGCCAATGAATGCGCAATACTAAATTAAAAACTTATAACTTTACTTTGGTTTTTAATTTGAATGATGCAATAAAGACTACCTACATCTGGATGGACAATAAACAAACATTAAAGACGACCGATTATGATAAATTATAATTATGTTCCTGGTATTTTTTTTATCACAATTTTGAATGAGCTGTTAAAATATTGTGCAAAAAATTAGTGTATAATTTCCATTTAATATTTAAATATTGACCAGACGTTTAAATTAAACCATCCAGGTAGGTATATAAAAAAACACATGTCAGACTATACAAACATTTAACAATGTCTCCAGTAGGTGTTTTAAGCCCGGGAGCTAATAAAACTTGTACATAAAAAGCTTACTTATAAAAACTTTTCGTCGCCGGAACGTCAACAACGGACCCTTTTGTTTATTTTAAGACATCAAGGAGGGTCGGCGGAACCCATTATGGTTTAGTGTATGCCGACGTGAAAGGGCAGTATGACTTATTGAAAAGGAAAAGTACTGCGACCATAGACACCTAAAGACTCGGTGGACCGTCAAGTTTTTTAATCTGTGGCTCACAATTTGTTCTGATTAGGATTTCTTTCACGGCCGCGGGCGGCGGCATTGCCAAAACTATTGAGAACTTGTTTGAAGATATTATATTAATTAATTTGTTGTTGATATTAATCGATTTATTGGTGGTATTAATTAGATTAGCATTTTTATGACGCCTTAACTTTTACATGCAGTCCAATTTGTAGAATCAATTCATGTTGAAATAAGTTTTTTTTAAATTGGTTTATTTTGCTTTATATTGGCTTTACTTATACCTATTATGAGATGGTAATTATATACCTTTATGCATATGCGTTTTATTAATGTCAAGTTTTTTTTAACGAGGGTTCAAGTAATCTTATAGGAAGAAGAAGAAGTTTTTGACTAAACAAAGAAGCCTTGCCATTTTGCCTACCTACTTACTTAAATTTTACTTTACCAAACACTTGTCTTAGAAACATAAATCATTTTATAAAAGTAAATACTTATTCAGTTCCCTAAAGTACCAAGGGACGGAAAACCAGTAAATGTTCGCTGAACACGTACTTTTTTCATAACTATTTACCTACCTGGCTATTTGGGTACCTTCCTAACTATTTATGTAGAGGAACGTGCGTTCGACACTGCGATGTTAAACAATGTTCCATTCTTGAAAGTGTCTATACCCTGTTCACAATAAGATTAGACATAAACACAAACCTTTTTTACAGTCCCTTCAACCGATGTTGACTTCTATTCCGTAGGCTTAAGGGGCTATTAAACGACTTTTACAGATTTTAAACTGACAATCACGTCAAAATGTGCAGTGTAAATGATTTGAAAAAAATATATGTTAAACTAGAACATTCTCTTAATCTTGAAAGAATACTACTTTTATTTAATTTTTTCGACTAAACTTTGAGAGTTTTGGACGCAGAACTGATGCAGAACGGACGCAGTCTGCGTCCAAAACTCTCAAAATTTAGTCGAAAAAATTAAATTAAAGTAGTATTCTTTCAAAATTAAAAAAAAGGCGTATACTAAAAGATAGATAATAAAAATGTCTGTAAGATAGTGTAAGTTTCGTTTAATTATACCTGGTAGATTTTGTGTGATTGTCAATGTTTTGTCCGCGTCAGACACAACTTCACGAGTTAATTAAACTATTTAATATAAACTTAATCAAAAATATTCACTTTCTATATGATTAAGAGAATGTTCTAGTTTAACATATATTTTTTTCAAATCATTTACATTGCACATTTTGACGCCCACAATAGCCCCTTAAGGATGACTTTAGAGGCAAAAAAGTGGTTACAATAACAACTGTTTACTGCAGTTGCCATTTGTCATGCTACCAACGCAATATAAGTCAAAATCGGTTGAACGGACTGTAAAAAAGGTTTGAGTAAATGTCTAATCTTATTGTGAACAGGGTATAGTGAAATGTATCGTGATGTCATATATTATGTTACACATACCCGTGATTTTTAACGTGGACTAGCTACCATTATCGACGGTGAAACTCTTAAATTACCAGAATTTACAAAGTTGGTACGCACGGCTACATATCAAACTAAAAATTTCCAGTATGAGCTGATCTCGCATTGTGTAGAATGTCAATACAATGAGAGGTCAGCTTATACTGGAAATGTATAGGTAGCTTGTGTGTCTTTGTGCTTGTTACTTTTATCTGACTGTATATTCCTGGCTTTACGTGAGTAAGCACTTTTCGTGCTGCGTTCACATTCATTGTGTGCCACTTAAACTTGCATGCTAAAATAAAATAGAACCGATTTCGCATAAAAATAACCATAAAATAAATTAGCATTAAAGTAAGCATGACAAAGTATTTATCTTTTGACTAATCTACATAGACAGATTGTCGGTTACCGCAAGCGAATTCATCAAAATTCGT
This sequence comes from Charanyca ferruginea, assembly GCA_947361185.1. Taxonomy (NCBI): domain Eukaryota; kingdom Metazoa; phylum Arthropoda; class Insecta; order Lepidoptera; family Noctuidae; genus Charanyca; species Charanyca ferruginea. Next base: position 19,896,979 of record OX376069.1, on the reverse strand, counting down.
TTTGTGAACGGCAATATTCCGTTCCAACGGTGTCGGACCACGTAATACAATCGTGTATCATTGTGAATGCAATGATGACTGGGAATACCTCTCAATTACATTAGGCAAGTATCTACTTCGTATTCACGAACTCAGTTTTCATTATAATATTATACTCTACAATACCTTTAGTAGATGTTCTACGCAAAATATACTTACACCGTTATAAAATAATTACCAACTAGGAATGTTATAATTCTATCAATTATTCGACCAAAGCAACATTCCACAAACTATTTGAACTTATTAAAAACGTGAATATAATCTCGACCGACTAAGAAAATTGTTTCTCAAGGGAAATTTTAGTACAGCTGCGAACGTTTTTCTTATTTGCTTGTAAACTTGAGATAACCTCTGTACAAATACGTGCCCTTACTAAAGTAATTCGCTACGTCTACAGAGACTTGATTGAGAACCATTCGAGTTCAGCCACTCGACTGATTTAATCGATTCGACCAAAAAAAAAAATGTGAGCACTCGATTTATGTTCCTTTGGCGTGGGCTCCGAATCTCTCGTACGAATTAAAATAATTTTAGAATAATCAAGCGAAAATTCAAGCTCGAGTGATACCCATCAAGTTTTATGAGAGTTTTAATCAATTATTAGTTAATGGATTCGATTATAAATCGAATTGACTCAGTAGTAGTAGGTATTGATTGATTTGATCGTTCTTAAAATGTTTTATATAAATCACAATAGAACATTAGTGGTGACTGTTGTCGCCTGGGCTTCCAGATACAGTTACGCTCACTATTATGTGGGAAGGAATCGATGAAGCAATGATTTATAAACCTATTCACTTGTCATAAAGTAATTACTCGTTTTATTTCTACTTTTTTCTCTATTGTAGTAGGTAACCGTTATCCTCCACTATTATTACCAACGTAAAACGTCGCGAGGTTGCAGTTATTTTTTGTTTCAATTATCGTGTCCCATTCAACTTGTAATATTATATTTAAATATTTTCCTGTAGACTATTATCGTTGTTATTTGAAATGGCGGTTGACAGTTATATTTTTCAGTTAAATTATGAGCGTTATAAATAAAAAGATTAGAACTCCCTAATACTTGACGTTAAGGCGATATTTTAAAAGTTGTTAAGGCCATTTATTTATATTGGGGTTCTCTTTGAATGCTTGAATTATTATTAGCATCAGCTTACAAGGTGACGGATCCAATCCATCTGAATCAATTTACGTTCACCTTTAAAAGAAAATAGTCAAGAACCCTGCGGGCTTTATCTCGTATAGCCCTTTCTCTCTTTTACTCATGAAAAGTGTGTGAAATAAAAGGGATAGGTATAATTTATGAGGTACACCTTTTAGATTCGACTGCTTTCTGTATATAAAGGTTATGTATATTATATGAATAGAATTTTCAATATGTGCAGATAATCCAGACGTGCTTATGTGTGGATTATGTGCTCATCATTCATTCTGTAATCTGAGTCGTGTCACTCTGTTTGTTTTGTTGTGTGTTAAGTACATTTAGTAAATAACGATGCGATAGTGCGATAAGAACAAACATTTTTTTATTAAGTACTCGCGTGGCTTCAAGTACATAATAGAAACAATGTATAATGTTTCCTTCTGATAGGTTAATCTCCCTCTTCGTATACATATTCAAAGCTTTTCCCCGTTTTAATTAGTACAATGGACCACAAACAAGCATGGTGTTTTATACATTTGATTCATTTGAATATTCTCACACATGAACTACAGGCACAATAACAGAATAGGTAGGTAGGTATAAGAAAACATATTCATTAATGGCCCCAGCATGAATGCCGAATCAATTAACCGAGCAATAAAACTGTCCGTGCAAAAATACCTGCGAGATTATAAAACAGTAATAAATACTATAAAAGAGTAATAAATAAATATTACTTAATTAAAGAACGGGCGTGTCTTTTTGTTTGTCTGCTGTGTCAGAGTGGCAAAGAGTAAATCTATCTATCTCTATCTCTTTGATTTTATTGTGATGATAACATACGAGATGTTGCAATCTGCAGTCTCTATGTATTTCATTGAGATGTGACGATAAGTAAGAAATAAGATAATCTTGCACCTAAATGTTTAGTGTGATGGTTCGTACCACACTTCGTACTCATAAATCTATATATTGGATTTGAATACAAACAAGTCCATAAATATTACAGTGGAGTCCTCAGATCAAGTAAAAAAAGGCTATCAATATATCTAAAAGACTCTTATCGACCATCAATAGGCGATTTACCGATCAAACGGTTTTGATAGACTCTTTTTTAGGTTTATTTTTTCCATAAAATTAGGCTCGTCAAATTAAATACTCAATCATTTTGTCATGTCCCGTTAACTTAGATGTTTGATTTCACAACTTCAAGGGACTGTAGACTTGAGTATACAGTTTTAATTTCAACTCGATACCTCCACGCGTGCCCGAAATAAAGGGTCTTGACAGACAGCCGTTTCTTGCAAGTCCAGATTTCGACATCCAAATTCTATAATTACTAAAATACCAGATTACCAGAAGAATGACCTTGCTGAACTGTCAAATATTTGACTATAATGATCCTTATTTAAATAATGTTGTCATAATAACGCTGTAAATACAAGTGCAAAAAACACGTTTCAATAACAAAGTTAACAGGAAAACATAATTAGCACGAATATCAACGGTTAAGTTAATGATCGTAGCTGGAGACATATTTTTTTCCTTGAAACCCGTAATCAGACTTGTGGTTGTAGAAAGTGTGTTTATTTATGTAACTGGCAACATTGTACGTAATCTAATAGCCGATTGTTTCGGTTTTATGTCTCTCATTTAGTTTTTGGCATCGTTCGAGTGTTTTGTGAATACGCTTTTTGTTGAATCACCGAAAAATATTTCTTTAATTGCTTTGCCATTTTGTGTTTCTTTTCCGGTTTGATATTGTTATCCGTAAAAATCCACTCCAATGTCGGTTGCTAAAATGACGTAGCTTAATTAAAACGTAACACTTAAAATCTTTTGAGACGTGATGTCACGTCCGACGCCGTTATGAGATAAGTAATAGATTTAAAACGAAATAGGTACCCACGGACTAATTATAAATTCATTTATTAATAGTCTGATAGACAAATTGAATAAATCTGTGTTTATTAATTAGAGTTAAACGTCTTTAAATGTGAATGTTGTTAGTGCTGAACTAACAACATTCACATTTAAAGACGTTTTCAATGCATGACAAAGATTCATAATTGTAGAATTTGAATCTAAACCTGCTTGCGTAATGATGATTCCAAGGTGATTTAGAGCGTTTGCTTTATGTCTGGCTAAATAGATCTTTGATTCAGTAAATTATTTCGGGCTATGCCGTGTTTTGTCAAAATGTGCTGCACACGTGAGCTACACGGACGATGTACTCGTACTTTAATAATATCATTACCGCTCAAAATGTTTAACACGATGGTGCACAGGAGGCCATTACCATCACTCATTATTGCTTCGTATAAACCACTGCAATTTAGACGCGCAACAATTTTACTTGTGTACGAATAGTTACGCCATTATGCTTGGTCGTGAGATTATCTTTAGACGATAGGGCTGCTACTTCTCAGAGCCATTGATAGGACTAAGCCTACAAATTAAATTCTGAAACGCTCTTTGTAGATAAATCTTTCAAGTAATTTAATTCTCTATTCTTGAAAGAATACACAATGCTTTTGTTGAATTTTAGCGTTGAAAATTATCCAGTTGTGTGGGTGGTAGAATAATGTTCACTGCTTGATCGAAATAAAATTAATTTTACAGATTACCTCGCAGTCTGTTTAACTTTTTATGGATTTCAGACCGTTTTGTAGTTTCTTTGCAATAGAACTCTGTAAAACGTTCGAAACCAAAACAACATTTAAGGACCTATAAGTTGAATAGAGAAGTTATTTATTTCGTTGTGTTGAATAAAACTAGACTGAAAATCGAAAAATGGTGATAAAGTGAATTCTTAGACGATCGATTACTGATTTCTGAGCAGCGGTAACCCTACTTGAACGACATTAACGTTACACATCGTGATTCATGTCGGATTAACTCGAGTTCTGTTATTTCACGTCATGTGGCAACACTGGGGAAGCTTCTGGTGTCACTATTCTATAAGAACTAATCTATTTTGTCTCATAGATTTATGGTTATTAATTCGGCGAATGAACATCGAGCTCGTTGCCAAAAAAAAATCATGTATTCATTTTGTTTTTAATCCTTCGCAAGATTATAAAATTGACATTTTGTAGCAATAGGCTATAAACAAGTTAATAATAAAACACCTAACAATTAATGAGTTTTACTAGAGTCCTTGGTGTAATTTTTCGATTATTTTCCAAGACTTACGAAGTTACGATACTTTAATGCGACATTTATATTCCCTTCATTTTTATTTTATGTGTGCAAGAATGTCGCCCTTGTCTTCTGTAAATGAGCGTTTATCACGAGAACCGAATTTATGATTTTATGTTTATAATAATTTCATAAATTGTGTACCAATTATGTGCTGTTAGTATCAGGCATAGATAATAAAGTAATTACTCATAGAGCTACATTAGCGCTATTGATATTATTCCAGTGGCGAATTTACATCTTTAATCTATAAGCTAAAAGGTAATTACGATCAAGCGGTGTGTTATTATTCATGAATGTAGATTAAATTCAAACTACAAATTACTTATTTGCATGTTAGATTAATGTTACGAGTAACTAGGTCTGTAGTCACCTATTACTTTAATTAATAACGGGGTGGTAAGAATAACTCTTGTCAAATCAGTTTATAGGGTCAAATTCATCCTTGTCATGACAAGTTTTCATTTTGTGATTGATTGTTGGTGAAAGTATGAATGATTAATAATTACGTTGCGTGAAATAAAGCTTGAATGTTTTAAAGGAGGTAATTTAGAAAGAAACTATTAATAAAACGTTGAATAATTGTGAACTTGAAGTTCCGACAACGACACACATTTTTTGTCTTTCACAATCCTAAGGTTCAAGGGCATTTATTGTTGGAAAATGAAGAAAGACCCCTTTTATTCATTCATTTTCCTTAAAATGAACCTTTTATACTTTCTTTCACGATACGCTGTTTATCCATAAATACCCGGAGCCTTGGTGTTTATGGACAAACTGTGTAACATGTTTTATTTCAATACAAATAAACTAATGTCGGGTATATTGCAGCGTATTTCCGCCCAACGAGCAATTTTTCTCCGGGTAAAGTGCACCTCTGGTCCGGGTTCGATGCTCGGGCAACGCGCCAAGTAGCGCGGCGCGGTCGGTAAATCACCCGAGCGTACCAGGCTCGCAGCGCGTCGAGGAGCTCCCAATCAGCCGCCCTATTGACAAACATACGGCTGGAGTATAATGGAATCCGTCGCGATTTATCTACTACTGAGCAATCCATCTCTTTCATTTGAAGACATTCTCTTATTTTAAGTTGACATCTATAATTACACTAAAAAGGTTTATTTATGAGTTCTACTCAGTAACACAGTGATTATTGTTTAAAATTCTTTCCATTCAACTCTTTTTCATTTTAGTTGTTTATCGTTTTAGACGATTTTTGTTTAGTCTCGTGGTTTTAGTCTACCTTACAAACTGTGAGCGAAAAGACAGAAAAATGTTTTGATTTTAATACTAATTAAATAACGCAAGTCTTGCATTGTTAGGAATGTACAGTAAGCTTTTTACTAACTTCAGCTTTATATAAGGCAAACTCTGTGATAAAGGTGATTTGGTGGTTGGTTTTTTGGCATTTACTACTCGCTGTCCTGTCTAAAGAATGATTCCGGAAAAAATATAATGATGAACGAAAGCACGGACAGTTGACGCGAGCGCGATAGGTGCATTCTCCAAAGCTCCACTTCACTGACATTGACTGTTACCACAGAAATCTAAAAAAAACAGCAACTTCCTTCATCTATGACTGTTAGATACATTGGGGGCAGTGGCGTGCCCAGGGGTCCAGGTTAGGGCAAGCCCGATAGACATTTTACTATTAAGAAAAAATCAGCATGTTGCTCAGTTGTTGATTAGCTCATGTTATGCTGATTAGCTCATGTTATGCTGATTAGCTCATGTTATGCTGATTAGTGCAAGCCAGACTTTACGGCTTGTATGAAGGTCCCGCCACTGATTGGGGGCTATATTCCACTCAAGTTTACTTACCAGAGACTTCTACCATAGTTAATAGTATTTACTTCTACTACACCATGAAATCCTAGTACCTATTTACTTCAGTCGAAATAATCTTTCAAGTTGTAAGTTAATTTATAACATATACAACAGCTGTCAATTAGGTAATGTTAAAACGTTACATAAAGTGCCTAATTAAACAATTACCGGTACTAAAAGATAAGCAGCTCCTTTATTTTGTTGTATTAGTTCTTCATAGTAGTTTTATGCATAACACTTACAATCTATATAAGTAGGTACTCGCTTAACTCCTTCTCAAGCTCAATCAGCGGAAGGGTCAAGTGAGGCTTGTTGTAATTAGAATACCTAAATAATTAAAACTTTAGTTAGATAATTATATAAATTATAGTTCCAACACTTCCAACTCTTCCCAGCAACTGGTAGGTAATTAAATTGGTTTAAAAGTTTTATTAGGTTTTATTCATACGTACTTTAAAAGACCGTGACTGCCGTAAGAACTGCAATAGTTATTCTCAAATCAATTCTTATGCCCTAAATCCTACCTCTATATTGAAAATGTCGTCCCAAGATAATACTAGAATTAGATAATTAGGTTTCTAATTTCTTATTACACCAATCTTGTCTAAAACACACACGTTTAATTAAATATTAATAATAGATAGAATTAGCGCTTTGTTCTGCAAAGGTAGGTACTTAGAAGACTTAAAAGCATTCAGTTTTGATTAATTAGATTAATAACACAATATTAAAAGGTGTTTTTCGATTTACAATAATAAAGCAATCGGACAGGTTTCATATCAGACAAGATCTATTAAAATCATGTTTAATCATTATTAAAAATGCTATATTGAAAAAGAACTAGTTTATACGTTTATTTTAAGTTGTAATAACTTTGACTTTTGTTTGTTGCGTACGTCCTTTTTTAATAAATTTGGAATATTACTTATTATTTACAACAACACGACTAACATTACAGATTACCTACCCTAAATCGGTAGCCTGGCCTTAAACAATCTTTTTTAATATTAAAAACATATCACATGTAAGGTAATTTTTGTGAACTCATTCAGAGAACAGGGAAAATTAGTCTAGCCTTTCCGCAGTTTCGTTCAAGGCGCGCGTCATTGGTGCTTTACCCAGCAAAACAAACCAAACAGAATCGCATTAAAAACAGATTAATAAAAACAGATTATTGTTTGTAATCATAATAAACCATGGGAAAGCGTAAGCGGATTATTTGTATTCAATTTGGATCGTCAAATTCTTTTTCAACCCCATCGCACAATATTGCCGTCGGTACGTTCGGGAGGTATGCGGGGTCTACATTTCCCCACGAATCGAGCTGTTTTCAACGCTTTTAGACGAGGGGATAGTTGCCGAGAGCCCCTCCGAGACTGGAATCAAAAGTGCTATAATTGGAAGGAAATACGCTTACGCGGTATGATATCATTTTAATGTTATTATCCATACTTCAATAATATAGGTACTAATATTATAAATGCGAAAGTAACTGTCTGTTACGCTTTCACGAAGAAACGGCTGAATCGATTTTGATGAAATTTGGTATGAAGATAGCTTAAGAGCGTGTATTCGATTTGTGACGAAAACTTCATGTTTTCGCGTTTTGCCCAGAGCAATATCGTAATGATGTGAGCAGATTATTTAAAGACAATGACAGTTTTAGAAAGATTAAGTCTTGACTTAGGGAGCTACAGAGTAAAAGTATAATTTTTAAATATGGTTTTTTAAAGCGAAGACAATCCTTTCATAGCGTTTTACGAAAATAGACGTCAGAGTTAACTTTCAGGACGAATACAAGCATTTCAGTATGCCAAAATATAATGTTTTATGCGTTTTTCCAACAGGTTATACAGTCCTAAAGTGTATTACAGAGCCAAAATTACGAAAATATTACGATTATGTATTAAAAAACAATGTTGAAAAAGTACAAAATCGGTTCACTTTAACAATTTTTTTTCACCAGTATTTGAATAAACACATAACTGATATATTTATTTTATGAAAATTAAGTTTATGTTTAATATACAGAATATTTTTCAGTCCCTTATACGAACTCATTTAGTTTAGACAATTATTTTAAAAAGCACTGTAAAACATCGCGCGCTGTCGTTTGCCTACCAATTTCAATGATTCGTGCTTATTTCGTGCGTATTTTTTTTTCTAATGCACACAAACAGACTATTGTATTGTACTAGTGTGTGTCTGCCACGCCGTTCTAGGAATCGTTTTGATTTTGAGTTGCACTAAATCGAATACGCGTCCTTAAACCCTGAGGAAGGACATAGGCTACTTTTTAATCCGCGACTTTGTCTGCATCCGCGATAACCGACATTCACGCGGACGAAGTCGCGTGCAAAAGCTAGTTAATTATAAAATCATTTATGTACACATACAATATATAAGTAACGAGAAAAAAGTTGGAAGTAACAGTTAAAACACGTACCTACAAAACGAATGCTTATTTCTGAAGAAAGTTCTGTTATTCGTCATTGTATTGTATGCGTAAAAAAGTACTTGTTAAAATATCGGTAGGTACTTACATACCTACTATTTCTTAACATTTAGTTTTTTTTTAGACTTTATTTTAAAGAGACTGTTGATCACAGTTCAGAACTTTAGACCAGCCCCATCATAAATTAATGTTATGCTGGCACATCATTTGGCGTATTTTGTGCAAATATGTATTTGAATAATACAAAATCGACTTCATTTCAATGATAAATGGGTATATTTTGTATTATAAAAAAAGCGAATATTTGCACAAATACGCCAAGTGAAGTTTTGAGCATTGAGAACATAACACGTGTCCGTACTAGGGCATGCAATATCGGAAGGTTCTCAATTCCGGAACTGAGTTCCAATACTGGAGATGTGACTCCGGAATTCCGGAACTGGTTCCGGAACTGGTAAGTTTTAAAGTTTGTTTCAAACCAAACAAGATTTATAATTATAGCAGTCTTGTAGTTATCAATTCGGATTTTTTATGTATGTTCGGGCATAACTCCGTCATATGTAGTTGGATTTGCATTTTTTTTTGTTCGAAAGGGGTTTATTCCGAAATAGTCCCATTTCAATTTTATCGAAATGGATTCAGCGCTTTAGGAAGAAATCAACAAAATCCGTTCCAAACGAGCGATATTTTAGTTTCTTGAATCTTTGGAGGACTTTCAATCTCTTTTTTAACTGTGTCGCCGTTTCTTAATGGCTTTTTAGTATCGCCGTAACATCCAAATTATTTCAGTTTGGATGATAAGGCAATACTAAAAGCGGAAAAAAAACTAAAAAAAAAGACAACCGCCTTCAAAAACTAAAATTAGTGGTAATTCAAAACAACAAATAGAACTATGCCTCCGTGACCCACTTCCAAAACTAAACTCATGTATGTTCTGTGCTAAACTTATTTATCACTTTTTAGTTTTTGAAGGCGGATGTCTTTTTTTTTAGTTTTCATTTGTAACAAATTAAACATAGAACATCTTCCTCTCTTATTACTCTCATTAAACCGTAAAAACAACAAGGCTTATTTTTTTTATCACACATTAATACTCGTAATATCCATAATAAAACATAGGTACGATATTTGAATCGCACTATGTTTACGTGCATTACATACATACGAGTCATACGACATAGTCTCTATCGAGCTGCTTTTGTAAAGTTGGTACATTATTTGTTACATCATTATCAGAATCTAGTGCGGAGGGTTGTGCAGTCAAAGTCAAAGCATTTATTTCAATTAAACCATTTACGGGCACTTTTGAATTGTCAAGGAGTCGGTCAGTTAGTCAGAAAGTTGAAGCGTTGCTCGTTCCAAAACGTAGGTAGGTCTCATGGAGAAGAACGAGAAAGAAACTCCACGGACTCTCTTTTAAATCATGTTTTTACAATATATTGGTTACATTATCCTTGTTGCATCTATATGTGAAAACAATGCATACAAAAACAAACAAACACCAAAAACAAAAAAAAAAAGAAAGGCCATGGCAGTTAAGAGTTGACCAATCTCTACTGACAGCGCCCGTTCACGAACATGACGCGTTGTAGAGTCAGTTGTAGAGTCGATGGGCTCGCTGGTGAGTGCCGGTGATGGAGTGCGGGGAAAAGGATGCGCGTGTGCAGTCAGCTGCTTATGGAAAGTTCCACAGCCTAATTTAGTTGCGTGTAGAAATAATAATAACCAAATTCCGGAATTCCGATATTACTCCTCTCAATTCCGGAATTGAAATATCAGACCAATTGTTACGGAATTCCGGAATTACGAAATTCCGGAATTCCGGAATGCATGCCCTAGTCCGTACACCACCGTTGCGACGTCTTGTCGACAATAACACTTTCTTGACATCGATTTATCCTGTGCGACACGTAGAAAACCCTGGAACTCGACTCACAAAGCAATCAAGGAATTACACATCTTATCCTTTTCCTTTTAGACTATTCTATGCATTGAATATAGTTATTATTTAAATGTTTAGAATGCCTGTTTTCTTTTTCAATTCATATCTTAGTTCATTTTGACTTCTCTTTGATGTGTGTTATTATTATTTTGTGTGTGTGTGTTGTTTAATTTTACGTTTTATGCCTGTATGCTTTATTATGTAATTATTTGTTGTTCCAAATAAAATAAAAAACACATTCCACTCTGAACTCTCGCGCCATAACGTGAAAAAGAACACTCTTCATCCATTAAAGCAATCATACACGTTCTCGTAGTCTTTTTTTCAATTCCAAGAAAGACAAATATGTATTAAAAGTTCACGTCTGGAACCGCTAATTAAGTGCCAATGTAATTGGTCCAGGTATTAAGTAAATTGCAAGCGTTGCTTGCTACACAATTTGCCGATGCTTACCCTTTAAAAACGTGTTTTAGTAACGATTAAACTGCTTATTTGTACATTCAATGCGTTTTAAATGCTCAAAAGGGGATGAGAGGTATTGTTACTGGGAATCGCGAAGATGTGGATATTCCTTATTTGCTAAATGCCCAGGTATTTCACATAGTTTAAGTGTTAATGAAAACATAATACTTAGTAACAACTGCTAATTCTAGGAAGCACACGTTAGTTTTCAGTAGGGTCTTCTTTTAGAGATATGTGAAGTAATGATGTTATCTAAGTATAACTTATTAGCTTTTAGACGCGACTTCTTCCTCGTCAAATTTCTTATAGAACCCTTAATATTTTCAAAATAAAATATAGCCTATTGCTTTCAGAATTAACGTAGCTTCTAATTCTTCTCCCAGCAGTTACGGAGATTAACGCGTTTGAAGAAACAAACAACTAAACCAACCAAAGCTAATATTGGTATAGATTTGTTGCAAGGAATTTGAACAGGAAACCCACAGTAAATCACAAGATCTTAAATCAGAGTTCACCCCATTACTCCCCGCGGACGTCGTAACTCGTAACTCGTAAGAGGTGAATGAGGGTCTCGTAACTAATATTCTTGTTAACTTCTCCTTCAAGCCTCCCAACTAATCTAAACTTGCTAGAAGGTACTAGGTTAGCCCACAATAAATAATACTTAGTTGAATCATATTAGAAGTTGGGACTAGAATTGACAACGACTTCTCAATTGGCATTCAATGCCGCCACTCGTAGGTTTAAGTATCAATTTATCTTAAACATTACGAGAGGATACAGTGGAAAAGGAAATAAAACGTCAAGAATGAGATTATGATTCTCTTAGGTTTTATTATCGCCAAACCTTTATCTCAAATATCCAAGAGCTTTAAATGTCTCATTACCATCACACCTGACATTTATTTTCAAAACAAGTTTCTAACAAAGCGCTAGGATATTTTCTAAGCATGTTTTTCATGTACAGCAAGGTACTTCTCGAGTAAATGCTGAAGCGTTTGTACCAGGCTCGCATAAGCACGCGCGTCATAAAAAAGTTACGAGGAGTTATCAAAAGGGCGCAGTAAAGCCGGCATCGTCGCCATCGCTATAAACTGCCCGGTCTATGTAGGGCTGCCTGCCATATACAAAGTTTTCCACACTACTTAGAAGTTTCGAAAAGTGCTTGGGGACATAGCGATACTGTGAAGAAAAATGTTAAGAAGGAAATCTTGGGAGTTATCTGCACTTACTACAGTTACGCGAAGTTTTCATAAGATTTGAGGTTATGATATAATAAATATCATAATAGAAAAGTTAAGTGAATAACAGTTTATAGGAATTATTTATTGAACCAAATCTTTTAGCATTAAACCACTAAAACAAGGTTAACTATGGAGATCGATTTTAGACGGTACTGTTTACTAGCTTTCATCGATTGCAAATTATTATGTAGGTTCTTGGTTAAATATTACAGCATTTCTTCATGAAACCATCCTGTACAGTTTCTGACAGTTGACGAGAACATCGTCAACCCTGGAATAATATCATCCCTGTTGCGCTCCTATTAAGTTAGAAACTGCTCCATTCGGACATAAAGCGAGTCGTGTTTAAAGCTATTTAAATTATTTGCCTCACATTAATGTACACAGTTAATCAAAGATGTTGTTTATGAGGACATCATAATTGATAGCAATTATCGAATTGCGCTTTACTGAATAGTAGCGATCACTAAGTGAACACTTGAACAGTAAAATTAAAGATTTATCGATCAAATTAAAGTCAAGGGAATACGCGATGTAAGTGACCATTAAAGTATTTGTGTATTTGGTTAAATAAGACATTTAGGTAATGTCGACACCTCGTTGTCATAAAATGTCCGTTATTATTGGTCTATGTCGTTTCATGTATTAGCCATGGCGAACCATAAAATTTTGAATTCGGGTGTTGGGGAAGGGTATGTGATAAAATAAAACAGTCCCAGTTCTATAGATAACACGATAATGGATTTCTAAATGGCACGCTGGCACGAAACGTACATTTCGTTTGGCTTTTAAAATTCTTGTCATAAACTAGTGAGTTTAAGCAGCAGGGCTTTGCGTAAATTTGAAATGTTTTAGTCATAACGGTGGTGCAAACGGTAATCCTGTGGCAGTTTGCATCTTCTATTAATCTAATGCTCACAGTTGTAAATTGCAATAAATACGCATAGCTGTGGCACTAAGTACGCACCTAGTCCGGGTTTATGTTACGCTTTGTGAGAGTAACCGGGCTTATCTACGCTGTTTTATGACTATTTTACGATTATTGCCCCTTTGAATTGGTTATAACTTCGTACGATATGAAATTTCTATAAAGGAATAATTTTAAATGGACATGTTCATTTAAGTGGTTTTTACGGCGCTGTATTAATTTTTATAGCTCCGGGCCCGGTGAGCTCGCCATGATGTTATTTAAATTTCATCTTCTATTGCAGCCTCCGTCGTGGTACTATAGGTACATGTCGATGCAATTTAATTGGTTATTCATCATTTGTCGCGAATCATAAAATTATTAACAAAAGGCCGATTATTTTGCATTTCTCAGTATAATAATGAAAACGTTGCTTATCAGTTAGGTATATGTATAATTTTCAGTTATTACATTTGTTGATTTGTTGAATATTTTATTATTAAAAAAAAAGTTTGCGATCAGTTTGAAAAATCGAAATCTTTTTTGTTACGGTAGATTATGTAGCTATGATTTCTTCTTCTTTTTAGATCTTACAATAGAGATAAGAACTTTTAAGAATCTAAAAAGAAGAAGAAATCATAATATAATCTACCGTAACAAAAAAGATTTAGATTTTTCAAAGTGATCGCAATTTTTTTTTTTGATGTGAGTGGGTTTTTTAAATTCTCTAATTTCCTGAACATGGTTCAAGTTAGGATGTTTTAACTTGTTGCCGAAGAGTGGATGAGATGATGTTATTGTTGCAGGGCTACAATGGTGTGTGCGTGTGCGGGGCAGCGGGGGGCGGGCGCGGGCAGCCGGCGCGCATGGCGGCGCCAATGAGGGAGGGCGCGCCGGCCGGCGGAGCTCGCCCCGCGCCCCACGCGCACCCCGCCAACTTCGAGTACGATGACAACGAGTGGGACATCGGCATCGGCGACCTCATCATAGACCTCGATGCCGACATAGAGAAGACAGACGAGGCGGGCGGCATGGCGGCGCGCGCCGAACCCGACGCACAGCGCACCGCGCTCAAGATGAAGATCAAGCGCACTAAGCCTGGCACCAAGAGCTCCGAAGCCAAGCACGAGATCGTCAAGTCGAACGAGATGAACGGCGAACCTAAGGCGTCGGTCCCCGCGCAAGCCGCGCCGCCCGCTGCCGCCAAGCGCGGCTCCGGGGGCCACCGGAGAGACAAGGCGCGCGACAAGCACCACCACCCGCACCCGCCGCACGACGTGAACGGCGTGGCGCGCGTGCCGCCGCCGCCCAACGCGCCCGGCCCGCCTGCGCCGGCGCCCACGCACCCGCCCGCGCAGCCTGCGCCGGCGCCCCACGCGCCTCACGCGCCTCACGCGCCCCACGTTCCCCACGCGCCTCATGCGCCTCACGCGACGCCCGTTAGCAAGCCGGAGCCGCGGCCCGCGCCTGCGCCGCGACTAGAGAATAAGCCCCCCGCGCCCGCGCCACCGGCGCCGACCGCCCCCGCGCCCGCGCCCCCGCCGGCGCCGGCGCCTGTGCAGCATCCACCTCACGCGCACCATACCTCGCATGCGACGCATGCACCCTCCACACCTTCTAAACCTGAACCTGACGACTCACGGCAAGAAACGCACAGTTCGCAGCCACCAGCCAAGAAACAAAAAACAGAATCTAATAAGGTACTAATTGAACTTTTTACTAATTTGAAATAGGTTTTATAAGTCGTGATACGGTCAGACGAAAAGCTGTTTCGTTTGATCCTGCTGCTCATGTTAGCCGTTTGTTTGAGCATTTATAACTGTTCTCTAAATCTTTTCGCGGTAGGCAACTACAAGTATTAATTTTAGATGACTCAAGACTACCTACACCAAAACCAGATTCCCGTGGCGTTCAATATGTACTTTTGCTCCAACGACCATCAGTTCTTTCGCAGACATGTCCTCTTACTCAGTACACCCCACCTTAGCTTTGTAACTCTATAGTCATATTGAATACGTTTGGATCCTTTATTCTTGAAACAGGTTAAGGTAGCAAATAAACATAGCTTGGTTATCGATTAAGAGTTTGTGTAAGAGGCACTAGATACCAACGATTTCCAAATTTTAAGTCCAAAGTTAAATTTTTAAGTGCAATTCTGTTATAAGAATCCATAGACAGTTTGTATTTTGTCACTTCGACCTTGTCAACCACTGCAAACTTCAATCTCTTACCTAACGGACTAAAGCATCGACGGAAGATGAGAAGAGCCTCATATTAATATAGAAGTGAAGTCACTCGCTGTAATTTATCGATCACCAAATCGTCGCTGATAACGAAAATCGCGCGCTAATCGACCGATTGCTCTTATCGCGTGTGTATCCGATTGTTTCGGAACAGTGTATTTAATTGTCCGGGCTTAGGGCTGTTTGCGAGCTTGATTGAGTGCAAACGGTCGTGGGGTGTAATCCAGGCATGTCGCCTGCCGCATCGGTTCATTAAATCACCCCAGCGGGCCACCCCCGGCCCCCGAACCCCGCACTTCTCCCTGCGACGTCACAATACCCGCTGCACTCCACAAATTAATGCGATTGTGGCCTCCGTGGCAAATAAGGCTGTGTATCTTGGATGCAGAATTGCTAAAGCCCAATTATACAGTACAAAGCTACCAACTGTTAAATTCACAGACGAGCATTGTTCCATAATTTGATCTACATTCAAGGTTTGTTACTTCAATAGGAATTGTTAACTGTTAACCTTGTTAACGTTAAATCTGATTAAAGATTCCCCGCGGCAAATCCATTTTCTTCATCGAAATGAATAATTGAGAATACGTGACTAGAAAGTGATCGCACACAATTGCAAAGCTGATCTCTGGCCGTATATTGAGAATGTAATGTTGTTGCAAGTTGTCATGCGCGGTACACATAGAGAACAGTATAAGTAATGGGGATCGCCTCGTTAACTCTTGGTAATCACCGGCCGCTTTCCCTGCCTCCAATAAAATAGTTAAGTTACTCCGTTAATAAAATACCTCCAGTGAAGAATCCTCGTCGGCTTGTGCACCTGCATGCAATGAACATCTTTCACAATACTTAAGCGAATGCACGACGCGCATCATTAATCATGGCGACGGCGACGTGACTCCGAGCTATTGCCAAAGGTTTATGCAAACCGCGTCTCGTATGAACTCATCACGCTCAACCACATCAAATTATGGTTAGTTTGTTACATTAAAATTTTATCAACGACAGCTGCTTGGGCAATACCGCGTCGGCAATATTTTATGGCACAGCAAGATTACTGCGCCACATAAATGTTCAGGGTGAATCTAAGAAGAAGGGACCCGCTCCCTTTTGCTTTTCTTGTTATTATTCGCCCGAGGGCTGCGAACACATCGCAGTCTCCCAAATTCCATTCATTAATCACTGTCGGGGGCTCTAAAAATTTCTAAAGTGCCTGTGGAATCAATTTAACGTTCGCTCCCTAACTGGGAAAGTTTGTGAGCGTGATAATTAAAGACGAGATATCAATTTTGAAGTCTTTACTCTTAGTTTAACAATGTTCAAAGATTTAATCCACTTAAGTCTTATTAAAATGTGATAGCGCAAAATATAAAAAACGTAACAAAAAAAAAAACGAAGAAGACAGGTCGAATTTCTTTTCAAGTCTTGCAAATGAAGATTCCAATTAGAGAAGAGAAGTATTAATAAATGTTTTGAAATAGCTTTGAAATATTTTTAATACTAAACAATGAAGAGTTTTCTATAGTCCTCAACAACCTGGTGATGTAAAAAACTGACACGTAATTACTGTTGAACATTCTCAATTCGATTCACACGATAATATTATTAATTCTGTGATGTGAAGGCCGGGTATATTCACTATCCGTCATTCCTTTTTATTTGCTAATACAGTATAATGCCGGCACTTCACATGGCGTATTTGTGCAAATATTCGCGTTACTTGGATAATACAAAATTGACTTTATTTCAATAAGCACAGGGTACATTTTGTATTATCTAAATAAGGCGAATATTTGTACAAATACGCCATGTGAAGTGCCGGCATAACAGTGGCATTGTCTGCTCTCGCGGCACTTAACTGTCGTGTGATATACCTACACTATTATTATGACCAAGCTTCGGAATCGGATGAGGGGTGATACCCTCGCCAATAATTTTCAATTCATTCGTTCAAATGCTCACAGCCGTAATGTCCTTTTTAATCTGACAAAACGCATTTCATAACTTTTTCCCCATTGATGTTCATGTTGATTGTTAACGTTTAATGAGGTGAAAGATAAGCATAATATATAGAAAATGTAATATTCATCCATTCAGTACAGACATGTTTTATCATCGATTCAAGTTTTGGATTATAATATAATATCATTTACTATCGCTGGAATTAATTTAGGTACTGTGATAATATTTTGTGCGTGTAAGTTGACAAACATGTTAGTTTATCTCATTTTTATTATTTATAGCTCGATTTACTTGAAAATATTAGTCAGATGGTATTAGGCATTATTTTATTTATTTCGCTTGTAAATATGTACTTACTTACATTTGAATAATTGCGGTCTAATAAAAATACAAAGAGAAAAAGGCGAGTAACAGCTTAGGTACTTTCCTAATTACTTAATATGCTTTATTAAGTTCATTCATAGCTTAGTAACCAATCCTAATTCATTATAAATCAGTGTCATTTTTATTCGATCTATCAGATGATTAAATTTTTCAAAAGCTATGATTACGCATTAAAAAAAGAGATCAGAAGGATTAATTTATAGCCACGGCAGACGTGATAAATTAATATAAATTTCTATCAAAGTGACCAGGGGAGCATGATAATTATTTAACACGACTGTATATGTATGTCGTCACAAATGAGGTTAATAGCACCGCAGCGCTCGATTATACCGATCGCTCTGAATAAATTTACATGTTGATTGCCGGCTGATCAGTGTTCTCACTAAACTAACTGCTAACTGGCTGCCAAGCTCACCGCTTACATTAAATAAATATGTTCGAGCTTGTGCCGCAAGTCACGCCAATTGTAAAATCAATTTCTGTGTTGTGTCACTGATTGCATGAGTTCATGTTCTTGTAATAAACCGCTAATATCAACTGTCATGTTATTAAATCAGACATTAAGGCCCACTTGCGTCAAAATTTAACAAGCAGTTACTTGCTGACATGTGGTTAAAAAAATGTTGTGTTAATGAGTCCGTGTATTCAACTAACTCTGAGTTAAACAATAAAGCTGGCTGGCACAAACGGGCCTAAGCGACGTGCAATGTCGGAGTGTCATGTAATTAATCTCCTGTATGTAAATATTCAAAAGAGCAGCGAATCACGATAGTGCATAATGTATCGAGTGGAATCTGCAAAATTGAACCATCTCTGACGTGAGTGATAAATTCCAATGAATTTTGCGCTTCAACAACTTTATTGATACGTCGATCGCACGAGTACGTATCGCGTTACCTGCCTCGGGCATAACATCATTCATTTAAAAAGCGTTATTGCTTCAGCCAAACTCCATGACTTCATGCCGTGAATTAAAATTTTAATAACCTATACACGGAGTAATTGATTGATGCGATAAAATAAATGGGCTATCGGGCCCCGCCATAACTCCCTCGTACGACCGGGGAACGAATCGCAATAATTACTATAAACGCACCACCATCATTATTTTACTCGTTCACAGCGATCGTGTCGGCAGGATACGCAATGGAAAGCTAGCTATGTTATAAAGGTTTATATCCACTCCATAGTAGACACCAGTAAATCGTTTTGATCTCATTTACGAGCATACGTAAGCCGTCATAAAAAAGTTGAAATGTGTTATTAGTACCTAAATTAATTCCCGACATGAATGTGAACTAGACAAGTACGTAATTGTTTTTTTTTCTGTATTGAAAGTTCATTAAGCTATTGATCAAGACAGCAGCGAGTGCGAGGAGTTAGAACTTGCCAGCTGCCGGCGACTACTGTGTAATTATTATTGGCGTAATTAGGATGTGAGGCCGGGCAAGGCCCGCGGCGCCGACAGCGCTCCACTCTAACAAATGCCATTATTATTTCCGCTTCGCATTATACTCGGCTGCGGTTTGTTACGTCCTCGTTTATTATGTCATGAACAATTGAAACGATAATAAATATTCGCTTCTGCAAAGCAAATTGATTCAACATTAATTGCAGCGATCTGTAAGTTATCACGATTCACGTTCCGCTCGCCTCCGCTCCGTTCTCGGCGCACGGTTTACGTTTACAGTTATACTTATTTAACGGTTTTGCAATTTGGCTGAGTAACTGAATATCATTCTACTCGAAATGTTTGTTGGCCAATTGACAGCTGCCATATTGAGTTGTGTCGTCGAGAACGTCCCCTATTATTAAACCCAATCTGTCATCACTAGGACGCATCGTTTGCGTTAGGTTCGTTGTAAATTCCCCCGTCTTGGTTGTCATAAACCCATTTAAGTTAGTTATTACTGTATTCCTCTTGTAAGACCGCGTTGGCTCGACTCGCTTTGTACTTAGTCGACCGGATCCGGGATCGAGTCGATTGTTTGGTCGGTCATGGCAGTAATCCGCAGCTGGCGTTTACCTGCGCGTCTCTTTGTTCAGTAGAGAGTTTCACTGCGACAGTACGACCTACCGATTTGTCTCACCACACATTTTTCCACACGTATAACGTCATAGAAAGTCTTGAATTTGTCTTTGAAACTAGCTAAGCACTGCGAATAGCTAAATTTGACTCATATTCATGTTAGTTCTGCTTTCCGAAGCTTTAAAGGCGTCCTATATGCCTCTAAAATAATTTTACAGTTGACGCTGTATAGTTAATAATCTGTGGCTGTGCGTCAGAATGAAACGATAAAAATACCATTTGATACAACCCAATAAAACTACACGATTTGGGAGTTGTACGAACAAATCGGATCGCTCGACTAGTTTGTCGACTAATAAAACCTTCACAAACAAAATATAGGGGAGCTTGGGATCAAAAGCCGATTTTTTGTTACTTTTTTTATAAGCTGCTATTTTGCCCTCTTTGTGCCCGTGTTGTTTACTAATGGTTTCTGTTGGGTTCGACTTAAGATAATAACTCGGCTTTTTTCTCGCCATGTGTCGTGGTGAGCGAGTTTTTGCCGCCGGAAATGCGAGAATGCTGTTGGGTCGGATTAAATATTATTTGTTGATTTTTCAGCTTAATCTGTAAACGGACGAGTGCCGCATGCATGCTCGTCGTCTTTTTGTTTTATTTTCGCTCGGAGCGGGCCGATTACGGGCATTTCGATTCACTTTCATTGCGATGTCAACGTTTGTTTTTTAAACCGATCCGGCTTTATTAATCCGCGCGCTGCGCCCTTTTATCCCCTTCATTTTTCATTTAGCTGCCGCAATATCCGTAGGTAATCGTTATCGGTGGTTAATCAATCACCGCTCTCGTTTAATTCCCCAATATCCTGCGGTATCCAACTAACAATTACATGTGAGGGTTGGGTACTCGGGTATCACCCGGCGGCCGGCGGACAACGCGGTGCCAATAACATAAATTGTCACGGGTGGTCGGAAGTGGCCCGCTCCCTCCGCGTCGGGCCGCGTTCCTCGCGCCTCCTCGTGTCTCCGAGTCGTCGAGAGCTCGAGATTGCTGTCGACTCGACAATCGATATTCAATCTCTTTTGACGTTTTACGCTCCCTACTTTCTTACTTTGTGTCGGCGTTTAGCGCAGATGATTGGGATTGAAGCGAGCATTTCCCTTTTCTTAATCGATGTCTGTTATTTCATTTCGCATTGTGCCTTCTGAAATGTGTCTCGTTAATTTTTGTTTGAAGTCTGAAGATACACTTTATTGTGTGAGTAATGATGTTTCCGTTTTATTGTATTGTTCAAAGAGAAAATTGCTTTAGACTTGTCAGCGACAGTAATTATTGAACAGACGTAGACGTTGTTACGACATTTGTTTTATCGAGATTTTATTACTGGATACTTAAAAGCAATTTATCACCGCGAACGTTTTTATTAAGCAGTAGCTCGTCTAAGTATTAGCAATATTCGCATTTAAATCAATTAGCTATCCTTGAACTTTGCTTCTATCGTGCATTATCAAATTAATAAGCTGAACCATCATCCTTCACACATAATGATCACGACGATGAATTCGCTAATAAATTACTCTAAACACTAATTAAGAAAATTCAACAATGTACCTTGTGTGTGACTGAGTGAGCTAAAAGCTTTTAATACCGTTTACGATTTCACAGAGCTCGTAATTACGACATAGTTGAACTAATTAGTGAATTCCGAGCGCGGAGCAGCCATCGGTCGGAGGTAATTACAAATCCAACCCGCGTCGCTTATCCTACCAAGTTATAATTGAAAGCTCGGTGGCCCAGAAGCCGGGAGCCTCGTGTATCGCGTTATTAGGTGCGCATACGTAATTTGTTTGTTAAAGACGGCACGCAGTTATACCCGCTGTGAATAATTTAAATTCATCCCCTCGATGGGACGCGGGGTGGCCGCCTCCCGTATCGATTCTGTGCTTTGTTCCGCTGTGTGTGTGTGTTTGTTATGTGCACTCCATACTTTCGGCGCGGTGTCGGTGCTCGGTTCGCCTAGTATTAGTGAGCACGGATTCTCGGCTCGTTCGGTCGGTGTACCGCAAAGCCGGGGCTATCAGTTGACAAGGAGACTAGGGTTACCCAAAGATTCTGCCCGTCAGATGCGCAGTTTATAGCCACCGGGGAAACTTCAATATACACTGGTCCACCCTTTTCATCACGTAAATGTTAGTAAAAATTCAAACTTTTTTATGCTTCATGTCGTAAATAATTCATGAGACACCTCACTCCTCTTACTTGTGATGTTAATTTCATTCTAATTTTAATAATTTTATTCAAAACATGTAACATTATCTAATGAAAAAGGTTTGAATCTTTTATTATAGTAGAAGGTAACTTGTATATCTATTAATAGACAACCCTAGAATGAAGGGATTTATTTGATGCCTACAATCGTTCGTATCAGTTGTGGTCTAGAAGCGTGGGTATATTATATAAATATATTTTGATTGTATTAATTTACATTGTTGAAAACATTTCAATTGAAATGTTGGTAATTTAGCCTTCGGGCGTCGTGTTTACATAATTATAGTAAACAAAACGACACGCTGACAGCTACAGTATTAAGGGAAAATATATTATTAAAGTATACATTCCACTTAATCTCTGTGGCTAATTTGGAATGTTTGTATCCATAATATTTAGATGTGATGGTCGCCCACGCAACCGCGGACGTCTATTTCTACACCGACGAGTTTTCAGAAAGAGATACGACTTTAGTTCCTATGTGTATCTTAATAAGTATCATTTGGCTGATAGACGATGTATACTACAGTATTTTGTTGACAAGAAAACTGTACGCCAACATTGAAATATACGATCCATTTAGATTTTTCAGCGGTCGTTAGTTGGTACCACGTGCACATAGAACATCGATACGAGTGATTGCGCATCTAAAACTGTACACTGCTTGACGTCCGCGTCGGTCCCATTTGCCGTGCCGTCAGCGACGCTAACAATAAATGACATTGATGTTAGTACATTTAGAGGCTAATTGAGATAACACGATAATCTATCTAGTGACTCGTGCGTATGTCGGACATTAGTAGAGTAATCAGAAAATCTAGCACAATAATATCATCGTTATCTACACTCTTAGAACATGTTGGCGGCACTTTAGAATCTGTTCATAACTTAAGTACCGACACATACAATACTTGCACGACATAAGTAAATAATAATTACCTACACAGAATGCTATAAAAGATGCACAAAGCTAAAGTTTTGATATAAAAGGTATTGTGCTCTTATGAAAACAATACACGTATCTGCTGCCAACATCATTCTTTTCAATTATCGCTTCGGGTGACAGAGTTGTGATATTTTTTGTTGTTGAAATAAATACGTTACTGCTGTAGTGCTGTACCTAACGTAGCTGAAGTGTAACAGTGCCGTTCATATTACGTCCATGGATGAAAATAAACCGGCATTTTATTTTTATCAAGCTTGCAACGCGGAATGTTACGGGTTATCTGACAAGTACATGAAATACCTATAACAGCTCTGCGATGGAACAAATTGAGTTAATTACGTACTTTAATTACAGCACGACCTGTGTCGTTTTTAGAATACAATTAATTATTTTGTTAAGTAAGTATGTAATAAATTTTACTTCACTTGTGGATTTATTTGAGTGTAAAGTGATTTTTTTTACCCATCTGTTGCTGAAGTTCAATTCGATTTTATTATTTTTGTAAGTACTTGTACATACGTTCAAATTAATATTTTTATTTTGTAACGATCGACTCTAATGACTATGTTTAATGCAGATGGGATAAAGATATAATTTTATATACGGGTCTACATAATTATATTGAACTAGGTACTTTATGTAAGTAACTAACTCCATCATTTTATTTATTTAGTTCAATGGAAATTGAAACGAGACTTCGTAGAGCATTATCTTTAATTATTCAAACGTTTTCAGACAGTTTCAGGAGATGTGTCAAGTGTGTCTCTTTAATTTTGTATGTTCGAGAAGACTCATTGCTCATGAAATAAATTAATAAAATTATGAGATTTAGAAACTGCTGGCTTTGCTGGCTAGACCACTCAGCAATGGAAGACAGCAATATTGAAATATCCTGTTTCCTCTATTACAGCTGGAAACAGCAAGAGTCAGTACAGCGTTATAGTTACTAGGGTAACAACGAAGCGAGAAGATAGCCAAATGGCGCGCAATATGCGGCTTGGCTGAGAATAATTTCCTCAGGCATGGGCCACGGTCGCGGCGGCGAAGCGACATCTGAATAAAGTTTTGTACCGCGTTAATTGCCACCAGGGGCTCAGTCGAATGGCACGTCTTTAATGAGACGGCTTCTTTAATGAAAATACCAAGTGAACAGGGTTGTCATTTCACTATTTACGAGATACCGGCTTTGTAGTCGTGCAAATTAGAATAGCTCAAATTCAGACATCGTTAAGTTGCCCAGCTGTGCTTTAAGCCGTCCTTTGAGGATTATTTCCGCTCTTTATGACGTAGGAAACACAGCAATTATATTTCGAATTTAGATAAACAGAACCTGTTAAAGTTAAAATGGGTGTGCAAAGGTTGTGCAGCTCGCATTTATAACGTTGTAAAAGGATATTGCATGGTGCTATTTTTTGCCAACGGATACGTAAAAAATGGCTATTGTATTAAAATAACCACCGCAAAAAAGGTTCGACTTTGAGACTGGAATACTAAAGCAAAAAGCACAATGATATCGGTTTGGTTACTAGTAACATTGTTTTAACCCTTAAACAATGTAATAATATCGGAGCTCTTACTTGTTATGACAATATTTATACAGCTCGCGGTCCATTTATATCTTGAAAAGAAAATATTCCAACAGAAAGAAAACAATACAAAGAAGTAGGTCGTATTTTAACGATACACAAAAACATCATTATAAAAATGCAATTCATGTTTTGTTTTATCTTGCCTCTAACAATGTGTAGGTACCTATATGGTACGTAATTGATTAAGTTTAATAGATAAGTACTATCGTATTTACCTACTCTGATGTTAGTCTCAGTAATATTTTAGAATAACCCGTATATTATAGAGATTAGTGATAACAGGATTGTTTATTTCTTTTTAAGAGATAACCAACAATGTTTACTAAAGATGAAGCTTATTTTATCTAAATCCATCGGATTTCCTGTTTGTACTGTTGTACACTAGGTACAAGACGTAATTATAACGGCAGCCCCATCACAGCTAATATGCGTAATTCCGCAACAGCACACGGTTCTCATGACTCGACACGGCGAACATAAACACATAGGAGTTAACTTTTTATAACGCGCTCGCAATAATGATACAGATTGGCATATAGATGATTGAAATCGCGTGGATAATCGGTCAAGATGCGGCCACACCGGCCGGATGGCCGACACGTCATATCGCGTGCAACCGATCAACTACACAGAAAATAAATAAGTTATCGAAACATGACACATACTGTGCTTCTCGGAACCGATCGCTTAGGAAGTTTACCATAAAAATGTCAGCGCCATATAAATGGCACGGTCGTTAGGTCGAAAGGAAATAATCGTTTCGGATATTGTGAAAATATGTACCTATATTTTTAAATGAACTTAATACGAAAATAATGTTGTTATTCCAGATTTTCATTTAGTAACGTCTGACAGGATCGACATTGGTATTTATAGCGGCAATGACGTGTGAAGTTCAATAACACAGATCACGAAATTGAAATCTATAAAAAAAAAACAATTTGATCGCCGAAAAAAAAATTATGAACAGATTAATACAACAAATGTTTATTGGAGTTTTTATCGAGCGAGTGTAACAAAAAGCTAATCGATAAAAAATACACATCAAATAACTAGTTCCTATACCCACCCACCCAAGCAATTAACGTAGTATGTTTATTTCTCTTTGAGTTTCCAATTTTTGACTCTGAGAAGTCAATCAAAAATGGTGATAAATGCTTGTAGTCGCTAATTACTAATTAGACGAAGAAAGAATTTAGTTTCGCTGTAATCAGAGATTTTAACGCCAATCCAAGCAAACGAGAGCTAAATTTTTTATATAAATCGATTCAACAAACCGGTTTAAGTTGTGGGTTTTTAAAGTATTCAATTTAAAGTTAGGTAGGTGCTAAACCGTCTGGTCGGATGTTATCTACGCTCATCTTAATTATTATGTTACAATTTTATTATTTAAAACAATTCTCATTATTAATACTGCTGGGATTATGATAAAAATTAAACTATTCACACATTTACATTTAAATTATAGTTTAAGTTTGATTATAGCTTGATGTTATGCGAATTATGCGATTATGAGTCATAAACGTAGGTTATTACAGTCGAAATTCTTAACCGGTCAAAAGTACTTATAAGTTTATAACTGCAAAAGTAAGGTACTTTTTGCCCGCTAAGCATTTCTTAGCAAATATGGTTTATTTGGAAACTTTCTGGTTGGTATTTTGTAAAACATTTTTTGTTGTTGTTGTATATACATAAACCATAACTTTCCGAATAGAGTAGAACCTAATTTTATCAGAGAAATTGCAGTTTTTACTGTAACAAGTCAAAAGCACTTTTGACCAGTTATGAATTTCGACTATAACATTCTTTATTGACTTTATTTTATAATCATTGTCTGCTTAAAATATGCACTAGCAGAAGTGGAGTAGGACTGAAAATTCGCAGATATCTTATCTTTTCATCGTGGTGTTAAATGATAAAAAGTAATAAATAGGGTGCGATAGAATCAATAGTAAAATTGCTGACGAAATTAATGAGGAATAAACTGTTTGATGTTCTTCGAAAACAGATTGTATCCTTGTGTGTAATTACCGTAATTACTTAAGTAAATGTAAATATATTTAATCATCTTATCTTATCTTACCACTATCCATCTATCTTTTAATAAAGTGAATATGATGTAACGACTGGTACAACTCCATTTTTTTATGTAAACCTCAACTCTTCCCGACCCGTATTCATGGCTGATTTATTAATAAATCATATAAATTTATGCGTTTGGAATGTTCTTCCCCCTTATCGCGTTCTCTTATCATAAAATGATATCTAACTTATGGTGTGCATGGAGCAAAAATCGATATACGACGCAATTTTATTTACAGTTACGCACAGTAATAATTATGAACAGTTTACTGGGTAGCGTACGTTTATTTATTTCCAGTGAAGTTACCTCGTGTCTCGTAGGCATACGACTCGTTTTCGTATAAAAACCTGTTTACTCCGTTAATTTATAAATTGAACACTTAATTATAATCTAGTTGGTCATTTACGCTCGCAGCCGGTCGGATAAAAAAGAATATCTGGTAGTTGTATTGATAATTATACATAATTTAGCTTAAATTACTGTATAAAGCGGTCACTGGAATCCAATGTATCTCACGATATCATTGAACGAATATCAACTTGCGTAACATTATGATAACCCGTCTCATGTCAGATTTAATCATCTTAATGCGTTTATTGATTAATGAATATAGAAGCAATATTGATATATTGAGACATCAACAGATTACGTAATGCACCTAATTAGATGCTAACAAATGTTTGAGAATAGATTTTTGCAATCAGTATTTATTTGTGTAGGGGGGAGCGTTAATAAAATACTCATTAGTCAGCAAGCGAACCGTCCCGGGGCATTTAAACAATGTAGGCGTCGGCGTCGAGTCCGCGATTGGCCATTATACCATAAATCAGCGTTGACGCGCCGCAGTAATTGGCTCGGTGACCGCGGCCCCGCGGCCGCGCCATTGCGTCCGACTAGATTGCCTCTCCGTTTGATGGACCCCTGGTACTGTACAATTTCGACACTAATGGCTATGCTCTTCTGCTGCCCTAGTCTAAACGATTAATTGATTGATTGATTTGTGTTTGCCACATTTTACAATAACTGGCTGGTTATTGTAAAATGTGGCCAGACTTTATAACTACTATGTAGAGATGTAGTATACGCGCTGAGACGTAGAGTTACGGACATCAGCCCGTTATACTACTACTACTATGTAGTAGATTTTTTCAGTAAGTAAGTAGGTACTTTTCTATACTAATATTATGAAGAGGTTAAAATTTGTAAGTTTGTATGTATGGCGTAATTTCCGAAATTACTGACCCAATTTCAAAAATTCTTTCAATAATAGAAAACTACGTTATCTCTGAGTGCTTTATGCTATACTGCATTATCAAAAAAAATAGGTACCTCTAGAAAATTCACACGAACTAAATCGCAGGCAAAGAGCTAGTTATAGTATAGTAGCGACCCGACCCGTCTTCGCATGCCGGGCCTATAGCCTTCCTCGGTAAACCAACGGACTATCCAACACAAAAATATTTTTTCAATTCGAACCAGTCGATCCTGAGACTAGCGCGTTCAACCAACCAAACAAACAAACCCTTCAGCTTTATATTATTAAGTATAGAAGTATAGATTTTACGATTTTACCCACACACATCATGACAAATTGTTCGTATTTTGATTTTTAAACTGTGTAAGCAAAAGCATTCGTATTTTTTTATAACTGTTCTTATACAAATTACTACAAGCGTTGAAAATAACGGAATTTCCATAACAATGGATCTATGTTCATGTTGTATTTATAAATTATGCGATATGGATACTATGGAATATTTTAACGACTGAATAAATGTTTGCCAATAGCTAGACAGACAATGATGTAAAATGTGGGCACATACCTACTTAATGAATGAATGACTGCTAAGGTGTAATGTGTCATGAAGTTTTCTTTATAAGTAACAATAAAATTT
This sequence comes from Charanyca ferruginea, assembly GCA_947361185.1. NCBI lineage: Eukaryota > Metazoa > Arthropoda > Insecta > Lepidoptera > Noctuidae > Charanyca > Charanyca ferruginea. Next base: position 19,868,359 of record OX376069.1, on the reverse strand, counting down.
TGCTGTTCTAGACTCGACCTGCTTACGAAAATGTAATGCTACAAGGTGTTTTAGGTGAATTGTATGTGGTCAAAACGTTAACTTCATTTATTAGTATGTAATTGATTACATTATTTTAAGTGATTTTATTAGGACCTGTTTCACCACTTTCGCATAAGTTTCGATGAAATTAATTGTAGGTTAGCACCACCCCATTTTCTACCCGTGTGTGTCGTAGAAAGCTACAGAGGGATATTGACCAGAAGATGGGCAGCAGCGTCTTTCTGAGTAAAATTACACTTACTGCGATCGCCCACATGCATCGGCCAAGCATGGCGATTACGGCTAAAACCCTCTTGGGGGAGACCTATGCCCAGCAGTGGGCGTGAATAGGTTGACACGACGAATTCTAGGTAGGTAGATAACTTCATAGATTCCATTTTGAATATCGGTAGGTAATCAGGTAATCACTTAATATTTATTATCTATTAAGAGTTGGCGATAGTGTAGCCCAGGCGCTTATGGTGTTTTGTTTTGATAATAAAATTATGATATACAAAATTATAAATAGTAACACTTAATTTCAATGTTATACATATCTACTTTGGATAATAAGTTAACACGAATACACGATAAAGTAATTTTAATAGCTGACTCTATTAAATTCACTACGTAAATCTAGTATGTAGTGAATTTAATAGAGAATTTAGTAGACCGCAACAGCAGCCACACCCACATATAACGTGAAAATCCTAAAACAGATCACTACTCATAATTATTATGAACAACTTTGAATAATAAATCAGCATTAATCCAAACATTTGTGTTCACGTATACCTACATAGCTCAACAAAATGTCTGCAGTGCTATTCTGTTACAATCTCCCCCGGTGAACACCTAGGTGAAGTGAGCTGTCATTAGTCCCAAAGCTAGGGATTGACAAAGCAGACGGACGGATGACAGCTCACTTCACCTTAGGTGTTCACCGAGGGAGATTGTAACAGAATAAATAAACTGCTGTTTTTTTTTCATAATTTCATGGTTGGTTCCATTGTAAAACTTGTTCATTCATATACCCCTTTTTAGGTTTCAGTGTACAGACGCCAGCACATCAAGCCATACCTAACTGTTAAATTTTCCCAATTAAATATGAACCTTATGCTTTTGTAATAAAGTTGAAAATTTATCAAAGAAATTTGACAGATTGTAGAAGGTTGATGTGCTGGCCTCTGTACCTAAAGCTAAAGCAACATTTTTCACAAGCAGTCACGGGTTATCGTTTGTTTTGTATTACTATTTATATGCATTTGATACCACCAAACCTGTTTTTCCATTGAAATACCATTGCCCGGCTAGGAGTAGGTACTCGTTTAACTTGAATGCTTATATCATTAACATGCTTTCGCACACAATGAGTGACGTTGACACACGACCATAAATTAAAAATGAAAAGACACCAACTTTCTTTAACAATTCATAGACTATCGCAACTCTTTACACAACAGCAAGCACAGTCATTTAAAAACATCCTCCAACAAAGAGATTTCACCACATAAATAAAATGTGAGGGGCTTCAAAATTTATGAGTTGTTAAAATTGTTATTACTTTGATCAATTGATTTCTTACAAGAGAGGACGTGTCTCCGTTTGTTTTGTCTGTAAATAAGGCTAATATAGAATGTGTTAAAAATGTTCAATATAATAATAATATACTTACAGAAGGTTAATGATGACGAGTGATAAATTGTTTATTAACGAGTATTTCTTACATTATACTTTACAGATAGATACACGATATAAAGAATAGGTTTATCGATATAAAATTGGTTTACATGTAGACATGTCAGTATATTTAAGTCATGATAGCTTTTGTTGTCTCTGACGCGACATTTCATTTGTGTCACGTTTGTCTCGTAAACCGCGTTGGAGACTAATGTACGGAACTCAAACGTAAAACGAACATAACGCCTAGTATAAGTGCCGATAAATCTTCCGTTTTCACAGTGACAGCTTAGCTCCGTTCTTCAATAGATACCTACGTATTCACACTGAGTTACAAAGACTTTACTGTAATATAAGCGTAGTATTAGGTACCTACATACCTATTTTACGACAACCATTACAATAAATCGTGATAAACACAACGTATTTTATGATTAGATTAGGTATACATATTATGTTCAGGCTAAAAATAAGTACGACAGTTGAATATAAAACGCAAATAAGACTCCTAAAACAGATATATTTGTGTTTTTATTCAGTTGGAATGGATCCAACGACCGTCAAATCTATTTAGATGACCATCGCAATTCACAATACAACATATCGTAAGTTTCAGCGCTATCTGAAATAAAATTTGCTCCAGTGGAGTTTAAAGAAATGGTTCCAGGGCGTTCGTTGGTTTGGTAGTAATTTTCGAAAGACGTTTAATAGTAAGCCGTGCCGTGTGACAAAAGCAGTGCACTAACGGCGGCGGGCGGTCCATTTGTCGGCGAGCACGGAAGGCGACGCGTTCCCCTTTATTTCTGCTGCACAGAGCATGAGAGCACCACTGGGCCCGATCGCATTATCCTGGACGCCATGCTAATGGCAAAGGCGGCCTAACTACAGCGTGCTGCTTGTTTTATGCTCGCCTGGTACAAACTGCTTTTGTTTTCAATGGTTTTTAAAGACTTAACTTTTTACTAGGTCACTTCATTGACTGTGTCATTAAAAAAGTAGAGATACCAAGTAAGATTTTTATCAAATGTTACATGTTATGATTATTATTTTTCTCTTTTAGTTTATCAATTTATTAATTATCAGGTCATTATCGTTGACTTTAGCTATCGAAAGTCAACGATAATGACTGTGGTAAAATGAGGTATTTAAGGTCTAGAATGGAGTTTAATCAAACGATAATTATTATAAAGGCATAGTGCCGCATACCGTTGCACTTTATAGGGACATGTTTAAAAATATTTCACACTAACTGTATTATTTTATCTTTTGCAGGTAAGACAGAACTGGCCGGGCAGGTGAGAGTTTTGTTCTCTTTGCGGTTCGTGGGCGACATGTGCGAACTTTATTATGGCCGCCTTTATTGTCCCCGGACAAACGACGCGCGAGCCGACCACATTCCGCCAGTCGCCTTCTTGAACGTCACGAACTCACAAAAATCACCACTGCATAGTCATGCAGTAACACTAGACTTGCTTGTTTGATGAACTAGAAACACTCGCAAACAGTTATAAAAACAACACAAAAATGTAGTTTTCATGAGCATGCGACAAGCGACATACTTATTTACACAAGTACTTATGTTATCGCAAAGCAAATTTACACGCTTGAGCAACGGTTCCGCGGCAGTAAATTTATTATAAATTACGAGCTGTGGTGTAAAAAAGTTATACCGTCTCATTGTTTGCGGAGTCGACGATGCGTGTGAACTTTAATGTCCGCGCCATTGTCGCGGCGCGGTCTCGCTAAACGACTTACATCAGCGTCCATTCAGTTGAACACAGCCGCGCATTAGGCCAGCATTAAAGCTGACTTAGCGCATTAGCACTCATAACAATAACGGTCGACTGAGGCGAATTACTATTTATTGCTGCTATTTTGAACGACATTAAATTACAGCCGGCACTGGGCGACGCGAGATACATCCTTATCTCGCACGTTATTGCCGCTTTGACCTATTCGACGCGGCTAATAGTCGACACCAATTGTTTGTAAGTGTGCTGTCTGCGAGGCGGTGCGATACGTCGCCGCAGCGGTGCCGGTGCGTAATGATCAGATACAATCTGTGATTTCATCGTTCCAATATGAACACGAGGCGATAAACCGAAAGTAAACCGTTGATAGCTGATTGATTCATTTTAGTGTAGATAAAGTCACGTTGTGAGGCGACAGGGTTTATTGCCCAAGATTTTATTGTCTCGTCGAGGATATAAAGAGGTCTGGCTGTACGCAGTCAGACTACGTTTACTCGCCTAATGGCTTTTGCAATATTTATTGCTCTAATTTAAAATAAAGTATTTTTGTGGTAGATGTATCGCTTTATTCGTGTGATAAAAGTTAAATTTATTGTCTCTTTTTGTGTCGCTCTATTAAGATAAATATTCAATTTGCTTGCGATAATATTTCCAAGAAACGAGTCTGCAGTGCAGTTTGATTAAACGAGGTACTAAAATAAATACGAGGCGGTAATTTGGTTAGAGAGAAGTCGGCCATTTGCATTGCAGCTCGTCCAGGAAATTGCTATTGGAGCCGCGTGGCTTCTCCGCCGGTGTATTAAGTACTCTCTGATTATCAGCCACCGTGACGGGAACTGCCCACTTCCATCCTACGGGACATTCATTAATGTCGCAGTTATACTAATTTATTGCACAAAACATTACAAGTTAAAACAAAAAGTAATGACCGGGGCTGAGCATTATAATGTGTAGCTGTCAACAAATTTAATACAACTGCAAAGCAGTAATAACGGTATACACGATAAAACAGGATAATGTCTTGAATGAAAACGTAGTTACAAAACGCAATTAGTTAAATCCGTAGATAAAATCCATCTGATCTATTAGTTTGGAGTTATCTCATGAAATGATCGCGGTGGCAAGCCTTCAATAGTGAGTGGAGTTATTTCTTAAATTCGTGTTTTATCTTAGCGGTGGTCCAACTCTCGGCCGAGCTAGTAAATAAATCATTATTCTACAACATTCCGTTTCGCTTTTGTTTTGTACACCGCAAATCCGCAGCGTTATGTATTATTTGGAGGATCCTGCTTACTATTATTTCACACTTATGCGTCTTAGTTGGTTTTAGCACATTCTGTTAAGGCGGTAGTTCTTAAACCAGTAGTCCGTGAACCACTGGTGGTCCCTGGAAGAACCAGAAGTGGTCCGCGACGGCATCATAATTATAATTATTAAACAACAACGAGTTTCCTAATACAGTACTCTTGCTTTTGATTGATTTTGTATGTAGTTTTATTTATAGAACAACCTTTTGAATATTTAATATTACCGCCAGACAATTGGTGGTTCATGGCAAGACAAAAAAAAATTGATCCCTCTACACTAAAAGGTTAGGGATTCTCAATACTTTTAAGGCGACGATATACGCCGGCGACCTTGAGCGACCAGAGAATCGAATGCGTTGCGTCCAAAACTCTCAAAGTTTAGCGGAAAAAAATAAATAAAAGATAGTATTCTTTATATAAAAAAAAAGACGTAAGTATACTAAAAGATAAATAATAAAATTGTCTGTAAGATAGTGAAAGTTTTGACCTGGTAGATTTTGTGTGATTATCAATGTTTTGTCCACGTCAGACACAACTTCACGTGTTAATTAAACTATATAATATGAACTTAATCAAAAATATTGACATACTAAATGATTAAGAGCATGTTCTAGTTTAACATATATTTTTTTCAAATCATTTACACTACATGTTTTGTCGTGGTTGTCAGTTTAAAATCTGTAAAAGTCGCGTGTTAGCGCCTTAATATACAGAATCCGTTTTCACTAACACTAAGCGACAACGACACCATAAGCAATGCCAACATTACAATAAGAAGGTAGGTAGTGTGTTGATCAAAGAATACAAGAGTCAATGTTGTCATTCAAATATTTATTTACATCGATAACGATTGTTACGTCTATGTTTTTGTAACTAATCACAATTAACATTATTATCACTATAATTAGATAAGTATTTGCATAACAATGTTCTGATTACCACTATTTGTTAACTAGGTCATGTACCTATGTATCGAGTTTATTTTCAAGGTCAACAGTTCTGTATCCATGCTAATATAAATGCGAAAGTAAGTCTGCCTGTTTGTGACCTCATCATGCCGAAACCGCTGAATCGATCCTAATGAAATTTGTCAAAGCGGTAGCTTGGGATCTGGTAAAGGACATTCTTTTTAATCTACGACTTTGTCTGCGCGTAAAAGCTCGTTATTTAATCATAATTTTTATAGTATATTTAGACTAGCTCTCCATCTATTATCTTCTCACGATTTTGTGCTGGTAATAAGGACCAATGGTGTAACAATGATAGTCACCTATAACTATAAGTACAAGATAAAAACACAGGTGATTGATCTCTCCATTATTCGATGATTTTTTAGTCGTTCAACAAACTTCAAACTTAGCAAGGTATGACATTCTCGGTCCATTTAAGTCCTTTTTTTCCAAAGACTGTTTTATATTCTCTTTGTTTTTTTCCAACGACCTACCCGAAAGTTTTTTTTACAATCCACTTCCAGGATAGAATGTGCATAGTAAATGTTTTATGATCCGGCCGGCAGCCCAACACTAAAACAACAATGCAACAGAACAGCTAAAGCATTTATAATGGTGGTTTTAAATTTTTAATACTGTAATTTGCGAGCTGCGAACCGTTCGTGCCGTCCTAGTATTTGCAGCACGGACGAATTGGTGATGTAATTCACTTTGCCTACCTACCGGTTTTCTATGACTTTTTCCACGGTTCCACGGTAAAACGGCTATTAGCGTGAGTGCACATGAGTAGCACGTTTTAATTATTTAATGAAGGCGGCGCGGCGCGTCGAGCCCGCCACATGGCCGACCAGCGCCCGTGGCCCCCGCCAAATGTGCTTCTAATTACACAGCCCTACTTTTAACTAATAACTAGCTAGTGGGTACAAACCGCTCGATTTATTTTCAGTTACCACATATACATACATTACGATTACGACTACTAGATAACTAGGTAACCCACGTTTAATTCACAGCCATACAACGTTATTATTATTCAAACGTAAATTACTCTGCGCAATTACTTACTTTGGCTTTTTACTAAGTGGATTAAAATTGTATCTATTGTTTTTTTCCCAGTATTCTCATCTGAATACTCTGAAGCGGGGCAGGCCGACTTTGAAGTTTTATCTCTGTATAAATTGTATTAGTTAAATTTTCTTAACTTTGACAACGTAACCGTTTCTACAAATTGAAGTTTCTTCGAAGATTCTTTGTGAAATTAATAAAGTTTTAATTGAATCTGTTGAAAAGCAATTTTCGGTAGAATGATGTCAACTTAGATAATATGTTTTTGCTGTTAAGAGAAAGCATTTATTGTCTTTAAAGCATAACAATAATTGGGTTTTTTTTGGCAGCTGTTCTGTCGCTATGGCCATTTGGCCATGTGTCCGATCCTTTGTGCGTGTGACAGAAGCTCTGCGACGATCCATCACGATAGCTATCTGAGCTCCTGAGCTATAGCTATTCCTAGCTGTCTACATCGCTATCATGAAGGATCCGAACCGAGGATTTCTTGTTAAATCCCCAAAGTCACCGTAATTTCTTGGAAACTGTTTATCTGTTGAACTGTTATTGTTGTATTTACTTCAAAATTATTTAACATGGTACCCGGTACCATATTAACGCCTCTGTTGGTAATAAAGCAGCGCATTGAATCCCGTCACGAGTGACGCGGACGTCGGTAAATCAGAGTTAACGCTTTCTTTGCTCCGGCGGATTTATGGCTAAAGGCCGACACCTCGCTCGTGTATCTTCTCTAGCTTCATGCTCTCCTGGTATTACTGGTGCGCATCTGTGATCCACGCGGCACGCCAGTCGCAGTTCCAATCGCTGTTTACGTTGCATTTTATTTCAATAAACTCACTCACATTCGACTCAAGACATAAAATAAACAGACCGGTTGTTTATAATACTTCACGTCCGCTTATAAAAACTTACCTATCTTTTTATCGCAGCAAATTCCTCGAGCAAAATAAAAACGCTTTGAATATGACAGGAATAAATGAGATGTCTTGTACTTGAAATAGTGCGACGATAGTGAGAGCAATCGATCACAGGAACTCGCACGAATTGCAACATTTATATAGATCCGTCCCGAGCTTTCCCACTTTTATCCCGGCGGGAGATTTATATTCACGCGCGACACCTCTACGCCCTTTGAAGTTGTTAGATGGAGGGGAATAAATTCTTACCGCGCTTTGCCGTTGTTTTTAATTAAAACGCCATAAAGTTTAATACTTTATTACGTTTAGAACAGAAATGATAATTACCAAGAAAATAATGTTTAGCTAACAGACACATCGCAATAAATCAGAAGGGTAAACATAAAAGACGGTGTAAATGTTAAAAGCCATTACCGGAAGCCATTGTCCGAGTGGTGGTGGTGAGTCAGGGCTCGAGTGTGATCTCCACTTAATCCGGTGTACGCGGATAACAACGCTAACAATGTGATAAAGCGGCTCCGGACACGTCGCACTCGCTCGCAATAACTATAAACTATCAACCGCAAACGTCTGCCATCTTGTACCCGGACTCGATGAAATATCCTCCTCTCCCTCACACCTCTAGGGAAGGCGGGAGTACCGTCTCCCTCCGCCACCCTCAGGGCTTGTGCACACGAGCGTCATAAACGCAGCGTCATCTTGCCACTTGGAAATTCACATCTCGTACACAGATTTCATTGGAGTAGTAAAAACAAATAAATAAAACAGATATATTTTCTGTTTAATTCACAAACTTTTTGGTTTTTCCACGTGTAAGCAGTAAATATTTCAGTTTATTTTTGCTGCCACATGTTTTCCATCCGCTTTCCTGTTGCATTCCATCTTTATTTCCCACTGATAGTAGGTATGTTACAGAGTTACTCGTCTGCACTGCGAGTTTCACGTGAAGCGAGCTGAGTATCTACTCTGTTTCGTATTCTCCTGGTATTGGAGTTTAAATTACACGAATTAATCCAGTCGGGTACTTCGCCTTCCCTCGGGATGAATGTGTTTACAGACCCACATCTCGCATGATATTTTTCTTATAAGACCGTTTGAAGCAGCTGCTTGCTTTTAGGATAAAATCACTATTTACAGTTTAGAAAAAATCTTTCATTTAGCACATTTCTGCTTGTTGTTTCTGTTTGTTCCTAAGTATTCAACTCCAATACTATTTCGTAAATAATGAAAATGTTTTCATTGAACAAAATGTTTCATGTTTACTATTTCAGGAAATACCGTCATTGTTTCAGTATTTGTGGGTTATTTTCAACCGCTGGGGACTAATCTATCGTTTCACTAACAAAACTAAACAACAAATGGTTATTTGTCATTGTGCGTATGCGTATCATGCATTGAATCGAGCGTCTATCACAAAGAAATGTTTTAGTGATTCAATGGTTGAATTAGTATGGCGATCACAGAGCACTTTCTCAATGGCGCGATGTCACATGAATTATTGATGTAGGGTGGAGCAGCGAGGCAGACGCGGCCGAACGCGACATCTCCGCACACCATTTTATTGTTATAAATTATTCTTTTTCTTTCCGACCACTTTTATTACAACATCACACAATTCGCTGACTTTATTGCCCCTCATCACATTGAATAGGTACCTATACACCGTTATTTTCTTTTGTACTGATTTACACGTAAGTAAGTAATTATTATGTTTAAGAATTTTTATCCTAGCCATAAAACACTTAATTGAAATCTTGCCAAGGGAGGTATAAAACGTGCATAAAAATTTGACTTCAAAGTCGTTTCCTTCCATTGAACAATAAAACGCACAAAACATACAATAAAACGTGTAATTAAATTCCATAATTAAAATAACAGTTATATTGCGAATGAATGTAACTTTAACTTTCTTTCGCATTGTTTATTATGAGGTTATTGTGGTATAAGTGGAAGTGAAATGACATGCATTTAATTTATAAAGATTTTAAGACGCTCAACGAGGCTTTCCGGCGAGTGAGGGATATATTTGAACGGCGCGTCCGTCACTGCTCGTCAACAGGTTCTCAAACTGTTAATCAATTACACACACCGTTGGTTCGCGCGCTTTTTCCTCGGCGTAATGGATACCGCAGCCCTCAATACACGTACCGGTAATAAGTACGTAGCCATGTATGTACTTACACAGCGAGTCGGTTGGGTTCACGCACGAATGCCTCACCGAGTGCGAGGGTAAGCTGAGCGGTCGACTCCAGCTACACGCTGTTTGTGCTCGTGTGCGGTTGGCTGTTTTTTATTTGTGCATGTGTGGCAGCTTTATACTGGTCGTGGGGCGAGGATGGCATCGCGGCGCGTCGCGTGTGTGCCGCTGCTATTTTTCGAGAGCCCCGCTTGCGTGTACGGTGTCGTTTTTGTGCTCTCTTTGTTTTATTGTTTTCCTTTGCGACTACAAAAATGAGCGGTGCCCGTCGTTATTGTTCACTCGGCTCTTGTCTTGTACTGCCGTTTCGAACGATTTCTTGAAGCCGGTTAGGTTGCATTATAATGGCATTATTAAACGCTATAATAGACTACCTTTTTGCCTTGTTAACGCTCTATTCATGTCTACTTTTTGTGTGGTTCCTAGACAACTAGGAATAAAAGTTAATTGTTTTGTGAAGTAGGTTGGTAAAAAATGACACGGTAACTGATTTAAAAGGGCTATTTTAAACAATATAAGTTTCACGATACGGCTATCGGGAAAGCTCGGGCCTCTCATTTACATAAGGACGTAGAGTTAACGTCCGCGGCCCAAATAAAGACGGAACGTAATTTGCATATGCAAATATCTTGTCGTTTTCATGCAAATACTTACTTGGTGTATTACTGGCGGCTTTATGGTACTTACACAGCTTCTAAGATCCCTTATAACGTTTCTACACTTGCTCGATTTGTTCTTGATACTATATTACACGGGCAGATATTTAATTTACATTCCGTTTTAAGATAACTTTTTAACTCAAAATCTTTTAAATTAATAGGTACAACACCCTTTCACAATTTCCTTAAGCTAATGAGAAAATGTCTGTGTGTTCAACGTTGTGTTATTTTTATGTGTTTGTGTATTGTACCAACACAATCAAAAAGCTTTTGAAGCTGCAAACAGGTTTTCTGTCTGAGGCATCCGAAATGTCAATCATCCTATTGAGTCGGAGATATTTTTTGTCTCAGAGCTCATCTTGTTCGAGCGATGATAATAACACTTCTCGAGTACCTAATTGTGGTGTCATTACCTTTTAAGAAACCTGTTGTATTAGCATAAACACTTACCGTTGCTTATAATGACATTTATTTATGTTTTAACTACTTTTATTCTGAAATTAACAATCCACTTCTTTTTGCAGAATAAAGTGGTTTATACGTTCTCAATTTATTTAAAACTATGTTTACAGTATCTCGCCTATAGTATAATTTATAAACATCTGTTTACATTGTAAATTTGATTAATGATTCGTAGATTTCGTATTTATGTAAACAAGTTTGAATACTTGTTTTACTTGTGTATCACGTATGTGGTATGGTATATTTACTGGTTTTATAGGTATACTTCTAGAAAAAGTTTATTATAGATTTACGATGGTGCGATGAATTGCTACGTTTGCTGGAATTAATTAATGACAGAGCACAATGCTCTATTCACTTTCAATTACATTATAATGAGACTTTTCACATTTCGTGTTTAAGTTTTAGTTTGCTTTTGGCACGAGAAATAAAGTACTTAAACAATTTACCGACTTACTACAATTTTCAAAAGCTTGAAGATTTTTATTTCTTAGATTTTTAAAACGTTCGTTTGAAAAATATTATTAAAACTAACTTTACACGAACGTTAGGTAACATGGAAGAAACGACACACATGTTCAATTAAAAGTGCATTCAAATCGTTTAGTTGTCTGGAATTATTCAGTGTCGATGTACACAATAAAATGTCCGTGTCGGTCTCGCAGCCGCAGCCTCCGCCGATAACATCTCCTCTCGCTATACAAATAGCGCTATTAACCTTAACACCGCTAAACGCGACATGTTGAGAAACGCTGGCCCCGCTGTCTCACTCACACGCGCTATAAAGTTGTCCCATCTCGCTCTAACGTGAGCATTAGGAGCATCGCGTGTTTTAAAATAAAGGGCGAGATGAATTAAACTGATAAGTGGAGTGTTCGAGACCATACGTGACATAATGTGTGGTAATTGATAAAATAAACATTAGCTTGTGATTGTGAAGCACTAGTGGCACTAGTTGTTAGAGATACGATCATTACTTGAAGGTTTTGTATATAAGTTAATGTGAAACAAGTGTTCGAGGCTTGTCAGTAGTAGTTGTAGTAGTAGTACAAACCTCGATTTGTATTAGTCTCAACTCTCAACTCAAGTCGCTTGAAAGAAATAATATTATCATTCTTTACGCTAATAATATTTGTTATAAGTAGGTCATGAAGCTTGTTTGTGACTTTGTGAGAGATCCTAAAAATACATATTGTTTTACAATACTTAGATGGAAATTTCTGATTTTTATTAGCAATTATTTAGCCTGTCCTGTTTTTTTTTAGGAGGCTATATTAAGGAAAGTAGCTGAATTCGCTTCAAAAAGAATGGTTATTTATCCTTGTCTGCGTAGACAGAGTTTAATTAACAAGATACAAAAGATATTATTGAATAGATTTTTCGTTTTTTTAGTGCGCACTATATTTTCTTCAATGCTCGGCTCGGTGTCTGCTGAGAGTGAGTTGTTAGCTTTTCAACCGATTTCAAAAAAGGAGGAGCTTATCAATTCGTACTCAAGAATTTTACATAGACGACGTTTTAGTTTTTTCAATCTTTGGAGTAGTTAACTTTCAATCTCTGTTTTAACTGTATTGTTGTTTCTTAATGGATTTGGATGAGAAGCAGGTACTAAAGAGCGGAAAATAAAAAGCCTTTTACATAAAAGACAACCGCCTTTAAAAACTAAAAAAAAATTTAGTTTTAGAAGGCGGTTGTCTTATTTGTCGAAATAGAATTATAAATTACTTTCTCAAATATTTTTGAAAACACAGGAATTTTAGCAATGGGTCTGTAATTTTTAAATCTTTTAAAAAGGGGTTTTTATATTAAAACCCCTAAAAAAGTAAATATTAAACCCCTTTTTAAAAGATGTAAAAATTACAGACCTAGACTATTTCGAAAAATTTTACCTGTTTTGCAATCAACAAAAAGGATTCAGAAAAAATATTAATATTAATATGGATGGCATTGTTCGATCGGTTGTCTAGTATTATCATGTCATCATGTGTCGATAAAAGAATCATGTCTGTGCTATATATACAGATATGACGAAGGCGTTTGATTTGGTTGACCATACAACTTTACTGCAAAAATTTACTGTTATGGCATTAGAGGAAATATCCTTAAACTTTTGGAGTCATACCTAAGAGATAGACTTCAGTGTGCGGAAATATCTAGAATTTGTTCCCGCAGTAAATAAGAAACAATATATAATATCTCCAAAGCAAGACTCATAAGATTCGGCGTACCTCAAGGTAGTGTCCTTGGGACCCCGCTATTTCTAATTTATATAAATGACCTTCCAAAATTAACCGAACAAAAAATGGTGCTCTTTGTAGACGATAGTACGGCAATTGTAGAATGGAATAATCCAAACAACTATCAAACTGACATTAATAATTCTTTATGTAAAATAATAAATTTGCTTAATGATAACAATCGAATAATTAATTTAAATAAAACTAAAGTGATGCATTTCTACCAACGGATCGAGATATTGCTTATAATGATTTTAGAATAGAAGAAACTAATAATGCAAAGTTCTTAGGCGTAACCATAGATAGTACATTATCTTGGAAACCGCATTTGGAAGCGATTACGAAAATCATCATATTATGTGCTGTTTCAGCTAACAAAAAAAGAAAATGTTGATATGAATGTGTATTAACAGCGTATCATGGACTTGTGGCCTCGGTTTTACGATATGGTGTGCTTTTTGGGGACAATCAACAAATAGGGAACTCGTATTCAGAATGCAGAAAAGATGTATACGATCAATGTGTGGTTTAAAACAGACTGACAGCTGCATTCCTTATTTTAAGTACCTTTACCAGCTCTGTATATCTTGGTAACAGCATTATGTAAAAACAAATTCACATTTATTTAAGAAATTATCAAAGAAAACACCGATGCGTGCTCACAATGTGAATAGTTTGAGCCTTATGAAATGTAAAACAGCCTTAATGAGAAAGAGTTTCTTCGGAACTGCCAAATTTACAATAAAAAATACCCGAGGAAATAAAATGCTTGCCAAAACATACATTAAAATAAAAACACTTAACACTTATTGATTGAAAAAAATTATTACTCTCTAGATGAGTTCCTTAAATCTTTGTTATATATTTTGTTGTTTTTTGCATTAGAAAATAATCTTCTAATTTAAAATAATTAATCATACATTGATCTGTAATAATATCATTACTTGATGATCATTATTTTATTTATGAATTAATAATTAATCTGACATGTAATCATTGTCAAACATGTCTAAATGTAATATAATAATCTGTTATGTAATAATGCTTATAATAATGTAATATTGTCCTCATTGTAATAATTAATAGAATATTTAATAGTTTTGGAATTAATGGTAATAATTAAAACTCTTTGTACTATCTCAGCTAATTATAATTGTATATCTATTATAATGCAAGGAAATAATAATAGTTGTATGTCATTATTGGCAAAGCATAGCGCACTATTTAAATGTTTAAGATCTTTTTTATATGTATAGCTATGTATAACAAACAAATAAACTATTCTATTCTATCAGTTTATAGTCTAATCTAAATTATTTTGCTCTAAATAGCAAAGTAAAACCTTATAATACGTATTATTTCTACCACAATGTACCAAGATGCCAGCGGTTAAAGGAGTAATCTGTAGTCTCCCACTGAGTTTATAACGGTCGTTTAATTACCGACTGTTTCGTAGCATTGGCTATCGTTTACAAATCTCGCAGAATTCTGTGAATTACTGGTAGGTAAGGCATAGTGTTACCATTACCATGAATGACGGAACCAGTAAATAAGTGACTAAATACGCCAATAGGCTAGAATTCTCATGCTGCGGCCTACTACCATCTCTTCAAACATTATTATATTAATTTTGCTTTGTCTTGCGCACTGTTGGATTTTCAACGCGTGGCTCGGTACTGAGACCTGAAAATCCGACAAAGGAAAGGACAAAGTAATAATAAATTTATATGTAGCTACTATTTTAAAAGGTTTTGGTTTTTATTTTGGTTTGGGTTTGGTTTGGGCATTTTGGTTTTTGGGTTTTGGTTAAAAGAAAAAGGCATCTTTAGTGATATGTGCCATTTCAATAAAGATGTCTTGTCATGGGGGTGTGTTATTGTACCTAATTGTAACATTACCATAACTAATTATTATCCACATCATTATGAACAACTTTTGACATTCTCCATTATGATCATAATAAAATTGTGTCTGCTTAACGAACAGTTAAAGACCTATGAGATCACCCTGAAATCGCGACAAATATATCAGGTTGTTTTACAACTTGTTCTATACATTTGTGATTAAATAAATCGAGAAAATGTATTGACTACTTAATCATTTAAGTATATAGTCATACTTATATTCATCGACGAAATAACTTCGATAAAACGTTTTTTTAGTTTTTGTCACACAATTGTAATCCTAGATATTATACAATTATAGTTTATTTAATATGGTGGTGTTATGTACAAAACATACAGCACTACCATATTAAATAAACAAGCTTAACTGAAAAGCCAACCTAAACTGTCGGCAGTGTCAGCATTTCAATGCAAGCCCTGATTTAAAATACTTATGAACAAACACCCCAAATTGGGGAAGCTAATGCAATACAAATTATGCATGGGGTAACTGCGGGCACTGTGAGCATATGCCGGCAATTTCGGCGCTCACCATCGACACTCAACGCCCGTGACATCAAAGGGTTCTCTCGATTTAATCACAATTTGATTAGATTGGAATTGATGCTTAATGAGCTTTGTGTGCGTTCGCAGCAAACCTAATTATCTTGTCTAATGTTTGAGATACGATTACTCACTAATATTAAGTCCTCTATTATGTTTAAGTTAATAATGTAGCAGAAGATATACCCCGAAGATAGTCTCAATCTTCTATCGAAACTACCACGTAGTACCTAAATAATAAAATAGTGTTATTTCAAAAATATTTTCCAATTTCATCCAAGCATTTGGCTCCGAATCTCGTCCGCTCGTAAAAGCTGCACAAGAAAAAATTAGAGATGTCATGGCCGCTTTCTTTGCGCGGCTACGGTCATAATTTCATTTTCTTCGTCGGGGTAACATGAGGCAACGGAGCTCATTTCATAAACCCATAATGCGGTCATTGCATCCCGCTCGCACTCCTCACGAGCGAACAGGAGAGACAGAATTGTAAAAGTGTTCCCGTCGAAGTTTGAGCTCTACGACGCTCTGTGTAGACACAGTTTTCGGTTAGATAAGTTGGCGGGTGATGTCTTCCGCCCTCGACAAACAGCACACTACATAAGTAGAAGTTTTCTGCTTCATTTATAAGCAGGCGAATGTCGACGTGGAGCCAATAAACCGGCGTACTCGCCACCCTCTCCAGACGATTTATGAGTGAAAGTCGTACTAATTCCACTAACAGCGCTCCCCCAATTTGAATGTTAATTTTTAACAATTTAAGACTGTTTAGTGACTTTGTTATGAGTTGAGGCGCGTCTGGTGAATGCGTAATATCTTCTGAAGCTCATTCATTTTCAGATTTGCGCTCGAATGGCAGCTGTAAAGGTTGACGTTGTAATGCGTTTTTACGATTATAGTATACTGTAAGCACTCGTGTACTGTGAATTAATGAGTCTCACAAATCCAGTCTTGTCGCAGAGTTATTCGACGCCGAAAAGATATAAATAAAACAAGAATTCGCAGAATGAAACCTAAACCAATATTCCTTTTTGAGAATACAAATATCTTATTTATCAATTACTGAACGTGAATTATGTTTTATATAGTACTTTATTCTTTCCAGGTAAGTTTGCGGGCACAAAACACTTGCAATCATTGGTAATTTTGACGACCCACTTGCAGGTAAGTACTTACAAAAAAAAAATGGTAAAGGAATAAATATTTGAATGTTTTTTTATTTATTCATATTGATATTCATAAAGGTAGTAAGAGCTTTGCATATTGAAATGTTTTCAGCAACCTTTGAAAGTGTTGGGGATTATGCAAAATTATGGATTATGTGTGACTAACTGGCTACCAATCAAGCGTCATTAAGCTAGTGTGAGAAGTATAATTCATAGACACGTCATTATTCGGTTAGGAATGATGACCATAATCTCCTAAGAATGTTAGTAAGTAGGTAGAGTATTTACTAAGTACTAACTTAGAAATTTCATTCAACTCATGTATTTTTCCAAGGTGAGACGTTCAAGGATTGTCACGCAATTTTCCTTAGTAGGCACAATTCTTTGAACTTTTTATAATTTGGTTTAGCATTACAAAAAGCTTAGAAAGGAACCTACCAAAGTAAATAAGATTGTGGAGTATTTCCAATGTTATTGTAATACAACTCTCCTGACTAGGAGTAGGAAGGTACTAAAGAAAACCTCAATTCATAATTATATAAATGTTTTATGGTAAAGGAGGGTAATAAAAGAAACGCTTACTCTGTCAGGGTCACAAATGGGACGCTTTTAATTCCACAGTAACGTACCTTAACCCTTTTCCTGTTCAATGAATCACACTTGGATCATTGCAATTGTTTTACGTGACTGCTTGATGGACAGTGAGCGTGTTACCTGCTCACAAACCTAACGCGGCGATCAAAAACAAATAAAGCTGAAATAGATAGCTCACACGTTTAAAAGCCGACATTACTCGGCGTCCATACCTCATTGACTCCCAGGGGTATACGTTCCGAGTTATTGCTCTGTAATTGTCTCCATTGATCCCAGCTCCTCCTCTAGTTCCGTTCATTAAATAATTAATTTGGATTGAGGTAAACCATGTCAATACCACTGCCAACAGGTATATTGTAACCTTAGCAAATACCCAAATCCGGCGACTGCTATATTATTTACCCGAGGGTAAATTCTCTCCTTTGATCTCCCTCCCCGACATTTTCTTATACCCTCCGCTTTAATTATTTTGCCTTTGAGCCTCCCTCCGCGCTCGTGGAGTGAATTTTAAGAGGCTGTCACAAAATGGACTCTTAATTACGACTCGACCATGTTTTATTTGCAATAATTAATAAGTTGCTTTTAATGTAACGTTACGAATGTTACTGCATTAAATAAACTGTGAGGTAATTGTTCGACGTCTATACGAATTTCCGATTCTCTTTGACTTGACTAAGAGTCTTAGATGTAATTGTTAATATTTTAGTAATTAATTAGAAGCTCCATTCATAATGCTGGATTTAGACTCGCCTGTTAATCCAAATAGAGCTTAATGCTTTTGATACCACTGTCAAGTTATCGGTTGACTATATTATTAAATGAAAATCAATTTAATTCTACAAAGAAATGTAAACACTTTATTTCCTTCGGCGCATGCTACTATTAAAAATAAATGATTACAAGGTAAAAAGTTCAAAGCGTAGTTCTTTGTCTTTTGTAGTTGCGTTGTTTGTTTGTCTTGTCATTACAAAAACAACTAGACAAGTTTTATTACATTATGTCACCCTTTAATCATTTTCATTAATTCAGCTTTTTTTTTCATTTCGAAGAACTTGGCAGTTTTGTCACCCTTGCCTATTTACTTAGATGTTTCTTTTATTCCCCGAAACATTCGAAAATAATTTGATCTTTTCACATATGAGAAAGAAAATGAGATTGGAACCCTGTTTCGTTACATTTGTTGTCCCTGTTTGACCTCATCCAATAATAATGCTGGTTTAGAGAAAGGACAAGCGTGCGATGTTACTTCAATCTGTCGTACAAGGTCCATCACTTCATTCGGTATTCGAGACAAGAGACACATAAAAACAGAAGTTAGTAGACTATCAACACAATTTAGAAGTGACGAAGAAAAGTTACGACATTTTGGCGTAGAAAATAGTATAGTCATAATAAAGTAAGACACTCATTCATTATACATAGAATTCGGCTTGTGTAACTATAGTTTCTCTTCACTTCTCAAATACGTAGTTTGTATCGTCAAACTCAAGATATAGGAGATGACAGAGAATAATATTTTATTGAGGAAGTTGCCCCAGGCCGGTCGTTAAACGCCGACTGTGGCGATCAAGTTAATCCATTACGATTTTATATGTCGTAAATGTTTCATGACTGGCCGTCAACTGTTAAAAGTTTATTTGCCATAATTACAAAATTAAAATTCTCAATTGACTTACGAACTTTTTAAGTTAAAAACGAAGAAAGGTACGGGAATATAAAATAATGTTGTGATTTAATCGTGCATTCAATTAAGTTTGATCGAATATGATAAACGAAAAATTATATTTGAGTAGCAGAGTGGAACATTTAAGTAATGTTCATTAAATACCCAAAGATCGTAAAAATATCTAGCTTTATCTGAGGTATTTTTTGATCGAATCCCTCGTGTTTACATGCTATCAACAAAGACGCACATTAACTTTCACCTGAGAGATAAAATGGAACTTTTATTGATAATATTAAATGCGTATAAATCGAAATGGATTGTTTATACATAGATATTATTAATATTGGTTCTGTCTTTGTAGATCGAACTGAATTAATCCGACAATATCCGGTAACCAAACATGCCAATTAAGCTTTGGATAACATAGCATAATGTAGGTATGTTAACAGAAAATCTAATTAATTAAATGGCGTGAGTAGTATATTAACGCTAGACGGTGAAAGTAATAAGTGAATATCAGGCGAACTACTAGGAGAACATTATCGTGTCGAAAGTGTGGCGTGTAGGAAGTTTGCGTGCGAATTAGCTGGTAACAACACGGGAGGGCGCGTTAATCCTGTTATCGGCTAGGTATCCGTAACTCGGGCCAGGGCCGTGGTCGACAGACACTACAACTTTAACCAGACACAGCTTCTCTCTCATGCATCCATTACTTGATTATTCTTATTTGTAGTTTAGCGCATGGTTACTTGTTTTTGGTTAGCACTTAGCACATTACAATTTCAAACTGAAACTTCTCAACTCTTTCTATTGTTTTGAATAATTTTACAGGAGAATTTGTAGGTATTACAATGTCAGTTACGTTTGTAGTCGTGGAAATACAGAGATTTAAGTGTTACATTCCTAACATTCCCCCCCATCTACCCTTTTGCTTATTACATAAAAGGTAGAACAGAATATAAATGTAGGTAGATATAATACATAAGAGCAACTAGATAAATCAAATTTTTCACTGAGTTCCAGTAGAAGCAATTTGTTTTTGTACAGTAAGCAGCGGAACAAAGGAAAGCTCGGAAAACCTTGTTAACTTTTTAAAGCATTCGTTGGCTTCTCATGCATTATTCAGAACAGCCGCTAGCCTCGGCATACACACGCATCCGTATGATGTTGTGTGTTTGTCACGGCCGCGTACATGTGTCCGCCAGTACCAGGATAACATCGGCAGTAGCGGGCCGCTCGCTACCCTCCTCACAATTGACATTTCGCAAAGAGCCAACCCTTTTGTTGCTCGAATGAAATGTGAATTTCAATGAAAACGAGGTTAAAATTGCTCGGCCCCGACATAGCCGTGAGCCGTAAAAAAGAGATTTCATTACGGTCCATTGTTGCGTTATGATTTTCACGTTCCATTTTATTTTTAAGAATTGTTAAAGCACAAACACTTTTTCATGCAGTTTAACGTTTGTATTACAGTGTGGCGTCTCGAAAAGCTTTTAAAACGTTTTGGCGGGAGGGCAATTAACTCGGAGGGTTGTTATTGTGTTTTTCGCTTGCTTTTACTCAATTAAAAATAATTTGAAATAATAGCAACAGCACAAAGACAAGAGCGAGACGCGGCTGGAATAATTTAAGCTCCAGCCCCACCCCACGGAGTTAGCATCTTGTTTCATTAACGTGCCGAGTGTCTCGAGTAATATTTATATGAGTCGTGGATCATGAATATTTAGTTATTTACACTGCGGTCTCGGTTTTAAAAGAGCAAATTTTGACAGAGGTTCTGTCGCTGATAATAAAATACTCAGTAGAGTGGCTGCGTAACGTTATTAATTTACTTAATAGTTTTATTTGCGGCGGGTGATACACACGCACACAAAGCCATCGGATGTTAAGCTTCTTTTATCTCTCCCCGAGGCGGGATGAAAATCGAGCGTCGATATTGTGCTCGTAAAGGGCGTTTGGATGGGGATAAATAACACGTCGTTTCGTCGGGCCGTGTGCCCGACTGACTGTGTCGAGTGGAGCCGAGCATGGGTTACTTGCCGTTCTTGCGAACTACACTTGGTACTGCGCTCCTAGTACTACTACTCTTTTTATGCAACCAACGTATTTCGTAATGTCCTTGTTTTCAGATTCATTACACAAAGGGTTGATCCATGTCGATATTTAGTTTGGAAGAATAAATAATAGGGATATCATTTGCCAGAGTTGTCATTCCATCGCTCGGAGGCGAGCTCACTACATAGCACACACCCCGAGGGAAGAGGAGGGTGAAACAAACATTTGCGTTCGGACATTGTACAAACTACGAAACTAGGGGTTCTATTGTCTATATTGTGTATTGTCCTTTCATTCTGCAATTATATTTAGGTACTTAAAAATCTAGATACAATCAATTAGGAACTACATAAAGTTTTAAAATAATCAAACACCACACCAACATTATTTAGTAGGTACCTCCCCAGTGCATTTAGTATTCACCCAAATTTATTGTAACCATCGTTGTAAACAAAAATAATCGTATGGACAGTAACCACGTTAACACTGTAAAGTTTATAAATAAAATACGTACCTACCAACCATAAAACATCTATCGCAAATAAAATGTAGCACTTAACTGAATTTGCGTGTTTTTCAACAAATTACGTCGGCTAGTGTGAAAGAGCGAATAAAGAAGAAATACGGCTTACAGATATAAATCAGATTACTCTCTCGCGCAGCCCACTGTGCTTAAATTAAATGGCTTTGAACGAAAATTACGTTGTTTTCCAAACGCTTTTATTTTGTTGCTCATTCGTTTGTGGAAATTCATGAAATATTTGTGTTAAATATCATGTAGATGCCAGACATTTTGTAATAAATATACGATTCATTCATAGTAAATTATTTATATTATGAAAGGAATAAAGAAACGAAGATTAGTCCTGTTATCATGCAAATAAAGTTCCGTCTAAAACATTGAAAGTGTAAAAAGACAATTATTTGCAAAATGTTGACACACATAATCATTTGTAAAATGAATAATTTACTATTTTCTATTTCAATAACATGCGGAAGCGGTTACTCACATGCAAACCATTATAATAAAATTTTAATCAGAGAGGTAAACATGGATTCTTAATGTATGTTATGCTTTCATCGATTTTTGTCTTATCGTCTTCTTATTATCTTTGCGTAGATCATCATAATAATATAAACGTTTTATACTTCGGTAAAATGCTCTAAGACCTTCCTACGCCATGATAATGTTGAAAGATGAATTTAATCTTCTATTTTCGTGTTGTATCGAGTTCAAGCTATTTCATACCTAGACCCCTCTGTGCCGCGAAAAGCACGTAAAGCGTTGGTCGCTGTCATAATATGTAGACATTTGAGTAGTCGTTAGTTAGAAACCAGAAAGTGACAACTAGTCTTACAAAGGGGTATCGCGTTACCCAGTAACTGGGTTGTGGACAAAGACTATAAAACCACGGAGGTCATATAGGCAATCGCTGCATGTAAAACACTGGTATTCAGTTGCATCCAGTTAGATTGGAAGCCGACCCCAACTTAATTGAGAAAAGGTTAGGTATAAGAAGATCGAGTTCAAGTTACATTATTTAGTTTCATACAACACAACTGAGCCAGTCATTCCCAGTTATAATTATTATTATTTCACAAACCATTAACCTCCAAATGTAAACGGCGACCAAATCACGATCCCTTCTTTTATTGCTTTATTTCTCGTGATATTTTATTTGATTGCTTTTTGAGAACCGGTCGAATTATTCACTCGCGGAGCGCTGATTTAATATTGAATTACATCTTTGATGTATGTCTATGTTTAAATGTTAATTCCCATCGTGTTAAATGATTATACTTTGAGGCTATAATATTGACATTAGTGTTTTATGAACTCATTAGCCGCTTCCGTTACATGTAAATTATTCAAGATATTTCTTTGAACAAATAATGTTAACACCATGTTTTATTCAACATCGTAAGTTATTTATTCAGTCACGATCACGATTTTAAAGTGCGGTTATCGTCGAACTGAATCGTTTCTAATTTTCTATACCATCGTATCTATCAAAGAGCGAACGCGCTAAACTTCGGTGAATTTCATTTCCATACATACCAGGAACCCATACTTGCTCGGAAGTAGAAAATATAAAAGTCCCTTTGGCAACGATATAGGCGTTCTAGATTCAATGCAATTTCGTCGTGTGTCAGTGTCGCTATTCCGTGTCACATCGTGCGCTTCCGCCAGCCAAGGCGAGGCTGGGCTTACGCGTTTCGCTTCTCATTTACAAAGGCCGCTTTGGAACAAAGTTGCATTCTTTTAGTCGTGGCAGTTCGCGACAAGAATCGCTGCACAACCCTACTTAGGTTTTTACCGAGTCTTTTGTAATGAATAAACTCTTTGTTTAGAGAGAAGGAGAGAAACGAGCTCGGCTCGATTAGCATAAAATTTTCATTGCACTTAAATTTATCTCATAAAAGGTAATTTATGCAAATCATTTTGTCTTAATCGAAGTCAGCTTAACATTTTAGTTCTTATGACGTCATGAGATACATAATAGTGATGTTGAATTATTATATCGCATATTTGGTTGGCATAAAAGCCGTAGATGTTATTTATATTGGTGTCAATATATGCGAGGGGTACTGGACCGGTTCTGTAAATGCTCTATTTACGGCCGGAGTCGGACCGAATCGGAGGCTTCCCCATTTCATAAAATCTATGGCTCCTTTTTTTATTTTCCTATTTAGGTAGGAAGTTTCCCCCTTGAATAAAAGAGAGCGTTTCAAAGCGCCCGCCCGGTATATTAAAAAATATTTTCCTTGCATTTTCTTTGCTCGAAGTTTATTTATTTACGAGCTTGCTATAGGTGCGCTTTTGTTCTGTAATTTTTCATTTTCAAGGACCAGTTTTATTGTTATGTAGGAATGAGATGCTTTTTATAACTCTAGTTTATCTTCTTTCGAGTTGTTGGTTGTTGTCATAATAATATTATGACCTACGACTAAAATAAACAAAGTTCCAGAATAGTTCCAGATAGTCGCGGACTCGCGGTACATAGGTCAAAAGATTAAAGTTTATGCCAATGATTGATAACTTTGATAAGTTAAATTACTAAAACAAAATACTGTAATGATTGCTAGCACAGTGATGGTATTGTAGCGATGTTTTCATTATATTAAACTACAACTGCATAATTAACAGAGAACGAGAACTATCAGTTTCATGACGTTAAATTACCGTCCGTCATTTTTCATTTCTTGTGCCGTACACATCTTTTATTTCATCTGAGGAAAACTGGCGGTTATGTCAGACTCTTTCGGCTCCTGACGACTCACGGTTTCTGCCACTATCATGAATCAGAGACCCGGTAACCACTCGCATGGTCATCAGGGTTCATGACCAAGTGCGGCCAATTCTACGACCAAACTTGCTCCCATAAAGCCCCAAAACACTTATAACAGTACAAGTTACAACGCGTCAATTATGTTACTAAGGTTCAATAGATACAGGGTAGGTAACAAATTAATCTCGTATGCACCAAACCTCGCATAGGTAGGTAAGATAGGTACTTACGCCGCTTTTTTATAAATTAGAATAACTACACTTTGTGCAACATGTATCTTCATTGTTCAAACGTTCTGCGTGTAAATGCATGTTTTGCGCAGAGTAAAATTTGTGCAACAGTAAAATTTGATTGTGTAATTAAGTATGTATAACTAAGTTGTTTGCTTGCGACGGCGCCTTATTCAAAAGCTAATTAGAGGGGGCCGCCGTACCCAGTAAAGAAGTTGTAAAAACTAAAATACGGAGATTAAACTACGTTAAAACCCATCTTTCAACCTTAATTGTAATTGAAACTTGAATTTCGTTTTCATTTACTCCTGTTTTAATTATAGTTGTCGGGGTTGACGGGAAGATTTTATTTTTAATTAATCTCGTTCGAATTTCCGAGTGAGAACGCGCTTGTGTGAAATGGTATTTGATTACTTTTCTGTACCACTACACTACAGTACGGTGTTTTAAATGCTTTCATTGTTTTTCCACCTCGGGAGTTGAAGTGTTGTGTTGTAAATTCTCGCGTTAGGCAAAAGGTACAACGATTGAGTTTATTTGTTTGAAATGAATACCGTGTTAATGAGGATTTCTTTAGTAGGTAGTACTTTGTAGACTAACTATGGCTAAAACGGAAAAAAGTATGACAAGAACTTTCCGCCACTTGAATGACAATAAACGTTCTAGTACGGGATATTTTTTTTTTGTTCACGCATATTATTAATTTTTCAAGAGGTAAGAGGCAGAAACGTTCCCCACGGCCACGGAGGTAAAGAAACATTTACGGTAAATTAAGACTTTTAGAGCTTTTAGACTACGCAACGGATTTAGAGTGATTCAAGAGAAAGGTGTTGCCGTTTCTTAATGGATTTGGATGATAAGGAGGTACTAAAATCGAAAAATAAAAAGAGAACCGCCTTCAAAATCCTAAAAGTGATAAATAACTTTAGCACAGAACACACATGACTTTCGTTTCGGAAGTCGGTCGCTTTGTTCTGTTAGATATTTAGTATTGCCACCTTCCGAAACTAAAGTCATGTGTGATGTGTGTTCTGTGCTAAAGATATTTATCACTTTTTAGATTATGAAGGCGGTTAAATTGTCTTTTTTAAATTAAACTTTATTCTGGAATATATACAATTCTAGTATAACCTTTATATGAATATATTACAATTTTAGTATAACCTTAAATTCTAGTAAACCCGAGTTCTATTTTAATTCTCTTTCGTCATACGTAGTGGCATCATTTTTTCCTAACAAAGACCCGCCCAGCGTTGCCAACTCTACGTCTTTTTACGTAGATCTACGAACTTTAGGCCTTTTCTAAAAACCTACGAACTTCAGTCCCAGTATCTACGTATTTTCTATCAAATTGTACAAACTGGTAAAATAACATAACTCATTAGGCTGAATGGGCATAACTTCCTTTTCATTTGCGAAAAAAGTTAATTATCGTTCCGTTTCATACTAAATCAAATCAAAAATCGCTTCCGCTTTAAAGATGAGCACAGACAAAGGCTGAAAACTTATGGTATACAAGCCCTGACACATTGCTGGACCCAAATCCAAATCGTTCTGGACCATCTATAGCTCAGTTGGGGCAAATGCTTCCAGGTTTTTATTTTCTCATTAATTTTTTTTTTTATGTATCGAGTGAGAGTCTGCTGCACTTTAACGTCTTGATTTAATTTGCTTAATTTTCAGGACTATGTCCAACAAATTTGACGGCTTACACAGGAAATGGAGGACTCTAAAAATTATAAATCTTCCATTTGACGAAAAACAGTTAGCAGACGAGTTTTGGCATCATAATTCAAAAATAAGAAAGGGTGATTCGTCTCAAATGTAGGAAACATTTGATTTTGAATTTTGGCCCAACTTGCACAAAATTTATTAACATTGCCACATAACAGTGCCAATGTCGAGCGACTGTTTTCTGTGATCAATTTAATGAAAACCAACACTCGTTTTATTCAGTTTTACCTACCCTACCCTCTTCATTTTACTCGGAAAAAAAGTACGTAGATCTACGAACTTTTCGGACGTAAATTTTACTAATTCTACGTACTTTTCTAATATGGGCTACGTCTTTTTCAAAATCCTAGTTGGCAACACTGGACCCGCCGTAATTTATGCACTGCATAACATTTCATTGAAAAGAAACCAACGAACGTAATCGCACTGCCAACAGTAAATTAAATGAGTTTTTTCATCTTCACATGAATTATCGTAGTTGCCCAAACAACGCAATAAACTAACTGATAGTATCTAGATTGTGATTAACATTAAGTATCTGATACAGTCGACATCCCAGGCGTGAAGTTTTTTAATAATTTTTATTACAATGAAAAAAAGCGTTAACTCTTCCTAAGGGACTTTCGGGATTCCAAATACGAAAACCGGTTCAAATTTTCCCCGAACGCTTTTTAAATAATTATAAAAAAAAAGGTTGTCCGCCCAGTAAGTACCTGCCAAGTTCAAACGTCGTTTAGTAGCTATTATTGCACAACAGATATAAGTACATACTCTTTGTGAAAACTGAGCTCTCTAAAATGAATTTCTTTTAGAGCGATTTTGTAAATTAGTTTCGCTGTTTCGCATTAGTAATTCACAAAGTTATTCAGCTCAATGTTTTATTTACGCGATGTATGTTTAAAAACATCGTTGACGTGCACTTTTGACAGCTCCAAAAATAATGAATAAATTAAAAAAGTTCGGTGAACACCGAGGGTTGAACGAATATTGAAACAGTTGCGCATCAAATCGAATTGTACAAAGTTAATTACGCAGTGTCAGCCCTGAGTAGGGTACCCATGACCCTCCGAAATGCGCGAATAGTCCGTCCGGCTACGCGCCTGATTGGGTTGCTTAATTATTATTTATAACTCGTTACCAGTTCTGATGCGCTACTGGAAGTCTGCATGCGTACGCTTTTTATAACACATAATCACATAAAACGTAAGTAAAAAATATTTTATTATGATATACGGTAAGCTTCTATTGTTCAAGTCTACTCATATTTTGGTTTTGAAACAAACAAGTAACGTTTTGTTTATGAATCAAACATAAGCACATATTACCACCACCGAGGTTATTCAAGTAATTTGTCTCATAAATATTTTACTCTTTGATTTACATAATTTATTGAAAACACGAAGCTTCAAAGGAGAACACGAGAAAAACGGCATGTTAATTATTTCCAGTGTTCACGGGTCGCTTTCTTTACATTTCAAACTTTATTTAAATGATAATTTCGTCTACTAAGAGGGTAAGGCGCTGGAGATTTCAGGTACAATTAACCTTTTCCGTAATTTCCTTAGCTTCTTTTCTTGGCAAAGTTCTTAGAAGTCGTAACACTGATGTGTTCTAGCCCATTAGCTGACACGAACACTCTTTGTCGCCACTTATTCCGCATAGCAGAAAATTAATGTTCCGTCTCGGGTAGGTGGTGTATAAACAAGATGGTGGGTGGCTCCGCCCCGGTATTTATTACTTCTGGCACGCCGCGAGCGGCCCATCCACCAAGCTGCCATAAACGCGAGCACTAAAACGTGCCATTTCCCTAAATTATTTTAATGACGTATGTTCCCTCGGTTTAGTGGATTGTAATTCGGTTACACTGTTGGGAATCGCTTCCCGTGCTCCAGTGGACGTATCCGTTGCCAAATATTCACCAGTTTGCGAGATTTAGCCGTGATTTGTCACGGTCGACCGCGCGGAAACCAAATTGTTACAAGTTTTGGAAACGATACTGTTATGAGTCAGTGTGCGGGCAGAGGGACATTGTTTCAAGTCATTAGGCATGTAGGATGGTGTCGCTCATCGAAACGCTTTCCTTTTTAGGAGCTCGTCGGCGGTGCGACTACAAATTAGTTCCTACAAAGCCACAATAGATGTTCAAACGAATCCCTTCGGTGTCTTAATCGTACCGGGGCATGCCGACGCGCTCATTACACTCCACGCTCGGCACGCTCTTTTGTTCCTGTCGGTTGTGAATTGATTTACTCGCTATTGTATGCTGTGGCTGCACTGGCATGCGGCTCCGACGGCACACCATCTCACCGCTACACCTTTGACTGTTGTTTACACTTGATATGCCCGCCGGAGTGCACTTCACCTCGCTTTTCTTAAAATGTAAATTCCAAATCCGGTAATAAAGTTTTTTTCTCGTAAGGCGAGTTCGTTTGTCAAGATAAAACGGCAGCTGGTCGGGCCCGACCCCTCTTGTTTGCAGTCAACTAGCGGGAGAGCATTGAGCCGACGTTCATAACTTCGGCTGGGCGACCCCTCCGAGTCGCGCACAATACCTCCCTCTCGACTGGCTCAACTTGTAACGTTCACGCCATCACCCATAAAGGATTTAATGGCGATACAGTGTGTCGAAGTATTGATATTATGTTGGTGGCATTATCGTTCTAAACTAGTATTCTCTGTTGTCTTCGGGCGCGCGTAAAGTAGCAGGCGCGCACTGCGATCGAGTGAACTCGAATGCCGCCGCAGCGTCAGTGGGCGTAAGACTATCGCACATTTGTCATTCCACTAACAATAAAGCGTTTAATTTTATTTATAGGTGTCGCGTGGGCATGATTTAATCGATTATTTGCTGTTATCGCAGTTGAGATATTCAGATGGTATGACTTCATCGTAGAAGATCGGATTATAGTAGCGAGAATTAGTTGCGGCAATTGATAATATAATTGACGAGTTATTTAGACAACAGACATATGTTCAATTTATGAATTCGATTTTGCAGATACTTGATACGAAGCTTCCAAATTGAGAGTTTCACATATTACAATCTATTGTATCGTTATTGGAGCGTATTTTAGTTTACTGATTCAATCCACTCCAGTCATTGTTTGAAACTGAAACGTGAAAAGATTATTGTTAGAGTATAATATCTGTCGATTCACATAAAATTTTGTTATTTTTCCAAAAGTACTCTTCGGAATGACATTTCTCGGATTCAACGCTGGAGTGCTTTAGTTCGCAATTTGTGATGCCATTAACCGTGTGCGTGAGCGAGAGGGGCGATGGTGTCGCACCGTTCTCATATCGGGCGCTGAATGTAAATGGCTTCATTTGATTATGTTCTACGCCGTAAACGCTCTTTGAATTTATGCAATCCCGACGACTTGGTACCGCCGCGGTCGACTCGACAAACGTTACGATTTTCCGGAAAGATCGGTGAGAAAAATTATAATATTCAGAAGAGTCGCACTTCGATGGTTTGTTTTTTCGATTTCGTTTTTTGTATTTATCTTAATACTTGGGTACTTGCGAAGGTAAAATTTAAAAGTTTAGGAATATCCTTAAAACTCAATAGCTTATTGGCACGTTAGTTTTGAATGCATTATAATAAAAAGTAAGTACTCCTGTTTTTCTTTATCAACTTAAATACTTAACTGCATATTTTATTCTCAGTCAAAAGAAAAAGTAGGTAGGTACCTACAATTGCAACGCAAACTACATTGTTAATTTGTACTCTCCCATTATCCGTGCAAACAAGCCATTAACATTTTAATTACACATGTATTTACCTACCTCAATTGTAACATTTGTGAAGTAATTTCAACATAATTCGTGCGAACAGTATCAAATTAATATAACGGGAACAATAAGTTTTAATTAATAACACTTGGGTGCGGAGCGAGGTGGTGCGTTGCGGCGTGGAGCATTGCTATTCGATATCGAATACGCTATATTTAGTTATCATGGTGATTATCTTATTGAGAACTAGCTTCTGCCTGCGGCTTCGCCCGCGTGAAAAGAACGATTATCCCAAAGGAACACATTATCGAGATAAAAAGTATCCTATATGTTAATCCAGGAAATGATCTACCTTTGTGCCAAGTTTCATGCAAATCTGTTCAACGGTTTGCGCGTGATTGAGTAACAAACATCCAAACATCTTCACAAACTTTCGCATTTATAATATTAGTAGGATGAATGTGCTTGTGTGTAACCTTTACATTGAAACCAATACACGGGGTAAGGGCGCGACCTGTTACTATTAATACAGTACATGAAACACATATTATTCAGAAATAAATCTGATATTCTATACATTTTGTCTAAATAGATAATGCACTTTTGCACGAAACATTCGATTTTTTTAAAATAAACGACAAGAATGTTCACATTTTCACCCCTTGGGTGTGAAAATCACGTGCAAAATCCTGGGCCTCAAGTCTGCTATTACAATAGTGTCAGAATGGTCTATCATTGATTTTCATAATGACGCCATTACATTAGTAGATTACCAAACTTGTCAAAATCAACAATTATGAAATCAATTATAGACCATTCTGACACTATTGTAATAGCAGACTTGAGGCCCTGAGTAAAAGTTTTTGCCTCGATGCTTCCACTTTGTACACACGGCTACACATCAAGCTATACATTTCCAGTATACTTAAGCTGACCTCGCATTGTACGGAAATCCTATACAATGCGAGATCAGGATTAAATGGAAATGTATAGCTTGATGTGTGCCGTGTCATATCTAATAACATTTTTGTAAAGATTGCATATAAAAAAGGTGAAGTATAGGTAAATAACCAATGTAATGGTTAGGTACCTGGGCGACCGAGATTCGCTCGGTATTTTTTTTTTTTCGTGTTTGTTTTGAATGAAACTTAGGTAGATCGATTTATCGCCCCCGAAACCCCATGCATACTAAATTTCATGAAAATCATTGGAGCCGTTTCCGAGATTATATATATAATAAGTACAGAGGCCAGCACATCAAGCTACTACAATCTGTCAAATTTCTTTAAAAGATTTTCAACTTTATTACAAAAGCTTAGGGTTCATATTCAATTGGGAAAATTTGACAGTTTGGTATGGCTTGATATGCTGGCGTCTGTACATAACGCGTTATACTATCGCTGCACCCACTGTCGATTACCAGTTTTTGTGAAATACGTTTTAAAGTAAGACAGGTCTGTGCGAAATGAATGCTACCCTACTACTTAAAACCATTTTTCTGCGTGATGCAAGCCACCAATGAAAAGCCATTTCTTACTCAACTGAAACATACATTTCTGTTATATATTTTTTTTTTTTTTTTTTTTTTTTTTTTTTTGATATGACCACTCGCAGCGCAACAACTCTCTGAGGTTGATGCTGCTTAACCGGACAATCCTGTGGTGGCCGAAAATTACTTTAAGGCCCCCAGCCAGGGCTTACAAACTAAGGATATTTATTAAATGAACAGACACTAAGGGCACCCCCTGCGGGGTTCGAACCTAGGCTTAGTGCGTCATTAAGGGGACAGCAATGGTCAGGCTGGGTCGAAATTATTTAGGGGAATTTAAAGCTACAGGCTCAGCGGCGCGGGCTGGCTCGTCGAGCAAGAGTCGGGCTGTCATTTCTGTTATAGCTAAATAACCTACTTATAAAGATTGCGGCCGAGCTTTCAACAAAAGCAAATTAAAACTAATAACAAGTTTTGATTTATTGTAGAAACACGGAATCGAATAGAACAAAACTGTCAGAATCGATACCTAGCACGTTATTAAGACTACGTTCACTCGTTCACTTACCATCGCCTTCATCGGTTACCATTCATTCACGTTCGACATACGCGTGGGAATGTTGTGTTGAGTGATAATATTGAAGGTACTTTCACATTTCTAAAGGGTTTAATATTATAAAGTACCTACTAAGACCAAATGGTCCTGCTTACTTATTATACTTTTTTTTTAATAATATCCTGAATTTGTGTAGTTCTGTTTTCAAATATTAATACAGCATGTAATCTCAAAAATGGGTATGTATGTGGCCAACTGGCCACACATCATTGCCCAGTGTTGCAAATAAAAGCAATTTACATCGGCTTTCATATTTTTCGGCGCATTGCATTCAATTTGATGAATCAATTAATGAGTTTCTGTTTTAATATCGTTTGCGATACACAAGCTGGTTTCCCGGGAACCAACCGTATCGTCAATAGTAATAACTGAATCAGGGTTTACAAAATAGGACTGACAAATATATTATGTATACATATTTACACATACGGACTTACATACATGGACATATGTACAGATAACTGGTTGATTCTGGTTTCGAGTAGGGGAGACCGGGTACAAAAGTAACGGCGGGTCGAAAGTAACAAATGCTTTCTAGATTTAACCAATGGGCGAACACCGCTTTGCCGCTGTCAGGCGATAGCCGGGAGCGCCCCCCTCAATCGCATTTAGTCGCCGCGTACGCCACGCGCTGTTAGGCTGTGTGACAGGACGCTACGTGAATTTACAAACCAAAAGTAAGTTTTTTGACGTTTTCTTATTCAATGTTTTGATAGTCTTAAAAGCATGATAGTAATATAAATATTTGCATATCTATTCTGTATTAAAGTGATTGTACATTGCGTAAATTCATTTTTGTGTAGCGCGTTCCGATTTAATGTTATATTGCAAGTTTTGACAAAAATG
This sequence comes from Charanyca ferruginea, assembly GCA_947361185.1. Classification (NCBI taxonomy): domain Eukaryota; kingdom Metazoa; phylum Arthropoda; class Insecta; order Lepidoptera; family Noctuidae; genus Charanyca; species Charanyca ferruginea. The sequence goes on along the minus strand of OX376069.1, from coordinate 19,835,248 downwards.
TGGACGGGTACAAAAGTAACATAGCCCTATGGGTACAAAAGTAACGTGTTACTTTTGTCCTCGTGGTGATATAATTATTTATAATATTTTTATATGCATTTTTTTTAACAGAATGCCGCGACAACGCATTAGAACAACTGATCGAGGAACTACCGCCACGGAAGTGTATCAAAAAGCAGCTGAGGAGCATTTTAAAGATGCTGCAACAATTAGAGGCCTGGCAAAAAATATAATGTTTGCCATGTAACATTATACAGATTTATAAAAAAAATAAAAGCGGGAAATGCTACCGCAGTTGTAGGCTACCGTTGCGTCAACCGTGTTTTTACCAACACCGAAGAAATTATTCTACGCGACTATTTAATCGAGTGCTCTGCAGTTTATTTTGGGTTATCCCCAACTGAAGTACGTAAACTGGCATACGAGTTAGCGCTTAAAAATAAAAAATCATTTCGTACAAAGTGGCACGATACTCAAATGGCTGGTAAGGAATGGTTGACTGGTTTTTTAAAACGACACCCGACCCTGTCTTTAAGATGTCCCCAAGCAACAAGTCTGTCGCGGGCATCAAGTTTCAACGAGCATAATGTGAGTAATTTTTTTGATAACCTTGCTGATGTTATGGATAGGTACCAATTTGAGCCAAAAGATATCTGGAACATGGACGAGACAGGGGTGACCACTGTCCAAAAACCTAGCAAAATTGTAGCCCAAAAAGGAATTAAACAAGTAGGTGCAGTAACATCGGCAGAGCGAGGAAGATTAGTAACTGTTGCTGTTGCCATCAATGCTCAAGGCGGACACATCCCGCCTTTTTTCGTATTCCCACTGAAACGATTCCAAGACCATATGATACGTGAGGGTCCTGTTGGATGTGCTGGTGCTGGCAATTCTAGTGGATGGATGCAGGAAGCTGAATTTTTAATGTTTCTACAACATTTTAAAAACCAAGTCAAACCCACAATTAATCAAAAATGCTTGTTACTGCTCGACAACCATGCATCGCATATATCTATCCAAGCTCTAGATTTTTGTAAAGTAAGTGCTGCTGTCGTTTCCACCCCATTGCACACACAAACTTCAGCCTTTGGATAGAGCAGTATTTGGGCCATTTAAAAAAATGATAAACACTGCTACAGACAACTGGATGCGAAATCATCCTGGTCAAACTATGACTATTCATTACATTCCTGGGGTTGTTAGAGAAGCATTCCCTCTGTCTGTAACTGATAGAAATGCAATTGCTGGATTTACTTGCACTGGTATAAGTCCATTTAATAGGAATATATTTACTGCTATTGACTACGCGCCATCATTTGTGACTGACCGGCCGTTACAAATCAGCAGACAAATTCCACCAAATGATTTGTTGACTAATTCTGACACAACATCATCCGTTCAAGTTGATCCAGGAACTCCAGTAGGTGATCTTCCAACATCAATTGACCAAACTGTTCATCATAAAGATAGCAATGATTTGTCAAACAAATCAAACAACAATGACCAACCATCGGACGTTCAAAATATACCAGACTCAATCTCTACAGACACTGATCCTATGTTAGGTAACTCAATCTTTGATCAAATATCCAAATCACCAGTGCCAGGTCCTAGCGGCCTGCGACAAGTAAATTTTACAAAGCCGTTTAATTTCTCGCCTAAAGATCTTAGACCTTTACCACAAGCAGGTCCGAGAACTGAAACAAATAGAGGTCGTAAAAAACGTAAGACTGCAATATTGACGGACACTCCAGAAAAAAACTTAATTGAACAAGAATACCAACAACGAAATAAAGTCAAGAAAATAGTACTGCAAGCAAATACTAGAGAAAGTGAGAAAAAATCGTCTGCAAAAGGAAAGGGAAAAGGCAAAAAGACAAAGAAGGCACTAAAAGAAAAGGAAAATGAATCTGACGATGAAGATTACTTCTGTCTTGTCTGTTTAGAAAATTACAGTCGACCAAATGAAAAATGGATACAATGTACCGAATGCAAAATGTGGTCCCATTTGGAATGTGTGGATGATGACAAGGGTTATGTGTGCCATCATTGCGATTCTGATTTAGATTAATGACTGAATTATAAAAGTCTGATTATAAAACTAAATTGATCTCATTACTTAAACTAAGAATTTTATTGAATTGTTATTATCTTAACATTTATAGTAAAATACAGAAGTTAATTTGTGTTATTAGTATAAAAAATTAAAATAAATAATTTGTTGATTTATCATGTATAACATTGTATTAATTACCAACCCCTTTGTCTTGTTACTTTCGACCCACAACGTGTTACTTTCGATCTGCCTACGTGGTCGAAAGTAACAAGTAACGATTTTTTTTTAAGTTTCTTTAATTCATATAAAACATACAAAAATGTAATAAATCAAGTTACTAGAGTAAAGAACGTAAACTGAATTTTTATATAGTTATATTATTTTAATGGCAACAGTAACATCCATCCACAAATCAAGGTAAAAGTACAAAGTGTTACTTTTGTACCCGGTCTCCCCTATAAATATTTGTGTACAGATATCAGATTTGTGTTTGTAAGTGTACCTATCCATGGCAATCAATGACAAAATGTGAGCTTATGTAGTTTTTAAAAACAAATAATAAATGTGCTCAATTTAATTTAATTTATAATCATTTAATTCAGGTAACAAAGACCCATACAATACCTTATAGACTAACTAAAGAGATGGTAAAGAGACGCTAAAGAGATGTAGTACTTCTTAATAATATTGAGTGCAAAGATAAATATTGAACGAAAAGATTGAAATATTAACGAAATCAAATCTTAGTTAAAAATTATACGCGACGGAGACATCCTCGGGACACAAACTTTTACCACGAATACTGAAGGTACTTGATTCTTAATTTTTCGTCAGTTATATAAAACAAAAACAGCTGTTCCATACATCTTTACCGTTTACTTTTATAAAGAACAGTGGTTTTATACTCTACGAATAAAAACCAAATTTTACAATTAATTGAAAGTTATTGGTAGAATATAGGTAGCTATTTATTCACCACATACAAATCATAAAAATCAAAATAATAAATTATTTACAATTCCAAGAAAATAATTTCGGTGTACAATAAAGCATTGTATTCTAATTATTTTAAAGAGAAACAATAAGCATAACTTATGAAATAATATGAATTAGCTTTAGATCAAAATAATATTGTATTGTACGTCCAATTCTCATAACATAATAATGAATTCAGATGAATACTGGTATTATCCAAAGGTTTTCAATTTCTCTTATTATCTTGTTTAATTAAATGCGGTCGGCCCGCAATTTGATATTCAACTCTACCTCGTTATATTTTACAGAGCAACGTGAAATGTGTGCACAACCAATAAATTAACGTTTTTATTTTAAACATGTTATCATGTTTGTGGTAGCATTATTATTTATTATTTCGAGTGGTACATGCACTTGTCAGAATAAAAGGTATAATTGGCAACATTAAAAAGCAATTAGGTAGCTCTATATGAAATACACATACTTATATACTCAAAGAATATTATTATTTTAGAACAGAATAGTGAAATGAAAATACTTTGTTTAGGAAACATATATTTTATTGTAATATTTCAGACTCAAAATCATTTATTTCAATTCAACCTTTTACAGGTACTTTTGAATTGTCAGAGTCAGTCAGAAAGTTGAATCTAGTTGCTCGTTCCAAAGAGTAGATTTCTATGGAGAAGAACGAGCAAGAAACTCCATGAACACTCTTTTAAAATCAGTAATATTTTACAAATTTAGGTTACATCATTCATGTCATAACAACTAGGTACATATAATCTAATATTAAAATTATACATATACATAGCCTTTCATAGTTATCATCATAGTTATACTTATCTTATTATTTTCTTCGAGAGCTCCGTACCGATCAACGTTTCGATCAAAAGTGTTTTAATGAAGTCTGAACACTCGCTTTTATAAGCGGCGATAAACAAGTATGATTCATGGGAGAAGAACGATGACAAGCAAATGTGATTCATACTTATTTGCTATCCAAAATTTAAACACACTTTATTCTATTTAAAATGCTGTTTTTTACTATACTTCTACTGCATTTAATCAGAAATTAATTATTACTTTATATTACAACACGAGTTACGTTGTTATATATTAATTACATCGGTATAAATCTAACACGGCCATACTGACAAGTACTTCGCTCTCGAAGTACAAACACAATATTCTTATTACATAAAGGTACATTTTGTTTACATAATATCAGTAATCGTTTTCATAATCATCATGGTATAATCAATAATCAGACCTTACTGGGTAGACCAAACACCCGCAGTCAGTGAAGCTTAATCACCCGCGACCAGTGAATGTCATAATAAACCACAGTTAAGGTTTTAATCCATCCATAATAATACAATCATGTCTTAAACTAATATTAATACAATATATACTAATATAATTACAATATCAGTAATCGTCTCATAATCGTCATTGTATAATCAATAATCAGACCTTACTGGGTAGACCAAACACCCCGCAGTCAGTGAAGCTTAATCACCCGCAGCCAGTGAATGTCATAATATACCACAGTTAAGGTTTTAATCCATCCATAATAATACAATCATGTCTTAAACGAATATTAATACAATATATACTAATATAATTACAATATCAGTAATCGTCTCATAATCGTCATTGTATAATCAATAATCAGACCTTATTGGGCAGACCAAACACCCCGCAGTCAGTGAAGCTTAATCACCCGCAGCCAGTGAATGTCATAATATACCACAGTTAAGGTTTTAATCCATCCATAATAATACAATCATGTCTTAAACGAATATTAATACAATATATACTAATATAATTACAATATCAGTAATCGTCTCATAATCGTCATTGTATAATCAATAATCAGACCTTACTGGGCAGACCAAACACCCCGCAGTCAGTGAAGCTTAATCACCCGCAGCCAGTGAATGTCATAATATACCACAGTTAAGGTTTTAATCCATCCATAATACAATCATATCTTAAATAATATTATAATAAATGTACTACAGCGTTTTGTTCAGTCCACTATCCAGGCCATAGGCGATTTTTTTTTCTTTTGCAACTATTATATTTCTCTGATTTCCAATACCCCTTAATGAGAACCTGTTATTATCTAATATGTTCATAATTTCGTAGGGTCCGTAAAATTTTGCTGTTAGTTTGTTATGTCGCCTATGGTCTTGATTTACATAAACAGTATCACCTACGCTATAATTTATGTTATCTCTACGCGTTTGGTCAAAGCGGTCTTTGAATGTATCGGCAACAATTTTAAGACGTTGATGTGCTAACTGACGATCGGTCGTTACGTCAATATTTATATTACTATCTTGTATTACCTCATCTAATCGAGCTTGTATACACGGGATGTTCGAGTTTCTGCTAACAAGCAGCCTAATAGGTGAAAAACCAGTTGATTGCTGTACAGTAATGTATGGACAATTGGACTTTCCACAAAACGCTCGGCCAGTCTGACACATTACCACACCTAGTAGCTAACATATTGATTACGGTTAAGACGTAACTTTTGGCATGTGATGCTCTAAATAACGAATAAACTAAATTCAGTGCCAACAGGAAAAATATTTTTCCATGCTAGCCCTTCAGAATCTACAGTGATTTGAATGTCAGGATAATTAACCACATTCCTACCAATAAGATCATATGAAAATCTTGGTCACGGGCCACATGTAAATATAGTTATAAACAAATATCTTCAACTTTAACTGTCACTGTGATAGTTGCAAAAAATATGTATTTTACCGTTACCTATTCCAATAACGTACTTATATTGAGTATGGAAAAATATATAATTTAGTCATTTGGCAATAGATTCCCGTATAATGCTACAACTTACTCCTGTGTCGACAATAAAGTCAATAGACATTTTGCGAATGGTAACGTCAGTAGGCTTAAAGTTTAAAACATTGCATAAAGTATTGACTCGAACATCTAGTCATTGATCTTTGAAAGTTTAATTGCTGTTTGGTCGAATTTACACGTTTAAAAATACAACTTATTCTCCAGGTAATTGATCTAATGGTCGCTTTTTAGTCTCTACGTAAGCAGAAAACTAAACTAAAATTCTGATGTTGACGAGTCTGAACAATAAATTACAGCTTTATACAAACCGAGATATTTTTTTTTTCGTGTGGGTACATTCAAGTTAATTCAGCACAGAAATTTTCCTATTATCGACCTTCCTGGGGTTGTCAGGACTCGTACCATATTAAAGCAGAGCCCTTGGGGGCCTTACCTCCCTTTGCGACTTTAGTTAAGTCGCTCCAACCAAACTCTTCTCCAAGCTTGTCATTGTCTGCACACCACGCCACTACGCCGCTGTCAGTGGTGGCGGGACCGAATATCGGGAGAGGCACGTCATCCTGCCGATTCTTATTGGACAACGCTCCTTTGATAGTAGTAAGCAGCTTTAGGTGAATCTCTGGTTCCATTTCGGTAGCAACAATAACCCTGAAAATATAGTAAGATTAGTTTAGCACATGGTACATCCCACTTCTGATGTCAGAATAAAAGGTATAATTGGCAACATTAAAAAGCAATTAGGTAGCTCTATATGAAATACACATACTTATATACTCAAAGAATATTATTATTTTAGAACAGAATAGTGAAATGAAAATACTTTGTTTAGGAAACATATATTTTATTGTAATATTTCAGACTCAAAATCATTTATTTCAATTCAACCTTTTACAGGTACTTTTGAATTGTCAGAGTCAGTCAGAAAGTTGAATCTAGTTGCTCGTTCCAAAGAGTAGATTTCTATGGAGAAGAACGAGCAAGAAACTCCATGAACACTCTTTTAAAATCAGTAATATTTTACAAATTTAGGTTACATCATTCATGTCATAACAACTAGGTACATATAATCTAATATTAAAATTATACATATACATAGCCTTTCATAGTTATCATCATAGTTATACTTATCTTATTATTTTCTTCGAGAGCTCCGTACCGATCAACGTTTCGATCAAAAGTGTTTTAATGAAGTCTGAACACTCGCTTTTATAAGCGGCGATAAACAAGTATGATTCATGGGAGAAGAACGATGACAAGCAAATGTGATTCATACTTATTTGCTATCCAAAATTTAAACACACTTTATTCTATTTAAAATGCTGTTTTTTACTATACTTCTACTGCATTTAATCAGAAATTAATTATTACTTTATATTACAACACGAGTTACGTTGTTATATATTAATTACATCGGTATAAATCTAACACACTCGTAATAGTAGTAATTAATGTTTAATAATTACATTTCATGCTTTATGTATTATGTGTCAGTTTGAATGGTTTCCACTGTATTGTTTACATATGAAGTTAGCAGTAATAAATGGCATTTTTATTCATTCAAATCAAATCAAATCATTTTTATTTGTGTAACATAGGTAGTAAATACCTACTCAAAAAACTAAAAACGATAAACGTAGTCAAGTTGTTTGGTTAGCACAATGTAGCTGTTAGTTATGAACCAACGACCATGGTCGTTGTTATGAACACATGAAATGTGTCTTTAAGAGCGCCCATCCCGTCATATTTCCCATACAAAAGCTCGTACGCGATAACGGCGTTATAAGAAATTATTTCCTAAAAAATGTTAACACCCACGTATCTTGTGGTTAAAATCTAGGTTTGTATGAAGCCAAAAATAAACTTTTTTGAGAAACTAATTCAGTAAACACGTCCGAAAATCAGCTTTTTTGCACAATTCTATCTGAACTTTGGCCGTTCATGTTCTATTCTCATACATTGAAAAAGTATAAAAACAGCTTCATACAAACCTTGCACATGTAATGATGATTCTAAATTACAAACGTTATTACCAAAAACCAGTAAGGCTTTTTCAAAAACACGTATGTCCTGGAATAAGTTTTGTGAAATTTGCGCGCGCCTATTTTCCTGTGATGTTATCGCGTTCTCACTCACTCGTTGGTTTTCGAGCTTTGCGTTGGTTGAAACAAAAAAAAATTCAATCACGCTCGCGTTGAAGTTCGTTCGATGGTGAAGGGCGCTCTTAACCACTATCATTTATACCATGCCGATTCACGCGTCATGTTCGTGAACGGGCCCTGTCAGTAGAGATTGGTCAGCTCTTGTCTGCCATGGACTTTATCTTGCTTCTTTTTTATGTTTTGTATTGCTAGATTACCTTCATAGTTTTCACATATAGAAGCAACAAGAATCATGTAACCAGTACTTAGTAAAAAACTTGATTTAAAAGAGTGTCCGTGGAGTTTCTTGCTCGTTCTTCTCCATAAAGAGAGACCTACCTACGTTTTGGAACGAGCAACTAGCTTCAACCACAGATTAACTAATAGTCTTCAACTCTCTGCTGACCGACTCCTTGACAATTCAAAAGTTCCTGTAAATGGTTTAATTGAAATAAATACTTTGACTTTGATCGAGGGCCTAGTGAGAGTTTTTGTTTGAACTCGATCGCGTAAACGGTAAACTCCAATTTGTATTGAAACTGGAACATTGCAGTCTAGTGGCAACAATAGAAACCACAATAGTTCCATACAATTTGACATAGCGATAGTTGACGTTAACGCGATCGAGTTCGAATAAAAACTTACACTAGGTCCTCAGTAAGATAAACGGGAGACGTACTTTAGTTTAGGAGAGTGCAGTACTTATGAAAATGAATAATACGGCGCAAAACTTGAAGGGGAACACCTAAATATTCCGAAATATTTTATTCCGAATTTCGATATTCCGATTTTCAAAATTCCGAATTTCATAATACCTAATAATTATAATCTCTATTATTCAAAATCACGAAAGTTATTTTACCGAATGTCGTAAATCCGATTTATTTGTTTTCCGATTTTCATATGTTCGAAGAATCAAATACCCGATGGGTTCTCGGTCCGAAAAACGACATTCCGAATTTCAATACTTCGAATAAACTGTTAAAATTAGGACTCTGATTCAATTTAGCCACGCATATATATTCAAAATGGTGTCCCCTTGTTTCGCAGACAGAAATTTCATAGAATTTTGTTTCCCAGAAAATGTTTCATATAATATTTGGTTCTTGTATTTTTATTTCGACTATTATTGTTTCAAAGACTATTTACTTGAATGAAACATATTGCATAGAAACACAATTAAAGAATTTGTCATCACATTTTTTGTTTAACAAACTTATCAAACAGTACCTAGAATTATTTTTTAACGAATATTGTTTGTTCGGGTTATTTTTCCATGGAATATATTTCAACAAAAATGTATATAAAAAGAAAGACAATAACAAAAATAATCTTAAAAAGTCAATATGTTGTGCTACAAAAGTTAATGACAGAAACGAATTGCTGCGAAACCGACTCCACGTAGTCTTGTCTGCCCTACGCCTAGAGTGTAATTTAAATTCGCGTAGGCGCCGGAGGGGCGAGGCGGCCCGCGAGCTGAGGAGCAGGTGGTAGTAAGCCGAAGCTGCGGTGGTGAGCATGAATACCATCTGCGACGATAAGCTCGCGTGGTACCGCCGGAGCCCCGCAACGCCGAAGCCGTGACAGAAACCATGCCTGCTGCATGTTGCATGCTACATGCTTGCTTGCACGCTGCAGGCTTGCTTGCATGCTGCATGCAGCATGGTTGCTAGCACGCACGCGCGTAGGTTTGTTTAGAACTGAGATCCCCATTCTTGGTAATAAGTTTTATATTAAATAACCAATATAAGGATAAGGAATATTTGATTTGTTATTGTATGATATGATAATTCTAACATTTTAATAATCGGAATTCGTATTTTTGAGATTTCGAATTTTCATTATGTCGGACTTTTTGTTATTCGGTCTTTTGAAACTCGGTATTTTGAGAATAACAGTTATAAACGTTCGGAATTTTGAAATTTTAGAATTATAAAAATAGGATAAATGGTAAATCGGAATTGTTATATTAGGAAATTTTAACCATTCGGAATTATGAAAATCGGTATTTTGAAATTCGTATGTCTGACTTTCGGAATAAAGTTTTTCGTATTTATGTAGTGTACCCAACTTGAAGTCGTGAAAAGAATCAGTTAATTTCAATGTTTTCTCGAGTAGGAAATGCGAACATCACATTACAACCTGACACAATGTATGTTGACAAAACGTGAACATTTTCCAAATTGACAGATTTATAAACGATTAGAAAACTAAATTATGCAAATCTATTAAAAATTAGTGGATTAAAAAATACTAATAGTTTTTTTTTATTTGCAGGAAACCGCAGAAGTATGCGTGGGCACGTCTGTGGGCACCATTACAGAACCGGACTGCCTCGGTCCCTGCGAGCCTGGTACTTCGGTCACCCTGGAGGGCATCGTGTGGCACGAGACGGAAGGTGGTGAGTTGTTACTAGCGCACGAACGCAATGCACCGTAGCGCGCCCATCCCCATACACTATGCACGCTTCTGCACGCCTAGTATAAGTTCAAGCTTTGCAAATCATCCTCATCATTATTTTTCAGTTTTCCTAATTTTGACACCCCGGGTATAATAAATTATTCCAAGGATGAAAGGATGGCTAACTACTAGGCCATCCGAAAGGAATAAATGAAATGTTTTTTTAGCGAATTATATAAACGGAACGAATCTCCTGACAATCTAAGAAGTCCGATTTGACGTTTCTTTTTCCGAACTTCTTCGTATGTGTGTCTTCATCATCATCAGCCGAAAGACGTCCACTGTTGAACATAGGTCTCCCGCATAGAACGCCACAACGAGCGGCAACCTGCGTACAAAATTGAAAAATGAAATTCATAATCCTAATCAAACTCAAACTCAACTCAAACTCAAATCATTTATTTCAAATAAACCATTTATAGGCACTTTTGAATTGTCAAGGAGTCAGTCAGTAAAAAAGTTGCAGCTAGTTGCTCGTTCCAAACAGTAGGTTTCTATGGAGAAGAACGAGCAAGAAACTCCATGAACACTCTTTTAAAACTTAAAAAAAGTGAATTCTCTTGAATTATGTAGGTAGTTGCTTTCGCTTCAAAAACTAACCTTACTAACGCCACCGCCTCGTTTTTATATCTACCTACCAGTATCTGGTTTAGGTTACACACATTGTATATCCTGAGGGCTCTGTTTCCTACATGCTGTAAGCATAAACTTATCAAAAACTGAAAAAAAACTGTATTTACGTCAAATTGAATTAATTAAGTACCACAATGTCTCAAAAACATTGTACTTAATTACAAAAAAAGGAAAGAGATAAGAAAGCAAAGGTAGGATAAGAGATAAACACTTGAAATCCATAAAATAATCTTGTATGTATAGAAAGACTAGAGCAATGGATGCCGAAACAAACATGGGTTGTTGTGTACGGGAGCCATAATGAATTCAGAGAAATAGGGTTTGGCAATAAATAACGTCGGAATATTTAGGCCAGCAATAAATATTTATGTGTTTCCTGTTATAATGTACCTATAACGAACGATTATTTCGTGTCAAATTCGATTTTTATAAACCGCACGCTATTAGTATTTTTCTTGTAAATTATTTAAAAAGCTGGCTCTCAGAAAAAACTTGTGTAAAGTCTAGATAAAATCTTGGAAATCAAAAAATACACATTTAATGGCAGTCATTAACGTCAATATAGAAACAATAAAAGTCCCATGATGCATGTAATTAAGAAGTCCACTTACAGAAGCAATATTAATTTATTTACGACACCTGGGTCGGTGGTTATGATTATCTTACCGATTGTAGATAGGTACGGTCACCAAAAGAGATAGGTGTCAATGTCGTTGGAAATAGTTGAAGTTTACTTAGTAAGTAACCGGTAAATATTTTTGAAAAAAAAGCTTTTTCAAAAAAAGAAAACCGCCTTCAAAAACTAAAAAGTCATAAATAACTTTAGCACAGAATACACATTACTTTACTTTCGGAAGTTAAAGTTATTTTATCACTTTTTAGATTTTTAAGGCGGTTTACTTTTTTTTAAAAAGCTTTTTATTTTTCGCTTTTTATTGTTGCCTAACATCCAAATCCATTAAGAAATGGCGACACACTTAAAAGAGATTGTAAGTCCTCCAAAGATTGAAGAAACTAAAACGTCGTCTAAGTAATTTTTTTGGGAATTTGTTGATTTTCTCAAAAAGGGCTGGATCCATATATATGGGACCATTTCGGAATAAACCCCTTTCGAACAAAAAAAGAATTTTGCAAATCCGTCCATATATGACAGAGTTATGCCCGAACATACAAAAATATAAACATTCGAATTGATAACGTCCTCCTTTTTGAAGTCGGTTACTAAAATAAAATAAAGTTGAAAGAGAATAAACAGCTCAATGATTTAATTGAATATCATTTGAAAACATTCATTGGTTTTCAAATAAACTTTAAATATTTCCGACGACTATTAATATATCTTAATTAATACTTACTTATCTCTTTTGGTGATTGTACGTACGTCTACAGTTTTTGTGTCGCTCGTCATTCCTATTTCACGACGTCCATAATCATCTCGTCCTTTCTCAGTGTTTTATATTTATTTATAACTCACAATCCCGAACTGGCTATTAATATTAAAATATTCATGGCGCACACAAAACGGTGGAGTCAATGAGACTCCCTACATAATTACTGGGCGCTTATTAGGCTGAGATAGCATCGCAGAATATTTAATAACCCGCCGAACCGATATGAGACTCGAGAGCCTTTACACCTTTTATGTTCGCCTGGTAATAAACTGCCCCGCAACTCTTTAGGGCAAGTAAATAAATTTCAAAATGGCCGGTAATCTCATTAACATAAATTATTATTATGTTTGCGATGAAATCAATTCTCGCTGGGAACTTTTATTTATTACTTTTTTGTTAAGTATTCAGACATTCAATTTCAAATCTAAGCAGTTCGCTTGTTCTCAGGATAGGACCCAATATTGAAATCGCGGAAATGGTATGAATAGTTGCTTAATTTGTTTCATGGTTGATTTTATTTCGAACATCATTATGGATCAATTTAATGCTTATCCATAAGATGTGGTCGTTCATCATTAAGATGAAAATAAAACAGACAATGTAATACGAGAGCACACGTCCCGAACGCCATTAGAGGGTCAGAGCACGCAACACAATGCCGCTCCCCCGTAGCCGCTCGTAATTATTATAAAACACGATAATAAATCACCATCTGCTCGCTTCTGTTGCCACTTTCCAAATTTATCCGGGCGATGGACGCGCGCGGGGAGCGGGTCGCGGGGGAGGCAATTCACGCCCTTCCTCTTCAAGCTTATTTATTTTCGGCTAATGGCGCTGAGGAGCTTACGGAAATTAAATACTGTTTACTGTGAGACTCTGACCGCGTTATAATTTTATTACGGGCTCACGTGTAAAATAATCGAGTTAGGAAGTTTCCTCAATTACTTACACAGGCGTGGGTTGTACTCGGAATAAATTCTCTTTAAGTCTAGAAGTCGGGGGCATATCGAGAGCCATCTGGTATTCGGCTACCACTCAAAAAATGTCCTCAGAGACAGGTTTACGAGGCTCGTTCCTTCCACAGTACACTGTGCCTGCCTGTGCAGTGTAGGTTGTACGTGCTAACAATTAAGCGGAGGCTACCCAGTACACGCCGCGTTGCATTCCATTCCACTAATTAGTGGACGTATTTTAATATTTATGCTTCGTTTTCGAGTTTCGGTTTATGTCTCTTTTATGAAGCTTATTATGGAACATTTTGTATCTGACACATAATAATCCATAACTTTTTTGTGCGAAGAACACGTTAAACGGGTTTTATCATTCCAAATGTGGTTGAATGGACTACCTACCATTTTAAGAGAGAAGAGTTTATTTTACCAGGTCGGCACCATTGAATGGATGTAAAATTAAATCGTTGGAACTTTGTTTGTCTGTCTCGGTCAGTATGGGAAACAATGGGTCCACTATTTTGAGTACTTTCTGTAATGCGATTTTATGCGATCTGTCGCGACCAATCCAATGAACGAGTTTGCAAATTGAAGATGAAAACTTGACCATTTAACAAATCGCATTATAGAAAGTGCTCGTTAGTAATCGAAAAATTATGCTGAAGGTGAATAAACAGAACAATTAAGTTTGGCTTTTTGATTTTACAAACCCACAACTTTCAAGGCACGCGATATTAAATATTGCGTGCCTAAATCACACTGTATAGAGTTTAATCTCCAAGTTTAAGATTAACTTTGTAGAGTGAGTGCGACTTATACAAATATTGACGTAGGTAGAGAGATTTGTGAGCGACGAAGTTGGAGGGGTGTCGGGAACAAAGCGGCTGGCAGGGGCAAAGTGGGGGCGGGGGCTCGACAACTATTAAGCCGTTGATTACCGCGGCCGAGGTGTAATTAGCACCACCTAAATGAACCTATTTCAGCTCGCTGCTTTCCTGGTAAAATGATCAGCGGCTTAATCAAACGATAGCCGGATAATCTGAGGTTTTAAATAGGAAATGTATTGCGGTGTATAATGAATGGAAAGGATTTAAGATTCACTTATTTATGTTTTCTTTAAATGTTTATTATTGAAAAAGATGATTGTGAACTATTTCTTTTGTCAAGACTGAACATGAAAGTACACATTTTATCCGGAATTAATCACAAAGAAGATTAGACTGAACCAATAAGTATTCAATTTCTGCACACATTCAACAACGGATAGGGATATTGATCTATTATGATTATCTAAACCATTTTGTAACAAAACGTTCGGCGTCGCGTGTACAAAAACGTAACTGTCGCGTATTGTAAGCTATTTGAACGTCCCGCGTCCCCCTGTCGTTAACAAACTGTAACAAGTAGTAGGCCCAGGCAGCACGCGGTTGAGCCATTAGTGACGTTCCAACAAATCGAAGCGATTACACGCAGGCAAACAGTGGGCCGACCGATCTCTAATTTAACTTTTCCGTGACCGGTCGGCCGTATTAACAATTTACAAGGGGATTTCACCCCTAAATAATAAAAGTGCGAAGCGCGCCCAACGATTTCCTCTAGTAAGTTGAGAACCATCTGCTCCGAGCTACTTTTTAAATATTCCTGACAACCTGGTATTGGTTTTATTAGTTGGCTTCGTACGTTGGTTTCCGTGTTTGTTGTTATTTCTTTATGGCGCGTGTTTTTATATTCTCGTAACGCATTGCGGGTTTTTTTTACTCAAGAATTTATCGTACACGTAGCGTGTGAGTGCGAACGTTATAAATGATTTAGGTACACGTTCGTAATAGAAAGCAAACACGAGATTTTAAATAAAACATAAATAACGGTAGACAAAGTGGTCGCATAGATAGCGGCTGTTCAATAATAAACTAATGATCGCCTCCATTGTCTCATTAGTCACCGAGCTCGTCTCCTTGTTACAATAACTCCACCATTTTATGCTAATGGCTTATAGAGAAATGCTTTATGTGTTCATTGTTTTGTGGAACAATAAATTATAAATTATAACTACGAACCATGGAGGAACTGTACCCACATTATACGGATCAGTTATCAATCTTGTTAAAGATTTACATTTTGATTTTCCACGAAACAACTTTATTTTTGAAGCTCGCTATCAATTTATTTGGGATCCGATGATGTTTTCGCTGTAATTAATGGAGCGTTTCTTGTAAAAATAAAAATTCGAATCCAAAAAGCGTGAAACTGTATTTTATGCCATTGTTTCTTTTAGACATTTTAATGAAGCAACTTTTTTAAGTACCTATACGTATTGAAGAAGGAAAACAAATATTCTTTCTTTAAAAGACTTTTGCAAACTAATTTTAATTGAGATACTTAGGAACTTAAACACTATTTTGGGCTTCACTAAATTTGCGTCTTGGCGACCAACGGACGGATCGTGACTGTAAACGCGACGCTGCGTCCACTGTGCGGCCATTTTTGTTAACACGTCATTCTGAAAAAAAAAAAAAATGCCTGCCTCCGATTGAACCAACCCTAAGCCCAAGCGTATAGGTGCCCGTAGTGACAGGCGCATTTAACCTACAAAAGTTCAGGTAATTTAGCAGGATCAATGTTACAAATCTGATTTCAAAGTCATTTACTAACAATGGCATTGTACGCTTCACAAATTGAAATATTTACCACATACGCAAAACACTTGTGAAGTATGTGTACTTATGTACTCCTACTCTTCAACCCGAATGTATTGAAAGCGAGCAACGGATGTAGTGTGATGTTGTTTACTATTAACGTAGTTGTGTATGTATGTTTGTCATGTGTCTCTGTCAGAAGAGTAATGTAAACTTCTTGTACATCATCATAAATTCGTGCAGTGCGCGCGGCCAAGCTATAAAAACACATTAATATGCTGCAAACAATGTTAGTAGTAAGTATGTGAGATCGTAACTTATGAGACGCGCACTGTGCGGATACTCCGCTACTTCGAAATTGTTGTTGGCACCCGAGAAATATGGCGCACCGCTGTAATGGAACCTATTTTACGATAAAAAAGTAAATATTCGTAACTACATGTGCAATGCGAACGTAAATGTCTGCATGCATCCAACAAATCTCTTCATACATAGTAGTATTCGTAGTACTGCGTCGTTTTGAAAGTTATACCTTTTTACAATTCAACGGGACCGCAACATAAAATCGAGTCAACGAAAAAGCTCGCCAGGGATTAAAAAGGGATTGTCCGGGGCTCTCACTTTTATCTCAATTTGTTACTCTTGTTTACGAAAAACATTTTGAGGACAAAGAGAAGATTAAATCGCTCTGAATTACAATAAGGTCCTAAACCGCTGTCTGTAGGTGACATTATAAATTCACGATGAGGCTTTGGTTTGTCCAATAAAATTGTGTTACTGGAATGTCCTTTAAAGGCGAAAAAGTATCACGAATAGAGGGGTGAAATTGATTAATTAAATTTGCATAAGTTGGCACGCTGGCGCGATAAGCGGGCGAGGTAAGGTTGTGCGGGGCGCGGCCGGGGTGCGGGCGCGGCGAGTGCGGCGGAGTCACGTCCGCGTGCCGCCGCGCCGCGTTCCTGCATCCCCAATATGCAAATGAGTGCTCCCGAGTGACAAATTGGATCCGAGGCTGCCGTCGCCGCCGATAACTTCACTGCACCAATTTCGTTAAAGCCGTATCTTCTTACAGGGTCTAAAACTAATCCCATTACACGATTGACAGAACACTTATACAAGAAGCCATATATTTATCGTTCCGTGATATTGTTACAGGTGTACTAGTAGTGAATGTGACGTGGCGAGGGAAGACTTACGTAGGAACATTACTGGACTGCACGCGACACGACTGGGCGCCACCGCGGTTAGTATTTATGCGACTGTGCGCTCAAACTCTAATGTACACGAGCGAGGAATACTAATGCCGCCGGGAATAACGCGTAGCGAGCTCACAAGAAGTGGCTCAATCTGTTACAAACACTGTGTAATGGACGTGCTCAGTCACGTATGTCTAAAATGAGTCGCAAAAACGTGAGCAGAAATTCCTGAATAGAGAAACACCAGGAATATCTTTTTATAAATAATGACGCCATTGATATTCATAGTTTTCCACAAGTTTGCCAATTCAGCCGTCTCGGAAGGTTAAACGTCATATTATTTCATGTTATATTTCCATAGGTTTTGCGACTCCCCAACGGAGGAGTTGGATGCACGGACGCCCAAGGGTAGGGGAGCGAAGCGTGGCCGCGGCGCTGCGCCCACTGACATGACAAATTTTACCGAGACGCGGTCCTCGGTGCATAGCAAGCTACGAAATGGTGGCGCCAAGGGACGAAGAGCACTGCCTTCTCCTACACCCTTCACGCCTCCCAGACCTGACTCGAAAAGAAAACGAACTTCGGACGCGGAGGAACGTCCTCCGACGCCGAAGGCTAAACGTCCGCCTCCCACGCCGTCTTCCCCTCCCCCTGATCCCGTCCTCCTGGAATGTCCAGAGCCAAACTGTTCTAAGAAGTACAAGCATGCGAACGGGCTCAAGTACCACCGGTCACACGCCCACGGCTCACCTGACGACGATGATAAGGACGGCTCTAGTTCCGAACAAGAGGAGCCGGCGACAGAACCCGCTTCGCCGGCACGACCGCCGTCCGCCCCGGCGACGCCAGCTACGCCGGTGAAGTCGCCAACACCGGTCAAATCACCTGATGCGAAGGTTGACAAGTCACCTGAGAAGTCTCCAGAGAAGCCCGAAGTGGATGCGGAGTCTCCTCGGCTCGAACAACCTAGGTTCGCTGAAGAGTTCATCACGGTGTCGGAACCGCCCCCGGCGGTGGATCGGCCGCAGACACCGCCGCCGCCCCCTGTCACACCGCCTGACGCACTGCCCACGCTACAACCTACACAGTTTAAGGTAAACTTCAAATCCTAGTTGTGCATGTTAACTAGTTTTTATTCCGTCATTTCTCAACAGTTAGGCCATTGTTTCACACGTTAACTGCTCCCGAGACAAACACAATAAAAACAATTATGTGCCTAGTGCATAACTGTGCATTACATTTATATGATGCTCAGCCATACACTGAGCAGTGAATGTGCTAACGTTCTACCTAAAAGGCCATAATCTACCATCATCTAGAAGTGGATTATAGCACAATTTGATAATCCATACTTCCATACTATCCATACTTCCATACTGACTGCCCCGTTGGTCTCGTGGTCGCAAGCGCGACTGCTGACCGTGGGTTCCTGGGTTCGATTCCCAGGTCGGGCAAAGTGTTATTGGGTTTTTCTATTAAGAATTTCTCAGTTTAACAGCCCGGAGTTTGGAAGTTGGCGGTGTAACACCCCCATGCCTCGGAAAGCACGTAAAGCCGTTGGTCCTGCGCCTGATCTCTCTCCGGTCGTATCGGATTGTTGTCCCACCGACCTATGAGAGTGAGGGAAGAGGGAGTGCATCTGTGTTTGCGCACACACTTGTGCACTATAATATCTTCTGCGTACTTGGCTGATCTCCATTGAGATTGGCCGCCGTGACCGAAATCCGGTCGGAAGATTACATTGTTACACACTTCCATACCATAATATTATAAATGCGAAAGTAACTCTGTTTGTTACGCTTTCACGACGAAACGTATAAACAGATTTTTATGAAATTTGGTATGGAGATATAGCTTAAACCCTGGGGAAGGACACAGGCTACTATTTAAACCGCAACTTCCTCTGCAGCCGCGATAACCAACATTCACGCGGACGAAGTCGCGGGCAAAAGCTAGTATCTAATAAAATGTATTTTTTTTCAGGTTAAACCTCGATCAGCACTTATGGCGGAGGAGCGCAAATCAACGGAGTCTCCCGCAGAAGAGTCCCCGGGCAAAAGACGCGCGCGGCGGTCGCCGACGCCGGGCGTACGGTCGCCAGCCTACTCCGATATATCGGACGACGCCGCACCGCCGGACGCGCCGCCGGATGACCCCGCGCATAGGCCGTTCCCGGTTTATCACCAGGTAACGCGAAAACATCGTTTGTAACAAGAGATTTAATTTGGTAAACCAGAGAAATAGGTATTACTCAAAGTCAAAGCATTTATTTCAATTAAACCATTTGCAGGCACTTTTGAATTGTCAAAGAGTCAGTTAGTTAGTAAGAAAGTTGAAGCTAGATGCTCGTTCCAAAACAAACGAGCAAGAAACTCCACAGACACTTTTTTCAATCAAGCTTTTACAAAATCCTGGTTACATTATTCTTGTTGCTTCTCTATGTGAAAACAACGTAAGTGAAGAGAAATCCAAAACATTCTAACTAAAAATAAATTAATATAAAAGCCATGCCATGCCATGCATGCAAGTTAAGAGATGACCAATCTCAACTGACAGCGCCCGTTCACGAACATGACCCGCGGTCTTTATTAATTTGTTAATTTAATTAGATCGTACAGAGTGCTAAATATTTAAACTTTATGCATATGCGTACAAAGGCGGATTTAATGCCTTAGACATTGACACCCTCAGCCTATAAATAAAATGGTTTTAATATATGTATATATTTTTGTTCTGATATTTCAGTTCTACGGCCAGCCGTCATACATGCCGCCTTCACACCCCCCTCCCGTGCCTCCTCAGTCTTCCGACAAAGGCAAGGATGATCTCTCCAAAGGAGATCCCAAGAGCGACATGAAAGTAAGTACTTTCATACTTTGCTTCCCATACACTCTTACAGCGGGCCAATATTTGATTGAAGATAGGCTTTGTTTTGGAAGTGGAAAATATTAATGAGGTTTTAAACGATAGTAGACACCGCGCTTTGCAGGTTGTGATTTAAACATCTCAGACAATTATCTAAGCTCAAATTACATAATTTTATCTAATGCCATTAAGATCCGTGGACAGCGTTTTGTTTGTCGGAAATCGGAAGAAAGATAAGAATGAAAGAGAGAAAAACTATTTATACACGTAAAAGTGACGCATTTTTATATTAAAATTGATGTTTAAAAAAGCCTAACACAGAACCAAGTGGGTATATATTCTAAAAGAAATAGCCCATCCTAGAGTCTTCTAGACTGTAATATACGTCAGTACCGCACGAAACTGCTAACACTCAGCAAAATGTCGACGAAGGCAAGAAACCACGGCGCTGGTTTTCAGCGTAAACCATTTCGTGTCTGTGTCACTAAAACATCATTCAGTTATTGTCAATCGACACACTATGTCTTTATTTGTTCAAGGCATGGCCGCCTTACTAAAAATCTATATCCATCTTTCTAGGACGGCAAACCCGACAACGGACCTCAAAAAGTGTTACCTCAGCACTTCTATCCTTACAATTACGTTCCAAACTTCCCTTACAATGTGGAACCCGGAGGCCCACCCCCTGGTCCACCTTTAGAAGATAAAAGTAAAGACAGTGACCGATCAAAGACGACTCCGAGCCCGTTAGATAAGAACAAGCAACAGCGTCCGCCCGATGGGAAGGAGAACCCAGCCAGGCCAAACGATAACCATCAGATATTGAAGGAGAGTATTGAAATGAAGGCCCAGATGGGCCCCTATGCCTTCCAGAGACCCCCGCATGCGAGAGAAGAGGAATTGAGAAGGTTTGTGCTGTTCATTGTATTTTTTAAATAAAGAACTTTTCAAATGTCAGAATTCAATGTCGGAGAGTGGAAGATCAAAAGTTTATTAAAGTTGTGATATCTATAGACAAAAGTACTAATTGCCATCTAAATCTATAATTTAAACAAATAAATGAAATGGAAGTGTCTTGTAATGTCAAAAATATCAGTTTTTACTTAATTCTTATTAAAATATATTGCTACTTTTATTTAGGTAAGAAAAAAAAATGGGTTCTGCGAAAAACAATTAAAACTCCGCTGGTAACATTGGGCTTGCAGAAGCAATAATATCTGTAAAATGTCTTACATCATTCAAAAATCCTTCCACTTCTGTTTTCAGATATTACATGAGTTTAGATCAGAGAAGAAAAGAAGGTGGTAGTGAGCCCAAACCCGGGGGAATGGCGCCGGGGGCCAGTGGGGGCCCGGGGGGCCCAGGGACCCGCCCGCCACCTCAGCCCGCACACAAGCAGCCCTCCAAAGACAAGGACGATAAGCCCAAAGAGGAGGTCAAGGTAACTGATTAACAATGAATTATGATTACAAGGTTGCCAGGAATAAAATGTCTACAGGGAAAGATAAATGAATAAAACATAAATTGTATGGCCATGTTAGGGCATTATCATTTTTAGTGCTTGCCACACTGGTATATTCATGAAATTTTTGATGCACTGGCGACAAAGCCTACCTAATGGATACGGGTTTAAAGACGATGCTCTGGCAACCTTGTATCATAGTGTAACATAACATCGTCAGGCTTAGCCCTCACCCAACCTCGTTGGGTCTCGGCTGTCTGCTAACCTAACCTAATTTTAGACGGAGCAACTGCCGCCTGACCAGCACTACCCAACCTATGGCAGAAACCGATACCCTAAGGTTAGATACCAGATACCACACTATTAGACTTTGCGTGACGACGAGGGATATCGATGTGAAATGTTATCGTGACAGCGGCGTGTGACGTGACATTTTGATGCAACCTGCTATCGCATGGTTACCGATCCAAGAGTTAACCTCCACAGCCGTTACTTAACTTCGTAGTTGATCGATTTGCACGGTAGCCTTGACTCGAAATGTAACTTTTATAAAGTATACTTATACCCTGTTCACAATAAGATTAGACATTTACAAAAACCTTTTTTACAGTCCGTTCAACCGATTTTGACTTATATTGAGTTGATAGCATGACAAATGGCAACCGCAGTAAACAGTTGCCATTTGTCATGTAATATTGTAACCACTTTTTTGCCTCTAATGTGTTATTGTAACCACTTTTTTGCCTCTAATGTCATCCTTAATCCTACGGAATAGAAGTCGGTTGAAGGGACTGTAAAAAAGGTTTGTGTTTATGTCTTATCTTATTGTGAACAGGGTATAGATGGTTTGGTTTTGTTGAGGGGATGAATGAATTCAAATTCAAATATTTATTGGAACAAACATAGATCAAATTTTTTTGTGTACGTTAATACTGGGTTAGTTAAATAACTGTGTCAGTTAGCCCACCTCAGGAGCGAAAGACAACTTAGTTCCATAACAAGAATTTAGGTTATACTTATAGATAAATATAAATGTAATAATTACTTCGTGTGTAATACTGTAATGTACCTAATTCATAATGAATAACGAAGTGTACAAAACGGTTGTTAAAGAAAATGCCCTTGAACATCAAACCCAGACTTTCATTGAATGAAAAGGTTAGGTAGGTACATAGTACATACCTTAACCAGATTTGGGAACGTGGACCAAGCAAGATGAGTATGTAAAACACCCCAATTGCCTGCAAGTCTCAAGTTGCAATAACCCATTTTTTTTTGCAGGTCAAACAAGAAGGCCAGAAACCAACAACAGAGACGCAAGGTCCCCCACCACCCCCTACATCGCAGTACTACCTGCCTCCGTACATGCAGCCCCCACACTACGGGGCTCTGCCCTTCGACCCTGTGTACCGCGCCCCTCTCAGCCCCATGTTAGTGAGCGGCTTCGGGGGCGGGTGGACCGTGCCGCGGTACCACGCGCCTGAGGACCTGTCCCGCCCCGGGGGCGCGGGGAAACTGGACCTCATGCCGGGGGTGGGCGGGCCTGGAGGCGGACACGGCCCAAACTTCGCTTATGGCGGCGCTCCTCACAAAATACATGAATTGCAGGTTGGTTTCAATGGTCATATGGTCGATAGATTTCTGTTAGAAATGTAGCCGTGTCTTGCCGGCCGCGAATAGCACCACCCCATTTTTACCCGTGGGTGTCGTTGAAGGCGACAGAGGGATATTGACCAGAGGACGGGCAGCAGCGTCCTTCTGAGTACCATAACACCTACTGCGATCGCCGATATGCAACGGCCAAGCATGGCGATTACGCCTGAACCCCCTTGGGGGAGAACTACCTATGCGTCTAAAGATTGACATGATGATGATGATGAGATTTCTGTTTGGTTTCAGAAGTCGTTTGTAGATTTTGCTTAGGGATCACGGACTTTAAAATGAGAATCTGTGATTTTAGAAGAGACAGAGGATTATGTACATGTTCAGTTTAAACACTAGGAAGTAGTTAAGGGTGGGCATTTTGTAGACTATATGGACAAATTCTCAAACGGTACTCAATTTTAACATGCCGTTAAGTCTCGTGCTGTCATTTACTTTGTCAAACTGCCTGTGACAGTTTAGTAGTAGTAGTAGTAGTATGACGAGCTGGTGTCCGCAACTCCACGTCTCAGCGCGTATTTTGCGTACAGGTGGGAAGTAAATCATTCAATCCACCCGAGCTCCTCAAGGAAGGCCAGCAGCGCCTTGACGTCGCTGGCGATCTCCCGCAGGTTCCCTGGCTGACCGAAGTACTTTGCCCTGTATGAAGCGACCTCAGGGCAGTTCAGAAGCACATGGGCCGCTGTCTCGTCCGCCCCTATGCAGGCTCTGCACAGAGGGCTGTCTGTTACTCCTATGACAGAAAGATGTTTATTGAAAGACCCATGGCCAGTTATGGCGGCTGTGACCACACGTAGCTGTTGTTTGGACAGTCGTAGGGCTTGCTTCGTGAAGCGGCCCTCAATAGCAGGAACTGCCTCCTTGGCCTGCCTGCACTCGCCAAGTTCGGTCCACAGTCTTTGGTGTAGATCCTTGGTACGTTTTCTTACCATGTTGCGTAGGTGACCGAAGGGGAGTGGCACTATGGGTTCCGGACCCACCGCGCTTGTACTCGACCCCCTTCTAGCGAGCTCGTCTGCAGCATCGTTACCACGCGAGCCGCTATGTCCTTTGACCCATTGAATGGTTATATCATTGAGAATACCCACCTTGTTCAGTTTTTGGTGACATTCGTATATTAGCCCGGAGTTGACCGTATAGCTGTTTAGAGCTTGTAGTACAACCATGCTGTCCGACACACTGTGACAGTTTATAATGGAGTAGCGATCATTATTTGGCCTTAAGTGACGTTAAAAATATTGCAAATTCTCACTTCTCAATGATATGATTTAGATTTAGTCGGTTTTAATATTTTTATTAATTTATGTTTTTTTATGATTAGTTTCAAAGTAATGAAAAATGGTAGGGTTCACCAATTACAGTATTAATGTCCACTGTAATAAAAGGCGAGCCTATCGGCATTTATCGGACACCGGTCCAAACCCAGGTCAATTGAGAATTTTCCACCAGGAAAATCACATTATCATGTTTTGTTGCAGGAGCACGCGAAGTCTCCGCAGAACAAGCCTCGTGCGGACGCGCCCAAGGAGCCGGCGCCGTCCCCCCGCTCTCCGCGCTCCCCGCCCCCGCAGCGCCACGTGCACACGCACCACCACACGCACGTGGGGCTGGGCTACCCGCTCTACCCGCCGCCCTACCCCGGTGAGTGCCCACCTGCATGACGTATGCTCCACCAAGGAGCCGGCGCCGTCCCCCCGCTCTCCGCGCTCCCCGCCCCCGCAGCGCCACGTGCACACGCACCACCACA
Organism: Charanyca ferruginea; assembly: GCA_947361185.1. Classification (NCBI taxonomy): domain Eukaryota; kingdom Metazoa; phylum Arthropoda; class Insecta; order Lepidoptera; family Noctuidae; genus Charanyca; species Charanyca ferruginea. The sequence goes on along the minus strand of OX376069.1, from coordinate 19,810,236 downwards.
CGCACGTGGGGCTGGGCTACCCGCTCTACCCGCCGCCCTACCCCGGTGAGTGCCCACCTGCATGACGTATGCTCCACCAAGGAGCCGGCGCCGTCCCCCCGCTCTCCGCGCTCCCCGCCCCCGCAGCGCCACGTGCACACGCACCACCACACGCACGTGGGGCTGGGCTACCCGCTCTACCCGCCGCCCTACCCCGGTGAGTGCCCACCTGCATGACGTATGCTCCACCAAGGAGCCGGCGCCGTCCCCCCGCTCTCCGCGCTCCCCGCCCCCGCAGCGCCACGTGCACACGCACCACCACACGCACGTGGGGCTGGGCTACCCGCTCTACCCGCCGCCCTACCCCGGTGAGTGCCCACCTGCATGACGTATGCTCCACCAAGGAGCCGGCGCCGTCCCCCCGCTCTCCGCGCTCCCCGCCCCCGCAGCGCCACGTGCACACGCACCACCACACGCACGTGGGGCTGGGCTACCCGCTCTACCCGCCGCCCTACCCCGGTGAGTGCCCACCTGCATGACGTATGCTCCACCAAGGAGCCGGCGCCGTCCCCCCGCTCTCCGCGCTCCCCGCCCCCGCAGCGCCACGTGCACACGCACCACCACACGCACGTGGGGCTGGGCTACCCGCTCTACCCGCCGCCCTACCCCGGTGAGTGCCCACCTGCATGACGTATGCTCCACCAAGGAGCCGGCGCCGTCCCCCCGCTCTCCGCGCTCCCCGCCCCCGCAGCGCCACGTGCACACGCACCACCACACGCACGTGGGGCTGGGCTACCCGCTCTACCCGCCGCCCTACCCCGGTGAGTGCCCACCTGCATGACGTATGCTCCACCAAGGAGCCGGCGCCGTCCCCCCGCTCTCCGCGCTCCCCGCCCCCGCAGCGCCAGTCAACTGCATGTATGCTCCACCGAACGTCTGTACGGTTGAATAAGCTATTTGGTTTACAGTCAAAAATATTCATCTTTCTATTACACTAATTGACATAAAGTGATAAAGACAGCACCATAAAATCTCGACAACATCTTAAAATTGAGTTGCGTTTAATTATTTGGCTATAACAATTTTTTTTTGTATTCAGCTCATAGGTATGTACAAGGCATACCTATATGCTCGAGATTAAAAAATGAAATAAAATAAAATATTATGATGGTAGTAGAAAGATGAATATATTGGCCTGTAAACCAAATAGGTTGTTGGACCGTACTAACAATTAGTATAGTTCTGTTCTGCTTTGAAATAATGGCGCTGCGCGCTTTCAAAGTTAATTGTTGCCACGAACGGGCGGTCGCTCGATACGTCTCGGAGGAGTAAATGAGATTTGTATTCTTGATGATGGCGATTTAAAAACTTCTCAATTTGCAACCCAAACAAGTGGTTACGCTGTTTAATACATATTGCCCTTAAATGCCCATTTGCTTACTAAGTTCTTCGTGGAGCATGCTAATGGTACAAATAATGTTTTACTCCTGACATTTGCTTCTTAGGTTCTTAGTCCCTTGCGCGTGTTGTGTGCTTTAACCCCCTTATTAATAAGCCTGGAGTAAAGTAATAGGTACTAAACTTAAACCGAAGTTACTACCGGTGTAAGTTTACTCCACGTTTATAGAAGGAGGGCAAGTGTTTACTTTAGCCGAAATCCGATTACGTCCACTCTACACACCACGGCCTAGCTTGCGACCGCCTTCAGTCGCTAATAATGTGATGTCCTTGGTTGCAGGGGCCCGATAGCACACGACGGACGAGCGGGCGAGTCCCGCCCGACCGTAGCTATCGTAGAGAGACGATAGTCGAGGCACCATGTCGCACAGAGACAGTAATGGAAGATTATGTTTTGCAGCGGCGGCCGTCCTGGCCAGCACGCAGGCCGTAGTCAACTCGTTCCCGACGCCGCCAAAATGAGAGAGACGCCATGACGTGTAGTGAGCTGACCGTGACCCGCGCGGAGCGTCCGCGCCCGCGACCCGCGTCCCGCGCGGAGCGTCCGCGACCCGCGTCCCGCGCGGAGCGTCCGCGACCCGCGACCCGCGCGATCCGCGCGAACCGCGCCCCTCGCGTGCCGCGCCGACAGACTGTGACTCCGTAACGATTGAAGTTCGATCGAAAACTTTATCTCTATGCCAGTAGCCATAATTTAAACACTGTGATCTCGCGTAACCCACAAAATGTGTATGTGATGTGCGCTTTGAATGTTATAGAATGTGTCCGGACCGATAGTTACCTTTTATAGTTGAGAGTGTTGTGTTGTGGAAGACTCCTCCATGGTTGTTGTGAACGTTTGTGCGGAGCGCGCGCGGACCTGCGCTAGTGCCCGACAGTGTCTACCTTGTTGATATGTTACTAGTGGAAGCACAAACTAGTTTTGTACATATTAGTGTTATGTGTAAAGTACCCTACGATTGTTAGTGTTCCATAAGGGTTATGTAATATAAACATCGAATTTTCCGATTCTCCCTCTGGGCATTGTACTGATGTTTGAAGCCCCGTGTCTAAATTTATATCATTGCGAATACAGCCTAGTAAGATCTTTATTTATGATGATATCTGCATTCCACAAAACGAAAGCGAGCGTATCTAGTTTTAAAGTATAATATTAGTTAAGTTTTAAGTAATATAGTGTAAGTTTAAAGGCGTCAATGTGATCATTACAATATGGGTCGTAGCGTGCACAAATCGTACTCTGTCTCGATATAGTGAACAATGACTTATTATTATATAACGTAGAGAGCATCCTATAGATTCGTCGAGTGTTTGAACATCGCTGTGCGTGTATGTATGTCAGGCTTTTAATCATAACTATAAAAATCTCATAGTCCGATATGTCTTAATACAAGGGATTAGGGTTTCGGTACTGCACTTAGATAAGAGTGGCATTCTCCTGTGTTCAACGACGACTATCATTTCCATGCATTTAAAATACCATTGACTTCCTATTAGATTGTCTCAACGGAAATGTAATCTATTGTTTCGTCAAGTAGTCTTCCAATCGGTTAACGTGGGGAAATCTTATGTGTTGATATGAATAGTAACTGATGAGATGTTTGTTATTTAATGAGGCGTGTACACGCGTGTGCATGCGTTGTGCGGTGTGAAAACTCCACTAACGGAGACAAGACGTCGGTTGCATTTGAACTTTAGTAGAGAAAAACATTTATAAACACATTTTAGAGAATTACATAAAATATTTGTAGTGATATGGTATTATTTTCATGACATTTTAGTCAAATACGCGCGTACCTGTTTCATATTTTAACAAGAAAACAATATTTTGTAGAAAATGCGGGGCCTAAATACCTAAGTTTACCTATAATGGTGTAAGTGAATCAAGTCTGTGACAAGGAATTTTGGAGAACCAGTGACTTTCAATCTCTTGTTATTATTAGATAAATATCTACTTAACTATTTATAATTTTAACTGCTTACATTGATGCAGGACTATTAGTCAGTTGATTGTGATTTTTCAATTTTATTTTAATTACAATTAAAGGTATCATGTATCATGACATTCCCTCAAACACGAATCAAAAGTCATGATAGTGTTTTAGATCGGGTACCGACCAAGATAATTTTGTACCGTGACGCTAGCAAAATGTGAGATACGCCATGTACCGCGAACGGTACGCCCGCGCGATCTGTACTTTATAAAAAAACCGTTGAAAATCATAATCAACTTTCAAATACAACCGTTACTGAATACTACAGGAAAAACTCTTTGTTACAACCGTCACTATCATGATAAATAGATCAATTAATATTGTTATTTTTCGTTACATTATAATCACGAAAAGAAATTGTAACATAAAAACTTAATTGGATGATGATTCATTAATGTGAGAATGTGAAAGCTATAGGTACAAGAAACTGTAAACAAGCATTAGGTGTTCTGAAGTTTTGGCCTGCTTACTAGCACTTTAAAAGCAATCATAAACAAGATCGTGATAATCAGCTGTGATTAACGCTATTTTGGAATATCAGAGCGGTATCTGGCAGAGCGTTATGTTGATAATATAGCCAATTGTGAGAAGAGGCTCTTGCACCGCTCGAGTATTCAGTTAGGGCTTTGATGCAGTATGCGGTATCTCGCGATGTGATGCGGTATGGCCAATAGGATTGACTTACGACCGCTTTCTATAGAGCGGCCATGCGATGCACCGCATGGTACCCACGTCAGGATGTGTGTACACTGTGTGTGTTACACTACACGTGTGTCATATCGCCACGTATTGCGTGTAGCTGCTGGAGAGCAGGCACAGGCAGGAGCTCACGTGATCTCATTCGCCGAGCGCTCGGTGCATTGTCGACGGACGCATATAGACTGATCGATCTTTCGTTTCTAACCCCGTTCGACCACGGACATTAATTACGCTTTCATTCATTTGTACCAGTCGCGACTTGGTATAAAACTTGATCATTGTATTTATAATGTATCAATAATATAAATGAACATTTGTGTATTTTTTTTTTGATGTAACTAAAGCCAAGTTTGATTTTACTTAGAAAAGAATTCGAGACGTTGAAAAAAGGAATAATAAAGATAAATTATTTCTTAAAAAATGTGTTTTATTTCCTGCTTAAAATGTCAGTAAAAATAATGTTAAAAGAGCTTATTGTCATGATTAATACATTACGCTTATATGATATTGTATTAATGACTAGGAACAGAGTGCAGACCTATGAAATACATAGGTACGTTTACTTATTTACACAGGTACTATTAAGCAAAACAAAAAGCTAGGTACTTAATTGCTAATTAAAACAGTGCAAAATATATAGAAAGTGCAGTGTGGTAACTTAAATAATGCACAAGTTATAAATAAGTTAAAGCTACTTATAATGTCGAATAAATTATTCAAAATACTGATTACTAATGTAAATCTAAAATTATGCGAAATGTGGTATAATAATTTATGTGGACCCATAAAAACGTCAGTGCTTACTTGTTGAGTTATAGCAAACTACAATATTACAATTGTTCGTTGGTTTTAAGGTGAAGCTAACAGTTATGCGGAATCATTGTTATTTATTATTATGTTGTGTAAAATAAGTATAGTTTTATTTGGCTACATTCAGTATTAAAGCTTAGATGTTTTGTATAAACGTTTGGTTTTCCTTTATTTAAATAATAAAACAAAACAATCTTGTATTATACCGCCATTTTCGAATGACGTATCCTACATCGCGACGTCAAAGTTTTCTTTAACTTTAGCATATTATATTATGCAAAACCCCGTCAGAAACCGTCGGTCCCACCAGACAACAGCCGTCTGGTCCGTGATGGGAAGATCTAACTTTGTAATGGTGGATAAGGAATTTTCCACCCTGTTCCTTATTCCTCTAAAAGGTCACTCAGTATTTTTGAGATATTATGTCATTACTTCAGGTAAAAACCAATAATGAATTAATTCCGCATAGCAACAACTGGTAGCTTCAACCTATTCTTGTATAATTCTTTGGTCTCTGGTTTATTACAGTAATGATACTCAACTGTGGTAAAAACTAAAATAATACATTAAAGCTTAATATACACTACATTACACATCAAATTTACAAAATTTCATCAATAAATATTGTAAAAACATCATTTAATTTAACGCAAGAATTCACAACCAATGTAAAAATTATAGTAGGTACCCCTACTTCAGTCTAGGTCATCAGGTCTTAGTTGTCTTTCTCCTTCGCTAAGGAATATCAGCATTGCTTTGTAAAGAAGGTATTGTCCGAGCATGCGGCGTTCCTTTAGCGGCCAGGAGGCAACCACGCCATAATAGTTTCCAACTTTAAGATTCTTTAATGACGTTAACCCGAGAGCGTCTATCATGGAGGCTTCATACGTGTAAGCTTCGGCAGGTATTACGTTCTGAAATATATGAAGACACACAACACCTACTTTGTCACCCCAGATATCAAGGATGTGTTGAACTTTCTTGTCTTTGGATGTTTTGAAATCTTTCTTCCATAACGTCAGTGCTTGATATAAGTGCGAGTACGGCCGGGAGCGTTTACCTGAAAGACGCGTCTAAGATTAATGCCAGTTATCAATAAAACCTAAATGTAATTCCTAAGTACCTATGATTGTGCAGTGATTGATTTTCTACTCTCAACACTGAGCCGAGAGAATTTAACAGTGCGCTTTTAATGGAGCAATATATTTAAATGACCCCTAGTATATTAAAATTTCTCCTGTAGGTAATGTTCGTGAGTATTACTGCTGAAGTCGCATCGTATGACAATAGGAAGGAGAGTTAATCTATATTACTCTGGCAAACTAAGGATTTGGGTGACAGCAAACACTATTCCTCAACCGACTGGTCCAATAACTAGCTAGCTAGCCTCCAATCGCACGCCATATAACATGGCTAGATCAAAATCGTTGCTCTGACAAGCCTGACTGTGTCCTAAGTTGGTTTGTATTGAAAATACCGAACCGCTTATGTGTAAAGCGACCCTGACTACCTAGCTAGGTACCTACCACAAATAGACGAAAACCTTTAATTACCTTTACCGACATAAAATATTGAGTTAACGAAAGTAACCCAAGACACATGCTTATCCTGTTTCCCGGCCTTCACAGGTAGATTGTCAGTTAGTCGGGGATCCAGTAACAGATATGTGAAGGAAGTCTTTGCGGTGCCTTCGCGCCATTTCTTAGTATTGTCGTTGAAGTTGGCTCGAGCCTTATTTTCCATATCCATGTATATTGTAAGATCGTTCATCCAGTCCTTACTACGCAGAGATTTTTCTATTTCTATACTGAATGCTGGAAATGAAAGGTTTTTAGTAAGTAGAGACCATTTTCAAGATTTATTCGTATTGTAGGATATGTTAATTATGAAAGGGGGAAATGTTGGCGTCTTAATTTTTTTTTTATTGACTGGAGTTATCACTATTACTTTCATAATACAGACATCCCAATACATGAACTTGGGTTTAACCGAGAACATTGGCGAGTAACAGGGACTGAGTGAGCTTATCTCGTAGACAAATTTTGGGTCACGGACACACTGAGAAGAAGATATTATTGACAGGCTCTCGAAATACCCGTTGTTTCGGAAAGTCCACAAGTATGAACTTGCTGACTTTTAGATATAGGCAGTTTAATAGCAGCTATGACGATGTAAATATACTGATCATCGCACATCTAAGTCTTGTGTAGTTTACGCAATTATCCCAATGAGATATGGAAGTGTTCTATGTTGTGGTATATATGTTTAAAATCAAAACAAAATCAACAAGACCAAAATTTAACCTTTGTTCAAGAAAAAATTTACTCCTTTACTTGGCAATTTAAGTTTTAAAACCATTATGACTAATAAATTAGACTATAAAAATATAACTTAAAAGTAAAAATTCATGGATTTGTAAAAACATCTACATTTCATTGACGTGAATGTTATTTGTCATTCTATCTCAATGTTTTTTTATTTGATAAAAAAAAGTTTGAACACCTAATTCAATATTATATGAAATATTTATCAGCTATGTATAAAGTATTATCAATATGCAGCCTTTGGAACAAAAGAGGAATCTTTTGCTCCTCAGTCCTCCTCTAAGTATCTTTAATTACTTATTAAAAATTTAAGTAGATATGCAACACACAAAGATACGATAGGATAGACGTCAAAGTAAGTATAACAAGGATAGACAGAGATCCTAAAAGAACCTCAATAATAAAATAATCAAACAATGAATCAATACCACTTACTTTTCTTTTGCTTGTTGTTAATAGCAAGTCCCTGAAAATTACTGCTCAATGCCTCCACGTCATTTCTAGTCCCTTTCAACGCCTGCAACTTCTTCAGATACAGGTTTCTAGTTGTGTCCTGTATAGGTCCCGGTGTAAACCCTAGCCGGAGCAGTTCAGCTCTGAGGGTGTTGTCGTCGTACTGTACTGAAGCCGGAAGAGAGGAAGCCACGGACACTATCGTCTGGTCAGGAGTTACTGGTTCTGTACCGTCATCTACTGGAAGCCTGTAGGATACAAACATTGTAATATTATTTGTTAAGTTACGAGTTATATGTGAGCAAGAACTAAACAATATATTTGTTTTATTCAGAAATAACGAACAATATGATTATGATAACCATTCATGTTGGTGATTACTGCGATTAGTGATGATATCGTAAAGTGTTTAGGTAATGTTAATTATGTCGACGACTGATAAGAAGCTTGCAGGTACGACTCGAGTTGCGTGCGGATTTCGCCTGTCTGTTCGAGGCTAATTACTGTAAGCACTTGTGAAATTATTTAGAACCATTTGTTACTTATTTACCTGTGACTACTGCTGCATTTTCAGCCTTAAAATGTTATGGAGATCAATTATTCGACATTTCCGACCTTTATGGTGAAGGGTTGTGTTCAACAATAAATAAAACAACTTACACAACAGGTGACACCAGCAGCCTCTTCTCAATCAACACAACATCTTCTTCCTTATCTTCATACTTATACTCTTCCTGTACATTCGCTATCACGATACTGCCGCCCGAGTAGTTACTGCTCACACCACTACTAGCTGATGACCTCCTGGTATTCCCAGTATCATCCCCCTTACTCGTACACAACCACTCATTCGTCTTGTTCTGGACTACTGCTAAAACTCTATCCAGTTCTTGTGAACAATCACTTGAGATCAAACTACTTGTATTAGTGTTGCATTTGGTATTTTTACATCTATATTTTTTCAAACTACTTTTCGTGTTGTAGTTCTTATGAGTAATGTTACTTGGTGAACCTGGTAAGGAGAAGTTTTCATACACACTAATCCGTTGGTTCATAACATTTGAAGGCTCATTGTTAGACTGTCTTGTTTCATCTGAGGTAAATTCTAAAGGTTTTATACCACTTATTTGTATGTCTGATAATTTATTTGAGATGCAAGATTTAAAGCTAGTATTTGCGTCACTGGATATCCTATCTTTAGTGAGATCGAGTGTGATATTGTCTGTGAAGTCTAAACAGGTACTTTTCCATGGAGCCGATTCGTTGTCTATAAGATATGTGTCGTTAATTATAGTGGGGTACAGTTTGTTTATAGATAAACTGTTTTTTTCGCACCATTGATTTATCAATTCTGACTTTCGAACTGTGGGAGCGTTTTCTTGAGGGTTTTCGTCAACAATAGGGCCATATTCTGCAACTATTTGGTCTGTTGTCAATAGCACTCTCTCTGAAAAATTTTTTATTTCATGGTAGTTATATTACACTATTTCAAAAAATATCAACATATGTTTCTAATTAACACTGTTATCAAATCTATAAATTATAATAGTTTCATCATTATTTGAATTAAAGCTCAGATTTTGTCTAGCATAAAAATGGGTTAAAATATTGAACAAAGTGATTAGATTGGGAATGTATTAAAATACAACATACCTAAATCTAATGTATAAGCGCATTTGTTTCCGGGACCGTCGTCAGTAACATCTACAACATTGTGTAGGTAGTCAAACACCTCCCACTGTTCCTCCCTGGTGGCATAGTCGAAAGCGGAGTGTCCGTCCAAATCCCGCAGTGAGGGGTCCCCTCCGCAGCCTATCAGGAGTTTCAGATTCTCAACACGGCCCCATATGGCAGCTATGTGGACTGGAGTTACTCCATCGTCATTACTGAAATGTAGGATTTTAAGGTAAAATGGTTTAGTATTTAGAGGAAGTTGGTATGTATGTATGGTACCTATGTTGTTACCTACTGTAACAATTGTGAAAAATAAACTCACCTTAACTATATTATGTAACCACTCTGTCAGTAAAATTATTATATTTCAAATGAATCAATTAATATCCAGTTGGTTAGATCTTACCATAAATTAGGATCGCCTCCATTCTTCAAGAGTAACTCAGTGCATTTTTTGGACTTCTCTTCCGGTTCTATACCCACAGCTAGGTGCAGTACTCCTATACCCTTGCATGGTATTATCTGATTAATCTGGATTTGTGTTTCTTTGAGAAAATTTTCCAAAGACCTGGAATTTTAAATTAATTGTTACTTATTAAAGCAAAATTTTAAATTGTTTATGGGTACTGACTGGCAGACCCTACACTGAGTGTTCAAGACTATTATGAGGCATAACAGTAACATATAAAAAATGGCAATGCGTTACTTTGCTGGTGTTTCTTGAGGAGTTGGGGTAGATCTAATTTTCTGATTTCCACCTGTATGAAAAATATGTGCTGAGATGTGGAGTTGCGGACACCAGTCTAATATAGCATACAATAACTATGTGTATGTGAAGCTAACACTGTGCAACTTCCAGTATTTTAATTAATTAGGTATTCATAATTTAGAAAAACATATTATAATGCCAGGGTACCATGGTCAATTATGGACTTTAAGAAACTAACTTGAACTAATATACTATTTTTGATTACTAATTTATCATTTGATAGTTGTCTGCTATACTCAGACTGAAGGTGAAAATGAAATTAGTCAAGAATTTCTTTTTACTACATATACCAAGTTTATTTTTATTACATCTTTTATTTTCAACAAATAATTTTAGTCAGAGTATTATTCATAATATTATTATGCAATATCCAGGATAAAAACAACCAGTAAGTATTAAAATATATGGTGCAATTTTTATCTCAGTGGGGGGTAGAAAAAGCTTAACTTGGTTTCCACTATGTATGTATAGTTCTTAATTAAACAATTTAAAAAAATGTTGTTATTTGTTGTAAGGGGCAAATGTTTCGTCGCAACACAAAGGAATGTAAGTAAATATTGTAAATAATCACTTCAAAATTCTGGTTTTGCGGCAGGTGTTTGCAAGAGGAACTTCGGCAAAAAGTAATAAAATTATACTTTTGTACAATTACATACCTCTCAGTCCCATTCTGAATTATATCGTAAAGCTTGAACAGCTCTTTGTACGCCGTGCCCATGATTTTTGAAAGTGAACTGTGTATTAGTCATCGACTTCCTAACTTGTATTCATTTCCTTTGGTAGTTTGGTGTTAGTGTTTCCTGCCTCGGCTACGTAACAAGTTATAATAGATTGGCATTGAAACAATTTATCAAAAACACTGCGATAACGTTTATCCCCATGATAAGTAACACCGAGGTTAAAACTCATTAGTCACTAATCTTCAGTATTTTGTTTTCTATAAATTCATTTTTAAATTAACGTCAAGTTAACTCCGGATTATTTTGTTTACGTTTGGTTGACGTTCCGTTTCACGAACAAAGTTATGCAAGATTATACGTTTCGTTTCAAAAGAGATAGACTTTGTTTACGATTTTATTAAATATTTATTTTATATTATTGTTAGATTATAATATTATATTAAAGATTAAGCAAGTTTCATAAACTGCTACTTTAAATAATCACACTACACCATAAGATTCAAATTAGTTAGCAGGTCATTGACCTTTTTCTTTTGCACATGAAACATAGATGGCGTGGTGCTATAATTTTTAACACGTTTTATTTTATTTCGTTCATTCTTATCCGCTTATAAAAGTAGATACTCTGTGTTATCCGCTAAAGTGACCTATCCGTAGTACCTACGTAGCTACATATAAATCATCATCATCATCATCATCATCATGTCAACCTTTAGACGCCCACACTGCTGGGCGTAGGTCTCCCCCAAGGGGGATTCAGCCGTAATCGCCATGCTTGGCCGATGCATGTTGACGATCGCAGTAGATGTGGTGTTATGGTACTCAGAAGGACGCTGCTGCCCATTCTCTGCAGTCAATATCCCTCTGTCGCCTTCTACGACACCCACAGGTAGAAGGTGGGGTGGTGCTATTCGCGATTGGCACCACACTGCAATAGTTATATAAGCATACCCTATTGCCGAACACTGCCTCCTAAGATACATTTTTTAGATTAAAATTGAAAACAGAATGGCTACCTTTAAGTGATTAGAATAGAATACATTAGGTACCTACTAACACACATGAGTCTTGTTACTTTTTTGAATAAAGATTATATTATATTAAAATATCAAAAATAGCCCACCGGCTACGAGAACAGGGTCCTATAGTCACCAACGCTCAGGGCTCTCGAGAGAACAACTTCCTGACAATACCTACGCGCCGTGTCCAGGAGTACCGATATAGTAAGTTATTATTCGAAGAGTCAAGCCCTTGATCCATCTGTTTGTATGACCACAGATTAACTAATAGTTCCTTTGGAACAGATAGTTCACTCCATAGAAAAAGATAGATACCTAACGCTATAACTGCCTACAAAAATATTACAGCTGTTCGTGCGCGCTAAAATGTACCTTACGCACACGCTCGAGAGTATCTACTACGTTGTCTGACGTGGTGTCGGGCGATCACCTGCGTCAAATTACGCAACGCTAGGGCTGTCTATGTTATGAAATGATTACACAAAAGAATAGGTGAATATAAAACAGTTTTTACATTTTAAAATATATATATCTATTTAAAATCACAAATGCCTTACTTTAACCCGCCCCCGCCTGAACTTTTTACCCTCCCGTAAATTTCGATTATTAAATCTAATCGTCGCAAATATTCTAAATCTAACAAATAACTTTAACAAATACTCCTTAGGAAAACATGTACATAAATCTGTAAATTTCACTTTTCAATAGGTACTACTACCTACTTATAATTACGTACTATAATAAAACTTTCTTCTTAACATTACACAAACTTTCCTCCTCCTTAGGTAATGTAAAAAAGGATAAACTTTGTTTTATTTCGACAGCCGTCTTCACTGCAATTTGCACGACTACCCATTATTAAAGCTGCGGTCGCAGTATCGTACGGAACTATTAATTAAACTGTATCGGAAAAAAAGCGAGCGCGTGGCATCCCGACTGGATTTTGGACGTTCGAACGAAAGCGAGCCGTAGGTACTTAAGCGCGTGACCTTAAACGAGTGACAATACTGTTAGATATCTTTACTGTGGTATGACGCTAGTTTGATCCTGATACAACGTGATATTTCCATTGTCAAGAACGACAGTCGATATCGGATCGTCAACATAAATGTGCGTCATTGTTACTTAAAGAGTTATGTCGGCGATTCTAATTATTATAATTATTATCCATACTAATATTATAAATGCGAAAGTAACTCTGTCTGTTACGCTTTCACGATCAAACGGCTGTACCAATATTGATGAAATTTGGCATGAAGATAGATTAAACCCCGGGGAAGGACATAGGCTACTTTTTTTCAGCGACTTCGTCTGTATCCACTATAATCGACATTCACGCGGACGAAGTCTCGGGCAAAAGCTAGTACTAAATAAATACATTTACACTACTGTCGCGTATAAGCTTTTTATTACCATACCTACAACCAGATAAGTTCGCTGGAAATTGCAAAAAACGTAAGAATATTTGAATACGCGGGCCACCCTAGCTCTTTCACCATAATTTAAACAGGGGTTGTTTGCTGTTTTTATCGAAGGCTATACTTGTCTACGATAAACCAAAAACATGCGGTTGTATTATCAATACTAATAAAATTCCATTTAAAATATTTTCATGTAATATGTTGCCAAAAAGCGCACCACCTAAAATTTTAGGTGGTGCGCTGAGGTGGTGCGAAATCTAAAAAATGGCGCCCCCGCCCCAAATATAAAACTGCGTTTTTCTATGAACTTGCTTATCCATGACGAGCACTTCGCACGCAACTTCGTCCGCGTAGATTTTGTTTTTTGGACATTTCCAAATAACACGAAATCATGAAAATAACGTATTTTCCATTTAATTTTCATTTTTTTCCCGTTTTTCTCCCCCGAAGATGTGAAGTTTCCATAAAACTGATACACAATTTTTTAAATGCGTAAGCGGATATTTAAATGCCAGTTTTCATGTTTCCAATATTAAAAATGACTGCAGATTTCCCATATAAACTTTCACACCTTATTTTACCACCTTAGGGTAGGGGTAGAATTTCCATGAAAGCTGAAACAAGTCATTTATTATTTTTAACCAAAAACTTTTTACATAAAAGATTTTTATTAATATTAATACATAAATGCAATCAGAAAGTATTCGCCGAGTTTGGTTACTATAATACCTAAATATTTTGTGAATAAATTAATTTAGTATATTAATTAATACAATGTGAAGGCACCAGGTGTATTTGTGTAGGTAAGCCGCCCCGCCCAGATCACGCAGTTGCTCGTTGGCTGGCGGTTAAGCACCAGTACATCCGATACTGGTGGAGGCGTCTTCGGATCTCTGACGAAGAAGCCGCGCTAGCCATCGGCGAAACGAGGTTGCGAGGCAGGCAGGAGATATTGGAGACTATAAACGCGGATCCGTGGGGGCACCCATAATGAGCGGTTCGACAGAAACTTCGCATCGCGGCGCCTTCCCGAGCTGCTAGAGGTGGTAGTCGCAGCCCTCTTCCCGGCAAGAGCGAAGCACACTCCACTGCCGATGGCTTTGCCCACAGCCGCATTCTGCAGAAAAGAACGCCATCAGCGTCCCAGGGGTGACATAGGCAGATGAGCTCCGGGCGAAGAGCGCGGTTCCGGGGCCCGACTGGGTCCACTGCCGCGTGTTTGTCAATGCTCTGAAAGATCTCGAGCTCCAACTGAGAGGACTTTACAAACCGTACCTTGAGCGCGGCGTTTCCCACTTTGTGGAAATTTGGTAGCGTGATCTTGCTCAGGAAGTTGGGGCACTCTACAGACTCGCCATCAGCGTACCAACCCATAGTACTGTTAGACTAGCGACCTGCCTCGTCAACCACTTGTGCGCAGAGGGACCGGACAAGAGCTAGTACGGTTTTCAGTAAGAGCGCTCTACCATCCACGCGATATCGCGGGTCAGAACCTGGTTGAGAAAGCGGTGTCCTGGGGTGGGGTTACCAGCTCGATCGTGGTCCCACTCCTATGGAACATCGAGTACGACTGGGTGCTAAGGGCCGAGCTCCAATCGGGCGTAGAGATGACGTGCTACATGGACGACACATTGGTCACGGTCCAGGAGAGCTCGTACAGGGAAGCAGCGTGACTGATGATGGCTGCGGTATTACTGCTGGTAAACCGTAAACGACGCCTAGGCCTGTAGGTGGCCTTCAACAAGTCAGAAGTCATGGTTTTTCATAGCTCCCAACGTGCAACGCCGCTCGGATCACACATCGTGGTCGAGCAGGCTCGAATCGTTGTCGAGTCTACCATGAAGTACGTAGAATAGGTGCTCGACAACTAGTTGATATCGGCCCCTACTTCTGTGGCTGGTGCCTAAGTTGTTGGGCGCGGCTGGGCGCTATGAACGCTGCTTCCTAATCTGAAGGCCCCGTCTGGAGGCAGCTATTCGTGAGGATCCTGCCATCGATGGCCCTGTATGGGGTACCGATTTGGGCGGCTGACCTGACGGCTGTTAGCATAGCTATTTTAACTTCTTAGCAATAGCACAGATGATATAATAGCATTTTCTATAAACAAAAGTCCATAATCTTTCTTGACACAGATCCGATACGCTGTCCACACATTCGGGAAAAAATCTTGCCAGTCTTTTTGTTTAATTAGACGAAAAACTTTAAATATATGGTGATGATTGATAACTTTATTTTATTTCTTTAGGATAACATTTTTTTAATAATGGGTTTAGACTCTCGGATGTTACATTTTCCCCATCAGCAGTTAGCTATAGTTACCTAGCGCTTGCCAGTGATATACGCGCCTGGGGGCCAAGTCTGCTATTTTTATAATTTCGTCATTTCAACACGATCCCATTGTCATTTTGCTAAAAGTTCGTAATCTGCTAAATTCATAATGGTCGATCATTGGTCGGTCGAATTAAAAGCAATGACTGCACAATGACGTTCTAATGCTAGGTCACTGATCAAAGGAACTGTCAAAATTTTAGCAAATTACCGCCTATATCAGTCATTCAGTTGTCATTTTGTACGAGATTACCATTCTATATCATTTCTTTCAATGGCGTGTCAGTGGTTGACCATTGAAGTCATAATGACGCCATTATATTAGTAGATTACCAAACTTGATGAAATCAATGATAGACCATTCTGACACTATTGTAATAGCAGACTTGAGGCCCTGATCGATTGTGGAAGCAGCAAAAACTAGTACTATAAAAGACCATAGAACGTTTTGTAAAAAACTGTCCTTAGGGCGTTTGTGCACTACAAGGAATTTTACTGTCCGCCAGTCCGATTTTTTACGGTCTGATACAGAGTCTCGTAGATTCAGATTAGGTTAAATTCCAAAATCGGACTGCCGGACAGTAAAATTCCTTGTAGTGCACAAACGCCCATAGTCCTATAAAGCCCCAAAGAACGTATATTTTATTCGGAAGTGGCGCATTTAAATCTCTGTTCAGTGACAAAATAATTTTATTGCCGTGTTCCAAATGACGAAACAGTCCAATAAAATCTATGTAACAGTGATGCAGCTCTCAAAATAATGATGTACTGGCTACTGTAGGACCTTTTATAGTACTTTTTCATACTATACAAGAGTTTAGTTTCCTTTACCTCACATTTTTCATTCACCATTCATTATTTTACATTCGTGATAGTGTAGAGTGTAAAAAATAATTAAAATATTTTTACAAAAGTACACAAGCAATCTGAGATTGAGATGAATCTGATTTTGTTATTATATATTAGTCTATTACGGTGGAAATGATGTGCGACTGCAGCTTTACTGATAAACTAGGGATAGGTTTACCATGAATTTAAAGTGCCCCCCTCGAATTGTTGAGTTTTTACTATAATATTTATCATATAAAGTGATTTCGATATTCTAAGAGCCATTATAGTACTTGCCGTGATAATGTTTTCACTGTCAGTCATCGTGGATTCAACCTAAAATTGGGGTTCTGTGTGAGCATGACTGAATATATAATACGCAGTGTTTTTTTTTTACTATTTTTGAAATAAAAGGTTTTTCTTTTTTAGTTAAAAATAAAGAACCATTTAATTAATAAAGATTTTTATTTATAAACCATCTGCGTAAATAACCTTAGGAATTAGTAAAATGTCTTTATTATACACTATGTAATAATGGCATAAAATAAGTTTGGTAAGGTAATGTATTAGATATTCTTATGTTAATTAATCGTTCTAAACTTTTTGTTGCTTCTTGCGAAATATTATAATTAATGGACCAGTTTTTCACGCCATCACGAAATTGATGGTATTTTTCGAATGTTGAATAATGATTCAACATTCGAAAAATACCAACAATTTCGTGCGTTCGGGCTTGAAGATTCAGAAAAATCGGGGGAAGGGAGAACCTTACTCCTTACTTAATAAGATCTTTGTAAGACACATTTTGTACGGAACCGTTTCCCGTAATTGTGATTCCAACTTGATTTTGGCTACTATTACTGCTTTGATTGTTTGATAATGACGAAGCTGAAGAATAATCCTTTTTGGGACTTAACTGTCATTTAACAGAAACATTTATCTACATGTATGTGCTACTTTTGCGTCATTATAGTGATAGATAATATTAACAAGCGCATTGCTAGGCACCAAAAAAGTTGTTATACAATAATTCTGCTCTATTATGGTGTCTGTGTGATATGCTTATCGATAATATTATAATATGCATCTAAAAACTATTATAGTACACTTACGTTCTATTAGCGTGATCTGAAATTAGACTACAGCACAAAAACGCTCTATTGTAAAGTCTTTGTGACTACTAACGCACACGTGCTATAACAGCGATCTGAATATCCACAATATCACAATATCGCCCTGAAGTTGAGTGTTCATCGCTGCTATCACGAAACTACTATTGCAGTTCATTTGGATCCCTTATTACGCTAATCAGATAAATAAAGGCACCTGTTAACAATTTTATAGAGCAATATTATTATGTACTAGTTATATTAGAACTTGCTATAGTACTTGACTATAACGATTGTATAAAATGGCGTAGTAAACGTTAACATCCTTTGTTTATAGGTATTTTTAGCTCTATAAGCATTTAGAGCAATAATGTACTGTCGAACGCTTTTATACAACACTCTGGCACCGTTAAAACCTTAACAAATCGTTTATAGAGCTTTTTAGAGTTATGAGCTGAAATAATAGGACTGAATTGCTGGTTGGGGGGTCACAGACTCACAGTCGGCGCCTTTACTGTTGATTTCGGCGATTTCGGCACCTCCCTAGGGCCGCCACTGATTATGGCTTGCACTGTTAAAAAGTTTTGAGTTATATCTTATGATTTTTTTTTTGGTAATATTTTCTACTAAATCGATTTTTTTTGTTGTTTGTGTACTAATGCTAGCTACATACCACAGCTTTTTAGGACTGCAGGAAGTATCCTAAGAATTTTTATGATCATCAGTGAGTGAGTCTTCTAAAGTAAAGAGCTATGCTATTGAAACTTTATATGTTTAATAAGTCCACTATTCGGCCCAGTAGGTAGCCACATTTATTGCAGCATTAGTGGCGTTTTTAATGTCCTCTATCAAAGGTGCATTTGTAGGGGCACTTTGGGCACTGTAGTAAGTGGGCCATTGTCTAGTCAGGAACACCGCACTCACATTGGGTGTCGGTGGGATCTATTATACCCCATTTTGCTAGGATGTTGTATGACAAAAGCATGGGTCAATTGAAAAGTGGAAGAAAATAATGGAAGGATTTCCCAGGATTTTAATCCCTAATATTTTCCCAATTATGTCGTTTGTCTTTAGTATCCCCAGTTCCAACTGCTTTGTAGAAAGGATTTTTTCGCAGATGACATTAAAATGGACTGATGTGCACAACAAAATAATATACTCCGGATTTAATAAAGAGCGAATTGATGACCATTTTCAACTATGATTACAGCTGCATTGAATTTTACAAATATGTAAAATCGAAAAAATACTTATACATATTAAACCTTACACGGTCTTCATTAACAGGCAGGCTTCATTGCAGGACATCGGTGTATGCGTGTTTCCTTGACCTCTCCAAAGCTTTTGATCTTGTCTCATATGATGTGCTCTGGAGAAGGTTGGGGAGCGCGGGTGTACCGGTGGAGGTGCTCAATATGCTTAAATATTGGTATTCGCACCAAACAAATTTTGTAAGGTGGAATAATACACTCTCTGAGTCATATACGTTGGAAAGCGGGGTGAGACAGGGAGGTTTGACGTCGCCCAAGCTTTTCAACCTCTACATAAATGACCTCATCGTCGAGCTCAGTAGCAAGCGTGTCGGTTGTTCGATAGGGCGTCTGCGTCAACAACATTAGCTACGCGGACGATATGGTGCTGCTGAGCCCGACGGTGAGGGGACTCGGAGAGTTGTTACGAGTATGTGAGGCCTATGCTGGTGCCCATGGTCAATGTCCAAAAAACGGAATATATGGTCTTCAAGGCCGCCGGTGGATGCCCTGAGTATTCACACAATATTACCCTAAATGGCTTGTGCATAAATCGTGTCTCGAAATTTAAATACCTGGGGCATTTAATCACCGATGGTCTTGAAGATGATCTTGACATTGAGAGGGAGCGCAGGGCATTAGCAGTCAGAGGTAACATGCTGGCCCGCAGATTTTCCCGCTGCTCTGAACAAGTGAAAGTAACCTTGTTTAAGGCCTATTGTCAAAGCTTTTATACGGGAAATCTGTGGGTCAGTTACACCAAAAGATCGCTGGATGTCCTGCGCGTCCAGTATAATAATATCTTCAGGATGATGTTGGGGCTGCCTCGCTTTTGTAGTGCATCGGGGATGTTTGCAATGTATCGCACTGATGGCTTTCATGCCGTCATTCGAAAGAAAACAGTATCCCTGATCCGCAGAATGCGTGGCAGCTGCAATGGAATTCTGAAGATTTTAGCTGATAGGATCTCTTCTCCCCTATGGAGATCCTTCATTAGGAGAGTAATTTAGTGTGTTATGTTTGTTTTGTTTTTTGTAGTTTTCTTGTATTTTGTATTTTAATAGTGTAAGCCTATATGGATTTTGTTATCCGAAATAAATGAATTTAATTTTATTTTATTTTATTTATTTATTTATTAAAATATACCTACCTATTAACTAGCAATAAAAACAACGTAAAATATATGTTTTTAATTTGTCCCGGGGAAAAGTTTAAAATCCCGTATTTTTCTGCTAAAAAAAGCATTTGTCCCTTACAGGATCAAAAAAAGTCTGGCAACCCTAACGCAGTCTATTGAGCGCTTTCTATAAAGGAAACTGCAAATCACTTCCGAGTGGCAGGTGTTCCTTCCTTGGGTTGAATGAAGTTGGGTGGTGGTGGAACTGGTGGATGGAGATTCTCCCACAACTTACGTCTCACTGTACGCGGACTGTCCTGGATGGCCTGTGTGCCGCGAAGAAAAATTTTCTAACAAAAAAGGAAAATCATCGATTCGAAAAGAAGAAGAAGGAGTCCACTATTGACATCATATCCCGAGAATTTTGTTTATCTGGTATAATCCAAACCCAAGTTATGAGGGTATAAAAAAAGTACGTAGGTATGTACGTAGATTATACATATTCCGTGGGTTCATGAAAATTGCATAGAGTACGAAGACATGTGTTTGAACTGCGGCCAAAAGAAAAATAAAGAGCTGAAAGACTGTAAAGGCGCAAAGAAACTAAGGGCCATCTACCCCGAAGCCCTATGGCCACCACCCCCGGATACTCGGGGAGAGATGGCCAATATAGTCTTTTTTTAATTCGAAGAAGGTTTAATTTTGGTGATTATAAGACTGATTATGATAAGAAATATAACCAAAGTTTTGTTTACAATCAAAATGATTGTTTAAATCACAAGTTAGTAGGGCCATCTCCCCCGGACTTACCCTATTGTAGTCTTTGGCGACCACTACCTACACAATATATAATTTCAAGTGTGCCTTAAAGAATTTGAGCCAATATGTCCACTAAGGCTGTTTTCTTATCTATCCAACATAGTATGCGGGCTGCAAATTGTTATGTTACAAGAATGGTTACAAGTGTGACAGGTAATAAATAAAAAAACAAAGTTCATGAAGTAGGAGTAAATAATAATATGATAAATTGAACGACAGCTTCACATATTTATCATACTTCAAGAAGTTTAGATTTTTATCCTTTTATACATTAGGTAGGTATCTATCCTTGTTTCTTTTTAACCGACTTCAAAAAGGAGGATGTTATCAATTCAGATGTTTCTATTTTTTTTTTATGTATGTTCGGGCATAACTCTGTCATATACAGACGGATTCGCAAAATTCTTTTTTTTGTTCGAAAGGGGTTTATTCCGAAATGGTCCCATATAATTTTACCAAAATTAATGGAGCCCTTTTTGAAAAAATCAACAAAATCCCAAAAAAATACTTAGATGACGTTTTAGTTTTTTCAATCTTTGGAGGACTTACAATCTCTTT
Source organism: Charanyca ferruginea (assembly GCA_947361185.1). NCBI lineage: Eukaryota > Metazoa > Arthropoda > Insecta > Lepidoptera > Noctuidae > Charanyca > Charanyca ferruginea. The sequence goes on along the minus strand of OX376069.1, from coordinate 19,788,947 downwards.
TAAGTGTGTAGCCGTTTCTTAATGGATTTGGATGTTAAGGCAATACTAAAAAGCTAAAAATAAAAAGTTATTTTCTAAAAAAAGGAAACCGCCTTCAAAAACTAAAAAGTTATAAATAACTTTAGCACAGAACACACATTACTTTACTTTCGGAAGTCGGTGGCAATACAAAACAACAAACACAAAGCCACCGCCACCGTCTTCCGAAAGTAAAGTAATGTGTGTTCTGTGCTAAAGTTATTTATAACTTTTTAGTTTTTGAAGGCGGTTTCCTTTATTTAGAAAAATAATTTTTTCGAAGTAGGTAGGTATAGATTTTATTCGTATATGCATTCAAATCAAAACTTTTATTTGCTCAAATGCGGTTGTACAAATTATGGTAGCTAGGTAGGTATATGTACCCAAGTAGCAAAATTCTCCTATACTCATTAACCAATAAGACAAAACGTCCTATAGGAATCCAGTAAACGGTTTTCCAAAGATCACTGATCCTAATACAGCATCTTATGAGGCGATTTGAGCTAGAAGCACTTTTGATGCTATAACGTAGTTTTATAAACGTTTGCTGGATCACTTTATAGTATTGTAACTAGACTTGTAGTCCTATAAAAGTGTTTGTTATAACGATTTAGCATAATGTAATTTTTCATCCTTTAAACACATTTAATAAGATAGTTAACGTCTACGTCGTCGTTACGTTGGTATTTTTAACGTCTTGTTTAATTTCAAACTCAAACTCAAAACTCAAACTCAAAATCATTTATTTCAAATAAACCATTTACAGGTACTTTTGAATTGTCAGAGTCAGTCAGTCAGAAAGTTGAAGCTAGTTGCTCGTTCCAAACAGTAGGTTTCTATGGAGAAGAACGAGCAAGAAACTCCATGAACAACACTCTTTTAAAATCAATAATATGTTACAAATTTCGGTTACATCATTCATATTGAATCTAGGGTACAATGTGAGAACAATGTAACAAGTCGTGTACGTTAAAAGAGGTTTAGATAAAAATATAATCATAATAAACAATTCAAAATAAAATTAGAATAACCGAGGCAGCTAAGAGATGACCAGTCCCAACTAACGGCGCCCGTTCACGAACATGACGCACGGATCGGCATCATTCGACTCAACCATTTTGAAGGGAACCGAATGATCCAACACGCGCGCCACCGTCAGCGAGACATTCCAGTGAGCATGACATACTCCCAACCGCCAGGGCACATTCAAGTCAATGAAAGACATACCTCGTAAATGGTAGCTTTAAATAACATAGTGCTCACATGTATGTGCTATGAAAAATTTATATAATACTAACACATTGAGTTTATACAATGCAAAGATAATGTAGATCTATATCTTCAGCAGCTCCAAAAATAATTAAAAATGCTAATCAATGAATCTATGAACCCTTATGGCTGTGGAGCTAGACCAGCGTCCACCCAAGCATTTTTATCAGTGATGTATTCACCCAATGAATAATATGCTCGGCTGCATAGTGTGCGTTTTATATAAGACTTAAACTTTGTCTCATTTAGTTGAACAATGTGGGGAGGTATTTTATTGTAACATTTTAAACAGTGTGAATGAAAGAAGTATCTACTTTAGCCAGTCTGAAACTCGGTTGAACTAGTTGGTCCCTATTTCTAGTGTTATAATTATGTCTTTCACCCCTTTTACTAAAAAGATGCAGATTTCTCTAAAGAACATGAGTACTCAAACACAACAGACAATCATATGAATAACAACATAAAAAAAAGTTACAGTAGGAACAGTAGCAACAAAATTACAGTAGGAACAGTAGTCATACATTTATGATAATTTCTCAAGATATGTCTTATACGAAATCGATTTATACTTTGGTCTGCGTTGAGAGACAGCGGGAGACATACAAAGAGTACAATATATATACAGAGACATATTACCTACTATTTGTAACTTATTCCATGAATTCCAATTCTATGACCATACGACGCTCAATATTTGTATAATGTCAGATAGAATATTCAACTGTGAACTGTCATCAAATGCCCGCCACCGCCATGACATCAAAACTGATGCCTAGTGATTTGATTGGCTGTTTATTACTTCAGACAGCCAATCACTGCAGTTAACATTTAATGCGCTTGACTAACTGTCACGTAATTATTGTCTTGATTGGCCTTTCATAAACCAGGTCCAGGTTTCATAAACCAGTCTTATAAAAACACAAAAATATTTCATTTATTGCCAACAACGAGTTTTTAAGAACCAAGCGGACGGGCGTTGTTGTGAGTCAGGCCTCAGGAACCAATTTATCAATAATAAAATCTAATCTGAAAACCAGTCGGGGTCAATGCTCCGGCGCGGCCCACGAACGACGGTAGAAACAGTTATGTTAATTATTTTGTAATCTACAGTGTTATGAGAAACAAGAACTGTAATATTGGATTGGCTGCAGAAATATAATTATGCTACCTCTGAGCTTCTGTCCGCTATTTCACTTTCGCTTGGAAGTCGAGGATAGCTTAACGATAAAACACATCCTATCCTATGTCACTCAGAAATAGTGTAGCTCTACGAATGAGTGAAATAATTTTTACAATCGGACTAGGATTTAGGTATACGTTAATTGCGTAAGTAGGTATATCATACAAAATATACGGTACCTAATTCTTTATTTCTCGAAGGTTACAAATCACTTACGAGTAGAAATAAAGGGAGACACAAAGAGAGATCCCGATTATTAACTCTTACAAACAAAAAAACAAACAGATTTTACCTCTTTATAATAATTTACTATCGCTCTATGCGTATGCGGTGAGTCATAATATTTTGCTAATTGCACTCAGTTTCTGCAGATTTCAATTGATTTTAATTGACGTGAGTGGAATTCCTGCTTACCTACCTATATATATATATTCTTTTGTTTCTTTGGGTACAAAACCGAAGATTGTTACCTCACTAAAGCCATTCCGGTGGTCACCATCTCATTAAGAGGGTTCCAATATTCTTCTTAACCTTTTGATCGCCACAACAAGAAAGCAAAAACGTGAGCTCAGCGCCAAACTACAAGTTACGTATAGATGTCTGTCTTGTAGTCGTGACCGTGGCGTGGTCAAACACGTTGGTCATCTATGACTGTTAGGGTCAAAAGGTTAAAACACCGCATCATAGCTCCCTTTGCAACGCCTGTTAGCAGGGCACGTTCCTGTGGAGACTGTAAAGAGGTCATCCCAAAAACGTTTTGCTGGGTACACTTACCTACTCTTTATCAACAGCTGAACATCCCTAAAATCAGGTAAAATCATAATTTGAGGGAACTTCAACTGGTAAAGCAACCCAAACCTTCAGGGTATCAATTTTGCAAACTAATTAAAAGAGACTTATTGTTGTTAGGAGGCTTATGTCCAGATGTTATTTATGTTAGAAGCCTATGTAATCGAAGTACCTAGCACAGTTTAAAAAAAAAGAAAAAAGATAAGATTACCACAATAATTTGTATGGATGTCAAGTATCGACACACATTGCAGATAACTTTTTAAACCAGGTTAAGTGTAGAACCAATGCTAAATGTTATCAGGTATACTTGCATGTCTTTCTTTACGATTTGGACGGTCTAGGTAGCTGCAAAGAGTATTTATGTAATGGGAGTAAACAAACACTTAAAAAGTTATGTAACTTCCGGCTTTGTTAATTTTCCTATCATTCCTATCAGCTTTTTTGTTCCGACCATACCTGGGAACTTTCTGGGTACGAATAAAGGTCAAGTTTTAACTTTTTTTACGTTTAGAAAACTAGTTTTAAATGATAACATTTAAAACCCCGTTAGCCCCGACACTTACCCCGTTTAGTTATAAAACTAAACTTGGCTAAATTAAGTCGACTAAATTCAGTCGCTACTGAATTCAGTTATTACCTACTTACTACTGCTACTTACTTACTGAATGCGATTACACTTTACTGAATTCAGTAGCGACGGAATTTTGTCGACTTAATTTAGCCAAGTGTAATATGGGCTTTAGGTATGTAGGTACTGTTAAGTTTCATAATATGCATTACATTGCGCGCTACAATAATCAGTAATTATTCGTACCAAAAATAAAAGTCGCTTCTCAGCAATATTTTCCCTCAATGTGTACTATTGTAATGTATTGTGTTATTGTGTACTTTGATGAGCTTTTCAGCACTTTCAATTTGAAATTGATCTAACTGACACATAGAATACTTATTATCTTGTTTTATTCTGTTTTTGTATTCCCTCAGGAACATTTAAGACTTTCGTTTAATTTTGAAATCTACACAGGCGAAGTCGCGGGAAGTAGCTAGTATTGTCTATTTTTGAGGTTACGTTTGAATATCGGCTTTCAGAACAAAAGCAGATATCTTAACTTGGTCTGTATTGTTTGTTTTTCAGCGATAGTGATTGGCAAGTATATCTACCAGATTATTGAATTTAGGACAATATCTTGAGAAATGTGCGAGATATCAAATACTTAGAATTAACCTAATTTAGACATTGGTACACGAACTGGCTAAATTCATCATCATCATTATAACCCAAATATATTTAAAAAAAGAAGTAATAATACTAAATAAGTAATAAATAAAGTCCAAAATACTTTTAGGTCACTAGAAACCTACACATATTTTTTTAACCACTTTGCCATAATTATAAACTTTCCCAACTAATTAGTAGGCGGTGAAGAGGCTGTAAGTATAGACATATTTTCTTTCTGAAATAAAATTCTGGATAAAAAAAACAAAGTGTTTGACAATAAAATAAAAATAATTTTATTTTATCGTCAAACTCTTTGTTACGAAGAGGTTATCAATTCGGATGTTTATATATTTTTTTTATGTATGTTCGGGCATAACTCTGTCATATATAGACGGATTTGCAAAATTATTTTCTTTTTCGAAAGGGGTTTATTCCGAAATGGTCCCATATAAATTTTACCAAAATTGATCCAGCTCTTTTTGAGAAAATCAACAAAATCCAAAAAAAAAATACTTGGACGTTTTAGTTTCTTCAATCTTTGGAGGACTTACAATCTCTTTTGTGTGGATGATTTGGATGTTAAGGCAATACTAAAAAGCGAAAAATAAAAAAGTTATTTACCACTTTTTAGTTTTTGAAGGCGGTTTTCTTTTTTTTGAAAAAACTTGTTTTTGTATAATATTAGGTTTTATTTTTTTTATTCTTTAAGTCTGGGGCTCTTTTATCACTATTATGGTATGTGAGGAATCATATACCTGCTTATAATTCCGCGGACAACTTAACAGGTAAAGCCAAGCGTGTGTTGATTGCATTGACAACAAGCTGATCCTTATCATTCGGAGTTCAAACGTTGTTGGGTGCGCCATACTGCATAGACGCTTTGACTGCTCCCGATCCGACTGGCGTGTAATCTTATTTTTAGTGCGTGAAATAAATTAAAAATATAAAAGAAAAAGAAGTCCATATTCAAAGTTCGAACGAAAATAATTTCCCGCGGTGAGTAACAACCTACCATGATAATTTAATTTTGTTTATTTATTTTTTTCTGCGAATATTTGTGGGTAGATCTGAGATTATGTATTCTGTATCTATGTATTTTTCTTCTCTTTTTGTGTTTGAGACTGTTATGTAATAACATACAAAATTATAATGAACTAGATTTTGCCCGCGACTTTGATCGCGTGATTTTTTTATGAATCCATTTTTGATAATAAAATATAGCTAATTATAGCAATAGGCTAAATTTTATCATCACAAAATCATTCAGGGATAACTTAGCTTTCCATTTTAGCGAAAAAAATTATAGAATCAGAGCAGCAGTTCCGGAGATAAACCTGAAAGAACAGAAACTCAACTTTAATTTATAATAATAAGTTGTGATATTGATAGTGATTACAAATTGCTCAAGTCAAAAAAGCAAATACAAATTGAAAAGTCAAAAACCACAATCTTGTGATTGTATTCGCTTTTGAATTTGTTTTTGTATTTTTATTTATTTTTTTTTAACGATGCGAGCGCGTTGTAGGTGTTCGATTTTGAATTTGTATTTGCTTTTTTGGCTTCACTCTCAATGTTCCGCGCTGTCTATCTGCCTTTTGTTTCATAATCTGAGACAAATTATTATACTTTTGAAAAGTTGCCCACTGTTCCTTAAAAGTCTATTACATATATGCGGACTTGGTCATGATATTAAATCCTAATACACTTTAAAGGACAATGCCAGAAACTCTATAGAACTTTGCCCCCACTCAATAAAAGTCATGTGCAATATGTAGCATCTTACTGTTTATTTATTGCTGATAACTAAACATTAGTCATAGGGACTGTAAAACTTGCGGTTTCCGTTTAAATCTAAAAACAATAATGACATTGATTATAGGTTAAATTGTATTTTAGGTAAAATGAGTTTGTATTTTGTGGGTAGGTATTTCGTAATCCGCAAGTTCTAAAGAAAATCAATTTACTATGGAAAGGTTCTATATTCATTACAATTATTTTCATTAATTTACTTTTTTTGTACATGGGTGGGGCAGGATCTGGCATTGTCATTTTAAAGATCACACAATTACTATTGATCCAAAGTCGCGCAAAAAATATAAATACTAGGCCGACCGACTATTTTGTAGATATTTAACGACTTTTACAGATTTTAAACTGACAATCACGTCAAAATGTGTAGTGTAAATGATTTGAAAAAAATATATGTTAAACTAGAACATTCTCTTAATCATTTAGTATATGGATATTTTTGACTAGCGACCCGACCCGGCTTCGCATGGGCCTATAGCCTTCCTCGATAAATGGACTATACAATACAATAAGAATTTTTTAATTCCAACCAGTAGATCCTGAGATTAGCGCGTTCAACCAAACAAACAAACTCTTCAGCTTTATAATATTAGTATAGATTAAGTTCATATTAAATAGTTTAATTAACTCTTGAAGTTGTGTCTGACGCAGACAACACTGATAATCACACAATCTATCTCTTAGTATACGCCTATTTTTTTAAATTAAAGAATACTATTTTTTTAACCGACTTCAAAAAGGAGGAGATTATCAATTCGAATGTTTATATATATATTTTTTTATGTTTGTTCGAGCATAAGTCTGTCATATATGACGGATTTGCAAAATTCTTTTTTTGTTCGAAAGGGGTTTATTTATTTAAATGGTCCCGTATAAATTTTATCAAAATTGATAAAGCCCTTTTTAAGAAAATCAACTAATTCCCAAATAAATTACTTAGACGACGTTTTAGTTTCTTCAATCTTTGGTAGAATTACAATCTCTTTTAAGTGTGTGGCCGTTTTTTAATGGATTAGGATGTTAGGGCAACACTAAAAAGCGAAAAAAAAAAGTAAAAAAAAAAAGAAAACCGCCTTCGAAAACTAAAAAGTGATAAATAACTTTAGCACAGAACACACTACTTACTATCGGAAGTCGGTGGCAATACAAAACAACAAACACTAAGCTACCGCCACCGACTTCCGAAAGTAAAGTAATGTGTGTTCTGTGCTAAAGTTATTTATCACTTTTTAGTTTTTGAAGGCGGTTTTCTTTTTTTTTAAAAAACTTTTTTCGACTAAACTTTGAGTTTTGGACGCAGCGCATACGATTTGCTGTCGCTCAAGGTCGCCGGCGTTTATGGTACCTATAAATTTTTGTGCTTTTTTCATATTATTTTGTTTCGTCCGGCTAGGCAGTCTCGTTTACAACACTCGATGTTTGAGAAGTTGGAAAATCCACAGACGATCGAATCTGGAAGGTCACACAGCGTCACCAACTGCATACCCCCTATCCGAAGAAATTTTAATGCGTGTGGGGTAACCAGTTGAAGACGCTGTCTGAACCTACTGCGATAGTTATTCTGTCACCAAAAAAGATACATGAAACGTTGGACAAAGTGAGAATATTGACCGACATTAATTTCCATCACAAAAGTTCCATTCTCCTAAATAATTCGCTACAGGTTTGGAAGCCGGCGGCCGGTGCCATTGTCAATACATGGGGTCAATGTCACACAGTGTCGAGATCACGTATCCAATATTTAGGTCATTTTTTATTACCTACTTATATTTATTACTTTTATAATACACTCGGCGTCACAAAAATCGCACCTTTTCGAAAATAAGTTTAAAACATGTCCCGCCACTAACGAATACATTAAACCCAATTAATATTGGTATCAATTAAAAGTATGTTTAACGACCTTTAAATTAACAACAGTTAGAATTCCTAAACACAACAGATCTCATTAGCACGTAACGTTAAAAAAAATGTTGTCAAAATACGCATTACAACGGCCACTAATTGCACCTCCCTACAAGGGTATAAAACGGGCGACCCTGGTTAAATGTGGGTCATTCGCTATTCAACCTTTGAAGTGAACACACGTGAACAGCTACAGCAAGAAAAATACCCCAGAAGATGGATACCACTGCAGATGAAGCCGCTCAAGTCATTGCACTACTGCAATCAGGGATGCGGCAATGTGATGTTGCTCGGCAACTGAACTTGAGTCGTTTTGCCGTTCGACGAGTGTTCCAACGTTTCCAAGAGACTGGTGGCTATATCCGAAGACGTGGATCTGGAAGACAACGGTGCACATCCGAAAGAGACGATCGCTTCATTGTTTCGACGTCTTTACGTAATCGGTTCTCCAATGCTGTTGAGCTGCAACAACAACTGCGATCAGCTCGCAGAACTTCTGTAAGCGTCTCCACGATTAGAAGAAGAATGCGGGAGAAGAAAATTGCAGCTCATAGGGCTGCTACAGGGCCCAAATTGACTGCACAGCATAGGAGAGACCGGTTGCAATTTGCCCGTGACCATGTGGATTGGACAATAGACCAATGGAGGGCTGTGCTCTTCTCGGATGAGACGAGGGTGTGTCTTTTCTGCAACGACAGGCGTCGAAGAGTGTATAGGAGGCAAGGGGAACGATTCGCACAAGCCTGTATTCAAGAGACAGTGGAATACGGGGGTGGCTCGTGCATGTTCTGGGGCGGCATGTCAATCGACGGTAAAACGAACCTTGTGTGTGTTTCTCGGACTGGAAGTGCTCGCGGGCAAGGGTCGCTGACTGCTGCTCGGTACATAACAGAGATCTTAGAGGAGCAGGTTGTCCCTTATGCGGGTTTTGTTGGCAGTGGGTTCACGTTAATGCACGATAACGCCCGTTGTCACACCGCTTTAATTGTAAGAGACTACCTGCAAGAAGTTGGCATCCCTGTTATGCGCTGGCCGGCGCGAAGTCCAGACCTGAACCCTATTGAGCACCTTTGGGATGAACTGAAACGGCGAGTACGGGCACGAAATCCTGCCCCTACCACTCTCCAAGACCTTCAAGATGCCGTCGTTGCAGAATGGGACAACATTCCACAAGAGACTGTTGTCACATTAATAAGGTCCATGAAAGAACGCATGGAAGCAGTCATCAGGGCTAGGGGGGGTAACACTAGGTTTTAAGTTAGTTTTAAGGACTTTGTTGTAATTTTTGCTGATAAAATGAAATTTAACTTTTTAATCATTTGCATTAGCTTGCTTTTTTTTATTCCCTGGTAAACAAAAAACCAAATCCATTGATTTATTCTGAAATTTAAATAAATTGCCTTTCCAATTATACCTTATAGTCGTAAGTATACCATTGATTAATAGGGTTAAAATGACTTTGAAGGGAATTCTTAAAGAGGTGCGATTTTTGTGACGCCGAGTGTAGATATACTTTATTCAAATGGAAAGTATTTCAATTAATTAACTATGTGTACTTTGTAAAACTTACGTAATCATCACCTCGCCATTGTACAGACAGCGTCATTAATTGGTTACCCCTCACGCATTGAAATTCCTTCTAAAAAGGGGTAACCAGTTGATGACGCTGTCTGTACCCACGTCAAAATGTCTACCATTTTTCCAAGTAACTTGCGGTTGTGTATTAGCTCGTTTTGGCAGAAATATAGGTGTCGTGGCCACTCATTTGTACGGTGGTGGGTTCGCAACCTGGCACGAGCAAGTGCACACGGCTACACATCAATCTATACATCTCCAGTATAAGCTGACCTCTCATTGTATGAAAATTCTAAACAATGCGAGATCAGCTTATACTGGATATGTATATCTTGATGTGTTGCCGTGTGTACCAATGTGACATTTTCAATATCAATAATTATATCCTTTAAGTGATCAAGTTTATCTAAGTTCTAAGTCTAAGTTTAACTTGGACATCACTGGGATCAGTGAAGGAAGACATTCTGAAATCGCCAGTGCCTTCTCTGTATGAGAAGGGACTTTTGCCCTGCAGTGAGCCCCAAAAAACATATATTTTGACACTATCAGGGGAATCAAAATTTATAGGGTACCCGTTGACCTAGAACTATGAAATTTGGCTAGTAATATTGTCTTATACCACAAGTTCAGGAAAAAGTCTGAAAACAGTTGTAATTAAATCATAAAAAATAATTGAAAAGTATAACCATCATATCGCAGAAAGTTCACAGTCAGATTTGTCTGTTTTTCTTAGGTACATTAAATATCGATAGTCACTAAAAGGCAGAACTATCATATCTCAGAAAATTTACTGATCAGACTCATCTTCACTCTTAAATTTTCAAATCATGATGGCGGGATCTTTTCATCTCCCCCGTCCCGTTCTAACCTAACTTGTCCGAGTCGGGGTGCCACAGTGCAACTCCATAAGTTCCGAGCTCACGGGCGGCGCTCGCTCTTACACAAATTCAAATGACAACGTTGACTGAACCTTGGATATTAAGTGATTTTCTTTTACAATTTCTAAAAACACTCATTTATTGGGTGCGCTACTATGCGAATTAAAATTATGAAATTCGGCATCTTCATAGTATGAATAAAATGCAAGTGAAATTGTATCAAATAATCGTCGCTATAAATTGTTTTGCCAAGGGTAGATAATTTATTATCTATACATATAATAAAACAGTAAAAAAACTGTGTCTGTACATTGAATGTACTAAAAAAAAAAAATTGAGGGGGTTTTAGAAACAGTAATAGAGCACGAATCAAAAAAAAAAAGTCTGTCTGTTTGTCTGTTTGTTTGTACACGCTAATCTTCGGAACTGCTGGACGGATTTGAATGATTTTTTTTATTGTTGTATAGGTATTAAGTCTGGGCAACATATAGGCTATAATTTATCTTGGAAACTTGAACACCTGATGCAGAACCGCAACAGACCAGTTAAACTATAAGAGATACAAAAATGGTACCGTAGCAAAAATTGTTCCACGTGATGAGCATTTTCTGCTGAGAGAATAAATTTGAAGATCTGGAACACCTGATGTGGAACTCCAAGAGCCCAGCTACACCATAACACATATATTAATGACGTCTTAGCAAAAGTTGTTCGGTCTGATGGGCATTTCCTGTTGACTTATAAAAATCAAAGATCAGAAACATCTGATGTGGAAATCAAAGCTGTAATTTTTGTATTTAACTGTAAAGCTATCACTAATTTCACTGTATATTATAATAAGGTAGGAGTACCTCCACGCGGTGAAGGCGGTAACAGTTTAGGACTGATTTTTGATGACGATGGTATATCATTGAAAATTTGACTCTGCTGGCCAAAACTCCCTTTTTTTTTTATTGAATGCCTTTGGGCTTATGTTATTTGAGTGTTTAATTTCCTTTTTCCATTTATCTTCGTGACACGGTACCCTACCCGGTAACGCAGGGGAGCAGTCACTTAAATTTTAATTGATTGAGGTATCTTTACAATAAAACTATAACCATGCCTAGAAAGAGGTCAAATCTTTCCCAATGTTCCAAAGGAGCTAAAAGATTGAGGATTATGATCCTCAATCTAGATTAGATGGATTAGTTCCCAAGAATCTACCGAAGAGCGTCAGGAGAGACTTGATGTTGTTCGAGAACATCAGACTGCAACTCGCTCCGTGGAAACCTCTTCAAATCGCGAAGAACGCCTGCGTTCTCAGCGTATTTAGGCATCTACATCCAGGTCTCTAGAGACCAGTGAAGAATATGATGCACGACTGCACGGATAAAGAATTGCGCTTGAGTTCTCAGCGTATCTACGCATCTGCTTCTAGGTCTCCAGAGACAAGTGTGGAACGTGATGCGCGACTGTCCGCTGATCGTGAGCGACATGCATTTACCGATACAGAATCACGCTTGAGTTCTCAGCGTATTCGCACATCTACTAACAGGTCTTTTGAAACGAGTGATGAACGTGATGCGCGACTAACTGCTGATCGAGATTATCATACATTGTCCCGAACACGCACACAACAAAATATTCATAATCAGTTAGAAAGTGAAAGAGAAAGAATTGCTGGAGTACGGCATGAAGAGACAGAAGAAGAGCGCAACGAACGTTTGAATTGTGATCGAATTCGACATTCTCTGAACAGAATGTCGATGTCATCTGAAGAATCGACATCCGATTCTTCAGATGGCATGGCGACCTTTCTTGGGTTGATAAGGAACGGAGTGCATTTACCTATACTCCTATGATTGACTACGCCACATATTTCGCCATCAGAGGTATGATTCAAAATTTTACTTTTTGAACGTCTCGAATCGTCTTGCACATCCCGTTGTTTTCCCGTCCCCGGGCTCTTAGAATTCGACATCAGACGTTTCAGATTTTCGATTTTGCCGACCCCGTTATCGCTGGCATAAGCAACAGGATCCGCGTACGAAGTCGCGGGCAGAAGCTAGTGCCAAATAAAATTCTGCAATCTTAAAAGTACCTATGCAATTATTGTAAATTCGGATATCTAACATAAATGTAATGTTAAATGTTAAATAACTTTTATGCTTTAAAAATATTTGTTATAAGAAGATTATGCCAAGTGTGTTGTGCTAAATAAATTTGGGAGTAGGTATCATAATTCTACCACATAGATGGATAGTAGTAATAGTAGATAGTATATAGGAAATATATAAATAGGGATAACTAAATTGTTACAACTTGAAAAACTTTTGATGGATGGATGGATGCAAGCGGCAGTTTTCCGCTCATTGTGGCGTTCTATGGGGGAGGCCTTTGTTCAACAGTGGACGTCTTCCGGCTGATGATGATGATGAAAAACTTTTTTGCAAGGACTCCATAGGAGCGAGGCCGTCGACGGTCGCCGACATGGCCGACGACTAACGCCGCCACTGTTGTTTGCACTGGTTATCGCGCATATGCACAAATGAAGTTGCGGATAATCTCCGATCATTCGTTTAGAATTTTCCTGTTGAAAGTGGAACAACGTTACCCCAGCAAGAATAGTTTTTTTTCTAAAACGACACAGCGCACTAATTTTTCATTTGGCGCACATCTATAGCAGTATACGCCCTTATTATACGTTCCACTCATATCACTCTAGGAGACACTTTCTTGCTGGGGTATTAACGTACACAGTTGGCGAGTGGAAGGGCTGGATCGGTGACATTGGGTTTTGATATATTTTCGACTGCTAGGGCATATCTCCATCTCCATCTATGGTTACCTTTATGGCTCGGTGTACGTGGACACAATGACGGACCATTGAGCCACGTCTGTTATTTTTATAATTTCGTTATTCCAACACGATCCCATTGTCATTTTGCTCAAAGTTCGTAATCTGATAAATTCATAATGGTCGATCATTGGTCGGTCGAGATAAAAGCAATGAGTGCACAATATGACGTTCTAATGGTAAGTCACTGATTAAAGGAACTGTCAAAATTTTAGCAGATTACCGCCTAAGTCAGTCATTCAGTTGTCATTCTGTACGAGATTACCATTCTAAATCGTTTCTTCCAATGGCGTGTCAGTGGTTGACCATTGGAAAGTCATAATGACGCCATTATAATAGTAGATTACCAAACTTGTCAAAATCAACAATTATGAAATCAATGATAGACCATTCTGACACTATTGTAATAGCAGACTTGAGGCACAGGATCCCAAGTCCTAACGATAAAATTTTATTTGATAGAGGTTCGACAGATACTATGTAAATAGGTGATTGGACACAGCTGAGACATCCTTAATTGGCGGGTACTTATTGGTGAGGTCAATGACTTTAAAGATTCAATAAATAAAGTGTTTTATCTGGCAGACAATAACAAATAGCGCTATCTAATAGATAGCGCTATTTGTTATTGTTATGTTGTGATTGTGTGAGCCCAATAGAATGATCATCGTAGCGTATTGAATAGATTAATTACAGACGTTGTGTGGCGGGTTCGATTCCTGCACGAAACCAACTCTTGTATGGCCTACACGCCTACATGTTGTTGTTCCGGGTCTGGTTGTTTGTGTATGTGAGTTTATGGCTGTAAACCAAAGATTCCTGACCAAATTAAAGAACTTCAAATGGTCCGCTTCAGAAGGGCTTTACGCGGGTGGTTAATTGAGAATTCCTTCTACACTTTAAAAGATTTTTTTCAGTTTAAATCTAAATGACTTAATTGTATACCCGAAATTTGCATGTCATTATGTTATGATAAATAAATAAAACGCACCAACGTTAGAGGAGAAATTCCTAGTTTAAAAATAAAGTTTGTGTAGTCATGAGCATGATGATTGTAGAATAAGCTTTGGATGGCAACTTGGCAACTACTTGGGCCCTATTTTTCCACCTTAATTAATATTGCTTACTATATACTTATTTATGCAAATTGTCCAGAGTATTTTCAAAGGTGGCTAATAAAAAGCCGTACAGATCGATCGGTCAAAGGTTAAGCTACGCTTGACGCGGTCGGTCTTTGGATGGGTGACCATCTATTTCATACCGAGTTCCCTCTGTGCTCTCCACCTAACGTCGTTGGTCCCGGCTGTCAATCGTAGATCTTGGGCAGTCGTTATGACAACCAGTCTTGCCAAGGGGTATCGTGTTACCCAGTAACTGGGTTGTGGAGGTCCGATGTGAGGCACTGGTATTCAGCTGCATCTGGTTAGGCTAGGAGCCGACGCCAACATAGTTGGGAAAAGGCTTGGCAGATGATGATGAGTCTTTTCAAAGATGGTGAATGACCTTAGGTCCGGTTTCTCGAATGGAAATCGATTAATGTGACAAATCGTCAAGCGCACTGTTGTGATTTTTCTTTCGAAAAACCAGGTCGGTCCCTGACAAAATTGTGTTCTAACGCCATGCCTTTAAGGCTGAAAAATAATTACCCAATTGGTCCGTTCCAGCTGTTTTATTTACTTCAAACTTTTTTTTCTGTAACTTTGCACAAACATCTTCAGCCTTCAGAGGGGTGCCTATGACTCCAAATTGAATGAATAATCGAATTTTCATCCAGATGCTGGTGACGTTCATACTGATGCTGGGGGTGTCTTCGACTTTAGCGCTGGACAACGGGCTGGCACTGACTCCGCCCATGGGCTGGCTCACGTGGGAGCGGTTCCGGTGTATCACAGACTGCAAAAAGTATCCCAATGAGTGCATAAGGTGAGGTGAAGTAACTTGCTTTGCGTTGTGGAGACTTAATAGGACCTGTTTTACCACCTCTCATTACACACAATATTAAACAAAAAATAACAAAACCGTGTTAAAGACAATATAAAGATACAGTTCGATCCAAAGTTACTGGCTACTGTGAAGTGCGCTACTGACTGCGCAGTACCCCGCACCACTCGACACCCGCTGACACATACAATCGTTACTGCGCAGCCACTCGCCACGTGTTCGCTAGAGCGGCCACAAAATTATGGGTCTTGCCTGAATTATTAATATTGTTATTTTTGTATTAAGTTTAAATCGTTCTATACTTGTAATGATCACAAGTACAATACGAACCTACCTAAGGTTTAAAAGAGACGTCGTGACTAATACTGATGCTTATGTTAGATTCTGTAGAATTCATGTTAATGTAAGTAGGTATTTGTTCTACAGTTAGGTGAAATGTTTATGTATGATCAGATGCCGTTATCTACATGTACTAACATTCCTTACATTACAATATACTTGGTGAGAATTGCAAATAGTTACCTTGCTTAGTTTTAAAGAGGTTCTCGATTGACGATCGCGGTTAAATTATGAAGAGATTCTCTCTTGCGTTCTTAGATTTTGTGCATAACAGAAATAGAGTTGAAAATTGCTTAAATGCTTACAAGAAAATAAATGCCAGGTGAAATTCCACCTGGCATTTACATTCTTGCAAGCATTAATTATATCTCCCACTCAATTTTCAACTCTTTTTTGTGACTATTTTTAGTTCATTGTTAATTACTAATCAAAACTGCTCGAGAACATTGCTGCTCTCTTTGCGGTGACCCTTAAATTATTTTTTTTGTAAGTTTGTGATTTATAACATTATAACACGTACAGTACGCAAAAGAGATAAGTATCCATGTCGTCGGGAATAGTTGAAGATTTCTTAGAAACCAATGGGGGCTTTCAAATGAAATTTTATTAAATCATTGAACTGTTTATTCTCTATAAATTGTATTTTATTTTATTCATAAAAACCTATCGGTTTCTAAGTAAACTTCAACTGTTTCCGGCGACATGGATACTTATCTCCTTTGGTGACCGTACCTATCCAATTTGAAGTCGTTGATTTGAGCTAGTTAGCTAGAATAATCAACATCCATTCATTCATCCTCACAAACTTTTGCGTTTATAATAGTACAGACGCTAGCACATCAAGCCATACCTAACCAAACTATCATATTTCCCAATTAAATATAAACCTTATTCTTTTGTAATAATGTTGAAAATCTGATGAATGATTACTGTAGCTTGATGTGCGGCCAGCACTTCTTTCACGAACAGGCACTGGGCACGCATAATAAATTACGGCCAACTCCTCCCACATAGAGCAGGTTTGATTCCCAGGTAACGTATATCGGCTAATTCTCTTAAGTTATTCACAGTGAGAACCTAATCAAGCGGACAGCCGATCTGATGGTGAATGAGGGTTACCTGGACGCTGGCTATGAGTACTTGGGCATCGACGACTGTTGGCTGGAGACGAAGAGAGGCCCTGACGGACGTATAGAACCTGATAAGGAACGATTTCCCAATGGAATAAAGGCTGTTGCCGATTATGTAAGTACTGTTTAACATTATATTAAATCACATGTGTAAACGGGTAAGTCCATTGCCACACCAAGAAACTGATGGAAAATTTCAATAGTCTACTTTGCCTAACCTGGGAATAGCACCGCAGGACGATTACAATTTATTAATTAGTTAATTTTAAACGTCTAACGTTGCTGACAAGAGACAGAAAGAAAGAAAAGTATATATATTTTTTTTTTATTCTGCATTTATTTTAGGGACTTTTACGCACAGCGTATGCCAGTCCCATCGTACCCTTATCCAAATACTTCACTACAAAATTAAAAATTACCTACTACTATTACAATTACATAAAATTACAATATTTGGGCCATAAATTTGAACAGAACCTTCGCTCCGATACTACTTGGCTGAGATAATATTTTGTGGAATATGCCTACGTCAGTTCTGTTCAAATTCAAGGCCACTATTAAATTATTTCTTGTAGACTCATATCTAGCACACTCCATTCATAAGTGATGCAAGTCTTCAATGACCCTACATTCTTCACAATTGGGCGAAGTAGTTTTCTTCATCATGAAGGCAAATTTTTTACATGGAATATGACCAGATCTGAGTCTATGTGCAAAGAAAAGTATAATAATTATACTACTAAATTATGTTAATTGTAATCCGTGGTGCTGGGCCACTGGACCACTCCCACTTGTAAACATCACTTTGGTCCTATTGGCCTAGTTCTGTTGTGTCTCCTGCTTCATTTGGAGGGAAGTGGAAAATATGTTTTTCTTACTCCTCCGCTGTTCTTTTCTGATTAATTTCGTTGCGGGATCCAACACAGTTGAATCGTTTCTCTGGGACTCGTCGAGCTTCATTGCTTCGACGCTTTTCTGGTGGTCGCCACTGTTGATTCTGGCTTTCAGGAGTTGCAGTGATTTGGAAATAGTGTGGGAGAATAATGTCCTATTTAAAATGACAGACAGACAGACAGACGGACAACAAAGTGATCCTCCCTTCATCTGTACAAAAGCCTCAAGGAGTCCGGCGTCAATTGTTTTACTATTGTGTCTGCTAATTAGTCAGTTGAGCTGATAAGGGATCTGTTTCTTCCTTTTGAGGAACGGAACCCTAAAAATAACTAGGTATACCGTCGCGCTTGTGGAACCAACGACGCAGCCTCCCTCTGTAGAGTCTCAAATAACCATCTTGCTTTAATGTTCCAGATCCACGGCAAAGGCTTGAAGTTTGGCATGTACGAAGACTACGGCAACTTCACTTGTGCTGGGTACCCCGGAGTGCTGGGCAATGAACAGCTGGATATCCAGACCTTTGTGGATTGGGAGATCGACTACCTCAAGCTTGATGGATGCTATATCGAGCCTAAGGATATGGATGCCGGTAAGGTTTAAGTATATTGATAATAATGTATGTGTTATGTTATTCGAGCAGAGGTTATGGGCACGACCATAGATATAAGAATATGGACGTGCCATTTGTGCCAGAAAAGTGTGTTTTAGTAAGTCCACATAAAATAATATCCTCGAATCTACCTACTACTGCTATACTACTCCTTATAATATTAATCACCAATTCTTTACCACACGGGAACAGGGGATCAAGTCTGCTATTTTTATAATTTCGTCATTCCAACACGATCCCATTGTCATTTTGCTATAAGTTCGTAATCTGCTAAATTCATAATGGTCGATCATTGGTCGGTCGAATTAATAGCAATGACTGCACAATGACGTTCTAATTAATGGTAGGTCACTGATCAAAGGAACTGTCAAAATTTTAGCGGATTAGGTACCGCCTAAGTTAGTTATTCAGTTCAGGTCATTTTGTACGAGATTACCATTCTATATCATTTCTTTCAATGGCGTGTCAGTGGTTGACCATTGGAAAGTCATAATGACGCCATTATATTAGTAGCTTACCAAACTTGTCAAAATCAACAGTTATGAAATCAATGATATACCATTCTGACAGTCTGACACTATTGTAATAGCAGACTTGAGGCCCAGAGCGTTTGCACAGACCATGGGAATAGGCTGTTATCCACCTATTAGACCTACTCTTTCTCACATAGCTTAGAGAAGGCTGATGTCTCACCTGTGGGCTTCAATACCGTACTTGGTAGACGAGTAGGTCAAAATAAAAGAAAGCTCTTGAAATATAATATGCTCTAGGAATTCATTCCATTGTTGCATGTTTCAGGATACCCGTCTTTCGGTAAACTTTTGAATGAAAGTGGTCGACCCATACTCTACTCGTGCAGTTGGCCAGCCTATCAGGAAGACGCTAACATTCTAGTAAGTAGCAGGTACTCATCGGACTTGTTTTTAACCAAAACCGTTTGAGGAACTTTTAGGCAGTTTGATGTTTCAAGTCAAGAAAGATGTGATCTTCCTGTCAAACCTCTTCATTACTTTATATTCACCCGTCAGCTAAAAAACGCGTCAGCGTCATTCAAATCCGATAAAATAATAATAACAATAATAAATGGTTTATCCATCTTATCAGCATTGTAGTACATGGTAATTTAGAGGGTTGACAAAATAAAGTTTAGTGTACTAAAACTACAACTGAAATGGTGGTGAGGTGCTGCATTACCCGCTAGGCCCCCATTGGGTATTATAATTAAATTGTACACAGTATGTGGTTTAACACTAGTCTTCTACTACAATTGTATTAGGTATTATTGGCGTGATTGAAAAACAAATATCTAAAGGAAGGAATGTAGGATTATATTATTGACCTTCCATCGGCATGTTTTTGCATTCATCATTTTCCTTCTTGCGTAAAGTTGAATGCTGGCTAGGCATAGAAAACGTAAGCAGGATTCTCAATATGGCCTTATATAAGTACCTACATTGCGTGAGGAATCTTTTCCTTGTTAAAATTGATTCCTGTATCGATTTTTTGTCCTTGCTTTTTTGAGGCAAATTCTTATAGGCTGATAAAAACATTTAAATGTCTGCAGTACGGCGTAGAAATGAAATATTAAGTTCAAAATGTTTTCAACTAAACGCGTACCTGAAAGTTTGCTTTAGAAACCATTGCCGCGTAAACGCTCTTAGTGTATTTAAACTCTTTGCAGCCTGACTACTCATCAATAGCTGAGCACTGTAATATGTGGCGCAACTGGGATGACATCGAGGACTCTTGGGCATCGCTAACCAGGATCATGGACTGGTTCGGAGACAACCAGGAGAGGCTGGCCCAGCACGCGGGTCCAGGTCACTGGAACGACCCAGATATGGTGAGAAAGTTTAAATCTTTAACCCAGTTAAGGTACAATTAGGTTGCAGTAATCGTAATCCGGGCGTCATCACATTATTCTGAATCAATTTGTGAACTAAGTGTGCTTAGAAGGCAAAGCTATATTGCCTGCGAGATCAGGGGGTCAAGTCTGCTATTTTTATAATTTCGTCATTCCAACACGATATCATTGTCATTTTGCTAAAAGTTCGTAATCTGCTAAATTCATAATGGTCGATCATTGGTCGGTCGAATTAAAAGCAATGACTGCACAATGACGTTCTAATGGTAGGTCACTGATCAAAGGAAATGTCAAAATTTTAGCAGATTACCACCTAAGTCAGTCATTCAGTTGTCATTTTGTACGAGATTACCATTATATATCATTTCTTTCAATGGCGTGTCAGTGGTTGACCATTGGAAAGTCATAATGACGCCATTATATTAGTAGATTATCAAACTTGTCAAAATCAACAATTATGAAATCAATGATAGACCATTCTGACACTATTGTAATAGCAGACTTGAGGCCCAGGTAGGATGTGTGCAACTCGGGATAGTGAGTCGTATTTTTGCGATGGCTTAAGTACATAAGTAGGTATAAAACCTAATGAAAGTTCCGGCAGAAGTTCGGCAGAACTCTTTGGTAAGTCCAGTTACATTTAAAAGAAGATACGCCTCTTGAAGTCTTTAGAATTTACACTACAAGTTGACCTATGATTATTCAAAACAATCATTGTCGGTTTTTTTTGTTGCAGCTGCTGATTGGCAACTTCGGCCTCACAGTAGATCAGGCGCGCGTACAGATGGCAGTCTGGTCGATTCTGGCTGCTCCTCTCCTCATGAGTGTGGACCTAGCCACCATCAGGCCGGAATTTAAGGAAATTTTGCTGAATAAGGACGTCATTGCAGTCAACCAAGACCCTTTGGGGAAGCAGGGGACGAGGGTGTGGAAACAGAAGGAAAGTGGATCTGTGAGTATAGATATCTAACTTCATTCTGTATTTAAAAAGTACGAAAGCTCATTTGTAAAAGCCTACTAGAGCCTAAGCAACACCTTTGTACATTACTTATTCATTGAATTCGTACGTTATGTGTATGTTCTGGACAATAAAGTGTATATAAATAAATATGTCTCCTAAATCTGTGAACAGCGAAGTCGCCTGGAGATCTGGAGTCGTGAACTTCACGATGGTGCGCATGCGCTGGCGTTCGTGAGTCAGCGCGACGACGGTATCCCCTACGCCGCCAACTTTGCTTATAGCGACATGAAGATAACAGAGGGCGAATATGAAGTTCATGTAAGTTAATTAATAACTAATTTTAAAACGAAATATTAACAAATAATATAAGGTGATATATTTAATTATTAAAACTTTATGCACATAATGTAACAAACACACTGTACAAAGGCGGACTTAATGCCTGACTTAAGGTGGACTTATCGGCGCCGTATGTATTTCTTTGAGCAATTTATACATTGGGCTATATTTTGTCAACGTAAAATTATAGATTGCTCTAAAATTCATGATTATTCGCGAAACATGTGTTTAAAATAAGTTGAATTATAACTTTTTTAAATGATAAGTCCTCGTCTCCACATGTCTTTCTTTTGCTGTGCCCGACAGGGTCTACGATTGTTATTTGGCAAATGTTTACCTATCACTTAAGCCTACCATTGTGGAATGCAATAAAGACTTGAGTATTAAATTTCTTGTTGTCTGTCGTAGTACTTAGTAGGTTTAGTTTAATTTAGGATGGATTTTTCAATAGTTAAATAACTTTAATGTGGCGAATAATCATGACAGTGTATTCCTCAGATCAAAATAATTTGTCTATTCAAAAATCAGCCCTTATTCATTGATTTAATAATATGTGGCTGTGCTGGTTTGTCACAAAGCGTATAATTAAATACTTGTAGATAATAAATTATCGTTAAAAATACGCTTAATTTTTTTTACAGGATCTCTATAAAGATGAAGAAGTGCGGCATTGGAACTCCGAGAACGACTTTGAAGTTAGAATTAATCCATCAGGTTTGTAAAAGAACAAGCTTTACCAGTACAGGTACTACGCGTAACCAGTAGTACAGTCATTAGTTACCAGTAGGTACTATAGTAATAGTGCCAGTAAGTAATCAAGATTGTTGTTGCCAGCTTAAAAGTGAGACAGAGATTTCAATTTTTATCCGACTACGACAATGATGATAATAGGGTATTTTACTCTATACGAGAAAAAATCTATAAATATGTTATTGAGACAGTTTAGGCATAAAGCAGTCGGAAAATGTAAGTTTTAGTTCATAAAATAATAAAACAAATTTTTAAATTCAATTCAAAGTTTTCAGTATTTTTAATCTGTTATAAACAGGGGCGTACCAACCGAAAGTGGCGCCTAGGCCACGCATCATTAGTTGCGCCCCTATGTATGTATTTATCTAAATCTTAAAACAGTACACTAAATAAAACAATCATTAATCATACATACAAAACAAAGATTTATTATCTTTTTTATAATGTGAATCCGTAAATAGGAAAACTGCATTTACAACTGCACCTTCCTGCCCTTCTACGATGCAAACATATCGATGATGTTTTCGAAATTAGTTTTATCTGTCTCTTCTCGCTCTACACTGAGCAAAGCTAGGTCGTCTAATTTTTCTTGACCCATTATAGCCCTCAAATACGTAAGTATAAATTTCAGCTTACTAAAAGCACAGTATAAGTATTAGTACTACCGTACTAAAAGATCGCCCACAACTTGCGATGAATACGTACAGCAATAGGCTATTACACCCATTTTTGAAAACTATCTCAATTGAGTTCGGTAGTGCCACCAAAAAACACAAAAAAATTATTCAATCGATAAGTGCCATAAAAATGCATTTTTAAATTTCGCGCGCAGCTTAACGAAAACGCCCATATTGCTCTGCGGAAATGACGTCAGTTCGCTGGTTAACAAATGTGCTGATATTATGTATATATGATAATTGTTTTTAATTTAAAAATAATTTAAATAATATTTTGTAAAAGGAGTAATAATTAAAAAATTACGTTGGTTACCAAAACAATAAAAGTACAAAGCCTTTATAAGCCAATCGGTTGACTGAGAGTTAACAATTTTTTGCTTACACAGCCGTACTGCATAATAACATGGCGGCTACTATTATAAGGTGTTTTAAACAGATTAAAAAAACTGAAAACTTTGAATAGAATGTAAAAAATGTTTTGTTATTTTATGAACTAACATTTTCCAATTGCTTTTTGCCTAAACTATCTCAATAATATATTTATAGATTTTTTCTCAAATAGAGTAAAATACCCTATTGTAAACAAGCAAAATATGACGACACGGTTGGCGCAGTGGCTGAGCGATCGACTGCTGCGCAGCGTGTTGCGGGTTCGATTTCCGCCCAGGGTAAACATTTGTGTGATGAGCACTTGTGTTTGCCTTGTGTCTGGGTGTTGTTTATCTATAATATGTGTGTATTTAAAAAAAAATATGTATATCAGCTGTCTGACACCCATAATACAGGGTCTCCCTAGTTTGGGGTCAGATGACCGTGTGTGAAAATGTCCCCACATATAAAAAAAAAAAAAATAAGATTAGAAATGCGCACTTTAATCCCCGCACTGCACAATAAATTCAAGTAAGGTAAGTTAAGTTCAAGTAATTCAAGTTAGTTCTTCAGATTTCTTCAGGTTGACGTTTTTCTTGTAAATATTAGCCTTCGAACATCCAATATTTCTTCGTGTAACTGTCCTCCGTTAACATCGTAACTATAGAAATCTCCGAATTCTTTACATTAATTTTTTAAACCGTTGCAGTCGTCAGTGCCGTAACACAGAGTTGTAACATCTAAAACCAGAATACTCAGAAGTTCTAATTAAATACAAAAAAATAATTTCATCTTAGTCGAAGGAGTAGGTATTTTGCCATTGTTTCTCGTGTTATTGGAATATGGTACAGGAAATACAAAGTTAGCCTCCTCACATACCATGGAATGCCAATATGAAGCTAAATCGTAAGCAAATTGTAATTGCTCTTAGGTTGCGGTCCGGACACATGTCCGTTAATAATTTCGATTTTTTTATGAATGTTGTTGAAGATTTGTGTTTCTTGTTGTATCATTTTTTGATGGACTGTGTCCGGGGGACACCTATGAGAGATCATTTTATTTGAAACTAGCTACCCGACCCGGCTTCGCATGGGCCTATAGCCTTCCTCGATAAATGGACTATCCAACACAAAAATAATTTTTCAATTCGAACCAGTAGATCCTGAGATTAGCGCGTTCAACCAAACAAACAAACAAACTCTTCGTCTTTATAATATTAGTATAGATGTTAAAAGTAAACAGACTTGATGTGGGTCTGATCCAGAGCAGCAGATCTTAGCTGCGCAAACGTCGGGCGAGCTAGAATGCTCTATCGGGCCAGAGACAGGTTGGTCAATAGGAGTTTATGGAGCAGCGAAAGTACTATGGGACTGGCATAGTCCAGCAACGGATCACTGTTACTGACAATTACCTACATTTATTGAAATTACATAAAGTTTCAATAAAGTTCGCTCACTTGGGGGTATTTATCAGAATCACAAATCACAATGTGTAAACAAATAGGATTCGAACGAAGAAAGTGTACTGCCGCGCCACCGCGCCAGCTGGGAACGCACCACTCATAGGGAATGAGTTGTGCGTTCCCAGCTCGCTCCGCGCTCATTCGTAAAGCGCGGTAATCGTGAACGTGATTGTTAGATATGAAATCAGTAATCAAAATAACAGTAAAATAATAGTTTAGTGTACTGTATTTAGATTTTTAAATTAAATAATTGGCAATTTTGCGCCCCCCTCCGAAAGGTGCCCGGGGCACGTGCCCTACTTGCCCCACCCAAGATACGCCTCTGGTTATAAAACACCATGAAATAGTAGCGGCCATGTTATTACGCCATACGGCTGTGTAAACAAAAAATTGACAACTGTCAGTCAACCGATTGGCTTTGTACTTTTATTATTTTCGTAACCAACGTAATTTTTTCATTATTACACCTATTACAAAATATGTTTTTAATTATTTTTAAATAATTTACAATAATCATATTTAATATGAGCTCATTTGATACAAAACGAACTGACGTCATTTACGCTGAGCAATATGGCGTCTAGTAAGAGGCGTTTTCGTCAAACTACGCGCGAAATTTGAAAATTGAAAATTTTGATTCATTTTTGTGGCACTTATCGATTGAATAAAAATTTTGGGTTTTTTTGGTGGCATATTAGCACTACAGAATTTCATTAAGACACTTTTCAAAAATCGGTGTAATACCCTATTAGGACGTGATGGCTCAGTGGTTAAGGCGCTTGCCTCTCATGCATGAGGTTGTAAATTCGATAATACCTAGCAAGTACATACTAATGTGACTTTTTCAATTCGTACGTACTTTCTAAGTTTATCTTGGACTTAACTGAGATTGAATAACTGGATTTACATACCGGGTGAGGACGACGATACGACAAAAAATTAAAATGCTGGTAATACTAGTTCATAAGAATATTTTGAAACTTTCAAATAAATTCTAAAAACGAAATTAAAAAAAAAGTTCGGGTATACTAAAGAGCATTTATAGTAGTATAGTAACCAAAATAAAACACCATATGAAATATTGGGTTGTATGAATTATCCGCAGGACGGGCAAAGTAATAATTTTAACAAGCTTGTCTAATTACAAAGATGTCTCAGTATCAGCTCGACTGGTTTTGTGTCCTGTTCATGGCAATAGGGTTGTGGCTTGCTTGCGTCGCCAAAATCCGGATAGAAACCTTGGGCTCACCAGTCTTCTGTGGCTGCTCTGAGCAGTCTAGAAGTGCTGATCTGCTTGTGGGCTGGCTGGAATAATGACCACACCATGCTGCCGAGCTAATTAGAAGTCCAGTAAGGAAGCATTTTTGGAAAATTGTGTTACTTATAGATTCGGAATCCACGTTTGACGAGAATTTTGAAATTTCAAAATCCGAATTTTCCAAAAATCTTTTCTTACTGCCAGGGTCGGATTATCCTCAAAGCAGATTAGGCAACTTCCTAGGGGTCGCTCATAGGCCAGGGGACACGCGTACCGAGATATTAAAAATATAATTATGTAATTGTAAAAATATAATAATAATAATAAAACATTTAATTCAGACCAAGTCCATATTCTTGTTAGTAACAATTCGCTTAAAAACTAATGTTAGTAGGTATAGGTACATAGTACACAACACACTTAAATCGCAAAATGAAGTCGCATCCATCTTTGCAGCATGGGGGACTCCCGCCGATCTGCAAAGACACCCAGTATAGTGTTGGCACTGCCACGAACGCGAGTGAGTAGGGAGGCTCATCTTTTCCGAATGATAGCGGCGAAGCCACCCGCGCTTCAGCAAACATCCCTGACGCACTGCAACGCCATGGCAGCCCCAACAGTACCCTGAGTACATTGTTATATTGGACACGCAGGTCGCTGTACGTTCGCTGCGAATAACTGACCCACAGGCTGCAGGTGTAAAAAGATTGGCAATATGCTATAAAATGCGTGATTTTGACCGAATTCGTACACCGTGCAAACCTGCGTTCCCTTTCTATATCAATATTATCATTTAAATCATCGGTGACCCAGTGACCCAAATATTTAAATTTAGACACTCTACCCAGTAGAGTACCACAAAGGGACACACTCGGATATGCTGGGTAAGAAAAACCACTCGCGTTAAAGAGCATTAGTTGACTTTTTTCAACATTATATTTGAGCCCATGAGTCACATTCACAGTCACAGGCATATGATTCACATAATGTATAGATACTAGCCTCCTCATAGCACTGATTGATAGACTCAGTAACACCATGTCATCTGCGTAACTAAGATTATTCGTACACACGCCGTCAATATGACATCCGACCTTGGTGCTGCTGAGCTCAGCAATCAGCCGGTTAATGTACAGGTTGAACAAGCGAGGCGAGCTTATAGAATTGTAAATATAATTAATTGTGGTAGAAAAATGTATTTTAGGAAGTTAGAAAGGGTAAAGGGGCTCTGAGAATTGCATTGCCTAGGGCTCTGAGAAGTGCATTGCCTTTAGGGGCTCTGACAGATGGCCTTCGCCCAATGGTCCACCACCATAAAGGACTAAGGAAACCAAACCCCCCAGAATAGAATAGGCTGTATCTGGCAAAATGGGTCATGAATAAACACACTCTGTCCTAAACAGAATCTGTCGTAAACCTAATCTGTCCTATACAGAATCTGTCCTTAAAATGTATTTGTGTATGTATATCAGCTGTCTGACACCCATAGTACAGGGTCTCCCTAGTTTGGGGTCAGATGGCCGTGTGTGAAAATGTCCCCACATATTATTATTATTAACTGAACAAAGGCTTTATTTTACATATTATATTATAACATTATTTGTTTTCCAGGTGTTAAATTCTACAAGTTTATTCCCAAGGCGTCGAACGTGGCAGTCAAAGCCGGTTCCAAGGCTGAAAGCAGTTCAGTGTCTGATGCAGTCGTGAACACTGTTCTTAACAAGAGTTAGTTTGTACACAAATTATAGGATAAGGACAAGATTATTATTAAAAATTAATAAAGAGTTATACAATTAAAGTTGATTTTTGTGGCATTATTTTTGATCCTACCTCGTTTTATTTTTGTGAATATTTAGGCATCTGTAAATTACTGAAAACGATCAAAATATTTTTATACCCACGTCTTAGACTAGGCGCCAACGATATATAATTATGTACTACACACAGCCGCCCATTGTGATTTTTTGTCACGCTGACATTTTGTCACTGTCACCGATATATTTCTATGCTGTCACCACTGTATAGGTTGGGTGATGTCAAGTAGTGTTGTCAGTTGTCACGTCATCGTCACCATAGTGAGCGCACTCCCTTACATCTTCATAGCACTCGACTTGGTGATAAAAAGTCACCGTGACAAAAAATCACATTGGGCGACCGGCCTTACGAGACATTGGTTTTATAGTGTACCAGTCGACATAAGTTTTGCAGTTTTGCAGGTGATATAGTCTAATGGGAAACAAATTACCTCATTTGTCATCAATGTGAAGTGATCCTTTAAATCCATGTAGATATCCAGCGTACCTATATGTATCAAGTTCAATCAAAATCGGTTCATTCATTTCCAAGATTGGACCTGACCTTTCCTGTGTCTCATTGAAATATTCAGGTCCAACCTTGGCCCGGTGCCGTGTAAAACACCGCTTCAACTCTAGCTTAATAGGCAGCCACCAGTAGCCACCGATGCAGGTCATCTTACCATACTTAAAAATAAAGGGTTTTCTATATGAGAAGAAGAAGTTGGTAGGTAGGTACTTAAATGGTAATTCTATTAAAAAATTGACTTGTGAGTTGTGGTACAGTCGAACCAGCTAATTGGTTTACAGGCAAAAATATTCATCTTTCTACTAGTACATTAATATTTTATTTATTTATTAACTTTTTCTTTAGTACGTAGACACCAGGGATACCTACGTGCTCGAGATAAGAAAATGGAATAAAATAAAATATTGTGAGTGTAGTAGAAACATGAATATTTTTGCCTGTAAACCAATTAGCTTGTTCGACTGTACAAAGTCAACTTTCGTTAGTTCCAGAATTTTTGGACTTAACATGCACTAAATTACCTAAGTGTGTTAGTTTTTCAGTCAGAGTTCACACCAATCACCATCTACGTACCAAGTGTACCCACCTATGTTTAGTTCAGTTGAAGCTTGAGAGCTTCAACCTAGATATCAACTCTACTCTACTCAGTCTATAGTAGAAGGAAATAATGTAAACGGAAGGTTTTCATTAAGTAGGTAAGTATCTACTTAAAGATTTTACTTTCGTTTACTTGTCGTTTACACACCTAGGTACATATACAGGATGTTTGGTAGATCGATGCAAAGCCATAAAGCGGAGCTAGTTTAGACTTGATATCCTACTTAGATATTCCTCGTTCCAGAAATTTACCTAATACAAGATACTTATTTCACTGATTGGGCCCCATTTCTTCCCGAATAATTTGAATGGCAACAATTATTTGGAATTCCTAAAAAATAATCTTCCAGAGCTTATAAAGGAATCCGGGCCCCTATATTCGCTAAAGACCGAGAAGTCATATTTCAACAAGGTGGTTGTTCAACGCATTGGAGTTAAATAATTACTTCCTTAACAGTTGGATCGGCAGAGACGACGGCCGATCTCTTGGCCCGCCCGGTCACCCGATCTGACTCCGCTTGACTTTTACGTGTGGGATCGGGCCAAGGAACTCTAGTATAAACGAATGTAGAAATAAACAGAAAAGAAGAACTGATTGAGTGAATTAATTCAGCGTTTGAAACGATGAAACTGGAGATGAAGTTTAAAATAACTACAACAGAAGTGTGAAGACTGGCCCGTGCTGGTGTTACAGACCGCGGCAAATATTTAAAACACGAATAATAAATGATTCTAGTTAAAATTTTCTTTTAAATAATTCGCCCAAAAAAATTGCATTTTCTCCCTCAATTTGGTTTGTAGGTCCTAATTTCAAAAATTGGTGAGCTATCCGCGTATTTGATACCTCGAAAGAAAGAACAATAACCAGGCATGTTTTTAAAAACGTTTGAACAAAAAAAGCACCATCCGTGGTTATTTTTCATGCCGTCTAAAAACAGATTTCTTAAATCTTTAAAATTTTCTTTGACTTTAAATATCTGTAAAAGAAATTGTCTTATCACACAGATCCCCGAATTAAGTATATTTTATTAAATTACTTACGCATTATTTTAACCAGATAAAATAAAAAATAAATGACTTATCTTTCAAATTGGCCATTATTTAAAACTAACTGCAATATTTTGGGTTTTGTCATCAAAAATCATTAAAAGTTTGCTAAAAAAAATAGCTACACTTCGGCTAAGACAAGTTTGGTTCAAGTTGACATTGACTTTTACGTGTGGGGTCGGGCCATGAAAGTTTATACGAATGTGGAAATAAACAGGAAAGAAGAATTGATTGAGCGAATTAATTTAGCGTTTGAAACGATGAAACTGGAGATGAAGTTAAAAATAACAACAACAGAAGTGTGAAGATGGGCCCGTGGGCCGTGATGGCCGCAGCGAACATTTTGAACACGAATAATAAATGATTTTAGTTATAATTTCCTTAATAATTTTGCCAAAAAAAAACTATTTCCTCCCTCAATTTGGTTTGTAGGTCCTAATTTCAATAATTGGTGAGCTATCCTCGTAGTTGATTCCTCGAAAGAAAGAACAATAACCAGACATATTTAAAAAAATGTTTGAACAAAAAAAGCACCATCCGTGATTTTTTTTCATGCCGTCTAAAAACAGATTTCTGAAATCTTTAAAAATGTCTTTGATTTTAAATGTCTGTAAAAAATTGTCTTATCACACAGATCCCCTAATATGTTTTATTAGACTGTTTACGCATTATGTGAACCAAATAAAATAAAAAATAAATGACTTATCTTTCAAATTGGCCATTATTTGCAACTAACTGCAATATTTTGGGTTTTGTCATCAAAAATCATTAAAATTTTGCTAAAAAGAAATTTGTCATACTTCGGCTAAGACAAGTTCGGTTCAAATGGTTGTAAATGGTCTATACTAGGTCCACTCTACGGCTTTGCATCGATCTACCAAACATCCTGTATAATAGTCTAAACTAGCTCCGCTTTACGGCTTTGCATCGATCTACCAAACATCCATATTTTTTTTGTGAAGGTCGTGGTAACCGCGCATCTAAATAAATGAAAATTTACGTAAAAGTAGGCCTTTACATTAGTGTCTCGATTTTTTATTTCCTACGTAGAGCATCGACCTCTTTATCATTTTTTCCAAATTTAACGAGTAATCACTGTTGTGTGAACCATATTAATGAAGGTCACTATACGACACAAGTAAATAATGTGCTGTAGGTCTGCCAATTGCCTAAATTGAGGTCAATGATCTAACAATTTTTTGATAGGATAGTCGGTTATTTATTTAAGTGAGCACCTACCTAGGTACCCATTACTTACCATTTTTTGGGAAACCAGTTTATAATCTTGGTTGTTACCGTTATCTCTATTGACATTAGCAATGGTCAACTCAGTGAAAGTTTGAATTTTTATCAATATATTAATGAAACGGCAGAAATTTTACTTTTGCTAATTCTGCAAATTCCCGAACGCTACTATTTCATGACATTTATAATTATTTGACGTTCAACCAGATGTGAAGGTAAGATTGCCTCTTTCTTTATTAGTGTCAAAATGAAAACTGTCAAACTGAACTGTGTCAAATTATAAATCCCAAACTCCGGAAGAAATGCAAGCGGCTTATAAATTAATAATGTTAAATTACCAAAAGATTTACGCAAAATTAATGTAAACACAGAACGGAATAGTTGATCGTGACATTGCTATAAACGAGTAATAATCGGTGCCGCGCACGGCGCAACGTAAATACTGTTATCGGACGTCTCGTAAGAGCGAAAGAAAGCTGGTTATTGGTATTAGGTCAATGGTGTATTCGTGCCGGTAACGTGAGGCTGGGTGCTGACGTCGGCACCGACGAGACGCGGCAGGCACGGACGGACCCGCGACCATCAGTTTGCGCCGGTTACATCGCTCGGGTAACACGTACCGTCAAACTAACTGTCGACGAACACTAATCTCGAGCGTGAAAGTTACTCACAAAGATGGGCGGAAAAGTAGAAAACGTCGGCATACTCGCCATGGAGTTGTACTTCCCTTCACAATACGTAGATCAGACGGAACTGGAAAAATTCGACGAAGTGTCTTCCGGCAAGTACACGATAGGGCTCGGCCAGCACAAAATGGGCTTTTGCTCAGACAGGGAAGACATTAACTCAATTTGTATGACAGCTTTACACAGACTGATAGAGAAGAACAACATCAATCTTCATGATATTGGAAGGCTGGAGGTTGGTACAGAGACAATCATAGACAAAAGTAAAAGTGTGAAGACTTACCTCATGACCTTATTTGCTGAGGATGGAGCCACAGACATTGAAGGTATAGACACAACAAATGCTTGCTATGGTGGTACTGCAGCTCTGTTTAATGCTGTGAACTGGGTGGAGTCATCCTCCTGGGATGGCAGGAAGGCAATAGTGGTGGCAGGAGATATTGCAGTGTATGGTAAAGGCCCAGCACGGCCTACGGGAGGTGCAGGAGCAGTGGCCATGCTCATAGGCCCGGGTGCTCCTCTAGTACTGGACTGTGGTGTTCGTGCTTCATACATGACGCATGCTTATGACTTCTACAAGCCAGACTTGTCTTCAGAATTCCCACTTGTAGACGGGAAGCTCTCTATCAAATGCTACCTCAGTGCTTTAGATAATTGTTACAATTTATACTGTAAGAAGATGAGGAAGATTGACCCTGATTTCAGAGGTTTATTGAGCTTAGATGGTATGTTATTCCACTGTCCATACAGTAAACTAGTACAGAAGTCCCTGGCTAGAGTATGCTTTAATGATTTTCTTAATGCATCACCTAAACAACGTGAAACACAGTTCCCAGGTTTATCAAAATTCAGTTCCTACAAATTGGAAGAAACATACTTTGACAGAGATGTTGAAAAAGCATTCATGACTTACAGCCAAGCCCTGTTTGATGAGAAAACCAAGCCATCATTGTACATAGCAAAGAATGTAGGTAATATGTACACTCCATCATTGTACGGAGGCCTTGCATCATATCTCATCAGTAAATCTCCTGAACAGCTGATTGGGAAAAAGTTTGGATTATTTTCATATGGATCAGGTCTTGCCTCTACAATGTATTCTATAAATATTTGCAATGACATGAGTGTTGGTTCAAAATTGGAAAAATTATTAAAATCCTTGAAGGAAACAGTTTCTCTACTGGACGAGAGACAGTGTGTGGAACCTAACAAATTTTCTGACATCATGGACAATAGAACTATGAACTATCACACAGCTCCTTATCAACCGTCGGGCTCAATAGACGTATTGTTCCCTGGAACATACTACCTCATTGATATTGATCAATTAAGAAGACGTTTTTATACAAGGAAGGTTTGAAATAATTTATTTATTAATAGAATAATTTTGTGTGACTTGGTGCAGGAGCTATTTGGTGTTGTCGGTTTTAAATTGTTATTTGTAGATTAATTAGAAATTGAGACTGTTATCTATCTAGTTTGCTGGTATAATGTTTGTGAAACATTCTGCTCCTAACTGCTAATTAGCAATGTTTATATTATTGTGACCTATTCACCTCTTATAACTTCAGGAAGCATATTGTGCACTTTGTACATTTGATTTGCACACAAAATCAATAAATTATAATGGATATTTATACTTTTATAAGTAGTCATTTATTATGTATTTTGAATACACAATGTAGAAATGAATTTTGAGGGTTTGTATTTATCATATTTAAATGGTATGTGAGGGGTAAATGATATAAAAGAAACAATATTTATATTTAAGTTATGAGTGTAAAAATTCTCTTTTATAATGTGATTATCACTTTCTATAAATTATTTCCTATTTATACCTAGTATACAGTGTAAAGCTCAAATAAATACCTGCTTATATTTTGCATCACACCAAAGCTATAGAAACTTAACAACATGAATGTGTTGGCTGTACCTTTTTATTTATAATTTTCTTAAATACAATTATTTATTAAGTTTGTATTTCATATTAGTGCAATTATAAAATACAATAATTCATAAAAATCGTAAAATAGATTCCATGAAATGGACCATTAAACTTCATTGTCAATAAACTTATTGAGAATCCAAAGGTATGTTTTATTATTTTACTGTTAATGTGTGCACATAACTGTAAATAATTTTGTTAGGTAATGGCTTAACCGAGGTTAACTTGTTTGAGTTTGGTTATAGTACTTCAAGCATGTAGAGACTTGTAACATAAATTCCATTGATTTTTAGATTGGAAATACCTGTTTCTCATAATATTAATTTTAATTGAATTCTTTTGAAGCCTCGATTCGTAGGTATCAATAGGTCGTGTTGGTCCATTGTGCTTCCTTACATATTATAAACTAGTACATTGCCCGCGACTTCGTCCGCTTAAGTTTTTTAAGGATCACACACATATTTTGATAATGCAAAATATGCCTATAGCACTCAGGGATAAGGTAGCTTCCTATTGGTGAAAGAATTTTTGAAATTATTATAGTTTTAATTTATTACAGTAAACTTGAGTGTGTTCGTTCACGCTAATTTCTGCAACTACTGGTCCCATTTTGTAAATCCTTTCGCGAATAAGAAGCTACATTATCCCCGAATGCTACGCTTTATTATAAAAAAAAAAAATTGTGACCCATGGAAAAATTCACGCGGGCAAAAGCTAGTGTCGTATAAAATTAAAACAAAAGTCTTAAGAAGTTAAGATACAAGCACGGACTAGAAAAAAAAGGACTCCATGCCACGCATATCAAAAGTGAAGCACCTTTGCGTGTTGGCAATGTTCATATAGATATCTTTAGTACTGTGCAAAGTTGATATTGCATACCTACCTAGTAAAATCAATCGTGTAAATAGGGAGGTCATTGCTGCATAACTACAAAGAAAATTTCAGCAATTCTGTGTCTGTATTGTGGGTTTTGTGCATTCATATCATTTAACTAACTTCTGCTTGCGACTTCGTCTGCGTGGAAGGTAAGTAGGTACACACGGCTACACATCAAGCTATACATTTCCAGTTTACGCTGAACTCGCATTGTATAGAATTTCCATAAAATTAGAGATATCAGCTTATACTGGAAATGCATAGGTTTGATGGGTAGCCGTGTGTACCATAAAACATAGCATTATGACACTGCAACAATGTAGCTCCGATTATGTGTCCGATTACATACATTCTTTAACTGATCGAAGTTAAGAATATTAAAATTTGTAATCTGACTAGATCCTATATTAATATGGGTACGGTCAGCAACGAAAGTCGATTAACACTTCAGATTTTTGAACTATAATTCTTGAGCACAAGGAAATACGGACAGGATAGAAAATCAAGATAAAATAAACTCTTGACTATGACCTGAAATATCGTAAAGTATTTCTTACATGGTATTTGTTTTTGTGTCTTTTTAGAGGATATGAAAATGTAATAGTGTTAATCTACTTTTGTTGCTGACTGTACTTTGAAAACGTAGATGTACAATACGGTCAACGTATCTTGGCGCGTCTGAAGTTAGCCGATTAGCTGCGCAGTAGACAATTTCGTTCCTAAAAGTTCCATTGCGCAGCCAAACAGCTAACTTCAGATGCGCCAAGATACGTTGACCGTATTGTACCGGGCCGGATTTAAAATTGTGGAGGCCCGGCCAAGCAAAAAGTGAAGGCCCCAAATTTTTCTATTCTCTCTTTGACGGACACGAAAATGTGTCTTTTTTTTAACCGACTTCAAAAAGGAGGAGGTTCTCAATTCGGTTGTTTTTTTTTTAATGTATGTACATCGATTACTCTGAGATTCATGATCTGATTTACGTGATTCTTCTTTAGTTTGATGCGGAATAGTTGCCATTTAGTCCCATAAAAATTTAACCTTGTTTGGCCCAGTAGTTTTCATTTAATGATTTTTTTTTAATTTTTTAAATATATATTTTTATGTTTGACCACGCATAACTTCCAATTTCGATGATTCTTTTTTTAATTGATAGTGTATACTATACCTCAAATGTGGTCCCATATAAATTTCAAGAAAATATTCCGCCCCTAAGGGTTGAAAATTAAGGGATGAAAGATTTTTTTGGTGTCACCGTTTCGTAATTAATTTCTAGGCACTAAAAAGCGAAAAAAAAAATTTTTAACAAAAAAGACAACCGCCTTCAAAAAGTAAAAAATAACTTTCAATTCGCAAGTCGGTGGCAATATAAAACAACACGCAAAACCAAAGCCGCCGACTTGCGAATTGTAAGTTATTTTTTACTTTTTGAAGGCAGTTGTCTTTTTTGTTAAAAAAATTTTAGATAAGTAAACAATTGTGGAGGCCCCTTCTTTGTGGGGACCTAGGGGCCAGAGCCCCTGTTGCCCTGCTCTAAATCCAGCCCTGGATATAGATGATGATATCAGTTGTACAGCAGCTGCGATATCGTATTTAGTTATCGTATTAAATAAGTAATGTTTTCTCAGCAGGGTAAGGCTGATGTGTCGAGACATGTGTATGACCTATGCACAGCCTACATTCAGGGATTGCAATCCAACACTGTTTTCAATTTTTGCTGGATTGACTTCAATCCCGCGAAATCACGCGAAGGTTATAACTTTTTTTTGGAATTTAAATAAATATTTCTGAAAATGTTAATGGAAGTAATTCACGTCGCACTGACTGAATGAATTTCCGGGATTGAATGCTTGCGGATCCGCAGTTCCTAAAATTATGCTGGATCACACTGGATTGAGGTACTTACTTACCTCGCATAATTGCAATCCCTAGCCAAATTTCACCAGTCATCTTAAATCGTATGTATTTTTTAAAAACATTAGAAAACACCAACATTGCTTTTGACCTATTCCTTTTGCTTTGAAAGTTCTGAAGGACTTAGCTTACGTCGGCAAACATTCTGTACAATAGAATGTTTACCGACGTAAGCTAGACTAATTTTATTATTAGTCTTATTGGGTAGTTGGTTACTGTTAAATAGGTACCTAGTTAGTGAGTCTCAGTTAGGTACCTGGAATGCCTCCTGCCTGGTTAAAGGAATGCATGCTATGGCCCGTGCATGGTATGTTAATATGCATGATGCGACTGCTAATATCAATCCAATTATCTACACGAATGCTGGCACTGCTCGTACTATGCCCCCACTACGTTTGAATGGAGAATTGATTGTAGAACGATTAGTCCAAGTAAGTAGGTACTGCTGTAGATACTGGCTGGATTAGCTATGTTTAACCTTATTGTAGTTGTTTAAAGTTCATAAGAGATAAACACTGTTCCAATATAAAACAATAAGAAATTGACAGGCGGTTTTTTTTTATAATAAGATGGCATTTTTTTGTAATAATAATTGGATGCCTATTTACCTAAACTTCAAATGTTGGCTTAGTATTGAATGGGCTTAGTATTGTGTCGGAATAATCCTGCTATTCCGTGAATAAAATCATCTCTCACGAGAATAGGTCAAAAACTGTAGTAGGTACCTAAATAAAGTAAATAAGCATGGAATTTGTTTTGCGATCCCGGAGTTCCGAGTAGGTATATTGCCTGAGTATAGTAGATTGCCGGAGTCATATCCATGCTTTTCTAACAAAAAATGAGCGTCAAGAAAAAAATGAAAATAAAAAAACATTTTTAAAAACAAGAAAGAAGAAAAGCTTGTGGCGCTGATGTACCTAGATCTACACTGTACGTTATACTGGTATACGTGTACTAAACAATATCAATCTCAATAGCTTTTCTTTTTTCCTTTTAGTTCGTGTTAATTCGATTTTGTAGGTTAAAAGCTTGTTTTTAAAAATGTTTTTTTTTTCTTCATTGTTTTTTTTACTTTTTTAGTCTTAAAGATGTAATATCTGATTTAACCCAACCAAACAACTTTTTGTTGACCATTGTTTTAAAGGGTTTGAAAAAAAAATTATCCGCCATCTTGGAGCGGCGGCCATATTGAATTTACTGTAATATTACTAACTTTACCGTTTTCTACTCTTCAAACTCTTTTATTTGATATCCATATTAAGGGGGTTGAGAAAAAATATGTAATCCACCATCTTGGAGCACCGGCCATATTGAATTTATTACAATATTGAGTATTGGACATTGTATTGTCACCAGAACTAAAGGTGCTTGCAAAATTTCAGCTCAATTGGATACCATATAGAAATGGGCGAAAAATGGTTTGCAAATTTTGAAGCGACAACTTACATTATGAACAGTGCAAGTTAAAAAATAATAATAAAAAGTTTGTAATAATAAGTACCGATTACTCCGATCCCTAGTAATAAGTCAGTCAGTGTTATGATGGGCTTCAACCGGTACCGTGA
Organism: Charanyca ferruginea; assembly: GCA_947361185.1. Lineage (NCBI taxonomy): Eukaryota > Metazoa > Arthropoda > Insecta > Lepidoptera > Noctuidae > Charanyca > Charanyca ferruginea. Next base: position 19,750,678 of record OX376069.1, on the reverse strand, counting down.
CCCCTTTAGGGTCACGACCAGTCCCTCGATATTAAACGGCGTAAGTAGTACTTAAAGAGAGGTACCTACGTAAATTACGTAATATCACGCTATTGTATTGGTAGAGGTACGTTACTATTAAATTATCTGTGGTAGAGGTGTAGGGCAGGCGTTAAAATGGCACATCGAATGGGAGGCCAGCACATCAAGCTAACAAATTTATTTGATATATTTTCAACTTTATTACAAAAGGGTAAGGTTCATATTAAATTGGGAAAATTTTAGTTTGGTATGGCTTGATGTGCTAGCGTCTGTCCATATAGGTATGAGCGACGGAGACACAGTAAAGATATCGGAGATGTTGCTTTACAAAGCCGAACTTTTTGTAGAATCAGATGTACTATTAACAACCGAGGGCAGCGGGTTTGATCTCCGTACGAAGTAAAATTAAATAGCTGCTATAGTGCTAGGTATTTGTACGACCAGAACAGTACAACAACAACAAAATAAAACAGAATTTATGCGTGGTTATGCATTGTACCCAGGTAAGTAGGTAAGTACTGTAGAGACTTGCCCACCAGGGTGGCTTTATGTAATGAAGCCATAACTATTTAGTCTATGGTTAGAACCTTCTGGATACCTTAGAATATATTTGAATGATGTAGAAGATAGTTTTTATACTATGACATGTTATGTCAGTGAGACCCGGCTCGTCTCAGAGCTGCGGCCTTGTAAAGCTTACCTCTCGCTAATCTTATTAATATAGTCTTCTACAAGTCGATAATACCTTTCATTCAACGTAGCGTAGATTCCTCGGTAACTCGTACTTGGTACAAGTGTAGCTCAGGTGCTACAAATTGGTGGAGGCGCCGGGTAGAAGTATTTTTTCAGATGCGCAAAGCGAGTGCTCGCCCCCGAGCGTTTAAAATTCCAGCAGAGGTAGCTGGAAGGTCTATTAGAAGGGCCAGATTGAAGATAGTTGTTAAAGCAGCGAAGAATTATACGCATAAGCGTTGGATGTCATTAAGGACACTGCTGACGAGCGATTTGTCTTGCACGCATAAAAGGAAATACAGAGAAGTATTTGTGTCATTTATCAAATGTTATTATAAACCACGATGAGTCGTCATGATCGTGATTATTTCCCTGGGGAAGATATGCCCTATTATTATGGTCATCAGGGTTTGGAGTTCGATGATTTCCTCGAACAGTTCAAAGCGGTTGCAGACCGCTCACCGCAAAGAATGGGAGGAATCCGGTTATCCAGTACTTCTGGGTTGTTTTTTGAAGAGTATTGCAAACGCCTACTACCGACATTTCTTCGTGTTTGGCATGACTTTCGAGGAGACTTGCGATAAGTTAAGGGAACAATTCGCTAAAAGCTGGCCCGCTAGAAGGAAGCGGCAACTTTTACAGCAGCAAGCCGTAATTCCAGTAGTGGAATCGGCGAAAGATGTTAAGTCTGTAGATATTAATAGTTCATTTTCCCTTAGAAATGAAAAAGATGGCTGCCAAGCAGGCAGTGTTGAAAATGATGTTGTTGCGGAGTCTAGCTGTCTAGAGAGCGGCCTAGATGAAAATGTAGGCACCATTCACCCATCAGTGTTTAGGCCTGTCACGATGGACAGTTGATGCTAGGTGTATTGTTATGTATGTGATTAGAAATATTTCGACATGATAATAATGTGTGTTTTTTGTATTTTCATATTTACTACGAGTTGAAGTCTGATGGGTGAATGGTGCCCACATTTCTTGAAGTCTTTTGGATTTCAAGATTTTTTAACGAATAATGTGAAGCTAAGTGCTGTAGTAGAAATAGTGTAGAATAGGACTCCAACAGGCCTCGTTCACTGACGTAACCAACTACGCTAACGGAGTATAATCTTCGCGTAGGGCGTCGAATCGGCGCGCATGGTTTATTAAGTGAACAAAGTTTGTTTCGAGTTTAGTCTTTTCTAATTTAATTGTAAACCTCGTATAGGAAGAAATATAGGTCACCAAGAATGGAGGATATGAATTTGGTCATATCGGTTGTTTAAGGGGACGCGTTTTGGATTTTGAGGCGGTTTTTATAAAGCGGGGTTTGGACATGATAGCATGAGCGTTTTTAGTATTCATATATTCGGTTTTCTTTTAATAATATTGGATTTAATTGTTTATCCCATGCGTCATGGATTGAACCATCTCGTCTGAGACGTCCCCATCGACATTTCCGCCTTTAGAGTAGGGACCGTCAGATAGGATTTAGGTAGGAATTAGGTTATTTATTCAAGTATTTTTGTTGTATAGTATTGGTGTCCAGAACGTTCAGTACATGAATAAAAGCTACTAGTCCCTTTTATTCATGAAGGGGGCGTAGCTGATGTAGAGACTTGCCCACCAGGGAGGCTTTATGTAATGAAGCCATAACTATTTAGTCTATGGTTAGAACCTTCTGGATACCTCAGAATATATTTGAATGATGTAGAAGATAGTTTTTATACTATGACATGTTATGTCAGTGAGACCCGGCTCGTCTCAGAGCTGCGGCCTTGTAAAGCTTACCTCTCGCTAATCTTAATATAGTCTTCTACAAGTCGATAATACCTTTCATTCAACGTAGCGTAGATTCCTCGGTAATTCGTACTTGGTACAAGTGTAGCTCAGGTGCTACAGTACCTACCTACCTAGGTGCTTATGAATGCGTGTCATAAACTGTGTTATTATGTTATTTAAAGTTATGACGTGTTCTAGAGAATAAGTTGACACTGCATACCAGGGTACAAGTACAGCAAAGATATTTATTACTGTGGTACACGTACCTTCTATACATAAAGTGCCTAGTCAACAATATGTCCACATAACCCTGCAGTACCTACGTATCTATCACTGGATTCGGCACGCATTAGTGACTAGAGGATCAACCGGTCTATTCTGTAAAAAATATTGAGCTTGAGATGAGCTCAAACCGCCGCGCGATGGTCTTTTAACCGCCTACGACGTAGCCCAGGCCCAGATAGAATGCTGGTGGGGAGGGGTTTATTATAAATTATTACTTACAGTTAGGTAATGCTCTAGCCCGTGGGTTGTCCGGGCTAGAATAGCGACCCCCCATTTCATCCCGAGGGTGTCGTCGAAGGCGACTAAGGGAAAATCCAGAAGTCGGGCAGCAGCGGCTTCCGTGTACTTAACATCCTCACTGCGATCCCCAAGACGTCTGCCAAGCGTGGGGATTATGGCAACGCCCCGCAGAAGGCCTTTGTTCAATAGTGGACATCTTTAGGCTGATGATGAATACTCTAAATTAGAGTTTGAGTGGAATTTTGGGGTGGCATTTTAGGAAATTTTTCTTGGTACACGTTGGACACCCTGACACGTACTAAGGAACGAAGTTCCTAACGTACGTGTCTGTACGGGGGTTCCCCGACCGCACAATTTTTTATATGAAAACCAAAATTAGTATACAAGGGGTATACTAATTTTGGTTTTCATACAAAAAATTGAATAGTTTGTAAGACTTTAAACTAAATAAATATGTTCGAAAAGGGAATTTTTAATTTAAAAATGTATTGAATTTAAGTTAGGTACGATTACCCTGTACTCATTGATAAAGTGATGACCACGAAGTACCTACTTAAATGATGACGAAGTTGATGAAGAAAGAAATGCGACACAGCAGCATCGTGGTCGTAGTAGGTCAGGCAAATTCCTACGATGATAATATCTCTTCGTGCACCTCTGATAACCTCTAGTTAGCTCACAAAGACACTATCACTTAGGTACTTACCAACTAATTTAAAATTACAATGGATTCTTTCTCTATAGCCCTGCCAATATTTTCTACACGCAAGAATCCTTTCTACTGGGGTTTACCATAAACTCCTATTACCTAGCAGGTAAGTAGAAGGTGGAATATTTTCTTGAAAATAAAATAAAAAAAGAATATCCGAAATCGGACTACACTGAAAAAAATTTGCGTGGCCTAACATAATAAAAAAAATATACGTGTCAAATTGATAACCTCCTTCTGTTTTTGATGTCGGTTGAAAATAACCTGTCGTGCTACATTGTACCATGTGCGTGTCAAGTAGTAGGCAAGCAGAACTGCTCTGCCCTTGGCAAATATTTTTTAAATTTATGGTACCTAGCACTGCCAAAGTACCAATACCTATTCAATAACTTTTTAGCTTAGGCCGGTTACAGTGCTCAACCGACCGCGTCGGTGCGTACGTCGGTCGCGATTGTCATTTATATGAACATTCATAAATCGTACAGTGCTGGCAGTGTTGCCAACTAGGATTTTGAAAAAGGCGTAGACCATATTAGAAAATTACGTAGAATTAGTAAAATTTGCGTCCGGAAAGTTCGTAGATCTACGAACTTTTTTACCTAAATGAAATGAAGAGGGCAGGGTAGGTAAAACTAAATAAAACGAGTGTTGGTTTTCATTAAATTGATCGCAGAAAACAGTCGCTAGACATTGGCACTGTTAATAAATTTTGTTCAAATTGGACCAAAATTTAGGAAATATTTGAGACGAATCATATCATCTTATTTTTGAATTATGATGCCAAAACTCGTCTGCTATTCAAATGGAAGATTTATATTTTTTAGAGTCCTCCATTTCCTGTCTAATTCCGTCAGATTTGTTGGACATAATCCTGAAAATAAAGCTAATTTATTCAAAACGTTAAAGTGCAGCATACTCAGCCCATAAATAAATAAAAAAATAAGTTAATGAGAAATTAAATACCTGGAAACATTTGCCCCAACTGAGCTATAGATGGTCCAGAAGGTTTTGGATTTGGGTCCAGCAATGTGTCAGGGCTTGTAAACCATAAGTTTATCAGCCTTTATATCTGTGCTCGTCTTTAAAGCGGAAGCTATTTTTGATTTGATTTAGTATGAAACGGAACGATAATTAACTTTTTTTCGCGAATGAAAAGGAAGTTATGCCCATTCAGCCTATTGAGTTATGTTATTTTACCAGTTTGTACAATTTGATAGAAAATACGTAGATTCTGGGACTGAAGTTCGTAGGTTTTCAGGAAAGACCTAAAGTTCGTAGATCTACGTAAAAAGACGTAGAGTTGGCAACGCTGAGTGCTGGGGTTTGATTCTGTAAGACTTCATTCGAAACTTCGAATCTGAATCCGCTGTGAGTTTCTTGATTGGCATTCTGAAAACTCGGTTGATAATCCGAATTTACACCAGCGCCACCGTTGCGAGCGTGTCAGCGAGTTGAACTAAATTGACAGGGAAATTTTGACAGATAAAGTATGAGATGACGTAAGAAGTGGCATTCTGTAAGGTAATTTCCCCGTCACTTCGACGCACACTTCGCACTAGAACCCGATTCAAAGTGTCAAATATATCAAGGTCATTTTGAACCTTATGCGAAGTGAGAGTGACTAGCGATGTGAGATGCGAGTTGTTGTTTGAATTTTACAGAATCGACCTACTGGACCGACTGCACGCGTAGCATGACCACGCTATGTTTACGGAAGAATAGACATATTGACAGCAAGAATAGACAAGTCAGTACAGTTTGTCTATTCTTCCTGTCAGTATATCTATTCTTCCGTAGACATAGCGTGGTCATGCTACGCGTGCTGTACGCATGTAGGTATGTATATTGTTTCGCTCTGCGTACGGGGACCGTGTCGGTCGCGCTATGGATTTGTATGGAAGCAAACGAATGCGTTCAGTGCTGCACCGATCGGTGGACCGACCGTACGGGTCTGAACGTAAAAAAATATACGTGTGTGAGTGTATGACTGCAATCAGTTTGTTGGTCAGGAGAGCAATGAATGATACAAACTGACGGTCGGTTAATGCGTACCGTCAGGACCGAACGTACCTACGCATTAACGGTGCAGCACTGAACACATTCATTTGTTTGCATACAAATCCATAGCGCGTCGGTTGACTGACGGCACCCATGCGGACGCGCTCGACCGACTGTCCACGTACGCAGTGCGTAGCAATATACGCATACGTTCGGTCGGTCCAGCACTGTACGATTTATGAATTTTCATATAAATGACTAGTGCGACTGACGTACGCACCGACGCGGCGACGGTCGGTTGAGCACCGTAATCGGGTACTCCAGAGAGTAATGCGAATAGACCATTCCTCACACTTACAACCATTATATATTAAAAGTAGATACCAGCATGTCTATTCAGTTACAATCTCCATCCTAGGTGAAGTGAGCTGTCATCCGTCTCGATGCTATGGATTGACAAAGCAGACGGACGGATGATAGTTCACTTCACCTAGGTGTTCACCGAGGGAGATTGTAACAGAACAGCTCTACAGTTACAAGTTAACTGCCTGTATTTAAGTGTATACTAAATTACTTATTAGACTGCACCTGAATTTCCCTTCTCACGACACCCTACGGTGTAAAAAGAGATGGTCTTTCCACTTTGCAGAAAAGAGAACCGCACGTTACAGAAAAAATAATTTTCAATCTAATAATATTCTTTATAATTAATAATCTTTTGGACGTTTGTGAAATCGGAAACAAAATATGCAAATGCAATTGAAAATAAACATATTGTATGCTAAATGAAGGAAGTGTAAATAATGAAATATGTCAAGTACACGTACCTACACCACACCGCGTTGCGCCGGTAATAAATGGCGCCGATACCGATGACCGAATGCGATTGCTCAGTTGAACCCACTTAAAATAAGCTGATAATCTTCAACAATACAAAGCCATTTATCTAGATTAAGTGGGCTTAGTATTCTTCCCTATTGTGCTAAATTCGTTTCTAGATAGGTATTGTTGGGCAAAAACAGGACGTGACGTAGCTCGTAGCGATGAGAATAGACCTTCACGTCTTTTTGTTGGTGACGTAAGAGAAGTAGGTACCTGCGTGAATTGGAATTAGCGTAGCCAGACGTCCAGATACAGCCGGACACAGATTGGTGATGACAATGCCAGATCTTGCCCCACCCATCTACAGAAAATATAAATTAATAAAATAATTGTAATGATTAAAGAACGGAAGAAATTCAAATACAGTTTTGCTTGATTTAAACGAAAACGGCAAGTTCTGCAGTCATTAAGACTAATGTCTAGTTATCAACAATAAATAAGCAGTAAGATGCTACATATTGCAAGCTTGTACATGACTTTTACTCAGTGGGGCAAAATTCTATAGAGTTTCTGGCATTGTCCTTTGACCATTTTTGTCGCCGCCCCGCTTGCCTCATCTTGTATCGCTAGCGCAAGCGAGCGGACTAGCACTGTTCTCCATTGCCCGGTCTTTTTACCTAAATGTCTAGCTAAACTGGCTGCTCTGGCCGTCTTTTCGGTTTTAAGACCACAATTACAAGTGAATTGTAATTGAGGCCCGGCGCATGTGCAGTGTGTTATGAAATTAGTTATTGGAGATTGTCCTTGTTTAATCCGATATTGTATTAATATAATTAATTACCATGCCCTATGTTAGGTAGGCACCTAGAGGTTTTTCTAAAATGCAGAATCTTCTGAAAAAAAATAGAGATTTAAAAAGAATAAAAATAATAGGATATAAATATTATATCCTCTACACTAACTCTACTTTTTCCAACATGAAACTAATGAGATGGATATTTTCAGAATTATTATGGTGAAGATATCCATCTTCATATAAATTGGGATCCAACTCGCTGTAGGAAGATGGTGATGACTTTTGTAAGCATTAACGAGCCTTCAACTGCTACTAATCTTGCGAACAGTAAACCTTGAACGACCACTTTAGATTGTGAATAGTCAAAGAGGAAATTATGTGTTTGTGACCAATTGCCGTCAGTACCAAGGGCGTCGCCAGCCTGTGGCCCAGGGGGGGGCAAGTTGAAATATAGAGGACTAGCACTTTTCCCGCGACTTCGTCTGCGTAACTTTTGTACTTTCCACAAACACAACACCCCGCTAGTTTCAGCTTTTTTGGGAATTACACACCTAGGGTGTAAAATGGGGGATAAAAGTTTATATGGGAAATCCGTTATCTTAATGTTAGAAACATGAAAATTGGAATTTGGTATTTGCGGTTAGACATAAAAAATATGTACCTATCAGAATTTTGGGAACTACACCTCTAATGGTGTAAAATAGGGGACGGAAATGTATTTTTTTGTGATAGAAACATGACAATTGGTAAGCTTTATAGTTAAATATACAAAATACATGTTTTTTTGGATATTCTGTATGGGGGTGAATAGGGTGAAATACTGTTGTATGGAAAATCATAACAATTCAGTGAAAAAAAAAGAAAAATACGTGCCAGGGAATTGTTACAATAGGGTATTTTACTCTATACGAGAAAAAATCTATAAATATGTTATTGAGACAGTTTAGGCATAAAGCAGTCGGAAAATGTAAGTTTTAGTTCATAAAATAACAAAACAAATTTTTTAATTCAATTTTAAGTTTTCAGTATTTTTAATCTGTTATAAAACACCATGAAATAGTAGCGGCCATATTATTACGCAATACGGCTGTGTAAACAAAAAATTGTCAACTGTCAGTCAACCGATTGGCGTATTATAGTCTTTGTACTTTTATTATTTTCGTAACCAACGTATTTTTTCATTATTACACCTATTATAAAATATGCTTTTAATTATTTTTAAATGACATAATAATAATAATAATATGTCGGGACGTTTTCACACACGGCCATCTGACCCCAAACTAGGGAGACCCTGTACTATGGGTGTTAGACAGCTGATATACATACACAAATACATTTTTTTTTGTAAATACATACATATATAGATAAACAACACCCAGACACAAGGCAAATACAAGTGCTCATCACACAAATGTTTACCCTGGGCGGGAATCGAACCCGCATCACGCTGCGCAGCAGTCGATCGCTCAGCCACTGCGCCAACCGTGTAGTCGCATATATACAATTATCATATTTAATATGAGCTCATTTGATACAAAACGAACTGACGTCATTTACGCTGAGCATTATGGCGCCCAGTAAGAGGCGTTTTCGTCAAACTACGCGCGAAATTTGATAATCCAAAGTTTAGGTGCATTTTTATGGTACTTATCGATTGAATAAAAATTTTGTGTTTTTTTTTGTGGCTTAATAGCACTACAGAATTTCATTGAGACACTTTTCAAAAATGGGTGTAATACCCTATTAGATAAACTTGCAGGGGTTATCCCCCTCCCCCTAATAAAAAATGAAATGTTGTTTATAAAATGGAAACGGCTGAAGCTATTGATGTAAAAAAAAATATTTTGCCCTCATACTAAAAATAGAAAACTATGGTAGGTATGTAAAAGTAGCTCTAAGGGGGTGAAACAAGGCATGTATTTTCCTCAGACCAATAAAAAAGTATTGGATTGAGGCATTTTCTTTTAGAAAATCGAAACCGCTGAAGCTATTGATGATACAAATTTCAAATTGGACCTGCTAAAGATTTTGAAAATTCAACCAAAAAAGGGAGTTGTACGACAAATCTTACTTTTTAAAATAAAATTTGACTTTATCATTGTTTTACCTACCCCTCATATGGGAGGCCCCATCGGGGTTTTGTTTTTAGAAAAAGTAGGAGGTTGGATCTTTTATCTAGAAGCAGGGGCTGGGGGTAAAAAGTGTTGAAGTTGGTAGGGGTTGGGTCACGATTATAACGCTACCACTCTCATTAAACGGAATTGCGTACCTAATTTTCGAGAAATTAATAAAATAAGTTACTAACTTCAAATCACATCATAACACATAAAAAGCGAAAACGGAACGTTCAAATGGACGTTAAAATATCGTGCAAAATTGATAAAACAAAACGTAAAAAGAATAAATGACATAATTTGTGTCTTGTGTCAAACTCTTTGGACAGAAAAATCGTAGATTATAGCATAGATGAAAATACTGGTTATAGGTCGACAACATCAGGGACACCCCGAGGTTCGGTTGGTTAGGTTTCTTTAAAGCCTGCAGACAGGAATAGGAGCCCCGCACAGCGGGGCTCCGTCAACCTGACGTCGACCGTGTTTGTGCCAATTTTCGTAACCGTTGCAGACAGACAACCCCTGCTTCCAGACAAAGTCGCGGGAAAAGTACTAGTTCAAAATAACGGATTTTCCATACAAACATTCATCCCTATTTTACTGGAATTTCTAAAAAAACTGAAATACGTTTTTTTTTATTTTCAACCAAAAACCCCTATAGCTGGTTTCATGTCTCGAACTACAAAAATGACAGAGTTTCATACAAATTTAATTTCCAATTATACACCCTGAGGGGTTAAATCCCGAAATCCCTTCTTAGTGCTGCCTACATGATAAAAGGAACGCGTGTGCAAAACTTCACAATCCAGTAGTTTCGGCTGTGCGCTGATACATCAGTCAGAATGTCAGTCAGTTTCTCCTTTTATTTATATAGTTGAGAGTTTTAAGAGTATTTTAAATACAGTTAAAAGCACTTGAAGCTTTACAATGGTAGTGCGAGTATTTGATTAATTGTACAGTCAGGAGCTCTTAATCAAAAACCTCCTTCTTTTTTTTTAAGTCAGTTAAAAAAAACATTTTTTCGGATCTCTAGGGGGGGGCAGCTGCCCCTACCTGCCCCCCCCTGGCGACGCCCTTGGTCAGTACACATTATTTTGCTAGTTGTTATTAGCATACGCGGCAGAAGATTGCATTAACTACTCGTCATCTTTACCTAATTGTCATTGTCAAGCAACATTGAATGGTAATGCTAATTGTTTGACCAAATATCAATTTAGCAAGTGTTCAAAGTTTCCTCAAAAAGGGGCACGTAGGTGGTGGAGACCGTTTTACACAATACAAATGATTACAATATGATAGGATGATTGTTTAAAGTTATATTTAAGTGCGTATTTCAGGATACATGATGATTAGGTTGTATAAGTAGGTATTTGTATGAATATGATCTACTCTAATACCTAATACCGCAGCATCACTGTACTTACATCTATTATTTAATTCATTTATTTTTAGTGTTTACAGAAGGCCGAAGACTAATAAACCAAGATTATCTTTTATTTACATAGATAGGTAGTTTAAAACAAAGTCGCTCCCGCTGTGTGTAGATCCACTATACTACGCAACGGATTTTAATGCAGTTTTCAGCAATAAATGGAGTGATTCAAGAGAAAGGTTCAGGGTATAAGTATAGCACATGTATAAAAAACCGAGGTTAGAAAACTCGGGTTTTTTATTCTTGTGCGTATAGTTTGTACTTGCACCCCTGCGAAGACGGCGCGGGTCGCTCGCTACTAAGGAATATAATATTAACAGATAGCTAATTACAAGCCCCACTTATAAGTTTAAAAAGTCGAGCAGAAAGTATAATTTAATTTAATTAGGAGGGTATCTAACATCGACATATGACTGTTCAAAGTCTTATGGTCGCTGCACTGATGTAGAATAAGTGGCACGAAGTCTGTTGAAGTTAAGAACACTTCTTATGGAAAAAAGCTATTTTACAAAAGAGACAACCGCCTCCTTATTTTTAGCTTTTTAGTACAAATCAATTCATTAAGAAACGGCAACTCTGTCAAAACTTTACTTAATTTGAATTTGTTTATTAATTTGTATATTATTATTATTTTATACCCGTATTGTTACCGTTTACATTTAAGGCCTGTTCACACCAAAACGGATTTCGCTATCCTCGTGGGTAGAATAACGCGCGGTAGTCGAGTTTCGCTCAGAGAGGTAAGAAATTTTCGCCAGTTAGTCATTTCTGAGTCGCCAAAGAATATACACGTCAGTCACGTTGTAATTTCTGCAGAGCATCAGTATCTGGTAACTGTTGTCATGTTAACCCCGCTTGCGGAGTGAGGGGCGGGATGCATGCCGCTGCTCCCGCGCGGTATGTACCTCTACCCACAGCGGCAGCGAATATCGCTCAGGTCGCTCTAGCCGCGGTTCTTAATACTAAATACTTGAGCGAAACCCGCGCGGTATGTACCTCTACCCACAGCGGCAGCGAATATCTCTCAGGTCGCTCTAGCCGCGGTTCTTAATACTAAATACTTGAGCGAAACCCGCGCGGTATGTACCTCTACCCACAGCGGCAGCGAATATCGCTCAGGTTTGAATAGGCCTAATATCGTCATTTTTAGGATTTTTTAAAAATTGTATTTAGATTAATTTTAATAATTTCTTTCTTATCAAACTTTAGTGGTCTTATCTGTTTAGTTATGTCAATGATGTGGTTGCCTGTAATTGGAGGCGCACACTGGTTTTGTACATTCATATGTTATCATGCATGAAATTGTGTAGCCTCTGTTGGCGATCCAAATTAAATAAAAAAAAAAAAAACAGAGATTGAAAGTACAAGGTTGGAGAAACTTAAAACATCATCCATGTATATTTTTTGCTTTCTGACGATTTTTTCAAAATCAGCTGAATCAATTTCGATATAATTTATATGAGACCACCATGGGACCACCCCTGAGGCATACCATATCCATTGAAAAACGAATTTTCAAAATCGCTTTAAATTGCATAACAAATATACAGAAAAGAAAGCAACATACAGACGAATTGAGAACCTCCTTCTTTTTGAAGTCGGTTGAAAAACAAAGCAAAAACATTTGGGCTATAATTAGCAAGTAAGTCGTAGGTGTACAGAACAGCAGTAGCGAATATTAAAAGCAGGTACGGTACCAATACCGATTTTTGTACCTGAAAGTAGCTTGTAAACGTTTGTTGTTATCAAAATCAAAAAGGTGTTATCGCAGCGGATTATGTCTGTAAATGGTTAGATACGATTGTGCGATATCACGCGTGATATTATTAATTAACTAGCCATTCCGTTATGTATTTATGTAGGTATAAGAAGTAGCGTTGTTCCAGTTTTCTATGTTTCAGGTCATGACATGAAAAAAAGTTAGGTAGATTTCGACAGTAAACAGCTGAGAGCACGGAGATGCAAAAGGTTATAACAATGTCTGTTGGTCTTATTGATCTACGTAACTAACATCATTATTTTTATGAGATATTCGTCTTCTTAGTGTGTCGATAGCAAAGACGTGTATCATGTGTGCGTTAGTGTGTGTGGATGTGGATGTTTGTCTATGTCAAATTAATTATTTGGCTCAGTATTCAGCCAGCGCAATGCCATCCGCTAGATATTACTAAGGAAATTGCAGAACACTTGCAGATCTTACTGGGTCGGTCATCAGACTAGGTCTGACCTACGTAGTTATCTGTGCGCCCCGCACCAGTTGGTATGCTGCATCATTCTCGGTGGATTAGGGTGAAGTGAGCTTAAGGTGATCTGTCATCATGCTAGGGATAATCCATCATCATCATGTCAAACTTTAGACGCCCACTGCTGGGCATAGGTCTCCCAAAGGGGGGTTCAGCCGTAATCGCCATGCTTGGCCGATATATGCATGTTGGCGATCGCAGTAGGTGTTATGGTACTCAGAAGACGCTGCTGTCCATCCTCTGGTCAATATCCCGCTGGACAATCCACTTCATCTAAATTGACTGTGGGAGATTTTCACACAAAAGCAGTGCTTTTGGGTAGGTAGATGAGGACGCCAGAATTGATAAGAACCAGAGATCTGTAATATTGACGTCGTAGGCTTTAATACTGTTATCAGTTTATTGCATACTATTAGGCAGTAAGTAGTAGTACTTACAATAGATAAACATTTAGTTTTATTTTATGATAGTTTGCAGACTACCGGGTCTTTATTTACAATGACAAACACTTCTAGTTTGTTTTGATAACATTTTTGGCTTACCTTAGTAGACTATTTTATTGGTCTAGCTAAGCTACTTGTAATAAATTAATTAATTTCAAAATGAAGGTATTGTTTTGAGAAATTCATAAAGAATTTTGAAGTTGTAGGTTTGTAGCGCAAACAACTGTACATACGGCTACACATCAAGCTATACAGGGCGCGGGCGTCCCACGGATATGCCACATGGGAGGGAAAGTACCTTGAATATGGAACATTGTACTGAAAGAAGACTTTATTTGAATTTAAAAAATAATTTAAACTGCATTCATAGATATTTAAATAATTACATGGTTGAACCGGGAACCGAACCCGTGGCACGAGAAAAATAATCACCGTGTAGTTTTATCATACCGATCCATATCCTGATCGAAAGTCTTCATCATAAGGATTTTTTTTCCTAAATAGCATAGTGTCAAAAATAAAAGAAATACCATGAATTTTAACATTTGATGTGAAATTTTGTTCAGAAAAATGAAAAGCTGATATTGCCGTAAGGACATGTTCAACTGACATTGTCATATAAGTACCTATTACTAATATAAACGTACCCACTTGAAAAGTACGCATCATTTCCCTATTATAATTGAAGTGCATGATAAAATGATAAAGAGATACGTAATTCATTAATCAAAAAATCGACCGGGAGCGAAATAATCAAAACAGTGCCACTTTGTAATCAACAGAAAGGGACTCATTTTGAGCATTTGATAAATTGATCAATTTTGTATTAAAAATGTTAAAATTCATGGTCTTCCTTTTATTTCTGACACTATGTTATTTAGCAAAAGAAAATCCTTATGATGAAGCCTTTCGATCGGTATGATAAAGCTACAGGCTGATTATTTTTCTCGTGTAACGATATTCGATTCCCGAGCGAGAAGAGAGCAGTTTAAATTGTTTTTTAAATTCAAATAAAGTCTTCTTTCCGTAAAATGTTCCATCTACAATATTCAAGGTACATACATTCCCTCCACGTGGCATATCCGTGGGACGCCCTATATATATATACTAGCTGACCCGACAGACGTTGTCCTGTCCCGATCTAGGGGGATGAAAAAGGAGTGAAAAAAGGGGATGAAAAATAGATGTTGGCCTATTCTCAGACCTACCCAATATGCACAAAAAATTTCATCAGAATCGGTCAAGCCGTTTCGGAGGAGTACGGGAACGAAAACTGTGACACGAGAATTTTATATATTAGATTTCCAGTATAAGCTGGTCTTGCATTGTAAAGAATTTTCATACAATTAAAGGTCAGCTTGATGTGTAGCCGTGTGTACCAATGTGACTTTATCAATTACATAAATGTCGTTTCTAAGTTTATTTTGGAATATCACATCACTGACATCGGTGATGAAAAACATTGTGGGGAAACCTGAGACCTAAAGGTGCGTACGGATTAGAGGCAGCCTCGCCTGAGGTACGCACGGCTCGCCCTGTTGCCTCAAGTGCGTACGTACGTGCCTCAGCCCGAGGCGTGCCTTCACGAGCCGTGCGTGGCGAGGCTGCGCACCCCGAGGCTGCCTCTAATCCGTACGCACCTTTATATAAGTCTGAAATCGCTAATCCACCTTGAACAAGCGTAGTGATCAATGCTAGTACCTTCTCTATATGAGAAGAGGCAAAGGTCTCTTCTAGCAGCAAAGGCAAGGGTAATGGCCCTGTAGTGGGATAATTATAGCCTGGTATTATTTGTATTTGATAAGGAACATATGGACGGAAACTGAATTGTGATACTAGTATGAATTGTTAACGATGTTTAGTCTCTACAAAATATCTGTTAACCTAAGTATATTAACGACTGGAACATAAGATTTTGTGGGTCATAGGCCCGAATCCAAGCATGCCATTTTGTGCAGTTTATTTCATGAACACCGCTCAAAATAAAACATCGTGAGAAAACTGACACGTCCTAGAAGAGGAAATCCGAAGATGTGATCCACAATACTGCGCTCGTATGGACCTGGCTGCTGGTGGATTATAATTACAACTATTTAAAACCCACTCCCTCTCCCAAAGAGGAGGCCTTATTCCCAATAGTGGGTATATTAATTGAAATTGGTGTTTTATGGCTTCATAACATAAAGGCTGCCAGGCTCAAATAGGATTGGGCGGGTCACGTCAGCCGCATACCAAGTGACAGCTGGGCAACAGTCTCCACGTACTATGGACGGCATCACTGAGGCGGCGCCCAGAGAGGCGGCGAAATGACCTGGATGCAATGTGAGTGCTGTTGGTTAGAAGCGGTGTGGCAAAATAATGCCTGGAAGGACTTGAGGCGGCTTTTAGACTGCTCCAGTCGAGGGTAGCGGAAAGGATCGTACGTTCTCGCGAACCCCAGCGTGGGTGAGAGATGGAACACCGGGGTTTTATTAAGTCAGTTGGAGACTGACAGATCCCTTTGCTTCCACCCCAAAGAACAGGACAACCATCAGGATTTTCTATCCTTGACAGTAAGTTAAATCCGTCCTTTGGAGTGTAGGGTAGAGAAAAAAAAACTGATTATGTAAGACGTTTCATGGAGTAATCCTACGTATGCTTAGACATTGATCTGATACCAATTTATACAATCATAATAAAAATAAATGGCGCACCATATTATCAATTTATTTGGACTATAAATATAAAATTATAGTCCCTCTGATATGATAACAATTTGGTATAAAACGTGAAGTTTTAAAACAGAAGGACATTGATTGTAATAGTATCTTCTTGATCGTCGCAGTCAACCAAGGTAAGACCTCAGAACTTATAATAGCATAATTATGTGGTATATTAGTCACGAGTCAATCATTTTACGAATGTTTTACTGGCACTGTGATTTTTTGTCTAGTGGTCGCAAGCTCGACCACTGGTGTTGATTGTGGATTCGAAAGCGTGGTCGTGTAGCTGGGTTATTGGGTTATCCCAGAGTTGTCAAAGCGTGGTGGATCTATGTCTAACTTTTCATAGATGAGGTCTCATGATTTATGTTAATTCTAATCACCTGTTTAACTTATTTTTTTTTTTAATTTTCCAGTCAAAAAAAAACCTCAGAAATGAAATTCTTCGTTGCCTTCGCTGCCCTCGTGGCCCTCTCCGTCGCTAGCCCGCTGAAGCCAGTGGATGGTGACCTCGCCCAATTAGAGGCCATCGTCGCTGCCATCAACAGCCCCAGCACCGACCCCGCCACCGCCGCCCTCCTCGAGGAGCAGCTCCAACAGATCATCGCCGCCATTAACCCCATCGCCGTCGGACCCGCTATCATCCCCGACACACCCGAACCTGTTGAAGTTGGACCCGTTATCCTTCCCCACCCCGTCCCCGAACATGACAATGGCGTTGTCACCGCCCCCGCACATATTTCCCCTGTCGTCGTTGGCGATATCCCGTCAGATGTTTCTCCCCTGGTCCAGATCATCGTGAACATCAAGCAGGCCGCTCAGCCCAGCCCCATCGCTGTCAGTCCCGTTGTCGTCGCCCCCGAGATCCAGCCTACGCCCATCCATGTTGTGGATGCCGCTCCTGAGCCCGTGCAGGTTGTCGAGGTCGCCCCTGAGCCCGTCCAGGTCGTCGAGGTCGCCCCTACACCCGTCCAGGTCGTTGAGGTCGCCCCCGCACCCGTCGAGCCCGTCCAGATCGGCGTCCCTGTCCTCCCCGAAGCAGCCGTCGTCCTCCCCGAGGAACTCAACTAAATCATGAGCAGTGAACATAACACCTTTCCGATTATCTAACATGTTATTGACATGTTAAGTTTTTAATAAATTTCTAAGTTATATTATTTACTGTTTTATTACCTACATTCTAAACCTGTAATTTAGGTTGATACTTGATGGAACAGAAAATGCAAAGTATACCTACATTATTGTTAGTAGGTAGGTCTAAAGTAGGTAGGTAGGTAAAATACTTCCCATAGATTTTGTACCCTTTGAATTTACACAGTTATTGCTTATTAATTCATACTTAGAACTCAAGTAAATGTTTAATACAGGGTGAATTTAAAATTTTTGCGGTATCTATAAAGAACATAATTAATTGCAAGAGTCAACCAGCCAGCCACGTTAGACTGGACCGAGGTCTATACAACGCCGTATGTTGACTGAAGCTCGACTCGACAGAGTACTTCAAGGTTCGTGCATCCTTTTTGAATGCTGATGCAGGAGTTTGTCGAATGAAGTATCGTCTTACTTCGTGCTGTCCAGTCGAACAGTACTCAATGTCCCACAGGAGTGGCTCCAGAACCAATCCTTGCAGAACTCCTCCTCGACCCTGGCAAAAAATAATAGCTAAATAACGACCAGCAGCCCTATTTTAGTAGACTATTCTTATGAGAGGAAGAGCGAATTTCCCAAATCAGGTAACGAGTTGTAAAATTGGTGTCTGACAGTTTTTACTTGAAATTAACTGTCAAAAATAAATCGTATTATATTAACTACTAGCTGACCCGACAGACGTTGTCCTGTCCCTATCTATCTACCCTGCACCTACCCTACACCTACCCTACACCTACCCTACACCTACCCTACACCTACCCTACACCTACCCTACACCTATCCTACACCTACCCTACACCTACCCTACACCTACCCTACACCTACCCTACACCTACCCTACACCTACCCTACACCTACCCTACACCTACCCTACACCTACCCTACACCTACCCTACACCTACCCTACACCTACCCTACACCTACCCTACACCTACCCTACACCTACCCTACACCTACCCTACACCTACCCTACACCTACCCTACACCTACCCTACACCTACCCTACACCTACCCTACACCTACCCTACACCTACCCTACACCTACCCTACACCTACCCTACACCTACCCTACACCTACCCTACACCTACCCTACACCTACCCTACACCTACCCTACACCTACCCTACACCTACCCTACACCTACCCTACACCTACCCTACACCTACCCTACACCTACCCTACACCTACCCTACACCTACCCTACACCTACCCTACACCTACCCTACACCTACCCTACACCTACCCTACACCTACCCTACACCTACCCTACACCTACCCTACACCTACCCTACACCTACCCTACACCTACCCTACACCTACCCTACACCTACCCTACACCTACCCTACACCTACCCTACACCTACCCTACACCTACCCTACACCTACCCTACACCTACCCTACACCTACCCTACACCTACCCTACACCTACCCTACACCTACCCTACACCTACCCTACACCTACCCTACACCTACCCTACACCTACCCTACACCTACCCTACACCTACCCTACACCTACCCTACACCTACCCTACACCTACCCTACACCTACCCTACACCTACCCTACACCTACCCTACACCTACCCTACACCTACCCTACACCTACCCTACACCTACCCTACACCTACCCTACACCTACCCTACACCTACCCTACACCTACCCTACACCTACCCTACACCTACCCTACACCTACCCTACACCTACCCTACACCTACCCTACACCTACCCTACACCTACCCTACACCTACCCTACACCTACCCTACACCTACCCTACACCTACCCTACACCTACCCTACACCTACCCTACACCTACCCTACACCTACCCTACACCTACCCTACACCTACCCTACACCTACCCTACACCTACCCTACACCTACCCTACACCTACCCTACACCTACCCTACACCTACCCTACACCTACCCTACACCTACCCTACACCTACCCTACACCTACCCTACACCTACCCTACACCTACCCTACACCTACCCTACACCTACCCTACACCTACCCTACACCTACCCTACACCTACCCTACACCTACCCTACACCTACCCTACACCTACCCTACACCTACCCTACACCTACCCTACACCTACCCTACACCTACCCTACACCTACCCTACACCTACCCTACACCTACCCTACACCTACCCTACACCTACCCTACACCTACCCTACACCTACCCTACACCTACCCTACACCTACCCTACACCTACCCTACACCTACCCTACACCTACCCTACACCTACCCTACACCTACCCTACACCTACCCTACACCTACCCTACACCTACCCTACACCTACCCTACACCTACCCTACACCTACCCTACACCTACCCTACACCTACCCTACACCTACCCTACACCTACCCTACACCTACCCTACACCTACCCTACACCTACCCTACACCTACCCTACACCTACCCTACACCTACCCTACACCTACCCTACACCTACCCTACACCTACCCTACACCTACCCTACACCTACCCTACACCTACCCTACACCTACCCTACACCTACCCTACACCTACCCTACACCTACCCTACACCTACCCTACACCTACCCTACACCTACCCTACACCTACCCTACACCTACCCTACACCTACCCTACACCTACCCTACACCTACCCTACACCTACCCTACACCTACCCTACACCTACCCTACACCTACCCTACACCTACCCTACACCTACCCTACACCTACCCTACACCTACCCTACACCTACCCTACACCTACCCTACACCTACCCTACACCTACCCTACACCTACCCTACACCTACCCTACACCTACCCTACACCTACCCTACACCTACCCTACACCTACCCTACACCTACCCTACACCTACCCTACACCTACCCTACACCTACCCTACACCTACCCTACACCTACCCTACACCTACCCTACACCTACCCTACACCTACCCTACACCTACCCTACACCTACCCTACACCTACCCTACACCTACCCTACACCTACCCTACACCTACCCTACACCTACCCTACACCTACCCTACACCTACCCTACACCTACCCTACACCTACCCTACACCTACCCTACACCTACCCTACACCTACCCTACACCTACCCTACACCTACCCTACACCTACCCTACACCTACCCTACACCTACCCTACACCTACCCTACACCTACCCTACACCTACCCTACACCTACCCTACACCTACCCTACACCTACCCTACACCTACCCTACACCTACCCTACACCTACCCTACACCTACCCTACACCTACCCTACACCTACCCTACACCTACCCTACACCTACCCTACACCTACCCTACACCTACCCTACACCTACCCTACACCTACCCTACACCTACCCTACACCTACCCTACACCTACCCTACACCTACCCTACACCTACCCTACACCTACCCTACACCTACCCTACACCTACCCTACACCTACCCTACACCTACCCTACACCTACCCTACACCTACCCTACACCTACCCTACACCTACCCTACACCTACCCTACACCTACCCTACACCTACCCTACACCTACCCTACACCTACCCTACACCTACCCTACACCTACCCTACACCTACCCTACACCTACCCTACACCTACCCTACACCTACCCTACACCTACCCTACACCTACCCTACACCTACCCTACACCTACCCTACACCTACCCTACACCTATCC
Organism: Charanyca ferruginea; assembly: GCA_947361185.1. Lineage (NCBI taxonomy): Eukaryota > Metazoa > Arthropoda > Insecta > Lepidoptera > Noctuidae > Charanyca > Charanyca ferruginea. Next base: position 19,729,541 of record OX376069.1, on the reverse strand, counting down.
TACACCTACCCTACACCTACCCTACACCTACCCTACACCTACCCTACACCTACCCTACACCTACCCTACACCTACCCTACACCTACCCTACACCTACCCTACACCTACCCTACACCTACCCTACACCTACCCTGCACCTACCCTACACCTACCCTACACCTACCCTGCACCTACCCTACACCTACCCTACACCTACCCTGCACCTACCCTACACCTACCCTACACCTACCCTACACCTACCCTACACCTACCCTACACCTACCCTACACCTACCCTACACCTACCCTACACCTACCCTACACCTACCCTACACCTACCCTACACCTACTAAATCAACTTTCCTGGAAAAGGCAGAAAAAGGTGGCCTTTTTAAAGGCACGTCGTAATATGGGGGTACAGCCATCTAGGCTATTTCTTAGTCTTCGTGGATATGACAGAAAAGGGAAGAGTACCATTTCTTGCCACAAATAGAAGTTCGGAAGGACCGATCTTTCCCATCCCATATTTTAATAAAAAAGTGTTAATCAGTATGCACATGTTTCTTAAGTTCTTGTGAAAACCTCTTTACTTTATGCAAAGGCTCCATCACAGTCTCAGCATATGAGCTAACAGTAACGTTTCATTCCATTTGCAAACTAGAATGTGCTCAGGTAAACTACATAGATTTGTACTCAAATGAACCTCTATCACTCTTTTTGAAGTCTTTGTTGGTTATAAGAAGACACTATTATAGGTTATATTTTCCCGAATCATGTCAGTCGCTTTCAGGTCCCTGGCACCGAGCTCAAGAAACAAGGACTGACTGAAAACTGTTATCAAAGAACTTCTTTGACAACAGTTTTTTTTCTATCCCTTGTTCCCTTGCCATTTCATTTGTGAAATGGCAATGTTTGATAGCGAGCTTGTAGGACATCTGCTAATTGCAAAATCAAGCTTCCTCTAGACCAAACTGTTTGTAAGGTTCAGCAGTAGTGGATGATTTTCCCTGGTATGGATCAAACCATAACACGTAGCCTTATCTTGTTGCACCAACTCATATTTTATACCCCCAACGATTTGGTTTATTACCACGTATTAACTGCTTGCAACTGTGACCACCGTATTAGCACAGTATAAGTATTAGTAGGTACTACCGTACAGTAGCGACACGCTCCGCCTCCCTCTGAAACCGTTCCTCACCTCTCCCCGCGTCGAACGACTAGCTCTGGAAATTGCGTTTTTGTTCGCGCGGCGCGTAGACATGCACACTCATGCACGTATCTGTATAGTCTATTATTTTAGTATTAGTGTAGGCAATTACCTATATCGTTTCGTTTCTATGGAGTGTCGCGGGTTTGGTAATAGCCTGGTCTATGCTGTGATTTTCGTCAACATGTACGATTTCCATTAATTTTTTATTAATTTCATCAAACGTGGTCTCAATTCGGTGAATTTATCAGTATCACAACAATGAATATGAGCCGTAATAACAGTGAAGTGGTTTCTAGCCATAGCGTTATGCGTCTGAAGATGTTTCGCAACATGAATCTACGAGCGAACGTCACGAACTCTTCATCTCCAGACTTCGTCATTAACATCCGCGTTGGTATTCACAGATGTTATTTGGTTCGGCAACAAAATGTCTTCGTCAGCTCGCTCCAGCTCGCCAGCAATTTCGAATATATTGAGCCCTCTTACTAATCGCGTGCTAAATAGAAATAATCATACAAAAATAAACCCATATACTTACGGGACTTTTAAAAGGCCATCGATTTCAACCGTAAAAAAAAAGTACTTTTATTACGCGTTTCGAACCAAACAAATGAGGTTATATTTTGATGAATAACCAACATATTATATCAAAACGAACGTCTATCAGATTCCGCATATGAATAACATAAAAGCTTACCTACATTTGTTTGTACAGGTATTGTAAAAAAAAGAAACCAAGGTCTTTAAAAACATTTACAAGATGATTTTTTAGTCACGTTCCAAATTTCTCAGGGTGATAGTACCCATGAAATTGAATAACTTTTCAATTTCATGGGTTGTTTCATGGGTTGTCATTTGTTGTACATGAAAATGTGTGTCCAATTGTAAACGAAACTGCACCAAAAAGATGTTGATAGGTACTAAGTAAGCTGCCAATATGAATAGGTATGTATGTCTATTACATAATTGAAACATTATGAAAAATGCAGGTGGATTTAGTAATTTTTTTGGGCCTTTTAAAAGTCCCGTCGCAGTATCAGGGTTAACACGGTAAACTATTAGGTAGGCACTATAGTTTACCGTGTGTCATACTCATAAGGAAGATGCGCCAGGGTGGCCCACGAAATTCAATTTTTTTCTTATGATTTTTGCAATTATAAATGTTAGCATAATCCCTTAATGTGAATATGAAAATATGACGTTAACTGATTATGTCAACTTGGAAAGTTATGTAGATTATTATATTAATAACTAGCACTTTCCCCGCGACTTCGTCCGCGTTACAATATAGCCTATGTTACTCAGCGATAATGTATCTTTCGATTGGTGAAAGATTTTTTGAAATCGGGCCGGTAGTAGTAGTTTATTCATTACGACTGAGCCGAGCCGCACGGGTACCTTACTCATTGATCTAAACTCCCCTCCCGCACGCGCACCCCCGCCTTGGTGACGCCCACTTCGCAACGCGCCGTGCAGCAGTAATCGTAGTATTTAAATTTCGCCATAACTTCAAAACCAAAAGTTCAATTTGAATCATTCAAAGAGCAAATATTATCTACATAAACTGTACTTAGTGATGAAATAATTTATTTTATAAGGATTAATAGCATGAGTAAAATAAACGCGTTTAAATGTAGTCCAAAAAAAATTCAAGATTTTTAAATAAAAAAATGGTTGTTGTGCCTCACTCGACATAGATAGTTAAAGTGTGTCGCGGACTTTTTTGTAGATATTTGTAAGATCAACAATTAATTGGAATATTTTATGGTTCTATCTTTTATAGTTTAGGCAGCGTACGCAATATAAGTAACTTTTCTGGTTGATTTTTTACACCTTGTGGCCAAAAAACCCAAATATCTTACGGAACCCTATTTTTCTCCAAAATAAAATATAGCCTATGTTACTCGTGGATAATGTAGCTTTCGAATGGTGAAAGAATTTTTTAATTAGTTTTTGAGCCTATTCATTACAATCAAACAAACAAACAAAGTTTTCCTCTTTATAATATTAGTGTAGATAATACATTTAGTCTGTACTGTCCCACTGCAGGGCAAAGGCCTCCCTCCATTCCTTTCATCGGTCTCGACTTTTAGCTATGTTTTGCCAATTCTTAAGGAAGCTTTTTTTATTGTTATAGGCTTGCGTTTGGCCAAAATTCACCTGATCTTAAGTGATGTAAGCTATCCAACTCATATCGCCATCTCTTTCGTGGTCTACCTACCGCGGCCCCGTATGGCCATTTCAGGGCCCCAATTTTGGGATTATGGGCCCATAGGTCGTCCGGCATGCGGCAGACATGTCCAGCCCAGTCCCATTTAAGCTGGACAGCCATTTGAGCCACGTCAACGATCTGTGTTTTGGAGCGCAGTATGGTATATCGAACGCGGTTGGTTAATTTAACACCAAGGAAGCTGCGCTCCATAGCACATTGGCAAACCTTAAATTTGGACTTTTGGATGTTAGTCAAAGACCAAATCTGTGCTCCATAGGTCAAGATGGAAAGAATACACATGTCGATTAGCTTGCGCTTCAGTGACATTGGTAGAGTACCTTTGAACTGTTCCTTCATGGACCAGTGGCTCTTCCAGGCGTTTTCTGTGCGGCGTGCAATTTCCTAATCTTGCCTTGCCTGGAAAGAGACTATTTGGCCCAAGTAGAGATATTCTTGGACATACTGTATATTCTCCCCACCTGCATGTATGTTTCTTGTGAAACTGTTGGTCATGAGCTTAGACTACGACATGTTCATCTTTAACCCAACCTCAAGGCTCGCACTGCTGAGATCTTGTAGCATTTGCTCTTGTTCTGTGGCTGAGGGGGAAAAGAGGACAAAGTCATCGGTGAAACGGTTGGTTAATCTCCCTTCGCCGATAACAATGTCCTTTCCTCCCATTGGGCTGCTAGCGTCTTAAAAACTTCTTCCAGGGTACTGGTGAACAGTTTTGGAGATAGCGGGTCGCCTTGTTTAACTCCCTTAAGGATTTCGAACTTTGCACCTAATCTGTCTAGCTTGATGGCAGCTGTACTATGTGTGTATATGTTTTGTAATAATTGTATATAGGTCGGTTATATGTGTTGTTTTTTAAGTGCGTTAAATATTGTGATGCTGTCAAAGGCTTTAGAATAAACGACAAATGTGAGATACAGTGGGATTTTGTATTCTTGATATTTTTCTATGATTTGGTTGATGGTGTGTAAATGGTCATTAGTAGAAAGTCCTGCGCGGAAGCCTGCTTGTTCTGGAGGTTGCATTTGATCCAATTGGCCAGCTATTTGGTTTTCAATGATTTTGATAAAAGTTTAATAAATGTGAGAGATTAAACTAATCGGTCTATAATTATTTATATCAGATTTATCCCCTTTTTTATGTGGAGTAATTTAATGTTTGAGTGAAAGTGAGGATGACAAAAATTTGCTGGGAAGCTACAGGTTTGGACAATATCGTTGAATAGGGTTTTGAAATGAAAAGAAGCGTTGGCTCACCTATTTTCAGGCTTTCGGTGCTAACACCATCTTCGCCACAGGATCGATTATATTTCAATTTGCTTACATATTATATTTCAATGGGTGATATATTGTCAGAATATGAATAGCTGGGAAAAAGGATTTTGATATAATTTATTTATTTATTTTTATTTTTATTTATAATATGTAGATAGAATGTTTTGCAGATTTCAACGATGTTTTCTCTATTTATATGTTTTACACGGTTTACACCTTTGCTCTCTTTTAGATATGTAATCTAGGAAAGTCCTTGCTTTGCTATTTTGAGTGATCATTTCTTTTCTAATGCATTCTGTATTCATTTTTTATTATAATTTCTTATGTCTTTCCTGATGTCTTTATGTTGATGTAACTTCTTTATGATCATAACTTCTTATGTTGATTATTCAAATTATTATAATTCTGCAAATGAACCCGCTTTTGGGGTTTTTATTCCCGCATACCACCTGATACTGGGCTGAAAATCGCAAGAAACGTAAGAAGTTACAATTTCGTATGTTATCTTAGCGCTTTCACTTGAACGCTAATAAATAATAGTTTAAAAAAACTAAAAACACGCTTTTTATAGAAAACCAAACTAAAAAATAGAAAATAAATTTTCATCCCACCATCTCGGAAAGAGTATTTTTAATCTTCAATATCTGAGTGGAAAAGCCGTTTTTATTCTCTAGAGGATAAAGTAAATTTATCTTCAATATCTGAGTGGAAAAGCCGTTTTTATTCTCTAGAGGATAAAGTAAATTGAATTTAGAACATCGTGTGCACTAAGTTTGTGAATTAAAAAAAAACATTAAACCTATTTACTGCTACCTCTATGGTGCCTCTATGGTGGTGGTATATATCATACAACTTTTTTTTAATTTGTTAAAAACTCAGACTTTGTAAACGTTTTTTTTTTGCATTTAGTCATTTCCTCGCTGAGGTGGAATGAAAAGTTACGTGTTGCACTCGAGTGCAAAGATTTTTCACCTCGTGCTCTTTTGATTCCCTCGCTAACGCTCAGGATTCTAATTTTGAATCACTCGCTGCGCTCGTGATTCAATTTTAGAATCCTTCGCTTGCTCGGTCATCAAAATTGAACACGCGGTTAAAAAGCAACTTTGCACTCTTGTATAACAAATAACTATTAATAAATTATTTTATTTTAAAAAAAGCGTGGGGTGCTTTTTAAGATATTATCAAAATGACAATCACTCTACTCATATCTGTCAATAAAATATTTATAACTATTGACACCATGCACCCCACGCTTTTTTTAAAATAAAATAGTTTTCTATAAAAAGCGTGTTTTTAGTTTTTTTAAACTATTATTTATTTTTTACTTTTTAGTTTGGTTCTCTCTATATCTATATCTATAAATATTATGTACATTTATTCTACCAGGGGCGCTTGTGCAGTACCTTCCTAGTATAGGTATAATAGCTGTTTTTTCGGCAACTAATTTTGAACGACTTATGTTTTTCTTTTTGTTCTTTTGTTTTTTTTTAATATTTTTTTCAAATTTGTGTATTGTCATGGGTCTTCGATAAATCTACAAAGTTTGAACGAAATCTGGCAGTTTAAAGTGGGTCAAAATCGCGCCCAAAGAAGTCGGTTACAAACAAACATAAAAACATACAGGTGAAGCTAATAAAAAGCTGGTAAAAATAGAGTTTTACTTGAGTTCAATTATTCTTATATTGATATCAGCATTTAATTCCAGTAGAAAATATTAACTAAAGGCATTCTGAGGAGTCAAAAATTCCTAAAGTACTTAATATTGGCGCTTTCTTTTTAATTTTAACCATATGAGATACGAATACGTCTCTAGCTACGTCTAATTAGTCTACTAGTGGTCGCATGCGCTGCTGAGCAAGAGGTCCCGAGTTCAATTCATATGTCGGCCAACCACATTGGGTTCTTCCATCAAAAATTTCTCAGTAGTGGCTCTGAGTCTATATATGTATATTAGACTGATTGAGGTTGACCGACCACGTGAAACATGGAAATTTAACATATCTGGCAAAAAGGGATGTGGGTGTGTTTTAGAATATACTGGGTGTATCAAAAAGGGGGTATACATCCGAAGGAAGGTCAATGTACTCGTGAAACTGAACAAAATTCAACAGAAAAAAAATAGAAATTAAAAAAAAAATTGAACTGTTCATAGAAAATTTGATGTGCGTGTGAACAGAGGGACCACACTGGTATTTCGCAAAATAAAAATCGTAGGATGTAATAGTAGTCTTAAAACAATTGTAAAACTAATCTGCGAATTTATAAGCAAATATATTAAAAACTACAGCCCTTAAAGTGCGGTCCCTCAATCCTCACAGACCATCAGCCAGATCTCGGAAGGTATCTGAAAATTTTAGATATTGTGACTACAGACATTTAGTATAGTATTTGTAAAGATATTTACGGAATAACAGACAAATTAACATCAAAGATAAAAAATATATAACGACTAAACTGTGGTCCCTCAGTCCACACATGAAAGATAAATATTTTAGTGAATATTACCGAAACAAATGAATAAAATCTTTCTTTTTCTACGTAAAGTTTACATAAGAGACTTAAAACATTTTGTAAAAAGAAATGGAAAAACGACGCAATTTGAAGATAGCGATTATTATAACTGGTCCCTCAATCCTCACCTCCACTGACATATGTGCATGGCCTAGCTGCTAGACGAGAGGACTATCAGAAAGTCTTCTTGGTTCTAGTTCCAGTATAAAAACTTAAAGAACATGACCTTCTCAATTGCCTTACTAATTCATTGAAAATTCAGTTTTGATTGTAAAGGATGTAAGTAAGGATGTAAGTTAAAGTTGAAAATATTAGTGAGAACATTGGCAAAGCCCAGAATTCTATGGCTTCCAGGAAGGTTCTCCAAGAAATCCGGGTGTTCGAAGTTAAACAAAGTATTATTCACTCAGATCTGATATATTTGTTCAGTTATTTCATAGCAATTGGCAAATACATACATGCATGACATAGTTCTATGAACATCAGCAAAATATAATTAAAAATGTGACATTTCTTCATTCATTTACATAATATTTCAGTAGTTCTATAATCAGTGTGTACTTTTTGTAAATGTTTAGTTAAGGTCAATGGGAGGGACGACGGCAACTGGCAGGATAGGAGTGCCAATCTGGACGGGCTCAACGGGCACGGGGGCGACCTCGACGACCTGGACTGGCTCAGGGGCGGCCTCGATGACCTGAACAGGCTCAGGAGCAATCTCGACAACTTGCACGGGCTCAGGAGCGGAATCCACAATGTGGACGGGTGTAGGCTGGATCTCGGGGATGATGGCTGGGCTGACACCGATGGGGCTGGTCTCAGCGGTGGCCTGGTTGATGTTCAAGATGATCTGAACTAGGGGAGTGCCAGAAACAACCTCGGTAGCGGCGCTTTCAACGACGGACACGGGAGAGGGGACGATAGCGGGCTCCTCTATGATGGCGGGTCCGACAGCAATGCCCTCAATGGGGTTGATGATTGCGGGGCCAACAGCGATGCCTTCAAGGCCGCCAACGATAGCGGGTCCGATAGAAATGGGCTCGAAGGAGTCCACAAATGCAGGTCCAATAGCGACGGGCTCGAAGGAGTCGATGATGGCAGGTCCGATGGCAATAGGCTCGAAGGGCTGCTCGGGGGCAGGGACGGGGCCGCCAGGTGCGGGGGCCACTAGACCGCGCTGTGCGGGCACAGCGACAGCCACGGCGATGACGGCAGCAACAGTCAGTAGGAATTTCATTTCTGGATAAAACAAATTTCACGTTTTAAACTTCCGATGCTAGGTATACCATCCGTTTTAGATATTTCTAATTGTAAGTAACTTGTCTGATGCTCATTATTATTCACTTTTAGGTTCCAAAGCATAAAATTAACCAATTGAATTTAAGATTAAAACTATAAATAAGCAACAAAATTAAATAACTAAGTAAGTACCTGTATAAATATACGAGTATGAATACAAAAACTAAATTACATAGAAAAAAGAGTTTATGACAGAACTAAAAAGTAAAGTTTAGGATTGTGATTTGATCATGAAGTTATGATCAAATCATACCTGATCCTAAACTAAACTTTTTATAACTTTACTTTTTTATAACTTTGCTTTTAAATAAAGTATCCCTAGATACTTTCATGACAAAAGATTCTAACACACTTATTTCTAAATCTCATATAATATTTCTTATAATTATCATACTTACTTGTTATATCTTGTAGTTCAGAACGCAAATTATGATCTTTTGATGAATTCAAACCCTTTTATATGATAATTATTTATCAAACAAAATGATTGTGTTTAATCCTGATTGCGGAAAGTTTAAAAAACTATTGTTTGAGATACAAAATGTAAGTAGGTACTGTCGACTACAAAAAGATGTATACCCCCTAAAGTTACCCAAATACAAATACATGTACCCATTTAAATAAGTGTACATACTTTGTTACAAATTATTGTACACATGAAACATGACGCATATATGTATTCACTCAATGTGCCTAATTAATGTATACAGAAAGATGGACACTGCAATGTGTACGATCTGAAACAAATTAGTGTATTCACACTTAGTTACAAAAATATGTATCAAGATACGTTCTAATTTTAAATTTCTAAAATTCTGTCAAAACCATTAAAAACTTTTTTAATGGTATAGTACATTATGTGTAATAGTTTTTTTCTGTTAGGATGACACTTATAAATCAATATTCATATTATAACGAGGTAAAATTTGTTTGTATGTAGGGGGTAATCTCTGGAACTAATTCCACTTTGGACAGAAAAAACTTAGGTTAATTTAGGTCGACGTCAAACCCTGCAGATAGAAATAGGAGCCCCACGCAAGATTTATAATTTCATGCCAAAATGTGAAGTAGATCTACTATTGTTAAGTAAAAGAATAATATAGATAAGTTATATTATTAAAAGCAAAACATCGATTTAAGTTTCAATAAATTTGTTTTATGATTAAATAGTTTAAATTTTATCTAGGTCCAAAAATAATGTTACTTAAGTTTAGTTTCTGTATGGGAAAAAAACAGGTTGAATAGAAAACATATAAGATGTTTTCTATTCAACCTGTTTTTTCCCATGAGTCGAGTGAGAGAAAAATAATGTAAATAAGTGGCGAAAATAATTTGTAATTTTGTAAGTCAACTTCGATAAACAAATGACGTCATGCACGAAATGAAAGAGAAAACAAATATTCCCGGACTATTTTAAAATTTAAAAATAGAATACATGTTATTGTAACCAAATATGAACAATTCGTTTCAGAGCGTACACATTACAGTGTAATTTTAGCTGTGTACATAAAATTGGCACATTTGATAGGAACATAAATCTGGCATACATCATGTCTACTAGTATTTGTAACATACAATGACGACATCATGAATGGATACATATTTTTATAACTTTCAAATGTATACATATTTTTGTAGTCGACTGTACCTACCTATATTTAATATTGGTAGGATTAGTCTGGATTTACCTAATAAGTTAGTTGCGATAATGACAAATGAATACGCAAGCACCGTAACGCAAGGTACTGGGTACACCTCACCTCAAGATCACTTCACTTAAATTCAGCGATGAAGATATTTTTCAGAATAATGCTCCTGGTATTAGTACCAGGTATCCCCAGAATGCAACATTGATTAATTAATACGTCGGTGACCGAAAAAAAGAAGGAAAAAGTATAAAGTAATTGTGATGTGGTTATACAGGCTGTAGATAGCACGTGTAAAAAGACACATAACGAAGTACAACTTACAAGTTCTTCTCATCATGGCGATAGTTTATTGTTCTAAGACCATACCTACCTGGAAACCTTTTGGTAATGGAGATATAAAAGATATTTTTTTATTTTACAAAAAAAGAATTTAAGTGTTTCATGTAAATAGTTTCGTGATATGTCCTTACACCCCATAGCCTCTTTTTTTGTTCAGGAGTGGAAAATCCTCATGAATGTCCTCCGCCCTGGGATGGGTGGAGGGGTCTGTCAGACTCTTACTGACTAAAAACCACGCCGGTGTTTCATCTGACACCAACGTTGGGGGTCGCTGGAGCTGGAGATACTTCCGCAACCCCCGACTGGTGGCACCTCGGGTCAGGGGGGAGGAGTGAGGTGTTAGACTCCCCCGGGACGTCTAAGTGGGGCGCGCATGGAACACTACGCGCCGACACCCCATAGCCTAGCCTTTTCTCAATTATGTTGGGGTCAGTCTAACCGGCTGCAGTTGATTACCAGTGTTCTACATGGAGCGACTGTCTATCGGACCTCCACAACCCAGTTACTGGGTAACATGATACGTCTTGGTAGGTCTGGTTTTCAGATTTTCTAGCTTCTGACTAGGTAGTCAGAAGCTAGAAGGCGGTTGAAGACGCAGCGTCTTCAACCGCCAGCCTTTTAAAACCTTACAAAACAGTTTAATATTGAAAATGTAAACAAATGGGTCAGAAAGTGTTAGTACTGGTGGGTGGCAAATTATAGTACAGTCAACAGCAAAAGTAGATGATCAAAATCAGAAATTCAATACTAATGAACGGAGTTCGCGTCAGAACTGTGTAGCGTCAAAGTGTTTCAAAAGTATGTGTGTGACAATCACATACTTTTGAATCACTTCGACGCCACACAGTTCTGTTCACTCTGTTCTCCTCAGTTCATTAGTATTGAATTTCTGATTTTGATCATTTACTTTTGTTGTGTGTTCCACAGGGTTCAGTCTTAGGACCGTTTATTTGATTACATAAACCCATAGAAATCCTAATTTTAATAATAAGTAGATATGATCTCCGGTATTTTTTTCTAATATTTATATTTTCTATATTTCTATAAGTATTTTCTTTATTTAGTGTGTAGATATTGTAAATATTTGTTTAAAGGGTAGAATGAAAACTAAAGAAAAATGACCTTAATGGTTCAATTGCATTAGAGTGGCGTCAAAATATTATTTTGGGGTTCTACGCACAGTGTGACATATTCCATACAAAATGACTACGATCTTTCTCATCTGTGAGCTGAGACTATTTTTGTAACTTCCATATCAACATAAAAAGTAATAAGTCATTACAATAATAATTTTGATCTCATTGATCATAAATACAACGTGAAGCTATCGGAGTAAGCTGTTGCCGGAAAAGTTTTTAATTCAGCCACTATATATTATAGTCTGATTGCAAATTGATACCGTTTATTGTGGCGATAGGATACGATAATATGCACGTGTATTGACGTTACCTTAATACTTTATTACCTCTAAAACGTGCTGGAATGGTAATCATTCGAAATGTTGCATCAATGTGCTTTGAAAGAATACCTGCCTTACTAGAGTTTTGTGTCAAGGAGCTCTCCGGTGAAGTATAAGATCTGGTTTCCACCAAAGCGGAAAGGAGAGGTCTTGTAAATAACCAATAGGACTATTACCTTTGTCATCATCACCATCATCATCAGCCGAAAGACGTCCACTGTGTTGAACATAGGTCTCCACCATAGAACGCGAGCGGCAACCTGCCGCCTGTATCCGCCGGTTACCCGTGACTTTGACGATGTCGTCGGTCCATATGTGGGAGGCCTTTTTTTTTTTTTTCAACCGACTTCAAAAAAGGAGTAGGTTATCAATTCGTCCGTCGTTTGTTACCTGATTTCTCGGGACTGGGTGAACCGATTTTGATGATTCTTTTTTTATTTGGAAGCTAGTGCTTCCCGAGTGGTCCCATTTTAATTTGGTCCAGTTCTGACCATGGCATCCATGAGAAAACCGTATAAGTCTTAAATTTGCATTAAGTATTTGCGCGATTTGTTACGCGATTTCTCAGGCAAACGTAAACCGATTTTGAAAATTCTTTTTTTTAGAGATAGGGTACGCTTCAAGGGTGGTCCCATATAAATTATATCGAAATTGATTCAGCACTTTTTGAAAAATCAACAAATACCCAAAAATGTTACATAGACGACGTTTTAGTTTCATCAATCTTTGTAGTAGTTAACTTTCAATCTCTTCTTAATAGATTTGAATGAGAAGGAGGTACTAAAAAGCGGAAAATAAAAAGCTTTTTACAAAAAAGACAACCGCCTTCAAAAAGTGAAAAATAACTTTAGCACAGAACACACATTGACTTTAGTTTCGGAAGTCGGTGGCAATACAAAACAACAAACAGAACAAAGCCACTGAATTTCGAAACTAAAGTCAATGTGTGTTCTGTGCTAAAGTTATTTTTCAGTTTTTGAAGGCGGTTTTCTTTTTTTTTAACGTGTGGAAATCCTCATGGACTATCCCCCGTCCGGGGAAGACGGGGGAGTGTGCCGGACTGTTACCGGTTAAAACCACCACGGTGTTCCTCGACTGACCTATGGGTGGGGGTACGGGATTCGCTCGCGCATGCACCGCACCCCCACCAGGCTATGACCCGCCAATGATGTAGGCGGGTCCCGTCAGCCTCGGCGGTCTAAACGTCGCCGAATCCTCTAATGTGGCGCGCGCGGAACACGGCGCGCCGCGTACATGGGCCTGCTTCTGGTTGGGTCGTGGACTGCCCCTAAGTCGACCACCCGCAGGCCGACAACTCATGAAGGCCGGAGGTCATTAAGCGCCCTCCGGCGCTAGGTGCGTCTTCGCCTAGAGGGAAGCGAGGCAGTTGCTTCCCTCACCCTCTCTGCCGCTTCTTTGGCGTGCATGACATGCTCGCAAAAAGAGACAACAGCCTCCCACGCACTCTCGCTCTGGACCATCGAAAAGACGATGTTCGGGAGCGAGAGGTCACCTACTGCTGCGGAGAGTTCACAGCGCTGGTCTGCCCAAGCTGGACACTCTGTCAGCGTCTGCTGCGCCGTGTCCTGCAGGCAATCTCCGCAGTGGTGACAACCGGGCGATTGTTCGCGGCCTATACGACACAGATACTTCCCGAAACAGCCATGTCCGGTCAGTATATGCGTCAGCCGGACCGTGAGCGCGCCGTGTCGGCGCCCTAACCAATCCTCCATGACGGGTCTTACCGCCGAAATTACGGCGTGCCCTGCGCTGGGGTTGACGAGTCGTCCCTCCAGTTCCGCTGTTAGGATTGCGCGGAGCTCGGAGCGGCGCCGCGTGTACTCTCGCGGCACCGGACGTATGCCCCACTCCCGCGCCTCCCCACTACAGTTGTAGAGTGAAGCGACGGCTCTCGGTTTAAGATCCTACGGCGGAGATCCGGCTAGGAGGCTCGCTGCCTCAAAGGAGATCGTGCGGTATCCCCGAACCACTCTGACGGCCATCGCTCGCTGCGGACGTCTGAGCACTGCGATATTGCGAGCCGCCAGGTTCTCCGCCCATACTGGCGCCCCGTAGAGCGCCATAGACCGCACAATCCCCATATAGAGCCTCCGGCAGGAGGCGTTGGGTCCACCTAGGTTGGGCAGCAAGCGAGCAAGTGCACCCGCCGCACCCATGAGCTTGGGTGCCAGCCGCTGAAAGTGTTGCCTAAAGTTCCATCGGCCGTCGAGGACGAGTCCTAAGTACTTCATCGTCGACTCGACGCCGATGCGGACGCCTCCCACCACGATGTGAGAGCCCTGAGGTGGTCCTCGCCGGGGCCCATGGAAGAACAGGGTTTCGGACTTGTTGCGGGCCACCTCTAGGCCCAATCGCCGGATCCTTCCCACGACCTGCGCAACCCCAGCGGTTGCCAAAATCGTCGCCTGCTGGTGCGTCTTCCCTCGCGCCACAACGAGCGTGTCGTCGGCATAACATATGACACCGACGCCGCGGAGAAACGCACCACGCAGCACCCAGACGTATCCGAGCGAGTCTTAGGACCGCTCGGATACGTCTGGGTTTGGAACTTGACTGACTTTTTTATTATGACGTTCAAAAGTGCCTTTTTAATGGTCTAATTGAAATAAATGATTTGACTTTGACTTTTTGACTTTGAACCCTGTGGAACACCGCACGACATCTCTCGCCGACCCCAGCCATCCCGACCCCGATATAGTGGGAGGCCTACCATTGCTGCGTCTTCCGGTTCGTGGACGCCACTCGGGAATCTTTCTTTCCAGTCGTCCTACGTATTCCGTAAAATGTGAAAATAAAGCAAAACCATCGGTTGTACAAGACCATTCTCCTCTCCTTTCCGCACCACCACACCACCACACTATATCACACCACCATCTCTTCTGCCGTTGACCAGCATAATTGTATTAGTGTTACGGCTTGAAAAGTAACGGGTAGGAGTAGATATAGATCAGGGATGGCCAACCAGTCGATTCGCGGTTGTTAAGTCAGTCGATCGCAGACGCAATGCTCATACCAATATAATATTAAGTTGATATATCTACCAAGAATAATCTACAATTTCGTTGTTTCCTTGTTTCCCCTCATAATAAAATAAAACAAATAATAATTTAAAAAAGTAGAAAAACACGCTTTTATTGCAATCCAAAAGAAAATAATTTCGAAATAAGAATAGTTTGCTAAGTCCTTCATCCGTACAAAAGCCTCCTGACGGTCGCCGTCAATTGTTTTACTATTGTGTCGGACGTAATTCTTTACGTCCGACACAATAGTAAAACCATTAGAATAGTAATATAGTATGGAATAGCACCATCCCAGATCTTCCCGTGGGTGTCGTAAGAGGTGACTAAGGGACTTACCAGAGAATGGGCAGCAGCGTTCTCTGTGCCTTTGTAACAACCATACTGCGATCGCCAATCCGCCTGCCAAGCGTGGCGATTATGGCAAAACCCCCCTTGGGCAGGCCTATGTCCAGCAGTGGACGTCTTTAGGCTGAAATGATGATGATGATGTGTCTGCTAATTAGTCCGTTGAGCTAATATAGAATCCATCAGTTGATGATGGTTAAGGAATTGTAACAACTATAAAATAAAATTTAAGTTAGTAAAGCATAATTAATTTTATTGTAAAAAAAGCGTTCATGAAATATTTCTTTAACTTTGTCATTGGGGGACAATACTTATGCTTCTGCTATTGCCACAGACGACGGTCTTAGGTACCTACAACATTTTTGTTTTAGGTTACGATAAAGGTCTTATCACTGATAGCAATAATTATAATCTAACTAACCAATTCTTGCATAGTGCTTTGTAAGAAGCCACCATTTATTAAAACCACAATAAGTGTATTTGTTGTAATGTTTATTTTTTTAACTTGTTTAGGGACAATAAGCGTCAGTGTAATAATAAGTACACATAGGTTAGAAGTTAACAATAGATGTAACGGATACACTACTCACAACGTTATCCACATATTACTAAACAGGTCCACTGACTAGGTAGTTGTTAGGAAAAACGATATAAAATTAAACAGAATAAAACTAGCCTCTACTGATTAATTTGTAGGGTTCTGATCCCTTCAAATTGTAACAATTTATTTTCTAAATATAGCCTTGCTGAGAAATATAATATCCTGGGTCTGTAGACAAAATCCCTTTTCTGTTAACGTTAACGCCAACGGAAAAATCAAATTGTACCTATGCAGTTGACATATTTGCAATACGTGACATCTGGTAAGCAAACGTCAACTCCATACAATTTGATTTTTCCGTTACGCTAACTGAAAGGAATTTTGTGAGCTAAACCATAAAATACTAAAACAGAAGGACCGCTCCCGCCATCTTCAAAAATAATTAGGTACCTAAACTTGCCAGACTCACTAGGGCTGCTACTGTATTGACTCTGTAGGTTTTATTTGTGACAATATGAAAATTTATTGACACTGGTTGGAGCTCTTTGCAATTTTTTTATAACCAAATTTTCCTGTTCGTCTTGAAATTTTAAAGTCAATGTCTCTCATTTATCATTTAGACCACACGTGACAGTCGAGACTGAAGTCTGCTTGAAACTGCTTGAGAATGCCTATAAACCTTAGAGTATATATAATTATATACTCTAAGCTATAAACGTAATGTCAATGTGTGCGTGCCAAAAATGGCGGTTTGTTCTAAGTGGTCTCTTTGCACGGGCGCGCCGCAGCTTTATGTACTTTGTGGCTAAACTGCCTATTGTAGGTGTCAACTACTCGATGCAGCGGTGAACGTACGCCTGAGTTAGTTCTAGAAAAAGTAGTTGCAAACAAGTGTCTTGGTATTTCTGAACCTATACTACAAAGCTGAAGAGTTTGTATGTTTTCTTTGGTTTGAACGCGCGACCTCCAGAATTACTGGTCCAATTCTGAAAAATCTTCCGCTAATAGGAAAATAGGTAGGAATAGGAATAGGTGTTTGTACTTTGGAATTGCACAACTTAATTCCTCCATCTCCATTCGATCATCGGACGAGCAGAGATATGGTATCACCGCTATACGGTTGAAGTGCGTGCAGGTGAGTTGCGGCTAACCGCAAGAATACAAAACTATAAATAAACTACGTTATCTCGGATTGCCTTATGCAATATTTTACGGGAATAAATATAATGGACCACCAAAAATAGTAAATGATCACCAAATCTTAGTCACCAAATGACCACCAAAAATAGTAAATGATCACCAAAACTTAGTCACCAAATCTTAGGACCCTTAAGCCCCCCCTGGGGCGGATCCGACATGGTTAGGTTAGGTTACAACTGTGACCCCCTACGCCAGCACCAAATCGCTTTTTACAGTCCAACTCATAGATTTGTACAATACTTTGGTTAAATGTTGGTGACCATTTACTATTTTTGGAGGTCATTTACTATATCTGGAGGTTCGTTAAACATTAAAATGGGGTTAAATGTTGGTGATCATTTACTATTTTTGGAGGTCATTTACTATATCTTTAGGTTCGTTAAACATTAAAATGGGGTTAAATGTTGGTGATCATTTACTATTTTTGGAGGTCATTTACTATATCCAGAGGTTAGTTAAACATTAAAATGGGGTTAAATGTTGGTGATCGTTTACTATTTTTGGAGGTCATTTACTAAATCTTGAGGTTCGTTAAACATTAAAATGGGGTTAAATGTTGGTGATCATTTACTATTATTGGAGGTCATTTACTATATCTGGAGGTTCGTTAAACATAAACCATATTTTATTATAAA
The DNA here is from genome assembly GCA_947361185.1 of Charanyca ferruginea. NCBI lineage: Eukaryota > Metazoa > Arthropoda > Insecta > Lepidoptera > Noctuidae > Charanyca > Charanyca ferruginea. The sequence goes on along the minus strand of OX376069.1, from coordinate 19,711,830 downwards.
CAAATTAGAGATCCGTAACAAATTTCACGCAGATGAAGTCGCAGGCAAAAGATAGAGTGTAATCAAAATCGTTTTGATGTCTCTCATTACTTGCTAACCAGTAGACAAAATCCAAATAATACAATGTGCTATCAATGTTGTCGATTAGTACCTACCCCTAAAAATAAATTATTAGCCCCGTACATGATACATGCCTATTGGTCTTTGAGAGTGGGGTTCGATTCTCAGGTCGAGCCAAATATGATTCGGTTTTTTCATTAGAAATTTCTTAGTACTTAGCAGCGTGGAGTTTAGAAGTTGGTGACCCCTGCGTCTTGGAATTTCGGAAAGCATGTAGAGCCAGTGGTTCTGCGTCTGATCTCTGTCCAGTTGGGTCAGATTATCGTTCTATCGGACTTTGAGAGTGAGGGAAGAGGGACTGTTGCGTAGGTACTTAGTCTCCATTAAGATTAGCCGCCGTGACCGAAATTCGAGATAAGATATAATAACCCATCAAATGCTGGAGATTGAGTACCACGAAAATAAACAAAACTGTGACATGTAAACTATCACATCATTTTTAGGTCCAGTATGTCAGGTCCAGTATGTTGTAAATCCCTAGCATCGGGACAGATAACAGCTCACTTCACCTAGGTGTTCACATTGAGATTGTAACAGAATAGCTCTACTGGTCTCACCTTCATGATATGAATAAAAAACTAGTACAGAACTAAATATAAACAACACAACAAATGATGTATGAGAATGCATGTTTATAAAGATTATAGAGAAGACCTCAGATTATGAAACAAAAGGCAGATAGACCGCGCAGAACACTGAGAGTGAAGCCAAAAAAGCAAATACAAATTCAAAAGCGAATACCTCAATAATCGTTTTTGAATTGGTATCTCTATTTTTAATTGTTTTTTTAACGATGTGGCGTTTCGTGTTAAACTGACTCGTGTCAGTACAGCATGAAGCGCGTTGTAGGTATTCGCTTTTGAATTTGTATTTGGTTTTTTGGCTTCACTCTCAGTGTTGCGCGCGATCTATCTGGGGGCCAAGTCTGCTATTTTTATAATTTCGTCATTCCAACACGATCCCATTGTCATTTTTCTAAAAGTTCATAATCTGCTAAGTCCATAATGGTCGGTCAATGGTCTCGTAATAGAATTGTGTTATAATGACATTGTCAACAAATTTGAACATTTATTCATGCCAGATTTCATTTATATATATTTTTACATATTGTTTATAAGTGTTATAAGCAATCTTAAGTAGTAAGAAGTTCGTAAACTAAGTCAGTCATTAATTTGTCATTATGTACGAGATTACCATTCTATAACATTTCTTTCAATGGAATGTCATTGGTTGACCATTGGAAAGTCATAATGACGCCATTATATTAGTAGATTACCAAACTTGTCAAAATCAACAATTATGAAATCAAAGATAGACCATTCTGACACTATTGTAATAGCAGACTTGAGGCCCTGCTCTTTTGTTTCATAATCTGAGAAGACACTAAAATTGTAGGTACATAAATATTTGCTACAACCTACACAACTTAACTTTTGGTGGTCAAGTAATATGAACAACTGTAAAAAGAAGCCTTATGTTCGAAAATCTGGACTACAATTTACCCTACATAAAGTAATAACTACTTGGTTCCGATTCCATCATCTAGGACACGATATTAGACACGTTATAATACAAGAAGACAATCCTTACTGCGATACCCATAGATTTAATATTCAATCAAGAATTAAGTATTGAAACGTGCTTCCAATGTAACTGGCTCACCTTCTTTTTAATCTTAAAACTACCATAAAACGTGTATCTAACAATAAAACGTAATCATTTATATCGTCCAGTCTGATAAAAAATTAGTATAAATATCTTGAATTATAGTCGAAAGTCAATAGATACTTTGTATCTCGCAGCTATAAACAAGCAGCATTAAGTAAGTACCTAAAATATTAAAGTTTCTGTCTATTTTCCTACAATTCATTTTTAATATTTCAATTTTTTTGTAACCCTAAAGCACCTTACTGTATTTATAAAGTTAGAAACATCAAAATCATTTACCATTATTAATTCTGTATCTTTCATTACGAAACAATGAACCAAAAGTAAGACAAGGTAGTGTAATTTCTAACATAATAATTTGTTTTTAGAAATGAAATTCCTGCTGTCTGTTGCTGCCGTCATCGCCGTGGCCGTCGCTGTGCCCACACAGCGTTTAGTGGCCGTTGGACCTGCTGGACCCACCTTCGCACCTGAGCCTATTGCCATCGGACCTGCCATTATCGACTCCTTCGAGCCCATCTCTATCGGACCCGCCCTCATAAACCCCATTGAGGGTATCGCTGTCGGACCCGCCATCATAAACCCCATTGAGGGTATCGCTGTCGGACCCGCCTTCGTCGAAGGTTTGGAGCCCATCTCTGTTGGACCCGCTATCATTGACTTCCCTCTGCCCGAAGGTGCTCTCGCTGAAGAGGCTATTGTGCCCTCTCCCGTGTCCGTGGTTGAAGGCGCCGCCGCCACCGAGATTGCTACTGGCACTCCCCTGGTCCAGATCATCCTGAACATCAACCAGGCTGCTGCTGAGGTCAGTCCCGTCGCCGTCGGCCCCGCCATCCTCCCCGTGATCCAGCCTACGCCCGTCCAAGTTGTGGATTCCGCTGCTGAGCCCGTGCACGTTGTCGAGGTCGCCCCTACTCCCGTCCACGTTGTTGAGGTCGCCCCTACACCCGTGCACGTTGTCGAGGTCGCCCCTACGCCCGTCCAGGTCGTTGAGGTCGCCCCCGCACCCGTCGAGCCCGTCCAGATCGGTATCCCCGTCCTCCCTGAAGCCGCCGTCGTCCTCCCCGAGGAACTCAACTAAACGTACCAACATAGCGAAGCCACTGCGCATGACAATATAACATCTAAAATTGTTTGAACTTAGATTTCTTGGACTTTCTACCAACACCTTGAAACGCTTGTATGTCCAAATTATTGAAATACATTAAACGATCTGAAATGTAAATATTTTGTTTTGTTTTATGCCTTTTAGCTATTACAATAGTTGAAGTACAAAATACTATACTTAACATCCCACTTCAGTATACAATACTGTTTAAAACCAATGCTTGTTACACAGCCGAGCGAACATTGGCTATTGGGTAGATAATCACCATTAACCAATAATTCACACAGAACTTCTTTAGCAAAACACTTGATTTTAACCCTGAAAATCCAAGTAATTTTCAACTAACAAAAACTCATAGATATCCGTGGTAAAACTTTAACCGTAACTTTTTTAGTTGCTTTGAAATCCATAAATAGTCATTCAATTGTGTTGGCAAATGACTACCTACAAGTGACGTCATAAGTACATAAATTGCCAATCTATGGCAGAATCGCGTTTTGACAGCTACACAATTCACCACTACGCTAGACCAAAAAGGGCTAGTGGATCTCACAAGTGTTGCAGTTTTAGAGCAGTTATACTCGAAGTAAGATAAGTAGGTATTTTACCAAAAATAATGTCGATAAACTCACAAAAGATAATCAAAAAAAAAACTACCTAGATCATAATTTTTATATTATACCTGTTATTTAAAATTGCTTACATACATACCAATTCCAAATAGCTGATAAGACTTGTCGTAATGTATGGATCGGAATGTTGGGCCGTGAAGAAGACGGATGAAAAAAGATTGCATGAGCGGAGATGAGAAAGTTTAGATGGATGTGTGGACTAACCAGAATGAATAAGGTTTGAAAGTTGCGCCTGTGACATAAAAGTTAAAACAGAATCGTTCGTCTTGTTATGAGCATGTGAAGAGGAGGGATGAAACGTATGTGAGCAAAAGAGTTATGAATGTAAATGTGGATGGGTAGGAAAAGGAAGGCCGAATAAAAGATGGATGGATTGTGTTAAGAATGATATGAAAGAGAAGAGCCGGTACGTGATATCAAGACGGTTGATGGATGAAGACTGCATCAACCTGAACACGTGCATCAACCGCTTCAACAATGCTTTCAACATAGGACACCAAATTGGTTGCTGTCGATTTCCCCTTCATAAATCCGTATTGGCTGTCTATTATAAGCTGTGATAAATGCCTATAGCTAACACAGGGCATATGAGAGCTTCGAATACCTTTGCAAGTATGAAGAGAATAGCGACGGGCCTGTAATTGCTCACATCGGACTGTTCTCCGTTTTTGAAAACAGGCATAATAATTTTGGTTTCCTTCCAGGAAAAGTACCCCGAAGCACAGAATGATTTAATATAATGCTTAATGGCAGTGATAGAACATCTGCTAGCTTATTCAAAAGCAAAGCAGGTATACTATCAGGGCTGATGGTGATGATGAGAGACATACATAGTAAACGGTAGCTTTAAAGTACATAAGTGTTCACAAAGTTTGCAAAATTAAATCATATTAACAGATTGAGTTTAAACAATGCAAAGATAATGTTGTTATACATCTTCAGCAGCTCCAACAGTAGTTACAAATGCAAATCAACCTGGTTTTGAAGCAAGCAAAGCAATTCTGGTTGTGAAGCACGATCAGCCAAGCATTTTTATCAGTGGTCTAATTATCCAACTTAAGGCCTATTCATACCTAAGCGGTATTCGCTACCGTCTGCGGCAGAGAAAACCCAGTGGGTATGCGGTAATATTACTGTTCAGCCCTAAGCGGTATTGAGTTGTGAGGGGCGGGATGCATGCCGCTGCTCCCGCGCGGTATGTACCTCTACCCACAGCGGCAGCGAATATCGCTCAGGTTTGAATAGGCCTTTATACTATGCTCGGCTGCATAGTGTGCGTTTTAAAAGACTTAGATTTCGTTTAATTTAGTTGAAGAATGTGGGCAGTATTTTATTGTAATATTACTTTTATAAACACGTATAGCGTAGTGTCTAAAAGATTAATCTACTTTAGCCAGTCTGAAACCTGGTTGAACTAGTTAGGTCCCTTTTTCTAGTATTACCATACATACAATAACAATAAAATATAATTATACACAATATGCATCTTTTTGATAAAAAGAGGTGAAAGACAAGTTTGACAAAAAGGCGCAGAATTTTTCTAGCATCCACGATGTTTATACATATATACATACATAGATGTATTGCAAAATACCGTCATCATTTAAAAAAAAAGACAACCGCCTTCAAAAACTAAAATGTGATAAATAACTTTAGCACAGAATACACATTACTTTAGTTTCGGAAGTCGGTGGCGGTGGCCCTTTCGAACAAAAGAAGAATTTTGCAAATCTGTCTATTACATTCAAAGGAGTTATGCCCGAACATTTAATTTGTCCGTGTGGTGTCGGACGTAAAGAATAGCACCATCCCATATCTTCTCGTGGGTGTCGTAAGAGGCGACTAAGGGACTTACCAGAGAATGGGCAGCAGCGTTCTCTGTGCCATTGTAACAACCATACTGCGATCGCTAATCCGCCTGCCAAGCGTGGCGATTATGGCCAAAACCCCCCTTGGGGAGGCCTATGTCCAGCAGTGGACGTCTTTCGGCTGAAATGATGATGATGATGCCCGAACATACATTTAAAAAAAAAATATATATATAAACATCCGAATTGATAACCACCTCCTTTGTGAAGTCAGTTAAAAGTTTCTTTTAGAGAATTGCGCATACGGATTGTATACCTATACTCTTTTCTGCAGAATAAAAAAAATAGCTTCGAAGTCTCCAATCCCATGCTCCATTCTGTTCCCACAGTAAAGCCCTTATTACACTTGGCTATATTAAGTCGACTACATTCAGTCGCTACTGAATTCAGTTCAGTTTTACTTACTAACTGAATGCGAATACACTTTACTGAATTCAGTAGCGACTGAATTTAGTCGACTTCATTTAGCCAAGTGTATTATGGGCTTAAAATATATATTTTAAGCCCAATATTTTAAGCCCATAATACACTTGGCTATTACAATATTAAAAAATAATAATTTTACTACATAGATAAATGATTCTTTATAGTAAACTAGCTTTTGCCCGCGTCTTCGTCCGCGTGATTGTCGGTTATCGCGGATGCAATCAAATTCACGGATCAAAAAGTAGCCAAATACTACCAAATTTCATCAAAATCGGTTCAGCGGTTTCATCGTGAAAGCAGTAATTACACACAGAGTTACTTTTGCATTTATAGTATTAGTATGTGTTATGTTTGAATCTTGTTGATTGTTTTCATTAGTTGTCAAGTGTAACATTTTTGTAATGAGGGTAAAAAGAAATAATAACAGTTTTGCTTTCTGATCTCAACTTGGTTGTATCTTTTATTGGCGACTGCGGAAAATAAGTTAAATTTCGGTGAAAATGACGGCAAATGTAACGAATATTGTGTTTCCCGGACAATTCATCCCAATGACTGATAAGTGGTGTGATTATAAAGAACAATTACTGTGTGCGCTCGATGCGGCGGGTTACGACAAACTTAACCTCGACAAAGGACGATCGCTATTTCTTTCTCAGTGCGGCAAAGACACTTTCGCGTTAATTGCATCACTTTTAGTCCCAAAACGTCCTACGGAAGTACCTTTAGTGGACATTTTTAGTGTTTTGGATAAGTTTTATGAACGAAATTTTACAAGCGGGAAAATTTTACAAACGTCAACAAGTGCAAGGTGAAAGCGTGCAAGATTTTGTGGCGGCTATAAGTCTGCTTGGTGCAAAGTGCAAATTCATGGACTTGAAACGCCAGTTGAGAGACCGACTAGTGCTGGGGGTGCGGGACGATCGCTTGCGACGCGACTTGTTGAAAAAGAAAGATTTGACATACGAGGTCGCTTTACAGATGTGTCTGGACTATCAAGTGACGTTCCCTGATTTGTACCCTGCGTGTGTGGCTAGTGAGTCTAAGCAAACTCCGTCCAGTGTCACGGAGACTGAACCTATGGACATTGGTAATGTTAAATCGAACGAGTGTCAACGGTGTGCACGCGCACACAGGCCGGGCGAGCGCTGCCCGTTTGTTAAGGCGAAGTGCTTATACTGCAAAAGGTTTGGGCACATTGCAGCGGCCTGTGCAAAGAAGCCAGGTCGTGTACACCAGGTCGACGACACGAGGGAGGCCAATACGAGTGTAGACACTTCAACTGAGAAGATGATGGGCGTATACGTCTGCGTCGATAATTACTCGCCACCTATTACCACAGACGTGATGATAGATGGCGTTCATTTATCTATGGAAGTGGACTCGGGTGCATCGCGTACCATTATGTCGGAAGAGACATACAGGATGCTGTGGTCAACGCCCCCACCTCTACGAGCTACCAATCTAAGGCTCGTGACATGGACTCAAGACCCTTTAAAAGTATTAGGACTAGCAGACGTGCGTGTTGTGCTAGGTTATAAGGAAGCGCAATGGAACTGGTTCCATACACTAGGCCTTGAAGTATCAGGATTGTGCTGTACTGAAGAAGAGATAGAACAATATAAAAAAGATTTTCCTGAACTATTTAAAGAAGGACTCGGCGAGTACAAAGGTCCTGAGGTGTCACTACACGTGCGACCGGATGCTACGCCCCGCTTCTTAAAGGCGCGCGCGGTGCCCTACCCTCTTAAGGAAAAAGTCATTAGACAGTTAAACGAAATGGTAGAGGCGGGGGTACTGACTGACTGTTCGTTATTCGGAGTGGGGTACACCGGTGACGCCGGTGATGAAAGAAGACGGAACAGTACGACTGTGTGGTGATTATCGGGTCACGGTTAACGCCGCTATAGATACAGATATCTATCCGCTGCCGACGTCTGTGGAAGCGTTTGTGAGACATAGTGGCGGCAGAATATTTAGTAAGCTGGACTTGAAAAACGCATAGACACAACTAAAGGTAGACGACGCGACAGCTATGCTGCTCACGCTGAACACTCCTATCGGGCTAATGAAAGTAAACCGCCTGCTATTCGGTGTCAGCGCGGCGCCAGCGATTTTTCAGCGTCTTATGTCGACGGCGTTAGCGGGTATGGACGGAGTGGCATGTCTGTTAGATGATATCGCTGTCACTGGAGCCACGATTAAAGAACACAACCGGAGACTTAAAGAAGTACTGAGCAAACTGCAACAGATGGGACTCCGCCTCAACGTAAAGAAATGCGTGTTCGCTGCAAACAGCATCACATTCCTAGGGCACATGATTAATGCAGAGGGACTTCACCCAGCACCTGCGAAAGTCAAAGAGATTCAGGAAAAGTCGGCTCCAACCAACAGAGAGACCTTGCGTGCGTTCCTAGGGTTATATAATTTCTATGAAAAATTCTTGCCTGACAAGAGCACTGTGTTGGAACCACTGTATAGACTTTTAGAATCAAAAAGACCTTGGAGCTGGGGTGAGAAGGAACAGGAGCGTTTGTGGAGGCGAAGCGATTATTGTCATCAGATCGAACGTTGGTGGGGTATGACTTGCAGAAAGAACTACTTCTCATTTGTGATTCATCAGAATACGGACTTGGAGCGATTATTGCACACGTCATGGAGGACGGGACAGAGCGGCCGGTAATGATGGCCTCACGGACACTACAGGCGCACGAGAGACGGTATGGGCAGATTGATAAGGAGGCCCTGGCTATATTTGGATTGACAAAGTTTCATGAATACTTGGCGGGTCGTAAATTTTGTATTGTTACAGACCATAAGCCGTTGGTCGGTTTATTCAATCCCGCAAAACCAATTCCAGACCAGATATCACCGAGAATGTTGCGCTGGTCATTGAAACTGTCCAGTTAAAACTACAGTATACAGTACCGGCCTGGAAAATTAATCGGCAACGCGGACGCGTTGAGCAGGTGGACTGCTCCGGACACGTCGAGTGTGCAAGAGGACGTGCTGCGTGACGTGTTGCTGCTGGAGGAGCAGCCGAGCGGCTGGGAGCTGGACGCTGCCAAGATAGCCGCGGAAACCAAAAAAGATGCCGTATTGCAAAAAGTAATGTTTCATGTTTTGCACGGATGGCCACGAAGGAACATAGACCCGAGCCTACAAGCTTATTGGACACGGAGAGAGGCTCTTTCACATAATAAAGGTTGTTTATTGTGGAGCAATAGAGTCATAATACAAGACAAAGTGTTAAAGTTGTTACATGCCCCTCATGCGGGTATTGTCCAGACAAAAGCGTATGCAAGAGGCTACGTGTGGTATGCTATGGATCGGCAAATTGAGAGTGTGGTGGCCGCGTGCCAACAATGTCAGCTAGTGAGAAATAACCCACCAAAGGACCCACAGACTTGGATCGTTCCAGAGAAACCATGGACCCGTGTGCATGTGGATTTTGCGGGGCCCTTTCAGGGAAAAACGTTTCTAGTCCTAGTAGACAGCTACAGCAAATTTGAGGCTGAAATCATTCCAGCGATGAACAGTGGTACGGTGATAGCCGTTATGAGAAAAATTTTCACTTCACAAGGGCTGCCCGACGTGTTGGTGTCCGATAATGGACGTGCGTTCACCTCGGAGGAATTTAATATTTTTCTTAAAAATAATGGAATTAAACATTTGTATTCACCGCCCTACCACCCAGAGACTAACGGGCAGATTGAACGCACGATTCAAACGTTTAAAAATAAAATAAAGAAACTAGAGAACCTGGACATGCAATGGCAGGAGAAACTTTGAAAGAAAGAAAGAAAGAAAGAAAAAGCATTTATTAGCCCGCACAGGACGAAACACACAAATAACAACAAGGTTTAAAATTATTACAAAATAAAAAACGAATACTGCAAAGTTCTATACTATTTACGAACTGTGCCCAATAGCTCCACTAATAAGACACCTGCTGAGTTACTGAATGGGCGAAGATACAGGACTGCAGTGTCGAGCTTACACCCCGACTCGACTCTAAGCGCTCACCCGCGCGGACCTTTACGCTGCTGCAGCCTGTGCTCATACGCATGTACGGGCCCGGACACAGGTGGCGTCGGGCCACCGTGGAGACGGTGGAGGGGCCGGCCACTGATGTGGTGAGGACGGAAGATGGAGAGCTGCATCGGCGGCACGCAGACCAAATACTGGCTAGACCGCCGGATACATCTGCTAACGGGTCACCTGCCACTGACAGTCAGCCAGCCAATGATACAGACTCAGAATTATCACAGGATCCACCGATTGTGATTCCGCCACCTGAATTATGGCCGGATATTATAGGAATTCCTAATGAATAACTTTAGTGATTGCTATGTTAGAAGCAGACATTTTTGTTAAATTGATTTTGTTATCTAATGTGTAATTTTGATATTGTCTTTACCAATCATTATGAGAGAAAGGTATGTTATGTTTGAATCTTGTTGATTGTTTTCATTAGTTGTCAAGTGTAACATTTTTGTAATGAGGGTAAAAAGAAATAAAAACAGTTTTGCTTTGTGTTCTCAACTTGGTTGTATCTTTTAGTATGGAAATATGGATTAGTATGGACTATAGCTTTTGCCCGCGACTTTGTCCGCGTGGATGTCGGTTATCGCGGATGCAGATAAGTTCCAGTCTTCCAAAAAAAAAAAGTATCCTATGCCCTTCCCCAGGGTCCAAGCCAATTTCATACCAATAGGTATCTTCAGGAGCGGTCGATGACTCCTTATAAATAAGTCTACATCAAAAACGATCGAGGTCTATCCCTTGATCTTTATTTATATCTATAGCTCTAAACCATATTAGATATCTTCAGGAGCGGTCGATGACTCCTTATAAATAAGCCTACATCAAAATCGATCAAGGCCTACGCCTTGATCTTTATTTATATCTATGGCTCTAAACCATAGGTATATTCAGGAGCGGTCGATGAGTCCTTATAAATAAGTCTACATCAAAAACGATCGAGGTCTATCCCTTGATCTTTATTTATATCTATAGCTCTAAACCATATTGGACATCTTCAGGAGCGGTCGATAACTCCTTAAAAATGAGCTTACATCAAAATCGATCAAGGCCTACTACTTGATATTTATTTATATCTATGGCCTTACACCTTAAATATCCTATGGAGCGGTTGATGACTTCAAAAAAAAAGCCTTATTCACACTATTTATGTATTCTATGGAGCGGTTGTGATTACTCTTTATATAAGCCATAATCATAGCTTTGGTTATATGTAGACTGTTGTGTATTATTTATGCAATTTTATTAACTTTCCTCTCATCTTTTGTCAATATGATTCAAACTGCCTTATACTTATCGCACGCTCCTTTTCAAAGTTCCGGGGTTCTTGGGGTAATGTGATATTATAAATTAATATCTTACTTGTAACAGTCTTCTTCAATGTAAAATACTGATTTGTTCATATATTTGTAGTGTTGATTAGTTATTTCTTTGTCTTTACATGAATTTTATTCCCGACTTCGTTTGCTGTTAACTTTCACTCGTATTCATTAATTTCTTTATCTTTTCTGAATGATTAAAAGATATTTATAATTGTTTACATACAATGTTAATATTGTCATGATAATATCATCTTGTGACAGTTCCAATACTTTCTAAATCGGACATTTTTAACACTATGAAGTCTACACATACTAAATCCCTTGACAACCTTTTTGAAAAACACTAATACGAGCTCTGGCCACTACTACTCATAGAGTAAAACTTAAGTTTCATGCTAATTTAAAAATTAAATGATAGATCAAAAAGATTGTCAACTTGATGTCAGAAAAAAGAACGTTTTTCTTGAACAGTTTACAAATATTTTGTACTATTGGCGGTTTATTCAGATTTTGTAATCACTGTACTTCTAAATGGATCCTACAGTTGCACGCAATACTCAATGAAACAAGAAAGAGGACACCCTTCTGCAGAAACCCAAGCCCAACGACTTTGATAATTTGGCACCATCATAGGCTTGCAAAGTATTCAGCATGAGTACTGATGTCTTTATTGCCAGATCCACTCTGAACCTTCAACAATCTTTTTCCAGACCAACGTTGCTGCAACCTAGGAAGCCCGCAAGGTCTGCCGAGTTGGAACCGGAGTCGGCGGCCTAGGTTTCCTGGAACGCTATCGACCCACGTCCTGCCTTCATCTTCCTGCCTGGCCTATCTACACCTTCGGACGTCATCCCGAGAGTCTTCATAGTCAACTCATCTACATTCATTACCATCTACTACCTACACTACACCTACCTACACACTCCTTACTTTCTTCATTCATTAATAATTATAATTAATACTACATTTTTATAATTTACTAGCTGACCCGACAGACGTTGTCTTGTCCCGATCTACCCTACACCTACCCTACACCTACCCTACACCTACCCTACACCTACGCTACACCTACCCTACACCTACCCTACACCTACCCTACACCTACCCTACACCTACCCTACACCTACCCTACACCTACCCTACACCTACCCTACACCTACCCTACACCTACCCTACACCTACCCTACACCTACCCTACACCTACCCTACACCTACCCTACACCTACCCTACACCTACCCTACACCTACCCTACACCTACCCTACACCTACCCTACACCTACCCTACACCTACCCTACACCTACCCTACACCTACCCTACACCTACCCTACACCTACCCTACACCTACCCTACACCTACCCTACACCTACCCTACACCTACCCTACACCTACCCTACACCTACCCTACACCTACCCTACACCTACCCTACACCTACCCTACACCTACCCTACACCTACCCTACACCTACCCTACACCTACCCTACACCTACCCTACACCTACCCTACACCTACCCTACACCTACCCTACACCTACCCTACACCTACCCTACACCTACCCTACACCTACCCTACACCTACCCTACACCTACCCTACACCTACCCTACGCCTACCCTACGCCTACCCTACGCCTACCCTACACCTACCCTACACCTACCCTACACCTACCCTACACCTACCCTACACCTACCCTACACCTACCCTACACCTACCCTACACCTACCCTACACCTACCCTACACCTACCCTACACCTACCCTACACCTACCCTACACCTACCCTACACCTACCCTACACTTACCCTACACCTACCCTACACCTACCCTACACCTACCCTACACCTACCCTACACCTACCCTACACCTACCCTACACCTACCCTACACCTACCCTACACCTACCCTACACCTACCCTACACCTACCCTACACCTACCCTACACCTACCCTACACCTACCCTACACCTACCCTACACCTACCCTACACCTACCCTACACCTACCCTACACCTACCCTACACCTACCCTACACCTACCCTACACCTACCCTACACCTACCCTACACCTACCCTACACCTACCCTACACCTACCCTACACCTACCCTACACCTACCCTACACCTACCCTACACCTACCCTACACCTACCCTACACCTACCCTACACCTACCCTACACCTACCCTACACCTACCCTACACCTACCCTACACCTACCCTACACCTACCCTACACCTACCCTACACCTACCCTACACCTACCCTACACCTACCCTACACCTACCCTACACCTACCCTACACCTACCCTACACCTACCCTACACCTACCCTACACCTACCCTACACCTACCCTACACCTACCCTACACCTACCCTACACCTACCCTACACCTACCCTACACCTACCCTACACCTACCCTACACCTACCCTACACCTACCCTACACCTACCCTACACCTACCCTACACCTACCCTACACCTACCCTACACCTACCCTACACCTACCCTACACCTACCCTACACCTACCCTACACCTACCCTACACCTACCCTACACCTACCCTACACCTACCCTACACCTACCCTACACCTACCCTACACCTACCCTACACCTACCCTACACCGTCCGATCTCATTCGTCAAACGCCACATACGCATGAGGACGCTTGACGAATGGAATCGGAGATACAAGTCTGGCCAAACCGCCAACATCACCAAAATGTTTTTCCCGGATGCGGTGGCGGCGTATAGGACAATAAGAAAGATGGAGATGACCAGCATCAGGGCACAGATCATGACAGGGCACGGTGGATTCTCCGAGTACCTGAATCGCTTCAAGTGCAAGGAGAGTTCATCGTGCATCTGCGATCCAAACACTCCTAAAACCGTGCCACACTTACTTTTAGAATGTCCCGTACATGCAGCAGATAGGTATGCACTTGAACAGGCATTGAATACAAAAATGGACAGGGAAACAATAGGGGAAATGATGCGAGGAAGGGACAGAGAAAAATTCTTGGACTACTGCACAAAGATTGCACAGAGGGCAATAGATAGGAATAAAACAGGTTAAGAAAAATGTATTAACAATATATAATTGAGTATATATTAGTTAAGCATAAAATAAATGATTAATAAATAAAGATTTATATGTTAAATAAAAACCTAGACCATAAGATGAAATTGTAAAGAAATTGTATTAGATTTAAGGAACTGTAACTGTAAAAGATTAAATCATGCCTTGGTAAATTATTTCCCCAGCTCAAAACAGAAATAAATAAAAATAGATATTCTAAGTACAAAAACAGAATAGAGTAGACAGTATATATATGGGAGTCCCACCCATAAGACAGAAAGAAGACGGATGATAGAAAGAAATAGTATGTAGAATGGTAGTGCGAGAGGAATAAAAGTGAGAACCGGAATGAAAGAGAACTAGTTAGCCACAGACTCCGATAGCGTCGGAGGTAGGATAAAAAAAAAAAAAAAAAAAAAAAAAAAAAAACCTACCCTACACCTACCCTACACCTACCCTACACCTACCCTACACCTACCCTACACCTACCCTACACCTACCCTACACCTACCCTACACCTACCCTACACCTACCCTACACCTACTACTACCTAAGTGCAAAATTGACTCTTTGACGTTAGGAACATACCTACATTGTTTAAACAAAAGTGACTGCTTGTAATTCAACATGAACTTTATACAATAGCAATAAAGCTCGTTTTAGTTAGAAAACGTTTGTATGGGAAAAAGAAAAGGGCTGTTTTTAGGGCTTTTCCGGCAATTATTCGAATTTTTCTCGCCGTAAAAACCATCTTTGAACTTCAACGAACATTTAAAAAAAAGAATTGGCCAAATTGGTCCAGGCGTTGTTGAGTTATGCGCTTACCAACACATTTTGCGATTCATTTTTATATTATAAGATAGCAAATATACATTTATACCTTAATCACTACTTTTATCTGTCGCTTCACGACAGTGCATAAAAAAAAGCGGAGCTTTTCAATAAAATTAATAGCGATATCACATACTGAAATGGTTGCTAGAATAATAATATTTTTTGTACGGATAATAATAATAATAATAATAATATCCGGACGGATGAAGGGTTATCCGGACAGACGGAGGGACAGACGGACAACAAAGTGATCCTCCCTTCATCTGTACAAAAGCCTCAAGGAGTCCGGCGTCAATTGTTTTACTATTGTGTCTGCTAATTAGTCCGTTGAGCTGATAACTATTATGCTGTGCAATTAGTATTTTTGATTAGGATTGGATTTTTTTTTAATATAAAAAAAGAAAACCGCCTTCAAAAACTAAAAAGTGATAAATAACTAAAGCACAGAACACACATTACTTTACTTTCGGAAGTCGGTGGCGGTGGCTTTGTTTTTATTGTTTTGTATTGCCACCGACTTCCGAAAGTAAAGTAATGTGTGTTCTGTGCTTTAGTTATTTATCACTTTTCAGTTTTTGAAGGCGGTTTTCTTTTTTTTGAAATAACTTTTTATTTTTGGCTTTTTAGTGTTGCCTTAACATCCAAATCCATTAAGAAACGGCAACACACTTAAAAGAGATTGTAAGTCCTCTAGTGATTATAGAAACTAAAACGTCGTCTAAGTATTTTTTTTTTGGGAATTTGTTGATTTTCTCAAAAAGGGCTGTACCAATTTTGATAAAATTTATATGGGACCTTTTCGGAATAAACCCCTTTCGAACAAAAAAAGAATTTTCAAATCCGTCTATATATGACAAAGTTATGCCCGAACATACATAAAAAAAAAATATATAAGCATTCGAATTGATAACCTCCTCCTTTTTGAAGTCGGTTAAAAAGGAAGATATTTTGATTTACGTTCAATTTAAAAGAAAGGCTAGCCTTTCTTTTAAATTAATCTTATTATCTTTTAAAATATCTCATTCCTGATTTCACTTACCTGAAGTGAAAAGTATTTGGTATTCTCTAAAATAGTAACGAAATAATAGTTTGCTTCACCTATGTTGTCACTTAGTGGCGCTAGCGTAGTTTTCATCGAGTTACAGACTACCTAAAACCGTTTTCACCGCGGAATCAGAAGTGAGAACTGGAGTGAGTTCTTACAGAATAACATAGCAGGAGAGCAGAACTGAATCTTCGAGATATGTGTCTTCGTGGTACAGTCTATCATTTGTGTCATGAATGTCATCTTTACTTGGTTTAGTTATTTAATACTATTCTTAATTGTTCGGGTTCTTTTTGAATTTGGTGATCAAAGACCGCCACCATTAGTGGGTGATGGTCAGAGTAAAGAGCTTTATTTAAATTTTGTTTTGTTTTTAATTTTTAAATCGGGTTGATTATATCCGATGCTCATCTTTCCTCCGGTGCGAGGTAAAAATGACTGAGCCAACCGCTGGTGTGGAACAGATATATTTGGTCTCCCTATGGATATGAAAGAGATGGTTAGTGTTTTAGAATTGTCTCTTAAATAGATAACATAGGTACAAAAAAAACTTTTTACAAAAAAGGGAACCGCCTTCAAAAACTAAAAAGTGGTAAATAACTTTAGCACAGAACACACATGACTTTAGTTTCGGAAGTCTGTGGCTTTATTCTGTTTGTTGTTTTGTATTGCCACCGAAACTTCCCCGAAAATGTATATAAGTATACTAGCCCGTCAACTAGCCACACATTACAAGTCCTATAAACTGCCAACAATCCCCAGCCGCCCACACCATCAACCAGTAGTCCAGTACAGCTCTAGTGAACGAATACAAATATTGAAACACAAATAGGTAGATCATACCTGCAAAATATGTTATATACCTCATCATCATCATTTCAGCCGAAAGACGTCCACTGCTGGACATAGGCCTGCCCAAGGGGGGGTTTTGCCATAATCGCCACGCTTGGCAGGTGGATTGGCGATCGCAGTATGGTTGTTACAAAAGCACAGAGAACGCTGCTGCCCATTCTCTGGTAAGTCCCTTAGTCGCCTCTTACGACACCCACGGGAAGATATGGGATGGTGCTATTCTTTACGTCCGACACCACACGGATATACCTATTTTATCGCTATCAATATTTTTTTTATCATCCACAACACTAAAATGTATCGACACTTTTACTAACTACAAACAAACCATTCAGTGCTTCTATCTACGATTTCAGACTTTTATTGAGTGTTTATTTGTCAACATATTGCTACTTATAAAGGAATATGCTTTAATCATTACATCTATAAAGATAAGTCCTCCTAAACAGATGAAAGTCGAATGGGTCTTTTCGACCCAGCAACGCACCAGGAGCAAATCTTGCTCCGGATATAATAGACCCCATGCCGCACCAACTGAAAGTCATCTTTGACTAACGCAGTGAGCGTGTTAAGCTAGATTAATATCTCAATATGGTTGCTAAATTTTAGCTACTTCTGTTCAGCCGTTTGATCGTGAAAGAGTAACAAACCTCCATCAATTCTCACAAACTTTCATATTTATAATAATAGTACTTAGACTGTTCAGACCATTTTCAATGTTTCGACATGCTGAGTTTGTTGTCATATCTGAATACAAAATATCATTTTATAGCAATAATTTTTTGTTGCAACTGGCAACCAATAACATTCAACAACAAAAATAGATTTATCTACCCACAATAGTCGAAAATGTGTATTTTGAAGGAACAAAAACCAAATTGGTAATTTAAATCGTGTATTAACAATCTCTCACAGGAATATGTGCCAAAGTTTCATGCTGGCAGCAAGAAGTCAGTAGATTTTTCTTAATATTATAATAGTAACGTCTAGTAGAGATTTAGTTTAGTTGAGCTCCTCGGGGAGGACGACAGCGGCTTCAGGGAGGACGGGAACGCCGATCTGGACGGGCTCGACGGGTGCGGGGGCGACCTCAACGACCTCGACGGGTGTAGGGGCGACCTCGACGACCTGAACGGGCTCAGGGGCGACCTCGACAACCTGTACGGGCTCTGGAGCGGAATCCACTACATGGACGGGTGTAGGCTGGATCACGGGGAGGATGGCGGGGCCGACGGCTATGGGGTTGGACTCAGCAGCGGCCTGGTTGATGTTCAGGATGATCTGGACCAGGGGAGTGCTGGCAGCCTGGGCGGGCACCTCGGGTTGGGGGGCAATGATGGCGGGTCCGACAGCGATGGGCTCAAATCCATCGATGATGGCGGGTCCGATAGCGATGGGCTCGAAGGAGTCCACAGGTGTAGGTCCGATGGCAATGGGCTCAAAACCATCAATGATGGCAGGTCCGATGGCAATAGGCTCGAAGGGCTGCTCGGGGGCAGGGACGGGGCCGCCAGGTGCGGGGGCCACTAGACCGCGCTGTGCGGGCACAGCGACGGCCACAGCGATGACGGCAGCAACAGTCAGTAGGAATTTCATTTCTGGAAACAAAAGATAGGTTTGAGTAAATCGGCACACAAACACATTGATTTATAATATTCAATAATTATTGTTCATTTTCATTGCAGGAAGAGTATCAAAAAATCTCGTCCGCCTCGCTGTCAATGAGACAACTGCCCAAATGACTGGCAGAATTTTGACACTTGACCACCTTGGATTCTTCGGCCCAAGAATAGACCAACCCTCTATCAACTGAATATATTAACTTGTTTAAAATAAAGTCGACAGTACTTACTTGTGTATAGTTTACTTGCAAAACACAAAGTATGTTCTTCGATTATAATTCACGCTATTTTATATGAAACTGTTATCAAATCAAATACTGAAACTTTGAGTTCCACTAATCTTAGAAGTTAATACTTTGCGTCTTAACTTACAGATAATTACGAGGAAGTTCGTGATTATTTGAAGTTAATTTATGACATCCAATCTACTATCAGCCTATGACTCGTCTTATTCATTTCAGTAATTGTTAACGATGAAACTTGCTATTAAAATGAAAGTCCATTCATACTTCCATACTTATAGTATTATAAATGCGAAAGTTACTCCGTCTGTTACGCTTTCACGATGAAACGGCTGAACTGATTTTGATGAAATTAGGTATGAAAATAACTTGAACCTTGGAAAAGGACATAATATTTTAATACGCGACTTCGTCTGCATCTGCAATAACCGACGTTCACGTGGACGAAGGTGCTTTCAAAAGCTATAAGTAGTATATAAAAGTCCAATTAATTTATAATATTTACTTGAAGTATTGGAGGGTCTACCCGTGGGTGTCGTAGAAGGCGACAGAGGGATATTGACTAGAGGATGGGCAGCAGCGTTCTTCTGAGTACCTACCATAACACCTACTGCGATCGCCAATATGCATCGGCCAAGCATGACGATTACAGCTGAACCCCTTGGAGAAGACCTATGCCCAGCAGTGGGAGTCTAAAGGTTGACATTATGATGATGATGATGATTGGAGGGTCTCGTGACTAAGTAAAACCCGTACAGATCGCTCGATCGATGGTTAGCGATGGTTAAGCTGCGCTAACCCGTGTCGATCTGGGGATGGGGGACCATCCTTTTGCATACCGAGACCCCTACGTGCCTCGGAAAGCTCGTAAAGCCATTGAACCTGGCTGTTAATCGTAGATCTTTGACAGGCGTTATATTTAGTCAGAAGCTAGAAAATTCCACAACCAGTCTTCTCAAGGGGTATCGTGATTCGTGTTACCCAGTAACTGGGTTGTGGAGGTCAGATAGGAAGTCACTCCATGTAAAACACTGGTATTCTGCTGCATCTGGTTCGAATTGAAGCCAACCCCAACATGGTTGGGAAAAGTTTAAACATTGACTTGATGTATTGTGAAAGGAACAAGAAGAAATATAGGCAACTTAACCCTTGTTGCACTGACGGTAATGAAACATATCAGTACGAATTTTTAGTCACGGAGGCCAAGATCGATAGACCAAGCAAAGCCAAAGCCAAGTCAAGTACCTACGCAGGAGATATTATAGTGCACAGATATCTATGCAAACACAGATGAACCTCTTCTTCCCACAGTCTCATAGTCCTATGGGTTGTAATCCGATACGACTTGCGAGAGATCAGGTGCAAGACCAATGGCTTTATATACATACGTGCTTTTCGAGGAACACAGTTTATTATTGTGTTTATTAGCCTACCAACATCTAACTCTGGGCTGGTACTGAGAAATTTCAATTGGAAAACCCCTATAACACTTACTGTACTACTGTATGACAATGTAATGTGTTTGTTATATGCTGTTGGGTGTACTTTATTGAATAAATAAATTCGTAGTCTATACGAGGCATCCGACCACTATAAGTTGGTATTTAAGAGACTTGAGATTGTCATCTTGTTAATTATCTTCAGTAGGTATTCGTTATTAAGAATTTTGGGATATTTTCATATAGGCACTAATCTTGGTACTCGGGTCAAATGACTTTTCGCCCAGGCTATATGGGGTGCTAAATTGTTGCAATGTGAGCACAGTATCCTGAAACGAATATGTTGAATTACATGTTACTCTATAAAGGTATAAAGGCCCCTTTATCTGTACAGAAATCTCCAGGAGTCTTGCGTCAATTGTTTAACTATTGTGTCTGCTAATTAGTCAGTTGAACTGTATAGTCATAGTTTAATCAAAATTATTAAATTACACATAGCATTGAGGCACATGCATTGGTACACAGCTACCGGATACAATACAAAACTGCTCATTAATGATGAAATACCTAAGCATTCAAATTAATCATTTGATACCATATACCATAACATCATTTCGGATACCGACCTGTAACCGATAACTAGCTTCTATTGTGTCTCTTAAGCAAAGGTCGATTAGTGATGGAAAATTACATAGTCATCAAGGTATATTAGCTTCTGCGTCAAATACGTAGGTGAAAATGAATAATAGCCAATTATCGTTATCCGTTACCTTTTACAACTTGTTATTAAGATAAACTTAAGTACTTCATACCGTTTCAAATTATGCGCCAAACAAAATAATGTAGTAAAAGATGATGAAAGAATAAATCTTTCTTGAAGCTAAAGGTACATAGGACATAATTTGGCAAACTTATAGAATAAAGCGCAGACACTAACCAAAAATTATAATAGGATCAAAATATGGAACAATAGCGCATGGTGTAGAATAGACAAAGCAAAAAAAAAATGCAGTACGTAGGAATGTTTTTAAAAATATCCTTTATTTGTTAGTAATTAAAATTCATTTATAAGAAGCACATTTTTGTTGTTATTTACAGATATTGCGTAGGTTCTTATTTTAGTTAAGATCCGCGGGCAGGTTAACTGGTTGTGGGAGGACTGGAACACCGATCTGGACGGGCTCAACAATGGGCAAAGTAGCGATTGGAACGGGTCTTTCCTGGGGAGGAATGGGCAAAGTAGCGACCGGAACGGGTCTTTCTTGTGGAGGAATGGGCAAAGTAGCGACCGGAACGGGTCTTTCTTGGGGAGGAATGGGCAAAGTAGCGATCGGAACGGGTCTCTCTTGGGGAGGAATGGGCAAAGTGGCAATTGGAACGGGTCTCTCGGGGAGAGCACTGGGGGCTTCACTGGCGACTTCACCGGCGGCAACACCGGCGGCGGCACCGGCAGCGGCACTGGCAGCGTTGATATTCAGGATTACTTGCACGAGCGGGCCAGCTGAAGAGGGAGCAGCAGGGACGGGCGCGTCGACTATGGCGGGTCCAACAGCAATGGGTTCAAAAGAGTCAACAAGGGCGGGTCCAATAGCAATGGGTTCAAAAGAGTCAACAAGGGCGGGTCCAATGGCAATAGGCTCGAAGGAGTCAATGATAGCGGGGCCGATGGCTATGGGGTGGAATGCTTCTTCAGGGTTGGGTGCAGGCACGGGGCCGGCGGCGCCAGGCTGGACTAGCCCAGGTTTGGCGGCAGCCACAGCTACCAAGGCAGCGAGTAACAGGATTTTCATGGTTTCTGTAGATAAATTATGATTGGAATGAAAATTTTACGACACTTGCTAAAATTAACTAATGTAAACCTAGTATGGTATAAAAAGGGCAGGTGTCCGCAACTCCGGGTTAGGGTGCGGTATATATGCACGAGCAAATCCCGTATCCCATAGGTCGATCGAGGAACACCGTGGTGGTTTTAGCCGGTAAGATTCCGGAACATCCCACCGTCTTCCAAGTCAAGTCCACGACTCAGTGCATATTTTGCGTACGGCAACCTAATTTTGGTATCAGTCAATGCACTAAGATTATACATATTCACTGGTTTACATATAACAGCTTTCAAAACTAAATATTATGTAAATAACCTCAAATAAAATAAAATAATGGAAATCAGTCTATGTTTTCTCTTACGCACCTGTTTGTTGTATAGTTCAGCTAACAAATACACTGAATTTCCTGAATGTTGACCAGTTTATATAGTTCTTTTATCAAAGGAGGAGGAGAGACGAAACATAAATTAGTGCAATAAATGCACAATAAATATAAATGATCGATTCTAAAGTAATAAAGCAAATTGCGTATATAATATAGTATTAGATAAATAAAAAAAAAAACATCATGATAACACTATACATTTCGCAAAATTATTTACATCCTGACCCTATTCGAATTTATTTGGGGTCACTTCAGCATGTTTTTTCTTTCCAAACGTCTCTTTCTACCATCCATATCATCTGAATATTATGCCTCATGTTCTAGGTCTCATAGGTTTTCTCACAATTTATTTCTGTCATTACTCTGTATTACACTTTTAAGTGGTTACCATCAAATGATTCCCATTAGATAGAACGTCTTTGACATCGAAGTTATTTGTAATGATGTCCATAGGCTTAACATACCGATCATATTAATACGAGTATGTCAACTGCTAGCAATTGTCTTTTAAACTGTCTTTTCTATTCAGTACTAGCTGACCCGACAGACGTTGTCCTGTCCCGATCTACCTACTTACCTGCCTATTTACTACACCTACCCTACACCTACCCTACACCTACCCTACACCTACCCTACACCTACCCTACACCTACCCTACACCTACCCTACACCTACCCTACACCTACCCTACACCTACCCTACACCTACCCTACACCTACCCTACACCTACCCTACACCTACCCTACACCTACCCTACACCTACCCTACACCTACCCTACACCTACCCTACACCTACCCTACACCTACCCTACACCTACCCTACACCTACCCTACACCTACCCTACACCTACCCTACACCTACCCTACACCTACCCTACACCTACCCTACACCTACCCTACACCTACCCTACACCTACCCTACACCTACCCTACACCTACCCTACACCTACCCTACACCTACCCTACACCTACCCTACACCTACCCTACACCTACCCTACACCTACCCTACACCTACCCTACACCTACCCTACACCTACCCTACACCTACCCTACACCTACCCTACACCTACCCTACACCTACCCTACACCTACCCTACACCTACCCTACACCTACCCTACACCTACCCTACACCTACCCTACACCTACCCTACACCTACCCTACACCTACCCTACACCTACCCTACACCTACCCTACACCTACCCTACACCTACCCTACACCTACCCTACACCTACCCTACACCTACCCTACACCTACCCTACACCTACCCTACACCTACCCTACACCTACCCTACACCTACCCTACACCTACCCTACACCTACCCTACACCTACCCTACACCTACCCTACACCTACCCTACACCTACCCTACACCTACCCTACACCTACCCTACACCTACCCTACACCTACCCTACACCTACCCTACACCTACCCTACACCTACCCTACACCTACCCTACACCTACCCTACACCTACCCTACACCTACCCTACACCTACCCTACACCTACCCTACACCTACCCTACACCTACCCTACACCTACCCTACACCTACCCTACACCTACCCTACACCTACCCTACACCTACCCTACACCTACCCTACACCTACCCTACACCTACCCTACACCTACCCTACACCTACCCTACACCTACCCTACCCTACACCTACCCTACACCTACCCTACACCTACCCTACACCTACCCTACACCTACCCTACACCTACCCTACACCTACCCTACACCTACCCTACACCTACCCTACACCTACCCTACACCTACCCTACACCTACCCTACACCTACCCTACACCTACCCTACACCTACCCTACACCTACCACTACCTAAGTGCAAAATTGACTCTTTGACGTTAGGAACATATCTACATTGTTTAAACAACAGTGACTGCTTGTAATTCAATATGAACTTTATACAATAGCAATAAAGCTCGTTTTAGTTAGAAAACGTTTGTATGGGAAAAAGAAAAGGGCTCTTTTTAGGTTTTTTCCGGCAATTATTCGAATTTTTCTCGCCGTAAAAACCATCTTTGAACTTCAACGAACATTTTAAAAAAAGAATTGGCCAAATTGGTCCAGGCGTTGTTGAGTTATGCGCTTACCAACACATTTTGCGATTCATTTTTATATTATAGATTGTGGCCAAAGATTTTGATCTAAGTATGGGGCAAGACCACGAAGTAGTTATACTTACTTCGTGGGCAAGACTATGGAGATACTTAGCATGGTTTTAAAAATAATTTCCCTAAAGTTTAACCTTTTCACCGCCACGTCAAAAAAGCATAAACGTGCTCTCAGCGCTAAACTACGAATACGTTTCTAAACGTAATTCCATAGAGTACGAATTCGTCTGTCGTCTAGTCGTGACCGTGGCGTGCTAGGCACGTTTTGATTTGTCATCTATACATGACTGTGGCGGTCAAAAGGTTACTCATCAGTAGTCCCCGTGGACTGCTGCAATTTATTTTATTTTTATTTATTAAAACTTTATGCACAAAATGTAAATTTATGAACATTGTACAAAGGCGGACTTACTACCAGTCTACTTTAGGGTGATGCAGAGACAAAACATGGTTGGTGCAAAGGAAAAGAAAATTTACAAGAATAAAATATACTAATAAATACATACATACATACAAACAAAATATAAAAAAAGTAGAAAAAGCTAAAAATACATTGATGCAGAAGTACAACAAATCAATTGTGGGATGAGTCTGCCAACTTCCTGTGCAAGTGTTCGTGAGCATTTTTTAAATGTGAACCGACTGGTGGCCGTCCTGATATCCTGAAGAAGCGCATTACTCAGGAAAACCGCCTGGACAAGAAAAGAAGATTTCAGAAAACCAGAGCGGTGAGAAGGACATCGTAGAAGACTATTTACCCTAAGTAAATTCTGTGCCTGCCTTTCTTTTTCTTTTAAAACGTGTCCGGTCATAGACTAGCGATATTGTAGGTATTCTAGGTTTTTTTTTGTACACAAGTACATAGATAATACCCGTATCTCAACAAAATGACTGTCACATAGCGGGGAAGTGAATTTGATCAAAGTGCGTAGTGTATTTTTGTATTGAAATAGTTGTTATAATAAGTATCTACAATATCACTGTCCATGCCATGTTAGCTTGCTAGTGCCATGACCGGACACACTGAAATTCGATCCAGCCTGTCCCTTTGCGGGCATCAAAGTCCCAGGGACGCGACGCACTAAGTCGAGGCCCGCGTACTCCACAAGGGGTGCCCTTAGCGTGTAGTCGCTTGGTTTATTAGTTTTTTGCGCTCGCTGGAGGCCTTAAACTAACTTTACAGGAAAGTCCGGTTAAGTAACCGACCACCTCGTAAATTGACCTGAAAGATGCCAAACCAAAAAAAAACCGGACAAGTGCGAGTAGGACTCGCACACCAAGGGTTCCGTACATATTTGTAGGTACATATCCATATTCTATACTAATCCATACCTACTATCCATACTTTAATCTACTTAATATTATAAATGCGTTTTTTGCGACATAAACGGCAGTAACTTTTTTTCACGTTAACATAGAGGGTTGATTTTTCATCAGCATCAAGGGACCGTAGACTTGAGTGTATGGTTTTTAATTTCAACTCCATAACTTCACGCGTTTCCGAGATAAAGGGTCTTGACAGACAGACATACAACGGACGGACAACAAAGTGATCAAGGGTTTCGTTTTTTTCCTTTTGAGGTACGGAACCCTAAAAACTAGACACACTGTATAGGAATAGGTATCCAGTCTGCCCTATTTAAGGACTTCGGTCATGTATTTCAATAAAATTTGTTTTCTCTAAGAGGTACACGAATGGCCAAGTTTAAGATGTCCCTAAGTCCTTTTTCTTAGGTTACAGAAATGCCGCCAGTAAAGTTTCAATTTGGCTTTGAAACGACACCGAAATACTATTTATCGCGAATATTGGTAAAAAAAAATAACTTTTATATCTCTTTAATATGAACGATGAAGGATTTAAATTCAATGAGAAATAATAGAGTAAATCGATATAAATGGTTCAGCCTAAGTCCCTTAGACCATGAACTTAGGGATTTTTAAGCTGGACTTAGGGACTTTTGACTGGACTTAGGGATTTTAATAGATAATATACTTATTGGACTTAGGGGGCATTTTAAAAAAAAATACAAAATATTGTTTTAATCGAAAATAAAATTATTATTTTATTTATTTCTTTCCACTGTTCTCCTTACAAACTAAAATTATTAATTAAAAAACTAAAACGACTGTACCTACTATTAATTTTTACAGTTAGTTGTTGCTGTTGTTGTAAGTTTAACAGTTGCAAATTTATCTTCGTTCGTAACGAAAACACAAGTAGAACTTATTAAAAACACTAAAAAGTTAGTTAGTTAAGCAAATTATTTAGAAAAATGATCTTATCTGTCAACTTAGTGACACTACAATAAAAATTCATGAACTAAGGGACTTTTGAAACTTAGGGATTTTTTGAACTAGAATCACTGGACTTAGGCTATTATGTGAACAGAAAAAACACACACTTAGGGACCACTCACAAATGTCTTAAATAGATAAAACCATAGATAATGATCAGCTTAACCAGCTGTGTTAATAGTGCATAAAATCCCTTAGTGGACTTATGGGACATCTTGAACTTGGCCATTCCTATTTCTTGTGGTACTTACACCAAAATAAATCATAAAGGATTTTTTGTCAGCAATGACGTCACGGTAGACGATAATAATCTGACTTTATTGTTTTATGAGCTCTTGTAATACCTGCAGAATTAACCTAAGTTTATCAGGACGGCGAATTACGTTGTAATAAATTAACTGTGTCTTTTATCTTCATTCTATCGATGTATCGTATATTATGATAATGATAATGGTGGTGCGTTGTATTTTTAATATTGCAATTATTATCGAATTGGTAGTTTTGAAATGATGAAAGACTATTGGATTGTTTTTTTTTAACCGACTTAAAAAAAAAAGGATTGAAAGAATGTATGTATGTATGTTTGTCCGCGATTATCTCCCGTTTGGCTGAACCGATTTTGATGCGGTTTTCAGAAAAGTGTTTGTTACATTCTGGAGAAGGTTTTAGTACATAACAAACAGAATTTGTTCAGCGCTTTCTGAAAAAAAAACAACGAAAACCGAGAAGACGTTTTCGTTTCTTTCTTTAGAGGACTTTCAATCTCTGTTTTAACTTTGTTGCCGTTCCTTAATGGATTTGGGTGATAAGGAGGCACTATAAAGCGGAAAATCAAAACAACAAACAGAACAAAGCCACCGACTTCCGAAACTAAAGTCATGTGTGTTCTGTGCTAAAGTTATTTATCACTTTTTAGTTTTTTTTTGAAGGCGGTTTTTGTTTTTTTTTTCTACTTTTGTCTTCTAGCGCGTCACATTCGTACTTATTCATATTAAATATTCGTGTTGTAATTATAATTTTAGTCCCTTCTTTACCGATTAGAACATCACTACCTATAATATAGACCAATGGACTATACATGTGTTAAATATATATAGTTTCTATGAATACTTTCTCGGCGTAAGGACAAATTGCTCACAGTACCTAGCTAACAAGACTCATTTAATGTATAAAAGCATATTTGTCCAGCCTCGCACATCTTTAATATAATTACAGAAATAAGAACATTCATAAATAAACTTCATGATCTGTTAGTAAACAAGTGCTACTACTATATAAAAGACTTCACTGAAGTCACTGAAGAGACTTTACAGCCTCCCTAAGATGCGTTCAGTAAATCTGTAATGTGTAGACCGGTGTACCTACCTAAAATCCTTCGGTTATTTTTGTTTTTTAGGGTTCCGTACCTCAAAAGGAAAAAACAGAACCCTTATAGGATCACTTTGTTGTCTGTCTATCAAGACCCTTTATCTCGGGAACGCGTAGAGGTATCGAGTTGAAATGAAAATCGAATACTTAGGTCCACAGTCCCATGAAGCTGTGAAAAAATCAAACTTATAAGTTAACGTGAAAAAATGATACGGCCGTTTATGTCGCAAAAAACGTACATTTCAACACTAAAAAGAATCAAAATTTATAGGGTAATTGTGTCTTATACTATAAATTCAGGAAAAGGTTTGAAAACTATACATTTGTCAATCATACAAATATAGTCTTTATTTATAACGAGCATTTGTCCGCGATTTAATCCGTGTGAATGTCGATTATCGCGGATGCAGCGAAAGTAAAAAGTACCCTGTGTGCTTTCCCAGGGTTCAAGCTATTTTGATACCAAATTTCATCAAAATCGGTTTCATCGTGGAAGCGTAACAGACAGTTACTTTCTCATTTATAATATTAAAAGTATGGATATAATAATAATAATATATAATATAATATGTGGGGGACATTTTTCACACACGGCCATCTGACCCCAAACTAGGGAGACCCTGTACTATGGGTGTCAGACAGCTGATATACATACACAAATACATTTATTTTTTTTGTAAATACATACATATATAGATAAACAACACCCAGACACAAAGCAAACACAAGTGCTCATCACACCAATATTTACCCTGGGCGGGAATCGAACCCGCAACACGCTGCGCAGCAGTCGATCGCTCAGCCACTGCGCCAACCGTGTCGTCAAACACCTACACTTACCGTACCGTACCTACATTTATATCCATACTAATATTATTATTATTATAAACGATACTGAGAGAGGGTTCCTCGGTGAGCGAGTCCGACTCGTAGTTGTCCGGTTTTTTAGGGTTACGTAGCCAAATGGCAAAAAACAGAATCCTTATGGATTCGTCATGTCTGTCTGTCTGTCTCTCCGTCCGTATGTTACAGTCACTTTTTTCCGAAACTATAAGAACTATACTGTTGAAACTTGGTAAGTAGATGTATTCTGTGAACCGCATTAAGATTTTCACACAAAAACAGAAAAAAAACAATAAATTTTGGGGGTTCCCCATACTTAGAACTGAAACTCAAAATTTTTTTTTTTCATCAAACTCATACGTGTGGAGTATCTATGGATAGGTCTTCAAAAATGATATGGAGATTTCTAATATCATTTTTTCTAAACTGAGAGACACTTCCAAATTGATAATAAGTCCCCCCCCCCCCTGTAACTTCTAAAATAAGAGAATGATAAAACTAAAAAAAATATATGATGTAAACTTCCACCGGAAATTGGTTTGAACGAGATCTAGTAAGTAGTTTTTTTTAATACGTCATAAATCGTAAACCGCAATTTACCTTTCATTCAATCAACTCAAATACAACTCAACTCAATAATATAATTTCTTTTATATTATGTTACTTGCTGCTACGGAACCCTTCATGGGCGAGTCCGACTCGCCCTTGGCCGCTTTTTTTTTTATTTGCAACAATAATGTAGATAATATAAAATGTACATATTGAATTTTATTTGCGTGTAACTTTGTATGCCCTGTGGGCGAGACCAATATCTATGGGCGAGACATGCTGATCACAATTTAACTTTATAAGACCTGTATTATGTGCCTACCACAATAAATATATTGATTGATTGATTTCTGTCTTCAGATGAATCTCAAATTAAACCACGCTGTAGTTCAAGTACGTAGATTACAAGATTGATAATTATAATGTTACAGAAATTTCAATAATGTCATGAAATTATTACAGTCACAATAAACCAATTTATTTTTAATGTCACTATATTGAAATATGTCAAATATTTTATTTTAATAGTACCTATTTTATCTTCTAATAAGGTATTAATTAAAACCTACTGTAACAGGCCTTAGAATAATAGGCCAATGTTTTATCGCACTTTTGAAAACCTTTAAAATTTATCTGCAGTAATTCATTTGGAAAATAATTATTCAATCTTGGTGCCATATAATACACTACAGTTTGAAAAAAATTAAGATTCCGACGAACTAAGAATTTCCTTCTTTTTTAAAGTCGGTTAAAAATGCGTTAAATTGCTAGGGAAAGCAATAGTAATAAATATATATTTATCTTTCTTGTATTAAATGGAGTTCGAGTGGGCCAACTTTCCTAAAACAAGGTGCCGTCGAAGTATAAAATGCAGCCGCTCGCTTAGTTAATAATTTACTTATCGTTTTTAGTATAAAATACTGCTATAAGGCCATACTCTTGATTTAGCTTTTTCCAACTTATCATTAAAAATAAATGAGTGTCTAATACCCCTTACGATGACTGACATACCTCATCTAGTATTAACTATTGGAATATCTGACCTTGCAGTATCTCCGCTTCGTGAGTTGTCTACGCCGAGACGTAACTTCCACAAAGTCGATTTTTGTATGTTAAATAATTGCTTTGCTGAAATTGACTGGCAGTCAGTTTTAGATACCAAACGATGCCGTTCACACCTTTTACGAAAAGTGTGTTGTGGAGATTTTAATGTTGACCTACTAGTGGATAGTTAAAAGCGCACGGAAAGAATGCTAAGGTGTTATAACTTCAGGCACCAAATCGATTGTGCTACTTTCATTCGTAACAGTTGTAATATTCGTGTATTGACAATATATATATAATATCTGGTCTTACTAAATCTGGAAAATGACAAACCCAAACCTATTAACAATAAAGTTCAGACATCTTTACTTAATCTTTCAAGCGTCTCTGATATCGAAAACTGTAATTTTAAAAAGTCCCGTAGTTATCCAAGGCTTTAAAATTCTTTGCTTGCATGGGAATCTTCCATAAATAGTATTTTTAGTTAATATGGGGGAGAGTAGATATATTTAATTATTCATTGGTGGCTTGGTTGGGCTCATTTATTGTGTCTATTATCTCTATAATAGACACTAAACACACTATTAAGAACTAGGTACTACAGACAACTAGAAATACTATTTATGCAAGCAAAGAATTTTAAAGCCTTGGATAACTACGGGACTTTTGAGATGCATTCGTAATAGGGACAGATTACATTATAACACAAATATAGAGCCGAATAACCAGATTTTAAAATTAACTTATTTACGATATCGCAACTTCTGTAAATGACCTATTAAAAAGGATAAAATCGGACTATGAAGAAAAGGAATTCCAAAAAGCCAAATGCAACCTTAAAAAAATGTGGGAAACTATCCGCAGTGTAACGGACACCAAAAGCGTGCACTACATCTACAGAACTCCTATCAATTGAAAACTGCCCCACTAAGTCCGTCAACACAATTAATACGTTCTTTGCAAATGTCGGTTTAAATCTAGCAAACAATATTCCTAACCTAAATTCACCTCAGTCTTTCGACATCCACCAACAAAGTACAGGTAACCCAATGGTTATTTTGGATAAAGACGAAGAAGAAGTTAATTTAATTATTAACAGCTTCCGGATTGACAGTGCTACGGGCTGGGATGGCATCCCTCCAAAATTGCTAAAACACGCTAGCCACATTCTTATTCCGCCTATCACACGTATATGCAACCTGGCAATATCCACAGGTATAATTCCCAGCGCTCTAACAAAACCATTGTACAGTAGTGGTATGAAAAGGTTCGTCAGTTTTCAAATTGATTCATTTAACGTTCCGCGAGCACTTGTTACCATTTCAAATTAAGTCACAGAATTGACTTCCACAGAAAATTGTGTTTATCTGTTTGGCAATAAGGTTTAAAATTACTTAGATCAAAGTGGTTTGACTTTTTATTTTCTTTAAGAAGATTATTTAGAAATGTAAAACCTTTTAATTGGTTTAATATTTATGGTAAGCGTAGTGCTTATATCCTATTTGTTTCTGTTAAATAAAACTATTGCTAATCTCAGTGTCTGTCATTGCAATTTTGCAACATTGCAATTTTCTTTTTTCACGTAACCGAACATGAAGCTGGCTACAATATCAGTGAGATATCGCATACGTGTTAATATAACCAGGAATAGTGTAATATTTTGCATCTGGAGACATGGTGAACTCTAAGATTATCGTCACAACAATTCTGGTCGCCGTCCTATCCTTAATGCTGCACAATAAGTCGACATGGACGGCAATATGTAGAAAACGGCTTTGTGTTATAAAATTATTTCGCTCAAATGTGTGAAGTTTGTCCTAGAGTAATAAGAAACGCATTACACTCAATGGGTTCTGGACGAATCTCTACCAATATATGGGGGTGGATCTCAGCGAAAGGAGTGGGCGAGCTCGTTCTTCTTCCTTCAAGGGCAATGAATGCAATCCAGTTTTATCCGTTCTGGAAGACTGGGAAAATAGAAACGAAAGAACAAGAAGGCTATAGAAGACCACTGCCAAATCATAAAAGAGAGACGGACTGCTTTCGCTTTATATGGGTTCCATGAGAAATAGGTTACAATATGTGATTGATGCTAATGGTGGTTATATTTGTTATTTAATAATGTAATGTAATTTTATTATTCGTACTATTCTTTCATTTTCGGTCAAGAATAAGGTTAGTCCTGTCATCATTGTCATCATCATCAGCGGTTGACCCGACAATATTATTTCTGTCACATTAAACATGTCACATTAAATATTTGTTTTATTAGGAGATAACCACAGGACTATTTAACCACCGAGTCTCTCCTTATATACATCTACTATAATTTAACTACATAATGCTTCCCATGACGGCTTATGAGGACGCGTAGAGAGCAATGTTTTTCATTTGATGGTGCAATCAGGGTCTGAACTGCTAGTACGAATTTGATGTTAGTGATAATCGCGTGTTTGCTTATTATGACGCAAATCGTACCAGTGGTCGTATGACTCTGCCCCATCGCATTGTCGCCGGCGTCATGTTTCCGTCGGTCGAATTGCTGACGATTCGATCTTGTTTTGTCGAAAACTATCAAGGGACTATTGTCATTTTTATTGCATGTTAACGTCATTGAATTTGGAATGTATACTCCAAATGTTCATTGCTGGATGACCTTCAGTGCAGGATGACCTTCAGTGATAATTTGGTGCTTTACTTCGTGTTTCGGATCGACGAGTGCGTTCATCGGCTTAGTGCTGTTAGGGTATTTTTCCAGTACTTCTGCGTAAGGTTCTTCCAGTTTGATAGTTCGTAAGGACCGTAAGATTGGTGTGTTTGATTTGATGATCATTCCCGGTGATAAAAGTCCTGTCTGATAAAAGTCTTTCCATCAATTAGTTTTCTTTTTCGAACATCCACAAAAAAATTGTAGCATTTTAAAAAATCTGCGCCAAGAATTGGTTGCGTAATATCCGCTACGACAAACGTCCATTGATACGGTCGCCTCGTATTCAGGTCTAGAGTCAGCGTTTTTTCCCCATATGTTTTAATTTCTGTTCCGTTAGCTGCGTATAACTTGTATGTATGACGAAATATTTGGGCTGTGTGAAATATGTGTGTCTACCAAAAAACGATAGCCACTTTTCGGGCGGTAACGCATAGGCGGTTAGACGGGAGTATAGCGCTGACGACCGCCTCCGGCAACGCTGATTCTCTAGTTTTCCGTCGGTTTCTGCCAATTGTAAGGTTTTTCACTATTCCTCGCTCGATCCCTAAAGCGCAGATGATATCTACACAACCATTTTGGGCTGTCAGGTGTTATTCTTGAGCGTGACTTTGATCTGGAGCGGTTTTTACCACGGTTATGGAATCAACTGCCATTGCTACTTACATTTTGCTACTGACAAATTATTACATTAGGCGTACCGATCAACAAGCTGTGTTAGATGACTTGAGGAAAACAGATCTGTCTTATTTATTTAATATTAACCTAGCTAATGAAGCCGTTGAGTCTCTAATTCATAAAATTTTATCCACAGTTGAATTACATACTAAAGAGGTTCTAATTTCGCACAAAAAAAGGACAATATTATACCTTGGGAGACCCCTGGCCTTCTAAAATGTATGAAAAACAAAGAAACAATGCACCTTAAAGCTCAAAAAGATCCTGATAATATAATACTCACTATTACCTACAAACGCTATCGTAATTTTCTCAATAACTTATTGAAAAAACTAAGAATAATTTATGATCGAAGCTTACTTCAGGAGGCCAAGGG
The DNA here is from genome assembly GCA_947361185.1 of Charanyca ferruginea. Lineage (NCBI taxonomy): Eukaryota > Metazoa > Arthropoda > Insecta > Lepidoptera > Noctuidae > Charanyca > Charanyca ferruginea. Next base: position 19,677,345 of record OX376069.1, on the reverse strand, counting down.
TAACTCCAAGGCAACTTGGGATGCCATCAAAACTATTACGGGTACGAAGCAACAAAATACCTTACCAAACGACTTACTGAGTTTGAGTGAAAACCCTAAAGACTCACTCGATATAGTCAATAAGTACTTCGCAAGCATAGGGAAAATACTAGCAGACCAAATCCCAAAATCTGCATCTGGCACGTCACAAAACGTAAATATCCCGTGTTACTCAATGGGTATTTTTGAGGTGTCTGAACAGGAGCTGGAAACTGTTATACTAGGCCTAAAAAGCAATTGTGCGGTCGGTTGGGATGGTATATCTGCATCCTTTCTATAATCGGCCCGCCACGTCTTAATACCAGGTACAAAACACATATTTAACCTTGCAATAACTACTGGGACATTTCCTAAAGTTTTTAAGAATTTTTAAAGGTGGCGTTAGAGACTGTGTCGGAAATTATAGACCAATTTCAGTACTCACTACCATTTCTAAGGTCTTTGAAAAACTCTTAAATAAACAATTAACCAATTATCTAACTAAACATAACATAATTTTTTAAAACCAATATGGGTTTATTAAGGGTAAGTCAACTGAAGACGCTGTAATAGATTTGACAACAACTGTCCTTCAGTCTTTAGATAATAAACTAAAAACCATAGCATTATTTTTGGACCTGTCGAAAGCTTTCGACACGGTCTCAATTCCAGCTGTCCAGCTGTCCTTTGTCATTTTCCCTTTTTTCATATCATTTGTTTAATTAGGCAAATTGATAAAAAAATGAAGATACCAGCTGGTATCGTCATTTTGCCTAATATAATTTTAATTATTTTAACGATATTAATTATAAATTGGACGGATACGAGTAGGTACAGGAACCATATAAAGGAACCTAATATGATTAAAAAACCTACATTTATTTAATAAAGTAAGTGATAGACATGACTTTAACACCAGAAACAAAATAGCTCAACCATATTTTAGATTGTCTAAAGTTCATATCTTTTATGGGATACTGCAAAATTTCTAGTGATATACTACATCTTAGTGAAACATTTAAAACATATATTAAAAGTACACTCTGTAAACAAGCTTATTATAATTTAGAGGATTATACCTATATCCAAGATAAGAATGTTTGGAAACAAACTGGTCTAGCTCCATAGGACAATCGACAGTCTAGACAAAATCGAACCGATTGCTAATTTAAAATACTTACTTACTTTTTACTTAAATGTATATTTGATTCTTGTTTGTACTTATACACTGCTCTGGCTCACACACTAATTTAATAATGTTTGTTGTAATATAAGGAGTGCTCGTCTACTGTCAACTTTTGTAAATATGCGAACATATACATAGTGTATCTACTTTGCTGTCATTCCTTAACTTGTGATACCTACTTTAATATAGTGTGTTTTATGCACGGTACATCGTCTTTACGTATAATTATATAATCCCTGTAAATCAAAATATTGTAAACACCTGTTTTAAAAAAAGAGTTAGTATGGAGTTTCTTGCCCATTCTTCTCCACACAAAACTACTTTTTGGAATGGGCAACTGGAATCAATTTTATCTCATTTGACGTTCAAAAGTGCCATAATGGTGATAAATGATTTGACTTTGACTTGGACTTTGATTTTCATGGGTTTCTGATGTCAAAAGTACATAATAAACACAATATTATGAAACAAAAGAAAATTCAACTTATTGATTTAGGTTTATGCAATTAATTAATTGTTAATTAAAACAAAATAATAGGTGTAAAATATTATCACATATATATCTTTTATTGCATCACATGTAGAAAAAAACATTTTATAGACACAATAAGCCGATTAATGCTGCCACTGCTTCTTAGTTAAGTTCTTCGGGGAGGACGACAGCGGCTTCGGGGATGACGGGGATGCCGATCTGGACGGGCTCAACGGGAGCGACACCAATGGGGTTGACGGCAATAGGGTTGATAGGTGGCTGAGGGGCAACAACACCGATGGGGTTGACGGCAATAGGGTTGATGGGTGGCTGAGGAGCGACGACACCAATGGGGTTTACGACAATAGGGTTGATGGGTGGTTGAGCGGGCTCAGAAACGGAGTCAACGACATGAACTGGTGTAGGCTGGATCTCGGGGGCGACGGCGACGGGACTGACAGCGACAGGGCTGGACTCGCCGGCCTGGTTGATGTTCACGATGATCTGAACTAGGGGAGCACTGGCGGAGTCCTCAGCAGCTGGTCCATCAACAATAGCCACGGGGGAGGGAGCGACGACAGGCGCGGAGACGGCACCACCATCGGGGAGAGGGAAGTCAATGATGGCGGGGCCAACTGCGATGCCCTCCAACGGGTTCTCGATGATAGCGGGACCGACAGCGATGCCCTCCAACGGGTTCTCGATCATAGCGGGGCCAACAGCGATGCCCTCCAACGGGTTCTCGATCATAGCGGGGCCAACAGCGATGCCCTCCAACGGGTTCTCGATCATAGCGGGGCCGACAGAGATTCCGAGGGCATCGAGGAGCATCTGTTCGAGGGCGGCGGCGGTAGCGGGGTCGGTGCTGGGGCTCTGAATGGCGGCGATGATCTCCTGGATCTCGGCGATCTCAGATCTCAAAGGTCTGATGACGGCGGCCGAAGCCACAGCGACGATAAGGGTTATGGCGAGGAAGAATTTCATTTTGACAATATCTGAAAGATTGAAGTGATGTTAAAGATAAATTATATTTAAAGAAAGAATTGAGTTTTTGAAGGATGACAAACAATGTTTGAGTATTTGTGCTTATTTTTTCTATATTTAAATCTAAATCAATAAACATCAACTAAATATGTCACGATATATCACTGTACTTACTTTTCAAGACGCGTATCAAAGACGACTTGCCTCATTTAGTATTCGTGCAGTATATATATTGGCTTTTATCTATAAAGATAATGAATATTATCAAAGTTAAAGATTACCTTAAGCTTTCCGCGGGCCTAACGTTTTGTAAACTAGAATGACTTTTACATTTAGGTTTTTATTGCAAACTATAATCCATATCTACTAATATTATAAATGCGAAAATAACTCTGTCTGTTACGTTTTCACGACGAAACTTCTGAACCGATTTTGAATTAATTTGGTATGAAGATAGCTTGAACCTATATAATAATGTAGTTTGGGGATCGTGGCAATGAAAAACGATGAATACACACGAACTAACTTTTATTAAAACATTTTATAAGCCTTCCTAACGTTCTTGCACACACCGCTTATTCAGCCGTCTTCGCCATCTTGCTTCTATATATACTCTCTCTCTCTCTCTTTCCATCTTTTGCCTCACTCACACCTTTACGTTTCATTCTGCACACCATTCATACGTTCCATTTCATTCTCCATCCTACATTATCTATATACATATAATAAAACAGTAAAAAAATGTGTCTGTACATTGAATATATTAAAAAAATAATAGTTGAGGGGGGTTTAGAAACAGTAATAGATTACGAATCCAAAAAAAAAATTCTGTCTGTTTGTCTGTTTGTTTGTACACGCTAATCTTCGGAACTGCTGGACGGATTTGAATGATTTTTTTGTTATATAGGCTATAATTTATCTTGGAAACTTGAACACCTGATGCAGAACCGCAACAGACCAGCTAAACTATAAGAGATACAAAAATGGTACCGTAGCAAAAATTGTTCCACGTGATGAGCATTTTCTGCTGAGAGAATAAATTTGAAGATCTGGAACACCTGATGTGGAACTCCAAGAGCCCAGCTACACCTTAACACATATATTAATGACGTCTTAGCAAAAGTTGTTCGGTCTGATGGGCATTTCCTGTTGACTTATAAAAATCGAAGATCAGAAACATCCGACGTGGAAATCAAAGTTGTAATTTTTAAAATTTCACTGTAAAGTTATCACTAATTTCACTGTATATTAAAATAAGCTACATCCACGCGATGAAGGCGGTAACAGTTTAGGACTGATTTTTGATGACGATGGTATTTCATTGAAAATTTGACCCTACTGGCCAAGACACCCATTTATTTTTTTATTTTATCGAATAATTATGCCTTTGGGCTTATGTTATTTGAGTGTTTAATTTCCTTTTCCATTTATCTTCGTGCGTACCCGGTAACGCAGGGGAGCAGTCACTTAGATTTTAATTGATCAGGTATCTTCACAATAAAACTATAACTATGCCTAGAAAGAGGTCAAATCTTTCCCAATGTTCAAAAGGAGCTAAAAGATTGAGGATCATAAGTTCCCAAGAATCTACCGAAGAGCGTCAGGAGAGACTTGATGTTGTTCGAGAACATCAGACTGCAACTCGCTCCGTGGAAACCTCTTCAAATCGCGAAGCACGCCTGCGTTCTCATCGTATTTACGCATCTACATCCAGGTCTCTAGAGACCAGTGAAGAATATTGTTATATAGGAAACTGTTTAGACAGCAATCTTTATGCTAACTCTCGCCAGATGCCTTATTATAAAAATGTCATGTGAACTGTCTGTCACAATGTAATAAATGATTTTACCAAATAACAAGATGTGTTATTGGCGACGAGAAAAAGTCAAATAAACATTGTGTAAATAGATATATGAAATGGAAAAACTAAGAAAATATCGTGGCACTGTACGCGGGATGCTCACGCGACTCGACACCTATGTCGATCAGAGGGCAACGATGTCTGACGAAGACATTATTGCTCGCTTCCGGGGCCTGAAGGAGACGATCCTGGCTATACGGGAGGTACAAGAGAAAATCGAAAACAAGACTATCGACGACAAGGACGATGACGCTTATGATCAAGAACAAGAATACAGGTACGAGTTCGAAGAACTTCATACTACGATAACAACTAAACTTTTAACAAAACAGTCACAGAATGGAAGTCAGCAACAGGGCCAGCAACAGCAACAATACATAGAACAAAGTGAATCAAGGCATAGGAATACACCGAAGATACAATTTCAACCCTTACAACAATCAGAAACTTTCAACAATTTCAAAAAAAGACTAGAAGTATATTTTCGATTGAACGACATATCGGAAGCACACATGAAATCAAATATCTTACTGTCAACTTTATCACCAGAGCTCCACGAGAAACTTTGCGATTTAACATTACCGGAAGAACCAATGAATATGTCATTTGCTAATATTACTGAAATACTTGACGACTACTTAGACCCAAAACCTAGCAAATGGGCACTACAACATAAATTTATAACAAGAACGCAAAAAGTCGATGAAACTGTAGCGCAGTACGCCGCAGAGTTGAAGAAACTTACCACTAACTGTGAATTCAATTGCCAACACTGTCAGAAAAATACATCAGAAAGCTTTTTATGTCTACAATTTATAAGGGGATTGAAAGATAGCGATGCACGTACAAAAAACTTACAAGACCGAACAGTATATGCATTCAAATCACTGACACAGATTGCGATATCTATTGAAATGGGTAAAGCAGAAAACGCATCAATGATTACTAATGAACAACCAAGTACCAGTAATGACCACATCAACAAAATCATCCCCTACAAGAGACCGGCAGGACCAAGTCCAAGACAAATTACACCTAAAGATCTAAAAGGGAAATGCTTCCGCTGTGGTGCTGCGAATCACGAATCCAACAAATGTGGGGCTATAAACGTTACATGCCATAAATGCAATAAAGTCGGTCACCTAGCCCGTGTTTGCCTTCAGCGCCACTCTGATGCAAGTCTTAACATGAATAAACCGAATACGAACTTATTAGAAGACTCAATCACAAATGACCATGATGACTGGAATAATATTAATATCATATCTGGAGAATCATCTGAAAAATATATGATAACGACACATATTGAACACGTTAAAATAAAGATGGAATTTGACACTGGAGCTACACTAACTTCAATGTCATTACGAGACTATCAAAAACTAAACATTGGAAAAAGAATTTTTAAGACAAACCTAAAACTCAGAACTTATACTGGAGAAGTAATCGAACCAACAGGCGTAGCATACGTTCAATGCAGATGCCAAGGAAAAGAATTCCACGGAAAACTGTACGTTATCAACAAAAACGTTGATCCCATTTTTGGCCGCAGCTGGATGAAAGAACTCGAGACACTTAACTTAGCAGACATAAAAACCGTACAACCTATTAAAAACATACAATTAGACCAACTTCTGGAGCTCTACAAGACATCAGTTTTCAGAAACGACCTTGGCGAAATACCCAATTACAGAGGACACCTGAACCTGAAAGAGAATACTAAGCCAATTTTTATTAGACCACGTAGAATACCTTACGCTTTAAAAACCAAAGTGGATGAAGAAATAGAGCGACTATGCACACAAGGTGTAATCACGAAAGTTGACCACTCTGAGTGGGGTACTCCAGTAGTACCAGTTGTCAAACCAAATGGGAATATCCGATTATGTGCTGATTATAAGGTTACCCTAAACAAATTTATACAAGATGAACAATATCCAATACCTATGATTGAAGATATCTTCACAGAGATGAATGGAGGAAAACTATTTTGTACACTAGACATAACTCAGGCGTACCTAAACATGGTAATAGATGAAGAAAGCGCAATGCTACAAACACTCAGTACACACAAAGGAACTTACAGAGTAAACAGGCTCATGTTCGGAGTTAAGGTCGCTCCGAGCCTATGGCAGAAATTCATGGACAAACTGTTACAAGGCCTAGAAGGTGTTAAATGTTTCTTCGACGATATAATTATACAAGGAGCTAACCAAGAACAACTACTACAGAGGCTCAAACTCGTACTCGATAAATTAAAAGGAAGTAATCTGCGAGTAAACAAAGACAAGTGCCATTTTTTCCAAACAAGTATAAATTACCTTGGACACACTATCGACAAAGAAGGCCTACACAAAAACAGGGACAAGATAAACGCAATAGTTAAAACAGAACACCCAACCAATATAGCAGAATTAAGAACATTTCTTGGTATAGCAAATTTTTACAACAAATTCATACCAAACCTAGCATCGATCACGAACCCACTAAACAACTTACTAAAGAAAGAATCAAGCTTCCTATGGTCTGCAGAGTGTGAACAAGCTTTTAGACAAATAAAGAAAGAAATTGTAAGTGAAAGAGTACTGATACACTTTGACTCTAAGAAGCCGTTAATACTTTCAACGGACGCATCGCCACTGGGACTCGGGGCAGTACTGTCACATAGACTTCCAGATGGATCAGAGAGACCTATAGCATTCGCTTCGAGAACGCTATCTGGTAGCGAGAAGAATTACAGTCAAATCGACAAGGAAGCTACAGCGATACACTGGGGATTGAAAAAGTTTTTCTACTATTGTTATGGTCGGAAATTCATCCTCGTTACAGACCATAAACCACTGACAGTAATTTTCCACCCACATCAAACGCTACCAACAATGAGTACGATGAGGCTGTTTCACTACGCTCACTTCTTATCTGGATTTGACTATAACATTGAATACAGAACTTCGGCGAATAACTCAAATGCAGATTATTTATCCAGGTTTCCAGTAGAAAACACCAAGACCAACAGAATTGACCAGAATTACAGTTTTCAATTTCAGCAAATCCATACCATTGATATTAATCCAGATGTCATAGCGACAGAAACAAGAAATGACGCCGACTGTACATCTTTGCTACACGCATTGGAAACTGGCCAATCACTGAAAACACTCGGTTACAAGGACAATGAATTCACTTTGCATGATGGTTGTTTATTGAGAGGATCACGAGTCTTAATTCCAAAAACACTTCGCGAACAAGTGCTAGACGAACTACATCTCGGTCACCCAGGCATTGTAAAGATGAAGCTATTGGCTCGCAGTTTCGTATACTGGAAAGGAATTGACAACGAGATTGAGACCAAAGTCAAGTCATGTAGAACCTGTAGATTGCAACAAAATGAACCAGAGAAAGCACCACTGCACCATTGGGAACAGCCAAATGGCCCCTGGCAAAGACTTCATATTGATTTCGCTGGACCTGTGCACGGACACCAACTTTTAATTATTGTAGATGCATTCTCAAAATGGACTGAGATTATACCAACCAAGTCAACTACCAGCTCTTGGTGCATACAAAAATTGAAAGAACTATTTTGCACCTTTGGGACACCTCACGTCTTGGTTTCAGACAATGGTCGACAGTTCGTTTCGGAAGAGTTCGAAAAATACTTAAAAGATTGTATGATCATTCATAAGACCTCTGCGCCATATCACCCTGCAACCAATGGGCAAGCTGAGCGTTTTGTGCAGACAGTTAAGAGAATCTTACGAAGCGTAGAGGGGGAAGGAGGTAACCTAGTAGAGAAGTTAGTGACAGTGAAAACTCGTCTCCGACGGACGCCAAATGCTAATGGTCAAACTCCGTACCAACTTATGTTTGGCAGAGAAATACCACGGCACTACATGCTATGTTTTTAAGAAAAGAAAAGGAGACCGCACCAACGCTTCAGGAGGTCAATGTCAGAGAGTTCAACCCAGGCGATCGGGTACAGGCTCGTGACTACACGAGTGCTACGCAACGGTGGCAGTTTGGAAGCATCCTAAAACGTTTGGGCCGACTGCACTACGAAGTTCGCACCGACAACGGTGATGTCTGGCGCCGACACCTCGACCAGCTCTTGGGTGCACCTTTGATCCACAGCAGCTAGGAGAGGAGAGATGTTATATAGGAAACTGTTTAGACAGCAATCTTTATGCTAACTCTCGCCAGATGCCTTATTATAAAAATGTCATGTGAACTGTCTGTCACAATGTAATAAATGATTTTACCAAATAACAAGATGTGTTAAATATGATGCGCGACTGACCGCTGATCGTGAACGTCATGCATTGTCTCGTGAGTCGGAGACGTTTACGGATAGGGAATTGCTCTTGAGTTCCAAGCGTATCTACGCATCGACTTCTAGGTCTCTAGAGACAAGTGGGAAACGTGATGCGCGACTGACCGCTGATCGTGAACGTAACGCATTGTTTTACGAGTCGCAGATGTTCACGGAAAGAGAATTGCGCTTGAATTCCAAGCGTATCTACGCATCGACTTCTAGGTCTCTAGAGACAAGTGGGGAACGTGATGCGCGATTGACCGCTGATCGTGAACGTCACGCAATGTCTCGCAAGTCGGAGACGTTCACGGATGGAGAATTGCGCTTGAGTTCTCAGCGTATCTACGCATCTGCTTCTAGGTCTCTAGAGACAAGTGCGGAACGTGATGCGCGACTGTCCGCTGATCGTGAGCGACATGCATTGTCTCGCGAATAGGAAACGTTTACCGATACAGAATCACGCTTGAGTTCTCAGCGTATTCGCATATCTACTAACAGGTATTTTGAAACGAGTGATGATCGTGATGCGCGACTAACTGCTGATCGAGATTATCATACATTGTCCCGAACGCGCACACAACAAAATATTCATAATCAGTTCGAAAGTGAGAGAGAAAGAATTGCTGGAATACGGCATGAAGAGACAAAAGAAGAGCGCAACGAACGTTTGAATTCTGATCGACTTTGACATTCTCTGAACAGAATGTCGATGTCATCTGAAGAATTGGATGTGTCTCTAGATATAGCCGTAGGGCATGGCGACCTTCCTTGGGTTGATAAGGAACGGAGTGCATTTACGTATACTCCTATGATTGACTACGCCACATATTCCGCCATCGGAGGTATGTTTCAAAATTGTACTTTTTGAACGTCTCGAATCGTCTCGCGCATCCCGTTGTTTTCCCGTCCCCGGGCTCTTAGAATTCAACATCAGACGTTTCAGATCTTCGATATTGCCGACCCCGTAGTCGCTGGCATAAGCAACAGGATCCACGTACGAAGTCGCGGACAGAAGCTAGTAATATAATAAGATAACATAGTATACCTACTACTATTATTATAATAATATATGTTCTATGTTCTATGTTAGGGGGGTTCGGTTTCCGCACTTAGTCCTTAAAATGGACCATTGTACGTGAGTATAATAATATAATAGGTACTACTATTTTAATCCGCGACTTGGTCTGTGTTATGTACGGTATTATTATAACTAATCGATCATATATTCACTTGTGAGGGTATGTCGAAATACTTAATAAACCAGTCTGCTTTGAATCTCGGTGTTTCATTGTCACGAACATAACAGTCTGCATCCGCGATGACCGACATTCACGCGGACAAAGTCGCGGGAAAATGCTAGTTTGTCATAAGTTAGAAATAATCTTCTGTACCAGAGGAGGTAGGTATATGTAATTAAGATGTTTATACAAAGGATAATAAGTAGCATTTATAGAGATTTAAATTTAACAAATATTAGTGCATTTTAACAAATCGTTCAAAACCTTCAAACTTTAGTCTGTTGTTGTGTATGTTTCTTCTGATAATCTTCTTTGACGAAAAAACTAATTACCTATTTCTCAAAGTCAAACACAGGGAAGGGGAAGCAAGTACTTATATTTACTCGTCATGCAACATGCTCAGATTATGAAACAAAAGGCAGATAGACCGTGCGGAACACTGAGAGTGAAGCCACAAAAGCAAATACAAATTCAAAAACGAATATCTGCTACAATATCAATATCACGAATATCACGAGATTGTAGGTATTCGTTATTGAATTTGTATTTGCTTTTGTGGCTTCACTCGCAGTGTTTCGCACGGTCTATCTGCCTATTATTCGATAATGTGAGACAACATGATTCAAACTGTAAACAAAATACAACACACACATTCTAGTTCGAAAATGGATATAAAGTTAAACACTCTTTGGGCCTCTATCCAAGTAGCGTTAAATGACATAGCCTAGCATTTGTCATCACCGTTGTTCATTCGATTATCGCCATTATCATCAGAGTGGTAATTATAATCAACAAAAAATGGCTGTATATTGATCTGTGGACCTAGCACAATCACGCTGACGTAATAGTATTTGATTCAATACGACTGTCCTGTAGCGTTTTGGTTTTATGCGACTTGCACTATTCATTATCTGCCTAGCCTGTTCCCAACTATGTTAGGGTCGGCTTTCAGCCTAACCATGCTACTGAATACTTGTGGCGTACCTAGGGGTCAAGACTAAGGCAAGACCGACAGATTTTTTACGACAAAGAAAAAGACAGCACGCGGCTGTGGTATTAATAAGCTCATGTTATGATCTTAGTGCAAGCCCGGCTTTTCGGCTTGTATGAAGATCCCACCACTGCTGAATACTAGTGTTTACAAGGAGCGACTGCCTATTTGACCTCCACAACCCAGTTGCTGGGTAACACGATACTATATATCTATATCGAACTTGATATCAGATTTTTTTACTTCTGACTAAGTACCTGTAACGACTGTCAAAGATCTACGAATGACAGCCGGGACCAACGGGTTTACGTGCTTTTCGAGGCACGGAGTGGTCTCGGTTTGAAATGGATAGTCACCCATGCACTGAGACACCGCGGCAAGCTAAGGTTTACCATCATGACGGGTCATTCCGTATGGCTTTCAATTAGCCAGGAGCTCCTCATACGACTATGCACGACATTTACGACTAGCACAAAATCACTTATTGATGTGATCGACCTTCAATAGAATTTGCGTTACGTAACTATCAAATAATGAAATAGAGTACAAGCACTCAGAAAGTGCTTGTACTCTATTTCATTATTTGATAGTTCTAACCGAAATGTTATTTTATAAAATTTACTTACCAGATATCTTGCGGGTTGCATTAAAGTTGCAAGCTTCTCGACGCCAACAAGTGCTGGTTTAGTTGTGGGTGATGATCATGTCTGATTTTTATATTAAATTATCAAATAGTAATTTTCTCAATTTCTCCCTTATTAATCTTATTATTGCCTTATTTATCTTATGTATGTGTCTTACCTTCAGTTAAGACACATTTAAACTTAAAAAATGTGCCTTTAAGTAGACAAGCAATATTTTTATAACAATTGCTCGTCTACTTAACCGTATTTTTTCTTTAAGTTTGAAGAGATATAGAGCTATATTCATTCCGCTGACATATACAGGGGAATCTAAAGGTTGACATGATGATACAGGGGAAAGGATATACCTTAATATCTCTCATAAAAGCTCATTCTATTATGAATTGAATACCACTACTAGGAATTGTGGATGAAGCCTTGGTCCTGCGCCTGATTTCTACTCGGTCGTGTTGGATTACCGTGTCATCGAACTGTGAGAGTGAGGGATGAGGGAGCACATCTGTGTTAGCGAGCATACTTGTGCACTTACTTGCCTAGTTTCCATTGGGATTGGAATCACCGGAATCTAAATTCGATCGGGAGAATGGGTTGTAGGTACCTACACCTCTGCCCAAACCATTCGGGGAGAGCAGGCCTCAAGCATAATTTTATAACTATGTAATTTGTTTATATTTTTTTTTGTGAATTATCTTTAATAACTCTTTATCATCATCCTCGTGTCCTCAATCTCAATTTTGTGGTCGGCGCAGCACTCCTTAAATATCGTCATTTCAGCATTTACTTCCTTCTTAGCCGCATAATGGTCATCTAACACATTATGCATTTATAGTTTCTGGTGTCTTCTTAGTGCTTTGAATTAAGTTAATCGTTCTTGTCATACTGATTTCAAAAGAACTCTAAATACAAGTTCTATTTTATTTCCAGCATGTTCATTGTCAAGCAGAGAATAGCCCAGCAGGTTAAGTGACTTATAAGTTAGTATGGTTGTTATGGTGTAGTGTGGTATTGGTTAGTGAATTATCTAATGTCTAATATTATTCGTGTTATTACATATTTCTTCGTAATACTATTCACCTCTTTAATAACTTTTTAAGTAGGTACTGTCACAAATAATAGTCCATCATAAGAGAGCACGTGTCTAGTATCCCTATGTAGACTCCGTAGACACCAGTAGACTGGTAGAAATAGGTACAGTAAGCCTAGAGTGAGATGGGACATCAGAGAGACTCACGATGGCACTAAAGAGACTGATGGTGTACCGCATAGCAGTACCTAATTGCACGTTGGTGACGTGGTCGTCAGCGCGACTGCTGAGAGTTATAAGAAAAAGAAGAAAAAAAAAAACGTAAACTTTCCCAAATTCTTCAGACTAAAAGAGTAGTACTACCTATAGGAACCTAATAATTATAACGTTTATCAGCCCTCTGTTTTGTATCAGCTTAATAGGACCGAATATTTTGTATTTCGGCCTATTAGACCAGCCTATATTTTTATAATTTTAATATGTTTTTGGCGTTGAAAATATATGATACACTCAATGTTATGAAACAGAAGAAAGGGACCTACTAAATACTACTTATTGTTTTTTTATTTAGCTTAAATCGTTATTTGCAATTAATTAATTGTACATTGAAATAAAATAATAGGTATATAATAATATCACATATCTCTTTTATTCAATCACATGTAGAAATAAACATTTTATAGATACAATAAGCCAATTAATGCTGCAACTGCTTCTTAGTTAAGTTCTTCGGGGAGTACGACAGCGGCTTCGGGGATGACGGGGACGCCGATCTGGACGGGCTCAACGGGAGCAACACCGATGGGGTTGACGGCAATAGGGTTGATAGGTGGCTGAGGGGCAACAACACCGATAGGGTTGACGACAATAGGGTTGATGGGTGGCTGAGGAGCGACGACACCAATGGGGTTTACGACAATAGGGTTGATAGGTGGTTGAGCAGGCTCAGAAACGGAGTCAACGACATGAACTGGTGTAGGCTGGATCTCGGGGGCGACGACGACAGGACTGACACCAACGGGGCTGGACGCGGCGGCCTGGTTGATATTCAGGATGATCTGAACCAGGGGAGCACTGGCGGAGTCAGCAGCGGGCTCATCAATGATAGCCACAGGGGAGGGAGCGATGACAGGCGCGGAGACGGCACCACCATCGGGGAGAGGGAAGGGAATGATGGCGGGGCCCACAGCGATGCCCTCCAACGGGTTCTCGATGATGGCGGGGCCAACAGCGATGCCCTCCAACGGGTTCTCAGGCTTGATTCCGAGGACATCGAGGAGCATCTGTTCGAGGGCGGCGGCGGTAGCGGGGTCGGTGCTGGGGCTCTGAATGGCAGCGATGATCTCCTGGATCTCGGCGGCCTCAGCGCTCAGAGGGGTGGGCCTGACTGCGGCCGAAGCCACAGAGGCGATAAGGGCGATAGCTAGGAAGTATTTCATCGTGGTGGATCTGAAAGTTCAACGTTTGTATAAATAACTGCGAAAATCCTTGCTATGAAAGGTAACGTTAAACCCAAAACAAACATTTTAAATACAGCCGTACTTACTGTTAGAGACGCGTTTCATAGACGACTTGCTTATCGACATTGTTGAATAGAATTTATATAGGATTTTATCTACGAAACTATACTGCAATTAAAATTATCGTATAATGAGATTGTAAGAGAGTTTAAAGCTTATAACTCCAATAAGATAAGGAAGAGGAAGGAGGAGGGACGGTATTGTGAAAACGATTTAATTTACCATAGGTACTTTATTTCTTTTGAGTTATGTTCACCGGTCAGGTTGTACGTGAAAGCGTACATCTAATGCTGGTTATACCATGAAAGTATTTGCGTAGCTCATATTATATCGCTGTCAGGTTTTAAGGCTCTTTGTGCAGACTCTGTGCTACTTAACTATATTTTATCTTTGTAACTAGACTTAACTGCTAACATAACGAAATTAAGCAAATGATTTAGTTTTTATCAGTTTCAGTTGTTGATAGAATCTTGTTATTTGACCCTCTTTATCTGGCACCTGGTACACTTACCATAATATTCTCGCAGCGTAGTAGCTCTCTGTCAGTTACTGGTATCATATCGTAAAGATTGGACTGAAAATCGTAAGCATAATGATGACTCGGCATTTTAGCAGCTTTTTCTTTAAAAGTTCTGTTGAGTTTTGTTATGTTTCAGGACAAATTAACAACCATAGATAGATACATAGATAAACATTTAAATATCACAACCCAAAAGAAAAACAAGAATTAATTCATTCAATTAAGGATTAGACAAAGTTCGGTGAGCGTCCAAAGGTTGCACCAAATGGGTGTCCAGATCAGCCTGCGTCAGGTAAACATACCTGACGCTGATATTCTGCTGAACCCCTGCAGTGACATGCGGACGTCGAGCAGTTGAGAAAGACTGGTGTTGACAGGTGTTGTGGCAAAGTTTTATGCGCGGACTGGAGTTCAAGGTTAAATTGCAAAATGGCTGCTTGCTGTAGACCATCATTGAGATGCATGGTGTCATCCTCCATTACATGGTAGGGAGCAATTGGATTAGGCACAATTTGAACATTTTGCCAATTTTTAGAAGCAATTGTAATCGTTTTTAAAGTATACGTTGTACATTGAACTGTTATTGCTGGATAATTATGTAACACATTTGACATTTAGAATTACTTTGACGTAATTAATTGAATTATTGAGAGATTTATGGTCGGCTGGTTTCGGCAGAGCTAAGCTCTATTGATATAGATAATTGCGTAGTTCAGTGCAAAGTTACAAACCCTATCATATAATCGTCAAATAGATATAGGTATTATCTGCAAATAACTTAATACCGCTATCATTTGGTTTCTGTTAACTCATCTTTGTTTCGGAATCGGTTTAATAATAATATTGTCCTTACCGACTTTCGGTCACGGCGGGCCAATGTCACTGGAGATTAGTCCACTGCGCAGGAGATATTATAGTGCACAAGTGTGTGAGCAAACAGAGGTGCACTTCTCTTCCCTCATTCTCATAGTCCGGTGGGACGGCAATTTGGCATGACTCAAACGCGGAGACATCAGGCGTAGGAATGGCTTTACTTGCTTATCTAGGCACGGGGGTACCACACCACGTGCTCCTGGTTCGTCATCATCATCACTTCAGCTTACTTGTAGTCCACTGTTGTACATAAGCCTCGTCCATGGCGCGCCATTTTTTCGGGCCCTCTGCCAGCCTTTCGTATCCATCGGCTTCCTTCAACTCCTGGTTGCTACTGAAAAATATCTAATGGACAAACCCAATATCACTTTGCTCAACCAGGGAATCGTTCCCAGAACCCCCAGGGTCACGCTTGTGATCACGAGATCGAAAGGAACTCTTCAACAATTAAGTACATTAACTCAGTACATTGATGGCATTGATGCTGGCGTGCCGTGCCATTCGGCCTGCGCTCCTACTGCAGGATAGGCCATGATGTCCGAGGCAGTCGACAGCTTCACCACACTGAACTGACAACGATGTGGAGCCCCGCATGGAGCGCCCAGACGCAGGCATGTAGCGAGTCGAAAGGTATTATCACACAGCATATACCGATGTTGGGTAACGGAAGTGCCTGAAGCCAGAGGCCCGACTCCCACTCACCCACAGCCAGCAGGCGGGCACGCTCAGCAGAATTGGTGGACGTATTAATTAGATTATAATAATAATAATAATAATAATTCTTTTTTTTCAGGCTGCATAGGCCCATATTATATAAATACATTAACCTAAACATACATATTTAATAATTTGTAACTTTTGTTAGTAGAAAAGACTTAAGACTATTGTTAGGAGCACTTCACTTTTGCACTAAATTGTCTTTGCGCTGTCCTGTGGCACTTGTCCGCAGAAGCGACGGAACACCACGTCCTGCGGCTAAAAGTCTTCTTCCATGACAAGGGGCAAAAGCCGAATGTAGATTAATTTTGGAAAGTCTTTCCGAAATATCATTAAAATGTTTAATTTAATCCTCAATAAAAAGTGACAAACTATCTTCCAAAATAGGAGAACCTAGGAGGTGTAAAGAAATTTTGTGTAAAATTTTGATGTCTGGGGCATTAAATTTCTCTAAGATGGATTGTCGGTCAGTTATGTCAGGAAGGTATATTTCACATTTAGAAGAGTTTAGGCCCAGGCCAATAGATTTAAATTTCTGTTTGAAGAGTTGCAAAACTTTTAAAACGGTGTCAAGTCAATATCACCTCCCAGAGTCCCGTCGGCGTCTTCTAAATACCACACGTTTAATTTAGAATTTAATTGTTGTATGATTGGGTGAGTAGTCCGTGTGGTGCCGGACGTAAAGAATAGCACCATCCCATATCTTCCCGTGGGTGTAGTAAGAGGCGACTAAGGGATTTATCAGAGAATGGACAGCAGCGTTCTCTGCGCCTTTGTAACAACCGTACTGCGATCGCCAACCCGCCTGCCAAGCGTGGCGATTATGGCACCCCCCCCCTCTTGGGGAGGCCTATGTCCAGCAGTGGACGTCTTTCGGCTGAAATGGTGATGGTGATGATTGGGTGAATAGCCAAACTGAAAATAACTGGCCCGAGAGGGTCACCTTGCTGGTGTCCAACTGCAGATTCTAAAATATTGTTCATATTTAAAGTAGTTTTGAAGGGTGCCTGTAGCACTGCCACATAAAACCATAAACGGGTAATTCTTTTTCGACTTCGGCCAACGTATCTTTATAATATTAGTTTAAATATAATAATAATAATAATAATAATAATAACATTTATTTCGGACAATGTCCATATCTGGTTAGTAACACAAAGTACTTAAAACCTATGTTAGTAAAAAACGAAATGTATTTATGTATAAGTAGCTACAGTAACTTATGCGGCATAGCATGCAGGGTCAGCTTCAGCTCAACACTGTCTTACTAGAACCCGCATGAAAGCCTGCATCAATTGAGAGTCGACTTTGTCTGCGACTACGTTCAGGATGCTATTAGTGCTGCCCCGCACTCTGTGCAGTAAGGAAGCGGTTCTCTTGCGTATGATGGCATGAAAGCCATCCACGCGAGCTTCCGCAATCTATAAAATATAAATTATAGAACTACTCCATTATCTAGACGTTTTACTTAAATGTAACGAGTACTTTTTAAACCTGATGCCTGAAAATTGCCAGCATTGAGGCTTCTTCTATTTTCTGTCGTTTCTGTCGGTCAAGTTGAGGCGCACACTTCGGTGGTATAGGTGGACACAGCTCTTCGCACGATCCCCCGCCATCTTACCCTGTTAGCAGACTGTCTGGCGCAGTCCGACGCGCGATTTCCTACTGCGGCTTTCCCTTGATAGTCAATCGCATTGGTGATTTACCGCACGATCTAATTCCCACCACCCTGTACGACCAGCCGCTCTATGGAGTCGTTATTTCGCCTAGACACATGACCAAAGTTTGGCATTGACGCACATACCTTCTAACCAAACCACCATTATCATTCATTCATTCTTTTTTCTACCTTCTTCTTTTATCTATCCTCATAACGTTAGCTATGTTAAAATGTTATACCTACGTCTGCCAACTCTGAGATCCATCTATTTATTATACTCATATGTGTCAACAAATAAATGATTTGAATCTTGACATTTTAAGAGGCTATAACTGCTATACGTACGTAATACTCAAGTCAAGCGCCACCTGGATTATTGGTTAATCTACTTGCCTGATCTTTTAATAACTGTAAGTACTGTATAAAAAGGAATGTCATCCTGCTGATTAGGTGTTCAGTTTGTTGTTCCTATTGATTTTATAGTTAAGTGTAGTGGTATCATGCACGCAATTGATGATCGAAGTATAAAAATATACTTGGGAAGTCCTTTTCTTTTCCATACTTTCATTATATAAATGTTTGCAGCATAGATATCTGAATTTGCAGTGATCGATATCTGTTTAAATAATAGTACATTATGATAGAAGTGCGGTAGGTTGAAAATCACAGCCGAGGCGATATTGCTAGCCCGAGCCGCAGGCGAGGGCTACAAGAAAGCAGAGGCTGTAATTATCAAAGCGCACGTATGTCATACCACGTTTTATAACATATTTGCAAGGAAATAATTCAAATATTCATATTTGCGAGGAAATAATTCAAATAAAAACAATACAGCGAAAAGAAAAAGCGCGCGTAATAATTTTTACTTGTTCACAAATTAGCGATGCTGCGAAGCGCGCGCATCAGCGCTTTTTAAAAAAAAAGGCACAAAAACGGCCAGTATTACTAATAAAGTAAATTAATATTTTTTTTGTTTTTGTTACAGATAAATGGTTGTAACTTATTGACAAAATTAATTAAATTAAAGAATTAAATGTTTATTTTTTTATATTTTATCTCCCAAAGGTAATTTTATTCATAAAATGTTGACCACTTTTCTGACATAAAAACTCTTTGCTAAGATTTAAAAAAGTACCGTTCGTTTTAGACGGAGCATCTTGATAAACTGTACCTTTTTACGAAACTCGTGCGTTTTGCATTACAATAACGCACGAGTACGTAATGACATACATTACGATATTGAAATTGGTGTAATAAGAGACACTTTACGAGCAAATGTGTTATAAAGTATTGAACGATACAGTTTCAAAGAAAAATAAATAAAAACCGTAACTAGGAATTGCATAATATTATTTATTGCATTAGGTACTTCAAAAAAACATAATGTCTAATAAAGGGTTTTTAACTTTCTAGTTCAGTTCTTCTGGGAGGACGACGGCGGCTTCGGGGAAGACGGGGACGCCGATCTGGACGGGCTGAACGGGCACGGGGATGATGGGGACACCGATCTGGGCAGGCTCGGGGGCGATCTCAACTACCTGGACGGGAGTAGGGGCGACCTCGACGACCTGGACGGGTTCAGGGGCGACCTCGACCACCTGCACGGGCTCAGGAGCGGAATCCACAACATGGACGGGTGTCGGCGTGATCTCAGGGGCGACAGCGACGGGACTGACAGCGATGGGGCTGGGCTGAGCGGCCTGGTTGATGTTCAGGATGATCTGGACCAGGGGAGCACTGGCGGAGACCTCAGCAGCGGGTCCATCGACGATAGCCACGGGGGAGGGAGCGACCACAGCGGCACCACCATCAGGGAGAGGGAATGGAATGATTGCGGGGCCAACAGCGATGCCCTCCAATGGGTTCTCAATGATGGCGGGGCCAACAGCGATGCCCTCCAACGGGTTTTCAATGATGCCGGGGCCAACAGCGATGCCCTCCAACGGGTTCTCAGGCTTGATTCCGAGGGCATCGAGGAGCATCTGTTCGAGGGCGGCGGCGGTAGCGGGGTGGGTGCTGGGGCTATTGATGGCGGCGATTATCTCCTGGATCTCGGCGATCTCAGCGCTCACAGGGGTGGGCCTGACGGCGGCCGAAGCCACGGCGGCGATAAGGACGATGGCGATGAAGTATTTCATTTTTGTTTATCTGAAAATAGAGTTAAAGTTAGTTGATGTTTTCGTGACTGACTGACATATGTCAAAAGACGAAGAGGTGCCGTACTAGTGCACCACTTCACCACAAAAAATAATATAAAGAATGTTGAAATGGGTAATCTGGAGGCTGGACGTCAAAAAAATGCTACCGAAGTCGCGGGTAACAAACAACCATTTAGTGAAAAATAAATTGTCCAAAACTTATAAAAAAAAAATGTTGAAGCATTGGTCAAATGCACTTACCTTTGTCTGTTTTTTACACGACTGTAATATTCTGAGTTTTCGTGAACTTTTTATATTGTTGTTTATCAATTCATTTTACAGGGTAATCGAAAATTATCTGTCTGCATTATGACATTGTGCTTGTAAAGTGTTCCTATTTACAATCCTGATTGGATAAGGAATCTATATTTTATTTGGGTGCATAAATCTTGCATTCTTTTCCTTATTGGTTGTGTTTTTCAAGGAGCAAATAATATATTTAGGAAGATACGTATTAATATACTACTTTTTGCCTGCGTCATAGTCTACGTGGAAATTGCAATCATTTGCGTACCTACCAATTTGCGTATTTGCCTACCTATATCGTACCATATACTTACCTACCTACCATATACTTGATGAGAAGACTGTGCATCAATCCTTTCTAAAAAAAATAAGCAAATCGGTTGGATAGAACGGCAGGACGGACTCTTAATAGATTTCATTTTTTTGGAACGATATTTTGGAACGAAGTGCGGGTTACGAGTTACGGGCGGGTACGGGGTTACGGTTTGTGCGAATTAGTAGAAATCGTCACGTAAAGAAATGCGTGTGTGCGTGCGTGCGTGTAATATTTTTTTCGTTTTCGTCAGACGTTTTTTGTACTTAAGGAACGTGTAATTTAAGGAACATCGTTCCTTACGGGGGTCCCCCGACCGCACAAGTCTTTTTTTTTAAGTATAGATATAGAAACGAAAATGGCTGTAAAAACAAACTTAAAATTTACCGCAACGGCCGGCACCCCTTAGCTAAAAATGAAGAAGAAAATGAACAATCATCATCAGCCGAATTTATATTTGGTGGACGTGTCGTCCACCAAATATAAATTTTGCGCAAAGGGCTCCCCAGGAGTATAGAGTATAGAGCTCTTGGCTAAGTTAAAGCCGAACAGATCGATCGGTCAAAGGTTAAGCTACGTTAGCCGCGGTCGGTCTGTGGATGGGTGACCATACCGAGTTTCCTCCGTGCCTCGGAATGCACGTAAGCCGTTGGTCTCGGCTGTCATTTGTAAATCTTTGGCAGTCTTTTTGGGTAGTCAGAAGCCAGAAAGTCTGACAACCAGTACCAGTTACCAGTTAAGTACCAAGGGGTATCGTGTTATCCAGTAATTGTGTTGTGGAGGTCCGATAGGCAGTCGCTCCATGTTAAACACTGGTATTCAGCTGTATCTGGTTAGACTGGAAACCGACCCCAATATAGTTGGGAAAATGCTAGGTAGATGCAAAGGCGTCTCCCAAGGGGGATGTTGCCATAATCCCACTCTTGACAGGCGTCTTGTAAGCAAATCAAATTAGCTAAACCTGGACATAATTTGATAACCCATTGATTTTATTATTTTATTGGATATTGATATTGGGTATCAAATATTAATTAGATTAATGATGTAAAGCCAAATAGGTAACTAAATACTTTGTTAGTATAATTTTGAAGTGTATTCAAGTGCTATCAGCTATTATCAAAATTCTGAATTCGTGAGTTCTATTCCCAGCTCGGGTTGACATGGGTGGGTGCTATTGTAGCCCGGACACCAATATGTTATGAGAATGAGACGCACCCCTTATTACCCCGTTGTGTTTAGGGTAATGCACAGTTTAGAGGCTAAACACGAAAGAATTTATGACAAATGGACATTATACCGAACATTAGGCTCTCCTCGAAGTATATTTTCACTAAACTTGAGTTAGCTTTCGTGCTCAGAAGCGGACGGACGTGTGCGCACCGTGCTGTGATTTTTAATTTTGTGTGTGACTTTATGTGCTCTCATTGGTTGTTGCTCTATTTTGCAATTCCTTGTCGCTCTTGAAGTGTTTATACGAGTGGTCTACGCCCAGTGGGCGGAGCTCGAGTGGGATAGAAGATCTCAGACAGCTCCTACTTCGTGAGTCTAACTCAAAATCTTCATCGAAACACATGCAAAAAGTTCTGCAGTTGGCGAGGTGCGAACCCGCGACTTCTCGACGCACGGAGCTTTGGACTAGCGCCTGTGCGCCCCGGACCAACTCATCAGTTACGGATTGAAGCAAATTGGGTGTACTCTATCAGCTGCCCAGCCGACTGACCTCTATTGTTATTATTGTTTTTGTTTTTATGCCTTCATTGTTGCTGTCTCACGGATTGCAAAACGTTTAGTAAACCATGCCTCGCATGATTCGATCACCCCCACAGGGCTCCCCAAATGCCCGCGTTCTACAGGAAACGCGTTCGGAGCCTGACCTTTCTTCTCCTTCCTCCATTGCGGCCCCGGAAAGTAACATCTGTGATCCGGCAAATATTACCATAAGACAGAGTAACAAAAGATTTCGTATCGACGATAGCTGCATGGTTTCGCAATTGGACGGATTCGAGGAATTGAAGAAAGAAGAGTATGCTGCAGTCTTGGAAGGCCGACCAGGATAAAGTACTTAGTAAGTTAGTCGCAGATGTTTCGGAATTACGACACCAGAATCTTTCCATCCAAAAATCGAATGCCGAGATTGAAAAATCAATTAAATTTTTCAATGCCGAGTTTGAGGATATGAAGTCTCGCTTGAGCACCATGGAGTCGGAACATAAGGATTGTATGAAGCGCTTTCATGGATTGGACAACAATAATTGCGAACACAAGGTAGCTATCCTTGAAGCCAAAATTGATGCCATGGAACAGC
Source organism: Charanyca ferruginea (assembly GCA_947361185.1). Lineage (NCBI taxonomy): Eukaryota > Metazoa > Arthropoda > Insecta > Lepidoptera > Noctuidae > Charanyca > Charanyca ferruginea. Next base: position 19,654,263 of record OX376069.1, on the reverse strand, counting down.
AGGCGCGTCAGTTAAACATTGAGATTTGCAATGTACCCGAAAAACGCAATGAAAACCTAGTTACTATTATGGAGTCTATAGGTAAAGCCATTAAGTCACCTGTGCCACAAAATGAAATTATTTCCATCCATCGTGTTCCACATGCGCAGCAACAGGATAACACACCGAAGAACATTATTGTTAAATTCGGATCGCGGAATATTCGGGACAACTTGCTAAGCGCCTACCGGAATGCGAAGAGTCTCAAGTCGGACCAAATAGGAATTGCAGGCGCTAATACTATTCCCATCTACGTTAATGAACATTTGACTCTTAAAAATAAGGCTTTGTTTCGGGAGGCCAAAGTACTTGCCAAGAAGAATGGTTTCAAGTATGTATGGGTCAGAAACTCGACGATACTTGTGCGTGAGCGGGATGGAGATAAGTCGTTTGCGATTCGATCCACAGAAGATCTTAAAAGGATCATCGCTAGCAACAAGTCCGGTACCGCGGCTAGTGATATGGCCAAGAACACAATGTAACGACTTGAAATGCACTGTTATTTTATTTTTTAGAACTGAGTCATATTTTTGCTCTTTGCTTCTGTGTGTGGAACGTGTTTTGGTCTATGTAATCTATGTTTTCTCAGAGATATGTGGCTGTTGTTGTCCTTTTCCAACTTGTTATATTTGCTTGTTTTCTTGCTGTGTGCTGTTTATTATATTTTTAATGTCGCTTTTCCTCCAATTTCGTAATTGCGTGTCATTGCAAATTTATATTTTGTTGCCTAAGTGTATTCATAAACTTTTATATTATAGTTTTAATGCACTGTACTTCAGACTTAGAGTTGCCTTTTCAATAACACTATTTATTTTAATTCAATACCACTATTACCGTAAAATTATAAGCATCGATGGCTATTAATAACATTGCAATTTATTACCAGAACTGTAGAGGGGTCCGCACAAAGTTGCACACATTATACATGAATATATTGGCATGTTCATATGACGTCATCATACTGACGGAAACGTGGCTGATTCCCAGCATCCAGGATAGCGAATTTATTGACGATCGCTACGTGGTCTTCAGACGCGATCGTGATCGTTCTGCAACGAATAAAGGTGACGGAGGGGGAGTTTTAATAGCTGTTCTTAGGGATTTACGCCCTAGCAAGTTACCGTTACAATTCGTCTCTACAGAAGTTGAGCAAATTATCGTCCAGCTACCTGCTTCCCAACATAATAAACGCCACTTCATCAGTGCCTCGTACATACCACCTCGTACGAGTGAAGACTCATACACACATTACCTAGACATGCTACAAAGTTTGGTTAACGATCCTGCCACCGACTCTTACTTTATTACTGGTGATTTTAACCTACCTGACGTCGACTGGATTAACCAAGGGAATCACGCAATCACACAAGCTACGAACTCAATCGGACGAATGTTATTGAATTTCATCAATATAATTGATGGATCTCAGTTTAATATTACGAAGAATAAATTAGGCCGAATACTAGATCTGTTTATCTCAAATGTCAGCTGTCAATCTATACCATGTAATGCTTTACTTGACCCCGATAGTCATCATCCGGTATTTTCTGTCTTGACTTGTCTGAATTCTCAGTATACTCCATTAAAATACCACGCGGTCCGTAGACATAACTTCTATAAAGCTAATTACGAGAGCATAAATTGTGAACTGGGTAACATCAAATGGGATTCGGTGCTTTCTCATCTTGATTCTGATCAAGCTGTCAACATTTTCTACGAGACTTTGTATTGTATTATTAAGTCAAATGTACCGTTGACAAGAACGAGAAAGTCTGGTTTCCCTACCTGGTTTACACCCTCTCTTATACGAGTCTTCAAAGCAAAGGAGCGTGCTTGGATAAAGTGGAAGAAGTACAACAATCAGTCGGACTATCTGAGATTCTCTAACTATCGTAAACTTTTCCACAGAGACTCATTGCAATGCTTTAGGAATTACATAAAATCGGTTGAAGATAGCATTCCTAAGAATATAAAGCATTTCTGGTCTTATGTCTCTTCTAAAAAAGGAAAAGCTAATTACCCGGCCATCATGAATCTCGGTAATGTTTCTAAAGATGATCCTATAGACATTAGTAATTTATTTTCTTCCTTCTTTTCTTCCGTCTATGAACCTTCTACTTTGGATCCTATCAAGTGGCAACCATCTAATAACTATTCAAATAATTCCCCTTGCATATCCGACATCTATCTATCCACAGAAGTTGTACGCACGACACTCAAGTCTTTAGATTCCTCTAAGGGGGCGGGAACTGACGGCTTACCACCCAGCTTCTTTGTAAGGACTTGTGAAAGCTTGTGTGCCCCATTACATATACTTTTTAATAAATGTTTGCATGAGGGCTTTTTCCCCGCAATTTGGAAGCGTGCATTCATAACTCCTGTTTATAAGTCTGGCGACAAGAACAATGTCGAGAATTACCGCCCCATCTCAATCCTTTCTACAATGTCTAAAGTTTTTGAGAGTCTTGTACACGGTGCCATATATCCCCACATTCATCAGCTTATTTTACCCGAACAACATGGGTTTGTCAAACGACGCTCGACCACGACTAATTTACTAGCATTTACAAACTATTTATTTGAAAACATGGACCATAGAACTCAAGTGGATGCTGTGTATACTGACTTTCAGAAGGCTTTTGATAAGGTGGATCATGTATTGCTTCTGGAAAAAATTGCTTATAACGGGATACGTGGTAATTTGCTTAGATGGTTTGTCTCATATATTCATAATCGGACGCAAAAACTTGTGATTAATGGTTACGAGTCAGACCCGGTTGTGGTCAAGTCTGGTGTCCCACAGGGATCCATTTTGGGCCCTCTCCTTTTTGTCATATTTATTAATGATATTAGTAATTGTTTTTTAAACTCTAACTTCTTAATATACGCAGATGATATTAAAATCTATAGAACCTGTAAAAATATTCAAGAATGCAAACTCCTACAAGACGACCTCTACAGGCTTCATGCATATTGTGCAAAAACAAACTTTTTTTAAGTCTTCCCAAATGTCATACCATCTCATTCACCAAAAATAGGAATAAAATTACATTCAATTATTGTATTAATAACACACGGTTAGATAATGTAATATCGGTTCGTGACTTGGGTGTCATATTAGATTCACGTTTACACTTCGACACACACGTCGATAATGTAGTAAACAAAGCATTTCGGATGTACGGTTTCGTTATGAGATCATCGAGTGACTTTGTGCGGCCCTCTACGTTCTTATTGTTATACAAAACATTGATACGGTCCCAATTGGAGTACGCTGTCCAGATTTGGAACCCTTTCTATGATAAATACAGCTTTCAAATAGAAATGGTACAGAAAAAGTTCCTGCGTTCCTTGAACTATAAATGCCGTCACTCGAAGGTTGGTTATGTTCAGTTACTTGATCGTTACGGCATTCTGAGTTTGAAGTCCAGGCGATTTCTTCTGGGCGTAATGACACTGCATGGCTTATGTAACAATAGTTTAGACTGTCCTCACTTAGTGAATAAACTACGCTACATAGTGCCTAGAACTGTTATCCAACGGGGTGCGCGTGTGCCTCGACTGTTCCATACAGACATGTGCAAAACCAACGCCGGGATACGTGCACCCCTTCGTCGCCTTGTAGAGACATACAACAATTATTTCATGGAATTGGACATATTCACACTTTCAAGCCAACTGTTTAAGAAAAGGGCTATAGATATACTGTCTAAAATGGAGTATTGTTAAAGGAAGCTATTTAAATTTAATTATGTTTTGACCACACAGGCACACACATATTTGTTTTTGTATACGTTTTGTCTTTTACTTCTTATTATTATTTTTTATTAATATGTGGACAATGTTGTGGGTTACATGTTTATAATCTTAAGATAAGGATTTATTGTATAACTTGCATGTAACTATTTTTTGTCCCTAATGAATAAATAAATAAATAAATAAATAAATAAACTAAACTAAAGATGGGTATCTTTAGTTTTATACATAGAGAACAAAAATGAAAGTGAGTTATTGCTACGAATTACAAGAATATAGATATTATTTTCATTTTGTCTCTCACTTACCTATTTAAAAGCGTACCTACTGCTTAGTTACTATCTACATGAAATTAATAATAATTAGTAATTGTCAATGATTTCAAAAGGAAGGATACGCCCATTAGAACATTTTAAACAAACGTTCATGGAACAAGCAAAAGTAGCGACATCTGTCAAAACTGAATCGCGTTGCCCGTTGGCCCTAAACTGACACTTTGGTCAACTGGTCAACGCGCTGGTGCCATTTGGTCTTGCGGTTGGCCAGGTCCTTAAGCCGGGTCCAGACGGGTGTAACGTGTAATGTAATCCACCGTGTAATGTAACACGAATTCTACGTGTGGACGGCACTACGAGCATTACATGTAACGCTTACACCCGTCTGGACCCGGCTTTACGCAGTAATATATATGTCAATGGTAATTGCCAATTGGTATCATCGTCACGCAGTTGGTTTTTCACTAACATGGCGAGTTTCACAGGTCTTTTGGACAACCGACCAGGGCAGTAGATACGCCACAAGAGGGAGGAGGCCTGTATTGAGTAGTAGAAGAGAAAAGCTGCCAATTATAATGACGATGCCACAAACATAATTACGGGCTGTTAAAAGACACATAGCATAGCCGGTAACTTGAATTGAACACAATGTCACATTCGCAAAATGACATATTGACGCAAAATGTCACATTCGCAAAATGTATTTTCTCAATATGCCACATTAGCAAAATTACACATTCGCAAAATGTCTTTTGTCAATATGCCACATTAGCAAAATGCCACAATAGCAAAATGACACATTCTCAAAAGGTCATATCACTTTCTTTTGCGCTTATTACCAGGCAATTATGGTACCTATACTTGACGTCATAGCGGGTGAAGTGGCGGCAGAAGTTTAGTAGTAAAATAAGTTGCTGCTGGAAGTCTGGATTAGTGCTCTTTTCAATAATATATATCAATAAATAGTATTGCGTTTCTGCCAAACAAAACACTTAAATGTGCATATTTTTCGAATTCACAGTCAGGTGTAGAACATTGACACAAAGGCAAAGCAACAAGCTTGAAAGAAAAAAATATAAATTTAAACTATTAATTTATTTACTAGCTCTTGCCCGCGACTTCGTCCGCGTGAATGTCGGTTATCGCGGAATAAAAATAAGCGTCCTTCCCCAGGGTTGAAGCTCATTAAAAACGGTTTAGCAGTTTCGTCGTGAAAATGTAACAGACAGAGTTACATTCGCATTTATAATATTAGTATGGATTAAACTTTAAGCACGTAATGTGAAAAAACACGGTACAAAGGCGAAATTAACGCTTTAGGCATTTTCTACCAGTCTACCTTACCACAAGTAATACTGTGACCTTACCTTAGGGTGATGCATAGACAAAACATGGTAGGTGCAAAGAAACAGAAAATTTACAATAATAAAATATTAAATACATGATATCTAAACTGTTGTGTTGCTGTGACGATTTATTCCGTTCTAATACCAACAACTAATACCACTGGTATTTGTTTCAATTCATATTTTTTAGGGATCCGTACCTTAAAAGGAAAAAACGGAACCCTTATTGGATCACTTTGTCTGTCTGTCTGTCTGTCCGTCTGTCTGTCAAGACCCTTTATCTCGGGAACGCGTAAAGGTATCGAGTGAAATTAAAACCATATACTTAGGTCCACGGTCCCTAGAAACTGTGAAAAACTCAAACTTCTAAGTTAACGTGCAAAAAAGGTACGGCCTTTTATGTTGCATAAAACGAATATTTCGGCACTCTCAAGGGAATCAAAATTTATAGGATATTCCGTTGACCTAGAACTATGAAATTTGGCAAGTAATATCGTCTTATACTATAAATACAGGGAAAATTTTGAAAACTATACATTTGTAATTAAATCTTTAAAAATTATTCGTTATTTATAATGAGCTAATGTCCGCGATTTGGTTCATGTGAATGTCGGTTATACCTACTATAAATACAGGGAAAATCGGTCGGAAAATCGGCCAAATACAGGTGTCGGTTATACTATAAATACAGGTCTTATACTATAAATACAGGGAAAATTCTGAAAACTATACGTTTGTAATTAAATCATAAAAAAATATTATTTATTCGAGCTTTTGTCCGCGATTTGGTTCATGTGAATGTCGGTTATACTATAAATACAGGGAAAATCGGTCGGTTATACTATAAATACAGGAAAAATTCTGAAAACTATAAGTACGTTTGTAATTAAATCATAAAAAAATATTCTTTATTTATAACGAGCTTTTGTCCGCGATTTGGTTCATGTGAATGTCGGTTATCGCGAAAAGTCTTAACCTAATGTTAGTAAAACGACACTTTATACAAAATGGAAACGACTGACACCTACGTGTGCAGCCGTATCCAGTGCGCCAGCATGGGGCTGTCCCACCTATCACACAATGTACTCAGGATGCTGTGTGTGTGTGTGTGTGGATGGTGTGTGCTGTGTGTGTGCACGCAATCTACTGAGAACCGAAGCGCACCGTTTCCGTATAATGGCATGGCATGTCTACCACGCTTTTGCAGCGCTTCCGGGATGTTCACCAAAGCCAGGGTGGATACCCTGGCTTTGGTGAACATCCCGGAAGCGCTGCAAAAGCGTGGTAGACCCAACAGCATCCTAAATACGTTGTTGTACTGGACACGCAGGGCGTTGTATGCCTTTGTTGTTGTTGTTAATGGCTCCTACGATAGTACCTTTATATATTTTAGACTCATTTTGGATGGAATCCTCTATGTATCCCTCTACAACCACATTGGACTTCCAACCTCCATGGCGCTTAAGGGACAGGTGATCAGCTCCTGAATCGGCCAAAAGTGTGGCTGAAGTTCGTCGGAAACAATGACCCGTGTCCCGTGTACAACAGGGGTTCTGAAAGTTCAAGAAATGTTGCTATTTCTCGTGGTATCCCATCTGCCAATTTTATTAGCACCCAAGGCTGTCTAACACGCTTTCTGTTGCGATATTGTAGAAAGAAACGATTGATTGGAGTGTTAGGCGGGCGTAAGGCATGATATTTCTCAACAATTGTTACGTATTCCTTGCGAAGGACGAAGTTGCGGTCTCTTTTTGTCTTTGTATTAGGTAAATTAATTAATATTAAGTCATCTGAATGTTTCTCAATGTTTTTGACATTAAGTTGTGTTAGTTCATTAGTTCGACATGCTCCGTTTATACCAATAATAAGAACAACATGTAACGTAAAGAGTATTGTAGTAGATAAATTAATAAAATTGATATGCATGCATAATTATGCCTATCAACATCTACTAAGTACGTATTAGACTATGTTAAGTAGTTGATTAATATACTTAAGTACCTAGATATTGAATGTGCAACTGACTTACTTTTGCCTCCAAATATACGGAATCAGGTTCTTCGTTAAGAAACTTTTCACTTTCAGATGCTGCTGCCTTCGATTTTTTTGGTTGATGACCACATGAGGCTCTTTTTAAAAAGAAAATTCAATAAAATATGCCAGCAAAACGTTTTCTGAGAAAGTTCTGGCTCCTTTAGCTAGTCGCCACGTGTTAAACATATCGTACTGTTTCAAATACTTCTCGCGTGATTGTTGAGGGAGAAAGCTCATTTGCGCATTATTAACAGTTTCAGTCAATTCTGTTGGCGTCAAATAAACTTCCTAGTCTCTAGCAATGACGTTTTATAAATAGACGCGTCATACACGAACATTAGTGCACTTTAAAACGGCGCAAACTTTTATATCTACATACCAGTAGACAATACAATTACACATTGCGAAGAAAAGTACAGAAGCATACAGCGTATACCTGTTGAAAAAAGATAAACATACAGATTTTGTTACGTCAGTTCGGTCAGTTATGTGTGAATTTTACGAGCGATACTGGCATACCTAGTCTTGCCATAAATATTGTCACGAAGAAAAAAAAAGTTTTTTTATTGCAAATAATATTTATTACTTTTACAGTGTGTTAGTTTAATACATAAATATAAAACAATTTAAAATACTTATGAAAAGCTTATTCGAAGTGGTCTCCATTAGCTGCAATACAGTCCTTTAAACGTTGAGGCCAGTTATCAATAGAAGCACGCACTCTTTCCATTGGAAAATTCTTCACTGCAATGGATTGTTTTAGGGACTCCAAATGATCATGGCGTTTAGAGCAAGCCGTACTCTCTAAAAGTGACCATAAATTATAATCCAGCGAAATAAGATCGGGACTAGACGACGGCCAGTCTTCAGCTCTGATGTAGTCCGAAACGTTCACTTCCAACCAAGACTGCGTGGACAGGGCTTTATGACCCGGCGCCGAGTCTTGTTGGAAGGACCATACTTGGTTATTGAACATGGTGTTGTTAAGGGGCTTAACTACCTTCTCAAGAATGGTATCTTGATACACTTGTGCCGATGTTTTGATACCTTTTTCACAAAAATATGGCTCAGTCACTCCTTCATAGCTAACACCCCACCAAACCATATCTGAAGTCGGATAATGCCCACGTTGCACTCTGTCGACTAATTGGGAAGCTTCCTTAGAGCTTTGAGCATAAATACGGTAATTTTGTTTGTTAAAATGTTGCTCAATTGTAAAGATTTCCTCATCCGTAAACAAAATTTTTCTGTGACCTCCCTTTGCGTACCGCTTCAGTAGTTGTTTCGGTTTTACCACCCTATTCTTTTTTAAATTATCAGTTAAAAAATGACCAGACCACCTCTTATAGGCTGCAAGTCCTAAAATATATAATAATAGTCATCTTTTAAAATACGCGACATGGTTCTGGGTGCTATCTTCATCTCCCGAGATAAAATCTTTTGCTTTCGGACAGGATTTCTTCGAATTCTTTCCCGTACTGCTATGACCACCTTTTTCTTACGAACACTACGTGGACGGACAGATCTTTTTCTGCCAAATAGCCCGGTACACAAACATTTGACTAATACCAAGCGTATGGAGAGTTTTAAAAATTGCATTTGGCTCCATACCAACTTTGTGTGTGTAATGCAATCACAGCGATTCAGTTCTCTTTCTCACCCCACTACATTTTAAAATCGCAAAATATTGTACAATGTATTGGCGCCAAAATTAGAGCGCGGGTAACGCATCGTAACCACTCATTTTAGGGTTTTCACTAATTGTTTTCAAGTTTCTTGTTTTTTACCTAAGGTTTTGACGTGAAAAGAAAATGGTGCGCGCGCAAAGCAAATTAAAAAAAATACACCATGAAGGTTCCGATTCTGAGATTTAAACAAATTAAAAAAGCTTGTTAAAACTTATGATAAATTCGGCACTATGGAGGTATAGGTTTAACGATATTTTGAATTCACAAACTTAATGCACACGATGTTCTAAATTGAATTTACTTTATCCTCTAGCGGATAAAAACTGCTTTTGCACTCAGATATCGATGAGCAAAAATACTCTTTCCGAGATGGGGGGATGAAAAATATTTTTCATCCCACCATCTCGGAAAGAGTATTTTTAATCTTCAATATCTGAGTGGAAAAGCCGTTTTTATTCTCTAGAGGATAAAGTAAATTTATCTTCAATATCTGAGTGGAAAAGCCGTTTTTATTCTCTAGAGGATAAAGTAAATTGAATTTAGAACATCGTGTGCACTAAGTTTGTGAATTAAAAAAAAACATTAAACCTATTTACTGCTACCTCTATGGTGCCGAATATATCATACAACTTTTTTTTAATTTGTTAAAAACTCAGACTTTGTAAACGTTTTTTTTTGCATTTAGTCATTTCCTCGCTGAGGTGGAATGAAAAGTTACGTGTTGCACTCGAGTGCAAAGATTTTTCAACTCGTGCTCTTTTGATTCCCTCGCTAACGCTCAGGATTCTAATTTTGAATCACTCGCTGCGCTCGTGATTTAATTTTAATCCTTCGCTTGCTCGGTCATCAAAATTGAACACGCGGTTAAAAAGCAACTTTGCACTCTTGTATAACAAATAACTATTAGACATTCCAGTCACACTTTAGTCCGTGGATTTCTTTTTCGAAAAAAATAATTGTTTTGAATTTTGCAAACAATAGAGCAAACTCACTATTTCTTGCAGGTAAATTGCAAGATGGTTCATTTAAACTACTCTTACCTTTGTAAAAATATTGGAACGAAGTGAATTTGGATAGCATTATAGGTATTACGATCACATAAAAATATTAGAAAACAAATTTAATTTGATTAGGTTTCACTGAGCTGACTGTACCAAATTCAAGTTGTTATTCGTTCGCACATTAAAGAATCATGGCAGGATTTGTACAAAAAAATAAAGACGTTTAGAGAAGTTCTTAAATTCTTGGGTATCTAAAGAGTATCAACAGACATTTACAATATTTTTAAAACCTCGCAAAAAAGTGAAAAGTTTAACGAAATGCTCATTATTTCAGAACGAAACGGCGCTGACCGTAACAATGACACTGACAGCCGCCGTTTCGCTGTTTGCAGTTCTTACACTGAAATTGCATCGTTTTATGAGAAATAATATCACAAATGATGATTATTTTTTTCCACACACTTGTCACATCACTTGTCTCCCAATTTGATAAATCCGTTAACGTCGCTTGTAACTTTCTTTTTTTTTATAAACACAAAATGGGCACCGAGATGAAACGAAAAAGTGTTATTTTCATTTCGTAATATTTTAATTATGCGGGGTTTAAAAATATGGCAAGTATATCAATCTACTCCTGGTAATGTATTCTTCACATTGGAAAATATTTTAAGCCCTTTAAATTATTATTATTTTTTCATACAAATGAATGTATGGATCTCGCCATGATTCTTTAATTAATTAAAAAGTAGTATCCGTTTGGAATAGAAACAAAATTGAGTTGAAACAAATACCAGTGCAGTGGTATTAATTGTTGGTATTTAGCACGGAATACGAGTATATCGCTGTGACTTGTAAACTTCTATCTTACTTCTTCTTTGTTCTTATCTCTTCTTCTTCTTTGTTCTTGTCTCTTCTTCTTCTTTTTTGTTTTTTGTATTGTCCTGTTGGTCTCGTGGTCGTAAACGCGACTGCTAAACGTGGTCCTGGGTATGATTCCCAGGTCGGCAATTGGGTTTTTGCATTAGGAATTTCTCAGTATCAACCTGGGTTGATACTGAGAAATTCGTGTATGCCACACCGCCAAGTTCCAAACTCTGGAGTTTGGAACTTGGCGGTGTGACATACCCGTGCCTTAGAAATTCCGTAAAAGCCGTTGGTCCTGCGCCTGATCCCTCCGAATCATGTCAGCTCGCCGTTGGATCGGACTATAGAGGTCGTAGTGTGCAGCTGTGTTTGTGCACATACTTATATCTTGCGCTGGCTAGTCTCCATTGAGATTAGCTGCTGTGACTAAAATTCGGTCGGAAGAATATTATTTTATTATGGGAATAAAGATAATGACCACCAAAAATTGTAAATGATCACCAAATCTTAGTCACCAAATGACCACCAAAAATAATATATGATCACTAAATCATAGGACCCTTAAGTCCCCCCTGGGGCGGATCCGACATGGTTAGGTTAGAACTGTGACCCCCTACCAGAACCAAATCGTTTTTTATAGTCAAACTCATACATTTCTACAATACTTTGTTGGTGATCATTTACTATTTTGGAGGTCATTTACTATATCCAGAGGTTTGTTAAACATAAGCCTTTTATTATTAGTTGTAATATGTTTTGTTTTTAGAAGTGTCATGATAGATATTTGATATTTTTTACCGCCTCGTAAAAAAAACCATAACTATTAAAACCAAAACGGAATGGGTATTCATAAGTAAAACATTAAAAATGTAGGTATTCATTAATTCATTTATTCGTGTTTTTTTGCATTATTTGTAAAAATATCGTATAGTCACGGGGATTAAATCCCTCTCAGTATTATATTTAGTTAAGCTCCTCAGGGAGGACAACGGCGGCTTCAGGGAGGACGGGGACGCCGATCTGGACGGGCTCCACGGGTGCGGGGGCGACCTCAACAACCTGGACGGGTGTAGGGGCAACCTCAACGACCTGCACGGGCTCAGGGGCGACCTCGACAACCTGCACGGGCTCAGGAGCGGAATCCACTACATGGACGGGCGTAGGCTGAATCTCGGGGATGGTGGCGGGGCCGACGGCGATGGGGTTGGACGCAGCGGCGGCCTGGTTGATGTTCAGGATGATCTGGACCAGAGAAGCGCTGGCAGTGGGTGCGGGAGCGACAACTGCGGGGGACGGAGCAACAACCACGGGGGTAGGAACGACAGCGGGCTCCTCAGCGACAGCCCCACCATCGGGTAGGGGGAAGTCAATGATGGCGGGGCCGACAGAGACGGGCTCAGGCTTCACTCCGAGTACATCAAGGAGCATCTGTTGGAGGGCGGCGGCGGTAGCGGGGTGGGTGCTGGGGCTCTGGATGGCGGCGATGATCTCCTGGATCTCGGCGGCCTCAGCGCTCAGAGGGGTGGGCCTGACGGCGGCCGAAGCCACGGTGGCGATGAGGGCGATGGCAATGAAGTATTTCATTTTTATTTATCTGTAAACAAAGTTAATATTAGTAAAAATCTCGTTTTGCATGAGGTTTTTTGTAATCTATACAAGTACGTGGCAGACTTATGTATGTTAAGAATAATAGATAGACCCATGTAATTGTAAAAGATAGGCTGGATTGATGGACCCCTAAGTAGGGGTTGAAATCTATCTGCAAGCAATGTCACCTCGTCGCCAGTAGTTTAGGATGAATCAAGAAAATTATAAAATAAGACAGCAGGTACTTACTTACTTTTGTCTTCTTTTCACACGACTGTGATAGTTTTTAGTTTTCGTAAACTTTATATAGTAAAAAGGCCTATGTGTTTATTGTTGTTTATCTATTTTAAAAACAGTGTAATACAAAATTATATTACTGTAGACAAGATTGTGATTTTAACTATTCATAAATTTTACAAACACAATAAAATTAGTTTCTTATCCTCTTTATGGCAACTAATTTTATTGGGTTTGTATATCATGTATTGTGTTCCTTATTGATTTCAATTAGATTAACAGAAACATACGCATTAACATAATAGGTATGTCGCGAACAACAATAATAACTTCCCATGTCAATTTCAGCTACGGTGACAGTTTCTGCTCCAAAAGTTACGAACGTATGCTCTAATGGGGTTTATATGTATCCTTTTTTTAGCACTGAATGTTTATATGTGCACAGCCTAGTAAATACATTACGTCGATTCTGTAAGATTCAAACAATTATCGCTATTAACTCTCACTTCGCATAAGGTTCAAAATGACCTTGATATATTTGACACTGACGGGGAAATTACCTTATAGAATGTCACTTCTTACATCATCTCATAATTTATCTGTCAAAATCTCCCTGTCAATTTATTTCAACTCACTGACACGCTCGCAAAGGTGGCGCTAGTATAAATTCGAATTTTCAACCGAGTTTTTAGAATGCCAATCAAGAAACTCACAGCAGATTCAGATTCGAAGTTTAGAATGAGGTCTTACAGAATCACACCCCTTGTCTAAATGCCATTAAGGTAGTGATATTGTGTATTGGAAGGTGGCTTGTTCTTAATGTTGTCTCTCTTGGTATCGAGATCGCGCTTTCTTTAGTCTTCAAAATTTACTATGTGTAAATATTATGATGCACCAAACGCCTCCAGGCCGGTCTATCTCTTGCCAGTTCCTCCCAGCGAGAGGGATCAATCTCTTCATGTCTATTCAAATGTATTCGAAAACAATAACAAGCTCCTTAACACGTATTACTTACTTTGTGATCTGCAAAAATAAGTACAACAAGTTCTTAGTTTGGTTTTTATTACGTCGATGCTTACTATGCACTTCTACTACAAATAATCTACTATGTCATTCAATAATTTTAAATATGAAAGATGATGGTCCAGATTTATCATCTTCTTGCTTTTATCCCATGTTACCTTCTTGGGGTCGGCTCAACCCGTTTTTTTGTTCCTCTTCCTCTCCACCCACATTGATATTCTCCTCTTTTGCCCACATGGCCACATATGCGTTTCATACTTTCATCCCTTGGTCTAGATTTATAAAAAAAGCCGCCCTCTTGAGGAATCATAATCAAAACAAGATCTTATTGAGAAAATGTTTAGTTTCACAAAGTCAAGAATTTTGTTGGTACAAATTTAATTAGGCACTGTAAATATAAAATACTAAGTTTAGCTGCATCGCGGATGCAGACGAAGTCGCGGATCAAAAAGTAGACTATATGTCCTTTCTCAGGGTTCAAGCTATGTTTTTGTACCAAAGGAGTTGTTTCAAAATGTATGGAGCCTGGGCCCAGTCCTTGTACACCTTTAATAATAGGGAAACACATTTTAAATAGTTCTCAACTGTCCAATTAATTTAAAATAGCTTTGTGAGCAGGTAAAACACAAGAAATTGCACTTGAAATTGCAACACACAACAAAAGCAGTCATGGCGGTAAGCTGTCATTTTGATTGATTAATGACGTTTGACATTTATAATTCTGATTTTCTGCGTCGATTTGTGGATAGTAAGTAAACAGATGGGAAAGAAACGGTATTCAATCCAAAAAAACGAAAGGGAGGTTGTTATAAAGTACTCTAGAAACTAGAAACAAAACGAAACGAAAGTGACTGAAGTGAGACTGTTGTGACACTGACAGCTGACAGTTCTCTTTCTATGATCAATGGTCGATCAATGGTTTATAGAGTAGCTAAATCTGAGTGACGCCATGTTGAAAATCCATAAAAATCATTATCTGTATTTTTCCCGGATTCTACAGATTTTTTTCTATTTTTTGAAGTGGTGTACATAGACTGGGCCCAATATGAAACATGTCCTTTCATCAAAATCGGTTCAGCTGCGTCGTCGTAAAAACGAAAACGTAACAGACAGAGTTACTTTCGCATATGTACGGAGCAGAGGCCTTTGTCCAGGGAAATATTAACCAAAAAATATAAAGGTTACAAAAGGACCGCTCCCGCCATCTTCGAAGATAATTACCTTAACTTGCCAGTCTCACTAGGGCTGCTACTACTGTATTGACTCTGTAGGTTTTATTTTGTGACAATATGGAATTTTATTGACACTGGTTGAAACTCTACATCATTTTGATCATTCATTTTGACAACACGTGTCGCCAGTCGAGACTGAAGTCTGCTTGAAACTGCCTGAGAATGCCTGTAAACGTAAAGTCAATGTGAGCATGCTAAAAATGGCGGTTTGTTCTGAGTGGTCTCTCTTCTCGGGCGCTCCGAAGCTTTACGTACTTGTGTATAACGTATGCATGCATTGCGCGAGCCTGGCCTGGACAGGCCTTAAAACCTTCCTCGGAAGGAAAAAATAGAACTATCACTACTGTAATTTTAAAAATAAATACTAGTCTGATTTAGGGCACTAACTGCTATTTACGGACTGTATCTACAGTCGAACAAGCTATTTGGTTTACAGGCAAAAATATTCATCTTTCTGATACTTACACTCGCAATATTTTATTTTATTTTTTTATCTCGGGCACGTAGGTAACACTGGTACAGACAGCGTCATCAACTGCTTACCCCCACACGCATTGAATTTTTTTCGGAAAGGGGGTTAGCAGTTAATGACGCTGTCTGTACCTACCAACGTGCTCTAGATAAAAAAATAAAATAATGTAACTATATTTTATTTATCTTTATTTTTTTTGTTTATTTATTTTTTATTCAAGCCAAGATGCTATTGGAAGGTACTCGACTACCTAAATCTGTTGCGTTACACTTGCATAGCATAGGCAGGTACGATCAGCAACAAAAGTCGATTAACACTTCGGATTTTTAAATCATAATTATTGAACAGAATATTAAATGCAATACGGAAATAATGGAAAATCAATATAAAATAAACTTCTGACTATGACCTGAGATACTGAAAAGTATCATTGTGTGTCATTTAGATGATATATGTAAATGTAACAAATACTTATATCAAATACATAGTAGCAAGGTACAGTAGGTTAATTAAAAACATTTTTGCTTAAAGATGTTCTTGGTGGACGACGGCGACGGTGGGGAACGCCAATCTGGACCGGCTCAACGGTTGCGGGAGCGACCTTAACTACCTGCACGGGCTCAGGACCAAACCTTAACAACCTGCATAAGATCAGCTTGACGGGCTCAGGCGGGACGTCAACGACATGATCGGGCTCTGGCTTGACATTGGGGACCACGACGACCGGAACAGACAGTGATTGGGGCTGGACTGAACGGCCCTGGTCGATGTTCAGAATGATCTGGGCCAGGGGAGCACTGGCGGAGACATCGGAAGCGGGTCCAGGAATGACAGCCACAGCGAAGAAAGCGGATTCAGACTTTGAGATGGCACCACCATCCATTATGGCGGGACCAACAGACAATGGCTTCTACCTACCTCCTACGCCAACGGCGAAGGATTCAGTGTCCGGCTGCAATAGGTTAATGTTTGAGCGTGCAGCAGGCAGTTTAATGGCAGCAATGGTAGTGATGCACGGTGGGTCCATGAGGGTCTGCTTAATTAAGGTTCTGCTATTTTTACCATCAGAATTTCGCAGCGAGCAAAAAAGCCATGGAGCAAACCATGTTCTGCAAGAATAAGCTCTTAAATTATTGCTTTATTTTTTGAATAGATAGATTTTTTACTAGATCCGATCTACCGATAACAAATAGCCGTGTACTACATGTAGTAAGAACGAACATTTCTTATCTTGGTAGTGCTTGTAGTTCTTAATTGACGAAAACTGATAGTAATGAAAACCTGCACTTAGCGAGCTGTACAGCGTATATAACTTTTTTTAAATAGAGAAGTTCTACATGGATCTTGGATAACTTCCGCCCAGGGGCGGGCAGAGAGGTCTGTCAAATTTCAATAATGTAAACCACACGGGGATTTTTTGACCAGAGCTGGAAGAGCTCGGGGCTCATCATACCCCTAAGGTGTTATGTATCCCAAAAATCTAGGAGGACTCTTGACAGACACTTGTTTAAATTAGGAACAATAACATAACAGTGTAATAGATACAAATTATTATAAATACGTTTAATTTACATCGCCTCTTATTACCAGATAGATAATATTTTATGCCAATAATAAAGATACAATTGCGATCTAGATATCTTGTTCAACTGTAGTAGCTATTTATGATATGGCTTAGACGGATGTAGTAAAACAATATTTTTCACGTTTTAGATAGATAAAGGGAACACGTTTTTATTTTGCATGTGTACGTAACATGAATTTACGACAAGACAAAGAGTACCTACTTAATAACCTACTATCTACATTGCGTCCTATGAAACCATCTAAGACCCAGCGACCCAAGTGTTGAGTCGCTAGTCGGTATGATAAATCACTTCAATGGCTTTAGGGAATCTAAGTACTATGACTATGTAGTCTCTGGTAGAGTAGTAATGTTTGTATCAAGCTAATACAGTACAGGTAGGCGAAAAGAGTCAGTAGTACCTATTAGTGCTTAGATATAATATCAAGAATATATGGCAAGCTGCACAGTTTACCGTCTCGGGCTGAAGCTTCTATAGTTCCATGGCCAAAGCGTCGTAAGCCACTACCCGTCATCGTGTTAATGCATGGTCATGGAGGCCATTTTTGAGGGGGCAAATTACGAGATTTAAAAATAAATAAATAAACCGTCTCAAATTCAAACGTGTGGATAGAGCGTTTGACTTGGTTTGTGTAGGTTTGTAAGCGCTTGTAGTCGATCTGTCAAGTGTCGGTTTTTTTGTCACAAATCAAAGGGAATTTGCCGCAACTGCTTGCGACTCGTTCACACGTTTGCGTTTGCGTAAATGAATATACCTACTCTAATACTGGCGGCGAACAGACGTACGGTCGTCTTGAGTAAAAAACCGGACAAGTGCGAGTCCGATTCGCCCACCGAGGGTTCCGTTCAAATTCCGTGTTTTGATCACCCACACAATGCAACTGCACCATAGGCAAACGGACTGTAGGCTGCTGCGTTAATGTCAATAATATGGTACCTTAGTTGAGATAGGATAGGCAAGATAATATAGTACCACCTGCACAATTGCTAGTTAACATTATTATAATAGAAGATGAATAAAAACGATTTTTATTTTTAAACATCATCTCCTTACCTATGATTTTTAAATCTTTGTTTCCTAACTTCCTCCCGCACTCTACAAATAATTAACATTCTACCTAGTCTTGCCATAAATATAGTCAGGAAGAAAAAAAATTTTTTTATTGCAAATAATATTTATTACTTTTACAGTGTGTTAGTTTAATACATAAATATAAAACATTTCAAAACATAAAAAGCTTATTCGAAGTTGTCTCCATTGGCTGCAATACAGTCCTTTACACGTTGAGGCCAGTTATCAATAGAAGCACGCACTCTTTCCATGGGAAAATTCTTCACTGCCAATCGTATGGATTGTTTTAGGGACTCCAAATTATCATGGCGTTTAGAGCAAGCCGTACTCTCTAAAACTGACCATAAATCATAATCCAGCGGATTAAGATCGGGACTAGACGACGGCCAGTCTTCAGCTCTGATGAAGTCCGAAACGTTCACTTCCAACCAAGACTGCGTGGACCGAGCTTTATGACCCGGGGCGCCGAGTCTTGTTGGAAGAACCATACTTCGTTATTGAACATGGTGTTGTTAAGGGGCTTAACTACCTTCTCAAGAATGGTATCTTGATACACTTGTGCCGATGTTTTGATACCTTTTTCACAAAAATATGGCTCAGTTACTCCTTCATAGCTAACACCCCACCAAACCATCACTGAAGTCGGATAATGCCCACGTTGCACTCTGTCGACTAATTGGGAAGCTTCCTTAGAGCTTTGAGCATAAATACGGTCATTTTGTTTGGTAAAATGTGGCTCAATTGTAAAGATTTTCTCATCCGTAAACAAAGTTTTTCTATGACCTCCCTTTGCGTACGGCGTCAGTAGTGGTTTCGATTTTACCACCCTATTCTTTTTTAAATTATCAGTTAAAAAATGACCAGTGCGTCTCTTATAGGCTGCAAGTCCTAAGTCATCTTTTAAAATACGAGACATGGTTCTGGGTGCTATCTTCATCTCCCGAGATAAAATCTTTTGCTTTCGGACAGGATTTCTTCGAATTCTTTCCCTTACCGCTTTGACCACCTTTTTCGTATATGAGCACTACGTGGACGGCCAGATCTTTTTCTATCACAAACAGAGGAGGTCTCATTGGACCTATTAATAGCCCGGTACACAAACATTTGACTAATACCAGGCGTATGGAGAGTTTTAAAAATTTAATTTGGCTCCATACCAACTTTGTGTAATGCAATCACAGCGATTCGGTTCTCTTTCTCACCCCACTGCATTTTAATATCGCAAAATATTGTACAATGTTAATGTTGTTTGGTATTGGCGCCAAAATTTGAAAACTCAATTAACAATCGTATAAAAATGACAGATTCCAAATTCAAATGTAATATCTTTCTTATTTTTAATTGTAACAGTATTTATGACCAGACTAAGTATATAAATGACATTCGCTCTTCGAAATTTAGCTGATAAGAACAGATTGATATGATACATAACCTCACTTTTACGAAATCCCTTTTAACTCAGATCTCTGATTGCCAAAAACCGCAATATCTTCAGTAATGGTTTGATAATATAGTAGCTATCGATTGATACCAATTTCATCTTTTTACATCCAGGGCCAAGATTGTATGAAAGCGTATCCGTCTCCTTATCATTACAATCCGAGTCACCACAGCATTCCCATTCAAAGTCAACCATCTTAATTAATTTGTTGAACTCGATTCTTTCCCTTTGGCGCCTTCATATTGGTGGTTTGGGTCTTAGGGTGGTCTTGTTTTTCCTTCCAAGTAGATGGAGTCATGACAACTGATGCGTACGACGGCTTATTTTGGTAAACATCAGGTATGGTTGTACTATTCCCTACGTTTTCAGCATTTGTATCCAGTCTAGACTTGTTAAAGATTGGTACAGTAGGTGGTAACAATGTACTTTTCTCCCTAGCTTTCTCAGGTCTTGAAGGAGTCATCTCTGGTAAATACAGAGATAAGGCTTTCTGAAATGTGCTATTGTATTCGGACATTAGACTTCTAATTTTTCGTTATTCTAAATAACTCGGTCATTTTTTACTTAGAGCCAGGTGATCTCCAGTACAATTAACACATACAAAAGTTGTAGTTTCACAGTTTTCGTGGTGTTTGCTACATTTGGGACAGGTGGCTTTCTTTCTGGGGCACATTTTTCTCATATGTCCAAACTTCCAACAGTTTGAGCACTGCGTCACGGGAAAGGTATACAATTCAACCTCTCATACGGATCCCATGAACATTCACAAACGCAGGAAGGGCAGGTCCTTTGAAGCATATCCTCACGCACTCGCTGTCGATCCATCCTTCATCGTCATTAGATCTTCTTCGCAAACGTTTCACCGATAAGAAATCACAGGTCGAAGTAATGCTTTCTAAAATCGCCTCCTCTTTTAGTTCTAGTTCCACATTCCTGATCACTCCATAAGAACTACCGACCTCTTCTGTTCTGTACGCTCTCCAACCCTGATCCTTAATATATTTGCAGGATAATAATATTTGTAAGCCTATTTCATTCTCAAACTCCACCATTGTTCATGCGTTAATTGATTTAATGTCTATGATATATGGTATGTTATTGTGTTTCATAACGCGTGCGAAGCAAAATTTTTTCGGTAGTTCAGACCCCGCCGTGATATACACTTTTAATTTTTCTGATAAGCTTCCTCTTCGTGATCTAAATCTATTTCCATCTCGCCCAACTGTCACCCAGTCCTCTTCATCATCTACATCTCGTCCTCGTTTTCCCCGTGGCAGAGTCTGTTCATCTGTCTCCACCCTCTCTGATTGTGTGTTATCTTGCAAATTATTCCCCGTCGATCTTTCCATATTATTCTCACTCGAAGTATTAGACAACATTTCTACATAATTCTGAATTGAGTCTTCCCTAATAGTTCATAAGGTGCACTATGGAATGCACCGAACGATCGCTACGGCAGCGGTGTCGCACGATTTGCCGTTAGTCAACAACAGTGTTAGATAATATTATGTAGGTAGGTACTCGCGCGCGTGTAAACTCGTTAACGATTACCGGCCGAATGTGGAATCTCTCTTGCAAAACCTCGAACTTCTTGATTTTTTCGGAAGTGGTGGCAATTAATGAGACAGCCTCTTTATCGATGTCTTGGCTGCCCGGCTCTATTATAATTTGTTCCCCATTGACATTGTCTCCAGGTAAAAGAATCCACCTGGAAATCCTCTTAAAAAATCCTCCTGGCTTGAGTTAATATTAGGGTCACTTTGAGATTCAGGTTCAATTTGCACAGAATGGGTACAGACAGCGTCATCATTTGCTATCCGAAGAAATTTTAATGCGTGGGGGGTAAGCAGATGACGCTGTCTGTACCAACCAGGTGCACGTCTGAAGTATGGTGCGAGGAGTCAAACATAATATTGGCAGTGGTAATGGTATCTGGAGGGACAAGACCAACTTCAAGAAGTTTGTCTAGAAACCTTCTTCACTAGTAATTTGTGAAATGCCAACTGTGAGCAGAAAAGTTTTAAAGCCAATTTTTGGTTTTTAACCAAACATAGCTTCATAAGGGTTTGTATTTATTCCTGAATGAAAAGATTTGTTTGCGCAAACACTTCTTAAACTGTATGAATCTTAGATCCTCTGACCAATGTGTTGTTTTGTAGGTTACTAACCACATGGCTAACATTTTTCAATGTCTTGAAAGACGCTTAGCGTACCTACGTTATTTCTGAAAATTAATTATATTTATCGGTTCTAAGGTTATATTATTAATAATCACCGATAAATGTGATTAATTTCTCACTTTTACCTCGACTTTCGGTAATTATTAGTAATGATAGAAAATTATTAATAATTTTCAATTAATCACACTTACCGTAACATAGGTATATAAATGGTAATTTCAACACTATACCTCCACGCGTTTCCGAGATAAAGGGCCTTGACAGACAGACGGACAAAAAAGTGATCCTATAAGGGTTCCGTTTTTTGCTTTTGAGGTACGGAACCCTAATGAGTGACTGGTCAAGCGAAGAAGTTTTGAACTTCCTGGAATGTTACCAGGCAGTACCATGCATTTGGGACCCGGGAAATCGTTTGCTTCCACTTATTTTCTTGTACAAACAACTTAAGCCAAATGATTTTGTCGCATCTTTCTGAACGAGCTCAAGCAATGATATTATATTAAACAGATATGTTATGAGCGCCCAATTTTGAAGATTCAAAAACGTCCTAATTGGGACGTATTGCCTTTTAAGTCTGCGTCACGCATGGCGACGAGTGATACGCTTTGTTAAAGCAGCTAAAAAAATAAAAAAATGCTATTTTGTGTATTTAGAAAGTGTACCAATTATGATACCAAATTTAATAAAACACAAGGGATCTCATACCACATGTAACTACGCAATATACATCGATTTATTTATATATTTCAATAATTTTCCTAATATTCTTATATTTGGAGGTTAGAAAAAAGAAAGAAACGGAAATACATTTTTTGACGTGAGTAAGACAAGGACGCGTTCACTCCGGACATAGAATAAAAGTACAGATGCGATATCGTAGGCAGTAAAGTCATTGTTTATCCACAGTTCTGTTTTTCTTTTTTTTAAGCTTGTAATATTTAATCATTTTGTTTCATTTAATCATTTATATACTTAATTAGAAATTAAACAATGTGACATCAGATATTTACTATCCTTTCTTCGTTAAGGTTATCCAATGAGATCTGGCTTCAAGAATGAATCGCATTTGTTCGTAAACAAAGAAATGAATTTTATTACAAAATAAATATTTTCTACTCTATATATTATTATTTATATTCTATTATACCTTTAGTCCTGTTAATTAGTTGATATAGGTACAAACCGTGTGTACAAAATGTACTCGCGGTTTGTACCTTCTGTCTCGTTAAATTTGTTAGTCTATGATGCCAAGACGCGGTGATTGGTGGCCAGGATAATGTCTGTTTACATTCCGCGTAATTGACAACACTAACTGTCTCTTTTTTTCTTGTTGGTTTTTTCAAGTCATCCCTTTTCAACATTTTGACTTGTAGTGAATTGTAAAATGAATGAAAAGTGTGTATGTGTGCTGCCGCTGCTGCGCGGAACACTTTTTTCGGTGGTTTTGTGAGTGTATAACATATCTGTTTATTAGAATATCATTGAGCTCAAGCATGTCAATGTCACATGATATGTCATTTCTCTGACTGTGACCTCCTGTGGGACCCAAGAAGCTTATAGATAAAAGTGGAGGCAACACTCTAAATACCTAAGTGAAGCCAACTGAGGGCAGACGCTCTCTTTCTAAATGCATACATAAGATAAAGAAAACACATATCACTGTCTCGTTCTTATGTATGCATTCAGAAAGACAGCATCAGCCCACAGTTGGTTTCAAGCTTTTGTTCTAAGTGTTGGCTCCATTTATACCTATATCTTCATGGTGGGACCTGAGACCAAGAAGCTTATAGATAAAAGTGGAGGCAACACTCTAAATACCTAAGTGAAGCCAACTGTGGGCAGACGCTCTCTTTCTGAATGCATACATAAGATAAAGAAAACACATATCACTGTCTCGTTCTTATGTATGCATTCAGAAAGAGAGCATCAGCCCACAGTTGGTTTCAATATTTTGTTCTAAGTGTTGGCTCCATTTATACCTATATATATCTTCATGCCTCAGACTAAGTCTGAGTGTGGGACTGACAATGACAAATACTGTCAGTGACAGTCTGTCACTGTCAATGATGTAATAAAATTGAGAGCGTTCTGGCGTAATTGTAATGTGCTGCATGTGTGTTTGTTTGGCTACTCACCAACTTAAAGCAAATGCCAATATAGATGTCTCTCTCTCGCTTTCAAGTTATGTATAGAAAATTGACAACTCAATTTTAAAATCACTGGAACGCAATTTTTATAACCTCACTCAATCAAATATTTCTGATGTTATTTTAGAGGAGACAAGACACTGCAAAATTAGTTTTGTTTTGAATTAAATTGAATAGTTTTGGCATTCAAAATGAGGCTAAACTATATCTTATTGGCGGGGCCTACGCGAAACCATGCCAGGAGGCCTCAGCGCGAGCCTGTACCATTCAAACAATTGTTACCATTAGAACTGAAGAAAACAGTTTCTGGTAAAGGAGATAAACTTAAAGAAGCAGCTTGTATGCAAGAAATGGCTGTTATGTTTGCGTGTTTCAAGAAGTCTGAATTTGACCAGGCACAATGCTTGAAGGAAGTAGCGGCGTTCCAAGGATGTTATAAGGAATACAGTGAAAGAATGAGTGCCCAAAGAGAACAAGGAAGAAAAGGTATCCTCGTTCCAGGAGAAAAGAAACTGACGCACAGACAATTGAACCAACTATTAAAAGCCTTTCCGCCAAAAAAATAAGTACTTTAATTCATGAAGTGGTTTATATTTATAAATAGTTACTTATAGTAATAAATAGTTGTTATACACTCTAGGATTTCTTATCACTCCCGAATTCTTTACGCAAAACTTACCTAAAATTACTACCATGTTAATGTTTAGCAAGTATTTAAGAAAGAAGGTCCAAGTGTTAAGCAAATAAAAATAGAAAAGGTTCCTTACTCATTACATTCAAGTATATTGTATAATATATGTTTTAAAAGATATTGTTTAGAATCAACAAACATTTTGTCCAGACACTTTCCTGTAGGCCATAACTTCAACCAGATCGTTCAATGTACCAAAATTGATCACTCGGGCTGAGAGCATCTGAAAGATTTAGATGACCCCCTAAATAGACCCTCAATGAATTAGATTGATTACAAATGAATATCAACTGTTTAGCATTGCGGCAGCTGGCATTTACATCTCAATTGGCTATGTGGGCCATACAAAAAGGGCGGCCGAAAAGCTTTTTTTGAAACATGATCATCTTATATATAAAAATCTTCTGTGCGTGTGTATGAAAGTGAACTCCTCCTAAACGGCTGTACCGATTTTGATGAAATTTGTTGTGTGTATTCCAATGGGTTCGAGAATGATTTAGATTTACAATTGAACCCGGCAGGTGGTGCTATAGTCGGGTTGCAGGACAACGTCTGCCAGGCCCGCTAGTATTAAATAAGAATTTATTCTACCTGCTAAAATATTGGTCTATTGTTTTAGCTGTGATTGGTAGAATGTCATCACTGTCTAGCCTTTTTCCCTATATTGGGGTCGGCTTCCAGTCTAACTAGATGCAGCTGAATTCCAGTGTTTTACATGGAGCGATTGCCTATCGGACCTCCACAGCCCAGTTACTGGGTAACACATTATCCCTTGGTAAGACTGGTTGTCAGTTTCTGACCACCCATAACAACTTCTAAAGATCTACAAATGACAGCTGGGACCAACGGCTTTACGTGCTTTCCGATGTACAGAGAGAATTCGGTATGAAATGCACGGTCACCCATCCAAAGACCGACCGCGGCAAGCGTAGATTCACCTTTAACTGATCGATCTGTCGGGCTTTTACTGGTCACAAGCTCTTCTTTATAGTGAAATTTTATTATTATATTTTTCTTCTTCCTATCACTGGCATATTATTATTATTATTATTATATTATAACTAGCTGACCCGACAGACGTTGTCCTGTCCCTATCTACCTACTTACCTGCCTATTTACCTACCCTACAAAAGCTTTTTTTTTCCTCTCCATAAGAATCCTCGTAATTCAAAGAATATTATAAAAAAAGAATTATCCAATTTGGTCTAGCCATTCGCAAGTTATGCGCTTACCAACACATTTAGCGATTCATTTTGAATATTTTGTATGGGAATATAGAAAATTGTTTTATTTGTTGTAAGAACCATCCTCATACTTCAAGGAATATTATAAAAAAAGAATTAGCGAAATCGGTCCAGCCGCTCTCGAGATTTGCGCTTAGCAACACATTCAGCAATTAATTAAGATAATGGTACTATTCTCCTAACCGAATTCTCAATGGAGTATAGTCAAGTATGCAGAAGAAATTATAGAGCACCAGTGTGTGCAGTGCACTCTTCCCTTACTCATACACTCACACTCGTAATGTAGTCTATTCAATAGTGCCATCTTGACTATTGGTATAGCAAAGTATTGAAGTGTCAACAAAGGCTATTGACATTTCCCCCTATGTGTTTAGTAGTGGATACTGCATAGTGTCGTGGTTGCAAGCACTACTGCTGAGGTCACAGGTCCTGGGTTCCATTCAGACGGCAAACAACATTAAATCCATCAGGAATTCCTTAGCCGTCTGGAGTTTGGAATTTGGTGGTGTGACAATCCCATGCTTTAGCAGAAAGCAAGAAAAGATGCTGGTCCTTTAACTGATTTCTTACTGGTCATCTTTTACGTATTTATTTATAGTTAAGTAGGGCCCGGCAAATTTTGTCCTGCCCTGAACACACATTTTTTTTTATCAAAATCGGTCCAGCCGTTTCGGAGTTCACTTTCATACACACACACACACAGAAGATTTTTATATATAAAGATTAAAAAGGTGCAACACCAATTAATTTTAAATAACTAACAAAATTGACTGCATAGCATAGAGAGCCCAATTGCAATTTGCCCGCGACCATGTTGATTGGACAATAGACCAATATTATGAAAGTGCAGAAAGAGGGAGTACACGTGTTTGCGCACACATTTGGATGTACACAATCATCTCTCCTGTGTACAATCACAAGCAAACAGTTGGTCTCATTCTAAACTGATTTTCTCCTAAACTGCTAAACTAAGCTGATTGCAATGTTATGGGGTTACAAAGAGGGTATTTTTGATCCCCAACTACTATAAAATAGGTTTTACCTAAAAGTTGAAATAGTTATTTCACGAGTAAATTGCTCTTGAATTTTGCAATCTGTATACATATTTATGCTCGTGACTGTACTTGTCTAGTCGCCATAGCTCCATTAGGGTATAAAATATGTAGAGAAAAAAAAAACATCAAATCATGTCATATTTCATTATATTAGTAAAAATAATTCAATTATCTTATAATAGAGGAATAGTACTTAGTAAAGTGTATAAAATAGCACAGTTATCACTTAGGGGCAGTGTGTAACCATTGTGGAGAAGACACTTGCAGCTCGATGCGTCTCACTGTGATCAACTCGTCATCTATTTCATGGATGTTGTAGAATCTCTCCAATTGCTCTATAGCTTTGTCTTCAAGCTATGGAAAGAAAAAAAAAAAAAAATATTATTATCACTATGGATAAAGGTTATGAACCTTAGCAACACTAGTTTCACAGTACAAGCACGGTTGGCGCAGCGGCGCTTTTGCACTGCGTGTCTCGGGATCGATTCCCGTACGAAACATACAATTTGAATGGCCTTTTTGGGAAGTTATTTCGAGTCTGGTTGTTTTTGCATGTGAGTTTATATAAACGTACACACTATACGAGCCGTAAGCAGTGCGGTGCCGGCCGCGAATAGCACCATCCCATTTCTTTGCGTGGGTGTCGTAGAAGGCGACAGAGGGATATGGACCAGAGGATGGGCTACTGCGATCGCCAACATGCGTCAGCCAAGCATGGCGATTACGGCTGCACCTCCCCTTTGGGGGGACCTACGCCCAGCAGTGGGCGTCTAAAG
Organism: Charanyca ferruginea; assembly: GCA_947361185.1. NCBI lineage: Eukaryota > Metazoa > Arthropoda > Insecta > Lepidoptera > Noctuidae > Charanyca > Charanyca ferruginea. Next base: position 19,626,518 of record OX376069.1, on the reverse strand, counting down.
GTTGACATGATGATGATGACCCACGAGGGAGAACCATATAACCCATACAGGAGAAATTATGAGTTTGGAGGCAATGTATTAATAAAAAACAAAAAAATGGAAAAATAAACCCGACTGCGTAAAGAGTGAAGTTTAAATAAACTGAGGAGAAATAAACAAGTCCGGTAGTCTAGAATTATGTTTAGTAATGTTGATTAACTAAACCATTGAAATAATAAAAAACGCGCCAATAGCGATTTGATCAGTCGGGACCCATTAAAATCTAGACCGGCTCAAATCTTCCCTATAATGGGTCTCGGTTTTTTTTTTTGCACTTCAAACAATGGCATTTTCCCGCTGCCACGTTTATTTATTTTTTTCGTTACGTATCTAAGAACACTTGGACTAATGAGACGAATCTATGATACCCTAACGAAATATATCCATTCAGTAGTTTGGAAGATCTCAGGTAATAAAGAATATTTTTTTTTATTTTACTGGCGCGACAAACATAACCCTTTCCTTGCAGTCGGGGTAAAAAATAGAAGTGACAAACCTGAGTCAAAAGAAGTGGTTTGGTCATGATTCTCGAGTGATCTTCCTTCTGTTTCCTTTGATCTGTCAATATCTTATTAAACTCTATAGCTTTCGAGTTAGGGCTGCTGCTGGCAACCGGTAGCTCACAGATCTTCCAAGGGTTCTTAGGCTTCTCAGGCGGACTACCCACGTTTATCTTAGTAAAGTAATCATCAATACTCTGTGAAGGTGCTTCATTTCCTTGCAGAGCTAGTTTTTTTCTTTGCTTTTGAGATAGTTTTGGTCCCACATGACTTATAAATACGTTACCCTGTTGTGGACTCCACGCAGTTTCAGCGATGGGAGAATCTTTTGGTGAAACGGACATTCGTGATGGTTGTTTCTCTTGTATGGTCATGGCACTTGAAGAACTACTCTTTGTGAGTTTGGTAAAAGATTCAGCGGGTGGTTCATTTAATAAATCCTTCGCAATGTTTATGGCTTTCAATCGCGCTTGGACGACTTTCAGTTGCTTCTGCTGTGAGGACGGAACCTCGGTCCACTTTTCTTGCTTATCCCGCGTTCCCTTCTCGGATTCCTTAGATATCTTACTCAAGGATAGAGTGATATCGCCAGAGGTATCATTAGACAAGTCCAATGACGTCACCGAACTTACAGATTCGTACCTCATTCTCTCCTTTTCACTCTCAGTATATTCGATCTTCCGTCCTTTTTTCTTCTTAACAATTTCAATTATACTGTCATCTCTCTTATAATCTTCGTCCGTTAGCTCTAAGTTTACTGGATGCGTTTTGGCGAATTCTTCAATAATATCATCAGTTGGAGCGTTGTAGAATGGAGTGATTACTCTGGAAGACATGATTGGGTTGAACTTGCAATAATATTGAGTAATGTCGTCCAGTAAGGTTTCTTCAAGTAGATCTAAGGATCTGTTTTCTAGGACACAGTTTAAGTTTAGTGCGATGAATTCCATGCAGCATTGTTTTAACTGTGTTGCGTTGTATGTGTGCCCGAACTGGCACAGTTCTGTGCAGTTCTTCAAGTTGATTAAGTTGGATAAGGCGATTTCGCACATTTCTCTTAGGCGCGTTATAAACAGCTGATCGGCGACTATCAGTAGGTTGCATATGTAGTCAATACTGTCGCAGTTTTCTAGTTCAGGACAAGAATCAGTGTATAAGAAGTTGATGACGGGTAGTAGGATGCCGTAGTTAAATGGAAGAGTTACCGTTGACAGCATCTTGCTCTGTAAATAAATTAAATAGGCGATTAGTACAGAGTAGATGTTGTCAATCAAGAATTGGTTTACTTTAGAGACTTTTAAATTTCAGTTGTTACAGAAATGACGATAAGGTTGCTATCAGACCAATTAACTCGTTTTTGACAAAATTGCAGATGTACATGTACAGACGCCAGCACATCAAGCTACTACAATCTGTCACATTTCTTTAATCGATTTTCAACTTTATGGTTAAAGAATAAAGTTCAAGATTGATTGGGAAAATGTGACAGTTTTGGGTAGGTTGACCTGCTGGCGTCTGTACATACACGGAATAGAAAAAACAAGTGGATGTGCCCACGCAGAAATCCCGCGCGTGTCACAATTATGCGGAAAAATATGTAAAATAATATAATAATAATATGTACAACCTTCAGTCAGTCTTCATTTTATATAAATTCAACTTTGACGAAAAGCTGCGGTTGAGCAAAACTTTAAGCATTCTCTTTGTTGCATTTATACCACAAATGAATATTATATAATAATAATATTTTTATATTTTTATATGTTTTTATTTACTACCAATATTTAAAAATATAATATAACTAGCAGTTTGCCCGCGAGTTCGTCCGCGTGAATTTTCTCAAGGAGGTATTTTTTTAAAACAGCCTATGTTACTCAGTGTTATTGTAGCTTTCTAATGGTGAAAGAACTTTTAAAATTGGTCGAGTAGTTTTTGAGTTAAATCTGAACAAACAAACAATCAAATCTTTTCTCTTTATAATATTAGTTTAGATATGTACCTATATAAAATAAATAAATGTGATTAATAAAGTCAATTTCTCTTTTATTGCTAGTAGTTACCTTACCCGGTCCTCACAGTACATATGAAATTGAAAAAATGGGACTTGCTCGCGCCCGTTTGAAAACCCACGACCTAGTGCATAAGAGGCGGGGCGCCTTAACGAATGCTGAAAGAAGTCATAAACCATTGTATTACAACTCACCTCAGTCCAAGAATGCATAAACATTCCCTGGAAGTACTCGAGCCTTGCTGCAAGTACGCACTTGTGTGCCGGCACTCTCGCGCCGTCCTTGGACACAACACTCGTGTCGACGAGCTCGGGAAATGACTCGCGCTCCCAGCCGGGGCACGGGTTGCGGGTGTAACTCGTACTCGCGCTCTCTTTCAGACATATTGAACCGTTTTTGTAACTGTTGTAAAGAGAAATTAAATTAATGAAAGTAGCTTATGGAGATTCAATATCTATATTACAATGCTTGTCTGCGGAGCCACCATACCACTGGTCATACCCCTGGTGATATGCGGGCTCTAAAACTATATCACTGAGAAAAATCGATAGGGTTAGGTTAGAACTGTGACCAGGCGCGGTCCTTTATTAGGGAAAGACAGTAGAATTTTTCATACAAAATCATAATACTGTCACAACCGTACCAACAATATCACAGAAAATCAAATAGTTTACCTAGGGAGGTAGACTGCTACAACCGCATCCGTATATAGGGTGACTGGTAATTAGTGTACGATACTTAAACACGTGATTGTGTTCATGATAACAAATAACTTTCCCAAAGAAAAAATGTTTTTTGTACTCGTTCACTTTAGGTCACAAGCGTGCGCGCGCGTGAATTTCATACGGCTGTTGTGTTATTGTGATAAAAGTGAACCAGTACAAAAACATTTTTTCTTCGGGAAAGTTGTTTGTTATCATGAACACAATCACATGTTTAAGTATCGTACACTAATTACCAGTCACCCTATATAGCCATACTGGCAGGGTCGTATGAAATCGTATGAAAAAAACTCGAAAAAAACGTCGCTCGCGTGACACTGACTTCTCAGCAGTATGACGTTGCATAGCAACCAATCCGGCTGTAGCCGTACTAGCGTTATGGATAAGATCTGTTTATATGTGTGGGCACAGGACACTTTTAGAGCACGTAAACCATTTGTTTTTAACAGTAAATCAACGTGATCTCAGCCTTAATGCTTTGAGCAATGACAAATTAAAGCAATGACATTGCTTTAATATTAGAGCAAAACTGTTTGTTTTATGTCACTCTGAAAATATTCTGAAAAATTAAGTAGGTCGTTATAACATTGTAATTTAATAAATTGAACACATTTCAATCCAAATAACCTCTGTTATTTCAACAGTAGATATGGGTAGATGTATGTGAGTGAGTAGTGTGTGTGGTTGTAAGCATTGTTAGTATTGTTTATCACGTCTGTATGTCTGTACGTCTGTGGTAACAATTTAACATTGATAGCGCCTTTGTGTCGTAGCAGTAAAGGCGGATTTTGCAGTGTTATTTGTATGCTTACAGCTTACAATGACAAGTAGACTTTAACAGATTTAATTTACTTACTAAAACTTATCCAGAAGTTTGTGTAGCGACATGACCTGCAGTCGCTTGGCGGAGGCCTGCAGAAGCTTGACGGGGTCACAATATAGATGGGTGCGCTGGGGAGTGTCTGTGTTGCGTCGGTTTCGCTGCCGTTTGGATTTGTCGGCAGGTTTGTTGTATACTTCGAATGCTGATATCTCTGATGGGTTTTCTGTGAAGGAGTTAGTATTTTAGTAGTCATTCTACATCACACATAACAAAAAGAGAAGAACTATTTTATTCATGAAATAAGAGGCACTAAATCATCTGCCTACCCTATTCCTAACTATGTTGCGGTCAGCTTCCAGTCTAACCGGATACAGCTGAATACCGGTGTTTTACATGGAGCGACTGCCCACCCTTACCCCACGACCCAGTAATTGGGTAACACGATACCCCTTGGTAAGACTGATTGTCACTCTTTCTGGCTTCTACCCATAACAACTGTCAAAGATCTACGAATGATACTCAGGACCAATGGTTATACGTACTATCCAGGGCATGGAAGGGTCTTCCGCCAGTGAGTACGTCCGCGTAATTGTCGGTTATCGCGGATGCAGACGAAGTCGCGGATTAATAAGTATCCTATATCCTTCAAAATCGGTTCATTAGTTTAGCCGTGAAAGCGTAATAAACTGCCGTGCCGATAACCGACCGACTTGAACTTCTTGGTGTTACGTTAACATCTACCCTCAATTTTGGCCCTTTCATAGAGGCATAGGCTCAAGTGGCTGCCAAAAAGTTGGGGATCCTAGCAAAGGTGAGACGGTACTTCACGCCGGAACAGCTGCTTAAACTTTATCAAGCGCAAGTTCGATCGGTATGGAGTACTGCTCTCATCTTTGGGACGGATCTGCCAGATACCAGCTTGATGCCCTAGAGTCAATTGAGAAACGAGCCAAGAGGATCATTGGCAATGATAGGCTCGTCGAGTCAAATCTCCAAAATCTTGAGCATCCACGCCGAGTTGCTGGCCTGTCGGTTTTCTACCAGTTGCATTTTGGGGAGTGTGTGACTGAATTGCGTAATTTAATTACGCCGAGCCCGTTCCATCTCGGACCACAAGACGTACGGCGATGCGCCACCGGTACATGGCGGACATCCCGCCGACACGCATAAAACGTTTTGGGAACACATTCATTGTGCGTACTGCTAAGGAGTGGAATTCCCTGCCTGAGTCTGTGTTTCCTGATAGCTACAACCTGGGAGTTTTTAAGTCAAGAGTGAATAGGTTACTTCTAGGCAAGCGTGCTCCATCTTAGACCGCATCATCGCTTCCTATCAGGTGAGATAGTGGTCAAACGTGTGCCTATCAAATGATACTCACACTTTTATATTTATAATATTAGTCTACAACCGTATTTTACATACATAACCAAGATAATACGATAGGTTATCTTTACCAATTATCTCATAGTAACCTTTCAGCAGTGTGATGCTGGCCGCGAATAGCATCACCCCATTTCTACCCGTGGGTGTCGTAGAAGGCGACAGAGGGATTTTGACCAGAGGACGGGCAGCAGCGTCCTTCTGATAATCACAACACCTACTGCGAACGCCAACATGCATCGGCCAAGCATAAGAATAAGGCTGAACCCCCCCTTGGACTTATGCCCAGCAGTGGGCGTGTAAAGTTTGACATGATAATGATGATAACAAACGAATCCAATCCACCAAAAGACACCACAAAACTCACCAATAACCTCCTCTTCTTCATCACACTCTTTATCCTTCTTCACAAGTTCTTCCTTCGTAATCTTAAGTCCACATGGGCCTAACTCCGTCACATCACAAGTCCCAGTGTACATGAACTTCATGATCCTCTCGAAGGCTTCAGGGTGAACATTGTCCAGTGTAACCTCGGGTTTAACTCCCGGGGCCGTGATGCTGTCCTGGTACAGTTTGTAGAGGAGTTCGCTGCTTGATGCGACGATGAATATGTGCGCGGGGAAGAGTTTTGTGCCGACCTTGGATTGGAAAAGAATATAATAATTTATGGGGACATTTCACACACGTTCAACTGACCCCAAACTAGGCAGACCCTGTACTATGGGTGTCAGACAGTTAATGATATACATATACATAAATATGGAGAATATTCAGTTGTTCTAAAAAATCGTTTTTTTTTAAAGTGGTCTTTTTTTACCAATTGATTTTCTTATAATTAGTGATAGGTATTTAAAAAAAAAACAATGTCTTTTAAGGTTTTTACTTAAATAATAAACAAGTATATAAAATGAATCTGAAAAATATAAATTCGTTTAACATGGTGTTGGTTGTATTGGAAGAACTACTAAATCCAATTATCAAACTCATGGCTTTTTTTTGAGTTCTTTAATTTAACATGAAAGTGGAGATGATTTTATTTTAGAAATTAGTCTAATTGTATCAACGAGATTAATTAAGTGATTAGTTACCTTAAACACAACATCGTGTAGCAGGTCATCTTCAGACGCACACTCACGCAGAGATTCCATGTGTTTGGACATACTTGAAGGTGACAGCTCAGGCAGTGACCTCAGGCCGCAAGTTGGTTTTATCTAGAATTTATTTCGCATATTAGTATTTATTCATTTGTTAACCACTTAAAAGAATTACATATGTATGTACAAAGGTTAAAAATATATATATATATAATGTACAATGGAGGGCTCACAGGGCATCAAAAAACTCGTCCGCATCGCTCACAATGGGACAAGTGCCCAAAAGGCTAGCAGCATTACCACGTTAAATGGCAATGCTAATGCTTTGGCCCAAGAAAAGGCCAGCCCTCTGGTCACGTAAAGAGTCGACCAGCCGCTTATATTTTCGCATATTTTATGACTATTTGAGATTCTAACACTCAGATTCCCAAACAAAAAAAAATACTGTAAAGCGCAGTTTACGTATGCTAGACAATAGGGTATTTTACTCTATACGAGAAAAAATCTATAAATATGTTATTGAGACAGTTTAGGCATAAAGCTGTCGGAAAATGTAAGTTTTAGTTCATAAAATAACACAACAATTTTTTAAATTCAATTTAAAGTTTTCAGTATTTTTAATCTGTTATAAAACACCATGAAATAGTAGCGGCCATGTACGCCATACGGCTGTGTAAACAAATAATTGTCAACTGTCAGTCAACCGATTGGCGTCATATAGGCGTTGTACTTTTATTATTTTCGTAACCAACGTAATTTTTTCATTATTACACCTAATGCAAAATATGCTTTTAATTATTGTTAAATGTTATACAATTATCATATTTAATATGAGCTCATTTGATATAAAACGAACTGACGTAATTTACGCTGAGCAATATGGCGTCCAGTAATAGGCGTTTTCGTCAAACTACGCGCGAAATTTGAAAATTTATAATTTAGATGCATTTTTATGGCACTTATCGATTGAATAAAATTTTTGTGATTTTTTTGGTGGCTTATTAGCACTACAGAATTTGATTGAGACACTTTTTAAAAATGGGTGTAATACCCTATTTGTCACGTTGATTTTCGTCAGAGTCCAAAAAAGTCAAAGTTACTTATTTCAATTAAACCATTTACAGGCACTTTTGAATTTTCGGTTAGCGACGGTTAGTTAGAAAGTTAAAGCTAGTTGCTCGTTCCAATACGTAGGTCTGTACTACGTAGAATCTATGGGTAACTAAAGCAAATTACATGCAAAGAAACTTGCGATTATTTTTGATGAATATACTATCAAATTTTGCTTGGACGATTCCAAGCAAAATTAAATAATCTTGTTAAAGACATTATCTATATTGACGTCTGTACCGTTTCAGAATAATAATAATAATAATTTAGTCTTTTACAATATAATTATGTGATGTTACAAACCTGCAAACATGCAAAATTAAGTCCTTCACTATCCACAGCGATAGACACCGCTCTATAAACATTCGGTATCTTCGTGATCCTGACAGACGTACAGTCGTCCTTTTCTAAAAACTTGACAAGGGCGGATTTGTTGTCTCTTTCTTTCTCTTTCTTGATTGGCTGCGGCGAGGTGGAGGGCGCGGCCTTGCGTGAGATCGAGCCAATGAAGGCTTCACCGTATTTAGTCGTGAAGTAGAGAGCGTCGTGAGTGAGTGCCACGTTTGTTATAATTGTTTGGTGAACGAGGCCGAATACGCATCTGGAATGAAGAAAATATTTTATTACATGTGATTGTAATTTTAAAAATATTTATATTAGTGTTGCCTAACTGTAGATAGTTGATCTATTGATAATTACCCTAAAAATAGTAACAATATTGATAGTATTGGGATATAAAATTAGTACTTATCGATATTATCAATCCAAAAACGTAAGAAATAATATTGACGAAGAACAATGGTATCGATAGTTTTGAGTTCTGATCCCTATAAAAGTGTGTTTTACTACAATTACTTGATCTATTATTAGTATTAACGATTTATGATTAGGTACTGATAGGGTGATAGGCAAGTTATCTAATAAGTAAGTAATTTTGACTTATATCTTGTTGAAATTCATATTACGTATTGCATTTTCGTTAAATATCAATAGGGGACAAAATATTTATAGTTCTAATACTATCGATAGTATCGCCAGTTATTGTAGCAAAACACACTTTTATAGTGATAGTATCGATGACTGACAAGTGCTTGTAATTGGTCTATACAAAGGAGCTCTGTTACCCTATTTACCTCGTAAGTTTGTTAGTGGTATCCTGCCACAAGAACAGTTGTCCCACGTTGGTGAGCAGGAGTACTGTCACACGTGAGTAAACGCCCTGATCGTTGACCTTCGCTTCTACGCACACTTGCCGCAGGTTTATTTGTCTGAAGAATAAGAAAATAAAAATGAATGAAGTAAGTGCTTTTTTAATTGTCATTCGATGGCAAATTAGGGACTAATTACACTTATTCGGCTCAATTCTGCTTTTGTCTATAGAAAATATCAGTTTTGTACCGCAACCATTCACATGCAGAAAGCTGAACGGACGCGTACGCACCTCCATACTAATCTGGTGTTTTCTATGGACAAAAGATAAATTGAGCTGAATAAGTCTGGTTAGTCCCTAAGCCCCGGTCCTTCGGAAAGCACGAGAAGCCGTTGATTCCGCCTGTCATTCGTAGATTTTTGTGAGTGATTCGTAGATAGCCGTTACGGGTACTACAAGCCCGAATTTCTAAATACCAGTTAAGACTGATGATCAGAAATTCGGGCTTATATTACAAGCTATTCGGGGGGGTTATTTCGGGCTTGCTTTTATTGCGTGTTATTTCGGGCTTTGGCTTATACAGTAACGTGGTTAGGGAGGTCAGAAAGGCAGTCGCTCCATGTAAAGCACTGGTATTCAGTTGCTTCCGGTTAGACTGGAAGCCGACTCCAACATGTGAAAAGGCAGATGATGATGGTAAATAAGCAAGCAAACGGTCTACCTGACAATAAGTGGTCATAGAAATGTTTATATTCCCACCCGTCAAACTTCAAATTACGCCAGTATGTGCATATTATTATTTACTATTACGACATAGAATGAAACGGCAATAGTATTGTAATCTATATTTATAACTCAAGAACGGCTGAACCAATTTGAATGAAAATTGGTGGGGAGGTAAAAAAGTCTCCTATGTCCTTCTCCTAGCTCTAAGCTGAACTAGGAGAAGGACATATTATATTTTTTTTGTTTTTTAGTAGGTGTAGGGTTGGTGTAGGGTAGGTGTAGGGTAGGTGTAGGCCTCTTCACTTACTTGATGGCAATCTTCTTGCAGATGTACTTGTGTAGTAGGTACACGTCCCCGCGGCTCGTCGTGATCACTGTGGCCGCGTCCGCAACATCCACCAGCTGAATACCTGCTTCTTCTTTGTTATTTATCGATATTGCCACCTGATATTAGAGAGAAAAGGGTTATATATCAAGTAACTACTCTACTCTACTACTAGTCTCACCCCGGCTCGGCGCAGTGGGCCACTAATAAATCATAGCCTATAAACTTCCTAGATAATTCCTCTTTCAATTGCTGAAAACCACATAAAAATAAAAATAATATGTGGGGACATCTCACACACGGCCATCTGACCTCAAACTAGAGAGACCCTGTACTATGGGTGTCAGACAGCTGATATACATACACAAATACATTTGAATATATACATATATAAATAAACAATCCAAGAGAGAAAAAAAATCGAATCTATAAGAAATATTTATGCAGCGAGGTTATGTAAGTCGGTATATTATTTTCATATTTGATATGTACAGAGGCCAGCATATCTAGCTGCAAAAATCTGTCAATTTTCTTTGATAGATTTCAACTTTAATACAAAAGCATAAGGTTCATATTCAATTGGGAATTTTTTACAGTTTGATATGGTTTGATGTGCGTCTGTACGTAAATGAACGACAATCTGCAATGCCTCAATATGAGAGATAACTATATCAGACCATGGTTTTCTTCAAACTGAGTTGAATAAACAAAAGAAGGCACACACCAATACGACTATCTTATGCTGTTTGGTTTAATTTTACACAACAACTAGGTTTTGCCCGCGATTTCTCCCGCGAGAATTTTCTAAAAGATCTATTTTTTTAACCGACTTCAAAAAAGAAAAGGAGGTTCTCAGTTCGACCCGTATGTTTGTATGAATGTATGTATGTATGTTTGTCCGCGATTATCTCCCGTTTGGCTGAACCGATTTTGATGCGGTTTTCAGAAAAGTGTTTGTTACATTCTGGAAGGTTTTAGTATACAACAAACAGAAATTTATTCAGTGCTTTTTGAAAAACCGAGAAGACGTTTTCGTTTCTTCCATCTTTTCATCTTTGGAGGACTTTCAATCTCTGTTTTAACTGTGTTGCCGTTCCTGAATGGATTTGGGTGATTAGGAGGCATTAAAAAGTGTAAAATAAAACCTTTTTTGAAAAAAGAACCTATATGAAAATCGGTACAGTAGTTTTTGAGTTTAGCCCGTACGAACACAAACTAATCGCAACGGGAGACTTTAATTTATGATATGCAGTGATGACTCATAATGTTAGTTACAATATTCCTTTTACAACTATGTTAGAATCTTTAAACTAAACATAATATAAATACTTGCTGTGCAAAGCCCTGTTACAAGCTTAGCACTGACGTAAAAAGCTTGTAGCAGCGAGTCACATACAAGTAATCCAGCCTGCTTGCAATTCAGCGCTGATTAATCTCTCGGCTGGTCCACACCCAGCACACCAGTACGCAAAACAAAACACAACTGCCCAAGAGGTACTTGATATCTATACATTATCGTGAGTGCAAGATATACATGGTATTCACGTGTAATTATATAATACCTATGTATGGAAAATACCTATGTATGTATCGTAAAACATTTATTAAAAAAAAATATTTTTGACAAATAAAGATCGTCATCAAAAAGTAAAGCTAATTTCGCAAGTCGGCATGGGTTCTGTTTGCTGTTTTGTATTGCCAGCGACTTCTGAAATTTAAGTTACTTTTTAGTTTTTGAACGCGGTTGTCTTTTTTGTTAAAGGTTTTTTTTCACTATTTAATGCAACATCCAAATTAATCAAGAGACGGTCACCGTCACACCAAACAAATTAAGTCACCTCTTAATTTTCCACCCTTAGAAGTAGAATATTTTCATGAAATTTATATGGGACCAACTCCGAGGCGTACACTATACATAAAAAAAAATGATAAAAAATAATTTTTGAAATCGGACTACTCTGAAAAAGTTCGCGTGGTCAAACATAAAAAAATAGGGTATTTTACTCTATAAGAGAAAAAATCTATAACTATGTTATTGAGACAGTTTAGGCATAAAGCAGTCGGAAATTACTGAGGAGAAATAGTTTTAGTTCATAAAATAATAAAACAAATTTTTAAATTCAATTCAAAGTTTTCAGTATTTATAATCTGTTATAAAACACCGTGAAATAGTAGCGGTCATGTTGTTACGCCATACGGCTGTGTAAACAAAAAATTGTCAACTGTCAGTCAACCGATTGGCGTAATATAGGTTTTGTACTTTTATTATTTTCGTAACCAACGTAATTTTTTCATTATTACACCTATTACAAAATATGCTTCTAATTATTTTTAAATGATATACAATTATCATATTTAATATGACCTCATTTGATACAAAACAAACTGACGTCATTTACGCTGAGCAATATGGCGTTCCGTAAGAGGCGTTTTCGTCAAGATACGCGCGAAATCGGAAAATTTTAATGCATTTTTATGGCACTTATCGATTGAATAAAAATTTTGTAATTTTTTTGGTGGCATATTAGCACTACAGAATTTCATTGAGACACTTTTCAAAAATGGGTGTAATACCCTATTATATGTAGGTCTTACCGGACCGGATTTAAAATTTGATATACTACTTAATAATGACAGATACTGACCCGCTTCGGCGTAGGCACAAATTTGTCTTCATTAGAATGCCCCAATTGTCCGTTATTAGTTCCCCACGTGTACACCGCGCGCACGTTCCACACGACGCAGTGCGTACGCGCACCTCTCACGCCCAGCGGCTCAGACAGCTTGATCAGTGGCTTGATGGACGCCAGCTTGATAGATGACGGCGTTTTAGTGGTGGACTGGCTCACGTTGTCAGTACTGTTTAGGGCGTATTGGAGGACCTGGGGCATAACAATTATTCACATTCGGTAACAATATTTCTTTTACAAAATGTGTTGCAAAATTGCTGATGTTTAGGGATGGAAATGGAGTGCAAAGTTTTTTTTGATGTTGCAACACACAACATACAAATCACTCGGAATAATTGTATAAGCATTCATGCTTTGGGGAATATTAACTAATAATGCACCACATTAGTAACAAATTGACATAGACAGCGTCTTTATTTCGTAAGTTATAAGGGCGGTTTTCATAGCTCAATATGGCTGAACCAACCGATTGTTACTTCTTATTGTGAACAGCTTTTTCCCGCGACTTCGTCCGCGTGAATGTTGGTTATCGCGGACGCAGGCGAAGTCACGGTTAAAAAGTAGTTTATGTCCTTTCTTGGGTACCAAGCTTAGTGTCAATTGCATCAAAGTCGGTCAGGTTTAGACGTGAAAGCGTCAGTGTGAAACAAACAGGTAGACTTTCGCATTCATAATAATAGTATGGATTCGCAGTTACATACCATCCCACTTTCGAGCAGGAACACCGTCGAATTAAGTGTGATAGCGACAGCGGTGCAGGGCTCTTGCAGTCGGAGGGGCGCGGGACGTAACGCAGTGGAGTGCGGCCCCCCCGCGCGGGCCTGCTGCCCCCCGCACCACGCCGCGCCCGAGTCGCACAGCCACACGCTGTGGAACTTGCCTAGGCATACCTGCAATATGGAGAACTGTATGCATTCATGAGAACTATAGTATTATCATCGTCATGTCACCATCAGTATTGTACTACAGCACCATTTACGCAATAAAAGTTATTTTATTATTCTCATTTATTTAATTTACATATTATATTTTTATGTGCATACAGCACAAAAAAGCAGCATGAAGCTTCTTACTTTAGTGCGAGTACTTATTACCTCTACGTGGATTATAATAAAGACGGGAGAAAGTCCAATGTGTCAAGCTATTGACTGTATTGTAGTTAAACACAGTTATCTTATTTATTAGAAACATAGAATAAAAAAAGCGCCCAAGTGCGAGTCGGACTCGCCCATAAAGGGTTCCGTAGCAGCAAGTAACACAATAATATAAAAGTTTTTTTTTTACGATTTATGACGTACTAAAGAAGAACTACTTACTTACTAGATCTCGTTAAAACCAAAATTTTCGGTGGAACATTACATGGTAATGTACATCATATATTTTTTTTTAGTTTTATCATTCTCTTAGTTTAGAAGTTACAGGGGGGGGGGACGACGACACATTTTACGTGTCTCTCACGCAAACTATCTATATATATGTCGGAGACAGTTTATTAATCACATTGTGGGTGTTAACTAAATTTGTTATGATTTGTGTTTCTTATTGTTAATTTATGTGATTTTACTATCAATTATTGTCTATTAATTCGAAACATGATTAATTGTGTGTGCACACTGATTTGTGGTTACTTTATTTCGATAATTGTTATCGATGGTTTTATTCAAAACAATTGTTGATACGTTACTTTGAATGTAAAACGAATTACTTTATGAAATCACTGTTGTTTGTTCATGACAATTATTAGTGTGGTATTTGATTGCTTTATAATTAAATCTTATTAGATTTAGTACATTGTAGTGTTTTGTATCAAGTAAACGCGTGACGCACTTCCGTGCGGCATTGGATAGACTTGTATGGAGAGGTTGTAAGGTGGGGGGCATCGCCTTATAAAAGAGCGTGCACTCCGTAAGTATGGCAGTCGATCCTCGGATTCGACTCAGTAAAGAGTTCCTGCTCCCGACAATACTGTCGGTTTACCTGGTACAGCGCTGCTGTATATTCACATAGCTGTATAGGCTTGCTGCTAGCGAGCGATACACTTTGTATTTGGGTGGCTTATGCTACTGTACGAACTATGAACCTTAAGGGTTTGTTCGTTTATCATTAGGTGGCTTCGCCACTGTACGAACTGTGGGACCTTAATGGTCTGTTCGATTAACTGTATTGTTGCTGTACCTTGAACTTACTTTATTCTTGTTACTGATTACCATTTGTATTGTGTTTTCTTTACTAATAGTGTGTAATTGTTTTCACAGGTATGTTGTATATCCCTAATGGGATAGTGGGAACGCCTATAGTCCTGACGATGTACTATACCGCTCGGCACTCCTCCTCGATCGCTCACTGACGATCCGACATATATATATATATATATAGTTTAGAAAAAAAGATATGGGTTTGATGAAAAAAAAATTTTGAGTTTCAGTTCTAAGTATGGGCAACCCCCAAAACATATTGTTTTTTTTTCTATTTTTGTGTGAAAATCTTAATGCGGTTCACAGAATACATCTACTTACCAAGTTTCAACGGCATAGTTCTTATAGTTTCGGAAAAAAGTGGCTGTGACATATGGACGGACAGACAGACAGACATGACGAATCTATACTGTCTGTTGTTCCGTTCTTGTTGGTTCCGTTTTTTGCCATTTGGCTACGGAACCCTAAAAATAGAAGCCCACCGGTATCGAGAACAGGGTCCAAGCTACCGGTGGTCAGGGCTCCTGAGAGAGGACTTATACTATAATATATTATTATTATTATCATCATGTCAACCTTTAGACGCCCATTGTTGAGCAGGTCTTAGGTCCGTAATCGGGATGCTTGGCCGATGCATGTTGGTGATCGCAGTAGGTGTTATGGTACTCAGAAGGACGCTGTTGCTCGTCCTCTGGTCAATATCCAGGCTTAACTACTGGTAGGTGGTGGTGTACTATGGTATAGTCTATGTTTAATAATAGTTTGCTTATGTATGTATGTAATTTGACTTATGTCTGTTACTGGCTGGTGATAATGATGATGCGATCCGACCGATTTCGGCCAAGGCGATTGCTTCAGCTCAGCTGTAGCTAACGTTCGTGAGCTCCCATATGGCTTATGTAACCAGTCTTCTTTGTGAAAACCCTCGCACATTGCGAGCATGTGAGCTCACCATCTATTTAATGATAATTAATTGCCGCAGGTGGTCGGGCTTTCAATCGGTCGCGCTTGGCATCAAGCTCAAGGCGCCGCTCAAATTCATAATCATGAACTTTGGCTGTAACCAAACTTCTCCATTCGGAGTCATCAGCGGGGTTTTAATTTTTTTTGCGGAACCCTATTTGTTTTCTAAAATATGTAAAAGTAAGTTAGTCCTTATAACATCTGTTAACAATAAAAGTCCCGTCAAAATCGGTCCAGCAGTTTCAGAGATTAGCCAGAACTAACACAGACATACACAATTATTTTTTTATTTTTATTTTTATAAATACTGTATATTATTATACTAATATGAATTTAATAAAAAGCTGTTATATTGATATTACAAACAAACACTTAAATTTTATTTATTTGTAAATAGATTATAGACACGAAGTCAGTATAACAATACTGTTATACTTACTTCGTGGATATAGATGAATAGATATAGCTCTATTTTTTTTTAATGAATTTTGGTGTTAAATTATTAAATAATATTGTCTCTACAGACTTTGTCGACTTTATGACTTGATATTATAATACTTAAAACCTTCAGGAAAGACGTACTTGGTGGAAAAGTGCCCACGTGCCCCAAAGTGCACACAGAGAAGGTATGAGTGCTAATTACCACGCTTGGTGTATATATTCGTATGTAAATACGTTTTTCCTGTCACAATATTTTTGTGTAACTTTCGACCCTGTACTTTAGTGTAAGTACATTTTTTGCGTGGGCTCAGGCAGTTTAAGGTAAGTTCTACCATAAACGAGCTTTTATGATAGTGCAAAGAGAACTGCGACTAGCATACTCTTAAGTGTTATCTATTAACACAAGTGTTAAATTATAAAATAATGTATAGTTAAGGTATTTATCTATGGGTCTATGCAGCCTGAAATAAATGAATGATTATTATTATTATAAAAAAATAAACCCAGCGCTAATTTTTGTTCAATTCTTGTTACTCAGTTTAATGGCACAAAATATAGAGGATACAGAAAGACCGCTCCCGCCATTTTCAAAAAAAATTACCTATACTTGCCAGACTCACTAGGGCTGCTACTGTATTGACTCTGTAGGTTTTATTTGTGACAATATGAAATTTTATTGACACTGGTTGGAACTCTTTGCAATATTTTATAACAAAATTTTCTCGATCACCGTGAAATGTCAATGTCTCTTATTTATTCATTTAGACAACACGTGCCAGTCGAGTCTGTCTCAAGTCTGCTTGAAACTGCTTGAGAATGCCTATAAACGTAATGTCAATGTGTGCGTGGTAAAAATGGCGGTTTGTTCTGAGCGGTCTCTCTGCTCGGGCGCGACGCAGCCTTACGTACTTTCTGTGAATGGGCAGTATGCAGAGTTAACAACTAAGTAGGTGTGTTTTCTTACACCCCGGTCCCCGTATAGTCAACATTTTTATTAGGGTCAATAGATGATCCTAATAAAATGTTTAATAGAATGTATATTAATTTATTCATTAAAATCAAGAAAATAAACTCATATTAATTGAACATTTATATTGTTTAAATCTAGTGTCTCAAGCTCTGTGTTCGGTAGTCCTCTGTTCGATAGTCTTCGGGCCGACTGTACGCGTTCGGAGTGAGCTCATATGACTGAAACGGATTTACCGCCGACACAACTTTCATAACTTTCTTAGGTTGTTCCTCAATGTACACCAGTTTACTTAACGGAGCATTCCCCGCTTCAAGTTTGTTCTCGTCGTTCCGAGCTCTTGAAGGCAAGAAAGTCGTAACGCGCCCAGCCATCTCCCCCAACAACGGCTCTCCTCGTATTAGGCAAGACACAAAAAGTGTCAAAATTATATATGTGCTGCCTATTAAGACAACATAGAATATTAATTTTCCTTTATTCATGTTTATTGCTATTCCCAGTGCGCTAAAGCATCCAACTTCTTTGTAGGACTGTATGTCGGGATCTAGACTCCTTGAGCATTCCTTTGAAACGGGCACGAGACCACTCACATTAGCAAGCTTACAACACTGGATGGGATGTACTTTTGTTGGGTTTAAAGTCTGCCACTGACTTTTCGAAAAATCTTTATAACTAACTGCGCCGCAGCATTCGTGTGTCACCATTATGTAGTCCCATATGTGCGTGATTAAATCGTTATCTTTTCCGTAATTTGTTTTTATGGACGCCTGCATAGATTTGCGCGTGGTCTCATTTTTCGTGTAGATGTTATAAACTCCTGATATGAAGAAGAGCCAAAATGCAATAATAGAAAGTACACTGGCAAGGAATATGTATGCTTTTATCGCGCATTTCATTCTGCAGCCGGCACCGAGCACTCCACAGCACGATGTCATCATCGCTAACCCGGCTATCGGTATCAATATCGACGTTAGAGGAGTCACCCATAGCTTTAAATTGACGAAATTAGCGATAACATCGACTAGCGAGCTCTTCGTAATGGTGTAGTTCACATCACGGAAGAATTCAGTGTTCATGGCGCACCAAACGCAAATCACGAACGCGATCATACCGACCAGAAAGAACAAAATATTTGTGAATCCTAGACATGTTCGCGGCAAGCCTGTTGAGTGCATATTATGTCGATGTAATAAGATGAAGCTAAATTGATTAAAAGTTATTTGTAATTTATAGGGTTATTTCTAAAACTGTAATTGAAAAATGACTGACATTGAAATAATTCAAAAGCATTTGTATGATTTCATACAATTTGATACTGTCTGTGACATTGTCAAGTTTCCAGCAGGACAGAATTTTTTTAAAGTAAGTATAATTTAGATTTTCTTTCTAGAGAGGTTTGTTATATAAGGAGGTTGAATTAAAACTCTTTAGTTTGTCGAAGAGCAGTAGCGAATGAGGCGCGTATACATCGGGCATACCGATGTAGCAATACAATTGCGACCAGCTCATACTTTTACTGATTTTGTCAAGAATCGATTTCTTCGAAGACTGATTCAGAATCAAATTATAGACAACAGTTGTGAAGACAAATATCCGCAGCTGAGGTCAGAAGAAGTCTTATTGACATAGTATTCTCCTTTATATTTAAACGACATTAAAAGTGTAGGTAGACAGACCAGTCATCAGATAGGTGGTTGTGGCAATCCTAGTTTATAAAGTCATCAAAAAGACCTCCTGAGGGTCTTTTTGATGACTTTATAAACTAGGTTATTTAGTCACCTACCTGTTTAACATAAGTATTGGCTCTATTAAAGCATGTAAGTAGCTCAGGTGAGTTCCTCTGCTGTTGTGTGCCAGTGCCAAGCGTGTAGTTGCAGTTACTGCCCCACACATACACCTCACTGGGCTGGGTACCTTCATGCTTGTACATATACTGGCGGTCTAGCATGGCGTGTTCTAAAGCCCTATAGTCGTCCTTGTCAACTATGTCGGTGTTTACACCTGGAATAGTAACATATTTTTATTTGCAAGTGAATTATAATAACGAGTGACTACGCTCACGTCGGAGTCATCTTCCAAAAAAACACGGTGTTCTTTTCGCGTTTTTTTTTCGGGTGTCAATTTCTTTATTTAATAAATTAATGACTATTCAGGACTTAAAAAGGTGGATCCACCTTCCACTGGCCCACCTTCTGTGATAGAATGACGGACGACTGAATGGAATGACCCCTTTTTTAAACAACTATCGTTTTATCTCATCATATAACCCTTTACGACGCCCACTGCTGTGGATAGGTCGCCCCCAAGGGCGTAATCGCCATGCTTGGACGATGCATGTTGGCCATCGCAGCAGGTGTTTGGTACTTAGAAGAATGCTGCAGCCCGTCCATATCTCTATGTCGCCTTTTACGATACCCACGGGTAGAAAGGGGGTGCTGCTATTCGCGGCCCGCACCACACACGGGGGGGGGGGGGGGGTTCTTTACCGCCAGAAACAAAATTATACATAGATGTAATAATAATCTTACCTATCTTCATAAGCGCTACAGCAGCATGTATCTGTCCGTAGAACACGCTTCGGTGCAGTGGCGTGTACCCTGACTCGCGGTCGCGAGCGTTGATGAAGGCTATTGGAGAGTGGCGGATCAACCAGTCCATCAGAGCGATACGGCCGCGCGATGCCGCGGTGTGAAGGGCCGTGCGACCCTGGAGGAAATATAATGTTGAGGGAGATTGTGTTTTAAGATGGCCAGTACCAGCTTACCTTAGGGTATGAGTAAATGTGCCTTTTGCCTTGTGTAATATACATTTTGTATTAATCTATGGAACATTCAGATATGCAACAAAAAATTATTTGAATTACATACCTCAAAATCAAATGCCTTGACAAAGTTAGCGCATGTTCCTTTAATGAAGCTAGCCAGTGCTTCATCACTGACTGATCTCTTTGTGATGGCGCTCGTCAGAGTCTGTCCGTGACTTCGAGACCTGCACCGTGAGGTGCAGTCTACTTCCACTTTGTGCTTACTCATTTTAAATGGTGTGATACAGGCACCGCAAACAAAATATTATTATAATGCTATTTGATAACGACTTCAGATTCTCTTGTAAATAATATAGGTAGATATGTAAACGAAACTCGTAAATAATAATAATCTTAATGAGCAATTAACAGGTACAGTGTAGAGCTCAGCTCAAGAGTAGCTCCCGGAGGAGCTACGGGTTCCCTCTTTAACAGCACATAATTGGATTTGTGGCGATCTGCAATAGAAATTTGCATGGTTATAATGGTGCTTGTCTAAAACAAATAGCAGATTACAGACTGATTAAATATAGAGTTACTGAAAAAATATTTACTTCAGGAAGATATTGTGAACTTTTAATAAGAATGAACCATAACATACCTACCATGTATTTTTATCAAAAACCTTTAATATGTGTGATCAAAGACAAAGTCAATATATTTTTTTCACTTTTGAATATAATATACAAGAAAAAGAATTGAATTATATTAAATTACAAAAAGTATTTTTATATGGAGCAAAATGGGCAAAAGATACTCTTTTAGAATAAATGTTCTACAATATTGTATACAGAAATTATAATTAGGTACATATGGATGAGATGTACCATAAAAACCACATATTGGAAGTAGCTAAACCAGTAGGAAGCAGAACAAGCCCTTTCACCATGACATTTATTTTTAACCATAATATAGCCTATCAGCTATGATATCAGCTTCCAATTGGAAGAATTTTCAGAATTGGAATCTCTTCAGCTTTATTACATTAGTACATAATAAGTACAAAGTATTACAATTTAAAGAATGGCATTTAAATTATGTTCTCAGATAGGTACATAGTGTCCACATATTTACTTACAAATACTAAAACTATAAAAATCTAAATTATGCTAAGCAAGAGTCATGGTTAATATGGTGATACCCTTACTGTGCATACTGAAAATCCATGTTTTTACTAACATTGCTTGAAATAAATATGTAACAACTTAGGTAAATAATATTTTTAAATATTATTACAAAACCTAGATTAGGTACCTACTAGGTACCTATCAGTACCTATATTATTTAAGTATTTCACAACAATTCACAATGACATGAAATTACATGAATGTGGATTGAAGTACCTAGCAAGTGATTTAGAAAAAAATGCTTGGATTTTCAATAGAAAGTAGTAAACTGAAAATTAAATAATGTTATATCTATCGTCGAAAAACATTTTCTTAACGACTTCGCCTACCAAGGTCGAATGATAGATGACACCGGCTAATCGGTGCCCACCTAACATAGTAACAGTTTCACTATTTGATAATATTTAAGAAATAAACGAATATTGTAAACAAGACTAGGCCAACAGAGATAAGCTGAAAAATCTTCATATTCCACAGAAATACTCACCTTTACATGGAAACAGCTGTTTGAAGTCTATTGAACGCGAAAGAAATATTGCACACCATTTTTCACGTTAAATATAAAGCACGTAAAAACATAAACATTAGAGAATTACAAATGCATACAATGCAATATTTTTATTAAAAATAGTTCAGATAAATTAAAAAAAGACTTGCATAGATCATTTAAAATCTATTTTTTGCGATATTCGCAACTATTCGTAATAGTTAGTTACCCTATTGACAAATTGTCAAAATGACAGCATTTGACAATCACAAAAACTTAACACTGTCAATTTGACATACTTGATTGAAAAGCGATGGCAAAGAATTTAAATACCCCAGTGAATCGACAGCCGACAGCCGGCCGGCGCGGCAACGACAACATGAAACAATGTCACTTCATGGTCACTGTTAAAAAAAAAAAGTTACAGTTGAATTCTATAATTCTTAAACCAAATCTTCCTTCATCCTGTGAATTCTGGGGGCTTACTATGGTCTCTTTAGCAGGACAGAAGTTGCCTGGAAGCTGAACTGCCCTGCTTTTTGTATGTTACTATGCCATCGATAAAGCAGGCCTGCTGCGTTGACGTTTACGAAATCCGTTCACCTTTTTTTTTGTATAGACTTTGCATACCAATACGTGTTATTTGACAGCAGCAGACCGTATCCGTCAGAATCGCGGGTGCATGACTTTCAAATAAATTAAAAATAAAACTATATAAATGTACGTAAAATGAACACCATGTGTCGGTCACTGATTGTCTGACGTGGACGAAGACCCTAACTCGAATATCAATATAGATTCCAAAACAATGTTGAATAAGCTAATAAATTTAATAGTAACTTTTTCAAGATCCCCGCCGCTCAACAGACGGTCTGCTGGTATCCGTCAGAATCGCGGGTCTATAACTTCCAAATAAATCAAAAGTAAACTATATAAATGTGCGTAAAATGTACGTTTTTTATACTAAAATAAGTACAAATGTACGTGTCTGTGTGCGTAGCAAATATCATTTTAAAGTGAGCCGCCATCCTGATATAAGGTCGGCGCACAGTGGTCTGGAAATCGAGCTCCATACTCATAGAAACTTAAAGTAAAGAATTTAAAAAAAATTGTAACTGCTCTGGTATACCTCCCTTTACATAATATTAACGTACGGATGGTACAAGTAACACTACGCGTGAGATAAAAAATATTTATGTTTTTTTGTGTGGGAGAAAACACTAAAAGTGCGTTTTTTCGAAACTTAATGGAACTGTTAGGCTGGTGCTCACACGAGCTATAGTCCCATACACGGCATCAAGATGACATACAATTCATATATACAGTATTTTTCGGCACTGCTTCGTACGTAGCAAATTTTCGAAGTTTTTAATTTTCGAAATGTGCTTTTTCAAATCTTTACCGAGGTTAAATGACGTTGCCGATCGATTTACTTATATTATAGTTAGATTTAGCCTGCTAATGACTTTTATGATGACAATAATTAATAATAATAATATGTGGGGACATTTTCACACACGGCCATCTGACCCCAAACTAGGGAGACCCTGTACTATGGGTGTCAGACAGCTGATATACATACACAAATACATTTTTTTTTTTGTAAATACGTACATATATAGATAAACAACACCCAGACACAAGGCAAACACAAATGCTCATCACACAAATGTTTACCCTGGGCGGGAATCGAACCCGCAACACGCTGCGCAGCAGTCGATCGCTCAGCCACTGCGCCAACCGTGTCGTCAATTAAAAAACACATTGATTGTATAGATTTCTTTGGCCATTCCAAGAATTAACTAATTTGTTAATTATCGTGATTAAGGTTGAGATATAATTAGATACTAATGACATGAGCATTAAATGTAATGCAACTTTGGGTATCGCTTTGTACGTAGCAATTTTTGAAGTTATGAATTTTAAGTACCTATGTGGTTTTTCCGATCGCTTTATAAACATTCATTTTAAAAGAAAAAAAATGCGTAGTAAACTGATTTTAATTTTTTCAAAGAATACAAAGTTCAAAATCTCGAAAAAATAAACGATTTTGTATTAATAAAGAAATATTTTATATTAAATAAATATACTTATATCAAGACATTACAACAAAATACATCTATAACATTATGATTTACTACAAATTTCTACAGCAAGGACGACAAAATTAAAATTATAAAAATAGGTAAATAGCTCAAATAGTAGTAAAATAAGCGTTCGTTTATTCATTACTATTTCAGCGGTCTTTTACCACTATTACAACTCTGACAACTACATTTAATTATAACTATTTACATATTATCTACTACTATCTATAATAAACATAAAAACTACTGCTAACAGACAGTATCTTTGCCCTTATCAGAGTTCTCTAAATCGCAGTACATAACTAACGCACTAACATTAACATCGACAAATTCACTGTTCTCTTTGTCTACATCTGAATCGTCACTAATGAGAAGAGGTCTTATATCATCAGTGACAGCTCTTTTTGTGGACTTTCGTAGCACATATCTTATGCTGGATAGGTAAGGATCCGATGATACAAGGAGAGCATTGAAAATGTCTTCGTTTGTCGCTTTACGGCAAAATTTGCGTGAATGGTGTGCTCGGATTTTTTTGAATTAATCTTTGTTTCTGGCTTCCGTTGCCTCTTCAGATAATTTGCCAATGGGCATAATATGGAAGTGCTTGATTACGTCAGCACCATGCATTAAAATTTTGTGGATACTCGAAGGCATGTAAGCCATAGAGTTCCACGTACATTTCTGCAGTAACGTGTGCAAAGTTTGCAAACGCGTCAATATTTATAGGCTCTCCACTGGCTACTACACGCAAAAGTGTTGAAAATCTTTGGATCAAATAGGAATCCAATCCTGTGATAGCTGCGGTTTTCGCAGGATCACTATAAAATTTCCTAGCTGTGTTCCCATCAATTGTAGTTCCCGAACCTGAAACAAAACCAAAATTCTTGACTCTCTGCAGAAAAAAGATGTAAATGTTACTTGAAAAAATGTAGATTTAAAAGTTATTTTATCTCACCTTGTTTGACGATGTCTACCATGGAGTGCCTTCTCTCTCTCTGTGCCTTGGCTCCATATTATACAGCAGAAGTTCCGTGATGAAATGGGGAGGCCCATTTCATCACGGAACTTCTGCTGTATGATTTGTTTTCTAATCTTCAATGACTCTTTACTGCTTGCATCTCTGACTTGCCATGTTTTAAAGTCCAGTCTAAATGAAATATGGAGCCAAGGCACAGAGAGAGAGAAGGCACTCCATACACCTGATCCAAGCATGAAGAGTAGATAACCCGTACTTGAACATTTCTTTTGAAACCGGTTTTCTGAAAATAAAATTGTTAAATCAATAAAAAGAATATAAATATTTCAGTACTGCAGTGACATTAATTTATTTAATTATTGAAAACTCACTTTGAGATCTTCTCCAATTTATTCATTTCCGAAGGAGTAGCTTTAATAGGGTGGTAAAATCGAAACAACTACTGAAGCGGTACGCAAAGGGAGGTCACAGAAAAAATTTGTTTACGGATGAGAAAATCTTTACAATTGAGCAACATTTTAACAAACAAAATGACCGTATTTATGCTCAAAGCTCTAAGGAAGCTTCCCAATTAGTCGACAGAGTGCAACGTGGGCATTATCCGACTTCAGTGATGGTTTGGTGGGGTGTTAGCTGTGAAGGAGTGACTGAGCCATATTTTTATGAAAAAGGTATCAAAACATCGGCACAAGTGTATCAAGATACCGTTCTTGAGAAGGTAGTTAAGCCCCTTAACAACACCATATTCAATAACTTACTATGGTTCTTCCAACAAGACTCGGCGCCGGATCATAAAGCTCGGTCCACGCAGTCTTGATTGGAAGTGAACGTTTCGGACTTCATCAGAGCTGAAGACTGGCCGTCGTCCAGTCCCGATCTTAATCCCCTGGATTAAGATTTATGGTCAGTTTTAGAGAGTACGGCTTGCTCTAAACGCCATGATAATTTGGAGTCCCTTAAACAAGCCATACGATTGGCAGTGAAGAATTTTCCCATGGAGAGAGTGCGTGCTTCTATTGATAACTGGCCTCAACGTTTAAAGGACTGTATTGCAGCCAATGGAGACCACTTCGAATAAGCTTTTTATATTTCAAATTGTTTATATTAATAAGAAGAAACGGCGCAAGAAACCCGCAGAAAGTTTATGTTTTAAAAATTCTTGTAAAAAGTTATTTTTATAAACCAATTGATTGTACAGACGCCAGCACATTAAGCTATCCCAAACTGTCCAATTTTGCCAAATGAACATGGACCTTATTATTTTGTAATAAAGCTGAAAAACTATTATTTTTAAAAACTATTAAATAATGACAAATTGGGGTATCTTGATGTGATGGCCTCTGTACATTTGGGTTTTAAATTATACATAGTGCTCATCACTTATCAACCTTCACAAGTATGAAATTAAAAGAAATAACAAGTTAAGAAATAACAAGTCACCTAGCAATATATTTCTTGTACCTACTCCTAATTAAAAAAAAATAAAAAAAATTGCGGTTAAGTATCAACAATTCGAAGCTGCCGGGGTAGGTATTTACAGTAACAAACTTTATACTACACTCGAAACTTTTAGCCTCACTACGAATTATCGTGTCGTAGTTCAATCTTACTACCAATAAAATTATGGTGTCGTAGTTTAATGACATTCTGAAATAAGTCGCGTAATGGAAATAAGAAATTTTAGGCGCGGCGCCCAATACTGGTTGGTATCGGTGCGGCTCGGTACAGGTAAAGCGCCTTTCGGCGGCTTCGGCCGCCTGGGAGAGCGGCTTAGGGCGGCTTTGGGCTGCCTCGGCAGGCGTAAGCTGTCTTCGGGTAGCTCGGGTGGCATTTTCGTGGCAGACACATCGCAGAACTGTCATAACGTTAACGGTGCGCGCCTCCATTAGCTTGCTTGGCAACACCCAAAGAGGAAAATAAAAGGCAACAACCTCAGCAATTACACGTATAGGTTCGTTTTATTTGACGATGACAGAAGAAAAGTTGATTATTCTTGTGCAAGCTCACGAGTGTCTGTATGACCATCGCGATACTAGAGTG
Source organism: Charanyca ferruginea (assembly GCA_947361185.1). NCBI lineage: Eukaryota > Metazoa > Arthropoda > Insecta > Lepidoptera > Noctuidae > Charanyca > Charanyca ferruginea. The sequence continues at coordinate 19,599,864 of OX376069.1, read as the reverse complement.
ATCAATAAATGAAACAGAATGCATGGAACCAAATAACTCTTCTTCTTCAGCATCGGTAATCACAATGAGAACTAAATCCCAATCGACCATTCTATATACACGCGCAAAACTGATTTCACGTACAGTACGGTCAACGTAACTTGGCGCGTCTGAAGTTAGCCGATTAGCTGCGACAACTTCGTTCCTAAAAGTTCCATTGCGCAGCCAAACAGCTAACTTCAGACGCGCCAAGTTACGTTGACCGTATTGTAACGTTACGACTGCTCTGCGACGTATTTGCCACCCGAACTACCTATTCTTAGTTTTGCCGAAGCTACCCGAAACCAGCCTCGGCGTCCCTAGCTATGCTAACGACTGCCGAAGCAGTTCTCAGTCGCCCGCAGCCGCCCAAAGCAGCCCTCTGGCACCCAAAGCCACCCGAAACAGCTCTCAGGCGCCCGAAGCTGCCCAAAGTAGCCCTCAGGCGCCCGAAGCTTCCCAAAGTAGCCCTCAGGCGCCCGAAGCAGCCCTCAGGCGCCCGAAGGAGCCCTCAGGCGCCCGAAGCAGCCCTCAGGCGACCGAAGCCGCCCGAAGCAGTTCACACGCGCCCAAAACCGCCCGAAGCTGCCCTCAGGCGCTCAAAGCCGCCCGAAGCAGCCCTCAGGCGCCCGAAACCACCCGAAGCAGCCCTCAGGCGCCCGAAGCCGCCGGAAGCAGCCCTGAGGACCCCGAAGCCACCGTAAGACGCCCAAGCTGTACCGAGCCGCACCGATGCTCACCCATAGTGGGCGCCGCGACTTATTGTTTTGTTTCACTGAATAACAGCAGAGTTCTCGCTGTCGCTGGTTGGTTCGTTCGCGTACGGGAAATCTCGGTGACGCCGCCGCCGCGCTTAACGTTGCGGGCGCGTTTTAGAGTAATTTTTTATTTTATTTCCAATTTAAAAAGTTGTGGCGCTTGCCGCCGCCCTCTTTCGTATGCTGCCCGGGGCCATGGCCCTGCCCCCCCCACGCTACGCCACTGCCTGGGACGATGAAATTCCTATCAAAAGTCAACCGCTTTTAATTTTAAAATTTATTTGAGTAGCTATTAGAAATTGTTTAATTTTATAAGTTTAGGTTTCCAATAAATAAATTATAGTGAATTTCTTAAAGGATTTTACGTACGAGTATCGAATTTATCTATCACCCCCAAAAATCTCTAAGTGATTGAACTGTTACCCGATTCAATATAAAAAATTAAAATAAATATAGGTAACCCTAAATGGATAAAGTAAATTTTCATGATTATGACCCCCAAAAGTCATGAAATCGATACTCATGATCAAAATGTTAAATTGTTATGACTGCCATTTTGAATTTTTATTTTACCTAATTTTTGGTAGTTAATGCAGTTTTAGGTGTTTTTATAAATTTTGTTTTCGCAGAGTGATATTCTGATTTCTGAGTTAGTCCTATTTTATCTTGTATCCTCTTATCTATATTCGTTCATAAATTCCCTTTCCTTCATTTAAAATGGGTTATTTATTTCCCTAATGCGAAGCCGTCGGTTTTTTTTTCACTCTCCAAATATTCAAATATTTCGTACTCGTCACACGTCTCTAAAAATAGGAGAAACCCTTCATCCGTACAAAAGCCTCCTGACGGTCGCCGTCAATTGTTTTACTATTGTGTCTGCTAATTAGTCCGTTGAGCTGGGTAAACCATTTTTTATACTATCGACTTTAGAAAGTCTTATCGACCAAATTTTAAGTGGGGTACTCACAACAGCTTACCACGAATATCAATTTAGATTCGAAAACAATGTTGAATAAGCTCGTAAATAGTAACTTTTTCAAGATCGCTTATTTTGACATTAGAGCCGGTCAATAGTGGGCCTGCTGCTGTCAAATAACACGTAATGGTATGAAAAACCTATGCAAAAAAAAAGGTGAACGGATTTCGTAAACGTCAACCCAGCAGGCCTGCTTTATCGATGTAATAGTACGAAAAAGCAGGGCAGTCAACTTCCAGGCAACTTCTGCCCTGCTATAAGAGGTAATAGTAAGCCCCCAGGCCTGCTTTTGAACAGAAGTTGACTGACTGGCATTTGAAAGTTTTCATATGAATTATGAGGTAATGGTAAGCCGCCTGTGAAAGTTCACAACAAAAACGGAATAGACAAAACAAGACAGCCCGACAGACATGATGATACGTCAATGTCACTGTCAGTGTCACATTATCACTGTCTTGTTTTTATTAAGTCACATCACAATACTCACACACAATTGTCTGTCTGAAAGCGCGGGAAACTTCGAACTTGGCGGACGCGTCCTATTTATAACTTCATTGAAAATTTGTTTAAAATTGTGTAAATATCATAAGATCAGTAGTAGTAGTATTTTTAGTAGTCATTTACTTTTAGTTTGTTTGTATATACTTCAGTACCTGGTAAGTCAATTTAATTATTTAGTGGGAAAATGGACGAACCGCCTGACCCGGGGGGCTCCGTCCCCCCGGCAGGCATGTTTATTACAATTAACTCAAATGAATCGGGCATGGACACCGATGGGTCGTGTACGACCCGAAATTTAAAAAGGAGTCGCGTACAGGTGTGCAAACATTGTAACAAGCGTCGTCGTACAAAAAAACACCACGGATCTGTGTCTTCGGGTTGTGGTTGCACAGACTCTACAAATGTTGAATCGGAACCAATAATTTCTGTTCCTAATGTAATTCCCGCAATCCCTGCTCCCTCTCCACTTATTCCCCCTACACAAATAGGAAGAAAACTTTACGAAAAGTCTGATATCGCTCCTTTTGTCATACATGTACAAAAAAATGTTACATCTCCAGATGATGGAACCACACTGCATCCAGTCACTTTCGGTAAGTTCCATAAACAAAACGCCTTTCAAAATATAATAAATGGCAGTCTAAAAAAAATTGGCCGTAATAAAATGTCAATATCGTTTATTAGTTATCTGGATGCTAATTCTTTTATCACACATAAATGTCTTGACAATTACAATTATAAGGCCTTTATACCAACTTTTAATGTCACCAGAATGGGTTTAGTGCGTGGTGTACCTGCGGAATGGTCTCCGGAGGAAGTTATTGAAAATATAACTGTGCCAATTGGTTGTGGTCCTATATTAAAAGTAAGGCGCCTTAACTTTAAATCCCTAGTAGATGGTTCAACCACCTGGAAACCATCACAATCCATAGTTGTTACTTTTGATGGGCAGGTTTTACCTAAAAGAATTTTTATGTGCTACAATGCTTTACCCGTAGATCTTTATATTTTCCCTACTGTTCAATGTTTTAACTGTTGCCGCTTTGGTCACACTAAACTTCAGTGCAGGTCCAAACCTCGCTGCTATAAATGTGGTCAAGGCCACACTGGCGACAGCTGCGAAAGAGAACAAGAAAGTGCATCTTGCTGCCTTTGTTCTGGTTGTCATTTTGCAACTTATAAGTCTTGCCCAGAATTTTCTAGACAAAAATCAATTAAAACTTATATGGCACAAAGTTCAGTTTCATACGCGGAAGCATCAAAAGTACATCCCCCAGTAAGTAAATCATATGCTGATACACTTTTATCTTCTCCTTCCAAAAACTTTTCTGATACTCCATCAATCTTCTCACCTAATAGAATGCCTGTATCAAGTAGTTATAAAAAGACTGTCTTCCTTAAGCCTCGCTCTCCCCCCAAATCTGTCCAAGGCTATAATAAAGAGGCACACAATGCCATTATTAAAGATTTTGACATTCCTCAACCATTGAATGGTTGTGCTTTCTCTAATAATCTCAATAAAGAAGAAAAAGAAACAAATTTTTCAATAAACGACTTTCTTTCTGCATTACACAATCTTCTCTCTCAGTTTAATATTTCACCGTCCAACGCTGCACCTTCTTTTAATATATCTCAATCCATTCATAATGGACAGCACATCAAAAATACTCCAGTGGAACTGCCGCAGTCTAGTAAACAAAAAGAGTGATGTTATATATCTTTTAAACAAACATGACCCATTTGTCTTTGCCTTAGCAGAGACTTGGCTCAAACCTTATCATATTTTCAAAATTAATGGTTATATGACCATTAGAGAGGATAGATCTGATGGGTATGGCGGGGTAGCTATACTTATCAAGAATTCTATCCCATTCTCTATCATTACCTTACCTCCTCATAGTGAGGAAATTTCAATTGTAGCAATAAAAGTATATCAAACTTGTCTTGTATCTATTTACATACCTCACCCTTCTTCTTCTATACTTCAAGAGATAAATAATCTCTGTTCATTTCTTCCTAAGCCATTTTTAATATTGGGGGACTTTAACTGTCACCATCAATCATGGGGTTGTTCAACTTCAAATTGTTATGGGGATGAATTACTAGATATAATAGACTTACATAACTTATGCATCTTGAACTCAGGATCTGCCACACGGCGTTCAGATCCCAACCAGAACCAAAGTGCAATAGACCTTTCTATCTGTTCTCCAAACTTAGCTTCTTCATTAACTTGGCATACCCTGACCTCCACTTATGGTAGTGACCATTTTCCAATAGTAATTTCTTATCCTCTTTCCAAATCAAATGCGTCAGTAAGGAGATCAAACTTAAAACATAAACTACCTAATAAAAATAATAATGACTGGGACAAATTTCGAGACATAGTTAATACAAAACTTTGTTCCTTGCCAGTAATTTCTGACAGTAATGAAAATAGTTGTGCTGAAGCTTTAGCGCACCTATTAATTGCAGCAGCAGATGAAGCTTTCCCTGTAAAAAATAGCAATATTAATTCCATTCCCTCGCCTCCATGGTGGGACTCGGAGTGCACAGAAGTAGTTAAGAAACGCAAAGAGGCTGAATACAATTATAACCTCGATATGTCTGACATTAACTTTGAAATCCTTTCTAACATAATTATAGAAACTCGCAAACTATATAAGAAGAAAAAATTTGAAGGTTGGCGTAACTTTTGTTCATCCATTTCACCAAATACTCACCCCACAATTGTTTGGCGCAATATTCGTAGATTTAGGTCGATATACAACAACCCCTCAACTATTCCTGACTCTTTGGCCTGTGACTTTTTAAATAAATTAGCTCCTCCATGGGTCCCTGAGGCCATTAACCTGAACTTGTTACCTGTATTAAATGACCAAAACACTCACACGCCGTTAGAATTACCATTCTCTCTTACTGAATTAAAGGGTATTATTTATAAAACTAAAGATTCTGCCCCTGGCATTGACGGCATTCCGTATTCGTTCTTTGCTCATGTAAATGATGACGTACTGAGATATTATTTAGAACTTATTAATTCTATTATGTACACAGGAAACATCCCTGTCGAATGGAAACGTCAATTAGTATTGCCATTCCTAAAACCAAATAAAACACCATCTGATGCTTCTTCATACCGTCCCATAGTTTTGTCGTCAATTCTGATGAAATTAGCAGAACACTTAATAAAAAATCGTCTAGAATGGTATGTTGAAAGTAAGGGTCTATTAGCAGAATCACAATATGGTTTTAGAAAAGGTAGAAGTACCGCTGACTGTTTAAGCATTTTATTAACTGATATTCGGTTAGCCTTTTCTAATAACCAATCCACCATTGCAGTTTTCTTAGATGTCAATGCAGCTTATGATAACGTTGTATTATCAGTTTTACAAAATAAATTAAATGCCTTGCAAGTTCCATTGAATCTGTCGAATTTTATTATTAAAATCTTATCTGAACGTTCTGTTATCATGTTAATTGGAGATCAAGAGGTCTCTCATCTTGTGTGGAGAGGTCTCCCACAGGGTTCTGTGCTCAGTCCCCTTTTGTACAATATTTACACTTTTGATTTAGACTCGTCTTTAACTAACCAAGTTCAGGTTCTTCAATATGCTGATGATTTATTATTATATTCTTCAAATCAATCTGTTGAACAAGCTAGCTATGCCATCAATTCTGCTCTGTCTACTTTAGAATCGTGGTTACATCTAAACGGTTTAGATTTATCTACATCTAAAAGCACAGCCGTTTTATTCACCCGGAAGAGAAATACCCCCTTAATAAATCTTGTGTACAAGGAAACCCCTATTCCCGTTAAGGATAAATTCAAATATTTGGGTGTATTCTTAGACTCTAAACTAAGTAGCGCTCCTCACTGTGATTATGTTGTTAATAAATGTGAAAAACACTTAAACATGTTAAGATGCCTTTCTGGTGTGTGGTGGGGTGCTCACCCTTTTTCTTTAAAATTAATTTATAATGCTATTATCAGAAGCACTCTTGACTACGGAATGTTTGTTCTAGAGCCTGGTAGTATTATATCCTTTAAAAAATTGGATCGCATCCAGTCTAAAGCATTACGCATTATTTCTGGTGCCATGAAATCTAGCCCCATTAATGCACTCCAAGTTGAATGCGGGGAAGCCCCGTTATATCTTAGGAGACAATTATTATCTGACAATTATTTATTCCGGATTTTTCAGCTCTCAAGTCATCCGCTCATTCCCAAACTGATCTCTTTATTGGCGCAAATTGAATCCTCAGATTACTGGCCCCATAAACGTGCTCCTTGTTTAGTTGTTAGCTATAAAAAAATCCTTTCTCTTTCTTCTCCGACTCACCGTTCCAATAAACTTCCCTTATTTAGCAGTAGTTATGAGAGTTTACAATTCAGTCCAGAAATAAAGTATGACTGTGTAAGTAAGTCCGATCCCAATTGCTATTTAGTTTTTAATGATTTCCTGGATGAACACTTAGAGTACCACCATATATTTACAGATGCTGCCAAGCGTTCTCCGATGGGTTGTGTTGGGATAAGTACTTACCATTCCCAATACAATATCGTACAAAAAGTAAAATTACCACCGGAGACTTCCGTTTTTACGGGGGAATGTTTCGGCATTTTAAAAGCCATTGAATATCTCCGAATTTTTAAACTTAAAAAAACAATCATATTTTCTGATTCTCAAAGTGCTCTTCTAGCCATCAGTAAATCCCCTTTGGAATGTAAGACACAGTGTCAGGTCGTTTATTTGATAAGAGAATTGGCGTTCAGAACTATCTCCGAGGGTAATATTTTGCAATTTGCTTGGATTCCTGCACATGCTGGAATCAATGGCAATGAGGTGGCCAATGCACTTGCCGGTGATGCGGTGCAGTGTGGGGATTTAGTACCGTATTTAAATTTTTATAATGATCTCATGACCCTACCGAAAACTTTTCTCCGGGATACCTGGAAGGTAGCATGGGATGCTGGCAGCAAATTTAAAGGACATAATTATTCTCTAATTCAACCCGATGTTTCAGAAAAAGCGTGGTTCGGTAAGGCGAAGTTTGGTAAGATGGAGACTTCTATTTTAATACGGATGAGATTAGGTCACGTTTGCTCTCCAGCCCATCTTGCCAAACTTCACATCATCGACGACCCCATTTGCGAATGTGGCACTGACGTAGGTGATTTAAATCATATTTTGTTCTCCTGTCCCTTATATGACCATTATTCCTTCCTTAGTAACCTTGTGTTCCTCCGTATTCCTTTTCCTACTTCAATACTTTCATTACTTTGTACTAATAGCTTTCCTGTATATAAATGTATAGTCTCATTCATTACTGTAAATAACATAAAGTTGTAAGTTATATAGTTCTCATTGCCATTTTCCTTCACTACTTTTTTTTTCCCTATTTCATAAATATTAATACCTAGGTGACTGATCTTATTTTTATCGTACACACTCCCAAATTCCGTAATTATTAATTTTATTTCCGTTTCCCTACCTTTGTTCCCCACCATGTAAATAACTACTTGAAATTGGCTAAATGCACAAACCGTGCGAAGCCAGAAGAAAAAAAAAAAAAAAAAAAAAAAAAAAAATTGTCTGTCTGTGTCTGCTGTCAGTTGTCACAGACAGAAAACCAGGTTTCGGTCGTCGGAATATAATTTTCATTTTCTTCGGTGATTGTTACGTAAAAATTAATATGTTTCGGGTGATTAACCGCGCAGCGAGTTTGTGTAAAACTCCGCTGTCTAGGTAAGTAGATTTCCGAAACAGTTCCGCCCCTAAGACGACCCACTGACCGAAACAGTCCTTTCATAGTTAAAATCCCAGATTTTAACAGGTCATCGAATGCAGATCCATGCCAATCCAATGACAGCAAGCTTATTGTTTTTAGATCCTTACCAGCATTCTCAACAACATCGCGCCGCTACGATGATCCACTTCGTCGAAAAGAAGCACCTATGATTGACAATGATGTTGCTACTGCATCGCCACAGGAGCAAAGAGAGCTTTCAGTTTTGGAATCCTCCATTACGGTTCCTGTTAAGGTAAGATTGGTCTCAAATTCATTCCCGAGTCTACTCCCGAGTTTACACAACTGCCTATCCACTGTCTGTCTACCTTCCAAGATTGCAATCTGGGAAGCTGAAAAAACAGATCTAAATCCAAATTGATGGTTTGGGATGGTATTATTATTTTCCAGTAGAGGCATAATTCGATGAAGAATCAATTTCTCACAGACTTTTGACAAGATTGGTAAAAGGCTGATGGTCCTATACGAGGTGACTTGATTTGCTGGTTTCCCTGCCTTGTGTATCATGAGAATTTGCGACACCTTCCAAAGGTCCGGAAAGTATTGAACCCTTAGTATACCATTATACAACATGGTTAGGAAAACTACTGCCTTTCTTGGAAGTTCTCTCAAGATTTCCTTTGTAATGAGGTCATAACCAGGCGCCTTTTTAGTTATATTTTACAAATTTAGGTTACATCATTCATGTTGAATCTAAGGGTACAATGTGAGAACAATGTAACACGTCTTTCATGTTAAAAGTGGTCTAGAGAAAAATATAGTTATAATAACAATTCAAACCAAAATTTAAAATAACCGAGGCAGCTAAGAGATGACCTGTCCCAACCGACGGCGTCCGTTCACGAACATGACGCATGGATCGGCACCATTTAGCTCAACCATTTTGAAGGGAACCGAATGATCCAACACATGCGCCACCGTCAGCGAGACATTCAAGTGAGCATGACTCTCCCAACCGCCAGGGCATATTCAAGTCAATGAGAGGTATACCTCGTAAATGGTAGCTTTAAAGAACATAGTGCTCACATGTATGTGCTACGAAAAATTATATAATACTAACACATTGAGTTTATACAATGCAAAGATAATATAGATCTACATCTTCAGTAGCTCCAAAGATAGTTAAAAATGCTAATCAATTAATCTATGAACCCTTATGGCTGTGGAGCTAGACCAGCATCCAGTCAAGCATTTTTATCAGTGATGTAATCACTCAATTTATAATATGCTCGGCTGCATAGTGTGCGTTTAATACAAGACTTAAATTGTGTCTCATTTAGTTGAACAATGTGGGAAGATATTTTATTGTAACACTTTAAACAGTACCCCATGAAAGACGAATCTACTTTAGCCAGTCTGAAACCTGGTTGAACTAGTTGGTCCCTATTTCTAGTATTATAATTATGTCTGTCACCTCTTTTATAAAAAAGATGCAGATTCTTTCTAGCGTACATGATGTTTTCATAGATGTATTGACAAGGCACCGTCATTATGTTAATTTCCTTAAACAGTTCCCTTAGAGAATCGCGCATACGCAGATTGTAAATGGCTCTGATGGCTCTTTTCTGCAGAATAAAAATAGAATCGATGTCTGCAGCTCGTCCCCACAATAAAATACTGTAAGACATTATACTATGAAATAGACCAGTCTCGCGGTATCCACATCAGTAAATTGCCGGATCTTTCTGACAGCATATGCTTACGAACTAAGCTGTCCTGCGAGAGATGTTAAATGAGGACCCCATTGTAGCCTTGAGTCGAGCGTCATTCCAGAAAAACGGTTTTATCGACGAATTCCAGTTTCTCTTTATTCAATTCTATGTCACACTCACTATTTTTGACATTTGGCAAAGCAAATCGGATGCACTTAGTTTTTTTTCCATTTAATACTAAATTGTTAGCCGTGAACCACTTTTGTACCTCAAATAAGACGTTATTTACGTTGTCAAGATTTTGAGCCCGTCTATTTATTTTAAAAATTAATGACGTGTCATCGGCAAATAACACCATTTGTGGTTGGCTTTTTAATAACCGGGGAAGATCATTTATATAAACTAAAAAAAGGAAAGGACCTAAAATTGAGCCTTGTGGAACTCCCATTTGTACTTTTAAACCATGTGAATTCACCCCGTTTATTTGAACTTGCTGCTGTCTATCATTTAAATAAGATTTCACTAAACTAAACGCAAGTTTACCTAGTCCGTAATGCTCAAGTTTCAGAAGTAATGTCTCGTGATTTACGCAATCAAATGCCTTGGAGAGGTCACAAAAGATTCCAATGGCATCTTGTGCTTCTTCCCACGCAGTAAATATGTGTTTTAATAAAGTGACACCGGCGTCAGTCGTACAACGCCCTTTGGTGAAACCATACTGTTTATCGTGTAATATGTCATTTGTGTTAAAATGAGCAAGCATCTGATTAAGCATAATCTTTTCAAAAACCTTGCTGAAAGCCGGCAACACGGACACGGGTCTTTAATTGTTAGTATCTTTACTATCCCCGGATTTGAAAAGAGGACCTTACTATACATATTTGGAATCAGTGAATTTTTATGGGTCTTTGAGCCAACTTTGAAATTTCTAGGAGCATGTTTTTGGTGCTTAAACCTCACAGTCACTTTGCTCTCAATTTGGAGATCAAGTCCTCAACCAGTTTATGTATAAACTGGTCAAATTCTGTGTCAGTACTGACCTCATCTTCATCTTCTGTTTGTCATTAGTTGGTTGAACCATTTTGCCTATAACTAGGTATTATAAATATGTAATTTGAACTAATTTACCAGAGCACACAATGCATTTTGGGTCATAAATCTTGCATATTCATGATATTACTTAGAAAAGATTCAGTATGCAAATACGGAAATGCTGTATTAATTTTATCATAGCCTACGGTGTAGTTATTTTTTCCGAAAAGTAATATCGACAGTGAAGTGCCAATACCTACTAACTGACATTTTTCGAGAAATTCACTTTTTGATCGTTTTGATTTTAAAGGTGACTTTTTTAAAGGTAATGCAAATGTTTTAGTGAAATCTCCTAAGCGTATTTTAGTTGCAACACCATATTAAATGTGGAAATACCTCCCAAGGCCCAACTAAACCAGCGTGTGTGTCTATATTAAAAATGTCAGTTAGTAGGTATTGGCACTTCACCGTCGATATAATTATCAAACCTCTTTACTGATATTTGAAAAAAATGTCGCTTAGATCATGTAGCCCTGGAGCTGACGATATATCTATGTTTCTCACTCATTTTGCAATGAATAAACAGTATTATTTTATAGAAGATATTATCATTATCATAAAACCGGACAATTGCGACTCAGACTCACCCACCGAGAGTTCCTTCATATTCCGTGATTTGGTCACCCAGCAATTACAATACCTCTATGACTGATTACATACTTTAAATAAAGAGTAATTTTTTATCATTTAATTACAAATGTGTAGTTTTCAGGCTATTTTACTATAAGACTTTTAGTATAAGACGATATTACTTGCCAAATTTCATAATTCTAGGTCAATGGGAGGTACCCTATAAATTTTGATTCCTTTGAGTGTCGAAATATACATTTTTTGCGACATAAGCGGCCGTATCTTTTTTCACGTTAACTTGGAATTTTGATTTTTTTACAGCTTTACGGGACCTTAGACTTGACTGTATGGTTTTAATTTCAACGCGATAACTCCACGCGTTCCTGAGGTAAAGGGTCTTGACAGACTTACGGACAGACAGACAGACGGACAGACAGACAGACGGACAGACAGACAGACGGACAGACAGACAGACGGACAGACGGACAGACGGACAGACGGACAGACAGACAGACAGACAGACGGACAGACAGACAGACGGGCAGACAGACAGACGGACAGACAGACGGACAGACAGACGGACTGACAGACAGACAGACAAACAAACAGACAGACAGACAGACAGACAGACAGACGGACAACAAAGTGATATAAGGGTTTCGTTTTTTCCTTTTGAGGTACGGAACCCTAAAAACCTGTAACTAGTTAAAAGTAGTTTGTCTACAAGTGTATGCAATATTTAACAGTTTAAAAGTAATATTTACAAAATGTTTTTCAGGTGGACCTCAGCCCTGTGAGTGGTGTTCCTGAGGAACATGTTAAGTGTCGCCGTGTGCGCATCTACCAACGTCCCAAGAATGCCATGCAAAGTGGCACCAACAACACTCATCACTGGGAGATGGAGTTCGACAACCGCCAACGCTGGGAGAACCCCCTGATGGGCTGGACTTCCACTGGAGACCCCCTATCCAACATGAAAGTTTCCTTCCAATCTCCTCAAGAAGCTATTGAACACTGTGAGAAAATGGGATGGCCCTGGTTTCTAGATGTGCCTAAGACTGAAAAACCTATTAGGCCTAAGAACTACGGACTTAATTTCTCCTGGAACCGTCGCACAAGGGTTTCTACGAAGTAATAATGTTAGTACAATTCGATATTTCTGTTATTAGTAAAGTTAATTTAATAATTAAAATGATTTGAAATGCAATTCATTTTAGTTCAGGAACTGTGTACATAGTTACTAAAACAAAATAAATTGTTAATGTTGATTATATTATCTTGGTTTATTAATATTTATTATAACAAATTATGATAATTAGTTTGTTTCTTCATTCATTCAGGAATTTAATAATGGGTAAGGGTCCTCCTCACGATGCTAACTACATAATCTCGCTATGCGTACAGAGACATGATATGAGTTTTCTTTTTATGTAGGACAACGGACATCCGCCACCCCCGCAACTCATCATGTGGACAGATTCTCAGGCGCCATAACTACGGATGTGAATATAGCGGTGATAGTCACGGCCTTGCCATCAAATTCAATATAAGCAGCTATTAAATTCATCTCTATACGGTGTTGTCATCGTGGCGAGAATTTGATGGCACAGCGAAAACTTCGCCGCGATTCATTCGCCATTTCTGTTAGGTAGTCAATCATAAACTCTCTGTACACACTACTACTAGTCCAACCATCATAAAAATATACACTTGGAAAAAAGATGTAACAAAATAACAAAACCCAGTGTCTTTAACCTTTTCACCACCACACATAGAAGTATCGTAGTACATATAAATCGATGCCACCACAATTACCTATGTATGAGATGACAAATCAATGTGTGCCCAGTGCGCCACGGTCACCACTATATGTCAGACTTCTATACGTAATAGGGTATTACACAGATTTTTAAAACAAGTCTCAATTAAATTCTGTAGTGCTAATATGCCATAAAAAAACGAAATTTTTATTCAATCGATAAGTGCCATAAATATGCATCTAAATTGATTTTCATATTTCGCGCGTAGTTTGACTAAAACGCCTCGTAGTGGACGCCATATTGCTCTGCGGAAATGACGTCAGTTCGCTGGTTAACAAATGCGCTGATATTATATAATGATGATTGAATGTAATTGACAAATAATTATAATATTATTTTGTAATAGGTGTAATAATCAAAAAATTACGTTGGTTATGAAAATAATAACAGTACAAAGCCTATATACGCCAATCGGCTGACTGTCAGTTGTAATTTTTTTGTTTACACAGCCGTACGATGTAATAACATGGCGGCTACTATTTCATGGTGTTATAAAACAAATTAAAAAAACTGAAAACTGAATTGAATTTAAAATTTATGAACTAAAACTAACATTTTCCGACTGCTTTTTGTCTAAATTATCTCAATAATATATTTATAGTTTTTTTCTCTTATGAGTAAAATACCCTATTCCATAGATTATGTAACTATTTAGCTTGTGGCGCCGAGGGCACGTTTTTGCTTTTTTGACGTGACAATCAAAAGGTTAAATGAATCTCATTGGTAGCTAGGTAATAAAAATGCCACATTTTCTATATTTTCATTTAATCATAGTTTCAACATGGTTAATTAATATTTTGTACCTCGGAAGAAAATCATATTTCGCAGGTCTCATTTAAAGTTTTTATTTACATATCATACAATTTAAACATATGTTACACAAATCGAACCATGCCCAACACATGCTTGAAACATTGCAATTTCACTAACTACAATAGTTTTACATGTACATCGTACATATTATAAATTATAGTTAAAAGTAACCACTAACAACCTCACCAAGATTATAACTATAGATAAAATTATGAAAAATTATTGCATCTTCTTTTATTATGTACATAGTAATGAACAATATTGAGAAATATTATTATCTATTCTATTAGAACAATTTTATCATGCTTCCTCCTTTTAGAATTCAAAATATTTAATAGCGAATGTGGGTTGTAGAGATATTAAAGGGTCCAAAGCAAATTGTGTAAAATTTGTCATAAAGCGAGGTGGTGGTACAAATACTAGTATGATACAAGGTGTCAGAGTCTAAAATTCTAGCATAATCTGATACAGGCCTCGAAAATTCTAAGTAAAAATGAATTCAAAAGTTGGTCAAGAATATAATTAGTAAATTGAGATATTTTTTTTTCAAACTAAATCATAATTTGGTCCTTGCTAAATTGGAAAATATTTGGGGTTTTAAATGCATCTGTTCAAGTATACTAGATAAATTTTAAAATTTTCTTTTTAAACTTCTTTTAGAAAAAAAGCTAATTCTATAGTTATTATAAACTATTTAAAACCATCGCATCAACATTTTTTTTAATGCATTTATCTTCCTAAGTAAATTCTCGTCATACGTGTAATATCGGTTCCAAAAGTGATTTAGGGCGCTAATTGATTCGCCAACAAAAAAAAACGTAATCACTTTTCGGGCCGATTGTACATAAATGCAGCTAAAATATAATTTGAAAGCACTTGGTGCACCTATGTTAGCAACTCGTAAATACTATTAGCAGCTAATGTTACAACTATTAAACAATCAACAAAAGGAACATGTGGACGGGCTATATAATAAGAAATTATACATGGTATAAAACTAAATAACATTAAAATTTGAAGCAATGGGTTCCTAATCATAATTATTAATGTAGGCACATAAGTTTATAATTGAATAAACACAAAATTGTAGGGAAAGTAATTTGCCACAGTAGCAAATAAATATCTAACATTAAAACTAACTGCATATTTATTTCAATATTTATCCATTGAGATTTGTGCGAATATTTACCCATTTGTACATCTCCATGCCTTTAGCTTGCCTTTTTGTGCGGAAAAGGAATTTGTTGTTATTAAATGTTGTTTTTGTATTGGTGTATGTAAGTAGGAATGGATTAGTAGGTAGGTACGTAGGGGCCTACTCTCATCACAGCAGTTATGGTACCAGCTTTGCTATTCTGTCACAATCTCCCTCGGTGAACTCTAGATTAAGTGAGTTGTATGTTTGACGACACTACTTTTCGCCTCGCTGCTTCCTTACGTCACAGTACAAACAGTACAGAAACTACGTACAAACGTTCGAAACGGCACACTCACACAGATGCGCGCATCTACGATACCCCTAAGCGATAGTCGCGGTGCAGTGTTTGACAGAGTGCCGAGTAGTCGCGTAATACATTAATTTATTCCTTGCGCCACGGACCGTCCATCTTTTTATTTTAAAAATGCCTCGAGCGTATTGTGTAGCATACGGCTGTTTGAACTCGGCTTCTTCAAAACCGGAGCTTTCGTTTTTTAAACTTCCTGCTGATCTTGAAAGGTAAGAATGATTTATTGTTGTTATTGAATAATGATTAAATATGTACACACATGTTAGCAGCCGCATCTTTGTTTTACAAATAAGTTCACATGAAATCCGTGAATTTATTTGTAAAACCAAGATGGCGGCTTTTTATTTGTTCGTGTTTATTTTTTTCGTCATGGGTGTCGTTATAGTTTTCGTGGGTGCCAAAACCGATAGTAAGGACAAAATGTAAATCCAAGATGGCGGCTGTCATTTTTTTAAAATTTATTTGTCATGGGTGTCATTTTCGTAGTTTTCGAGGGTGCTAAAATCAATAGTGAGGTCAAAATGTAACTAGTGCTGTACCTAACTGTACTAGTGTAAACCCCTGTAACTTCTAAAATAATAGAATGATAAAACTAAAAAAAAAATATATGCTGTACATTACCATGTAAACTTCCACCGAAAATTGGTTTGAACGAGATTTAGTAAGTAAGTAGTTTTTTTTTAATACGTTACAAATCGTAAACCGCAATTTCCCCTACTTCCTGCTACGGAACCCTTCATGGGCGAGTCCGACTCGCACTTGGCCGCTTTTTTAATTTAAAAAAGTAAAAGTAATAAAACGTTTTGCTTTAAAATTAGCAGAAATAATTATAATAAATATCGATTATGATTGTAATGCTTTGTTACCTAATCCCTAAAATCGGGTCGAATGACAGCTCACTTCACCTAGAGTTCACCGAGGCAGATTGTTACAGAATAGCACTATACACAGGAATAGTGTATCCTAAAAGAATAACGAGTTATAATATGTCAAAGGGGCAAGTCTAGTAATTTTCAGGAACGGTAGTTTTAAGCTCAGTCAGAATCTGTCAAAAAGCCCTTATTTTTTTTACATATATTTTTGACAACATTTTGACATTGATATTCGCTAAGATGAGATTACAACCAGATTTCGAACGATTTTAATTACGAGAATTAACCTTCTGATCTTTGCTCTGTGTTCTTTGTTCTGCCCTGATTACCAACTTAATTAAAATAGTTACTATACATGACTAGACGTAGCTCGTAAAGTCGTTGGAGGAGCGTGTACTATGTGACTGTTATCAACAGTGACGTATGGTTTAATAAAATACAATGGTCGTGAAATACAACAGCTTTACCATTTCTGTACTTGAACGGCTATGGATAATTCACGATAGGTCAGTTTTAATTATGTAAATATTATTATTACTGCGAACTCTTAGAATAAATCAATTTATGATTATTTTGTGTTTTAAGAGACCATATAAATCCGCGCCACCTATTTAGTAGGTAGGTACATACCTACCTATCATGTTAAAAAGATTAAAGTTCTATCGAGAACATACTGACTAGTAGGTAGTTAAGAATATAAATAATTTTTGTTGTAGAAAAAGACTATTTGAGTACATAATTTAAAAAACAAGTAAGTAAATGTCTACATCTAGCTAGTTGGTGTTATAAAAAACTGACCATTTAAAATCTCGAAGTTGAATAATTTCAGATTCAGCTAAATGACAGGCAAATCTTCAAATCTACCTATTGTTGAATTTTGAAATATTATCCAGAGTGTATACCTATTTAAAGGTTAAGACAAGTCAAGGGTGGAATCTATAAAGCTATGTATATATGTCAAAGATCTATATCTTAGATGTACCAGTACCTTAACCATACATATGTCACGAGCAAAGACAATACTAATAAGTTGTAAGTATTGTCTCTGAGATTATGATAATAGTAATGATACTAATATCACACATCTCAAAGTTCAAATAAAATTAAACTTTTCATGACAAGACATATAAAATAAATGAAACAGACCGTGACCGTGCATCTAACGATTTAAATCTTTGATGTATGTAGGTAATTTTGATATTCTCTTAATTATTTTTCATGTGGTGGTATAAGTTCTGAATCAAATTCATAAAGAGCTCACATACCTAATTGGAAATATCCACCCTGTATACTACATTAAGTACTATTTAAAAGTTAAGTGATGGTTATTGTTTTCTAAAAGTCTTTTCACGTTGCTAAGCCTTATACACAACCTGAGTATAAGTCCTGCCTGCCTGGATATTTGTTACAGCGCCTTTGAAATACCTACCAATTGATTTCATGTAAATGAGGATATAGAGGTTTTAATTACATTAAATATATCAAACACGCTTTTCCCTAAATAATATGGCAACATACTTAAAATTAATTATTACATAACAATATGCCTTCCATTTTAATGCTTAAAGAACCAATATTTTGCATACTTAATTTCTAATAATCTTCAACAATAATAATGGCATTCAATCTGAAAACATTAGCTTAGAGGCAAAAATCGATAACGATCAAGTAATGGGCGCACACCAAACAAGCATAGGTCATGAGTTTTCTACTTAATAACACCAGTGTTTATTTAAAAAAGTTAAAAATTGTTACTGAATTAAAATATTTCTTCTCCAGCTTTTTAAATGGACATGGGCGAGGCTTTCGATTCTGTCTGTCGATTACATTTTGATAAATAAAAGTTGCCGTTTATTTAACTAGGAGTAAAATTATCTATGACAATACGTGTAAGCTAATCAATAATACGAACTACAGTAATAAATGTAATTATTTACAACTGTGATCACGACGGAGTTCCCCAGGGTAATATTTTAGGCCCGTTGCAGTCTCAACAGTTTTTGTTGCTAAACCGTACCGTGATGATTATGTGTGGGTAGAAACGAAAAGAGTACCTAAATAAAATATCGGGGGATTATTGTCATTTTGATAAAATGTTAAAATTATTAGGTATGCTTAATACTTATGCTTATCTGGAGTGCAGCTTGCAATCATGAGTTTTATTTTAATTCTATCGAAATGGTGACATCAGTCATTCTCATATACAATACTATTTACAACAACAACTTGATTTACATCCCACTTGACACCGGTCTCGCGTACTTTCTTTAATATTTATTACATTTCATAAAAAAAACTGTCTTACCGAGTTTTGAACCGTAGAAGAGGGATAGGAGAGTTGTCTACTTACTCAGTTCTACTAAAATCAGTGAGGAATAAATTGTAATTTTTTATTTTTGTTTTATGGGCAACTAATTTTGCGTAAAGCATAAATTCAACCATTAAAACTAGGCACACGTTGGGTGGTAATTTATTTATCGATAAATATTATTTTTCTGTAGTTGAACAAGATAATGGTTACGTGTCCTTAAATAGCTAGTACCGATATCCTAGTTTCTACGATCCAAAAACCGGATTCAGCATTAATCTATCGAAGCGTCTACAAACGAATATTATCTAACAGCGTGTAATGCAACTTGCGTGGCGCGTTACAGCGCAGTTCAGTATCGTAAAGCTTATTGAATTCGACGAGATACTAATGAAAACGTTATTGTATTGACTCTGGAAGTTTCCGGTTATTACTGTATTTAACTATCTATTAATATTAAGTGTTGAGATAAATGGGCGCATTTCAGATCCTACCAGTAAATAACAAAATTAAATCTCTCGTGTTCTAACGTTTACTGGTAGACGCAGAGAAATGGGGTCATCTATCTCAACGTATCCACCATAATGACAACCGCGAACGGGGCTAGTTAAATTTAAAAATCACAATTATTCTCCGGAACACTGCCGGTTGGAGAGTCAATGGGGATCGTTCGGGTCGAGAACGTCCGAGTGCGGAGCTCGGGTCGCGAGCTCGGGAGTCGGAGATCAGCTGGGGCGCTCGTCGGACTCGCGGTGCACGAGCACTCGCACCAGCGTGGGAGGCGGCGGAGGAGGCGCGGAGGGCGCGGGCGGAGGCGCGGGGGGCGCGTCGGGCGACGCCTCGGTCACCAGGATGCTGACCTCGCTGTTGGCATGCGGCGAGGGAGTGCGGGCCCGCGCCGGCGGGGTCACGCGCCGCATGGAACTGCGCCGGGAGCTCAACCGAAGGGAACCTGCGATACGTCACACAACACGCCATAACATACCACTTCTTAATGGAATTCCTATCAGTTGATTTAAGTGTCTTCGTTGAAGTGCATCAGTTCAGGTGGTAAATCCATGTAATCCTGACATGATATTTACTCGACGAAACGCAATCTTTCGCCAAATAATTGTCAGATTGTCTATCATTTGGTGTTGTGATACTGTAGGCGTTATTTTGCACAGTCTAGACAAGTCTATAGTGGATAGGCAGACATTAGCCTCGTCAGACATTACAATGCGACGGGCTAAGCAATTTATTCACAAATAGAAGTAGCTCTGAGTGAAGGTAGCAGCTACTCCAGCTAGTGTCAATTTCGTGTTGTCTATTGTGTTAATCTGTGCGATAGAAGTGATACTATTCCCACATAGGCCTTGCCAAAGACTTGGAAGTTGAATCTATAATATACAGAATTGTACTTACGAACTCCTGAGTTGCGTTAAAAGTGAAGGAAAGATTGTAGAGGGGAACAATCTACTCGGACTTACATACTACATTGTCCATGCTAACATACACTTGACATAGATATAGCTACAGAAGCAAGAATATCTGGGGTAGGTACTACTACTAAAGCATGCATAAGCTCTTAATATCTTGAATATTTTGAAGCTGACTGTTCTTAGGTATGCTTGTAAGACACGCCATCTAAAAACTGATAAATATAGGTAAAATATAAACTCATTTGAAATTAATTAAAATATTATCAATATTGAACTGCCAATCAATGCTTCAATTATTAAAAATGTTGACTCAAATGAATTTAGGTGGGTACCTATCTGAGAAGTTTAGAACCGAGTGGTTGGTTCTGTCTACTCTTAATTACTTTTCATTAGCAAAACTGAGGAAAACTATTTTCTACACATAAAGGATAATACAAAATAATGACACGACTATTTTCAAAGGGACAGCCACGTTACAATCAAAATAAAGCACTCAAGATTAAATTCTATTGTTTTTAGGATTACTTTCCGAGTCAATTTACTAAAGGATAAGGAAAATATATTGAAATACTTCTGACTAACCACTCAGTGCTAGTCAAGTCCTTCGTTAGGAAACGCATTGCATTATTGTAGCTTTTAACCCATTGACGTAGGTAAACAGGAGGGTGCTATAAGTTTTAACGTGTATTACATCTGTGTGATCGTAACTCCCAAAGGGCTCAACCGATTTAGATTTAGTTTTTTTCGTTTGAATGGTAACTGTATCGAGTAGTGTTCTTAGCTATGATTCAAGAAAATCAGTTCAGCCGTTTGAAGATTATCCCCACTAGAAAACTTTACTAAGGGGGATGCGCCAGGGCAGCTCGCGAAATGCAAATTTTGTTACGCTTTTTTGAAATTTGCAGCTCAGGTTGTATTGTAATAAAAAAAAAAATTCGCGGGAGTAACAAATATGCATTTACAGAATTATAATAATTAAAATCATCAACATAACTGCCGCGGTCGGTCTGTGGATGGGTGACCATCCATTTCATACTGAGTCCCCTCCGTGCCTCGTAAAACACATAGGTAAAGCTGTTAAAGTGTCGTTATGGGTAGAAGTCAGAAGCCAAAAAGTCTGTCTACCACGGGGTATCGTGTTACCCAGTAGCTCGGTTGTGGAGGTCTGATAGAGGCAGTCGCTCCATGTTAATCAATGGTATTCAGCTGCATCCAATTAGACTGGAAGCCGACCCCAACATAGTTGGGAAAATACTAGGCAGATGATGATGACGATAACTGTTCAAGTTAGAAAAGCTCCTAAACGTCATATTTTCATTAAAATGCCAAGAAAACATATTGCGCTGAACCCAAGTAACATGGGACAAGGGTAAAAAGATGATGATGACCAATACAAACTGATACTGAGCTGCAAATTGCAAAAAAACATAAGAAAATTTGAATTTTGCGGGTCGCCCTTGCGCTTCCACTTTGCTTTCAGATGCCTACATCCAGTAGGCATCTTCCACAGGTCTGATCAACGATTGTTTGTGTTTATTTTAACTTCATCTTGTTCACACAATGCAACGCGTTCCCCAATCAGGACGAAGGGTAATCAAAATGCATCTATCTCTAAACCTACTGAGGAAGAGACACGGAAAGCAAAACATTACATATGAACCTGCTCGTTTCGGTCCCGTCTCTTCGTCCACGGCGTCCTGATGCCGCAGGAAGATCGGCAGCCCGTAGGCTGAGCGCCTTCGGGTCGGTGCGGATTCAGAACCACTTGGCTGTATCATGACAAATGTCTAGCTTTAGAACTAAGAAGAGAGAAGAAGCTAGAGCACCAATATTGTCAACATCGTGTTAATTAGTTAGGTGCCAGTATTACCGGTTTGAGTTAAGAGTTTACCTGAAGCACTACAAAGAAAGAGATGGCAGAAATTTTAGACATTTCTTTTGGATTTTTCGAAAATAATCTAAGCTGTAATTACTAGCTTTTTGTCTACATACCGTGGCATTTAAATTGTCTTAGAACAGCAGCCCACTTCATGCATCCATTACCTACTAACAATTTATTAAAAAAAAGATTTGCATGAATCAATATCAATATGAATCAATAAAATAATTAAAAATATTATTCAATAAAAATGAAGCCTAACATACTTACTTTGAAACACCTGTTACGACCGCAGTCCGAGCCTTGCGTTCCAAGAGCGGCGATATATTTTCAGAGTTCATTCACCCTAGCGCAAAAATATGTTTCTTACTATTGCAATCTTAATGTTCTTAGTATGTAGCAGTTTGTAAGAATTCAAACGCCACTTCATTCTAATTCTTCCTGCATAGGTAATTTTATGGAGTTAGGATAGTCGGAAACATTTTTCTAATTAATGCTAACAATTTTTTAATCGTGTCTAGAGGTATTTTATGTCGGATACATTGAGTGGACCACCTTTGTAAGACGACTAAAATGCCACGGTATATAATACCTGTACACTAATAAATTAGTATTTAGTAAGTATCTAAAGATAGATAGAAAAACGTCAACTTATAGGTACTAACTACTCCGTAATCGGTATACATACATTACTGAAGCAGATGGAACTGAGTAGGTACTGTAGGGATCGCTATGCTATCTACGTTAAATGAGACGTAGGAGAACTTTTAGAGATCTATATTTAGATAATATATTAATTAGAGGAAGAAATAATGACCAAGCCTTGACGGCTGGGTCTGACAGACTTCTGTCATAGTATAAAAACTATATTCTACATCATTCAAATATAATCGAATCACCTATCTTTCTAGAAGCATCCAGAATGTTTTAACCGTAGACTAAATAGTTATGGCTTCATTATATAAAGCCTCTGCCTTATAACCTCTCTACAGTACCCACCTGTTCTCCGGGCGCGGCCCCCGGCAGTAGCAATAATGGCAAGTTTAGCCAGGCCCCGCCGAGCTCGCTGATGTCAGACGCGTCGGATGCGCGTGACGACTTGCGACTCGACGCGTGCGACCCGCGCCGCACGTGCAGCAGAGCGCTCAGGCGTCCCCCCCAACCTCCGCCGGGAGACCACTTCGTGCTTTCTTCTTCTTGAGAGGGGCTGCGGTTCTTTCGCCTGAAATTGTTATGACGAGAGTTCGAATGTAATTTTGAGTTTTACCTACACCAAAAAGCAGTCTCATACTGCCATTAAGCTTGAATCCGTTCGATGTATGTTCAATCAAATCTTTTTATATACTTAGTTCAGTTATTACTCTTTTATTTTATCATTTATAGCTGTTACCCATATTTGCAAAATAAAATTATCTTTATCTTTATCGATATCTTAGAAATATTGTTTGTAATAATAAAACAATGTTATTTGTCATTGTACTTATCATAAATCGCAAAAGCGGTAGTAACCGCATTATTTTACTTTTCGGGATTCATTTAATGGGGACGTAGGAAATGCCGAATGGAATTCAAATCATAGATAAACTTCTTAAGAAAGCCGCTGGTAGTGAAATTTCGAAAATTAGGTACTCGTAGGTATGGTGATTTTTTTCTTTGTATCAATACTTACTTAACATAATCTCTCCACGCCCGCTGCACTGTCCGGGCCGCTTTATCCTCCCTTTTCCATATCCTAGTCGAGGAAACGATCTCCAGCTCTTTCCTCGTAGGGAACTGCTTCTTGAACTTGATATCCATCTGCTCTTGAAGCTGTCGGAACGTGTCCGTCTCTTCAACATGCCCCAACACATGTTTGACGAGGGAATGGAGTATATCTAAACAATGAATCTTGTTGCCTTTCGCGATTGGCAGATTAAAACTGACTAAAGCCACTGTATTTGGTTTGGAGATGCCTAGCGGAGGGTCTAAGGAAGCTATGAAGTCTGATAGTTGGGCGAAACTTATAAATTGAGTTGCGTGGGGGTCATATCTGTAAATAAGAAAATTTGTGCGTCAGTTTCTTCGTTATTCAAAAATTATGGCAGCAAATGTGGTGTAAAATGAACATCGATTGGTTGCGGTGCCTCGATATAAAACTGCTCTCATTCAACATATGTATTAATTACGTATACGGTACGTACTTGGTAGGTACCTAACTAAATATTTGTTTCATTAGCGAACAAGAAACACAAATTGCTAAATGCCGTACCGACAAATTATGAGGTTAATGCCAAGCAATAATTGTTTGAGTAACTTTTAATGTGTTCAGCTGAAGCGGATCGAGATAGATGGCAAGATTTACGAGCTTCCCTTTACGACGTCATTTGTGTTTAAAGTGTCCGTTCTGAACTGTCGTAATTGTAAATAGCTCTAATAACTCTAACTGTTGCCTATTGGTTACAGTCTGGTTTAATGTTAGAAGTGCGGAGTCAAGATTAATCTCCACTGAAGTTTATCAACCATGGTTGGCTGTGGAGATTAGAAAAATTATATAGATTTATGTATAAATCTATATAATAAAAATGCATCGTTGTTCGTTAGTCTCGCTAAATCTCGAGAACGGCTAGACTGATTTGGCTAATTTTGGTCTTGAAATATTTGTGGAAGTCCACGGAAGGTTTATACGGTGATAAAATTTAAAAATCAATTGACAGGACAACATCTGTCGGGTCAGCTAGTAAAATATAAATATCCACTATAACATTCATTTAAATATAGGTCAGCCTCGTATAAGAAACTTTATTGTGTAATTAAGTGATAAGTAAAGATAAATCATAACGCTGATATACTCACTTCGACCACCGTATGTAGAACATCTCGAGATCATCTTCAACAATTCCAATCTCTTCCTCCTGATGCGCCTGATTGAAGTTCTCGAGAATGATGGCTATATACATGTTGATGACGATCATGTAGCTGATGATTATGAACGATGTGAAGTAAGTGATGGCCAGCAGAGGGCTTCCACAGTTGCCGTTCTGTCCAGGATGCTCTCCCAACTCGCACTCGGGAGGCTGAATCATGAGGGATTCAAGCACGTCGTTCCAACCGGCTGATGTCATCAAACTGGAAAGCGATGAGAAGAGAATTGTAATTAGGTAAGTCAAGAGAATTTACTGATGTGTTGTTTTTCTACTACGTCTAGTGCCTCTCCAAACTTGGAAGGTTTGCAGTCAGTACAGCATGCTTTTACTTTTCTCTTTTTGTTAAAAATTGAAATAAAGACGTGTGACATGATGATTGGAAAGACCACCGTTATCGTACACATTAGTCACAATTATATTGGCTAGCAATGATTCTATCACGAAATATCTTTAAAAATTAGAAACTAGGAACTACAATATGGGTCATCCTGCAAGCATACCTACCATAGACATCATAATTAGGTTACTCATGAGGTTACTCATGTTCCAATTGAGGGACTTATACCACAGATTTTACTAATAGTTTCTTATACTAAGTTGAGGCTAAGTACTTAGATACCTACATAACTTTTGTAAGTTATGTAGGTATCTAAGTAGTAACCAATATACATATAATATAACGTAATAAAGTAATTAAAGCATTTTCACATAATAGTGTATATTTGTAAGTATATCGTTTGTTTTAAAATATCTCATGGACAATATGTATCTGTGGATACTTGTAATTGGCCATGAATAAGTTTATTACTCACTGTATCTGCGTAGCTGTAGATAAGATTAAAAAATAATAATAATAATAAATAAACATCCAAAAACATCTGAGTTATTATCAGAAGAACTTACCGAAAAAGCAACTGCATGCTCCTCCCGAAGGTCTGAAAATTGACGATGTCGTTGAGAGCGCCTTGTTCCTTGACGTGGCCGAACACCGACATGCCGATGATGGCGTAGATGAACGTGATGAGAGCCAGTAGCGCGCCGATGTTAAACAGCGCGGGAAGTGACACCACTAGCGCAAACAGCAGTTTTCTTATGCCCTTAGCGGCCTGGGGAAGAAGTCAAAGTCAAATAATTTATTTCAATAAGAGCATTTCGTTGCGGGATCCAAGACATTTGAATCGTTTCTCTGGGACTCGTAAGGGTTCATTGTCTCGGCGCTTTTCTAGTGGCCACTGTTGATTCTGGCATTACAAGAGTTGCAGTGGTTTCGGAATTCCCAAAAAGAAAAACGATTAAAAGGAGTCTAAACTTCGTTTAAAGACAGAGAAACGTTGAAGATAGTAAGGGTTTTGTCAATATTGGAAAAAACTATTTTAGGGCCCTAGTTTACCTATATCGCAGGACGAGTAGTAAAGCTACGAGATGGTTAACGAAACAAATCGAATAATCAAAACCTTTCCAGGTTTATTACCAAATGACAAGACTATGCTATGAACTAACTAAATCTTCGACATGGGAATTAGAAATCAATGGTACAGTCACCAAAAGAAATAAGTATCCATATCGTCGGAAATAGTTGAAGTTTATTTAGAAACCGGTAGATGTTTTCGAATAAAACATAATAAAGTTAATAGAGAATAATTAATCAAATAATGATTTAATTAAATATCATTCATTTGAAAACATTCATCGGTTACACCACAGATATAGATAGACATAGATAACGCAAGTATCACGATCTGTATGAAAACCAAGCGTGCCATTTTTTAGTGATGGGAAAATCAAATCGATTCCCAGACGCCGCCGCGTACGGCGTCCCCCTCGCCCCACCCCCCGTGTGTTGTGTACAGTAAAGCATTATTAAGAATCGTTCAAATCGATTTATGAATCGATTTTATGACAGAGTAATGAGATATACAGAGGAATGAGATAAACAGGGGAAAATAAAAAGGAATATATATTTTTTACAAAATTGTTAGTATTTCCCTAATTATTTCTTGTAATTGTTGTAGACTATCAAAATATCGGAAACAAAGAAAAAATCCAGAGAAGAAATTTTAAAAGCAAAGCGAAAAGCAAGTAAAATACGTTATAATAAAATTAAAATAGATCAAAAATTCCCTTCAACAAAACTTGCTTTCTCAAAATGTATTGAACAAATAGTGCTATGTTTTGTTGGGAACCAATCTTTGTTTCCCGTCGCCTCAATCCATTTTTGTTTTAAATTGGGTTCATGTGTAAAACTAAAAAAATCACGAAACGTTACGATTATTTATTAAAATTGTCTACATAATAAGTACTTATATAATACAAAATCATTCCTCTGTTTCCGAAATCAATTCTTGAGAATCGATTTGTGTTACATATGATGAACAGCACTAATCGCTAAAATTGACAGAAAAATTATAAAGGTCTCTGTACTACAAAACCGAAGCGAAATACGATAGTATCGCTTATTTCGATATTCATCACTTGTTAAAACTAAACGTTCCTTTATTTATATTTATATAAATAATATATATATTATATGTTTATATATAATATTAAATGATGTATGTGTAGTTTATATATTCGTAAGTTTATCTCTTTTTAACTTTTCTAATATATTTTTTTTTCATATGCACCTGCCATGTTATCTCTTCACCACCCTTGGTTGACTGGTAGAGAATGCCTAAGGCATTAAGTCCGCCTTTGTACCTTTGTGCATGAAGTATAAATAAATAAATTAACGTCTCGTCAACCGCTCCAAGTAAAAGCCGCAATGTAATACGAATGTATTGTTTTTCTCAAATTTGGTATTACCAGGTATTACTGAGGGTATTAGATTAAAAATAATTGTTTTTAAATTAATTACGCATAATATTAAGCATAAAATGACTTACTTATGGAAGGAAACGTTTATTTTTTCTCCTCGCATTTGTACAGTTTTTACAATTTTTAACAGCATAATTAACCATTTTAATGTTTTTAACTGACGTCCGACTAGCGCAATACACCGATGCAGACTGAGCGCGAAAGTGGCCACTACGATTTTTCGGCGTAAGCTAGACACGCGAAGTATGTAGTTGCTCTTGCGTTATCTAGGTCTATCTATATCTGTGGGTTACACGTACAATGGTCCATATTTAGGGACTAAGTGCGGAAACCAAACCCCCTAACATAGAACATCTATCGGTTTCCAAGTAAACTTCAACTATTACCGACGACATGGATACTTATCTCTTTTGGTGACTGTACATAAGTGTAAAAAATCGAAGTATACTTCATTTACTTATTTATTGTTAAATAAATTGTTAGTAGCAATAACCATCATAAATGTATATTTACTTTAATCAGTCTTAATATTCTCCCTATCCGGAACACCCGAACGACTCGCAGCAAGGTGGGCGATATCGGCAGGTCTATCATGATGTCTTCCATCAGGATGCCCAGGATTGAAGCCAGTACTAGCAGAAAGTCGAACACGTTCCACGGCACTGTGAAGTAGTGGTACCGAAGACCTACTATTTTTACTATCGCTTCTGTAAAGTTTAGACAAGGTTAGAGCATCGCCATTAAATGATTATCGGTAACCGCGCCAAACCCTGAAGTGAAGTTGATATTTAGAAAAACCTATTTATAGGTAGTTTGCATTCGAAGATATAAATCTGTTTTGTAAAAAAAGGGTATTTGGGATTCTTTAGATTGTGCTTTGGAAAAGGTCTGGCGCTGTTATTATCCAATACAATATAAATTGAAATGAGTATCATACCTAAACCGAAAACAGTCGTGAAAAACGCATTACTAACTTCTAATATAAAGAAAACAGAATGCGGTTGATCATAATGTTCAATGCCCATAGTGAGCATATTTAGAAATATCAAAACGAAAATGGCGATTTCGAATCTTCGCGAATTCGAGAGATCGTAGAACATTGCTAAGAATTGATTTCTCGGCCTTTTTATTACTTTCTGGGGCTTTTTTCTTCCGAGTTTCTTCATTGCTGTATAGTAATGCTTTTGACTCTCGGTAAGGAACATTTCTAAAACTCCGCCTTCGTACTGAAAGAAAATTTTTACAGTACAGTACAGGACATGAATATTAAAATTTTAATGTATAAAGTTGAAATTATGAAAAACAAACAAGTTACCTTCTTCTTGAGCATATTAAAATTATCTATAATTACTCCTATAAACAGATTAAGGGTGAAGAATGAACCGCACACTATGAAGATGACAAAATAAATATATGCGTAGATGTTGGCTTCTCTCGCCGGCTGTAAGTCTACTCCTCGTGCGTCCACAGCATCGGCCATCACTTCCATCCAACCCTCGAACGTAGCCACTTGAAATAACGCCAAATAGGCTATGCCCACGTGGTCGAACGATATTTTAGAATTTATCCAAGTGAAATTGTTATAATAACATTCCCATTTATCGTTCACTATCTAAAATCAAACAGGAACCGTTTAAAACTCTATAGACATTTATAAATAATTATTAGTATCAAGATGTAGTCAAACTTGCCTCTAATGGTAGTAATTCTCCTTCATCATCGACGCACTTATAAAACTTTCCACCAAAAAACTGCACACCCATGATTGAAAATATTAACCAAAACACTAAACACACTAACAATACGTTGAAGATACTAGGTATCGCGTACATTAGAGCGTTCACTACGATCCGCATCCCCTGCCACCGCGATATTGCTCGCAACGGCCTCAATGCACGTAAAGTTCTTAACGATCTTAACACTTTTAGGTTTTCGTTTTCTTCTATCAACAAACTGAATACTGAAACCTGAAAGCGGAATTGAAGCGTTAGAAAGAGAAGTATAGAAGCGCCAACAAAAAAATAAATGAATTGATACTTACAAATACTATAGTAAAGTCTAATAGCGTCCAGAAACTAGTGAAGTATCTGAAGAACCCCAACGCTATCCACTTGAGAAACATTTCGATGATGAAGATCATGCAGAACCCCAAGTTGGTCCAGTATAATATTTTCTTCAACGGTTTGTTTTTCTCGAGATGGATGTCTTCGAAGCAGAGCGTGATGCTTGACGCGAAGATAAGCACCAATACGAACCACTCGAAGGCTGGAGTGTCTACGTACCGCAGGATATAGGTCCGGAGAAACATCCAACGTTGACCCAAGTTGGTCTGAATACATGCATCCCAACAAGAACTCCTAAAAGGATAGCGCATTTGCATTCATTCGGATCACAAGCATCTATAACAACCCTGTACCTACCTACATACTTCTGGATATCCTAAATACGTACGGAGAAACGTGATTCTAATTTCCATCCCTGGAACCTTTTTTTTGTTGCCTAGGTTCCGTACTTTTGTAGGGATATTAATAAAAGATTAATGTTGTGAAGCAATGGTCATAGCAATAAAGTTAAATGAGTTACAAATTACATAACATTACTGGATGCATTAGATTGTTAAGAAGTGCAAAAGGTTAAGAGACATACACAACTCGTAAGGGCATGAAGATTAAATGTCAAAGAAAGAAGAATTTATTGTAAAAATCGGTTTTTAGAAGACTTGGAGAACTACCATACTCCTACTATAGAAATGGAAGCGAATATGGCATTGAGCATCGAGACATTCTTGAATGAATACATACGCATCGTAACATTGGCGAGGGAAACAGTTCTCGGGTATTTTCGGCTCTTTCTGTTTCCCAAATCCAGGGAAGTTTCCCATCGCATCGACATATTGACCCTGTGAGTTTTTTCTCCCACCTACGGTTAATTCATCTACATATGAGACTAAAGTTTGCCACGGACGCTTCATGTCTTCGTCATTTCCTTTGACTGGTTCCTTACTTAAGTTGTTCGATGGAAGTTGTTCCCTGGGTTGGTGTTGCCTCTTGGGTTTTTCTGGCGTTGTTTTAGTTGACAATTGTGCCATTTCATAGTGTTCGTTTTCGTCTGAAATTTTCATTGCATCCGAGTTTCTTAGTTTGTCATGGAAAGTTTAACACGTATCATGCTGATCAAATATTAAATCTGTCTTATTAAAATATGTACAGTCAACAGCAAAAGTAGATGATCAAAATCAGAAATTCAATACTAATGAACGGAGTTTGCGTCAGAACTGTGTGGCGTCGAAGTGATTCAAAAGTATGTGTGTGACAAAATAAACTAGTAATCCATACTAATATTATAAATGCGAAAGTAACTCTGTCTGTTACGCTTTCACGATGAAACAGCTGAACCGATTTTGATGAAATTTGGTATGAAAATTACTTGAACACTGGAGAAGGACAAAGGCTACTTTTTAATCAGCGACTTCGTCTGCATCCACTATAACCGACATTCACGCGGACGAAGTCGCGGGCAAAAGCTAGTAAATTATATAAATTAGTGTTATTAAATTAGTACCTATTGAATTTCTGATTTTGATCATCTACTTTAGCTGTTAACTGTACAAACATTAAATAATTAAGATTTGTATATAAAACTTAACATCAAAAGATTGAATACTATTTCCTTCAAAATCCAATTTACATCGTTTCTTACCTCTCGAATCTGAAGGCTGTGTGTGATAACCCGAAGACATCTGGTTCAACAACTTCTGAGCGGCAACTTGCTCGGTCGGCGATGTGTCTTCAAGATTTTCTTTAGAGTCTTCCCTAATACTAGTTATCTTATGTTCGGCCGCCAAGTCACGCACGTCTTTTAAAGTTTCTTGACTGCCGTGGTTAAAGTTGTTTGTAGCTTGGTAAAGCTGTGGGTAGGCGAAGTCGGAACCTACTGATATTGGCCTGAAATATTTTTGTAAAGTTAGACTACTTGACTTGTGAACGAGTTTGAGATGTTGTAACTAACTTTAACGTGATAACACTTGATTTAATTTTAAAAACGTCTTTGTTTTTGTGAGAATCCAAATTCTTGGAATATACATAATTATTTTAACTATAATTGCCTTTTTAGGATTCCGTAGCCAAATGGCAAAAAACGGAACCCTTATGGATTCGTCATGTCTGTCTGTCTATCTGTCTGTCCGTCCGTATGTCACAGCCCCTTTTTTCCGAAACTATAAGAACTATACTGTTGAAACTTGGTAAGTAGATAAGTAGGTAAGTATTCTGTGAACCGCATTAAGATTTTCATACAAAAATAGAAAAAAAACAATAAATTTTGGGGGTTCCCCATACTTAGAACGGAAACTCAATTTTTTTTTTCATCAAACCCATACGTGTGGGATATCTTTGTATAGGTCTTCAAAAATGATATTGAGGTTTCTAATATAATTTTTTTCTAAAACTGAAAAGTTTGCGCGAGAGACACTTCCAAAGTGGTAAAATGTGTCCCCCCCCCCCGTAACTTCTAAAATAAGAGAATGATAAAACTAAAAAAAATATATGATGTACATTACCATATAAACTTCCACCGAAAATTGACCTTTCATTCAATCAACTCAAATATAAAAATGAAAAAAACTTTTCTATTATGTTACTTGCTGCTACGGAACCCTTCATGGGCGAGTCCGACTCGCACTTGGCCGCTTTTTTGTATTTAAATGTTTTGATTCTAATTTAGACAATGTTTGATGAATATACTTACCTATTTAACGCTTCTTGATAACTATGACTATAAATATTGTCGTGTGGGAACAGTATGGTCTCCTGTATCGATGCGGAGTACCTCTGCTCGCTTGGTATTGACGGTATTGACGGTATCGACGCCTTCTTCTCCTTTATGGCGTGTTGTTGTGTCATAAATTCGTTAACTAGCTCTTCTAACTTAGATTTTTTGTCAGTCTCTTTACTCCTCGATATAAGGAAACCTTTTTTTCTTACTATAGAACGTATTCTATCGAAACTTTTAGCTAATTTTGAATCTTCACCAACTTCCTGAAAGTTATTAATTGAATCATTACTGTTCTTACATTTTCATTGCGGTTTTGATTGGAAGTACGTTTTACATTCCTTTATTTTTCCGAGTACACTATCTCACTTATGTGAGGCTTGTAGGCGCCGTTTATCGTTCACATGCGTCCCACAGACGCCGCACTAATGAAGAATGGATAATGGTGCCGAGGAACCCCTACGCTGCACGCTCGGTAAACGATAATGTGATACCATCTTTAGGTGTTGCAAAAAGGGATTGAAAATAATGCTAGGCAAGAAACAACATACACGCTTCCTAATCTTTTGAATTTAATATGTGGATAAACACATTCTGTCATTAGTTGAACTATACATTTTTGGGGAGTTATTGTTCAATTTGATGACCTTTTATCGGTAGTCATTAATATACTATGGAACATTACATTTCCACTTCAACTGTATAGAAACATAAAGTAAAGATTTCAAACAAAATAGTTTACTGACCTCCTTTTTATTCTTAAGTTCCTCACTATTGAAGCTGTTGAGCAGCAAGGCAAGGAAGAGATTGAGCACCATAAAGTTGCCCATTACGAGCGCGGGCAAGAATATGAAGAAGCAACTTTCAGCCCCCGTCTCTTGCTCCGCGCGCATACAGTCCCACAAGGGCTCGATCCACTCGCCGCATAGAATCCGGAATATCATCATGAACGAGTGGAAGAAGTCGTTGAAGTTCCACCTTTGCACGTTGACGAGTCAGGATTGTTAGTTATTACATTGATAAAAAGAAATGATGACAAAAAGGCCTGAATATTTACATGCAATAGAGAAAGTTTTGGGGGATTCAGAACAGATATACAAAAATACTAAAGCTACACATGAAAAAAATATAAATGGTACATAAAGAAGTATACAATTAGCATTTAGTTACAAAACGCGCCGCAAAAGTACAACTCTGACGTCATGCAATAACTTTTGATTTCGTACCTGGGTACTGGGTCCGGGTCGAACTTATCCGGCGTATAGGACTTGGAGAATAGCTGCATACCGATCACAGCGAATATGTATATAACTATCACTAACACGAACGTCAAATTACCAAGAGCACCGATTGTCGATATTATAATACTCAATAACACTTTCATTGTAGTCCATGATTGAGCTAATTTTAACACTCGTAACTGAAACAGAGTTAATTAATTGTTAGGGAAGATTTTTGCCACATGATCTGTTAAGTTTAGTTAAGTTTTTTTATATCCCTAGATTGTGGTAGAAGAGAACATACTACCTACTATTAGAAAGATTGCTACAAACAAAGAATATACTACAAGAATAAAGCAATGCTTTAAAATAATAGAAGTTCTTGATCAATTTCGTAGACGTATCCAATCCATGAAGTAATTCACTTGTTTCTTTTTGAGTTCTGAAAACGTTGATATTTTTTTTACTTACTTCATATTTTAAAAAAGACTTACCAAACGAAGACCTCGTAGCACTGATAGGCCATCAACGAGCTCAAATATTAGATCTAGAAGGCTTGCTGACACTATAATCAAGTCGAATATATTCCAGCCGCACGCAAAGAAGTCTTTGCTCATCGCCATCACTTTCATCATACATTCTAATGTAAATATCGACGTGAACACCTGAGAATTATTAATTTAGTTTAACTTACGAATAGGAGAATTTATAAAAAACACAAAAAAGTACAGTACTTATGTCAACTGCTTATCATAATTTTCTTAATTTTGTTAAGCCGTTGGGGTTAATCGAAATAAACGGGTCATTAGGTTCATGCATTACGTATGTGTTCCTAGTATTACGCTATGGTAAGCAATCGACACAATGATTTCTTAAATAGATTTAATAATGTACGGTACCTTATTTCCTATATCTAAGGCCGATCTAACGTTCTCACTCATTCCATGATGCTCTAGCGCGAGGAAGAGCGTATTGAGAACTATGCAAGTTGTAATGAACAACTCGAATAAGGGATCCTTTACGATTCCATACAAACAATTCTGAAACTGGAGCCAGCCCTCATAGTCTATACAGCAAGTGACGCAGCACTCACAGTTTCTATCCACCAGCTCATCTGTCAGAAATTTCAAACCAGTCAACAAAATATACAAACATCAATAACAACAAATATCACAACAAATACGTTACGAACAGAAGAAAGAAAGAATTGAAGAAATAGATCAATTAGAATAAGCGAAAGCATAGTGAGGCAAATTCAAGTTTCTTCGATGCAAAGCTTTCGTTTTACTAAATCAATCTATCACTTATTAAATATTAAACAACTTATCATGCATTGAAAGCGAAGTCAGTACTAAGAAAATATGCAGGAAAATTGCATAAATATGCAAGGAAAACCAGCATGGTAGTACGAAAAATTTTGATATGCCAATGATGTGTACAAACGGTGCAGTTACCGGTACAGTGGTTAAACTGAAAGTTCGACAAAACACTGATATGAATTTTGATGTTCCGAATACGAATCGCATAAAAGTTATGTCACAAGTGTTAAAGGTATTTGTTAAGGTACGTTTATGTAATGTGGTAAGACTTGAATGCGATTCTAGAGCTATGACAAGACGACAGCTAGTCAATCGCAGTCACCCTGCAGTCTTCCTGTGGGGAACAGGGGTGGACTGGGGGGTAGAAGCGTTTGCGTCTGTGTTTACTAACCTGTGAAGTAAGTGCAATTTTGCTCGTAATTGCCCATATGAGTTTTGTGCGTGGCTGCCAATAAACTGAGCTCATTAATTTTCGTCGTCTCCGCTTGCGGGAGGTCGGGCGCGCGCTTGTATGGCCAGTCCGCCCCTGACGATATTAATGAGGGTAGAAGCGAGATTGCAACCGTGTCGTATAAAAATGCTCAATGAAGTGTTTCTCATTGAGAAGTGAAGCTACTGGTGAGTGTTACCAATCATAGAAATTAACTATTTTATATCTTTTAGAAATCATTTGAAAACTAAATTGAATTTCAATCGCAGTAATAGAATAGTTATTTCTATGACAAATTAGCAGTACCTAAAACTGTTTTAATTGCATAATGTAATTGCAGTATCTACAACTTTGGTAGCTTTTACAAGAGCGAGTTATTTGATATAGTGTATGAATTTATTCGTAAAGCTACCAAAGAATATTAATGTGAAACCGTCTGATTGGGAACTTCAAAGACGAGGAAGATATGAGTGTTTCGTAGAATTTCTCCCCAATCAAACGGTTCACGTATTCGAGGATTGCTCAAAAATCAAAGTGGAACCTTACATAATGCTTCTGAAATCCAAAGAAAATATCATCTGTTGCAAATGAGAGTTGAAACAGAGTGAAAAGTTAGAATTTTTAAAAGAAAAAATACATACAGTCAAGCTACCTAATAATTTAGAAACTTTAGAATCAAAATTAACCTGTACAATGTAGTTTCAATTTAGAAAAGTAGAAAATTGCAAAGAACGCAAGCATTTAAAGTTTGATAGATATCAAAATAATGAATCCTAAGTGACGCAATTTTGACAAGAATTATTGTATATCATGCATAATAATTATAGCCAATAAACTTACGTCCGTAATCTAAATCTACAAAATTAATTTTGCAAGTTCATTAATTTCAATTGTACCGAACCCCTATAAAATGCATTCGTCGTCATAGTATTGTTAGCCCTTCGTGTTTGCAAAGCGTTCATTCTGATACATAGTGGGAGCATCGTTTAGTTTTAGTGTTATTTGTCTCGTGCTTTTCAGTGTTGAAGCCGTGCCAATAAATTGGATTAGGTTGTGTAGTGCCATCAAATTCTTGATAATTTGATTGCCTTCTAATCACATGTGCCCGTAGGTTTTGCAAACTGTTCGGAACTTTATTGAATTTGATAGCATTACTGAAC
The DNA here is from genome assembly GCA_947361185.1 of Charanyca ferruginea. Classification (NCBI taxonomy): domain Eukaryota; kingdom Metazoa; phylum Arthropoda; class Insecta; order Lepidoptera; family Noctuidae; genus Charanyca; species Charanyca ferruginea. The sequence goes on along the minus strand of OX376069.1, from coordinate 19,563,249 downwards.
CCGAAAAGTTTTTAGGAAGTGAAAAATGTGCTAAAGTTTGAATTCGATTTTACCTAGCACCACGATCTGGTTGAGGTAGTCAGGGTTCAGCGGGTACTTGTCCTGAATGCTTTTCACGGGTTTTTTTGGTTTCACAGCAGGCTTTTCACTTGTTGGATGTCTATATTTTATTTCTTGCGTTTGTGTGTCTTGGGTAACCTGCAATTGCGAATATCTTTGGAACGTCGTATTGTGAAATACAACTTGAGTACAATGTTACCTAGTTTAATTACATGATTGATTGATTGTTGCTAGGTATTTTAGATTTCAATTACGACGATTCAGTTTTCTTTGGGAGACATTACAAATTAACTCCTGCTTCTTCTAGAAATTCGTTGATCATCAAAGTGATGTTTCACAAGAGTTAGAATAAAAATTCCTACCTATTGTTACAATTTATTGCTGTACCTGTTGAATCTGGGGCATAGGCATGGGCATCGGCATTGGCGTAGAAGGCATCGGCATTGGCGTAGGAGGCATCGGCATCGGCATCTGCATATGCACTGGCATCGGCATTTGCATTGGCATCTGCATATGCACTGGCATAGGCATTTGCATCTGCATTGGCATCGGCATCGGTGTCGGTGGGTGGTTTGGCGGTAGTGGTAGCTGTGGAACTAGCAGATGCCTCCTTGGGTGCGGGTGTGGTGCCTGATCGTCCGACGTATGCTCTCCGTCGTCATGGTCATCCACCACACCTGAGTCATCTAAGGAAGACTCCCTGTTGTTGCTGTGGTCACTTAACTGACGGCCCGCTGCACTTAGTGCACCTCGACCTGGGATATATTATAGAATATCATGTTTTATATTTTTTTCTGAAACTTAATATAAGTAAAATATCCTATATCCTATATATACCCAGAGTAAGGACACAAACAACGATTTTATTTTAAAACTGTGAGTGGAGTGCAATTATTAATTTTACTTTATTTATCTCTCTATATCTTATTGCATATCTGATATGAGTGGACTGTTACCTAAGACTGTCATGTTATTTAAAAAAAGACATAATTATGTACACAGTTACGCAACATTATGTTAATTATTTTCATCGATATTATTATTGTTAACCTAATAATTATTATCCTCTCTGATATCAGATTTTGATATCAGAGAGTCCTCGTAAGTACTCATTACAAATCAATGTTTAGAGAGAAAACTCCGTATTATAGAAGCATCTGAAAATGTTTATTCAATATACGTTTCTGCTGAAGAAAATATTAACCTATTGTGAGAGTAGTCGATATTCAACAGAGAATCAATCTTTCTGTCGTTGTATCGCCAGATTCATTTTATTTATATGGAAGCTTTTAGTAAGACGTGCGGTGTAAATGGTACATTCGCACTTGTATTCCATAAAGATGAGTCTCTTATAGTGAATGAGCTTAGAGTGTGCTTTATATATATATTCTTTATTGGACTAAACATTAGTTTTGTTTTTTTGTATCCTGTTTTTCATTGGTAGACAGGCTATTGGTATTTAATAGTTGTAGGTATTTATTGTCCATAATATAGTATACTCAAGAAGTACTATGCTTAAAATAATTAGAAGAAATTAAATTTAACTGAAATTAACTTTATAAAATTAGCTAAATTCAGTTAACAATTGTTTCCTTTTGTTTACAAATTCAGAACTTCAACCTAACCTAACCCCTAGACTAGTAAATATGGGTTTTAGAAGTATGTATAAAAATATTAAAAGTATGTACAAAATTGATGTTGTACCTACCTAATGCATTGTCTGGGTGCAGAGTATGGGGTGGCGGCGGCGGCTGAGGAGCGGGTAGCGGCGGCGGGGAAGCGCTCGGGGTTACAGACCGCGACCGAGACCGGGACCGGCGGTTAGCGTCACTGAAACAACATGCTCGCAGTTTTACAGCTGTAGATAAAGAAAGAAAAAAAAAAGAAAATTCTCCCTCATCTGAAATGTAAAGACAATCATGAACGATTCAGTTTGCGTCTTCTAAAATAAAAGAAGAATGGTTAACTGTCTGGCACTATTTGTTTGGTAAATTAACAAGTTTACGTCGTGAAAAGTAAGAAATAATCCTACAGATAAGTTATCTGGGTGTTTTGAAACAGAGTTACAAGTATCATATGCGAAATTTTAAAACAGCTGTTTAAAATATTATTGTCTGTTGGTAAATTCAGCTATAAGGAGAATTTACTTATGCATGTATAATAGGTAGATAGGTACTTAGTTGTAGTTACGAGAATGTTTAACGATAAGAAAACAATGGTGTAGTTATGGACGTTAGTTTGCAAAATGCCATTGCTCCAAATTGTATCCTGCACGCAGCTGTGACATCTAACGGTCAGCGCAGACAAAACAGCAATAGGCTTAATATTTTCTTTTAATATAGGCGTTTGGCTGCAATTCACCTGACCTTAGGTACTGATGCAGCCTAAGGTGGAGTACGCTTGCCGAGGATGAATCAGTACACTCCTGCCTTGAAAATACCCAGATTATATTTATCGTGACACGGGCGAATGTGGGCAAAGTGGGTTCGAGACCGTGGAACTTCAACTATAATAGCGGTGACGCTTTGCCGAATCTCTGCTCGTCCGAAAATGGAATGGGATGAGGGCGATGTTCAAGGCTCTGGAGCTTAGACTTGAGAAGTTTTCATTGATAACGGCCTAAAATATAGTAGAAATATAGAGGTTTTTATCTATAGCCTGTCTTATTGCTTGACAAGTTCTTCCAGATATTTTTTTCCACGCCACCTCAAACCAGCTCTCGTGGTACGCGTCCAGGTCATCTCGCCATCCCTTTCGGGGCCATCGTCGGTGACGCCGTCTTTCTTTAGCTTAGGCACCCAATTCGTGGAAAGACTCTTGACCCAGAGGTCAGTGTGTACGCGGCTAACGTGATCCGCCCAATTCTATTTGACCCTGGTAGCTATTTTGCTTCTGTTCCTTTTACACCCAGAATGTTGCGCTCCATTGCTCTTTGGTGAATTCAAAGGTGGAATTTTTGCGACTGGGAAAGCGACCACGACCACTGAAATTGTAAGCAATGTGTGTAAGACATATTTCCGCGTGCCTTTTAAAATCTTGTATGCAATTTTCATATAATAGAGCATAACTGCCTATTTTATAAATGAAATTAATTTGCATTATGAATATTCATTTTAATTGAATTATTGTACTGAATTGTTATTTTTGTGACTAACATTTAAGTTAAGATTTAAGTTTTCTGCTACAAACAAAAAGACAACCGCCTTCAGAAAGTAAAAAATAAGGTACTTTAAATTTCGCAAGTTGGCGGCTTTGGTTTTGTTTGTAGTTTTGTATTGCCACCGACTTACGAATTTAAAGTTATTTTTAACTTTTTGAAGGCGGTTGTTTTTTTTTTGTAAAAAAGTTTTTTTTTTACGATTTTTAGTACCTACTACCCTACTTCTTATCATACAAATTAATTACGAAACGGTGACACCAAAAAAATTCAGTCATCCCTTTGTTTTCTACCCTTAGGGTGGAATATTTTCATGAAATTTGAATTAAATGATTAGAATTTAAATTACTGCTTTGTCTGTGCTAACCCTAACCGAGCGGCGACTCGATTTAATATCAACCTTTACAATGCCTTGTAAACAATTTAGGCACAATGTTAAAAGATTTATGTTTATTTTAGCAACATCTATTTAATTAACAAAATGTAAGAAGAAAAGTATTAAGTATTGTACACCCAAGGATAATCTATATTTAACTTCATAATATTTAAACTTCAATATCTTCACGGAATGACATATTTAATTTGAACTTCACCTTTTACAGACTAATCTTTGCCAAACGTACCGTGTTTTTGTCAACCAAAAACACAATGTTCCATTTAACTTCACCAGCACCAACCAATAGCATCAATACCTTAACATACGTCGTGGCATGTTCAAAAATTTATAGCCTCTCAAGTTTCACCGTTAATGGATACGAGGCTTAGCGCGGCCACCGCTCGCTATGGCAAATGGTCCCGCAGCAAACAGCATTATCATGTAAATTCACGTGTTGACTCCGAGTTTTCCGGAATTGGGTCAAACAGGTGAGCCGCCTTTGAAACGGAAATATGTATTGCGGGAACTACATTTTGTCGTCGGTTTCTCTAGATTAATAGCCCGCTTTATTGTAGTTGTAATGCGGCGAGTTCAGTATTTATTGCATTTAATGAACGGGAGTTGTGGCTATTATATTTCAAGTGGAAAAGGCCAAGGCTTGCCTCTACTTGTTCAAAGAGTGTATAAATGCAGTAAAGTTTAAATCGGATTAAGTTAATGAAGTGCTTAGAAATGAAGAAAGAGCTAGACTATAAAACGTGGAACAATGGAACCAGTAAACGCAAGGCTACACCGGAGCGAACAACATGCGGGTGCGATCGCAGTTAGCTACTGCAGTTTGCAGTATTTATATGGACGGGTCCACATCATCGTGGACACCCATGTCCACGTTGGTGTGGGCCCGTGTCCGTAATACTACTGTAATATGTGATCGCACCCGTCACGGCGACCGCAACCGCAAGTTGTCAACTCCGGTGTGGTCGGGCCTTTTGCAGATTTGTACATACTAGATAGATTTTTAACCAAAGTTAAGAAATGTTCCGTATGATTATTCAATGAGTATTGTCATGGATAACAAGTTTACGATTCGATATACGACGGCTATAAATATATTCCGATGTTGCTCCACCAACGAGCTCGTTTCATCCGTTTGGCGCTTTTCTTAAATTGCTTTACAGTTCCCATATTATATCCCCCAAGAGACTTCACTCAATGGAGTTTCACAAAGATTGGATTACGATTGGCGAAACCGATATAACTCGACCTGAATCGAGTTGCTACGGTTACATCATCTTCGTTACTGGAAATAATATTTTGCATTTCTCTGAGATATACGTTTTCAGTAACTTTCCAACGTTAGAAGCGACACATGCAGTCAATATGTTGAGATGAAATCCGACAGCGCTCTTTGAAGAGGATTTCTTTAAAAATATCCTTGTCAAACACACCAATGCTTCAGTGTTACTTTAAAATATTGAGTCTGTCTTTTTAGTCTGATGACTCGTTTAGTCTTTTGATGTTCGACCCGAGACCCAATAGCCAGACGGCAGACAATGCTCGACAGAATGTTCCAGACTAAATGAGATTTTTCATTATCACCTCGGGGCTTACAACCTGTTACGATTTGGGAGAATCGTTTCGATTTTATTGAATTACGCTTCATAATTGGACAACTGGCAGTTTTGTAATAAAAGTTCAGAAGCTAAGCCTTTATAAAATATTATTGATCCTTCTTCTTTGCTTTAAAGAAATGTAATCTAGTTTTGTTATTAACTATATGCTTGATGTTTCCTAAGCTATGATTTACTTTAGACTAAGGTATTCTTTGGGGTTTCTTTTTTTAAGGGGCTTTCTTTGTTATTTGTTATATGTATCGGTTAGGTTAAGGTATTTATCTTTGGGTCTTTGTTACCTAAAAATAAATGGTTTCTTATTATTATTATTTCAAATTGTATACTTTCGTATTTACGGGTAGTCAGAAACCTGGAAGTCTGACAGCCAATTTCATCAAAGGGTATCGTGCTACCCAGTTACCGGGTAGTGGAGGTCAGATAGGCAGTCGCTCCACGTAAAATACCTACTGGTTTGATTTAGCTGTCCCCGGTGAGATTGAAAGGCGACCCCAGCTTTGTTAGGAAAAGGCTAGGCAGATGATAGATGAGGATATTCTTTAAATTACAATCGCTGATAATCTTCAATACTTACTCTATTATTGATTTTTTTTTCCTACTTTTAAATCCTGGCATCACTGCATAAGCATCTGCAGCATGTCAATTTCATAAACAAAGAACATCAGCTGAGTTCTACAAAGTCTGCCAATACAATACGGGGTTGCATTTCAGTAGACATATCTACGAGTTTTCTCTGTGGATGCCAGTAAACTCGTTCCGTAAGTAAGTTTGTTGAAGCAGGCTTGCTTATTTGATTCCCTCGTCGCCGTCGTGCACCTTTCTTCTTCACTCAAGACTTAGTAAACAGTCTAGTTTCTGATTCTAGTTTATTTTACAATGTAATTACTGAGTGTTAGTTATAATGTGTTGTTTTTATTTTATTTATGGTGGAATAGGCATTGATTGGCACTGTTTTTCATCATGGCCTTCATGATCTATTGCTTTAAGTTCTATTTGAGAAATGTCTTTCAAAATAGCTGTAAAACATTTAGAAGTTGATGAAATAAAAGAAGTTTTATATCTGTATTTCTTCATCCGTTGTATTATCTTTAAATTCAACGAACTGGTGAAATTTTCAAAGTTTCTCACTCAAAATTCATAGCTTATTTCGAGTACAAAACGCAAATCCGTTGAATGTTATCACTCAAAAAGCAGATATTTGTTTTTTGTGGAGCGAGGCGGTTAGCTGTCCCGTCGCTGGCTCAGATAATTCTTCGCTCGTCTTAATTCCAGGCTTAACTTCGTGATAATCCCGCCTCTGGAATCTTGTTAGAAGCCTCCTCGCTCTTTGACTGCATTCCTTTGTTTGTCACTGTGTTTTCTTTGTGTAATTACTCTGTAGTATCACGAGATTTGTAATTAGTTTTGTGTGACACGCTTGTAGGTTTAGAGATATATCTTTAACGTTTGTTACAGAGCTTATTTTGATATGTTAAGCCGACTGTGATTTGCAGTCTTTTGATAATCTTACTTTATGGAAATTCTACATAAGTATTTTCTAAAGATGTTACTGAGTAATATGTACTCAAAGAGATTAAAGCAGTATATTAAATGTATTTGTATGTACCTACCTAATTTGCTAATGAATTTCTGAGTAGATACATCTGTCTGCAGAACCGTTGCGTTAGTAGATTGATTTAAATTCAAACGCTCGGTTTAAATATTAAGCGCTATCTAATCCATTACATTTTACCAGTGATGATAAAAAATCAAATCAGCAAAAAGTCTGTACAACATAAAAGTTTCCATCAGCCATTAGACCGTAGTAAGAGGAACAATTTCGCATCCAGCGAGGACCGTAAAACGCTGAATCTCGTTTAAAAGCGAGCTCGATATCAAAGCGAATGCATCGTTGATATACTTCAGTTGGCAGCTGACATTCCGACGGTTATATCGCCTACATCACCGGTATCTGTACAATATTCGTATGTAGTGCCGTATGCCGTCGATAGCTTTCCAACATTCAACAATTGGCAATATCGTGTTTAATTTACTTTGTTGTAGATTTTTTGAATTAAGAGTATCTAAAACATTACTTTTTCGGTTTTGAATTAGAAACGGTGGGATGTTTGTTGCTCTATTTCTCCTTTCTAGTAACAATACCTAGGAAGTGGTGATGGGCTGTCTTACGTTACTTTATCATAATAACATTTATCTTACGTAACTTTAACATAATATGTGGCCAAAAAAAGTGACAATGCGTGACTGCACACTGTACTGGACAACTATAAATGATAAGTTGTGATAGAATTTGTAATGCTAACTTTATTGATTTAATGCTATAGCTTACTGATACAGTGATCACTTATGATAAAATGATGATTTAGGATATCGAACTGCTACGATATTATGATAATGAGTACACGCGGCGAAGACCGAACGCGAACTAATGTAAATGGCGCACGCGGTACAAAACTGCATATTGAACATAAAATGATATGTATTGTACGGATGGACCGTACACACTCCACTTATCGTACAGACCCAAATTTTAGAAAGATCGTGTTTTATACTTAGTAAAAAGTGTGTAGGAATTAGTGTAGTAATAATTAGGTAGGTCCTTACTTTTCATAGTCTAAACACGATCAGTCACGATTGGTACATGACAATGTAAGAATAATAGGTAGAATAAAAAGAAGAAGAACATACAAAGTGAGTGAAAAAGGAATAATGACAAACAAAAGATACTGGTAAGATGATACACATTCAATAAATGTCAGAATTGATATTTATTATTGAAACAACATTTGCCGATGACATTAATAAATTGGGGGCACATTAGGGGTGTTATTCACCTATAGGCTCTTTGTTTCCGAATGATATTTGGAGAGATAATTACCTTTTGTTCAACAGTATTTCGGTGTAAGCCATTTGATACTGGCCGAGTTATTAATAATCTTCAGAGGTTATTATTGGATTTGTCATTCCTGTAAATTATTATAACCTAATCTTGTGAAAAATATGTAAAGGACACCATTAAGTTAATTATATTGTGGAAGAGATAAAATTCTACCACATTAAACGGAATTAAAATTAATTAGCGTGAAAAAAGAATCTACAAGGAAAATTATGAGATATATTTTTTTTATATAGGTACCGTCAAACGGGGTGACTTTCAAAACAAGAGATAACTTTGATAATTACCTAAAATTCTAATATTTTACTAATTTTTACCCGTAAATTTAAAGACAGCCGATTATTTAATCTTATATTAAGAATTTAAGTCATTACGCCATATTTTGTAAACGGTGTAACACACTAAAGATAGTTGGAAGTGGAAAAAATTACGTTCAAAGTTAACCCTGAATATTGGTCAAAAATACGTTCTATGTCGGGGTGAATTTAAAGCAGCAATGCAAATTGTGGGTGTTATCAAAGCAGCCCCATTTTCAATATCAATAAAATGGACAGGTTATCATTTTTTTTCTCCTAAATTATTACTAAATTTTAAGTAAACAAAGTTAATTGTGTTATCATACAAAAAGTCGTCAATAATTTTATTTTTAATTTTTATTATTTTTTTTTTTTTTTTTTTTTTTTTTTTTTTTTTTTTTTTAATTTTTTTTTTTATTCTAATATTGTCCCCCGTTCTTTCCAATCTTACCCCGTTCGACCGGTACTCGGAAAACCTCGGATCCAACTACCGACATACCAGGGTAACGAAGTATTGTTTTAACAAAGCTGTAAGTATTTATAAGTAGTCTTTCATCTCTTGAAATATGCAGTAAATGAAAAGAGCATATAGATACCGCAAATTCTTTTTTTTTTATTTAAAAAAAAATTGTTGTTGAACTATATCAGAAACTCGTGGCTATGTGACAGCCGTACAAAACGATCGATCTTGGTTAAGCTACGCTTGCCGCGGTCGGTCTGTGGATGGGTGACCATCCATTTCATACCGAGTCCCTCCGTGCCTCGGAAAGCACGTAAAGCTGTTGATCCCGGCTGTCATTCAAGATCTTTGACAGTTATTATGGGTAGTTAGAAGCCAGAAAGTCTAACCACCAGTTTTACCAAAGGGTATCGTGTTACCCAGTTAATGGGTTGTGGAGGTCAGACAGGTAGCCACTCCATGTAAAACACTGGTATTATTGCATCCGGTTAGACTGGAAGCCGATCCCAATATACTTAGGAAAAAGCTAGAGGCAGATGATGATGACATAAGTTAGTAGATGAACTATAATATAACATTTGCCAAACGGCAAATTAATTTATCGGCATTATCCGCCGTCTTTACTTTGTGTTTCAAGTGTATATTTTGCAGTGAGTTTGAAAGGGTTATTTTATGCTGCTGGATTTAATATTTTCTTCTTAGTTTGATAAGTTACAGACTTATTGGAACCTGCTTGCACACTTAAAATAAATTCGTTAACCTAGTACTGTCTGATTTAAAAATATATAAATATGACGGCGTCAGTGACGGCGGTATCGGGTTCATTGTAGAATAACAATATTCAATGCAGTACTAACCAACCTTACTTTATCTACTACATGTGATAGTAAAATAATTCAATTAGATAAACCGACAGTTTCGTACTAGAGAAGTGCCCTGGTTGGTGTCTCGAGCAAAATAGAGCTTGGCACGGTCCCCACTCTCCAACACGACTCTGTCCACATGCCGCCATTGCAACTGACAACTGACGTCATGACGTTTACCTTTTCCTCTGTATTACAATAATCAACTGAGTAACGAATTCTTTAAACAATATCGTTTTCCACGACAAATATTATTTTAGCTAACTCTTAAACCTTTTAACTAAAATTGTATCACTTTTCTTTACAATACCTAAGTCTTTTTTTGCCTCAGCAGTCTAGAAATAGAAGCATTAACATTTCACACAAATATGCAGTTTAAAGTTTTATTTAAGTTACAAAATGACCTCTTGCGAGAGTTTGCTGCCTGACTCTGGGGAGCCATTCAGCAGAATAGCATTGTTTAAATAAAATATTGCATATACAGCGTCAGGTGCTTGTATTTCTTAATGTTGTTCTATTTGAAGTATCATTGTACATTGTAGTTACATTGTTAATTCTCACTAGCTTCTGCCCGCGACTTGGTTCACGTGGAAATCAAGGACACCATAAAATATTCTACAATAATGTAAATTTTTATCTGTGAAATATTGAAGTGCTCCTAGACCTGCACCTTAGAGGATATTAAAAACTCCACTAATGCTGTGACAAATGTGGCTACACACTGTGCCCAAATAGTCTAACAAAAAAATAAACCATAGATTCAAAAAGAAGAAGTAAACGATTTTTTGCAGTTGAACTTCTAGAGGAGCTCGTGAAGCTGTACGGATTGATCGATCTGTAAGGTTAAGCTACACTTACCGCGGTCGGTCCGATGATGGGTGACCCATGGCACCCATTTCATACCGAGACTCCTCCTTGCGTCGGAAAGCACGTAAAAGCCGTTGGTCCCTGCTGTCATTCGTTCACAGATCGATCTTCCACAGCCGTTATAGTTAGACTGAAGCCAGAAAATCTGACCACCAGTCTTACCAAGGAGTATCGTGTTACCAGTAACTGAGGTTGTAGAGGTCAGATAGGCAGTCGCTCTATGTAAAACACTAGTATTCAGCTGCATCAAGGCCTCAAGTCTACTATTACAATAGTGTCAGAATGGTTTATCATTGATTTCTTATTTGTTGATTTTGACAAGTTTGGTAATCTAATAATTTACTGACGTCATTATGACTTTCCAATGGTCAACTACTGACATGCCATTGAAAGAAATGATATAGAATGGTAATCTCATACAAAATGACAACTCAATTTGGGCGGTAATCTGCTAATTTTTTTACAGTTCCTTTGATCAGTGACCTACCACTAGAACGTCATTGTGCAGTCATTGCTTTTAATTCGACCGACCAATGATCGACCATTATGAATTTAGCAGATTACGAACTTTTAGCAAAATGACAATGGGATCATGTTGGAATGACGAAATTATAAAATAGCAGACTTGGCCCCCTGGTTAGACTGGAAGCCGACCCCAACATGGTTAGGAAAAGGCTAGGTAGATGATTATGATGTGTAGTACCTCTAGAGATTACCTTACTAACAAACATACTTACAAACATACTTTTATAATATACCTACTAGTTTTTGCCCGCGACTTCGTCCGCGTGAATGTCGGTTATAGTGGACGAAGTCGCTGATTAAAAAGTAGCCTATGTCCTACCCTGGGGTTCAAGCTATACCTATACATACCAAATTTCATCAAAATCGGGTCAGCCGTTTCATCGTGAAAGCGTAACAGACAGACAGTTACTTTCGCATTTATAATATTAATAGTAGTAATACTAAAGTATGGATTAAATAAGAATAGATAGACAAGTTTGTTTCGTTATAAGCTTAGAAAACTGCAGAGAGTATTCTATTTCCAGGCGTGAAGTAGTTCCTCTTGACTTTTAAAAACTTTAGCGCTATGGAAATGCCCATACAACTTTTGCGTCGAGAATTTTCCACATTTTATGCTTATTGAATTTTACAACAAATGTAACAACGGACTTTCAGTGCAATTTTGCGCCTTAACCTGTGTTGTTAAGTACATTTACCTAATAACTAGAATGTGTTTTTGGTAGGTAATTTAATTCAAGTTAACAATGTCATTGTGAAGTAAGATGCATTTGCAAACCTATAAAAAAAATATATATTTATATATATTTTATTACACATTATATAAAAAAATATCTGTAACGCCCGCCATTAAACAAACGAGTTTAAAATGGCAACCAAACAAACAATAATAAACAAACAGAATAGCGAGCGACAGGGAAGGCATGCTGAAACGCCACCAATTGCAGCTAGGAGTTATTTTATTTGGGTACCTATCGGATGTAAAAAGGTATTTAACGAAGCCGAAAGTTACATGTTCTTCTCATCATACCATACCTGAGAACCTTCATGTTCCACAATATTTGCACAATGTTTTATATTAATATTCTCCCAACCGAATTTTGGTCACGGCGGCCAATCTTAAGCTCTATCCACACATATCAGGGCCGTGCCCGGGACGGGGACGGTCCGTTGCCGTGCTAAGACCGTGCATCCGGGTCCCGTCAGGGCTGCGACCTTCCATCTGTACCCCTCAGTCACCATTTTGTTATATTTATATTTATACAGGGTGATTTTTCAGTCACCGTCCAAATTTTTCAGGGTGATAATACCCGTGAAATTGAACAACTTTCTCCGAGGAACATGGGTCAAAATATGGAAAAAAAATCGGACGTCCCATGCAAAATCAATAGTCAGCTGATCGATTTTGTATGGGAGGTCCGTTTTTTTTTTTCATACTTTGATCCATGTTCCTTGGAGAAACCACATATAACATATATGCGTACCGCTTCTATTAAAAACTCTTCATTCATTCTTTTTTGTAATTTTAAATGCTTTTTTGTGCTTGGAAAATATCGCCAGGCCCCGGACCGACGCCGTAACGTGCACGGGTACCTACGTCACGGCGGCCCGGGCGGTGGGCACTGAAGCTCCGTCGCCGGCCCAGACACGGAGGTGTGTGAACGAGTTCATATAAAATATGTTCACAACTATATTTTTTCACGGACACGGATCGTCCCCGTTCCAGGCACGGCCCAAATATGTGTGGATAGAGCTTTAATCAAGATTAGCCAACTACGTGGACCATATTATAGTGCACAAGTGTGTGTACAAACACAGTGCACTGCCTCGTCCCTCACTCTCATAGTCCGGTGGGGCGGCAATCCGACACGACCGGGGAGAGATCAGGCGCAGGACCAACGGCTTTACATTCTTTCCGAGGCACGGGGCTGTCACACGATCAACTTCCAAACTCCGAGCAGCGGTTTTAGGCTAAGAACTCACGATGCGGTTTTCACCCGCATCCGCCGCGGTTGCGGGCCCGCAGCTTCTGTAGAATGCAGATATATATGTAAAAGAACTAAAACACATTTCACGACGCGGTTTACGCCCGCAGCCTCGGTGGGTATTTACCCGCGAGCACTGCGGTCGGTTGGCGAGCGACCGCAGTGGCCAGCTAAACTGAGGTACAGAAAACCGACGCCATTTTGCAATGTGACTTGTTATTACTCATGGCGTCGTGACGTGTCTGTGCACGTTTGCCAACAAACTTTCCAAAATGGATCTTGAAGTCAATCTATTAATTATTTTGGTGCAAGAAAGATCAGTGCTCGTCTTGCAACTGCACAGAACACCGGTCCCGTGAGTTTGGGCTATTCTTCCACCGCAGCGGGAGCGGGCGAAAACCGCATCGTGAGTTCTTAACCTTATAATACTCTTTACAGTAAACAGTGATTTTCAACTCCAAAACAAAAGTCGTTTCACAGCTACATTTTTTGTTAAACGTTACTTAGTTTCATGGGCAGTATGCGTAGTAACGGCTGTCTGATGCGTCTTTTATACGCTGTATAAAAATCAATCGTTTTCCTCTCTTTAGAAAAAACCCTTACGGCATGTTATGCTCCTGAAATTTCACATTTCAGAACGTTCAAGCGATTTCAGATGTCGTGTTCTCCCGCCGGCATCCGGTCACATACATTACCCTAATGTCTCGCTGAATTTTGCAACGGAACATATGCGAATGCGACTGTATTTGTAGATAGCGATCCATTTCATGTCGAATAAATATATTTTGGGAATTCGCGGTGTGTAGGTAGAAATTATTATCATTTTGTAGTGAGGTGATGAGAATTATTATTTTGAGACGTATTGCAGTAAATCCTTACCCCTAATTACAGACTACAGTATTGTACTAGCCTGACTACTTTGCTAGTTACCACTACCAAAGAAATGCTACCAAAATTATCGTAATTGGATAACATTTTAGAGAACAAAAGTGACCTGTAACACCACCTCCAGAAAAGTTCCAATATCTACAAGATAAGTTAACCTGTAGAATATTATTATATGCAAATGTTCCTGTATTGACGGCTCCGTAGCCTAGGTGGTAGCGTATCTGCCTCTGCCGCACAGGGTCACGGATTTAAATCCCGCCTAGGGCAAACATTTTGTGTGATGAGCACTTGTGTTTGCCTTGTGTCTGGTTGTTGTTTATCTATATACATATCTATTTATGTATTTGTGTATGTGTATCAGCTGTCTTACACCCATAGTACAGGGTCTGCCTCGTTTGGGGTCAGATGGCCGTGTACGTGATGTCCTCATATAAATCCGACGCTTTATATTAAGACCTTCCTCAAGGAAGAGTTTTGGCTGAAGGGTGTCGTGTATCGGCGATTCTGCGGAAGGCTACGCGACACCACGCAGCGCAACACGACGCCGTCCCTTGGTGTACAATGATTTATTAATATTTTTGTGGTTTTTATAAATATGCATGATAAGTAAGGTATATAATTGTTATGTTATGGGTCTATTAGTACCCGAACTAAATGATATATTATTATTATGTATTGACTGTCTTATATGTTTTTTACTCACTCGGCAACAGCAGCGACTGCAGCAGCATGATGTATGGCGCTCCGTCCGCGCTTACGTCTTCTCGTGCGCTTGCGTGAGTAGGAGGCCAATAGCAGGCCTTTACGTGCGTCTATCCGCTTCCGCGAGTCTTTCGCGAGCGTCCGCACCGCTAGCGACGTAGGGTCGAAGCTGAAGGTGGAATCGTCACGGTGCTCGTTCAAATCTTTCTTCCTTTCCTGCACAAAAATATGGATAAAGCTGAGGTATGACACACTGTGGTAAAAATAAATGTACAGAGGCCAGCACATCTGTCATCTGTCAAATTTCTTTGATAGTTTTTCGACTTTATCACAAAACTATAAGGTTCATGTTTAATTAGAAAAAAATACAGTTTGGAATAGCTTGATATCTGTGAATAATTTTCAGAAACATAGTAATATTAATTTGAGCAGTTGACTATTTACGAGGTACTAATTAGGTTAGGGTAAATAGAGTCTTAGAGATGAAAAAACAAGATTTAAAAAGTTCGCATTGGTAGAGTATCGTCTTTGTTATCGGCATCGGTTACCGGTCACCTGTATGACAATGTATTTCTAAAAATCGATTTGCCTTCGTAACGGCCGTATATCTTATGTATAAACTAGCACTTTTTTCAAGGATCCCTAATTTTTTACAATTGATAAATATAGCCTATATTTCTCAGGGATAATGTACCTTTCTAATGATACAAGAATTTTTTAAATCGGACCAGTAGTTTTTGAGTTAAATCATAACAAACAAACAAACTTACAAATCTTTCCTCTCTATGATATTAGTTTAGATATTTCATTTAGAAGAAAATAATTACATTTATTTATTTGACACAATAGTATCGAAATACAATATTAATATTAATATAATATATTTTTCAAGGTTAGTATAAGGACATTAATTTTTAAATGTTATCTCAGTAATTGTCAACCTTCTCAGCCTGTGAATACATAGGTACATACCTCCTGCGTGATTTGCGACTCCTCTTCATAGCTGAGCGCGACGACGGCAAGCATCAGGTTGATGAGGTAGAACGATCCGAAGAATACCACGACGGTGAAGAATGATACTGACATCGGACCACAGGATGACAGCACCTGCCGATAAACATACTTCATTAGAAAAACGCCGTGATTAATGGACAGAAAGAATACTTCTGATTTTGTTCATTCTTCCTTTCAAATCTAGTTCATTCTTCTTTGAAACGAGCTTCTTATGGATATCAGGACGGCCACTAGTCGATATGTTTTTAAGTGGAAATTGCGAATTTACTTTTCAAGTAGTAAGTATAGAAAGTACGCAGATATATATATTTGTAAATGGGTATATATGTTTTATTGGTTATGTATTTATCTAAATGTGTTTTTTTTTCACTCGGCACCTGCCATGCTATCTCTTCACCATCCTTGGTTGATTGGTACTTTTGTGCATAAAGTATAAATGAAATAAAATAAATAAATACTCTTTATTTTTCACTCATCATCTGCCTAGCCTCTTCCCAACTATGTTGGGGTCGGCTTCCAGTCTAACTGGATGCAGCTGAATACCAGTGTTTTACATGGAGCGACTGCCTATCGGACCTCCACAACCCAGTTACAGAGTAACACGATACCCCTTGGTAAGACTGGTTGTCAGACTTTCTGGCTTCTGATTACTTCTGTTACTTTATTTTCCACTATCAAATAGAAAGAAAAATAGCTTATAGTCAGAAAAACATGCTTAAAAAAACAGCTTAGATGGGCACAGGATTTTTTTTTTTTTTATGGGACAAGCCCGCCACACTATTCCCTAACCACTGTAACTCCTGTAAGCCAGAATCAACAGTGGCGACCACCAGAAAAGCGCCAGAGCAATGAAGCTCGACGAGTTCCAGAGAAACGATTCAACTGTCTTGGATCCCGCAACGAAATTTATCAGAAAAGAACAGCGGAGGAGTAAGAAAAACATATTTTCCACTTCCCTCCAAATCAAGCAGGAGACAGAACAGAACTAGGCCAATAGGCACAAAAGGACGTTTACAACTGGGAGAAACCCAGTTGCTAAGCACCACGGATTATAATTGACATAATTAATGGGTCCTAAAAAGTGAGCTGTTACATTAAATTTGATTCCAATAATAGGTATGGCAAAATCGCTTGAACGCACGGAAATTAGTTCTAGTTTCCACAAGGTCCGCATAATAAACTGCTCCGGATGTAGCCTGTACACTATCCAACATAATACGTAAATTGCTTCAAAGTCAACGTTTGGCTTTAATATTTTTATGTAAAGCATATAGGACCGTTAGTACTGAAGCCCTTCCGGTTCTAGCAGGCGTGCTTCCAGTCGATCTTGAGGTGCAACGACGTGCTGCAATGTACTATTCCGCGCGAGAGACCATGGTCGCAAACTTTTTAACTCAACGTGACCGCGCTAAGATCTCTAGATTATTTAAACCACAAACTGACGTCTGGGAGGAACTTTTATCCGAGTGGCAGTGTAGGTGGGATGATTCTAGCAAGGGCCGTCACCTTCATCAGTTCTTTCCATCCGTTCGTGAGCGGCTGGCCAGGACATGGCTGGAGGTGGACCACTGTGTTGCCCAATTTCTAACAGGACATGGCAACTTTAAAAGTAAATTATTTTCTTTCAAGCTTGTTGCTTCGCCTTTGTGTCCATGTTCTACATCTGACTGTGAATACGAACAATCTGCACATCATATCTTATGGGAGTGTACTCTTTGGCAGAAAGAATGCAATATTATGGGCACAGGATATAAATTATTTGGCAGCTGCACGTCGTAACTGTGACAAGTAAGCTCAGACTCAGCATAATACAGTAATACCTCGACTTACGCTACCCCGACTTACGCAAACCCAGACTTACGCGATTTACAAATCTCTTCAATTTGTTGTTTGTTTTTACCGCCACGGAATTCTCGATTACTCATTCCGCACTATTGTTCAGCAATTTAACATTATGCTACTTTGGTTTGAACCGGCAACGTATAAACGTAGACGAATTAACAGGGTTCGTCCAAAAGTAATCAGATCCCTATAAATAGTGTTGTCACTAGCATTTCCTGTTGTTTCAACGGTCTGGCAAAACAGACGGCCCGGAACTATATGGGGTAGGAAACAGTTAGGTCTCTAATTGATAAGATCGTGATTTATAACTGACTTTTTCGTCTAAATTATCCTTATGTTGCTTTTCACAAGATCACGAGGTTCTAACGGGTTGAATTAAAGAACTCGGTTTCAATTAGTAACACTGCTATTAAATTAACATTTCCATTATTTCATTCAAATATGTACAGTCACGAAAAGAGTTAAGTATCCAAGTCGTCGAGAATAGTTGAAGTTTACTTAGAAACCAATGGAGGCTTTCAAATGAAATTTAATAAAATCCTGTTTATTCTCTATTAATTGTATTTTATTTTATTCTTAAACACCCATCGGTTTCTAAGTAAACTTCAACTATTCCCGATGACATGAGTACTTATCTCTTTTGGTGACCGTACATATAAATTGCATTTTTAAATATTAATAAGAACAAAAAAAAACAATTAAAAAAATGTGGTTGTTGTTTTGTATGAACATCATTGTTACTATTAAGCCGGCACTTCACATGGCGTATTTGTACAAATATTCGCCTTACTTGGATAATACAAAGTGTACCCTACAGTTATTGAAATAAAGTCTATTTTGTATTATCCAAGTAAGGCGAATATTTGCACAAATACGCCATGTGAAGTGGTAGCATTAGAAAAATGAATGACTGATTAAACACTGAATGTCACCTAAATAAATTAATGTTTTTGTATTATATACTTTTGTGATTATAGAGCATTGCATCTTCTTTCATTTTTATAGTTTCATAGTAGATAAATGAATTGAAATTTTCTTTTCTTGAAAATTAAATGTTTTTATACCGAATTAAAATGGCTTAAAACGAACGTAAGACAAAAACAGTTGTAACAGTATCCTTTTGGGTCACACCGTGTTATGTTCTTTAAACAAAGAAGCGAGAAAACAAACATAAACATACTTAGTAGGTCTCCAGATGGCCGTCCCTCTAAACGTTTGTCTCCTAACGCGGTAGAAGATTGTGCAAAGTAATTTATTAGTGTAACCGCCCACTGCTCGACCGGCCGTAAGATAAGCACGTGTTCTGTGTTTGCTTAGGAACTTGAACTGCTTGTGGGTAACTACTTACTTGGGTAATGGGTAAAGCTTTAATGGAATACACATATGCTAAAATAATATATTCTTCCGACCATATTTCGGTTATAGCGCCCTGTCTCAATGGAGACTGACCAAGTCATCATAATCATCAGTCTAAAGACGTCCATTGTTGAACAAAGGCCTACCCCATAGAACGCCACAACGAGCGGCAACCTGCCTCTTGTATCCACCGGTTACCCGCGACCTTGACGATGCTGTCGGTTCATCTGGTGGAAGGCCAATCAACGCTGTGTCTTCCGGTTCGTGATCGCCACTCGAGAATCTTTCTTCCCCATCGGTTACCGGTACTTCGAGTGATGTAGCCTGCCCATTGCTATTTCAGCTTGCATATTTTGGGAGCTATGTCGGTGACCTTGGTTCTTAGGCGAATTTCCTCGTTCCGGATTTTATCGCGGGAAGTAACAACACACAGTCTAACATAACAAAGTCACAACACATCAGTGAGTCATCATCGTCAGTGTACATAGTCCAACGGGACGGCAATCGGACATGACGGAGCAGAGCTCAGGTGCAGGACTAACAGCGATACTATTGCTCTCAGAGGCCCGGGGGTCTCACACCACCAAGTTCCGAACTACGAGCTCCTACTAGAAATTGCTAATGGTAAAACCTATAACACTTTGCCCGACCTGGGAATTGAAGCCAGGACTACAGCAGCAGCAGGCAGTTGCTTTTGTGACCACGAGACAAACTGGACAGTACAATTGTCATGATTGTAGTAGAACAAAATTTGTAGTAAAACAAAATCATGATGATTTCAAGCGTATGAAAATAGTATGTGTATTGTGTACCCACTTTACAGACTCGGAGAGCATGCTGTATAAGCGTAGATGCTACTCAGCATGAATCAAGGATCTATACAGCTATCTATATGCTTTATTAGCAAAATGTATTGCACACACGGCTACCACATCACGCTATACATTTCCAGTATAAGCTGACCTCACATTGCATGGAAATTCTATACCTACAATGCGAGATTAGCTTATTCTAGAAATTTTTAGCATGATGTGAACTTATGTGAACCTGTGTGTACTCAATTAAACCGTTTTTAGTTACTATTTCTTACTTATTTGTAACCCACAAAATATTAAGCTTGTATATTTTATTTTTATTTTTAAAAGTTTTTGTCGTTTCCAGTAACTTTATTACTATGTATTCTTGTGTTTTTCCGTAAACATATCAGCTTAAGTATACACACTATACCGCACACTAACTGAAGTTTTATTTGACTTTTCAGCCCGTGCTACCGTTTCGTAGAAGTCAGCTGCCATTTGAAATATAGTTTCAAATTCATTTTATGAGGTTCTAGATTTTGGCCACGACTTCAACCGCGGATTTTTTTTACGGGTCCCTATTAAAATATAATTTATTAAATATATATAAAATATACCCTTTTGTACTCAGCAATAACGTAGCTTACTATTAGAGAAAGAATTTCCAGAATCGGATCAGTATTTCTGGAACTTAAACCGTTCAAACAAACAAACACTTCAGCTTTATAATAATAGTATAGATCTTACGTTGTAATGAATTGATTCATTGCTAGGGTTATTGAAGTCTGCTGTTGGCTTTGCTTTATACCTGTCTATGCAGGGAACCGTGGATCCGATTTCCGAATTCAGCTGTATGCAAATCCCAAACGGCATACCAACATGCATGATTGATGATAGTCGCTGCAACAATTGCGATACTGCAATTTCTAGTCCCGAGAGGATAGTCTAGTTCATTTGTGAGCTGCCCTGGCTATCTAAATTATTAATCTACATGTGGTGGGTTTTAGAATCGAACTAGGTACACCTACTGGTAAGCGGAAATCGCATATTGAACCTTCAAGTAGATAATACATTACTGGCTGAGCGAGTTTCTTTTTCCCAACTATATTGGGGTCGGCTTCCAGTCTAACCGAATGCCAAAATACCAGTGTTTTACATGGAGCGACTGCCTCCACAACCCAGTTACTGGGAAACACGATACCCCTTAGTAAGACTTGTTTGTCAGATTTTCTGGCTTCTGACTACCTATACCGACTTTCAAAGATTTATGAATGACAACCGGGACCAACGGCTTTACGTGCTTTCCGAGGTACGGAGGGGTCTCGATATGAAATGGATGGTCACCCATCCACGAACCGACCGCGGGAAGCGTAGCTTAACCATAATGACCGAGCTCTTCCTAATAGTTAGATGTGAATACCACGTCTAACATACATTAATTAAAGTTTCCCAAAGTAAATCCACTAACACATTTCGCAATTCCTCTCTACGTCACAGAATTTCGTCTGAAAGCGCTTCAGTCGCATTGCCATCTTGAAAGCGGTTCTCTTAGAATTAATTAAGGGACGACCGGTAAACGACCCTTACATTATGACCGCACCCACAACTCACGTAAAGTTCATTTGGGTACACAGTCTAGCAGACCCTTTGTAATAAAATTCTCGGACCTCAAAATCGTTGAAGCGTTTTGAGGGTTTAGTTAGGTGCATGCTTGATGAACTAAGTTTTTTATGAAGCTTAATGGTGTAAGCAATTTGTAGATGTATGTACGACTGCTAACAGAGTGATTTTATAAAACTTGATACTGGCAATACATAAGTAGTAGTAGTATATCCAAGCAATAGCTGCTTATGGTCACAGCCGCCAAAACCGACCGCGGGTCTTCTGATAAACATCTCTTTGTCGTAGAAGTTACAGAGAACCCACTGTGCAGAGCCAGTAAGGGGGCAGACGAGGAGGAGATCGAATGATTTACTTTCCACCTATGCGCAAAATTGGCGCTGAGACATGAAGTTGTGGACACCAACCCGTTATACTGTACTATACATACATAAGGAGTACATATTATGTTATATAATATACAATGGCCATATTTAGATATGTGTGGCAGATGTAATTCTGAACACACACTTTTGTGATTTTTTTTACCCACCTGATGTATATGTATAAAAGCAAAAGCTCAGCATTCACTCAATAACTAATCCTGAAAACGACTTGTGAGGCTAAAATTTGGCAAATAAAAAGATGTAGACATCAGCTAAAAACGGATTTTGCGATAAGGCCGGTCTAACGGTCTTTCATTTTCACGGGGGTAAAAGCTTATTTACCTATACAGCTTAATACACAACCAACGATTTATAATACAAAGATAATTATATGCGTTGTTCATGCGTAATAAACTCCAATTAACGAGTAGTAGCATGATCTCACTGTCATCCAGCCGATAGAGTATATTGAGTATTATTGTAAAAAATTTTTTACACCTCACGGAATCGATACGATAATGATTTGGAATTTAAAACTCACTGTATTTTATACAAAATAATACCTGTCTAGGTAGCTCTATTATAATCGATCATCACAAGAGTGATTGAGAGACGCGACGTCTTCGCGCGCATAAATCTTACTTTTAGATTCATCGAGGTAAAAATGGCACATCATGCGTACTGTAAATGTTGGCAACACTATCTAGATAGATGAAGAAAACTCACCATATTATATACATTCTCCCAGTAATCCAGGGTGATCAACTGGAAAGTAGTAAGCATGGACCACAGAAAGTTGTCGAAGTTGGTGTACCCATGGTTCGGGTTGGGGCCCACACATAGACAGGTCCACTCGGGAGGACAGTGCCTCGCCCCAGTCAGGTTGCCGCAGATAATAGGCACTTCATCGGCGTTCACCATCCAATTTGATGGTTCCTGGATCCACCTGTATGGATGGAAATACAACTTTAATAAGAGTAACTGTAGGGTCCAATCCGGTAAAATTTAAGGCGTTTGGGAGCTACTACAAGGTAATTATGAATTTTGTAGCTAATCTTAATATATAAAAGCGAAAGATCATTCACTCACTCATCACGAAATATCGAAAACCGCTTGACCTATAAAGATGAAATTTGGCATAGAGGTAGTTTATAGTTAGTAGACGTCCGCTAAGAACGGATTTTGCGACAGGGCCGGTTTACGGTGGTCTTATGGCTCTCGGAAGTTTGTATAGTTTGAAGAAATCTTTAATTTTTTGTGCTACAAACTTGAAATTTGTCAGGGAGGTAGTTAATAGGGTACAAAAAGCCAAGGATTTCATATATATTTGCGATAACCCGTAGCCCGGGAACGAAGTCGCGGGCAGCAGCTAGTAATTATAATAAAAATAGCCCTAGTAAACTAACATAAAATATGTGATAATTATACAATTCCAATAAATCATAATCGAGTCGAAATGATAACCTGCTTTTTCGTCTATTGTAATTGCATCATCTTTGGAATAACATGCTTGTATTATTTTTGCCTGGAAGAGCTAAATAGATGGATCAGCTAGAGCCTGAGAAGCAGCGTCTTTATCATCATCTTTCAGTTGAGAGATGTCCACAACTAGAGATAGGGTTTCCCCAAGCATCGCATGGAGGTCGCTTGTCGGCATTGAATTAGAATGTCTACTCATCATCTATTTCTCCAATGTACCGGTCTTTATCTTCGTCTTAACTATGGTTATGATTTTATCACAGAGATACTAAAGTTCAAAATGAAGTTAAGTTGGCTCTAAATTATGAATAGATAGAACCATTTAATTTTTATGTTGAAAAGAAATCTTTGATTTAATTTTAATTTGCGATTTGTTTTCTTTTGAGAGCTTGTTAATAGGATTGAATTATTTATTCTGAGTTTTAGGGCAGTCCTGTAATTGAATAAAATCGTTCTAAAGATATTCACTGACTCATAAATATCACTTTAAAATATTATTTCAACATTTTCGTTTAATCTCTTCATTTTAATGTCTTGGAACAAGGTCGTAATTCAGGATGGTGCTCATCGTTTTTACAGCAATTGATTCCAGAAACTTGGTGGAAAGATAAACCACTCGCTAAAGTTCATCAGAGTGGAAATTACTTTCGACTTTACACATTTTTTTTATTAGCATTTTATTTGAATTAGTAGGTAGATAGGTTTACATTTGTATTGTTTCTAAAAGTTTTACGGAAAATAAAGTTTAACAATGGAAATTCATCCAGGTATCTATACTAATATTATAAAGCTGAAGAGTTTGTTTGTTTGTTTGGTTGAACGCGCTAATCTCAGGATCTACTGGTTCGAATTGAAAAAATATTTTTGTGTTGGATAGTCCATTTATCGAGGAAGGCTATAGGCCCATGCGAAGCCGGGTCGGGTTGCTAGTAATAAATAGATTGCAAATATCTTGAACAATTTTGGCATCCACTGCGTAGTATGCCAGGTCTTCTGAACTTCTATGAAATCGTGTCCTCGCATCCCATTTCTTATTCTGTTATGTACATATACCTGTTATCTTTTTCCGCGTATTCAATATGTTTCTCGGCTATTATACTGTACTAAGTAAATAAAAAATAAAGACTAAGAAGAAGGAAGGCTTAGGAGAGAGATAGATCGGTTAAACCATTTGACCGCTACAGTCATGACATAGATGACAAACCAAAATGTTCACGCCACGGTCACGAATACATGACATACTTCTTTCTATAAGTATAATATAGAAATTCGTACCTCAACGCCGTGGGCACGATTTTGCTTTTTCAAAGTGGCGATCACCCCGTCGTTTTTGCATCGGGGGTTAAAAACAGTTATGAAGATTTCTACTCACGCCGCCCACGCCTCCTCAGTGAAGTTCTCCCCCGGCGGCACGACGAGGTTCTTCACGCACTTGTTCCTCAGCTCCCCCATGTAGACTTGCAGCGCAAACAGCGCGAACACCATCAGACAGAAGATGGTCAGCGTCATTACTTCTGCCAGCTGCTTGAAGGAATGTAGAAGCGCGTTGATGATGGTTTTTAGACCTGGTAATTTTTTAAATTAGGTTATCTTTTGTTGTTGTTAGGTTATTTTTATTATTTTTAACAAATATACAATATCTACACGTACAATTAAAAAAAGAAAAACCTATAACTATTAAACCTAAAATAAACTAATATAATAAGGCATCAAAAAATTCCAAAGGTTTATATGTATTTTGTCGTTCCATTGTATTGGAATCTTAAGTACAAGTGGTCATGAAACGAGCCTCCATCGAGACTAACCAGTCAACTAATTGTGAATTCAATTATTTGGGTATGTATTCGGATATCTATGGTATGTAAATGTATTGATGGTGTCCTGTCAGTTCACCAAAAATTAAATTCCAACTTTTACTTGACAAGCTACGTTTGTCAAAAACATGATTTGACATTTCATTATATGATTTGACATTTCATTATTATATAAGAACAAGTTTGCCAAATAATTCACTTAAGAAAATGATTATCCGATAAACATTTTTCTAATAATGTATTAAAAGCGTGTATTCGATTCGTGACGAAAACTTCATGTTTTCGCGTTTTGCCCAGAGCAATATCGTAATGATGTGAGCAGATTATTTAAAGACAAATTACAGTTTTAGAAAGATTAAGTCTTGGTTTAAGGAACTACAGAGTAAAAGTATAATTTTTAATTATGGTTTTTTAAAGCAAAGACAATCCTTTCATAGCGTTTTTTCGAAAATAGACGTCAGAGATAACTGTCAGGACGAATACAACCATTACAGTATGCTAAAATAATATGTTTTATGTGTTTTTCCAACAGGATATACAGTCTCACTCAAAGTACATAACAGAGCCTAAATTACGAAAATATCTATTAAATATTAAAAAACAGTATTAAAAAAGTACAAAATCCGTTCACTTCATTAATTTTTTTTTACCAGTATTTGAATAAAAACGTAACTGATATATTTATTTTATGAAACTAAAGGTTATGTTCAATATACACAATTTTTTTCAGTTCCTGGTACGAACTCATTTATTTTAGACAATTATTTTAAAAAGCACTGTTTGCCGATCAATTTAATGATTCGTGCTTATTTCGTGCGTATTTTTTTTTCTGATGCACACAAAGGGACCATTGTATTGTACTAGTTCGTGTCAATGCTGCTACGCCGTTCTAGAAATCATTTGACGGCACATCAAAGCCAACCAGTGTAGGAGCTAGAATTTTCCTGATTAATTTCTCAGTGCCGTGGACCGAGCATAAATGGAGGCAAACCGATACTTGAAATTTTGCGGACGCCGAGGCCCCCCATCCGAATCGATAGAGTCCTTTGCCAAATTTAAAACAGACGTTAAAGTATGACGGATAATTTGGTCCATTTTCTTTAAAAGGTGACTGTGCTTCCACAAATGGGAAGCGCGAAGGAAGTAATTTAATTTTGGGCCGAAACAGCAGTACCGAATTATGGTGATGGCCGAATGCATATTAATTTGGAGCAATCTTTCCGAAATGTCATTGATTAAATAGTTTACGAAACTTTGGTTGTAAACTAAAAAGTCAACGGTGTTTTGGTGAAACATTAGTGAACCATGTAGGTACTGACATAAAACCATTTTTGTTAATTTATAAATTTTTGACAATCAATTCAGCATTATTGTGAAAACAATTATCATTCCGGCATAGAAATATGCGTAGTACATAATAATATGCCTAGTATATCAATGCATTCCGGAGATTTCTGTTCAAGACTAAATAAAAACTTTAAATCTTAGAATGTCTGCACTATTCAAGATTCAGACTCTATTAATTCTTTTTAAATCTTCCTTGTTCGGCCAATCATCATTATGTGTCGTTTGATCTCAATCTTGAAGTTTACCGTTGAGGGTCTTATTAAGTAAGATAAGGTTTAATGAGTCATTAAATAAAAGTCTTCAATGTCCTCATGTTGTCTCTTTCACTCCTCAGAAGCAGACGTAAGAGATATCTTCTCTCTCTCGTTTGTTTAGGGAGTTAAATTCCCTGAAGCCTAATCGGGAACTGACTAGTTTTAGTTTCGTCTGTCTGAATTCTAAGTATACATTAAGAAGCTAATACTCAAGTTAAGTGGATTTAAATTGACTACAATTAAGAAATGTTGGAAGTGTCTATTATTGTCATTGTTTAGACACAGAACTGAACTAAACTGGATGATAATTCTGATTACTGTAAAATTAAATATTTTAAATCCCATCGTCTAGAAGCTAACGAGGACAGTTTTACAAGCAATTCCATTTTCAATTAATAATATAAGAAAATTTACATGTAAATATATAAAAGCGAAAGGCATGGAGGTAGTTTATAGTTAGTAGACGTCCGCAAAGAACGGATTTTGCGACAGAGCCGGATTAAGAAGGTCTAATGGGTCTCGCAAGTAAACACCGGGAACGAAGTCGCGGGCAGCAGCTAGTTTAAAATAAAGTTAGGTATTGTTTTGTAAATAAATGTGCCAGTACATTTTACCATACCGCATGCAAAATGCAATTGGGTTATGACTCAATTAACAACAAAAAAAGAAACAAAATAAACTGCTTAGTCTTTTCCCAAGTTTGTTGGGGTTAGCTTTCAGTCTAACCGGATGCAGCTGTATACTAGTGTTTTACATGGAGCGACTGTCTATCTGACCTTCCACACAGTTACTGGGTAATACGATACCCCTTGGTAAGACTTGTTGTCAGACTCTCTATATTCTGACTACCCAAAACGACAACCCAACCCAAACATTTCACACTATTTTATGATAAAGCTGTTAATTGTCATAAAATATTGTTAACGTTTTAAAAAATTACATTCATTTCGATAGGTTACTCACCCGGCATTATAGAAACAGTCTTCAATGCCCTAAGCACTCTGAAAGTCCGGAGACCAGCTAGATTGCCAACCTCCATGCCGATGGTGGCGTACCCTGATGTGATGACCACGAAATCCAGCCAGTTCCAAGGATTCCGAAGGTATGTGTACTTATTTAATATGAAGCCCTTAGCTATACACTTAATTATCATCTCCGCCGTGTAGATCGCCAAGAAAATGTACCTGAAACAAAGAAAGTTATTTTCAGTCAATGGAAAGATAAAAAAAAGAAAAATTAGGGTCGAGAGGATTTCCGAAACTGTACCTATACCTACTGGTAGATATTTACGATAGTTTTATTTATACAAAACCTTTTGCACTTTTTCAAAAAAGAGGCCTGCAGTGCTATTCTGTTACAATCTCCTTCGGTGAACACCTAGATGAAGTGAGCTGTCATCCGTCGCGAAGCTAGGGATTGACAAAGCAGACGGACGGATGACAGCTCATTTCACCTTTGTGTTCACCGAGGCAGATTGTAACAGAATCGACATACTGGTATTATTCTTTATTTGGTTAGGTTTCAGTGCGATATCGACATAGAATTTTTTCTTTATGTATTAGCAATTAATTCTATTCCAATTAGTTACTAGATAAAAAAACATAAGAATATGGTTTATTATCAACAAGAAAACTCCAAGATAAAAAAGTATGCAGTTTTGTGTGAAAGGAAAAAAAACTTATGGTGTTGGAAAAAGTTTTCCTTCTCAAAGTTCAGATGCGGTAGACCATGATTTCAGCAAAGTTAGGTAGGTACTTAAGTATTCGTGTTAACATTATTTATAACTTTGCCAAGAAAGTCGGTAAAAATTACGAAGGAGCGTGTTGTACCTTTAAGAATAATAAAATCATTAGCTTACTTTACAAAGTGACATTTAGATTAATAATTTCAAAATCGTGTTTTGGAAAATATAAGGCAAGTTAAATTTTTACTGGGCCTGGCACTGTTATACCAGCTACACCCGTAACGATCCATCGCAGCGAGTAAACTGTGCAAACCGATTTGCGCAGTTTTATCGATCGTGTGTTTGATAAATCGTTACGATAATCTGCAACGATTTATCGATTTACACACGATAAACCTGCGCAAATCGGTAGCCGGTATTATAGTCCTTATCGTTTTATATTTCAAAGCTTTTTGTACTCAAACTTGAGTTTTACAAGGTGGAAGGAGATTATGACACAAAAAAAAAAAAATACAACACCCAGTTGTATTTTTGTATGAAACAGTAGATTTGTTTTTAATAACTAATTAAACAGTAGATTGTTATACAAGGAGCTAAAATGACCCATTATATACAATGATATAATACACTTAGATGCGTTACGCGCGCTCAATAATGGCAATTTTAAAGCAAGGCAATTGCCGGGGTTTCACTTAGTCACGTACCACCCAGTGTCGCGGCTATACGTCAGTATCGCTCGTAATTCACAGATAACTGACGTAACAAAATTTTTATGTTTATCTTTTTCTAACAGGTGTACGCTGTATGCTTATGTCCTTTTCTTTGCACTGTATAATTGTATGTGCCTATAGGTATGTAGATATAAAATTTTGCGCCGTTTTAAAGCGCATTAATGTTCGTGTATGACGCATCTATTTATAATACGTCATTTATTATATACGAGGTAGTTTTACTCCCTTTAGTAAATAGAAACCGAGTTTTAATGGGTTTTAGCGCCGTGTGTTACACTATACTTTTCACTACGATTGCGAGAAATTAATTACGGTCACTACCAATTCAATTTGCAATTAGAGAAAAATTATAAAGATTTCGCGCCAATGTCTTTTTTTTGTTTCTTCTGCAGCCGCAACACATTGCATGCATTCTACCAGAGATCGCCGATTTTAGTTCCATTTTCAAAATTAAAATGTTAAATTTTTATGGGACCAAATGGCAACAATTCCGCATCAAACTAAAGAAGAATCACCTAAATCGGATCATAAATCTCGGAGTAATCGATGTACATACATAAAAAAAAAACCAACCGAATTGAGAACCTCCTCCTTTTTGAAGTCGGTTAATGAGGTTCTTTTTTTATGAAACAGTAATAAGTCGAGTCTTTATTCATGATTATTCTACTTATGACTAAAGACTTTTTCGTTTTTGTAGGCTCTTTGTCTTATTTGACACACAAAAATTAAAAATAAAACTTTTTTCCCTAGGGGATGAAATGCTATTTCATCCCCGCTCTGGTATGCTACAATGACGGCCTTTTTGAGCAAGAGAAGTGAAATAGTTATTTGTTATACAAGAGTGCAAAGTTGCTTTTTAACCGCGTGTTCAATTTTGATGACCGAGCAAGCGAAGGATTCTAAAATTGAATCACGAGCGCAGCGAGTGATTCAAAATTAGAATCCTGAGCGTTAGCGAGGGAATCAAAAGAGCACGAGGTGAAAAATCTTTGCACTCGAGTGCAACACGTAACTTTTCATTCCACCTCAGCGAGGAAATGACTAAATGCAAAAAAAAAACGTTTACAAAGTCTGAGTTTTTAACAAATTAAAAAAAAGTTGTATGATATATTCGGCACCATAGAGGTAGCAGTAAATAGGTTTAATGTTTTTTTTAATTCACAAACTTAGTGCACACGATGTTCTAAATTCAATTTACTTTATCCTCTAGAGAATAAAAACGGCTTTTCCACTCAGATATTGAAGATAAATTTACTTTATCCTTTAGAGAATAAAAACGGCTTTTCCACTCAGATATTGAAGATTAAAAATACTCTTTCCGAGATGGTGGGATGAAAAATATCATCTCTTGGTGGTCTAGAATACTGTGGCTTCATGTTAAAACTCTCTGTCGCTTATGTCCCTTTCACACTTACCACCATGAGTGTTCTACAATTACCACCGCCGAAAGTAGGTGTCTGTTAATAAAATTATGGTTACATGTATCTTAAATATACAATGGAGGCCTTTGCCCAGCAGTGGTAAACAAAGTGGACTAAAAAATACATGTATTTTAGGTCAAAAGTTATCCATAGGCGACGATAGATGTGCAGAGCAGATTTGCGAGAATACGGTAGTTACTTCACAGCAATAGGCAAAAATGTTATATTCAATAAATTTTGCAAATAAATTAATTTCCAGTCAACATAGTCGAAGTAATGTTGTTTCTAGTTATTTGTTAACAGGTGAGAGTTTGTGTCGTTGCTACCCGTATAATCCTACCATTTTGAAGGGTTGGGTGTACCCTTCACTAATACGGAACCTCGACCACACGGCGCGCCGCCATATTCTAAGGCTTAATTACCATTTGTAGGCCGAGATCTTATGGTCACCCTGAAATTTATGATACTTTGTGGTGTCGCCAAACGTTACACTGTCTGTTTCTAACCATTACGAATTTAATCAAGAAAAATGAAATAAGAGCGGTAGAAAAAGTGGCCGGTTTCTTGTTTTGGGGAACAAAGGAGGTTTATTCAAATAGAAACAGGAACTCTTTCAGGCAGGAAAAGGTTTATGGCTATTCACAATCGTTAACGCTCCTTTTTAGAGATTTCAGAATAGGTAAGAATTTGTTTTTACATTCGAAAACATTTAAATGAATGCAATATCCGAGAAACAACTAGGTAGCTGAGAACATAAGAAATGAACTTCCCGCCAAATAAAACAACGAAGATTCGAATTTTAAAAGCACATAAAAACTCAACGATGTTTAGAATGGTTCTTGTGGCACTGTTATTTTGTGAAAATCTCTCTCGGAGAATTAAGGTAACGTGAACTTGAAGTGACCTGTGATCCCACCAACGCTGTCAACTTCTAGATTGACGTCTTACGTCAAGCTAATTACACTTTTATTAATTCACCGACGGAGGATTTTAACAGAATTGCACTGCAGAGGCAACATTTTGTCATTACTTGCCACTGGATTAGCTAACGCAATGTTTACCCTAATAACGGTAGCCTCTAACCAAAAACTATTCACACTCAGATCCTCATTTGCATACTATTTTGTAAGACAAAACCGCGTTCACGGCATACCTAATGTTATTGGCCAACCTTCCCTAAAATGGACAAAATAAGCAGCGCCGTTTTCTAGTTTTGAACGAAAATACTGTTTTTTATAGCTTTAATTAGCTTATGGCCAAATACTGAAACGCTACTTAATTAAGTGGTGTCGTACTGTCACAGTCACTTTGACATAAAGTGAGAGAGTCAGCACGAGAGTTTGAGTATTTGAACATTAGCTGTATAAAAAGAGGTTTGAACTACTGTTTAGTTTTAGGTAAGTGTGTCTTCTTGGTGCATTAATAATTATTATGATTATAAATTAAATAACTTTTGTAACACTGATGAAAATGACGTTGTCCATAGAGTGGTGTCTGTCAGAAGAACAGATAGAGCGGAAAAAAATGACAATACTGGGTTGACTACTTGTATATCTACAATGATTAATCTTTGCCTTTGTAGCAGACAATATATGATTTGGTATAATTTAAAAAAACTGTTTTATTCTCCACTAGTTCATTTTAACCTTGATAGACTATTTTCGTAAAATCAGTAGTTGTGATTCGTAAACACTAAAATTGTTTGAATAGCCCGCCATTGATACACTACTAGCGACCCGACCCAGCTTCGCATGGGCCTATAGCCTACCTCAGTAAATGGACTATCCAACACAAAGTGAATTTTTCAATTCGAACCAGTAGATCCCGAGATTAGCGCGTTCAACCAAACAATCAAACAAACAAACTCTTCAGCTTTATAATATTAGTATAGATGTAAGGTATACAGGGCCGTCTTTAACCTGTTGGGGGCCCTGGGCACAATAGGATAATGGGGCCCCTATGACCTAAACAGAGCACTAAGTTGTTAGTTCAAACAAAGAGAGTAGGCAAAGTTCTAGGTTTATTTATTTACAGTGACAATAAATAAATAAGAGGTACCTACTAGATTTGAGATGGGCAAAATCTTTATTCACTTCTTCACCTACATGGACATTAGCGACAAACTGGTTAAGTTGATGCATTAACATAACCTTTTTAATATTGTTTTTAAATTTGGCTATTTTGGCTTAAATTTTGTTTTTTTAATATGGAGAAGACACGCTCGCCACTGCTGTTAGGGCGTTTGTGCACTACAAGGAATTTTACTGGCCGCCAGTCCGATTTTTTACGGTCTGATACAGAGTCTCGTAGATTCAGATTAGGTTAAATTCCAAAATCGGACTGCCGGACAGTAAAATTCCTTGTAGTGCACAAACGCCCTTACAATTGTTTTTTTTTCGATTTCTCATTTGGAAATGTGGCTTAAATTTTGTTTTTTTTTTAATATGATATGTTAACAAAACTCTTTCTTCCTTCATTTTCACTATGAACAATTTTCAAGTATTCTGTATAATGTATATGTTACGGCTAATAGCCGAAGTGCGGCTACACCTAGTTTAGGCCGGCTACAACTTGGTGCAGCCGGCCACTTGCGGTTAAAGTTAGATGTACATCCTACTTATCCTCGGTTAGAACCAAGTTTAGCCTTCATCATAGCGGCTAGAACTAGGTGCAGCCACACTCCGGTGGTTAAATTGTCTGTTTTTGTGATATTGAACCGGAAGAAGACAGAAAGAGGAGCCCCGCGCAGCGTGGCTCCGTCGACTTGACGTCGACCGTCTTCTTCTGCTCAATGGTTTGGTAAAAAATAATCAAGTCCCGAGCTCTACACCTAAGTTTAGGACACGCCGTAATTTCGGCGGTAAGACCCGTCATGGACGATTGGTTAGGGCGCCGGCACGGCGCCCTCACGTTCCGGCTGACGCAGATACTGACCGGACATGGCTGTTTAGGGAAGTATCGGTGTCGCGAACAATTGCCCGGTTGTCACCACTGCGGAGATTGCTTGGAGGACACAGCGCAGCACACGCTGGCAGAGTGGCCAGCATAGGCAGAGCAGCGCCGTGAACTCTCCAGAGCGAGAGTGCGTGGGAGGCTGTTGCCACGTTTAGCGGCAAGTCATGCACGCATAAAAGGTGGCAGAGAGGGTGACGCAGGGTGCTTAATGACCTCGAGCCTTCATGCGTTGCCGGCCTGCGGGTGGTCGACTCAGGGGTAGTCCACCACCCAACCAGATGCAGGCCTATGTAGGGGGCGCGCCGTGTTCCGCGCACACCACTCTAGAGGATTCGGCGGCGGGACCCGCCTACATCATTGGCGGGTCATACCCTGGCGGGGGCGCGGTGTATGCGCGAGCGAATCCCGTACCCCCGCCCATAGGTCAGTCGAGGAACACCGTGGTGGTTTTAGCCGGTAAGAGACCGGCACAGCCCACGTCTTCCCCGGACGAGAGACAGTCCATAAGGATTTCCCCAAGTTAAAAAAAAGGCTGCACCTAAGTTTAACTGCCAGTTTTAGCCGGCTACACCTAGTTCTAGCCGGTTAAAACTAGGTGTAGCCGCACTTCGGGTTTTAGCCGTAACATATACCTACATTCCATTTCCAACTCTTTCTTATTAACGTCTTTATAGTTAACGACTAGCTGACTGTTATTAGCTGTCTAATGTTCTTAAAGGAACTTAATCGCTGCTTTAATAACATAAAGTATGTATTATAACGTATCAATTATGGGAGGAAAGGTTTCTACTTTTCCATTCAGTTGAAATTACCGTGTATAGCCATCGAAAAACTGGCGTGAGTTTCTACGTCTTGTTCTTTGAGATAGGTCCTTTTAATCAGATTCTGGGTTTTTATTCCTTGGCCGTCGATAAAATCAAGTGAAGTAAAAAAAATAGTTATTTGTATATTCTTTCAAATATTGGTTAGAGCTCCAAATTTACTATAAATATTATAATGTCTCTAGTTTCGTCTTCTTTGTTTATGACCTTCATGCAAGCCGCTTACTGCATCAGCTCAGACTGACCAACTGGTCAATATAAATTTTTTTTTTCAAAAAACTGAACCATTTCAAAAAACTTGGTTGCCTCTGAGGTATATTTAGGTTGTAGACACTGGTTTACAACCAATAAGAAGTATAGGTACTGATACTTCTCCGTCATGTTTGAAGCTTTGACTTCTGCAATATCTTATGAGAATATCATGATTTTCTAAAAATAAATATGGTTTCCGCTAAATACTTTGATTTATGCTCCTTAATACGTATAAGAAATTTCTGAAACCTTTCAACGAGAACATGGTCTTTTACGTATTTTAAAAGTTCTGGTCAACATGAGACAGATTGGGCGTACTGTCAAGCTCATAGAAAAATATTTTAGTTCTGCTAATTTACCTTAATTTATTATTTATTTAGGACCTGTTATTCCATTTCGTCAATATAGGTACCTCTACTCAAAATATTTTTTTTAAACTGTTGATAGGCATACATTTGCAGCTAAATAAAAAAATAAGAAATGTTACCTTTTCCAGGATTCCCAAATATTTTATTAAATTCACTCAGTAACTCCACACGTCCACACACAAATAATGTTCATTGTTGGAAGTACCTAGGATTTAATTGTCACCGCGAAACTGAAGCCCTCTCGATGCCAAAAATTTACTACTAATTTACAACAGCTACAATCCGTTTACATTTCTCCAGGACTCTTCTTTTCGATGTTGACAAGTCTATAAGTAATCAATCAACCGCTTTACTTCGTGCCAGACAAGTCACCATAGTTTTACTGGGCTTTTTTGATGTGTTAAAATAATGTGCTTCTAATAATTAAATCCACTCAAAGAGCATAGATTTACATTAGAAAGGATTTACATGAAAACAAACTAGAGTTTTTTTTTTAATTATTTGAAAAATTAGTTCACTGATTATTTAGTCTTCAAAATAGTGTAGTTAGTGTCCTATTAAATTGTATTTTTATTATATGTTTGAATTAGATATCGGTTATCGTTTTGTGATCTGGCAGGAATTGGGGGCCCCTATCGATCGGGGGCCCTGGGCACGTGCCCAGTGTGCCCAGTGGGAAAGAGGGGCCTGAAGGTATACCTATTTTAAAATATGATTATCAACCTAAGAACATTATAATATCGTCACACCGATTTATAACGTCTTTATCAGCACTTAATACAGCGCAACGACATCATAAAATCTGTCATAACATCAACAAACCATCAATAAGCCATCGAAGAGAGTATTTTTTTAAAAATCCGCAGTTAATTTGATAAAGTAAACGACGGTTCATTATTTTTGTGGGTCAACTTTTTTAAAAGATGGCAGCCATCTTGGGCCTCCTTATTTTCCCGTGAAATTTTATAAAGTAATGCAAAAGGCGCGACGTCTTCTGAGTATGACATGATTTGATTAATTGCTTTCTTGATCTTATTGGAATAAATATTTAATTTATATCTTATCTTTTTGACATGATTACTGTCTTAATCTTTAGAGGAGCTCGTGGCTAACTTAAAGCCGTACAGATCGATTGGTCAAAGGTTAAGCTACGCTAGCCGCGGTCGGTCTGTGAATGGGTGACCATCCCTTTCATACCGAGTTCCCTCCATGCCTCAGAAAGCACGTAAAGCCGTTGGTCCCGGATGTTATTTGTAGATCTTTGGTAGTCGTTATGAGTAGTCAGAAGCCAGAAAGTCTGACAACCAGCTGTCTTACCAAGGGGTATCGTGTTATCCAGTAATTGGGTTGTGGAGGTCTGATAGGCAGTCGCTCCATTTATAATACTGGAGCAGCTGCATAGCTGCATCCGGTTTGACTGGAAGCCGACCCCAATATAGTTGGGAAAAGGCTAGGTAGATGATGACTGTCTTAATCTTTACTGAATATGAAAATATTGTGCCAGTAGTCTTAATTACCTGATGTTAATATTACTGACGGAGTAGCGATGCAAAATATTATTTTGGTGAAGTGCAACGGTAGGTATTTTTGTGTAAAGGTGTACATAGGTAATTATAATGTATAACATTGTCATTGTCATTGTCATTGTTACGGTATTTTTTACTCATATGAGTAAAAAATACCGTAACAATGAGTTTACATGTAATCAGCAAAAATATAACAATGCACCTAACACATGATGTCAAAGTGACGTTTTGGGCTACTAAACCGTGCGAGCATTTAATTGTTTCCTTTCCATTCAGTGTAATAAACGATTGTTTCCACGAAAATACTTGTTTATGTCGTAACCTGTGCTTCCTACACGGCGCCGGGCGGGTACATGCAATGTCGTCGTTAACAGTGGGTAGGGGTACTGGCATCGGAACACGAGTAATGAAGGAGCTGTATTTCCCCATTTTCATATACCTACGTCACTTAGGCATAATTTACTTTCGTACACCGGATTATAATGTGGTCCCGCGTAATTTATCATCGAGGTTGAATAGGCAACTTAGTTGTAACAATTTTGTAAAGCGTTTTGTGAAAATCAAAAGTTCGTAAACATTGTAATGTTATAAAGTAAAGGTATTGTGTGAAAATGCCTTAAAATATTAATAAAATGACCTTCGATATTGTCACATGAGAAGGTTGGTAAAAAAAAAATTGTATAACATTTATATTCGAAAAGCTGGCCACGTAAATATTTGGAGGCCATATTATTTAGAGGAATAATTCATTAAAAAAAAAAACATTTAATGGCGGTTTGAATTTTTTTTGACCGAAATCTGCCAGCATTTATATATTTCATGAAAGTTTTTATTTACAACTGAAAAGAGTTTTTATCTTATCAAAATATCATAGATAATAATTATAACCTCAACCCAGATATAATTTTGGAACTGGACCTAGGAAGGTGGAACGTTTGATCAAGGAAAGTTACAAACAAAATTATATGTACTTATCACATAAACACTTGTACAGACGCCAGCGCATCAAGCTACTACAATCTGTCACATTTCTTTAATCGATTTTTAACCTTATGGTTAAAGAATAAGGTTCAAGATTGATTGTGAAAATGTGACAGTTTCGGGTAGGTTGACCTGCTGGCGTCTGTACATACGGGCGGGTTGCTTCAACTAACCATTACTGACCGGTAATAGTCAAAAATGGCGCTAACTATCGTCAAAACAAAAAAATGGGTTGTTTCACAAAATCATACGTCAAAAAGTTACTATTACCATAACCGACCAGTCATCGTAATTTTGTGTTGTCAAACAGCTACTTCAAACATCAAAATATTATGGAATCTCTTTTTGAATAACTTTAACTGACGGATTTTTATGTCATGAAACAACCCGTTACATTTAACGTACGTTAAACATCGCACGTCATAGTAACTTTTTAACCGTCCGTATGTAACGTTAACCGACTGTTTGAAACAACCCGCCCAAGTGGTTAACGTCTAGAATCCAGTACATAACGTAAACAATTCCATAACGTCTGAACCTTATGCCAAAACATATAAATTCTAATCACACTTGCTACTTATCTTACGGCCGAGTGCCAAGGTACCTATGTGCTCGAGCTGTAGGCACCTAGATATTATTAGTGATGTGCCCAAAGTGTGCGGTACCGCAGTTTAACTGAATTATCTCTGGACTCGCATAGCGGTACGGAATGTAATTATACTGGGATGGAGAGCAAACGAATTTAAATAGGACTATGGTCGAATTTTGGGTTTGAAATTCTTGGTCCTGTCATCTTGTTTACGTATTATAATTACGATTTTATGCCTGCGGGTTCATATGAGAAATGACATAGGCTCACATTTAATTTTCGAGAAAAGACTGATGTATATATATACAACTGACACGGGGAACAACCTTGAATTTAGCTATTCCCTACATTTTAATCGTGTTGCTAGTGCATTTTGTAGGGAACATCTGATTCTTTTTTATGTATAAAGTTTAGGCTCGACCGAGATCGGTTTTTCGTTCTCGGCCGAGACCGAGACCGAGAATATAATACTATCTCGGCCGAGACCGAGAATAGACAAAGCGTGAAAAAAAAACTTTTTAGTACAGCACTAACTATTTAATTTATTAATAATCAAAATAGTAGTATAATATAATATAAATATCATTATATTATACTAGTATTTTCGCCTTTCAAAGAGTGGCGCCTCTCGTCATACAATTGTCCAGCTTTGCTAAATAGTTGTTCACTTGCTACGCTAGTAGGCGGCGCAGATAAAAACTTATTTGCTGCAGGCCTAAGCGGCAAAATTTGAATGCCGATCCGAACAAAGTTACAATCTCGGCTATGACCGAGAATCTCGGCTATAACTAGCCGAGAACCGAGACAAATTTCTCGGTTGGATTTGTAGCCGAGAATGCCGAGACCGAGACCGAGACCGAGATCTCGGTCG
Organism: Charanyca ferruginea; assembly: GCA_947361185.1. Taxonomy (NCBI): domain Eukaryota; kingdom Metazoa; phylum Arthropoda; class Insecta; order Lepidoptera; family Noctuidae; genus Charanyca; species Charanyca ferruginea. The sequence goes on along the minus strand of OX376069.1, from coordinate 19,524,459 downwards.
AGCCTTAATAAAGGTACATACAAATAAATAAAAGTATCTGTTTGTAATGTTAAAATAACAGCTGTTTACTGAACACTTTTGACTTTTTACACGATACTAATAACAAAGAAAATATTTTTTCATCCCACCATCTCGGAAAGAGTATTTTTAATCTTCAATATCTGAGTGGAAAAGCCGTTTTTATTCTCTAGAGGATAAAGTAAATTTATCTTCAATATCTGTGTGGAAAAGCCGTTTTTATTCTCTAGAGGATAAAGTAAATTGAATTTAGAACATCGTGTGCACTAAGTTTGTGAATTAAAAAAAAACATTAAACCTATTTACTGCTACCTCTATGGTGCCGAATATATCATACAACTTTTTTTTAATTTGTTAAAAACTCAGACTTTGTAAACGTTTTTTTTTTGCATTTAGTCATTTCCTCGCTGAGGTGGAATGAAAAGTTACGTGTTGCACTCGAGTGCAAAGATTTTTCACCTCGTGCTCTTTTGATTCCCTCGCTAACGCTCAGGATTCTAATTTTGAATCACTCGCTGCGCTCGTGATTCAATTTTAGAATCCTTCGCTTGCTCGGTCATCAAAATTGAACACGCGGTTAAAAAGCAACTTTGCACTCTTGTATAACAAATAACTATTAACATTTTGATCTGTCTTGCTGTTTGTTCCGGCTAATCTCCGAAACAGCTCGTCCGATTTGACGGAAGTAATACTGACAGATAACTGGTGTTATCAGGAGTAACAAAGGCTAGTTTTATTTTAGAAAAAGAATTAGGGTTCTGTGCAAAAAAATTAAAACCCACAGATAACTGAGATTCACGCGGACGAAGTCGCGGGCATCAGCTAATATCATAATTAGTCTCATAACAAAAATTGTTTCACTATTGTGTATTTCCTATTCGAAAATCGATTCGAAGTGAATATTTTACGCCAGTGCGTTAAGCTAAGCTCTCCGGAAAATATATTTGTAAGGTGATACAAAAAATCGATCAAACAAACTTTACAAATTCATTCATCCGAATTTGATTAAATTTCATTCAAACTTGAAATATTAATTAAGAAAATGAATATAATTGCGAAGCTCTGAATGCAGTAGCGCTTGAGTAAAACTCAGTTAATTTTATTCCGCAGTAAGAACTGTCGGCAACTACTTATTATCCTTTATCATTATAGTTTTGTTTAATTAAACTTTAGATTGTGATATATAGTGACCTGGGATACTAGGATACTACGGTTTAGTTGTCCCAAGAGTGGGTAGTAAATGGACAGTATAGTGAGTATATCCCACATTTCGAGTGTGCGTTTACTAAAATAGCTGTTACTGCTTCTGGTTTTCGGATAATTGTTGAACATGGAATTTCCATTTAAGATAGATGTCGTATTATGTGCAATGTAAAGGTCTATCCATTTATATCTGTGGTCTATCCACACTTATCAGGGCCGTGCCCAGGACGTGGAAGGACCGAGTCCGTGACCGTGCGAAAAAAAAAACATTTAAGGTAGGTGCTACGTGGGGATATGGAAATAGTTATTTGTTATACAAGAGTGCAAAGTTGCTTTTTAACCGCGTGTTCAATTTTGATGACCGAGCAAGCGAAGGATTCTAAAATTGAATCACGAGCGCAGCGAGTGATTCAAAATTAGAATCCTGAGCGTTAGCGAGGGAATCAAAAGAGCACGAGGTGAAAAATCTTTGCACTCGAGTGCAACACGTAACTTTTCATTCCACCCATGAAGATATAGGTATAAATGGAGCCAACACTTAAAACAAAAACTTGAAACCAACTGTGGGCTGATGCTCTCTTTCTGAATGCATACATAAGAACGAGACAGTGATATGTGTTTTCTTTATCTTATGTATGCATTCAGAAAGAGAGCATCAGCCCACAGTTGGCTTCACTTAGGTATTTAGAGTGTTGCCTCCACTTTTATCTATAAGCTTCTTGATTCCACCTCAGCGAGGAAATGACTAAATGCAAAAAAAAAACGTTTACAAAGTCTGAGTTTTTAACAAATTAAAAAAAAGTTGTATGATATATTCGGCACCATAGAGGTAGCAGTAAATAGGTTTAATGTTTTTTTTTAATTCACAAACTTAGTGCACACGATGTTCTAAATTCAATTTACTTTATCCTCTAGAGAATAAAAACGGCTTTTCCACTCAGATATTGAAGATTAAAAATACTCTTTTCGAGATGGTGGGATGAAAAATATATTACTTATTTGATTTATCAAACATAGTAGGCAAACAATAACTTGTCGTAGTATTTATTCTCGTACTAACTAGTATTTAATAACATGGCACGGAATGGATGCAGGCTGCCCAAGACCGGGTTGGTTGGCCATCTCTGGGGGAGGCCTACGTTCAGCAGTGGACGGCTATAGGCTGATATGATGACCAACTATTAATAATAACAGTTGGTTTATCTTACTTAAGTTACTTTTATTACATAACAACAGTGATTACGAATTTAATCTACTACGTTGTTTTCAGTAAAATTTTAGTATTTTGTGCACTTGTTTATTTTAATCAAAACGCCAGGACCAATAACATTAATTGAAGATCCAATTAAAATATAGAAAACAAAAAAGAGAACATAAAAACATCACAAAGTTTAGGTACTCATCACTTTCACGAATTCCTCTCACAGTACATCTGATATATCAATAAAATCTTTGTCCATTCATCCGCAAACAGATCGTTTGTTGGATCGGAATCCAAGATACACAGTACATACATTCACACACGTGTGTGTTTACACAGTACAGTATAATATTCGCATTGACTATTTGATTGAATAAAAAGAGTGTCCGAGGAGTTTCTTACTCATTCTTCTCCTTAGAGACCTACTCTACTTTTTGGAATGAGCAACTAGCTTCAACTTTCAGACTAACTGACTTTTTGACAATTCAAAAGTGTATGTAAATGCAATAAATCCATTGAATTTGACTTTGATTCTAAGCAATCAACTGATATAAAATATTATATTATTATATTCCTTCGTACTGTCTCCGTTGGGAGTTTAACAGATTTCTAAACGCTTGTCGTCCGGGAGTCTGGTGTAGTGATGTACCGCTGGCTTACGTAAACTAAACCAAAGATTATATCCTGTGATTGAAATTGTGTTCAAGCGTTATTACCAGGGATCGAATAATCGGATGCATATTATTTACCTAAACTTCAGATGTTGACTTCGAAAATAAAATCTTATAAATATGATTTTATTTAAGCACGGCGGGTATAACCACCAATTTCCAAACTTCTACTGATAAATTGCTCATGGGTAAACCAAATCACTATCCGACTTGGAAATCAAACCGACGACCTAACGCTCGGCAGTCGCGCTTGCGACAGTAATACCAATGGGCAGTGCAAGTGTAAGTTACTATAATACTCGTACATAAGACAAACATAAAATAATATAAATATGATTTTGTTGTATTACTTATTAAGGTTAGATATGTTGGTAGCTTTTATACGTTAAAGATGTCGTTTCTCTTTTGAAAATAGGTAAAAAATCAGTTACTTAACTAAAAGTAAATTTGTATTTGATTTGTTATGTCATTTAGGAATCAAATATGTATATGTCGCCGTCATCTGGTTGAAACTGCTATTTGATTGAATGACTAGCGCGTTCATTGCATGACGACATTTAATTGAATGACTAGGCCGAACGTTGATTGAACAAGCGTCACTCAACGTCCAACTAGTTAGCGGATTGTATCATAACCCTTTGAACAGAGCGGACGTAAAATCAGTCAGGTGATTGAAATTTAGTTAATTTTTTTCCCACTGCGGCGCTAGGTCACCAAAACAAATATGGAGTCGAACAGCTCGCACAGATAGCACTGTGCTGATATTTTTTTTTATTAAATTTACTTTAATGTGCTTTATTCGTAATAAAATAGTGGGTTAAAATTTAGTATACGGTAGCACAAATTAAGGGATGGGTGGTGTTGGGGAGGGGAGGGGGTGGTCCACCGACTCCCTGGTACCACTCCTATGAAAAGAAAATGCATTTTTTGTAACCTGACCTCAAAACACTAAAGTTGATTAAAAGGCGTAGGGGGGATCGCGCTTCGGGGGGCTCAAGGGTTAAAAAAAAAGTTATCGAGCTCGCTGCGCTCGCTCTTGCATGCATTAATGAGAATGCTAGCATTATAACGTTCAGTCAAGACGTTGAACGTTACATTAAGCAACTTGACGAGTTGTCCTTTAGTCATTCAATTAAATGTCGTCATTCAATGAACGCGCTAGTCATTCAATCAAATAGCAGATTCAATCAGATGACTGCGTCATATACATATAATTTCAAGAAGTCGTATCCATACCTATTTTCCTAGCGAAAATTGGCGTTCAGGAAAATATGTAGTATCCAATTTTCCTAGTTTTTACAGTTCAATTTGCAATAAAGCCTCTCGGATAATTGTGTTGGTTTGTTGACGAGTCCAAAATTGATGATAAAAACAAAGAGTAGTATTCATTAATTTGAAACGGGAAAATGTCGATTTTATTAATAGGATATTTCATTATTGAATTTAAAGTAAAAGGTAATTACTGAATTCTTAATTAACTGAATCCATGAAGTAATTTTACTGCGAGGCTCTCTAATTTTTGACCCACGATAACTGCCATTGATTTAGGTTAATGGTAATGACCTTTTAAACAGGTACCTACTTGTTTCCAAGAACTTCGAATGAACGTACTCTTTGTCTCTTACTGGTAACTCTACCAGAAAGAGATTAGTTAGAGCATTCCCTCCAAGTAGTTTCAAGGTTTCTAAACTGGGTTTCACACACTGACGGCTTCGCAGCGATCAGACGCGAAGTTCACCAAGCAAAACAAATAATTTATTTCAATTATATGATCTAGACTCATTGATGATTGATGATCTAGACTCTTTTGACAAAGACTGGTCTGAAATAGCCCTTGACAGAGAGAAGTGGAAGGAGAGTAGAGAGGCCTTTGCCCTGCAGTGGGAAAATAATGGCTGAAAAAAAAAATATATGATCACATTAAAAGGCACTATTGAACGCCTCGAAAGAAAATTTGAATTTAGTTGCACCTTCCAAAAGGTAGTTTAGTATGAAATACAATGGGCAAGAAACCCCACTCTTACTCTTATAAAATTATTAACTGTAAAATTACAATGTTCTATAATTATACGTAGGGAAATACGTATGTACGGATGTATAACACTATATTATAGTATTTACAAAGTATAACAAGGTAAGAAATGACAGATAAGTTATGTTTATAAATTCATAGTGGTCCCATGTTGACATATATTGAAACTTGTTATTGGCTATCTGTCTATAATTTACTGGTTTAGCTGTAAGTCTTCCATGCTTTTTAAATAAATAAACTGTAGACGACCGCTCTTTATATTTCAACAAACAGTAAAATAGTTTGCGAGCCAGAGCAATCTATAAGTTCAAATGAAATAAAAATATTAAGTGTTAAATTAAGTGGATTGCATTATCGATCACTTTGATTTTGTTTAGACAGCCGCAGCAGCAGCAGCAGCAGCAGTTTTGTTGTCTTAGGGAGCCGGACCAGCATTTTTCCAAGCATTCTTAACTTGGATATAATCCTCTTGCCAATCAGTATGTGCTAACTTCTGTGGGTCATTGCAAACAAAGTGGACTGTCCTATTCTACAGTCCTTATGTCAATCGCATGTACAGGCTAATACTAAAGGTGCGTGTAATCGGCGCGGGGTAGCACGATCCCACGCGAACCACGCCATACGTATAGATGCGGCTCGACTAAATCCGAACGCAAGCCTACTCGTATACACGGCGTGGCAGCATGTGGGTTATAACAACGTTGAACTGTTGCGCGCCTTTGATCTGTGTCAAAGAACCGACAAGCGATGGATCGTACGAACTTTACCGAGCCGTGGCGAGCCGCGCCGAGCTAGGCTGTTTAAACGAGCCGAGCCGAGTCTCACTCGGCTCGCGTGTTCACGCGCCGTTTAAACTCACCATAAAATACTTAGATTATTGATAGGTCTCCGCGCGCTCCGACTAGATACCGCCGACGTACTATTCAAAAAGGACAACAAATACTAAGCCAGCAAGTAAGCAATACTAGTATTTTACTCGAGCCTGTCTCGTAGCAACCAATGTGTCAGGTGGAAATTGTCAATTGGAAACACACACGCACACTAGCCTCCTTACGGTTTGTTTTATACACACTACAATATTGAGTTGTCCCATTTACGGAGCTATTGTTTTAGGTAGTCCGGTATCTAGTCGAAGCGCGCGGATATCTATCAATAATCTAAGACTAACATAGTTTTTTGAGTTATATTATTTTTAGCAAAATTGTATTTTTACTTATATGGAATTTAGTTCTGAAATATAAATGAAAAAACCGGACAAGTGCTAGTCGGACTCGACCACCGAGGGATCCGTACAAATTTATAGGTACATATCCATACTTCCATACTAATCCATACCTACTATCCATACTTTAATCTATACTTTTCCATACTTTAATATGATAAATGCGAAGGAAACTCTGTCTGTTACGCTTTCACGACGCAACGGCTGAACCAATTTTGATGGAATTTGGTATGAAGATAGCTTGAACCCTGGAAGGGGGGGAAGGACATAGGCAACTTTGTAATCAACAATTTCTTCTGCATCCGCAATAACCGACATTCACGCGGACGTTATCGCGGCCAATAGCTAGTTTTAAATAAAAACTATATTTTTTTATTAGGTATTTAATTACAAATGTAAAGTTTTCAGGCTTTTCCCTGTACTTGTAGTAAGTATAAGACGATATTACTTGCCAAATTTCGTAGTTCTAGGTCAACGTCCCCGTTGACCTACAACTATGAAATTTGGCAAGTACCCTATAAATTTTTATTCCCTTGATAGTGTCGTAGTATACGTTTTTTGCGGCATAAGCGGTCGTATCTTTTTTTCACGTTAACATAGAAGGTTTTTTTACAGCTTCAAGGGACCGTAGACTTAAGTATATGGACAGATAGACGGATAACAAAGTCCTGTAACCAGATCCTATAAGGGTTCTATTTTTTCCTTTTGAGGTACGGAACCCTAAAAATGATTATTATTCACTAGACTCGCTACGTGCCCTTTCCACTTTTATAATAAGCATCTTGTTCAATTCTAATCTTAACTAAGAAAAGCTTATTTGTTCAGTCAACTACAACATTCCGTTCCACATCAAAACACATTATCAAGTTTTTAATGAGTCTTACACAGAAGAATAAATAAATTAAAACATGTTTGCAGCAGTTAATTTCATTGTTTGTGTTGTAACGCAACCAAATACATTCAACGTGTTGTTTATGTCTGTAAGAACAGATTACTGAACGAGCTGTCTTTGGATTTGAGAATAGATTCTGGAAACAATGTATCATCCAAGAGCGTCGCTAGCCGCCTGGGGGGGGGGGGGGGGGTAAGTTGATATAATTATGGTGAATAAGAAAAGTATGAATTTTAAACACAGTCAAAGGCACATGAAGGTTTTTGAATCTCTAGGGGGAGGGGCAATTGGCCTTCCTTGCCCCCCCCACCCTGGCGACGCCCTTGCCATATTTTGGGTTACCTATCATAAGGTCGAAAAATATTTGACCGAATTTCATTTCACCTAAAACTTTTCAACTTTTCTCATTTCGTATTTTTTTACTTCATCGAAGTCACGTCTGCTACTGTATCAGTTGACCTATTATCAATACACTTTTTTTCGTTGCTCCGACGTTTCATTTGGTCGAAATAGTTATTACCGAAGTTAGCTGAAATAATATTTGTTCGAACATTCGTTATACCACTGTTTTAAATACCTTAATTCACCAAACGCCTAGAAGTAAATATGTCTGATATTGAGTCAATGATAACCGGTACCACAGAATACTTAATAGTACTACGTACAGAAGGGACACTCTCTTCCCCGCGCTATATCAGATACCGCACCCTCGACCCCGCACCGGAGGGGCTAACCGCCGACTCTTTAGCCAGGGCGCTCAAAATCGTAAGAATTGCAGCGTTGTAGGTACTGCTGACACAAACACACAATTTTGCGATTTATTTTGTTTTAAGTTTTATTTATTAGTTTTAATGTCGATGATTCATTTATTTTCCAAGTTTTCGTCGTTTTATAATAATACAATTAAAACTTCCGTAATAATAACATACCAACATTACCAGCTATTAATATTGCTCTCTCTCTTTATTGGCTTAGTTATGTAATTATGTACCTTTCTTTCACGTTCTATTCATTCTTGGAATTGAAAAGTAGTACCCTACGCACTAACCTTGTCGCGTCGCCCCATTGTAATTATTATTATTGTAATATTTTAATGAATTCTTATTTTTTATTTTTAATACTTTTGAACTTAACATGTATGGACATGGACTGGTTCCGAAATAAATGAAAAAAAAAAAAAATGCGTTGCCGCGCAATGGTACGGGGCGATCGTGAATTCCATATTTTGTAATTAGGTAGGTACCTTAATTTACCATTATTGATGAATAAATAAACCTCTTTACATAACCTCTGTCATGTTTAGCGAAACGCAATTGATCGATTTGCAAAACTCGGCCATGCTTTTGGAAACGCGCGTGCAATTTTTTTTTTTTCTGTTAATCGGCTCTAAACTCTATTCTAAGGGTATTAGAGTCCTACCAAACGTGTTAAAACTATTGAGAATTAGATTATCTATCGTTTAGACGCAAGTTTGCAACATCACGGAACCAATTTTTATTTTCAATCGACATCCAAAGTTTGACGAAGCCATTTTGTATTATTTTGTAATTTGCTGTGGTCGTGTTGATTTGTGCTCGAAAGCAAAATGCCTTAAAGTATTGTAATTTATTGGTTTTTACTAATGTGATGGTTCTAAATTAATCTAGAAAACCTGTTCTGTGATAAATCAACGTTTTATTTACTGATACTATAAGTGAAATGTGCTAAAATCGAAATAGTCGAACGCGTGTTTGTTGTCGTTGTGTTTTTACGTATTACAAAGTGGTAATTTAACTTAATTACATGAAATCGCGGGAAACTATGTGTGACATGATAAAGTTTAGACATAATTCTAACCACAAAACGTAAAAAGTTCCATAATATCTTGAAGATGTGCTGGATTACATGAATTTTGGCGCCAAGTGAGTACTTTGTAACGATTTTTTTTGTTTTTTTTTGTTTTGGTCTCGCTAGTTTCCAGCTAGACACGGTTCACTTTCAGGGTTGCGGCTTTTTTTCACGTTTGGTATTCGTTTGATTGTGATGCACAATATGCGTATATTTGTAGTGTTGGTTTATGTCTTGGTTGTGATTTTTTTATTTATATTATTAAAAAAAAAAACATACCAAATTTCATCAAAATCGGTTTAGCCGTTGCGTCGTGAAAACGTAACAGACAGACATAGTTACTTTCGCATTTATAATATTAGTATGGATAAGGAAAAAAAAATAATTTGGGATTATTTAAAATATATACATACATGTATTATAATTTTTTTATTATTGTTTTATTTTTTTTTACTTTACTTTTTTTCATAATATACATATTTTTTTAATCTTATTAAATAATGACTTATTTACAAATATTTTTTTTACGTATTTACGAATATTAAAAAATAAAAATAATGTGATTTAGGAAATAAAGGTAATTATTTCTAACCCTTTGTAAAAAAAAATAATAATTAATAAGATTTAAAAAAAAATAACGGGATAAATTACATATTTTAAATATTAATATTTTTTTTTTTTTTATTTTTTTTTATGTTTATTATGTATTATATACGTTATTTTATTAAAATATTTATTTTACATTTTTTATTTGAAGTTTTATTCGAACCCGATATTTAAAACAAATTACTTGGTCAGATGCAACCCTAGCTTCTACAGCCGCCATCTTGCGAGACTTGGGGTTCATTCAAGGTCGTTGCGTGTCGTTGCGTGTGTTTTTAGACAGAAAGTCGTTGTAAGTATTTGTTGTTATTTTATTAAAAATGTAATTAACTGTGGTAGTTTTATACCATAAATATAAACTATAGGATTTGATCTATTCGTCACATGAATGAAACAGGTTAGTTGAGAGCATAGTGTCATCGTAATTTTAGTTTGAAGTCGCTATGCTTTTGTTTTATAAAAAATCTTCCTTTGTGTTTTCTGTCCATTATCTAAGCAGTTTATAGACTTATGGGAAACTTTTTATATTACTATTAGAGCTAATGAAGTGACCTTTCTAAACATAGCTATATTTTTGTTCTAGGTTGTGTAGTTTTTGTGTAAATCGGCTATGATTGTCCGTCTAGTTTTATTGGTGAATGCGGTGGTGTTCCGCGTGGTGCGTGTAGATTCGATTATTATTTTTATGTAGATTATCTACCCAATTATTACTGTTTCTTATTAAATAGTACAAATAACTATTCTAGTATTTAAAAATGATGGAAACTATATACTTAGAGCCGTATTTTTTTCACAATTCAACGTTATTCGACTGAAACCGGCAAAATATGCTCGACCTTGACTTTAGTCTCGTATAAAATATTCTACACATAATTTCAGTCAAAACAAAATACGTTATTTTGTTCTTTATCTAATTGTCAACACAGAACAGTAAACACGCTTACGCTAGGCCACTTGGTTCGGTTTTAAACAAAGTTTTAATGAGGGCGGCCGCGCTGAGCGTTAAGGGTCAAATTTCAATGGTAGGGTTCAACGTTTTTTGGGCGGCAAAAGCTTCAGAGCGGATAATAAATATTATAATATTACTTTTATGTCATTACAAATCCGAGTATTCAAAATCAAATATCATTTATTTTATTTCTCTAAGAAATAAATAATTGAACGCTCGGACAAGATCACTTCATAATAATGCTCGAAACGTTCGGGTAGTTCCGTCGTCGTTCGGTTCACCCGACGCAAAGCGCTGCACTTTTCGCGCCATTTTGTACGCCACGACATCCAACTGATTCAACCCTACTAAAATTCACGCACACATTTGCACGTGTACAGACGTCATTTGGTTTTGTAGTAGTAATAGGTAATTATTTTGCAAGTTTTGTATGAAGTGTCCGAGGTGTGCCGGTACTCCACCAGAAAAAAAAATACGTCGTTAAAGAAACGAAAAATCAAAAACTTTTGAAAATTAAAGACAATTTGAGTGAATTTAATTATTTGAAAGAGCTTTCGAAACTAATGTATTTATTACAGTGGCGTTATAGAGAGCTAATTTCAGATTAGTTTCCTATTATTTTGTGTCTATATGTCAAATAATGCATATAGCAAAAAAGACATCGGTCAATAGTTTTCGGTAAAATGAAATTCGGACAAAAATAATTCGGAAAAGTTTTGCCATTTATGTTTATGTCCCATGTTTTTTACCAATTGGTCTATAGCAGGTACTCGTCTTTACATAAAGGCCAGTACCTATATATTTGCTACACAGGCATCAAAACCCTAAGCGTCGTCGTACGCGAATTCGTAACATTTGATTCTCCGGAATCCATCAGAATTCGTTTGTACGTTAAACAATGTACGTAAAGTTCATTATGCAATGTGCACATTGCATAATTCTCTCAAAGCGCTCTTTAAAAAAAAGTTCAACTATTACTTGCTAGGTTTACATAGTTAGTGCTACAGTGTTGCTTATCAAGAAATAAATAACCGGTCAAGCGCGAGTCAGACTTGTACCACCTGTACCGTATAATAATCGAGCAAAAGACGTCGAAAAACACATTGCTCTTGCATAGGTATATTATGACCTCTTTTAATTTAACTCAATTTTACTTTTATTATTTGTTGTTGTAAGTTGCAGCCATAGTAATTAATAACCACTGTCAAAAAAACAAATATCTATTTATTACAACTCAAAAAATACTGCCCTGTGACAGACGAAAAGACAGCGGAGTTTCCCGACCGCTAAACCACAAAGTACGTAAGACTGCAACGCGCCCGAGCAGAGAGACCACTCAGAACAAACTGCCATTTTTCGCACGCACACATTGACATTACGTTTATAGGCAATTAAAAAATTACCAAATGGCTTAAAATGCCTTAATTTAAGCAAGTTTAAGCGCAAACTCTTTGATTTACTACTTAATAAATGCTATTACTCAACAAACGAGTTCCTGAGTGATAAATCGTTATAAATATTGTTTAAATTTTAGTTATAAGAAAATATTTGTACACCAGAAATGGTAGAATGTATGAGACCATGACAAGCACAACACCTTATTGTACTATATTCTTACAAATAAACTGTTCTTTCTTTCTTTCTTTCTTTCAAGTAGTTTCAAGCAGACATCAGTCTCGGCTGTCACGTTTTGTCTAAATGAATAAATGAGAGACATTGACATTTCATGACGAACAGAAAAAAATTGTTTAAAAAAAAAATGTCACAAATAAAACCTACAGAGTCAATACAGTAGCAGCCCTAGTGAGTATGGCAAGTTTAGGTAATTATTTTTGAAGATGGCGGGAGCGGTCCTTCTGTACCCTTTATATTTTGTGGCTTAACTCCGTTTCTGAGGTAGCTGCGCGGTGCAGGAGGCGTGTGGTGACGTGACGTGAGAGCTTACTGATATGTCAACTCATGTTAACTGTCACCCCTCCCGCACCGCGCAGCTACCTCAGGAACGGTCTCCAAACCGGACCCTATTATAATAATAATTTGGATCTGGTTTGGTTACAGGGTTTACAATAGATTTTAGGGTTCCGTAGAACCCTAAAATCTATTATAAACGTGAGCTCGTTACTGCCAATAAAATGTTTTCGTTCACAATCCATCATTATTTGCGGTTTCTTATTTACCCCAACTGTTTGCTCGATCGATCAAAGTCAAGACTGAAATCAGGTTCTCTTGGCTGAGCCAAGTTAATTTTAGAAGGTTGCAGCTAACAGCTTTTGTACAAGCTGATTTAAAGCCAGATAAATCATATATTTTACAGCTTAACTTTAATGTTGTGACCTTTTTTCTGTGGGTGCAAGAACTTATGAACACGAACAACTTTTGCGATGCGAACCCTGAAATATTAAAAATATCGAAGGATATGGAAAAAATCATGGTGCAGTGCAGTTTTATAGAGACTAAATGATTGTTTTTTTCATATTTGAGACTTTTCCATAGTAAAAAACCAATCAATGTATTTGTATCTTAGCTCTCTGACACCCATTGTACAGGGTCTCCCTAGTTTGGGGTCAGATGGCCGTTTGTGAAATATCCCCACATATTATTTTTGCTATTATGAATCCTAATATCCTACAAAAAGGTCTCTGTGAAATGATATTAAAATATTTTTGTTATTTGATGTGTAAACATCATTCTGACCGCTCGGTACACGGCAGCTAGTTTTGACTTAGAGCGTCAGACGCGTAAAGCGTAAGCGGCAGATGACGTCACTGTAAAATTTGTTGTTCATGTGTGTGTGAGACTGGTACTGATACGAGCTCACATGTTCAGACATCAATTCTCGTGAGTACCTTAGCATTCACACCCGTTTATCAACCGACTTCAAAAAAGGAGGAGGTTATCAATTCGTCTGTATTTTTGTTTTTAAATTATACTTCAATGTTGCTGAACAATTTGTTATGAACAAACGTAGGTTTGTTTCACTACCTACGTATAAGTTTTGTCGACTTATCTTGCAGATAATGTTACACAATAAAATTCTGTTTAAAATTTGATCTTTTATCTATCAGATAGTGCTCTAGATCTATTGTGAAACTGGCCTTTAACATCATTAGGCCTTGCTAGGTGTAGTAAAAGGCAACGAAATTATTAGATTAGTCAAACGGTCGGAGGCAACTTGTGCACGCTAACTTCATAAGTACTGGGAGAATCCAGGAAAATCTAGTATCGTAAAGGACGTCATTTTAAGGTCGTTTACATACGCAGCATATTTACAATATTTACCACGTATAATAAAAAAGAAAAACCTATTACTATTAAACTAAAAAAACTAATCAGGCATTAAAACATTCCTACATGTTCTCGTCATCTGGGAATGTGCCCAAGAGACCGGCGGCGGCGGCATTGGCACGTTAGAACTTAACCTCTGACCAAGATAAAAACTAGCTCTTGGATCACGGGAAACAACCAATTTTTTGATCAAAAGTTAGCATATTTACGTAGCTCCAAAAGGGGCTACGTTCGAATCCTGGAATCATTTGGATGCTAAAATGCGGTTCCTGTGAAACAGGTCGTATTTCTCGACAAGTCTTGATCGCTCACGTTTTTGCTGTTGTGCTAGATTTGCAAATCCAATTCGTCCATTGCAAAATGCAATGTATGAAATGGTGTAATTTATTTAGTGTTTATTTTGATTAATAAACCATAGGCTTAGTAACAATTAAACAGATCATTTAACGTTATTTTAGAATGTTTAGCGATCCAGTTCTGTAATTGTCATGTGTGAAATGTAGGTAGGTACACATGAATAAGCTAAATCAATATTAAATTTAACGCCATGAAATGTGTGAAATTGACGTTATTGGATTACGTCCACGAGTGATTGCAGAATGCGACGTTTTCGCCTTACAATCCCTTATCGATAACTCAATTACGGACAGGAAAATGCTTGAAATAGGGAAGCAGGGAATATTACGATTATTTCCGAAAAAATGTAGGCTAATGGAAACGCTAAGACCATGCGGTCCGACTGCTTATTTTGTTTTTCGGGACATCGCCAAGCCGCTGGTTAACTCTTTACGTGACCCAAGGGCTTGCCAATTGTTTGGCCCAAGAATCAGCATTGACATACAATGCTGCCATACCCTGTTGGGCACGTGTCCCGTTGACAGCGATATACCTACACGAGAATTTTGATGCCCTATGAGCTCGCCCTCCTTTTTTGTTATTGTAATGTTTTGTATATAGTCAATGTTCTACAATACTTCGCATGTTTCGACTCACCTTACCCTTTACAACTTACGACCCACCTTACAACTTTTTAAGTGATACATTAAAGGAGCAAATCCCGTTTTTTTTAAGAACGTTCGCACGCACAATAACGCACTCACACACAGTACGCACAACACACACACACACGCACACATACAAAATATTACATAGGTACCAAAAGAGAATGCGTGCTTTTTGGAACGGAGTTCCTTATCGCGCGTTGCGAAAGGGGGCTAGACGGAAAAAATTAAGACCAAAAGTTGTAACGACACTTTTTGCTATAGTTGTAAGCCGTGCGGCGTATAACTTTAAAAAAAATAAATTTTATTACAATTCCTTCACTAATTAATCGAAAAGAAATTTCGTTCCATCCGGGTGTCCCTCGACACCTCTCAAGATTTCTTTTTTTGTTTTTTTGGACAGTGTAAATGTTGAATGTACCACAATTAGGCGAAGACACTGGCTCCCGTAAAATGGGTTGCTAACTAGCTCAGGAGCAAGGGCTTCTAATAAGTAGGTATGTAATAACCTTACTTCGAGGTAATAACTGTATTTTAGGTCAATAAAAAAAAAATATTCTCAATCTGACAAATATACCTGGTTACCTCGTTATTTTTGATCATTGGCGCCGATTCCCTTGTTCACAAACTAAACTAAAGCTTTAGTTTATTACGTTCATTCGATCGATTATAAAATTGGAAATACATTTTGCATACAATATTTATTTAGGTTGAAGACTTTTATTCTTTAAGCGATACCTGATTGTGCATGTCAGGTAAAATTCAACCAAAATGCTATAACGAAAAAGTCGTATTTCCAATTGAACGAACGAACGACTCGTTGCTAGAGCTTCTGTAATAGTAGCACAAGAGAAAGAATCCTTTTTTCACTTCGGGCAAGTTGCCAAAACCGAACAATTCCGAAGCGAAGACAGCGAACGTTCGAAACATGAAAAAATAAAACTGGCAACTTATACCTACGAAGGAGGCCAGTAAACTGCGAGACTCGTTCCTGAGTCTCGGAGTTTACTGGCCAACAAATGTATCGCTAAAGGCGGAAGGTTTCATTAACATTCTTGCTTACTCTTTGTGTGAATGGAATAAATACAATAAAAACTTTAGTTGTTTTCAAAAATAAAGTGTGAACTAAATAAATTAAATGTTTTGGAGATAGTGGTGTCAAAAGCTGGTGAAGATAGATTATGCCCGTAGTTTGACAGTCGAAGATAGTATTTATATTATACTCTAATCTGCATAGGTTCCTTGCCGAGAACGTATACAAGCATTGCTGAGACTTCATTAAAGACGATTTTGTCTTTAGGATTCCGTACCTCAAAAGGAAAAAACGGAACCCTTTTAGGATCACTTTGTTGTCCGTCTGTCTGTCTGTCAAGACCCTTTATCTCGGAAACGCGTGAAGATATCGAGTTGAAATTAAAACCATATATATATAATATCGAGTTGAAATTAAAACCATATATAAGCGGTCCCTTGATGCTGTAAAAAAATCAACCCTCTATGTTAACGTGATCAAAAGATACGGCGGTTTAAGTCGCAAAAAACGCATTTATAATATTAAGTACATTAAAGTATAGATAGGTAGTAGGTATGGATAGTAGTAAGGATTAGTATAGAAGTATGGATGTACCTACAAATATGTATGAAATCCTCGGTGGGCGAACTCGCACTGTCCGGTTCTTTTATTTACTACTAGCTTCTGCCCGCGACTTCGTACGCGGATCCTGTTGCTTATGCCAGCGACAATGGGGACGGCAAAATCGAAGATCTGAAACGTCTGATGTCGAATTCTAAGAGCCCGGGGACGGGAAAACAACGGGATGTGCGAGATGATTCGAGACGTTCAAAAAGTACAATTTTGAATCATATCTCCGATGGCGGAATATGTGGCGTAGTCAATCATAGGAGTATACGTAAATGAACTCCGTTCTTTATCAACTCAAGGAAGGTCGCTATGACCTACGGCTATATCTTGAGACACATCCGATTCTTCAGATGATATCGACATTCTGTTCAGAGAATGTCGAAGTCGATCAGAATTCAAACGTTCGTTGCGCTCTTCTTCTGTCTCTTCATGCCGTACTCCAGCAATTCTTTTTCTCTCACTTTCTAACTGATTATGAATATTTTGTTGTGTGCGTGTTCGGGACAATCTATACTATAATATTATAAAGCTGAAGTTTGTTTGTTTTTTTTGGTTGAACGCGCTAATCTCAGGATCTAATGGTTCGAATTAAAAAAATCTTTTTGTGTTGGATAGTCCATTTACCAAGAAAGGCTATAGGCCAATGCGAAGCTGGGTCGGGTCGCTAGTGTATGATAATCTCAATCAGAAGTTAGTCGTGCATCACGTACATCATTCGGTTCAAAAGACCTGTTAGTAGATGTGCGAATACGCTGAGAACTCAAGCGTGATTCTGTATCGGTAAACGTTTCCGATTCGCGAGACAATGCATGTCGCTCACGATCAGCGGACAGTTGCGCATCACGTTCCGCAGCAGATGCGTAGATACGCTGAGAACTCAAGCGCAATTCTCTATCCGTGAACGTCTCCGACTCGCGAGACAGTGTATGACGTTCACGATCAGCGGTCAGTCGCGCATCATACTCTTCACTGCTCTCTAGAGACCTGGATGTAGATGCGTAAATACGTGAGAACGCAGGCGTGCTTCGAGATCTGAAGAGGTTTCCACGGAGCGAGTTGCAGCCTGATGTTCTCGAACAGCATCAAGTCTCTCCTGACGCTCTTCGGTTGATTCTTTGGATCTAATGATCCTCAATCTTTTATCTCCTTTGGAACATTGGGAAAGATTTGACCTCTTTCTAGGCATGGTTATAGTTTTATTGTAAAGAAGATACCTGATCAATTAAAATCTAAGTGACTGCTTCCCTGCGTTACCGGGTAGGCTACCGTGTCACGAATATAAATGGAAAAGGAAATTAAAAACTCAAATAACATAAGCCCGAAGGCATATTTATTCGATAAAATAAAAAAAAATGGGAATTTTGGACAGTAGAGTCAAATTTTCAATGATATACCATCGTCATCAAAAATCAGTCCTAAACTGTTACCGCCTTCAACTCGTGGAGGTACTCCCAGCTTATGTTATTTTATAAGATACAGTGAAATTAGTGATAGCTTTGATTTTTACATCAGATGTTTCTGATCTTCGATTTTTATAAGTCAACAGGAAATGCCCATCAGACCGTACAACTTTTGCTAAGACGTCATTCCTATATGTCATGGTGTAGCTGGGCTCTTGGAGTTCCACATCAGGTGTTCCAGATCTTCAAATTTATTCTCTAAGCAGAAAATGCTCATCACGTGGAACAATTTTTGCTATGGTACCATTTTTGTATCTCTTATAGTTTAGCTGGTCTGTTGCGGTTCTGCATCAGGTGTTCAAGTTTCCAAGATAAATTATAGCCTATATGTTGCCCAGACTTAATACCTATACGACAAAAGAAAAACCATTCAAATCCGCCCAGTAGTTCCGAAGATTAGCGTGTACAAACAAACAGACAAACAGACATACAGACAAACAGAACTTTTTTTTTGGATTCGTGCTCTATTGCTGTTCCTAAGCCCCCCTCAATATTTTTTTTTTTAATATATTCAATGTACAGACACAGTTTTGTTACTGTTTTATTATATGTATAGATAGATAGATGAGTGTGAATTACACCTTTATACCTAGTGTAAATCTTAAGAAGTTTCGAAAGAAATAGAGAAATAGAGTAGAGACTATAGAGACTTAAATACTCATAAATTTTAGAGTTTTTCTGTCTATTTGTTTTTCACGAATACAATTTTTAGTTTAAAATTTGGTGAAATTTAACCTCAATCGATTTCAAAAACAAAGTATATTGTTATAGGTAAAGTCTAATAACAGCAATAAAACGAGTTAGCATTACAAACATTATTAATCGTAATATCGGCCATCCAAAACACTTCAGACTTCACGATCAATATCACTATAAACATAAACTAAACACAAACAATGAAAGTAAACATTTAGCTAATTTAATCATGAAACAAAATCCGTGCATTTGCACAAGCGCCTCAACTTGTTTAATTAGGATAGTCTGTTTGCCAACCGTCGGTCGCTGCGTCCACAACGCGGGGACACTTGGATACCGTTCGAGCAAAAACTTGTGCGGTGACCCGAATAGGATTATGTTATAGTGACAGATGCCGTTCAGGCTCTATAGGGTATTTTACTCTATACGAGAAAAAATCTATAAATATGTTATTGAGACAGTTTAGGCATAAAGCAGTCGGAAAATGTAAGTTTAAGTTCATAAAATAATTAAACAAATTTTTAAATTCAATTAAAAGTTTTTAGTATTTTTAATCTGTTATAAAACACCGTGAAATAGTAGCGGCCATGTTATTACGCCATACAGCTGTGTAAACAAAAAATTGTCAACTGTCAGTCAACCGATTGGCGTGATATAGGCTTCGTACTGTTATTATTTTCTTAACCAACGTAATTTTTTCACTATTACATTTATTACAAAATATGCTTTTAATTATTTTTAAATGTATTATACAATTATCATATTTAATATGAGCTCATTTGAAACAAAACGAACTGACGTCATTTACGCTGCGCAATATGGCGTCCAGTAAGAGGCGTTTTCGTCAAAGTAAGCGCGAAATTTAAAAAAATAAAATTTAGATGCATTTTTATGGCACTTATCGATTGAATAAAAATTTTGTGTTTTTTTTGGTGGCATATTAGCACTACAGAATTTCATTGAGACACTTTTCAAAAATGGGTGTAATACCCTATTATTTGGCATGTGACGATGCACAGCATCTGTGAGAGGGCGCTGTATACTTCCCGTTTATTGTTAGCCAATCACAACTTGTTGACGTCACATGCACGACCAATCAGCGCAGAGTTCCGGTAGTCACGTGGTCCCAGAGAGGGGGTCGCTAATGGCGACCGGTCTTACCCCATAGCGTCGTTACTTCTCGACTTATTAACATCAATTTTTTATACTGTTGTTAAAATTTTAATTTCAAATATAATTTAATAGAAACGAATTAATATTTAAGTGAATAAATGTGATTCGGAGCAAGAAACTCAGGTAGGTAACGACTCGATGTCTACATCAAGCCGTGAACGCCTGCGAGTGCCTACCAATTCTAGCTCTTCACAATTGAATTCATTGGATTCCGAGGTAAAACGGCGAACATGCGGTGAGTCATCAACATTTCAAAAGTTCTTTACCAAGTTACAGTGCTAACAATTTTGATGAAAACGTGTGTGTACCTGGTTCGATGCCGGTTTTACATAATTCACCTATGCCTGAACCAATTTCGGGACTTAGCTCCTCGACACCTTTCAGTAAAATCTCGGAATCATTTCTCTAATGTTTGATGAAAATCATGCTTCGCTTCGTCTTTCGCATTTTTGTTTCGAAATCATTTCTACCCTCGACAAAGTTTTATGAAGTGTATTAAAAAATCATGCAAATAGTTTACGGAAAACGTGCTAAATATATTGCAAATCGTCGGGAGCGTATCCTAGGCGAATTAGAAACTTTTGGGACGGTCTGCGTAAGATCCCTGCGAGTTCTAATTATATGATAAAACTGCATGCTTGCATTCGGTATAGAAACATGAGTATGCCCTTGGTTTGGTACTGAAAATAATCAAATAAGTAAACGGAGGCTGTCTCCGAGCGTATTCGAAACAGTACGAAATATTTCTTACGATCTTTCGGGACGGTTGCGTAAAATTCCTGCGAGTTCTAATTGCCTATTGGATGAAAATTATGCTTCACTTTCTGTCTTTGGCATTGTCGATAAAGTCTCGCAATCACTTGTATTGACGTAAAAATTACATGACATCAACTAGGAAATTATGCAGCCAGTTTGTAAAAAACGTGCTACATTGAAAATAACCGGGAGCATATCCTAGGCGAAATACTTTATGGAAACTTTCGGGACGGTCTGCGTAAGATCCCTTTGAATTGTAATCGTCTATTTCAAGAAAATCATGCTTTACTTTGTCTTTAACATTTTCGATAAAATGTCGAAATAATCACTACACTCGTCAAAAAAAAAAAAAAAAAAAACTGGAAACTTATGCAGCTAATTCTCGGAAAACTTGCTAAATACATTGCAAATCGCTGGGAGCGTATCCTAGGCGAATTAGCAACTTTCGGGACGGTCTGCGTAAGATCCCTGCGAGTTCTAATTATTTGATGAGAAACAATTACATGCTTGTACGGCAGGTATAGAAATATGGGTATTCCCTTGGTTTGGTACTGAGCAGAATCAAAATAAGTGTAGAGGCTGTCTCTGAGCGTATCGGATACAGTGGCAGATGCTTTGGGCTCCGGAGGCCCATCTCGAATGATTGAACACGGGAATGCGTCTGCCATTAACCTCCAAGAGCTGGGGCTCGCGGCTAAGTAAAAGCCGTACGGATCAATCGGTCACGGTTAAGCTACGCTTGCCGCGGTCGGTCCATGGATGGGTGACCATCCATTTCATACCGAAATCGCTCCATGCCTCGGAAAGCACGTAAAACCGTTGGTCCCGGCTGTCATTTGTAGATCTGGCAGTCGTTATGGATAATCCGGAGCTCTGGCTCTTATCTGATCATGAGTCTTACCAAGGGGTACCTATAGTCAGTAACCGGGTTATGGAGGGTCAGACCGGCAGCTGCTCCACGTAAAACACTTATATTCAGCTGCATCCGGTTAGACTATAAGCCGGCCCTAACATAGTTGAAAAAGGTTAGGCAGATGTCTGCCAATTAACCTCCAATCCGCCGCTCTTATCTTCTTAGTTCGGCTACACCAATCCTACGGAGGCTGTCCCTTGCTGTATTCGAGACAGTGGCAGACGGTTCGGGCTTCGAAAACCCTTCTCGAAATGATTACGAGAATGCGTCTGCCATTTACCTCCAAATAACCGTTATTCATCCATCAGTACGAGTACGAGCCCTATACCGATTCAAAGCATCATTCATCAGAACTGTCGAACATCGAGCACCTGAATTGTCACATTGGGAAACTATTCAAGCTGATTCTCACTTATAGATACCCGATTTTTTCGGTGGTGAAGCTGGATAAATCTTCAGCGTTTTGAAGAACCACCGTCGATTACTCAGACTAAAAGTTTCAGATGACGTACCTGCCATTCGGCCTGTTATGGGCACCCAAATATTACACAGCTTTAACCAACTGGGTGGCCAAACATCTACCGGTCCAAAGGGACAGGGAGACCAGACCAGCGGCATTGGTACTGGGTCGCCATGTGAGCATGCAATCTAACAATCACAGTTGTTTCGTACTTTATAAACTCAAAATTTAGAATCGAAACCAGGGTTTCGGCTGGGCCTGTCACCTTGCGGCAGTGATGTCATAAATTGCTTCTGATTCTGTGTTTAAGTATATTGTTACTAACACTATGAGTCTTGTTACTCGAAATAAATGATTATTATTATTATTTTCAAATAAGCCATTTACAGGCTTGAGTTGAGTTGCCAACACATGTGTGAAGCATTTCCGACCACGGGCACGTGGTCGCCATTTGAGCATACAATCCAACAATAACAGTTGTCTCATACGTTCTAAACTCAAAATCGACAAATTCGAAACTTGAACTTAAAACTAGTTATTTCTAATGAATTATTCCAGTCTTGAGTCGAGTTGACAACACTTTCGAGCTGTCAAAGAAGTCGGCCGATCGGAGAGTTGTGGCTGGTTGCTCGTTCAAATGGTGGGCTTTTGTGGAGAGGAGCGAGCGGGGGAAGCTCCAGAAACACTCTTTTTAAATCAATAAAATATTACAAATGTACGTGACATCATTCATGTTGAATCCCGTAGGTTCAACATGAATTCGAGAACAACGTAACGAGTCGTCTACGTTAGAAGAAAACGGGACACGATCGGTGGCCTTACTTTGTATAACTTATCAATTTTACTTAGCCAACAAGGACTTTTTGAGGGGTTGTTAGAAAATATGTTACCTAACATTTTTTAGACTCGTCTACCCATTTTTGCACAGCCGTCAGTCGTATATGGCTATTCCAGCAGGCGAAGGTGTTTCCGCCTCCGAGCCTAATTATTAAAGCAACATCAGAATTTTGGCCGGGGTGGGCCAGAGCCTATTGAGTATGGCTTCATCGATGTCGAGCACTCGGCAAACCTTTAAGGATCAACAACCTTGTTGTCGTGTTACTAGATCGGAGCACGGGTCTTCCACCTCCTTAAGTTCAAGACCTTCTCAATAACTTCTTCGTTTGGAAGATACCGGAGGGAGCAGAGTAACCAGTAATTGGTCGGAAGCAGAAAAGTCCCTGTTCCGATCTAGTTGGCCGGAGTCCACGCTGTAAATTTAGATCGGCATGATGTCGACGGGTCAAATGTTGTCAAATTAACTCTCAACGTTGACTCAACTGTCCTTATAATATTAATAGTCAATATTTTTAATACTCGTATTCATTGAGCAAAGATTAGCTTACCCTACCACATATTGTCACATAGGTTTGTACGTGCTAACATTTGAACGAACGTCTGAAGGCGAAAATGTACAACATATTCTTAAAATTATCTCTTTAGTTTCAATCCCGTGAAGCAGAGAAGCCCCTAATATCACAATTTGGGACTCAAATGAACTAATTGCCGCGGATGCACACGAACCCTCGTAATAAAATTACATTTTTCAGAAAGTCGTGTCGATTGGCCTCTCTTTTGTTGCTGGCATCAGGAGGACGCGTCCATAATCTTACCGATTTTAGGGTCTAATCGAATTGTCACATCTATCGGGTGACCACATCATCATGTTTCCAGTATTTAGATCAAAAACAGACACCGACAGCGTATAGGAAATCAGGATGGAAGAAGTTATCTTGATAACGAATATATACGTCCACTAATTTGGTTGAAGACCGAAACATACGTACGATAGCTGAATGTAAGCATTCACTGTGTCAATTCGAGATCCATCCCACGCTAAGTGCATCACGGACTGTTATGGGTAATTTGGTAAGAACTTTATTGAAAGATGCAGGTATTTCCGGATCTCCTGGGAGTGTAAGTAGGCTCTTTGATTTGACATTGGTAAGAAAAATCTTTCAATAGAATATATTTTGCCTCGTGGTATTTGGCGAAGACCAAATGCTTTCGCTAAATATTATCGAAAACTGATTATAGGTAAAGTTGACACTTTACCAAATATGAGTAATCTTTCGAATAATTTTGAACCTGTATGAACATAACAATTTATTATAAGTATAATATTTGCCATATTATTGTTGATCACTATGGATCAATTTGTTATCACATTGTTTTTTGTTTAATACCTAAATACCTAATGGTAGCGTAGGATTGATATGATACTTAAATTGAACCTAAACCTATTACTTAGAGGTATTTGTAGTCCGGACTGATAATACTATATACTGATTTGTGGTTTTATCTTTCAGTTAATATTATAATTTCTCACATAGCGTCGTCGTGGTCACCAGGAGTTATAAACACGTCTCTCACAGATGCTGTGCATCGTCACATGCCAAATAATAGTGCAAGTTTTACACAAAAATAAAACTTGTATTATTAAGCAGAGACGATGCACAGCATCCATTCAAGGGCTCCTGGTGAGAGACTTCTATGAGGTAAGACCGGTCGCCATTAGCGACCCCCTCTCTGGGACCACGTGACTACCGGAACTCTGCGCTGATTGGTCGTGCATGTGACGTCAACAAGTTGTGATTGGCTAACAATAAACGGGAAGTATACAGCGCCCTCTCACAGATGCTGTGCATCGTCTCTGCTTAATAATACAAGTTTTATTTTTGTGTAAAACTTGCACTATTCTCATACTACATTTTTGGAAAGTTTTTGATTGCATCACAATAAATAACTTTAGACCTGGAAATATAGTCCTTAATTTGGCAGTAAATTAGTATTAATAATAAACATATTCAAGCATTAATCTGCAGTCATCATAAAATTAAATGTTCGCCGACTCTAGGATCCCTATTATAAAAAAATGGAACAGTATTTGTGAAAAAGATCTGTCACGTAATTTAATAGAAACTTATTGGAAGGTGCTGAAACAGGCCCTCAAAACATGCGTCGAACTATCTGGACACCCTTTCTTACAAGTCCGTGGCGGTGGCGAAGCAATAAAATGTCGACAAGACGACGATTCGACGCGCCTGTTATCACTCGGCCCTTTGTAAATTAATCACAAAACTATTCCGGCCCCTGGTCAGAATCAACTTTGATAGCTTTATTTGACATTCGGATCTTAGGGATTTTTCGGTGGTTTATTTCGGGTGATAAAGTGGGAAATTGACATTTCCGAAACGATTTCTCGCTGTGTGATATTGAAGGTTCGGCTCCTTTAAGTTTTGGGGTCTATAAAGTTTGTATTGGCGAATGAATTCGTGTTTGGATCACAATGGGAGTGTTTTATTAGCTACTGTAGTTAATAATTATATATTTGAGAATATAACCGGTGTAAAAAGACACTCAAAGGAGCTGAAAGTGTACTTTCCTTATTTGTGATATGTTTTTTATTTGTTCAAAGTCAAAGTCAAAGTCAAAGCATTTATTTCAATTAAACCATTTGCAGGCACCTTTGCATAGTCAAAAAAAAAAAATTGAAGCTAGTTGCTCGTTCCAAAACGTAGGGTAGGTCTCTATGGAGACGAACGAGCAAGAAACTCCACGGACACTCTTTTCAATCAAGCTTTTACAAAATCCAGGCTACATTATTCTTGTTGCTTCTATATGTGAAAACAATGTAAGTGAAGAGAAATCCAAAAACATTCTAATTAAAAATAAATTAATGTAAAAGCCATGGCAGTTAAGAGATGACCAATCTCAACTGACAGCGCCCGTTCACGAACATGACGCGCGGATCAGCACCACTTAGCTCAACCATTTTGAAGGGAACCGAATGATCTAACCCGCACGCCACCATCAGTGAGACATTTGAGCGAGCATGACAATGCTCTCAACTGCCATGCTCATTTATGTCAAACACATTGAATAAATAAATGGCTCCATAGTTCTCACATTTACATAAAAATTGAAATAGTGCTATTAATTTATACAAAGCTAAAATTTCCAATGTATGTAAGTATGTCATTCGTCAGATAAAATATAATAAGTAAATAATAATAACGGTACACGTTAATCATGTCAATAATAAGGGGTGAGCAACATAATTTTCTTGCAATTAAGAAATTCTCTAAAGAGGCTGTGGAGCAGGACCAGCATTATGCCAAGCATTTTTATCATTGATATAATCTTCCAACATATAATATGCTTGCCTACATAGTGTGCGTTTAATGCATGTTTTAAATTGCCTTTCATTTAATTGCAAAATATCGAGCGGTATTTTATTATAACATTTTACACAATACCCCATAAAAGAAGTATGTACTTTTGACAATCTGAAACTTGGTTGATATAATTTGTTCCTATTTCTGGTATTAAAGTTATGTATGTCAATTATTTTACTAAACAGATGAAGATTTTTACGAACATGCATGATGTTTTCGTATATATATTGACATAATCATAATCATAATCATTTATTCATTAACAATAAATTGTATCTGAATCAACAAACATATTGAATAAACAACATGCAAATACATAAAAATACAACAAGACAAGGTACCGTCATGATATTAATTTGTTTAAACAATTCTCTTAGAGACTCGCGTCTGCTGAGATTATAGATGGCTCTGACAGCCCTCTTTTGCAGAATAAAGATAGAATCTATATCTGCAGCCCGTCCCCAAAGCAAAATACCGTAAGACATGATACTATGAAAGTAACTAAAATAGACTCTAGCGGTATCCACGTCTGTCAATTGCCTGATTTTTCTGACAGCGTAAGCGGCCGAACTTAGCCGCCCTGCAAGAGATGTTAAGTGAGGACCCCACTGCAGCTTTAAGTCAAGCGTAATCCCTAGGAAAACTGTCTTTTCGAGGAATTCAAGTACGTCCTTATTTAATAAAACGTTACATTCATTACTTTTAACATTCGGTAAAGCGAATCTTAACACTAAGCTATTTGCAGTAAACCAATTATGAACTTTAATCATGGCGTCATTTACGTCGTCATAGTGCTGTGCCCGTCTATTTACTTTAAAAATCAATGAAGTATCATCAGCAAATAACACCATTTGAGGTTGATGTCTCAGTAAATGCGGTAAATCATTAATATAAACTAGAAATAGGAACGGACCCAATATTGAGCCCTGTGGTACTCCCATTTTTACTAATCTGAGCGCTAGTTTACCGAGTCCGTAATGCTCAAGCTTCAAAAGCAGTGTTTCGTGATTTACGCAATCAAATGCTTTGGAGAGGTCACAGAAAATGCCAATGGCATCCTGTGACTCCTCCCATGCGTTAAAGATATGCTTAATCAAAGTAATACCGGCATCAGTAGTGCAACGCCCTCTGGTGAACCCATACTGTTGATCATGTAGGATGTTATTGCAATTAAAATGACTGAGCATTTGATTAAGCATTACTTTTTCAAACACTTTGCTGAATACTGGCAACACCGAAACTGGCAACCGAGACGCGAGTCTCTAAGAGAATTGTTTAAACAAATTAATATCATGACGGTACCTTGTCAATATATATACGAAAACATCATGCATGTTCGTAAAAATCTTCATCTGTTTAGTAAAATAAGTGACAGACATAACTTTAATACTAGAAATAGGAACAAATTATATCAACCAAGTTTCAGATTGTCAAAAGTACATACTTCTTTTATGGGGTATTGTGTAAAATGTTATAATAAAATACCGCTCGATATTTTGCAATTAAATGAAAGGCAATTTAAAACATGCATTAAACGCACACTATGTAGGCAAGCATATTATAAGTTGGAAGATTATATCAATGATAAAAATGCTTGGCATAATGCTGGTCCTGCTACACAGCCTCTTTAGGGAATTTCTTAATTGCAAGAAAATTATGTTGCTCACCCCTTATTATTGACATGAATAACGTGTACCGTTATTATTATATTTACTTATTATATTTTATCTGTCGAATGACATACTTACATACATTGGAAATTTTAGCTTTGTATAAATTAATAGCATTATTTCAATTAATATGTAAATGTGAGAACTATGGATCCATTTATTTATTCAATGTGTTTGACATAAATGAGCATGGCAGTTGAGAGCATTGTCATGCTCGCTCAAATGTCTCACTGATGGTGGCGTGCGGGTTGGATCATTCGGTTCCCTTCAAAATGGTTGAGCTAAGTGGTGCTGATCCGCGCGTCATGTTCGTGAACGGGCGCTGTCAGTTGAGATTGGTCATCTCTTAACTGCCATGGCTTTTATATTAATTTATTTTTAATTAGAATGTTTTGGATTTCTCTTCACTTACATTGTTTTCACATATAGAAGCAACAAGAATAATGTAGCCTAGATTTTGTAAAAGCTTGATTGAAAAGAGTGTCCGTGGAGTTTCTTGCTCGTTCTTCTCCATAGAGACCTACCCTACGTTTTGGAACGAGCAACTAGCTTCAATTTTATTTTGACTATTCAAAAGTGCCTGCAAATGGTTTAATTGAAATAAATGCTTTGACTTTGACTTTGGGTCTATAATTATTCGTGTTCTTGCATTCGCCGGATTTGAAAAGTGGTATAACTTTACTGTACTTCATTAAATCTGGGAAAACTCCTTGGTCTATACACAAATTAAATATGTAAGCTAAATAGTGTGTTCTGGATCATACCTGCGAATATTCTGGTTACAGAAATACACACATGTTTGAACTTTGACCTCCAGAAATTCCAACTCTTTATGGAGGTTTTATAAGAAAACACGTTTTAAATATGATAACGAACCTTTAAATACCTTCACGACCCTTGTTCTGTTGTATATATGCACTCGCAAGCACAATGTTTCGCGTGATGCGAAAAACAGTGATTTATTACACCAAAAATAAAAGTCATTTGTCAGCAATTTTGTCTTGCTTACTGTTACCTAATTTGATGAGCAGTAAGCGTAATGGATATGTGTACACACTGTACTTCAGTAAAGCTATGATTTTTTTTTAAATAAATTTCACACTAGCTTTTGCCCGCGACTTCGTCCGCGTGAATGTCGGTTACCGCGGAAGCAAACGAAGTCGCGGATTAAAAAGTAGCCTATATCCTACCCTAGGGTGCAAGCTATTTACATGCCAAATTTCATCAAAATCGGTTAACCCGTTTCATCGTGAAAGCATGACAGAGTTACTTTCACATTTATAATATTAAAGCTTATGATACGTAAGTATGGAAGTATGGATTACACTAAGTACAAAAAGTGTAGTGAAATATAACTTAGTTTTCATGTAATGTAATTAGATTTTTTTTTGGACATTGGAATGTTGCTTTTTCAAATGTATTGGACAAACAAAATACACGTCACTGAACAATATTCATTACAAAACAAACGTCCGTCTTTCTGTGTTTCAACAAACACTAATTGGAATTATTTGACTACGCACTGCCGGCCAGTAAACAATTATATGGGTACCAATATAACCACAGATAATAAAGCGCTTACTACTATAGGTCGTTTAATGAATCGTCAAATGCGCGTTAATATTCAATATTATGACCGCTAGCATTCGATTTTAACTGTAATCGATTCAATACGTAATTCGATGTTTTGTTATTCGATATTGAATAGATATTTACGTTTTAAAATATCTGATATTGTGATAACTGTGACAAGACTAGACACGTGTCTTCAAAAAAACACTCGAGTACAAGAGGTTCGCGTAGCGTTCAGACTACGACGTAGCAAGCGTAGCGGCCAGCTACGGCGTAGCAGTCACGCGATCTCTTTACGTGAACGAGATATTATACATATTTGTTGAACTTGGTAGCAAGTGTTTAGAATCGTTATTGTACACGGTAAAAATTATAGATATGGTCCAAGATCCTAGATCCCGCGAGACGCTATAAAGCTTCAACTATAAAACAATTAAACAGTAAAGGTTAAAAGCAATCTCCAGCCAAATGTAGAACTAAATGTAGAACCAAATGTGTAACTAGCTCAAAGCAAACCCCCACTTTGCTAGGGAAAAAGTAGGTGACAACTATCTCACATTCAAGTATCAAAATTCAAATTTCGAATGACCCACTATCACACACCTAATTATCAATGAGCACATAGTAATTTTGTTATTATTTTAATTATGGACATAATTGTAAAAATAGATAAATATTTAAAAGTTATTTAACAAAATGATTAAAGTATCAAAATTCATTCTGAATAACCCACTACCTCACACTCAAGTATCAAAATTCATGAGCCAAGTATTACTTCCAAACACAAACAGTTTGAGTGACCGGCAATCGGCGCCATGTTTATGAGCTGACGTTTATCCGGCGGCGACTAATCGCGCGGCGGACATGTTGCGGCGTGACGTCATGTCGCCTGTCACGTCATGTTCCCAACAGTGACTGTTGAAGGGTGATTATTGTACAAGTTCGCGGTTTAAAAGGATGTTTCTGGAGCTATTTTTTTTTATTTTCATTTGTTGTTTTAGTAAAAATATACCTACTTAAAGTTGTGAGAAACACGACAGTCTCATTATTTAATAAAAAAATATGAATAATGATTAAATTTTGCAGTTTTCAGTCATAGCGGTCATTCTCAATGGAGTCGCTGTTGAGAATGACGGCAATGACTAAAATTTGGTAATGAGGATTATAAGAAAAAACCGGCCAAGTGCAAGTTGTTATTCAATCTTTATTTTCAAATGATAGAATTCTTATAGGTTTTCCTGTAATCTACAAACAATTAACTATATTTTGTATTTTTTTTTTAATTTTAGGCTCAGTAGTTTCGGAGATCAGGCAGGGGGGAAATGGACATTTTTCGTCTTCTTTCACAAATAAAATCAAAACTATTTTTATACAAAAATATAAGATAAATATAATATAAAATAAAATATATTTAAGATCCTCATTACGAGCCCTTTCATTTGATATATGACACAGTAAGGTTTGCAAAACTTTTTCTTAATTTCCTAATTTGTCACCCGAAAATGACCCGTTTTTTTTATATTTATTTACTTTGCACATCTGTGCTTTGGTTATAGGATTACACAATCCTACCTAATTTCACCTGATTCGGTCCAGTATATTCAGAGCAAATTCGCTGAGACAGACGGACGGACAGACAGACAGACGCACGAGTGATCCTATGAGGGTTCCGTTTTTTTTGTACGGAATCCTAAAAACGCTAAATACGCTGGAGATATTATAGAGAACTAGTATGTGCAAGCTGTAGTGGCAGTGCGCTGGTCACGTCTGTCGCAGGACCGACGCGCGACGGTCGATGAAGCAGACTTGCATGGAGTTTTTTTTTTTTTTTTTTTTCTGTATGGCATCTCGCAGTTCAACCTGAGGGTTGGTTACTGCTTAACCGGACAATCCTGTGGTGCCTTAAAAGTGACTTTTAGGGCCTCCAGCCAGGGCAAAAACTTATAAACTAAGTGACTACGCTAAGGGCACCCCCTGTGGGGTACGAGCCTCGGCTTAGGTCGCCACTGAGAGAGGGCAGCAAAGGGACAGGCTGGATCGGGTCTCCATTAATTAGGGGCTATTTTAAAGCTAAGGGCACAGCGACGCGGGCTGGCGCTAGCAAGGGTCGGGGTGGGGGGGTTGCATGGAGTGAAGACCGCGAATCAGTAGGCGCAGTGTGGGACGCCCTTCAGCCCGAAGGCCCGATGACCTGAAGAAGGTAGCCGGTGGTGGCTGGATGCAGAAGGCAGAGGACCGGGAAAAATGGCGCGCCATGGCCACCATTGGACCATTAGCAAGCTGAAGTGATGATGTTGGTGATGAAGTATGTAGGTATGCACAAACACAGATGGTCTCTCCCTCTTCTTTTATTCTCATTGTCATAGACGGCAATCAGAAGAGATAAAGCGTAGGACAAACCGAGCCTTGGGGGTGTCATACCACCAACTTGTAAAGTCCGACGTTCTGCTGAGAATTTCCTAATGGCAAAAACCTAATACCTTGCGCGACCTAGGAACCTGTCAGCAGTCATCTTTCAGACCACGGAGGCAGTATATAAAAGTCAAAGATTTATTATACTTGCACCACATCCACGAACAGTCTCGCTATACTCTGCCAAAAAATTTAAGTAGGTACCTCACGAAGTCAGAGGTTACAAACCTAGTAAAAAGCGTCCACAAAAATGAGATTAACGAGTGTTTCGACCAAAAGTACCGACATTAAGTACCGAAGAAGAAGCTGTGAATTCATATTATAAGCCTCGCTTGTTGCTTTTATACTGTATAAACTGAAATTGCGGTTTCCACATTACCGGAATAAGTTAACCTAGCGCATTGCGTAAAATACTCGTAGGTACCTTTGGGTTGAGGGCCCATGTGCGTACGGCCAACAAAAGAGGTAAGTAGACAGTGTCGCCAGATAATTATAGCTAAAGTTGTTTTAGAAACCGATGGACTATCTTTGAAAACCAAATTATTAACTGTTTATTTTTTATTCCTGATATTTAATTTAATTGGAAAAGATGATTCGGTTTTTAAGAAAATGCAACTATAATTATCTGACAATCCCGGATACTAATTTCTTTTGTTGACTGTACTGTTACTGTTGGTTGTTTATAGAAATGTTTTACAAAGTTGGTATTGTTTATAAGGGCAATAATTATTCTTTTGATCAACATTATTTTATTAAAATGATGTCAGTCTTATCCCATTCAATAGCTAAGAATGATTTTCTTTATAAAATCTATTAAACGGAATAACAGAGGTCAGCAAGCTAAATCTGTAAAATTTCTTTGATTGTTTTTCAACTTTTGTTACAAAAGAATGAGGTTCGTGTTCGATTGGGATAATTTGACAGTTTGGGATAGCTTGATGTGTTGGCTTGGTGTGTTGGACCCATTACAGAATTGTAAACTGGCAATGTTTGGTCGCCCGAAAGGGATTCCCTATTACGCAAGTCTGAGACGTCATCGCTGGATCAGTGTTCAGTAGCATTGCATTGCGTGGCGTGTGGATCTGATTAAGATATATGTAGCTCTGAATAATTAGTAGCCGTAGCATATGAGCGCCATCATTAAGATTGGGGTACGTAGCCCTCGTTGGCCTAATGTTGTTCTAGCTTTATTTAGCTCTATCAAGTCAAATGCAGTAGACAATGCTGACAATTTTTTAAGACAATAAACTCTTGAAGTCTGTAGGTACGTTTGGAATGAGCAACTGGATAATCTTTTTCTAATTCTCAGATTATGAAACAAAAGGCAGATGGCCTATCTGCCTTTTGTTCTGCAGATAGACCGCGCGGAACACTGAGAGTGAAGCCAGAAAAGCAAATACAAATTCAAAAGCGAATACCGACAATCTCGTGATTGTATTCGCTTTTGAATTTGTATTTGCTTTTTTGGCTTCACTCTCCGTGTTCCGCACGGTCTATCTGCTTTTTGTTTCATTATCTGAGGTCTAATTGAAATAAATATTTTGACTTTGACTTTAAAAAACCTGGAAAATGTAAGTGTTCTTGCACCTTCTTTGGCGTATAGCTTTACCGATAAAAAACCTCACGTCTGCGTCAGTCCTAACCGGGCAGCGCAGGTCTATTCACTGTTTAGTAATAATCAATATACCTGTTGATCAAACGTACCGATAAAACATGCTACACACTAATATTAGTCGGTATTAAGCTCGAATACCGCATTGCCACAATGTCGGCTAGATAAGGCAACCTTTATACGTTAGGGTACGATTATTGGGGTTTGTAATGACGTGGCATAAAAATGTGTCCATTTTGTTAGGTAGTTTTGGTGGCGGAACATTCCAAATACGAAATACAATTTCACACAGAAAACATTCGAAATACAAAATACGATGTCACACAGAAAACATTCGACACACAAAATATAATTTGACATAGCAACCATTCGAAATACGAATTACAATAGAGTATTTTACCAAAAAAAACTAATTAGTCCGTCAGATAGATTTCCAAAAAATATTGGACGCGTGTTTTTTCTTTCTTCACGTAAATAAAAAATGATGACGATATAGTGCATGGAAAACTCGTGTGACCTCACTATGTCAGTACACTTTTACTGGCGAAGTGACGTTACAAACCCCTACTCATGATCTTTGATGCGTTTTATCTTAGTCAGGTTTTATTAATTTGAGAAAACAAAAAATACGTATCCAATATTTTTCGATAATCTAACTTACGGACTAATTAGTTCTTTTTGGTACAATACCCTATTTCACACAGAAAACGTTCGAAATACAAAATACGGCAATAAAGAGGAACAGATTTAACAAAAAGTAAAATAGAAAAAAGGTTTATTTTATTCAATTCGTTCGTTCGTATAATTATTGTATACTTAAGTATTTAAATAATTACAGGGCTCAAGGCCGCTGAAAACGTTACAATGAGTGTTAGCCGACCAAGTTGTATTTATAAAACTGGCTGCGACACATTGAAAGGCATTTGTTTGTTGTAAGCAAATAGCACTGAAACAGTTTTTCCTTTTGTAATTTTATTTATTCATTTTTATGTTACAATAGAGTAGTATAATTTTATGTTTGTCTTATGGGTCCTATTAAAAAAGATATATATTAAGACTCTTTCGTAATATGCGTAGGGAAAATAATATTTGGAAAATTCGGCATACTTTCTGAGTATGGACCCTAGGGAAAACGCAATGTTATAAAATAAGGAAATATCATAGTATAAATGACTAAGCAAATAGCGACATCCTTACGTTATGGTTTCAATCTAAAATCTGTTTAGAGTAACCGATAGCATTTCCTCGGTTAGATTTTCAGTTCTCGGAGCTGAGTCGAGGGTTGAAAATTCAACAGTGCGGAGGACCAAGTAATATTAAAATAATACTGTTTTAAGAAATGAGAGGGTGGTTCTCTCCTTGTAAAGTAAAAAAATTAAGTTGATTACACGCATGACTGCTCTTATGTATAAATCATTACCCATGTTGTGATTTGGGGCGAAGAAAGGGGTATTTTTGAGATTTAGAATGTTAATTTTGGAGAAAGTTAATAGATATGAGACTATGCGAAAACGGTTCAGAGGTCGGAACTGTAAAGCGTCTGGCTGAAGTGAATAAGCCTACGGAAAATGTCTGGAAATAACGAATCTTGGTTTATAATAATCCATACTAATATTATAAATGCGAAAGTAACTCTGTCTGTTACGCTTTCACGATGAAACGGCTGAACCGATTTTAATGAAATTTGATATGAAATTTTGAACCCTGGGGAAGGCAAGAGAAAGACTGCATTCACTATAACCGACATTCACGCGGACGAAGTCGCGGGCAAAAGCAAGTATACTGTAAAACATTTATAAAAACAAGCCGTCAAACTTAAATGTAGGTGAGTAAAATACCTTTTATACCTAATACCTACCTGAAAGTGTCAAATGTTGCAAAGCCCTGAGATCTCTGTGTATTTAGTTAAGCTTTGCTCCCCACTAGGATTTTGGGTGCGTTTACAAACATATAACCTCACATACACAGACAGCCATACCCAGACAGTTGTTGCTCCAGGTCTGGCTGTTTGTGCATGTGAGTTTATATGTTTGTAAACGCAGTAGAAATTCCTTTTTTAAAGGAAAATAATGAAAAGATTTGTAGCTAGAGACAAAGTTTTTTTTTTTTTTTTTTTAAATTAGACCATTAAAAAGGCACTTTTGAACGTCATAATAAAAAAAATATAAAGTTGATTCTAGTTGCCCATTCCAAAAGGTAGTTTCGTATGGAGAAGAATGGGTAAGAAACTCCATACTTACTCTTTTAAAAAAAAATGTGTACAACATTTTGCATTTACAGTTTACAGTTATATAACTATACGTGAATACGATGGACCTTGCATAAAAACACTATATTGAAGTATGTACAAAGTATTACAAGATAAAGAATGACAGCTAAGTTGTATACATAGATACATAGTGTTCACATATTATTATTTACAATTATTGTAAAAGTAGACAACCACTCCATACATTTCAACAAACTATGAACCTATGAACCAGTGTGTGACCCAAAGCAAGAATTAAATATAATGTATATACTAAGTATAAATTAAGTAGGTTTAATTACCAATCTGTTTGATTTTGTCTAGACTGTAGATTGTCTTATGGAGCCCGGACCAGCATGCTTCCAAGCATTCTTATCATGGATATAATCCTCTAAACTGTAATATGCTTGTTTACAGAGTGTACTTTTAATATATGTTAAAGTTACAATGAACGTCCGGGTCACAGCAGCTTTGCTGAAGAAATAGATAACTACATAAAGACTCCAAAAGTGACTACCCAAACCCATCACCAATATATCACTCTTAATACACAATCAAATTAACTATCCAACATTATCATAAAAGCTGTCAGAAGCTTCCATATCTTTACAGTCTGCTCACGTGGAGACACTTGAGGGGGAACGCACCCTGCATAGCTGATCACTCGACACTTTGGGCCCCAAGTTTGGGTAGCTCGGATAAATTGAGTGTCAGCAACTTTGTTTTCACTTACATCTCGAATTACATGTGAGGAATGAGATTAAAGGGTCGTATGTGGATTACGATAAAGTTTGGTACGTATTAGAGTTGTTTTTACCTTTTACTCCTACTGGTGAACAGAACCAGTAGGAGTAAAAGGCAAAAAGGTCGGTGTTTAGTATATTGGTTCATATTAACTTTGGTCTTGTTATCGGTTCGATTTCTAGATTGGAAAAAGTGTTGTTGACATTTTCTATTACCAATTTTTCGGTCAGTCAATTTTTGTTTCGTCTAACGCAATGTTCGAAAACAAACGAGTGAGTGAGAACGAGATAACATCGTACGTAAATTGGCGCGCGGAGATTACGCAAAACTTGTTTCAGGAAATACCTTGTTTTTGGTACAAATGTTTGTGATTTCAAATCTTCATTACATATGCAAGGTTTTCTTTAGTTTTTCCAGGTATATGTTACTGTACCGAATATTTGTTAATCTTAGGTTTTACCAGTAAATCTTAGGATTTACCAACACGAGTCGGTAAATGTAAGAATATATAAAAAGGAACGATTTTATCGGGCTTTTACCATTACAATTTAGTACATGCTAGGTTATTTATTTTCGACGACGACGACGTCAGGGGCACCACGAGATTCGGTTTGGTTAGGTACCTTTAAACCCTGCAGACAAAAACAGGAGCCCCGCGCAGCGGCTCTCCGTCGACCAGTCGTTGACCGTCTTCCGTCCGTCGTAAATTGTTATTTTCCCCTTAAGGGGCTATTAAACGACTTTTACAGATTTTAAACTGACAATCACGTCAAAATGTGAAGTGTAAATGATTTGAAAAAAATATATGTTAAACTAGAACATTCTCTTAATCATTTAGTAAGTGAATATTTTTGATTAAGTTCATATAGTTGTATATTTAATTCCAATTTAAAATACCTAGGAATATATATACAAAACTTAAATCTAAATAATAATATTATGTACAATTGGTAGAAAAAGGCAGGGAGCTCAAAGGGCATCAAAAAACTCGTCCACAAGTTCATATTAAATAGTTTAATTAACTCGTGAAGTTGTGTCTGACGCGGACAAAATAATGGCAATCACACAAAATCTACCAGGTATAATTAAACGAAACTTACACCATCTTACCGACAATTTTATTATCTATTTTTTAGTATACGCCTTTTTTTTAAGTTAAAGAATATTACTTTTATTAATTTTTTTCGACTAAATTTTTAAAGTTTTGGACGCAGACTGCGTCCGTTCTGCGTCAATTCTGCGAGTTAATTAAACTATTTAATATGAATATAATTAAAAATATTCACTTACTAAATGATTAAGAGAATGTTCTAGTTTAACATATATTTTTTTCAAATCATGTACACTGCACATTTTGACGTGATTGTCAGTTTAAAATCTGTAAAAGTCGTTAAATAGCCCCTTACTGCAGCTTCTTACTATTTATTTTCATAAAATAAATGTATCAGTTATGTTTTTATTCAAATACTGGTAAAAAAATTGTTAAAATGAACCGATTTTGTACTTTTTTAATACTGTTTTTTAATATCTAATAGTAATATTTTTGTAATTTTGGCTCTGTACTATCCTGTTGGGAAAACGCATAAAACATAATATTTAGGCATACTGTAATGGTTGTAAGTATTGGTCCTGATAGTTAACTCTGACGTCTATTTTCGTAAAACGCTATGAAAGGATTGTATTCGCTTTAAAAAACCATAATTAAAAATTATACTTTTACTCTGTAGTTCCCTAATTCAAGACTTAATCTTTCTAAAACTGTAATTGTATTTAAATAATCTGCTCACATCATTACGATATTGCACTGGGCAAAACGCGTAAACATGAAGTTTTCGTCACGAATCGAATACACGCTCTTAATCACGTACGATCGTTTGAATGGGAATTAGAACGCGTTGGCCGCTCCTAAAGTTTAATATGAGTGCGACTTATGCTTGTAGCATAGTGCCCATGAAATAAATATTAATAACTAGCTTCTGCCGGCGACTACGTTCGCGTCAAAGCGGATATTATCCTACGGGAACACAACAATGGGTAAAAACGGAATTATAATTCCTTGCTTCATTTTTCAGATATGATTATAACAACGTAGTTTCCCCTACTTACTTGGTAACTTCGCACTTATTTTAAAGATTTTTAAAACTATTAGGTGACGTAATTCCGGTCTAGCTGCTCCTCGGTTGACATTTAGACATTTAGCTCATTCCTTTTTCGTGCGCGGTAACTATCGCACGCGGCCTTTGAGCAAAATGCCAAAAAGAAGCGCGCAATTAAAAATTGATCATTAAGCTAGGAAAATTAGAAAAATGAAAGATAAAAACGAAGAATAAGACTAATACAATCATCATCAAACGATGAAGGTAAGAATAGTACCTACATTTATCTAGTTGGTGATATAAAAGTGAATAGTGAAAATATCAGTTTTGTAAATGCTCTGGGATTGACTGCGAGTCAATAACTTTGACATTGTTCAAAACTAAATTATAAGTAACCTTAATATTGCATCGGGATTGACTGCGAGTCTCTAACGATGACAAATAAGCACATACAAAACGTACAATCTAAAACAGATGTAACGTTAACGTGCATAATTACTCGATTTTATTTTTACAATACCCTCAATAATGGTTTTCTTCACAACCTTAATTACAAATTGTAATTTTAGGTAACGAAGATCTCGATAGGGTGATAGAAAATGATAGTGAAATCATTATGGAGCCAGGCGACAACCCTGAACAACACGATGTTCAGGTGGAACCCTGCCGCCCTGCCCCTCAAGAGGAAGCCGCTGGTAGCATAGAACCTGAGTTACACCCAGACCTACTGTTGGCACTCGGTGTATCCACGTCAGACTCGCCTGACTATGGCGATAACATCCATAATAATCTATCGCAGTTGTGGCTTCCTTTGCTAAGGAAAGAAATGCCTAAAGAAAATAAGGACAAGGTATTGAAAGAGTACCTTGTACCAGACAATTGTAGGTTCCTTCAAGCGCCTAAACTGAACGCTGAGATCTCGGCAGCGGTACCGGACATGGTTCGTAACCGCGACAAGACACTTACAACGTCTCAACAACAATTAAGTAGGTACTGGCATCACCGCCATCAACAGAGGCATGGATTTACTTTTAACTAGCGATGACAAGGTTCAAGCTATGAAACTCTTGAGCAATGGTTGCCGTTTACTGTGCGATTCGCACTACTTACAACGCAGACTCGAGTTAAATTAATCACCCCTAGTTTGGACAAGGCATTTATAAATATTACTAGCTGACCCGACGGACGTTGTCCTGTCAATTGATTTTTCAATTTTCTTACCGTTTAAACCTTTACTGGACTTCCACAAATATTTCAAGACCAAAATTAGCAAAATCGGTCCTGCTGTTCTCGAGTTTTAGCGAGACTAACGAACAACGATTCATTTTTATTATATAGATTAACGAGTCCGAACGGGATGAATCACTGTTTGGCTCGTCTTTATCAGATAAAATAAAAGCCGCCAAGGCCATTGAAAAGCAAGGTCTTTCCATCAAAAAGACTCCGAAACTTTCGAAGCCGCCACAACAGCCTACTGGAACCTGCCTCCTCGATACCCGGCGAACGGGGGCGGGGGGGTGCATACAGAAGGCCAACTACGGTGGCGAATTGCCGTCCATACACGACGTCAGCGCAGCCGCCACAACGCCCTGCTTCGCAAGACAAACTAAACTTCGGCCTCCCGCTCAGAGTCACTGATAACGAAGGTACATGCGGGTAGACTTACCCACTTTTAAGACCGATGGTCAAAAATAACGAACAATAATGTTGTTCTTGATTAGTTAAAAAATGGTTATCCAATTCCGTTTGATGTACCTGTAAGACAACCAATAATACCTAAAAATAGTTAATCTATCAAATTCTGAGAAATCTGATAATTATGACGAAAGCCATTATGAAACTTAAATCTTTAGGGGCTATCTCAGAGTGCAATGGGACTAAGGATCAATTTATTTTTAAAATATTTCTTACTCTAAAACCTAATG
The DNA here is from genome assembly GCA_947361185.1 of Charanyca ferruginea. Lineage (NCBI taxonomy): Eukaryota > Metazoa > Arthropoda > Insecta > Lepidoptera > Noctuidae > Charanyca > Charanyca ferruginea. The sequence goes on along the minus strand of OX376069.1, from coordinate 19,483,959 downwards.
GTGACAAACGTTTCACATTAAATCTAAAAACATTAAATAAATTAATCAAGAACGAACATGTTAAAATGGAGGATTACCGAACAGCCTGTAAATTGATACCACGCAATGGGTACCTGGCCACTATCAATCTTAAAGATGCGTATTTTCTCTTAGCCATTAGGCATACCGACCGTAAATATTTAAAATTTCAATTTCAATCCAACAATTTGCTAAAATCTCACACATACAGCTTTAATTGCATGCCGTTTGGCTTGTCTGTTGCCCAACGGGTATTCATTTACTAAGATTATGAAGAAAGTCATAGCTTACCTCAGACATCGTGGTTATCAGTCAGTTTGTTATTTAGACGATAATATTTTATGTAGCTATTGGAAATAAATACAAGAACTATCTTAAATGAAACTTTGAATCTACTCGAATTTCTAGGATTCATTGCCAATTATGATAAAAGTATGTTAAGACCGCGACAATTCTGCAAGTATTTAGGATTTTGTTACGATACTAAGGATCTCAGTATAGAATTGCCTCCTGATAAGCGAAGTAACATTGTCAAGTTAGTTACTAAATTACAGACATGTTCCATCCGCGAATTAGCTCGCTTTATTCTAGTTTTTTCTAGTCGCCGCTTGCCCAGCCGTTAAGTACGCTTGGGTATACACTAAGATTTTAGAGCGACAGAAATTTCTAGCATTACTTAAGCATAATAATGATTACGAAGCGAAAATTAGCCTACCTAATATTATATTACAGGATTTAAACTGGTGGCATTCAACTGTTGATACATCCCACAACTTTATGCGTCAACCAAACTTTCATATTTAAATCTATACCGATGCCTCGAGGTCAGGTTGGGGTTCTGTTCGCAAGAACGCTCAAGTACATGGCAAATGGAAGTCGTCAAAAAAAAAAAAAAAAAAACTTGTCATATAAATTACTTAGAGCTGATGGCAGCCTTTTTGGGTTTGCAGTCTTTTGCTAGCGACGCAACCAACTGCGCAATATTACTACGCATGGATAACACCACAGCAATCAGTTAATCGTATGGGGGTATATAATACCCTCACTTAAATGACTTGGCTAGACCCCTTTGGAAATGGTGTGAACAGCGCAACCTTTGGGTATATGCATTATAATTATGTGAATACCAAAGAAAACCGTGCAGACGCCGTGTCTAGAGTAGTTAACCCAGATACTGAATGGTCACTTTCCGATGAGACGTTCCAAGACATAAAATATTTTGGTCAACCTGACATCGACTTATTCACATCGCGTGATAATGCGAAGTGTACCATATTCATCTCATGGAAACAAGACCCTGACGCAGTATCCGTAGATGCATTTACGGTAGATGGATGTACGGTGGCAAACCTATTCTTACTTTTACGCTTTTCCACCATTTTCCCTAATATTAAAATGCCTTAGAAAAATTATCGAAGATAATGCACACGGCATATTAGTTTATCCTAACTGGCCATCACAACCATGGTTCCCACTATTGCAAGACCTTATAGCCTCCGACTTTATTTATAAAAACCCCAATAAAAACCTCTTGCAATCTCAATCAGCAGTACAATTCTTCACTTAAGCTTTGGTAATATTGTACACACAACAACATGAAGGTTTTTGACCCTTCGAAATCTACTGTACTCTCATTCTTAGCGTCACAATTTAATAGCGGGTGTGCTTATGGCACTCTAAATTCTCACCGCTCTGCTTTGTCAGCCTTCATAAGCAACAATATCGGTTCAGACGAATCTATAAAACGTCTCCTTAAAGGTGAGTACAAATTACGACCCATAAAACCCAAGGATTCCATCACCTGGAATCCCCAATTGGTTTTAAATCATGTTTCAACATGGTTCCCTAATAATGAGCTCTCATTAGAAATAATCACAAAGAAATTAGTGATTCTACTAGCAATTTGTACGGCTCACAGGGTACAGATGCTGTCCCTAATCAAACTGGAGAATATACTTATCTCTGATAACTGCATCAAAATTGTCATAACAGACATCATAAAAACATCTGCACTCGGCAGAGACCAGCCAATATTGTTCTGTCATACCTCAGGGAAAATATGCGTATATGTACAGCTACGGTACTCTCAAATTACATTTCTATATCTAAAAACATAAAACCTGAGAGTACAAACAATACAAACAATTTGTTGTTGACGTACAACGGCCACACAGACCATCAGCAGATGGATCAAACATACGTTGACAAAAAGTGGTTGATACAAGCGTATTCGCTGCGCACAGTACACGACACGCGTCCACCCCCGAAACTATTCGCAAAACCGCAGGGTGGACTATGTGCATCTAACTCATTTGCTCGTTTTTATAATAGGACCATTGTAAACGAAGGTGAATTTGCTAGATCTGTTTGATTACAGTCAGACGCCCAGAACGATTATTAATCCATTAAAAGTATATAATATGATTATAGTATTTCACTATAGAAGTGTCTATTTTGTTCATTATTATTGATATTATTTTCATAATGTTAAGTTCGTTAAAGTTAACTCGAAATAAGTAAATGTACTATTACAGAAACATTATTATTAATTACTATAGGGTTGATTTGTTAAGATGAAGCAAAATAAAACAATAACGATTTTATTCTTATTGTTTATTCTTCATTACAAAACTTTCTGACTCTTAACATCTACGTTGTTATAATCATATCTGAAAAATGAAGCAAGGAATTATAATATATGATCAAACGAACTTACAAGTGAAGTTCGATCATTATTATGATGAGTTGCTTTATTTGAAGATATGATCACCCTCCCTCCCTGACGCTTGAATATAACCCGATATAAAGAAAGTTTTATACGACATTCATAGCGATACTTGACTCTAAAAAAATGAGCTAAATGTCTAAATGTCAACCGAGGAGCAGCTAGACCGGAATTACGTCACCTAATAGTTTTAAAAATCTTTAAAATAAGTGCGAAGTTACCAAGTAAGTAGGGGAAACTACGTTGTCATAATCATATCTTCAAATGAAGCAACTCATCATAATAATGATCGAACTTCACTTGTAAGTTCGTTTGATCATATAATATTCTGTGTTAAGCTAGATCAATATCTATGATGTGTGCAAAATTTCAGCGAATACTTTTCAAAAAAGCGTGAAAGAGTACTTAACAAACGTTCATCCATTATCACACACTTTCGCTTTTTAACCGACTTCAAAAAGGAGGAGGTTATCAATTCGAATGTTTATTATGTGTCGTCGCTTCTTAATGGATTTCGATGATAAGGCAATACTATAAAGAGAAAAATATAAAGTTTTTTCAAAAAAAAGAAAACCGCCTTCAAATGCTGCACAGAACACACATTACTTTACTTTCGGAAGTCGGTGGCAATACAAAACAACAAACACAAAACCACCGCCGCCGACTTCCGAAAGTAAAATAATGTGTGTTCTGTGCTAAAGTTATTTATCACATTCTAGTTTTTGAAGGCGGAATTCTTTTTTTTTTTAAATCTTTTTATAATAGTAGGTAAGTAGGATTATCTACAACGTTTTGGTGGCCGTGAAGTTTCAAACATTATCGGGTATCAATCAACACATCTGTCAAAGATGAGCTACCAAGACGTGAAAACGTGTAAAAGAAACAAACTCACTGTCGACCGAATACACGTTACTCAATTTTAAAATTACGTTAAGTCTCGTACAGCTATCGCAGCTATTTTGACATAAAGTAATAGGGACAGCACGAGACTTAACGAACTCTTAAAATTGAGTAGCGTAGTATTTGCCCTTAACTTAAGTAGCTTTTATAAATGCATGTCTAACTAAACATAACCAAGCTACTCATACCCCACCCCTTGTCCCCATTTAGAGGACACGTTCCCCAATTCATTCAAACGCCAACATCGCCACCTCAAAACGGTATTAAAGTGCATCCCGTTTAGCATTCATAGCCCATCGCGACTACCAGCGGTTCTGTAACCGGATATCCGGTTTTAGTCTCGCCTTCATGAATATTTGACAACTTAAATTGGTTTGTTTTCAGACGAAAGTCGGGTGGTTACCTTAGAAGAATTTTAAGTTGTTGTATTTGAATAAGTTGGTGAGAAGTTAATTTAAAACATTTAATTTGTAACAACACGGCTTTGCCTAAATTATAGTTGCAAAATTAACTTAGATTACTGAAGCTTTGATAGCCAACTATGTCGACTTCCATTCTAATCGGATGCAGCTGAATACCAGTGTTTGACATAGAGCGACTGCTTGTCTGACCTCCATAACCCAGTCACTGAGTAACACGATACCCCTTGGTAAAACTGGTTGTCACACTTTCTGGTTGTCAATCTAATTGACCCATAAGATCTTAAAATAAAAACAACAACTCAGGAATAAATGACAAGTTGATTAAAAAAAAAGGCAATTAAACTATCGTTCTCAAATTACCATTCATTTAAAAACAAACCCTACACTTATTGCAACCTTAACACCGCTTAATACCGCACCGATAAACCTCCTGCTAAATAATAATGCGACAACAGCCACTTACTACAGTGCACCATTTATAAATTACAAAATGTGACGGTAAATTATACCGTTTGTAGATCGTAGACTGAACATGTGCTTTCTACGTACGGTCGGTGGTACAATCGCGAACACTAACGAGATCATTTATAACGTTGACGTAAACGCAAGTAAGCGCGTAACATGATTGATTCAGCCGTCACCAATGCGGGAACTGATTTTGTTGGTGATGATACATGTGTCGAGTTTGTGAATAATATTAGCAGTACGTAATTTGGGGAGTATCGCTTTTAAGCGCTTTCTGGGGAGGTGTTTGGTATATATTGAGTTGTTAACGAGCTTTGGTAAAAGCGTTGGTGAAAATATTGCTATAAGACCTTCTTATCCAAATAAAGGCAGGCAGGCCGGATTTCTATTACTACCTATCATTTCGATTTGGGTTTTCAAACATATCAATCTAACACATAAAACAATTAATTTTGATAATTGCACGAAAAACGATTATTATTACAAGCGTGCTACTAAATCACAGAATCAGTAAACAAAAGCGGCAGTAGGCTGGTCACGTTCGTTGCAGGACCGACAGCCGATGGATGAAGCAGACTTGTCATTGAGTGGAGACCGCGAACCTGTAGGCGTAGGTGGGACGCCCTATAACCCGATGGACCGATGACCTTAAGAAGGTAGCCGGTAGTAGGCTGGATGTGGAAGGCAGAGGATCGGGAAAAATGGCGCATCACGAGGAGGCTTGAGTCTAACAGTGGACTTCAAGGAAGCTGAAGTGATGATTTGTGATGGTTCTACGAATATAGCTCCGAGGTTCAAAACACTTTACAAGTTTACAATTAGCATTATTCAGCAGTACACAACGTCTGAATGATCAAAATGTCAGGCTTATGTTTAATCCAATATTGGAGTCCCAGTAATTGGCCCCTCGGATAATTCGGATTAACCGGTCCAAGCTTCCAATTTGATCAACAAGTGCTTGACAGAACATGATAGCCGGATGTTTGGAGCTTCCTACGTGAAGCTTTTATTAAAATGCCGGTAATTTGACCAGGGTAAACATATTACTGGCCTTTCTCGTTAAGTGAGCAACGAACTCGTTTATTTCAGTTTTAATCTTGGAATGGAATTTGGTAATTTAAACAAATTGACATTTGTACGGTTTTATTTTAAGGACATATAAATAACAGTATAGTAGGGATTGAAAGAGTAGATAATTAAAGCTGTTTAAATATATTAAAATAGAATGGAACGGAATGGAATGGAATAGTAGGGATTGAAAGAGTACATAATTAAAGCTGAATTGTGAATGTGTTTAAATAGATTAAAATAAAATATAACGGAATGGAATAGAATGTTATCGAATATAATTAAAACTAATATTATAAATGCGAAAGTGTGGTTGTTTGTTTGTTTGTTTACTTTCACTGCTAAATTTTTTATTAAATTTTGTACGGACCACACTTGAAAATCAAGAAAGGTCACCATAATACATATACCTATCTATACCTTACCTGTACCTTATTGCCTTTGTGCTGCTGTTATTAAATATTAGTGTTTAGTTTAGTTATAGGTAATGTTTAGCGGTTAATTGATATCATTTATGGGAAAGTACTAAGAAGTCGTTACATGAAAATAAATAAATTGTATACGGGAGCTACATCTGCCAACAAACTGCTTTACAGTTTGGCATCAGTAACATATTTTGTAACTCATGAGGTCACTACAAATAAACGCTTATTTTACATATTTTTTAATCCGCGACTTTGTCTACATACGGTGATAACCAATATTCTGTCAACCTTTAGCTTGACTGCTGGGCATAGGTCTCCTCCAAGGGGGGTTCAGCCGTAATCGCCATGCGACTCCAGGATCTGAATCTAGAAGGGACCGACGCAAAACCGGTCCCCATTGCTCCAGTACATGATTCAGGCCAGCTTTCAGCCATAATCGCCATGCTTGGCCGATGCATGTTGGCGATCGTAGTAGGTGTCATGGTACTCAGAAGAACGCTGCTACCCATGCTCTGGTCAATATCCCTCTGTCACAGTCTACGACATCCACGGGTAGAAATGGGGTGGTGCTTTTCGCGGCCGGTATCACACGGTAGACCGACATTTACGTGGACCAAGTCGCGTCCAAAAGCTGGTAGAATATAAGAGAATAAAATACAGAATAGAATAGAATGACAAGGTTCATGTAAGTTTGGTATTGGGCATACACAACTTCATCATCTGCCTAGCCTTTTCCTAACTATATTGGGGTCGGCTTCCAGTCTAACCGGATGCACCTGAATACCAGTGTTTTACATGGAGCCTATCGGACCTCCACAACCCAGTTACTGGGTAACACGATACCCCTTGGTAAGACTGGTTGTCAGACTTTCTGGCTTCTGACTATACCCATAACGACTGCCAAAGATCTACAAATGACAGCCAGGACCAACGGCTTTACTTGTTTTCCGAGGCACGGAGGGAACTTGGTATGAAAGGGATGGTCACCCATCCACAGACCGACCGCGGTTAGATCAATCGATCTGTATGGCTTTAACTTACCCACGAGCTCAATGGGCACACACAACTTGACGAGAAAAAATAAAGCTCACGTTTCCTTGTTATTACTTAACCCCAGAGAAAACGATATTTATTTGGAATAAGCCTAATAATTCAGAACAGGCAATAAGTTACAATAAGTTACGACCTCACAATCCCATGAGACAGTATAGTGTGTGCTCAGGGGAGGCAAAAAATATTTAATATATAGTCGAAGAACTACGCACGTCCTTGTGGTGGAAGAAAATGGTGCAAGAAAAGTCAAAGGATTGATAAAAACGTATCTTTGGGTAATTATAGGTATTTATGAGATTTGGGTAATCATGACGTAGAAGAATTGTCATCGTCAACTATTTAACCATGATTAATAACTTTGAATGCACATTACAATAACTAAACTTTTAACTGCAAAAATGCATGTTTAGCCGGTATACATGAATACAGTATTCTCTTGTAAAGGATGAAATGGTTGATCTAAATGGTTACGAACATGATGCGTGTATCACACGCGTCATGTTCGTGAACTGGTGCTGTCAGTTGAGATAATAATAATAATAATAATAATATGTGGGGACATTTTCACACACGGCTATCTGACCCCAAACAAAAAAAAAATGTATTTGTGTATGTATATCAGCTGTCTGACACCCATAGTACAGGGTCTCGGGAGACCCTGTACTATGGGTGTCAGACAGCTGATATACATACACAAATACATTTTTTTTTTTTTGTAAATACATACATATATAGATAAACAACACCCAGACACAAGGCAAACACAAGTGCTCATCACACAAATGTTTACCCTGGGCGGGAATCGAACCCGCAACACGCTGCGCAGCAGTCGATCGCTCAGCCACTGCGCCAATCTCTTAAATGCTATCGCTTTTATCTTTTTTTTTGAGCTTTATGTTATTCATCACCTACATTGTTATCACAAGAAGCAACAAGAATAATGTAAGAAGCGTTTGTAAAATCTTCATTTGAAAAAGTGTCCGTCCACCTACGTTTTCGAACGAGTAACTAGCAGTAACTTTTTGATTAACTAACCAAACCAACTGCAATTCAAAAGTGAACCTGTTTACGTATAAAACTTACGAGGGTGACAGTACCTAAAAAAAATAAAAACACAAAGTACTCACTCAGCTTCTTCGATAGTCTCCGACATGGCGAGGAAGACACAGTTGAGCAGAATGGTTGCCATGACGAAGTAATCGAAGTACTGGTTCGTGGAAAGGTAGACGCATGCCCTGCGGACTGGCGACCACGGCGAGTACCAGAACAGCGAACGCGTCGCTGTGAACCGGTGGATGTAGTTCTTGCGGAAACGTTTCGATACCACGCAGAAAGTCTGAAACAAAAGAGGTATATAAGTTTATTTATTTATACAAGATGACTACACAGCTGACATCTAAGTGTAACATAATTATACCTATAAACGTTACGCCAATAACGAAATACACAAATAATAAATAATTCCAGAAAAAAGATTGGCAAAGAGTGACACAATAAAATTGTCAATGTTATATTTTATTGGAAGTAGGATGTGGCACACCCACATCCCACTTCCAATAAATATAACTGTAAATTTGTAATATAACTGTGAAAATTTGTAAATGTGAGTGTGGTGATGTGTGTGTTACGTGCACGTGTGTAAGTTAGTACACATGGTAAAAGATTTTGGTACTCAGAACTTTATTTAAAATCGCTAAGTAGTCTTTATGTTTATGTGAGCGGTAAGAAAAAGAACATTTAATTCTTATAGCACAATAACAACATTAGGAATACAACGAATTATACAAAAAAAAAAAAAAAATTCATAGTCATACGTGAGCGTATCCGGTTGTTGGAGATTAAATCACACTGACCTCTGTTCTAATAAAGACATGGTAGGTCAGTCTTCCTCGTTCTCTAATAATCACACACTAGATGAGGGCGTTTTCAAATTAGACGGTTGATGTCGGACTGCCGCCGGACGGTTGTCACGACCGTGAGCAGTACGACGCGAATCGTCTTATTTGAAGAGGTACGCGGCTGCAGTCCGATCGAATTTTAGTGATTTCCATCTAACCCGACTTCAGTCGGTGCCATGGTCTCTTACGAGGAAGCGTTGTTGTTAGTTTTCTTGCTACGGAAGAAATATAAACTACGTACGTACGTCTACATACTACGTACTAGATCGTCGCCAATGTTTTGTTTAACATACAATAAAGCTGGTGATTTTTATACACTTTACCCAAGATAGAAAGAAAAGTCAGCTGATTTTTTTAACTATTTTAGAATGTCTAGACAATGTTTCCAAGAATTTTAAGACTTAGTTAAAAATGGAATTCAACGTCAAGAAACTAAATTAAAAAATACTATATCCGCCGAAGATTGACTTGTGATAACGTTAAGTAACATATAAACACTATTAGTTTTTTAATAAGTATTTATTGCTATTCTTAAACAGATCCATTAAAGATAATTAATTATTTTCTTCTTTTTTAGTTTTAAAATCGATGATATTTTTTTTACATAATAATATGACATCCCATGCCTTTTTTTTCTCCAAGCGATTTCAATACTTGTCACATTTAGAATTAAAAACAGCGGGCTGCAACTCTATTTCATTTATAAAATCTTCTGTATTTAAATCGTCAATAATATAGGTAGGTATGCATAAAAACGTCCACGTTACGAAGGAACACGATGCGTTCACCGCACTAGCGAACAACGACTGAGGCACGTAGGTCTAAGCATTGTTACCGTCCCGCCAACGGACGTGCGTCGTACTGCTCCCGCACGATCGTGTGTCGAGTCCTTTTGTATGAAAAATCATAGTCGCCCGTACGCAGTACGATAATCGGACTGCAGCAGTCCACCAACCGTCTAAATTGAAAGCGCCCTAACGATTTTGACACCAAAGATGTGACTCGAAAAACTAGATTTTGTACCCTGACTGTAGGAACTGGTCTTTTTATAGACAGTACTTTTTAAATATTATGTTTTACGAATGCGTATTAATTAGTGCTTATTTAAACTTTATGTAGATAATAATATATGAGTCTTATTTATGGTGCGCAGTTGTGAATTGCAAGGACTATGGGCATTACTTATTTATTAAAGTGCTCTGTCCTAAAATATATTTTATAAAATCTTTTTTATAAAAAAGACAGCTGCCTTCAAAATCTTAAGTTTTTCCGCTCTTTATTACTTACCTCCTTCTTATCCAAATTCATTAAGACACGGCAACACAGTTAAAACAGAGATTGAAGAATGAAGAAATAAGAACGTCGTCTATGTAAAAATTTTGGGTTTTTGTTGATTTTTCCAAAAACTGCCGTATCGATTTTGATAAAAATTAAAAGGTACCACCATTGGGGTATACCCTAACTATTAAAAAAAGAATTTTCAAAATCGTTTAACATTTGCCCAAAAAATCGCGTAACAAATAGGTATACTTAAAAAAAAGATGCATTGAGAACCTCTTTCTTTTTGAAGTCGGTTGAAAAATCACAGATCTATAATAATTGTCAAATGACAAGGCATAACGGCATCGGCATCTTCCATCTTGCATTCTTGTATCGCTTCCTTAATATGATTTCCATTTACTAAACAAAAGCTTGCACAAGCAACAATTATGAGGCTTGCAAATTACACGCTAATTTACGAACCACCTGCCACCAGCCACCAGGTCATTAGCCATTTAGCCATTAGCCACGGAGACCTGTTACAGTTTTAATTGCCAACGAGAATTATGCCGCGTTCGGAATAATTGTTTCGTTCTGTTTACCTGAAAATTACCATCGAAGTAATCAGCTGCAGTTCTGTGCTGAAAATTGAGGCTTTCTTTTGTTTTTGATTGTGACATATTTTAGGGCGTATCGTTAAACGACAACACGGTTGGCGCAGGGGCTGAGCGATTGAATGTTGCGTAGCGTGTTGCGTGTTCAAATCCCGCCCAGGGTAAATAAATGTGTGATGAGCACTTGTGCTTGACTTTTGTCTGGTTGTTGTTTATCTATATACGTATCTATTTATTTATTTGTGTATATATATCAGCTGTCTGACACCCATAGTACAGGGTCTGCCTAGTTTGGGGTCCGATGGTCGGGGTCCGATGGTCGTGTGTGAAATGTCACATATTATTAATATTTATTATACATTAAGTATATAAAATAATCATTCTTCAAAGAATGGCCCTCACCATTCATTAACGATCTAGAGGCCAATTTTCGTAATTAAAAAAGTGTAGGCAAATTGGAGGCATTTCTTTATTTGATTTGCAGACTTTTATTGAGACTGCAGAGATTTGAATGTAAACGTTCTTAACAACCTCCTTCGAAAACTAAAAAAATATTATAACTTTTGTTTCGGAAGTCGGCGGCTTTTGTTCTGTTTGTTGTTTTTTTGCCACCGACTTCCGAACTTACGACTTACGAACTAAAGTCTTAGGTGTTCTGTGCTAAAGTTATTTATCATTTAGGTTACCTTTTCTTAAAAAATAACCTTATAATCATCTAATTCCATCCGAAACGGCAACACACTTAAAACGGAGCCCTTTCACTTGTGAAAACTTTTGATGAATAGTTTTTTGCTTTTTGTTGATTATTTCAAAAAGTGCTAAATCAATTTCTATATACTTATATGCGACGACACTTGATGACCCTATCCATTAAAAAATAATTTTGGAAATTGGTCTACAATACTTAAGCGGAGAAATCAGTAAACACACATAAAACAAAATATAACCCACCTACTTTTAAAATCGGTTAAAGAAAAATAAGAATTGCCCCTCAGCTAGTACTACAAATATAAGGTCGGAGATAAATTACAAACTAATTTGAAACATCTCATACATAATATTTCTTTTTATAAGTTTAAGTACCTACGTATAAAGTTTATTGCCCATTCTTCTTTATAACAGACCTTTTAGAAGGATCAACCAGATTCAATTTTGTTTTTTTTGACTTTCAAAATGTGCCTTTTAATGGTCAAACTGTAATAAAAGATTTGACTTTGGTTTTTCATTTAAATCGGTCACAATCACGAAGTAAGCTGGTATACTTACTTCGTGCTCACTATGAAACCCTTTCTTTTCAATCACTAATTTATTAACTTTCAAAGGATAGAAGTAATAAACACGCTTAATAAATCCAAAATGGCAAAATCTAAATAAAAACAAAACACAACTGGGGAAACACAGTCGCAAAGGACCCGTATCAGTCAATGTTTGTCACTGATTGAATGCATAGATTTAATAGGTACCTAGTGAGCTCAGTCTGCTCCAATCGAATGTGGTATTCCAAAATTGATTGCTAGTGATTGGTTGATCAAATTGGTACGGTTTCCTTTCGGAACAACAAAGCTGTTGGATTAGAAATTCAAAATGCGAATATGTTTCTTGCGGGCAACGGCTATTTGGAAAGCTGGTCCATCCATAGTATTTGCAAATGGTTATGCATAGTTTTGAGTGATGGTGAGCCGTGACGGTTTTTTGGCACACAGCACAGCTCGTGAATACGTAAGTACTTACGATCTGTTGCAACAGTTCACATTTCATAGTGGTTGCTTAAACCCGTTATGATATTAATAATATTTTTTTTTATTCATTTTATAAATGTGTCTGAGATACTGGAAATAATGACAAGATAATAATCTTAATAAAAATTATATATATAAAAAAAACTGACTGAAAAATGAAATATGACCTCGCTTAGGTTCTTTCTCGTATTTTACATCTCTGTGGGGCATTCACAAAAATCTCGCGCTTGTCATAAATCATCTCGTAAAAGGAATGTACGCTGCACCAACATTTTTATGTCTGGGTCTATGTTATTATACCGGGTCATATGATTTTTTTTCCCGTTGAATTGGTTGCTATCTGATACAAGAGTTATTATGATGGAAATCTTTCTACACATAACAGGATAGATTTAATAATTTTATTCTACATATATACTTATTTTTTAAAACTTTATGCACAAAGGCGGACATATTCTACCAAAAAGGTGGTGAAGTGATAGAAGAAGAAAATATGGAAGGTGAAATTTACCGTGCCAGCGTAAAACATCAAAAATGGAAATTAAAAATCGGCCACGAATGGTTCAGCTACCAGGTTACCGTAAGGGCTCTTACACACGAGCGGCATGTTGCCAACGGCAGAGGTAACTGCAGCCGCCGACACGCGTCAGCTGCAGCTGTCGACGAGTCAGCGGTAGCCGGTGACGCGTCGACGACAGCCGTCGACATGCCAATGCTCAGCGGCCGCGCCGCGCCTTCGTTTGAAGTTGGAATGTCGACGGCTGCCTTCGACGCGTCGACGTTTGCCGCTGACGCATGTCAACAGCTGCAGTTACCAGTGCCATTGGCAACATGCCGGTCGTGTGTAAGACCCCTAACGTAACATATATACCTACCACATAGTTTTGTGACTGGTATGGTTACACGATAAATCGTGCTGCTTCGGAAAGACAAACCGTCTTCCTCATTTCATATTGATACCAAATCGTCAATTCAATCGTCGTCCAACCCGGCAAGTAAAAAGTGCAATAAGGTAAATGTGTTGTAAACCAGACTCAGGACCTGATCCAAAAAGTATATTTACTGAAATCTTCTTGAATTCCAAAGATGGTGCTATTTTTAACAGTCTTTAAAATAAAGGAGGTTATCATTTCCAGCCCTAACCAGTGACCTCAGTAATATTTGTTGAAATTGTATAATATTCACATTTATGTTAGTCTTCTAAAGTTCTTTTTTTAATAATTAATACTGACTTACGAAATACTAATTATTTCGTAAGTCAGCATTCATAACATTACAAAACAAAATTCATAAAATAACTTTTTGTCCTATATAAAGTTGCAGTGTTGCATTTCCTCGACTTTTAAAGAATGATAATATTGTTGTTTGATTATTATGTGGAAGTCATTTTGCTGAATAATCCATTTCACTGAAGGCCAATTTTATTCTCGTAATTATATAAAAACTTTTTTTATGAATAAGACAACCGCCTTCAAAAACTAAAAAGTGATAAATATCTTTAGTACAAAACACATGACTTTAGTTTCGGAAGTCGGTGGCAATACAACACGACAACACATAACAGTAAAACAGAGAATGAAAGTTTTTATCAAAACTTTTGCTGAAGGGAGCCACAAATTGAAACGTCATCTGTAACGTACGTGTGTAATTTTTAGCTTTTTGTTGATTTTTTCAATAATTGCCGAACTCAACTAACCTAACCATTAAAAAAAACAACTTTCAAAATCGATCTACAATTGTTGGAGAAATAGTGTACAAAAAAAACATACAGTCAAGTCGAAAACCACCTCCTCTTTTGAAGTCACCCGCCTGATTTTACGTCATGTCAAATCAGAGACAACAGTATCTTACTTAAGCTAAGCACATGTGTTCTATTAACAAAGGGCCTGAGACAGTTGAGCACATTTAATTACATGGGAACATCTCATGGGACTTCAAACTATAAAGTTGCTACCAGTTGCCACAGGTTAACATAGCGACATAGCAACTGATTGTTCTTAGTTCTTGACAACGACGTGAACTAACGCCCCCTGGGGGGCCGAAGTGTAATGTTTATTTTGCATGTGTCGCAACAACTGGGAACTTGTCTCAAGTTATTTATATAGGGCGCAGAAATAAGAGAACAGTACCTCATTGTGTCATATTTACGCCAGGCCAGGGTACTGTGCCCTGGCATAAATTTGACACAATGGACTTGACACAAAGAGACACACAGGTGAGTGTCTAGGTATATGAGCGCTCTACAAAGCCGAACTTTTTTAGAAACATGATGTGACATAGTTTTAGTTGTTCCAAGAAAAAGTTCTAATGTGTCCTATTGCTATAATAAAAACGAGAAAGTGTGTGCGGCTATATTGATAGATTAATAATAATAATAATATGTGGGGACATTTTCACACACGGCCATCTGACCCCAAACTAGGGAGACCCTGTACTATAGGTGTCAGACAGCTGATATACATACACAAATACTTTTTTTTTGTAAATACATTCATATATAGATAAACAACACTCAGACACAAGGCAAACACAAGTGCTCATCACACAAATGTTTACCCTGGGCGTGAATCGAACCCGCAACACGCTGCGCAGCAGTTGATCTCTCAGTCACTGCGCCAACCGTGTCGTCGATTTTTGCTACCCTTTCACAAAAATTTCAGCTGCTCAGCTGTTTAAGCTGAAACCTGTCACACGTATAGATACTGATCTAGCTTAACACATAGGAAATTTTATCCCGTTTCTGTTTCCGTGGGATAATTACCTTGGCTTAATTCCGAAGTCTGTATGTTTACCCTGGGCGTGAATCGAACCCGCAACACGCTGCGCAGCAGTTGATCTCTCAGCCACTGCGCCAACCGTGTCGTCGATTTTTGCTACCCTTTCACAAAAATTTCAGCTGCTCAGCTGTTTAAGCTGAAACCTGTCACACGTATAGATACTGATCTAGCTTAACACATAGGAAATTTTATCCCGTTTCTGTTTCCGTGGGATAATTACCTTGGCTTAATTCCGAAGTCTGTAATGGAACGCGGTAGACCACGAAAGAGATAGCGAGACGACTTGGATGGCGTCTTTGAGGATTAGCAAGACATATCGAAAAGTCGAGACCGATGGAAGCAATGGAGGGAGACCTTTGCCCTGCAGTGGGACAGTACAGGCTAAATATAATAATAATAATGGAACCGGACGATACTCAGTCCACGGCTGAGTTAGCAAGTTTCAACGTTTCAAAAAAATATTGGTCAATTTGCATAATTTTGGCAAGGTAGAACGATCACCAGCGTGATGTATGCGTTGAGGTATGGTATGCCCAAATGACTTACATTGCTTAACAGACACAAAGACCAAGGGATTTTGAACCGCGTTGTCACTTGCGATGAAAACTTTTATTTTTAACCGACTTCAAAAAGTTCGGGCATAACTCTGTCATAAATAGACGGATTTGCAAAATCTTTTTGTTCGAAAGGGGTTTATTCCGAAATGGTCCCATATAAATTTTACCAAAATTGATCCCGCCCTTTTTGAGAAAATCAACAAAATCCCAAAAAAATACTTAGATGACGTTTTAGTTTCTTCAATCTTTGGAGGATTTACAATCTCTTTTAAGTGTGTCGCCGTTTCTTAATGGATTTGGATGTTAAGCCAATACTAAAAAGCGAAAAATAAAAAGATTTTTCAAAAAAGAAAGCCTTCAAAAACTGAAAAGTGAAGAATAACTTTACCAAAACGATTACCAAAAAAAAGATTTTTCAAAAAAAAAAACCGCCTTCAAAAACTAAAAAGTGATAAATAACTTTAGCACAGAACACACTTACTTTACTTTCGGAAGTCAGTTTTGTGTTTGTTGTTTTGTATTGCCACCGACTTCCGAAAGTAAAGAAAGTGTGTTCTGTGCTAAAGTTATTTATCACTTTTTAGTTTTTGAAGGCGGTTTTTTTTTTTTTGAAAAAACTTTTTTTTGGTAATCGTTAGCGGTCATCATGTTGGTTAGACCCTGGTGCAGCGCCAAGTCAAGTCCCAAACGAAAAATTACCCTTACAAAGTCATGGTCACTGTTTAATGGTACCAGTATAATTCATTGCCAGAAGCTTAGAGGACTTTGATTTTAACTTTATTTTTTTGGTTTTTAATTTAAACATTATTCCAGTTATACAACCAGTGTTGCAAAGAAATAAGAGATAAAATAAAAATGTCACGTTCATAGAAAAGTAGGAAGCTATAATCCTAGCTAACGGTGACCTAATTTAATAAAGCCCGAAATTTGACGATGAAATTCAAGGTCGTTCAACCTAGTTAACTCGTTGGTGAAGTGCTGTGTTTACATCTGTTTTCACTAATCCACAAAGCGAACTTCAAATACATTGGATACAAAAATACACGTGTCTAATAAACAACGATAGCCCTTTTAGACATTAACGATTTGTTCGAGATATAAGACGGTTGTGTTCATTTTTGGATTTAATTACATCAGTGTGGTAACAACAAATGCACTTAAAAATCTAATAATATTATGTACAATTCCAAGAAAAAGACAGGGGAGCTCAAAGGGCATCAAAAAACTCGTCCACATCGCTGTCAACGGGACACGTGCCCAACAGGCTGGCAGCATTGCCGCGTTGTATGGCAATGCTGATTCTTTGACCCAAGAATAGACCAGCCTTCGGGTCACGTGAACAGTCGACCAGCCGCTTGGCGATGTCACGAAAAACAATATGGGCACTCGGACCCCATGGCCCTAGAGTTTCTACCCCAAACGGCTCAAATATATAGCTTCCAAAAAGGCTATTATATTTGCGCCGTTTGAGGTTTTCGGCACCTGCAGCAGCCGCCCCTGCACAACATGTTGTGCTAGGAAGATGAGATGGCGCAAGGGTGTCGACACATGTTGCGTCCCACACCAAAGGCCTACCCAACTTCCAAGGCATTATGGTCATCCCATCTGGTCTCTTCACATCGTCGCGTGCCAAGCCATTGGGTTCTAAAATAGCAAATTGAGTCAGAGATGGACAAAAAAAAAATGCAAGTTTTTTCTCAAACCAGTGATGTGTCGATGCGTATAGATTTAGTGGACAATGGATCCCTCATCCCTAATTTAATAAACTATAGCCTTTTTGGGCACTCAAACGTAGCTTCGTATTGGTGAAAGATGTTTTGAAATCGGATTAGTAGTTTTGGGGGAATATAAACCTACATACGATCTTACAAACAAACAAACAAACAAATGTTACCTCTTTATAATATTAGTATAAGTAGTTATAGATTTAACAGAGATTGTCGAATCTTTGCTAAATTGTCTGCGGAACTTTAAGTTCAATAAATTAACAATAACGAATCATCATAATCATCTTCCTAGCGTGTTGTGCTGGGGCGGCTGCTGCAGGTGCAGAAAACTTCAAACGGCGCAAATATAATTGCCCTCTTGGAAGCTATATATTTGAGCCGTTTGGGGTGGAAACTCTAGGGTCATGTAGTTTTTCGTGACATCGGCAAGCGGCGGTCGACTCTTCACGTGACCCGAAGGCTGGTCTATTCTTGGGTCAAAGAATCAGCATTGCCATACAACGTGGCAATGCTGCCAGCCTGTTGGGCACGTGTCCCGTTGACAGCGATGTGGACGAGTTTTTTGATGCCTTTAGAGCTCCCCTGCCTTTTTCTTGGAATTGTACATAATATTATTATTTAGATTTATTGTTTGTTTAATAAAGTTTTATACAATACCATATAATTATTTTGCTAATATTATAACGTAATATTTTTTGTTTGTAAGAGGTACATATCTCATGAAGTCCTTGTCCGATTACAAAAACTAATATTTCACTGATAGAAAGCCACATTATTGCTGAATGTCACAGAATATGTTTTAAGGCATATTTTTTATAATATTCTAATAGTCTTGCCTGTAGGTCGAGTTTGTAAAATTCAAACAACAACTCGCATCTCACATCGCTATTCACTCTCACTTCGCATAAGGTTCAAAACGACCTTGATATATTTGACACTTTGAATCGGGTTCGAGTGCGAAGTGAGCGGCGAAGTGACGGGGAAATTACCTTACAGCAGTGCTATTCTCTTACAATCTCCCTCGGTGAACACCTAGGTGAAGTGAGCTGTCATCCGATTGTAGTGCTATGTAAATCCCTAGCGTCGGGACGGATGACAGCTCACTTCACCTAGGTGTTCACCGAGAGAGATTGTAACAGAATAGACATACAGAATGCCACTTCTTACGTCATCTCATACTGTATCAGTCAAAATCTTTCTGTCAATTTAGTTCAACTAGCTGACACGCTCGCAAGGGTGGCGCTGATGTAAATTCGAATTATCAATCGAGTTTTAAGAATGCCAATCAAGAAACTCACAGCGGATTCAGATTCGAAGTTTAGAATGAGGTCTTTCAGAATCACACCCCTTATCTTAAGTGATGATGCGGCCCAAGGTGGAGCACGCTTGCCTGGGATGAAACGGTTCACTTGTGCCTTGCAGATACCCAGATTATATTTATCGGGGACCAGAGAGACGGGCAGTGAATTCCACAGTCTGGCAGTTCGCACAATAAATGTGGAAGCCAAGCGCTTGGTTCGAGACCGTGGAACTTCAATCATATAGCGGTGGCGCTTTGCTGTATTTCTGCTCGTCCGATAAGTACTTACTTCTCTTTAATGCGGCCGAATTCGCGGGCAGAAGCTAGTTTCTTATTAGAATAAAGCATGAAACTACAATTAATTTTGTATTTAATTCGCCTTCCTAAAAGTTTTACTACGTTATTTTGGGTTATTATGGTCGATGTTCTATATCGACCATCTTTATAGCGACCAGGGCCGAACTGAGCAGTTTTATGGCCAGCATTAAGTCCGTAGCCGTGGCCGCATGGCCGCAAGTTTGCCTATAAAATCCGATAATAATTGGAATTTGTGGCCGTTTTACCATTCACACATTGTACATGAAGAAACGGCTGTTTTTAATACGATTTATTGGAGTAATCGATGTTCTTCTTAGTCATAAAAAGCTTTTGGTTTTGGTCACGTTTTTACAGTTTTTGTTTTGTTAAACTATTATGGAAATATTCTGTTATCGTTTCCATAGTAAACTCACCGGAAATAAAAAAGAAATATATTTGTAACTATTACGCATTTTTGTAGGTCAAGCGTATGATTTATTTACACAGAATATTCGAATAACTCATCATTTTTGCAGAGAAAAAACAACAGTCTGAACAAATAAATTCCCTCACTGTCTTTCGCACAATTCAGAAACAGCGAAGGGGAGGAATGCTTGAGTACAAAAAACAACTTTTGTCTTAGCATTTCTTTCAATACCTTTGAAAACTTTTGTCGTGTCATTAAAAAGTGAGCTTTGTAGTGTTTCATTCTAACTTGTCAAACATAAAGATTTTTTATAATGAGTGCGATTTGTAGCTCTTAATAAAGTAAAGTTGAATAAAACCAATCTACATAATTATTTTTTCACGCTTTTTCTTTTTTCTTTTTAAACGTTGCGGACACTAAGAAGTCCTACTATAACGTGGGTGGGTTTCAAGCATATATAATTCATGTATACATACAAATAGACCTAGAACAAGTACCTGTAGCCCATACAATTATTTTTTCCGTGCGGGAATCAAACAAAGCAGTCCATCGCTCTACCACTGTGCCCACCGTAGGATCGTCAAAACCATGTCGGATATCTATGGTCAAAACCATAGACATAATAGTGCCTTCTCTGTCTACGGTCAAACCAAGAAGCTTATAGATAAAAGTGGAGGCAACACTTAGAGTGTTGCCTCCACTTTTAATTTATTTAGAAATACCTAAGTGAAACCAACTGTGGGCAGACGATCTCTTTCTGAATGCATACATAAAATAAAGAAAACAGATATCACTGTCTCATTCTTATGTATGCATTCAGAAACAGAGCGTCAGCCCACAGTTGGTTTCACTTTGGTATTTAGAGTGTTGCCTCCACTTTTACTTATAAGCTTCTTGGTCGAAACTAATGAGTTAATGACATCAATGACATGATAATTGACATGGTTTAAAATAAATTAGATTAGCAAGGAGGTCTTTGTACTGGTTTTCGAAAAATAAAATCACAAGCTATATATTTATACAGGATGTTCCGGAAAGGGGGTATACCTACATCCGAAGGAAGGTCAATGTACTCGTGAAACTGAACATGATTCAACAGAAAAAAAATCGAAAAAAGAAATTTTAGACTCCAGTCTCCATACAAAATTTAGCCGGCAAGTTAAAATTTTCTATGAAGAGTCCCATATTTTTCTTTTAATTTAATTTTTTTTCTGTTGAGTGTTGTTCAGTTTTACGAGTACATTGACCTCCCTTCGGATGTATACCCACTTTCCACAATATATGTACTGGGTGTATCCCAGTACATATATTGTACAGATCGCAAAACATTTCTAAAATATCCCAAGGCAGTCTAAAACAGGCTGTTTATCCAGAATTAGGCAAGTAAAACAGCAAGTAAAGGGTGTCGTGCACAAGCGGTTCTATTTTAATTCGGCCGCAGGTGGGACATAACTTTGTCCTATAAAGTTATGAGGCATCACATAAAACGGAGGTAGCTTGACGAGCTTTACACTGTTTTACAACCCTCTAAGTACTTAGCGCTTTGAATAACTTAAAATAGAAAATTCGAGAAAATATTATCCACTTAAGAAAAAAAGTTAAAAAAGTAGGTCGGTATATATATTTTTTACTCTTTAATATCATCATTATCATGTCAACCTTTAGACGCCCACTTGACTGTTGGGTCTCCATGGGGGGGTTCAGCCGTAATCGCCATGCTTGGCCGATGCATGTTGGCGATCGCAGTAGGTGTTATGGTACTCAGAAGGACGCTGCTGCCCATTCTCTGGCAATATCCGTCTGTCGCCTTCTACGACACCCTTGCGGGTAGAAATGGGGTGCTGCTATTCGCGGTTGGCACCACACGGCTGGACTCTTTATAATACCTACAATTATTTGCGAATCAACAAGATGTTTGTTTCTATTAACGGTAATTGAAAATTGAAAGTGAAATTAATCGTATCTCTATTTATTCAAATTAACCTCTGCCACATTGTAATTATCAAGGCAATCTATTAATTAGTGCTCATAATGAGCTTTTGAATATACTTACTGCCATGCGTCACATCATAAATAACTTTAGCACAGAACACATATGAGTTTCGTTTTGGAAGTCGGTCGCAATACAAAACAGTAAAAATAACAAAAACCGTCGACTTTCGAAATTAAGTTTTTGATGACTCAAGTTGTCTTTTTCCTATTTTTTTAGGAAAAAGAAAACTTTCCATTCTACTATCGAACCAAGCGATTTCCAAGCGAATACTTTTACATCAGCGAGCTAATACAGTGCTAATGCCTACAGAACCATCCTACAATTATGATTATTTAGTAGCGTTATTAAATTTTGTTTCGACAGGCTAACGAACTGGGTTACCGCATTCCGATAAAATATTTTACGATGCCGCCAAATATTTACAAAACTATAAATATTACGCTACATATTTTTGCTTAAAAGTACAAATCACTGGGGATTCTCGATTCTGGGTCGGTGTCGTCAATTTAGAGCGTAATTAAGGGCGCAGAGGGTGCTGCTATATTATTTCTAAGAAATCATTTTGCAGATCTTAATTGAATAGAAAACAATAGATTTTTGCTTTCAAGGTATTTGAGCTTTGTAAATAAATCTAATACCATTAAACGAGCAATTCTTGTATTTTGAATCTCGGAAACGGTTCCAACGATTTCGTGAAATTTAGTATGCAGGGGGTTTCAGGGGCGATAAATCGATCTAGCTAAGTTTCCATTTTAATAAACACAAAAAAATACCGAGCAAAGCTCGATCGCCCATGTACAAAAGAGATAGGTATGCAGGTCATCGGAAATGGTTGAAGTTTACTTAGAAACCGATGGATGTTTTCGAATGAAATTTAATTAAATCATTGAAATGTTTATTCTCTATTAAATTTGTTTAATTTTATTCAAAAACATCCATCGGTTTCTAAGATAACTTTAACTATATCTGACGACCCTGCATACCTATCTCTTTTGTTGACTGTACTATATAGCAAAAGCATTATATTAGGTTAATGATATATGTGTGGCAACCCTAGGAGTCACCCTCGAAAGATATACCTACGATCATGTAAGCGGCATTGTTCTTCATAAAGGTCAGGTAATGTATACACGTAGGCAAAACGCAAGGGTGATAAAAGTACTTATCTTCTCATAGTATACAATAGGCAGATGCCTATTGAAAAATAGCATTTTATTTTATTATACCTACATCACAAATTACGCATATAATAGCAAGTTGTTCCATAGCAAGAGTTGTTTGATTTTTTATAAATGGGTACTATAGAATAGAATAGAATTTATATTTCAATATAAAGTTATATATAAATGTAACATCAGATATGTGCCACGGAAAGTGCTGTCAAAATCGGTCTAGCCGTTTAGAGATTAGCCGTCAATAAACAGACAGACAGACAAATTTTTAAATCATTAGAAACAAACTGTTCAATTTAATTTATTTGTAGGTATAGAGTATAGATGAGTGCAGTAGGTATATACTTTCATATGCATTTAGTCATCGATATACAGGGTGGGATGGCAATAGCTTTAAAAATGATCATGGTAGGATTTGGTAATTTGGTGCAATTGTATTAATTGAGCATTAATAATATTAAATTATGACGCCACAAGTTACAAAACCAATATTTCATATGGTGTTTTATTTTGGTTACAGGTTATATGCTCTTTAGTATATCTGAACTTTTTTTTGAATTTCTTTTTTAGGATTTATTTGATAGTTTCAAAGTATTCTTATGAATCAGTATTTTAATTTTTGGTCGTATCGTCGTCCCCATATATGTAGATACTAATGCATTTAGTAAAAACCTGTTATTTTGATATTACAAACAGAAAATTTTATTTATTTGTATAAAAACTCACATTAACAGTACCTAGATCTATAAATCTATCTAGATGTATAGATCTAGGTACTGTTAATGTGAGTTTTCAATTTCAACTGAATAAATACTAAGAAGCTAAGGACAATAGTGTGAAGAGTAGAGATGTGAGTGGGTCGTGTGGGTGAGATGAGTGTGTATGTGTAAATTGTGTTATAAAGAATCATGGCGATATCCATACATTCATTAACATATGAAAAAAGAATTTGAGGCTTTAAAATGTTTTCCAATGTGAAGAATACATTACCCCCCCCCCCCCCATTAAACCCCCGCATAATTAAAATATTACGATATGAAAATAACACTTTTTCGTTTTATTTCAATGCGCATTTTGTGAAAAAAAAAAGTTACAATCGACGTTAACGGATCTCTCAAATTGGCAGATAAGTGGTGTAACAAGCGTGTGGTTGCAGCTTAGCAAAATTAAATATTAAATTAAAAACCAAAAATTAAAAAGTTAAATTTTCAAACAAAATAAATCCAGGTAAAGTAAACACTCTGTTTAAAGACAACGTACCTTGACCACGGAGCGAATTTGACATTTAGGCAAATAACTAGAATATAACTAGAACAGTGTAAGTGTGTGTGTAGTCACCCGTGGGGTGTCCGGGCTAGAATAGCACCCGCCCCCGCCCATTTCATCCCGAGGGTGTCGTCGAAGGCGACTAAGGGAAAATCCGGAAGTCGGGCAGCAGCGGCTTCCGTGTGTTTAACAACTTCAATGCGATCCCCAAGACGCCTAGCGTGGGGATTATGGCAACCAAGGCCTCCCCCATAAGGGGGGCCTTATGGGGGAGGCCTTTGTTCAACAGTGGACGTCTTCAGGCTGATGATGATGATGAACTAGAATAGGTACAGTCGAGTACAAAGAGATGTATACCCCCTAAAGTTACAAATACATGTACCCATTTAAATAAGTGTACATACTTTGTTACAAATTATTGTACACATGGAATATGACGCATAATTATATGTATTCACTCAATGTGCCTAATTAATGTATACAGCAATATAGACACTGTTATGTGTACGCTCTGAAACAAATTAATGTATTCACACTTTGTTACAAAAATATGTATACAAGCTATCGTTCTAATTTTAAATTTCAGAAAATCTGTCAAAACCATTGAAAACTCTTTGGATGGTATAATATGTACAATAGTTTTTTTTCTGTTATGATGACACTTATAAATCAATATTCATTATTAAAACGAGGTAAAATTAGTTTGTATGTAGAGGGTAATCTCTGGAACGAATTCCTCTTTGAACAGAAAAAACTTAGGTTAATTTAGGTCGACGTCAAACCCTGCAGACAGAAATAGGAGCCCCCCGCGCAAGTTTTATAATTTCTTGACAAAATTTGAAGTAGATCTACTATTGATAAAAATAAAAGAATATTATAGATAAGTTATATTATTAAAAGCAAGATCGCTATAAGTTTCAATAAATTTGTTTTATGATTTAATAATTTAATTTTTATCTATTTCCAAATATGTTGTTTAGTTTCTGTATGGAAAGAAAAACCGGTTGAATAGAAAACGCCTTCTTTTTATGAGTCGAGTGAGAGAAAAAGAATGTACATAAGTGGCGAAAATAATTTGTAACTTTGTAAGTCAACTTCGATAAACAAACGACACGCCAATGACGTCATGCACGAAATGAAAGAGAAAACAAGTATTCCCACACTATTCTAAAATTTAAAAATTGAATATTAGACCTGTATACATATTACTGTAACCAAATATGAAGACATTAATTCATTTCAGAGTGTGCACATTACAGTGTAATTTTAGCTGTGTACATAAATTTGGCACATTTGATAGGAACATAAATCTGGCATACATCATGTCTACTAGTATTTGTAATAAACAATGACGACATCATCAATGGATACATATTTTTATAACTTTCAAATGTATACATCTTTTTGTACTCGACTGTACATAACAGCGTCGTGATAGTTTGTAGTTTTTGCCCTCCATGGCAACGTCGCCTTTCAGTTTTAAGAGGATTCAAGTTCATTGAGTCATTGACCTAGTGATCCAATTCAGTATTAAAATTTGTTCAAAATTAAAACTCTACTTTTCGTCCTAATTACTGGACCGATTTCGTTCATTTTTTGTATATCGTCAGAAAAGGCGATAACAAGTATGTAGTATAAATTATTGCATATATGGGGTCCCCATTCTGTATATCATTCATAACTTTAATTGAAGTATTTTGAATTTCATGAAATATGTCGCGCATTGTGTCCCTTATAGTCGGAGCCAGGCGCTCGGCGTCTTTTCCCTGAACAAACACACAGAAACTGTAACACCCAGACCCTCCCGTTAATTAATTCCGTACCTACTAATTGCCTTAAAGTTTTCTTGTAATTTCCAAATTGTATTTGAATTTCCTCTGAGATTGTTTTAGTTTAAAGATGGTGTATCGGAAATTATGATTACATTCTTAGCCGCTTTGTTTATTTTAATTATGCCTGTTTATTTTTTGGTTATATTTTTACTTGAATGTTATTTGAAAGTGATCCTAAGTTTGTATTGTAGGTACTACAGAGGCAAAGCATTCAGTTTATTCTCTACAGTTTAGGCACACCTATGACACTCTATACAAACGAAACGATTTAATTACCTACACTACTACCAAAATAACAGTCTGTACTAATACGAGCTTGTGTGTGCGTGTCTACGCACCGCTTGAACTAAAATCAGTTTCGAGAGCACGTTCGACACGGGAAGAGGTGAGTAACAGTGTTTCGGAGGGAGGCGGGGCGTGTCGCTATTACGGTATCTAGTACTAATATTTATACTATAAATTGTTTAGGGCACGTGCGGTCGGTCACGGTTAAGCTACACTTGCCGCGGTAGTTCCGTGGATGGGTGACCATTCATTTCATTCCGTGACCCCTCGGTGCCTTGGGAAGCACGTAAGGCCGGCTCATAGGTGGTCAAAAGCTAGAAATTCCGACAACCAGTCGTTCCAAGGGGTCGTCGGGTAAGGGTTTTTACACACGAGCGGCATGTTGCCAACGGCAGAGGTAACTGCAGCCGTCGTCGTATGAAGTTGACACGTCGACGTCTGCCGCTGACGCGTCGACGGCAGCCGTTGGCAACATGCCGTTCGTGTGTAAGAGCCCTTACCCACAAGCTGACTTGTGGAGGTCAGACAGGTAAAACACTGGTATTCAGCTGCATCCAGTTAGACTGGAAGCCGACCCCAACATATTTGGGAAAAGGGTAGGCAGATGAGTAAATACTGTTTATAATAGGAATGTAGAAAATAAATGACACTATTTTACACCAAACACCATGATAGCTCATACTCAGACGATGTTCAGGCTTCGCAGATGATTCTCTACTGTTTGTTTTATACACAACATAGGTACACACACACACACCACTTCTTCGAAAATATAACAATAGGGACCTATTACAGTCAGTTCGGAGGGCTGGCAAGCGGTTTATCTCATACTTTGTTTTAAGTAGAAAATGGTACCTAATTATTTAAAATAATAGTAAAAGGTAGCTGTTTGAATTATTTTCATGGCTCACTCTTAAACTGCTGACTCTTTAACTAATATTTTAATAAAATATTGAATAATGGAGTGTCTATTTCCAAATACAATGAGTAGGTTGGCTTGATTCTACGAGAATAATTAGTTTCATTTCATCACTGTAAGTTATAGCTACCTACTGTATTAATATAATGTTAATTATTAATGAACGTTCTAGAGAGAATCTTTGATTAAGACAATTCCTTACAATGCGACGCGAAAATCTTGTGTTAGAGCAAATCCTCTCTAAGTTAAGTACGTATACAATATTATACGCTCATCTTTCAAGCAATCGACGAGCTCTGTCAGTTTATTCGCTCCTGGTACCTGTGTACGACGACAAAAATACAATTACTGTGAAGTAATAGTACAATGTGAACATTCAAATAAAAGAAAATGAAGAAAGATTTATTTACAAATAATACAAACAGTAGGGAGAAAAAAGTAAATTGGAATGTGAATTTTTCGATATTTCTTTCCTCTGTTACGGTAGGTAAGGTTACCTTATCGAGAGCCATACGTTGTCAATTGTGACAGGTTATAACGGGTCCATTGGATTCTAGAGTGAAAACGTGTGAAAAAGAGAATTTATTTTTACATCCACCGAATGTTAACATATTTTTTATTTTCATTTATAAATATGAATGACGTGGGTATATATTGATTTTGTGTTTGGTAAATATAATTATGTACAAGTATTCAAGCACTACGAACATACATTATTTAGAACAACGAAGTAAATAGACGTAGGAAACGATATAAGGTAGAGTTAGGCAGTATAGGCCGAATGTGCTAGAAGGTCAGCCATTAAAAGACACATAGAATATTATTTTATTAATGGCTTTAGTACCGAGCTGTAGTAATGTTAAATATACTGACTGTGTATGAAATGTTAGAACTGCACGTTAACAAGCCAGATAATTAGCATTCTTAACTATGTCAATATATAATAACATAAATATATAATTTTCTAATTCAGCAAAAACATTTTTTTTATTATGAAGTGTCCTGTGGGATATTCACCATATCCGAAATGTAATACTGTGTGAACTTTCGCAGACGTAAATTATGGACTCCGAGCAAGGCTTTGCGTCATAACTGTATTGATACATTGCGACTGGGAAAATCTATTGCTTATTATAATAATATATACGATGAAATAAAGAAATACCACGAATAAAATACAAAGGTAATCTAAATAAAGATAAAGTATCATTATCAGGAAGAAAATTAAAAACTCCTAAAAACGTAAATGGACACTGACGAACAGCAATAGAAATCATCATAATTAAAAAAGCTCATAAATCATACTTGACCTTTAACGTTAATGAAAAAGATAACATCAGTGAAGAGAGTAAAGTACCAGGAGGTCAGAGCTTCAAACAAGTAGGTCAAGACGCCCACACGCACTCGGGAGATTCTAAATTCAAAAGCCACCACCGTGATTGCTTCTCCAATGAATAGAAGGCATTGAACGGCCATGTTACCTTAACGCGCCATTTCGTATAGCGCAACATTTCATAGAAAGTAACCTAACTAAAGAATGATTCTCTTTGTTGTATTTTTAGCCAAAATGTAACTGAATAACAAAACAGAATTTGTAATTTTAATAATCATTTACAATTCAAGGAAAGTGTAGGCTGTGTTTATTTAGCAAAATATCTAAGAGATTGGTTTATTCTGTAAGATATGATTGCTGAGACCATTATTACGTTTGTTGTATTTTAATGTTCTTGTTTAATCATGGGTCTGAAAGTCTTATCAATTAATTATGAACTGATGAAAACGAATATAAATTGGTACAGATAGGCATATGCCTAATGTTAATACATCCACATCTACACTAATATTATAAATGCGAAAGTGACTGTCTGTCTGTCAGGTTGTTACAAAACGCCAAAACTGATCGTACTTTTTAATCCGCAGAATCGTCTACGTCAGCAATAATCAACGGCTTATGTTTAACGAACCTCCAGATCTAGTAAATGATCAAAATAGTAAATAAAATAAAACCAAAAATAGTCAATGATCACCAAAAAAATAGTAAATGATCACCTAAATTTTATGAGTTTGACTGTAAAAAGCCTTTTGATTCTGGCAGTAGGGGGTCACAGTTCTTACCTAACCTAACCATGTCGGATCCGCCCCAGGGGGGACTTAAGAGTCAAAAAGATTTTAGTTAATTTGCACACTAAGATTTGGTGATCATTTACTACATTTGGTATTCTAAAGTATTGTTTGGTGGTCATTATATTTATTCTCATAATCAACATTTAGGTCGACTACGAAGTCACGGACAAAAGCTAGTAATTACTCATAGATAACAATTATTTTCTGTTAACTATAATGGACTTACAATAAATATGAAAAAAACTTGTTCTACGTTCCTTCATAGACTTACGTCATAGGTTGGGCATTCATATTAATAATACCGTCTAATTTAATATAACTCACGTAGTTGGGGGACGGTTGGAAAACAATTTGAAACAATTAAGTTCATACTTTTATTACCTTTGAACGTTAGTTTTCATAATATTTTTATTGCGAGACAATATTTGTAAAGGTAATGTGACCTGAAATTGTTCATAACTTTCTATTATTAAAAAATACTTTATGACATAACGAAATTTATACAGAGCGAATACCACTCACTCACAGTTGCTCTCTATAACAGCACCATTGCAACACAGCAAAGAATTTGTCATTCAAGTTAATGCTTAAAGTCTTAAGAATTAAAGTAAATTTTATAATGACAAGATAAAAAGTTGACAGTTTACAGGCGGCACTCTGGCGGCTAACTGTTGGGTTTTTCCAGGGTGGTCCCGGCCTGGCCTTGCCGTGAGGGAGATGTGCTGTTGTAACAAATGCCACCACGAAAATAGGGACACTCGTAGCCTTATTACGTTACAATGTCAAAGTCAAACCATTTATCTCATCATCTTCATCCGGAAGACGTCCGCTGTTGAACAAAGGCCTCCCCCATAGAACACCACAATGAGCGGCAACCTGCCGCTTGCAACCACCGGTTGCCCGCGGTCTTGACGATGTCGTTGGTTCATCTGGTGGGAGGCCTACCAACGCTGCGTCTTCACTCGAGAACCTTTCTTCCCCATCGGTTATCGGTTCTTTGAGCGACGTTGCCTGCCCATTGCCACTTCAACTTGCATTTTATTTTAGGCCATTTATTTTTATTTCATTAAAAGGCTATCGAACTCATCGCCCAGTACAGAAAAATCACAAAATTGTTAAAATCTCTCTTAAGACCAACTAATACAACTGTTTAGTATTCGGATATTGGACAAGCAGTTGTATCACTTACAAATACCAATATTAAAAGATTTACAGCGCCTAAAACATTGATCCTCGTACTCTCATTCCGGACACACTCCCATCAGGATTTGAAACACATCATCAACCACTCCACAGAGTCGGGCCATTAAACGGCACTTTTGAACGTCTTATAAAACATTCTAAAAGTAAAATTATTTTAAATTTTTCTACAAATGAACAGCAAAAGTTCTCTGTGGCATTAAGGAGTTTGGGTTTACGTCCTGTAAAGGTCAACAAGCCGAACAAGCTCCGCTCCCTCCTACAAATACAGGACTGAATACATCATTAGCGAAATGTCAGACAAGGGAGTCAGATAAAACAGAGAAAAAGCCCTTCAGAAAATGGAGGACTTAAAACAAATTCGACATAAGGAGAACAAATTAACAAATTTTCTGTTTAATAAAAATAACATCTATACGTAAACGATTATTTACGGCTGCATAACAGTGACATGACTAATAAATATTTACTTACATTAACTTTTATAATTAATACTAGAGGACTTTATCCCGACTTCGCCCGCGTGTATTTTTTTACTTATTCCTAATTTTTTGAAAACAAAAAATAGCCTAAACCTCTCCAGGAAAACGTACCTTCCAAGCCGAGAAATAACGTTTATAATTGGTTAACTATTTTTTCAATTTATCCACTGCAAAAATATACAAATAATAAAATCTTTTCTCTAGTATAAGTTTGAAATTTGCCAATCCACCTCGAGCAATTATGCTAATCAATGCTTGTGCCTTTTCTGTATGAGAAGAGGCCTCCACCAGTCATATTTTTTACTGACAGAATTCCATATACTTGTCAATATAAGTTCATAAGAAAAACTTTATTGAATTTACAATATTTACACATTAAAGAAATATATGAGAGTTTATAAATATTAAAAAATATTATGTACAATGGAGGGCTCATAGGGCATCAAAAAACTCGTCCGCGTCTCCTCTCAATGGGACAAGTGCCCAAAAGGCTAGCAGCATTACCACGTTGTTTGGCTATACTCATTCTTGGGCACAAGAAAAGGTCAGCTCTCTGGTCAGTTAATGATTGACTCCTCCTAGAGAAGCTCAGCACGTCACGCAGCGAGCCATGGAGAGAGGTATGCTCGGAGTTTCTTTGCGCGATAGAATCCGGAACGAGGAAATTCGCCGAAGAACTAAGATCACCGACATTGCTCTCAGAATATGCAAGTTGAAGTGGCAGTGAGCAGGCCACATCGCTCGAAGGAACGATAACCAATGAGGAAGAAAGTTCTCGAGTGGCGACCACGAACCGGAAGACGCAGCGTTGGTAGGCCTCCCACCAGATATGGACCGACGACATTGTCAAGGTCGCGGGTAACCGGTGGATGCAAGCGGCAGGTTGCCGCTCGTTTTGGCGTTCTATGAGGGAGGCCTATGTTCAACACTGGACGTCTTTCGGCTGATGATGATTACCAACTCTAATGCGCCTTATTCACCATCCATCTTGCTGTACGTCCCGCCAAGGTCATGCACGATGCAAAACGACCGTGAATAACCTCGCCGTACGTCAATAATTATTATTAATTGTTTTTTATTCACGGTACTTTTGCATCGTGCATCGTGTATGTCCTTAGCGGGACGTAGGTACAGCAAGATGGGTGGTAAATAAGGCGTTTATGTACCAACGTAACTATAATATTAGACTATAACAACGCTCTGTTTATGCTTTTATACACAAACAAAAGTACCTAGATAAATACAGTACCACCCACCTACGTACAACATACCTACTTCTACAAACTCAATACCACAACTCCTTCACATTTTGATAACCGACATACTAGGTAGAGTAATTTTCTTCGGCGCGGTACAGCATATAAATATTTGATACACATAATGAACGTGGTTCAACTTGAATTGTAACACGGCTCGCGTTTTCATCAATTAATTATTAAACTGTTTCACATTGAAATCCAGGCGCTTTGCGATTATAACACCTATGAACATATAGATAGATACCTATATGTCAGACACATTTTGCGTGTCAGATGTTGTTTTGATGATTTATGTCTGTTCAGTAAGTACCTACTTAGACAGTATCACTGGTTAAACGAAGGACTTAGGTAGGTACTCAAGGATATAATAATGTATATTGTGCTTAAATTTAACGCACTGAATATAAATAACTAGCTATTGCCTGCGACTTCATCCCTACGTCACGGACTAGAAAACAAAGAAGGACTCCACACCACGCCTATCAAAAGGGAATCATATTATATGGTACGCCGGACCGAGACGCACACTGTAACAGGTCTACTAGTTTTATGAAATAAAAAGCTAAGTAGACTTGTACGTTAAAATTAATTAGGGCTCTCAAGAATGCGATGAGTATAAAAACAGAGATATAAAAAACACTAACCTAGACGCACTAAGTAGTGGCAGAGATTTCCAGGCTCCACAGCCTGGCCGGGAACAGGATCGGCCGAAGATAAGACTGCCGCGGTCGGGTCCTAGCTTTGGGACGGAGGTCCCCAGGGGATCCTAACAGTAGGACCCGCCCTGGGAGCAGCAGGCACGCGACAGCTCGATGGAACGACTCAGGACTGTTACCGACTTTTGGTTGTGGACCGGTAGACTTTTAAGTAATTCAGCGTGTTACTTAATCGACAGCGAGATCTAGGCTGGCCCATTTGACAGGTTTCTTTCCAGTCGGCTCTTCCGAAATTCATATTATTTTTCAAGTATGAATTTTACTTCTGGAACGCCCGTACCGTCATATAGCGGGGTATTTAGTACCGGCCAGGCTCAATAATTATTGTAGTCTGCCAGTTATTTTTATTCGGTTAATGCGTACAGGATTTTTAAGAACAACAGCGTACATTAGCGGGTGTCCAGCTGTTTAGTACAAAATACAGCAATACACACTTATATGCGACTACAATTATATCAGTTTGAAGGTTTTAGGTTACACATGCCAAAAACTAATTAAAAAGAATTACTGACAGTTGTCAAGTGTCATTAGAAAACATGTCACAACAAACATTATTTATTTTTCAAATTTATAAAAAGAAACTATAATATATTTAATTAGCAGACACACAGTCTATAGGCTCGATGGAAAATAGGTAAGTACTTTTAGTTTTTATATTAAGTAATAAAAGATTCCAAGAATCCTATGAAAACAAGTATTATAAAATAGAAACAGCAATAGAGAAAAATGATTGCATGCATAAAAAAGTAAATATAGCATATGTATAGCATATACTATAACACATAGATCGGTACGGTCGGTAGTCGGTACTTTCGGCGCGGAATCCTTTTTTTTGTAGTCCGTGACTATGATGTAAATGTGTGCGTGAGGCATGTTTGTACAAACGATCTGGCTTACTTAGGGTGCTTCACTTTCGATATGCGTGGCGCGGAGTCCTTCTTTTTTTTCTAGTTCGTGCCCTACGTATCTTCTTTCTTTACATAGTATAATATAAAAAATCGATACCGCTGTCTGTACGCTTAGATCTTTTAATCTACGGATTTTAATGGTTTACAACAATAGATAGAGTGATCCAAGAGTGGGGTTTATACCAAGAGCGTCGCCAGGACTTGCCAGCTGATGGCCTAGGGGAGGACAAGTTGATATATAGGAAAAGTATGAATTTGAAATACAGTCAAAGGTACATATTAACCTTTTGGAATCTCTAGCGGGGGGGGGGGGGGGCAGCTGCCCCTACCTACCCCCCCTTGGCGACGCACTTGGTTTAGGTATACGTAATAATGGATATCTATGGTAATAGTATACATTTTCGTTTGCAATATTCCGTATTATTGCAAACGAAAACGTATTGTTCAATTTTGTTTATAAAATAAAAGAAGATTTTCCGTCACGAGAACAAGAAAAAACAAACAGTAACCAAGCACTCATCAGATATACGTAATTAACTCAGTTCCGAACTATTTTTTTAATAATCATTCACGGAAGCTATTCCATACATTTTTCAACGTATTAACTTGCTCACTTTAATGGCTTTTGCAGTTGGCATTTTAGTTCCTCTAACTATTTATGGTGGTGTATTCTGCCCAGTGCTGCGGCATTTAGGTTAAATTATTTCAAGAGAAGGTCCAAGAGCCCGCAATGTCGTATAATGAAGGAGCATTTCTCATTTCCCTCACAAAATAAGTCTCCCATTGTCTACGAAAGGTATTTTGGCAGAAAAACGACGAGAAATGTTGTTCTAGTATGATTGTAATTTTAATTTTAGTTCTATTGGTAAGATTAATAGATTCTTTTCATTTTTGTTCTCATCTACAATTCTACATATTTCTTAGGCTCGAGAATTATCTGTGTACGTTAAACACTTTAATTATAGACTAGAAGAATAACTTGTATGTGTAGACAACTATAAGGCTCACTTGCACCAAAAATCTTTAACTTTAACTCAGAGTTGATTGATAAGACGAGGTAAAATAACAAAATAATAATTATGTCATATAGGTAATGAGCCCGTGATAGCAACTAACCTCAAGTTATTAAAATTAAAGTGTCTGTTCAAAATGTAAAAATAACAGGTTTTTACTAAATGCCTACGAAAGTATATAGGTACGGTAATAATAAAAAAATTAGTCTTTTTGTCGGTCTGTTTGATCCTGGCTAATCTCTGAAACGGCTAGATTGATTTTGACAGGACTTGCAATGGCAATTAGCTGATGTTATAAGGAGTAACTTAGGAATTACTTACCTATTTTTATATTGGAAAAAAAAAATGGGTTCCGCGCAAAAAAAAATCCCGCTAATAACCGACCATCACGCAGGCAACATCTAGTGTTTGATAAACAATGCAGACAACCATCGATATATGTACTACGCACTATTTCTATGCAGACAACAGAAGGTAAAGTAGGTCAATGGCTCTCTTTTTGTCAAGTTGCCTACAGATTATATTAATTTTGAAAATCTAGGAGCTATGTCAAGTTAAATACTATTTACAACTCTCCTTCGATAAAGATTAAGTGACAGTACACGCTTCTATCACATCGCATATTTCGCACCGCATTCGCAAAGAAAGAAAGATCTTAAATAATGATATTATTTAACGCACAAACGTTTTATTTATTCGCCCTCCTAAAAGCATTAATAAGAAATTAATTCACCAGAGATCAAAAGGTAAAATTATTTATAATAATGATGTAAAAGAAAGAGTACCTATGTATTCCATCTACCTAGTTAACGAGAGAGAACAATATCCATATTCAACAAAGCCAACACACACGCAGTCATTTATTTCAGACCCAAATTCCCACAATTTTAAGCAACCTTCATATTAAATCATTACCGTCACTGTGGACCTTTAAAGTGAAAGTGTTAGGGTAGCCTGCAAAATTCGAATAATCTTACGTTTTTTGCAATTTTCAGTTCAGTATCAACTGGTATGGTAATAAAAAAATATTCGCGGGAGTAACAAAAATGCATTTACAGAATTATAATAATTAAAATCCATCAACATAACTCTTCAAGTTACAAAACCTCGTAAACGTCATATTTTCATTAAATAGGCATGTTTACGAGCTTTTTTCTCCTGCGAATATTTTTTTATTGCTAAAGCACAAAGTACGTAAGGTTGCGGCGCGCCCGAGCAAACAGACCGCTCAGAACAAACCGCCATTTTTCGCACACACATTGACATTACGTTTATAGGCATTCTCAAGCAGTTTCAAGCAGACTTCAGTCTCGACGTCACGTGTTGTCTAATAGAATAATTGAGAGACATTGAGATTTCATGACGAACAGGAAAATTTTGTTACAAAAAACTTCCAAGAATTCCAACCAGTGTCAATAAAATTTCATATTGTCACAAATAAAACCTACAGAATCAATACAGCAGCAGCTCTAGTGAGTCTGGCAAGTTTAGGTAATTATTTCTGAAAATGACGGGAGCGGTCCTTCTGTAACCTTCATATTTTGTGGCTAAAGGTATAACCTGATACTGAGTTGCAAATTGCAAAATGCTTAAAAAATTGAATTCCGCGGGCTGCCCTGGCACTTAACAATCATTATCTGGCAACATTGAAAGGATAATAATCTGTGTTGTCATCAATCGTTGGACCGTCAACGACAGCGGTCGTTCTTTCGACAAATCTATATTGTCCGGGATTCCACGACCTTTTGCTGCGATAAAGTTTTTTGGGTAGGTAAGTAGTAGACATTTATAGAGATATCCTTGTGGATACCGGCTTTTTGAGCTATTAGTGAGCGTTTTAATGGTTTCTGTTTTAACTGTCTACGTTTAAATCTTTATTTTATTATTTGGTGCTTGCATTGTTTTTCTCATTCGTTTGTTTGAGAAAACATTTTTACCGTTTCGTTTTTAATGTTTCCGTTGTTAAATATATTTTTTATTCTTTCCGTCTGAAGATCGTTGAAAAGATTGGCGCATACAACGGTCCTTATTAAATGAAGACCGAGACGACAGGAATGGAAGGACTAATGGGATCGTGCTCTGCAGCGGGAAAAAATCAAGCTATTTAGATAGGTAGATAGGTACCTTCATTGAAAGGTTTATTCTATTTTCGACTCACCCATGTCCGAAAAAAACATCTCTATGAAATCTGTGAGACTCTTTCCTTAACCAGCATCAATAAAATTCAGATTCGATTTAGTAATTTCTTTACTTTATTAAAACGGAAATAGAAACCAGTTTCGCGCATATTATTTATTCAGTTTAGGCTAAGGCTGTATTCATTAATAATGGGTGAAATGAATTATGCCCATCGTATAAAATGAAATTTAATTTCTATAGCATAATAGTATTTCCAATTCAAAAATCGATTCGAATTGAATATTTTGACGTGTTTACAATCTCTAGTCGTGTTTCAATCTGTCATGTCGGGCTTCGTCACAGAGCCTTGTTCACGGCACGACATCTTGATTCATTCATGAGTATGTTGCGGATATCGCAGACTCCAACAGTCTGGAAGTGTTCACACCTGCTTTTCGGTAGAACTTTTGTTGTAAACGAAAAGTTTTAAATATATGCAAAGGATGTTGAGAAGTAAATTATGGAACACTGTTTTAGCTGTCAGATGGTGTAGAGCTATACATATTATGTAACATTATTTCATCAATTTTTTATAATGTTCCTGTTGCATATTTTTAATTCCTGAATTTGATAACAAAATACAAGGCGAAAAATCGGGTAAATCTGTAATCTAAAATGTCTTTCATGAGCATTACCAATTCGATTTAGGCAGAAATGAATACAAAAAAAAAATTAACAACCTTCTCGAAGTTATGAAATATTTCATACAATGTGGGTATATAATTTCCAAGTGTGTGGTCAAAGCGGCCGAGCAGGTGGTTGGGAGGCTCATTACGGCTGCCGGGGGCGCAGGAGGGAGTGACGTCATTCGCCATGTCGCATTGCCGTGTTGCCGTTGCCGCGTCGTGTTGCTTGCCGTATGAACGAATGCGCGCAAATGTGTATTTTGAATGCTTATACTGGTCTATACCTTCTTTATTCTCAGTTAATGTGTTGACGATTATACGTCGATTGCTCAAATTGGTTAAATTTTATCTATGTGGGTAACGGAAAAGTAAGTAAACAAATGCTTATATTTTTATTCGAATTTATATTTGTGTTAGAATAAGAATTTCCTTTGTCACAAAGTATTGTTATTTTTCAGTCGCTTTTATAGTCGCAGCTATGTGCAATCAGGAAATAATAAATCTAATTGTAATGGAGCTGTTAATAATATATTGAAAGTGCAAAACAGGTGGCTCCCGCAAACACGAATATTTTAAACTGTTAGCTAATAAAACACGCGACTAAAAATCTACACGTATCACAGTAAATATTGGAACCTAAATGAAACTGTAAACTGCAACTGAACACAGTAACAGTAACAGCGTTTTACGCTTCAAAAATAATAAAATGTTACTGTAAATAAAAAGCAATATTTAGCACTGGCAACTTTTTTAATCATAATATAGAGGTCGCTTGCTATTCAAATGAATTTTTCCTTTTTGCGTAATTCAAATTTGGAACTGCTACGCTTCTACGTAAATAGAAATTAGATTTTGGGTAACCTAAAAAAATATAAACATATTTCACAGTAATGTTATGTTAAGATTATGGATTAAAAGAAAATTTTTAGCCCATGGACACTCTCCAACAATATTTTATTCACAAATTACTAACTGCTTTGACGGTCCTCTTGAATACAAATTGAGAGACCGTCGCAAAAGCAGGGACAACGTTACAGCTGAAAAAAAAGTTGCGGTCTTTTTAGCATAATCGAGAAGAATATTACCATAAACCCGCGTAAATTGCTTTTCTACAAAAAGGAAATAGTAAACACTATCCACTCAGTTTGTTATGACATTAGGAACGGCGGGAAAGGCCATCACAGTGAAATTGACGACTTGTTCGTGAAAAAAAGGAAATACTTAAATACTTTTCGTGTCAAGACATTGCAGGAGGGCCAACCGAAATTCAAGTGACTACTAGGGGTGCCAACTTTTCGCATACTGCTTTTGGATATTTTAGGTGACTTTGCCCATTAATAATTATTTAGTGGTAAACTTTTTAATAGCCAAATCGTTTTGTCGAAAGTTCATACAAACAAGAGTGTTCGTATTTTTTTACATAATAGCTTCGGAAAAGTTTCAATTAAGGTCGTTATGCTGCCATAAATTCCGCATTAATTTTATATTACGATGGCTTAAGAGGAAATACCACGGGCTAGAGAATTGAAAATTAGGTATTTGTAAAATCTATTGCTGTCGCGCGATGCCCGAACACGAACCGCAGAGCGCGATAGAGACAACTGCAGCTTTGACCGAACCTACCTATTAAAAGTAGGTACACAAAATCAATGATTCGTAGTCCCCTGATTTCTTCTCCAAAACTTAACCGATTTAACTGCTTTTTTCATTAAAAAATAAAGAAAGGCTTTTGCCGTGTTCCTATGTTTTCTATTTTTTATATAATCAAGTCAAATTTGTTTTTTGAATGCTTTTGAAACACAGCGGAAAATCATGCCAATTTTTTAGGTTTTTGAATATTCATATCTCTTTTAATAATAAATTTATGAGAAAAAGGAAAACATAGGGACATGCCAATAGTAGCCATGGATATTTAAAATAAAAATAATTGATCTACTGGCATTATCCAGGGAGGAAACAGGGGACTAAGTTTGTATGGAAAAACGGCCCTTGTGTTTCCTCTTAACTGTTATGACTAAAATACAGTGAACCAAAACGGCTTATCGTGACCACGTAAGTAACGCATTTATAGTGTGAAGAGAAACTGATTAAAATTAATAGTTTTTTAACTGAATCTGTCACTAGAAATTAATCTTGAACCTCATCGATAGATTTTGTTTTATCTAGTTACACTCTAAAAGAGTTAATTGATATAAATAAACACTCAATCTGCTTCAATGAAAATATAATCGACCGCATTACACTCACGGGTTTGAAATCTTATGAAATAATACTTATCTTGGACTATCAAATTGAATTTTTTAGCGCACCTATGGCCAAACCATATTTCTGAGTCAAAACTTGAATGACTTGACTCCAAAAGGAGTAAAAGCCATCCATCAACTCGGCCCACAAATTGTTTTTATTTATTTACGTCTTGCTGCGAATATTCCATTTCGCTCACTGTGGAGTCTGCGCGATTTATGACAAAGATAAATTTTATTACAACAATGTACTGTTGCCATGTTATGTTATCCTGGTAGGCAGCCAGGCATACATTACTTTCTACAAGGGCTTAATTTATTTGAGGGAGAGCCAATTTGATGTAATTGTATGGAAATTATAATGGTCTTGACGGATCATATTTTAGATACTTATGAGATATGACTGACAAACAATGTGAAGAAAATTGGTGATAAACGTATAGCATGCTTCTGACCAAAGATATCGTAACTTCTTCTCTCTTCTTCTTCTTGACGACACGGTTGGCGCAGTGGCTGAGCGATCGACTGCTGCGCAGCGTGTTGCGGGTTCGATTCCCGCCCCGGGTAAGCATTTGTGCGATGAGCACTTGTGTTTGCCTTGTGTCTGGGTGTTGTTTATCTATATATGTATGTATTTACAAAAAAATATATATTTGTGTATGTATATCAGCTGTCTGACACCCATAGTACAGGGTCTCCCTAGTTTGTGGTCAGATGGCCGTGTGTGAAAATGTCCCCACATATTATTATTATTATTATTATTCTATGAGAGTTTTAATGAATAGGTATAGTAAACCAACCTATCCTCTTTTCGGGAAGTTAAAACGTGTCGCAGAGATGTGAAAACAACGTGGACGCTTTTATAAAATCTATGCTAACCTAATTATAAATTCCTCAAAACAGCCTAGTAGAAATACAACGCACTTTTCTTCTTTTTTTATTTAGCCTATTTTGTGTCGCACCCATGAAGATATAGGTATAAATGGAGCCAACACTTAGAACAAAAGCTTGAAACCAACTGTGGGCTGATGCTCTCTTTCTGAATGCATACATAAGAACGAGACAATGATATGTGTTTTCTTTATCTTATGTATGCATTCAGAAAGAGAGCGTCTGCCCACAGTTGGCTTCACTTAGGTATTTAGAGTGTTGCCTCCACTTTTATCTATAAGCTTCTTGGTCGCACCACTGGGCAATACCTACCCCCACTTTCTCTTTCCAAACCACCACATGTTGTGCGGACCCTGGTTTCTTAAAATATTTCACAACATTTTGAACGAAAATATCCAAAGACTTCAAGCTACCTTTTCTGAACAGCATTAAAAGTGTTCAATATTGGCTCTTTCCATTTTGTGGAGAATTAGATGTTTCTATTCAGTCAACGACAGGTTTGAGTGCATCGTGTATTGAATACCAGTGGACCAGGCGAGCGAGGTAGTGTATATTTCTAAAAGACTTGGTACGGTACTAAGATGGCTAGAGTACCTAGAGGTGGTTTTATGAAAAGGATACTACAGTGACCGATAGCAAATTTGTTTTGTTCAGCTGGTCTATTCTGTAAGAAACTAATTCTGAGTCGACTCTTTATGTGACCCGAGGGCTGGCCTATTCTTCGGCCAGAGAATCGGCATTGCCATACAACGTGGCAATGGTGCCGGCCTGTTGGGCACATGTCCCGTTGACAGCGATGTGAATTAGTTTTTTGATGCTCTATGAGACCGCCATTTAATTTTTATTAGTTCTGTATATACTTAATTAATGTATAAATATTGTAATAAAAATATACTGTTAAAAAAGGCAAAGGCTGTTAATAACAGTTAACAGTTTTAATAAGTTTTTAGCTACCAGTGCTAAGTAAAAATTCAGGCATATTTAAAATATTTCAGGCAAAGGAAGACGTGAAAGTAATGAAATGGAAAATATTTGAGTAATATATAGACCCTTCGTAACTGTAAGATGTATGTATAAGCAATATTTTCAAGCACTTTCTATATACAAAGTTGAAATGCGTTCTAAATCTCTACTGAAACTTTTACGATACCTACCTCTCCGTTCGTCATTCTTTGCTGAGAGAGTGAAGCTTTACATATTACACTGTAGTAAAACTTGTAACCCACACTTTTGGATCCCCAGTTATTAAAAAGAAAATACTTAGTTACTGCGCTTGACCAACGTGACCACGTGTAGACACGGCTACATCCAGCTATACATTTCCAGTATAAGGTGATCTCGCATTGTTTAGAATTCCCATACAATGAGTGGTCAGCTTATACTGGAAATGTATAGCTGGTTGTGTAGCTGTATATAATTTTTTTATATAGTAGATTCCGCCCGCGCCTTCGTTTGTATCAAAGTTAATATATTGTCCCAAGGGAATACAAAAACGGGATTCAAAAATATCAAATACTACCTGACTCGACAGACGTCCTGTCGCGACTTACCTACCCTATCTACCAACCTACCTACCTTCCTACATACCCTACCTACCTACCTACCCTACTTACCTACCTACCTACATACCGTTCCGATTTACTCAACATTTAAACTTTCCCTGGACTTCCAAAAATATTTTAAGACCAAAATTTGCCAAATCGGTCCAGCCGTTCTCGAGTTTTAGCCCGATTAACAATTTTTTTTAGATAGGTGTATTAAACTGGATGTGTGCTAAATAACTGCTAATTCCGTTCAGCAATGCTATTCTGTAAGAACTCACTACCGTGAAAACTGTATTAAGTAATCTGGATGGAAACTACGCTGGTGCTTTTAACTTTTGATTTTTACGTACCTAACTATTTATTTTTCATACAGGTAAGTAAAATCGGAAATGAGATAGAATTCGAATTTTGAATTCACGGATTTTTTTTTACAGTGAATGAGTAGGTACAGTACGGCCGACGTATCTTGGCGGTCCTGAAGTTAGCCGATTAGCTGCGCAATGGATCTTTTATGAACGAAATCGTCTACTGCGCAGCTAATCGGCTAACTTCAGGACCGCCAAGATACGTCGGCCGTACTGTTATAAACATCCATTCATTATTTCATCCATACTCAAAAAAAATTGCATTTATAACAGCTGTAGGAGTTGGATATTTCAATATTCTTTCACACCCTTTATGGGTATGCAGTGAGTGTATCAAAATCACTTTTTTAAAATATGCGTTAGTTTATAAAATTTAAATTCATAATGAATGACTTATATTATGTCCACTATACCTACTACAAGTCGGAGTCTTCTCGGAATCAGAAGGTCAATTTATAAAATGTTCAAAATCTACTCGCAATGTCATCTTAGCGACAATCAATGTCAGAAAAAAAAACAGGGTGAATTCAGTATGATACAACCGTTGACGATTGACTCGACTAGTATGTACAACCTGGGTAATCATTCAGTTTAAGTCTCTAGTTTCCAAGCTCTCTTATATCCAAATACTAGGAGCGCAAAACTTAGTAGTACTTTCCATTTTAATAAAAAATAATGTTTATCCGCTTTCCTGGGTGCTTAACTTTAGTGTAACATAGCGGTTTTGTCTTGCTTAAGCCCACGAAGGCAAAAAACACCGAGAACGAAGTTGCGGGTAACAGGTAGTTATCTATATTTATAATATCCGCTATCTGAATCACATCTTTCGACACCAAGTTGATATAGAAAATCATATAACCCCAAAACAAAAGCTCGGACGCATGTCAACCCTCTTTCGCGTCGAGGGTTAAAAATAGTAAGGATTGAGATGTTTATCCAGTGACCCAGTCACCTTATATTTGACCCGAAACAATAATAAGGGACAC
Organism: Charanyca ferruginea; assembly: GCA_947361185.1. Classification (NCBI taxonomy): domain Eukaryota; kingdom Metazoa; phylum Arthropoda; class Insecta; order Lepidoptera; family Noctuidae; genus Charanyca; species Charanyca ferruginea. The sequence continues at coordinate 19,440,285 of OX376069.1, read as the reverse complement.
GAACTACACATAAAGGAAAATAAATTATGTAAGCGTTTACATTCGCCCAGAAATGAGTTAATATTATATTTCAGGGTAGGTAATGAAATTGAATTATCGCAAGCCTCAATACGGTTTGAAATATGCAGTAAATGTGATTGTGATTTAGATTTGAGAGTATAATGGGAAACCGCTTTATATAAACCCTTTACAGGTAATTGTAATTACGAGTACATGCGATATTATTCAACTTTGTCAACGCATCTGCAAAGTCTCTGGTCTTAGATTATTGATAGGTCTCTGGTATTGTAGATGCCTATAGCACAGATTAACTAATATACTATCAATCCAAGATATAAAGTATTTACCAATTAATTTATGAATATAATAAATCGTTCCAATTGTTCTTAAAAATAAAATAGCGTTGCCCCACTCTAGGAAATTCTCGGTAGACTGAAAGCCGACCCCAATATTGTTGGGAAACGGCTAGTCAGATGATGACCGATTACGAATCTTGACGTGACATTATACTCCTATTTATCATATTTTGAACTAATGTTAAATACGTTGCTAAGACGAATAAATGAAAAACTTTAAAAGAAACTTCAAAAATATTTCAATTCGAACTCATACCACATATTTTAGACATAAAACATTTTCAAGTCAACTGGCATGTTCGATCAAGTAGCAAACTGAATTCCTGCATCCATAGAGAGCAAGTTTCTATCTAGATGTTTGTATGAAATGACCAGGAATGCCCCGGTGACCAATTGACGTTTGCACGTAACTGTATTGTTCACTGCACCACGTATGTATGAAATGGCATTGTATGTATTGAAATGGGTCTGTTGATTATTCGGCTTGCTAGAGAAAACAGTAACAGTATGAAATGCACTGTCTGGTAGAAATATTTGCGTAACATATTATTATTTCTGTAACAAACAATTTTATACGACGCCGAAATAGTGTGTCGCGAATGTGAGTCGCATTACTTAGTCTATTGATTATAAAAAATATTGTAGGTAATAACGGTTAGTTCTACTTTCCATGTTATTCCATTCCATACTTAATCCATACTTAAATATGAAAGTAACTCTGTCTGTTGCGCTTTTACGATGAAAGAAATGAACCGTTTTGTTGAAATTTTTTATGTTTTTTTCTTTTAATTTTAAATCGCATCTGCGATATCGACATTCACAGGTAACTCTAGCGAAGTCGCAGATAGCTCTAGTACTTTTATAAACGCGAAAGTTTGTGAGGTTGGTGTTTGTTACTCTTTCATTCTGAAACGTCTGAACAGAATTAGGTGAATTTACACAATCTTAAGGTTAAGCTTAACACATAGGATAAGCAAATCCCATTTTTGTGTTCCTTTATGTCAATTTAGGAATTTAGTCTACACGAAGTCTATAAACTATCACTACATATAAAACAAAGACCCCCACCGTGTCTGTCTGTCTAATAAAACTCAAAAACTACTGCACGGATTTTCACGCAGTTTTTACCAATAGACAGAGTGATTCATGAAGTAGACTTAGGTGTATAATGCTAAGCATGTGTGTAATAAAATATTTATGACGATAACACCCGTGCGAATTCGGGACGGGGCGCTAGTTAGAAATAAAGAATAAATAAAAAGAAATGACTGTTTTTTTATGTTTGTTTGCAGTGTATAAACTAAGGAAATAATTAACTGATTTTAAAAATTATTTCACCAACAGAAAGCTACCTTATCCCTGAGTGCTATAAGCTATTTTACCTTTTTTTGACCTTAGGGATGATCCTTAAACAAATTCACGCGGACGAAGTCACGGGCAAAGTATTGCAAAATTTTCTTCAATGATCTTGACTAATCGCTTATAATAAGTAAAAAATGCAATACGCAGCTGATTATTATAGTTCTGTTTGTCAGGTTTTAAATATTTATTTACATGTATTCTCAGATTATGAAGCACTGAGAGTGAAGCCAAAAAAGCAAATACAAATTCAAAAGCGAATGCTTACAATCTCGTGATTGTATTCGCTTTTGAATTTGTATTTGTATTTTTAATTGTTTCTTTTTTAACGATGCGGTGTTTCGTGCTTTACTTACTCGTGTCAGTACCTATATCACGAAGAGCGTTGTAGGTATTCGTTCTTTAATTTGTATTTGCTTTTTTGGCTTCACTCTCAGTGTTCCGCGCGGTCTATCTGCCTTTTGTTTCATAATCTGAGCATGTATTTTTATTTCATTTCCTTGTTTTTGTAACACGTTTTATTTTTTTAGAGCCTAATACGAAATTACACCCACTCCAATTCATTCGACCTAAATCAAAGTAGGTACGTCAAAAAATAATAATTACGTTACCGTTAATTTAAATCCACATAACGTTTCTTGTGCCATTTTCGGACAAAATACGGTTATGGACACAACATCCGATGTCCGAAAAATAAAAATTACTGCGAAATAGATAATGGCCGAGGCTTTTGAGTTATCGTTGTGTATCAAATTTACGGTTATGTGTTCCTGGCTTTACCGGACGCGAATGTACGATTGAATGCGAATAGAGACTATTTTCTGAATTTATCAGTTGCCGATTTAGCAATGGTTGGAAGGTGATCACAGAAACATTGGCCTGTTTGGCTTTTTTTCTGGTAAATTAATGTTCGGAGAAAATCATTGGTAATAGTTTACCTTTTTTTTTTTTTATCTATTGATAGGCATACGTTTGACCACTATCTCACCTGATGGGAAGCGATGATGCGGTCTAAGATGGAGCACGCTTGCCTAGAAGTAACCTATTCACTCTTGACTTTGTATTACCTAAATGTAATACAAAGTTTTTGTTTACCCAATTTTTTTTTTTATGTAATTGGATGGCATTTTATGGTCGACTTTAATGATAAGTGGTCGATGCCTGTAGAATTTGTCATAGTTGAAATGTCGCACGTGCCTCTAATTACATCGGTAGGTATACCTTTATTTTTTTGTTTTTTTTTTCTGTCCCCGACATAGCTCACGGAATATGCAAGTTAAAGTGGCAATGGGCAGGCCACATCGCACGAAGAATCGATAACCGATGGGGAAGAAAGGTTCTCGAGTGACGACCACGAACCGGAAAACGCAGCGTTGGTAGGCCTCTCCAAGATGGACCGACGACATCGTCAAGGTCGCCGGTAACCGGTGGATCTTCATCTTCTTCGAAGGGGAAGAAGGGGAGGCCTATGTCGATGATGATGATGAATGGCCCTTCATTTTATATTTTACTAGAATTTACACGAGACTTCCTCCGCGTGAACGTCGATTTTCGCGGATATAGAATGAAGTTGCGGATTAAGAAGTTCAAAAGTCTTTCTAAAAGTCTTCTTAAACCTTAGGGCCCTTTTTCTGTCATGCGGTTTATTACGCGCGGATCAGGTCCGCATGCGGGTGATAGCACGCGTGCTGCCCGCATAATAGGAAAAACATGTATGAAATGATAGGATGCGGGCAGCTTCGCAGCAGATACGCGTGCGGGCGTAAACACGCATGACAGGAAAAGGTCCCTTATACCCTGCCCATTAGGTTATTGGTTTTTTGACAGCTGCCTTATAATGTATTATTCCCGATTACCTTAAGTTAACTTTAAAATGTGTTATAAAATAAATATATAAACTGCCTAATCTTGTTGGATTATCTAATTTATAACCTCTTACAGACATTATAATACAGGTATGCGTATCAGTTTTTACAAAAAACATAAATTTTGTTCACTTGTTGCAGCTGTCAAAAAACGATTAACCCAGTGGACAGAGTGTAGTGTGTACAAAATTTCCATTAATATCAGTTTAGTAGTTTAGGCTTGGAAGCGTAACAAACAAACTCATTTTCGCAACCGATACCACTCAAGGATACAGTAGCACTAAATAATTTTTGAATTCAGAGTTATTTCAGAGATTACCTGCTACATCCAAAAGATAAAAGGTGCCATATTATATAACATAACATGTTATAAAACGTGTTATTTAACATGTTATTAATATTTACAACTATGTTATATAACTTATGCAATTGTGAACAGAACTGCAGAACGACAAACGACTAAGTCATCATTGTTATGTTGCATTGTATTTCTAATGTGTACAGTATTGTTATATGTTGCAATGTTGAAAGACAATGTTACATAATGTGGACGTGTTATACAACACAAGTTACACAACATGTTACTTAAGGCGACGATATACGCCGGCGACCTTGAGCGACCAGAGAATCGTATGCGCTGCGTCCAAAACTCTCAAAGTTTAGTCGAAAAATTTTAATAAAAGATAGTATTCTTTAACTTAAAAAGAAGGCGTATACTTACTAAAAGATAGATAATAAAATTGTCTGTAAGATACTGTAAGTTTCGTCTAATTATATCTGGTAGATTTTGTGTGAAGGTCAATGTTTTGTCCGCGTCAGACACAACTTCAAGAGTTAATAAAACTATTTAATATGAATATAATCAAAATCATTTTGACGTGATTGCCATTTTGAAATATGTAAAACTCGTTAATGGCCCCTTAATCTGTACGCACCTTTAGATACAACTACAATTGATACTTTATTAGTTGTCCTTAAAATACAGATAAACACATTTATTTCTTAGAGAATTACAAGTCAATACTAGGTACCTTTACACATATCTATAAATCCAGTACAGTGGCAAACCTATGCCTATTTACCTACGTACATAATTTATTATGTAAACGTCGAACCCGCTGTTATTAGGGAGGTCCCTAAAAACAACAGCTTTATAAAGAGTAGGCACACAAAAACCTCTATGTTGCGAAGGTAAATTGAAAAAGGGTCTATGTATTTGCATTTCAATATTTTCTTATTAAATATCGAAGCTGTGTTTAAACGATGAAGCCATGTGGTTAAATGACTTTTTCTTATTATTTCCATTGTATAAAAAAACGGTTAAGTTAACATTTTGATTTTGGAAAAAAAAAACGTTAAATATGTTTTTTTTTATAGTAAATGAATTTACCTATTTTAATGGACATTGTCCAGTAAGTAGTTATAATTTGAATTTATTGATTACTAATTTCTGAGCAATAATTTTTTTTTACTTGTCTTATTAAAATTTTATTTTCTAGAGTTCGTGGCTAAGTAAAAGCCAGACAGATCGATCGGTTAAAGGTTAAGTTACGCTTGCCGCGGTCGGTCTGTGGATGGGTGACCATCAATTTTATACCGAGTTCCCTCCGTGCCTCGGAAAGGACGTAAAGTCCCGGCTGTCATTCGTAGATCTTTGACAGTCGTGAATAGTCAGAAGCTAGAAAGTCTGACAACTAGTCTTACGAAGGGGTATAACCTATCGTGTTACTTAGTACAATCTAGTTAGGGTTGTAGTAAATTCAGCTACATCCGGTTAGACTGAAATGTGACACCAACATAATTGGGAAAAGGCTAAGCATATGATAATTTGCCTGGCTAGTTACCGCATTATTGTACACATTGCGGCTACAAACCAGGGGGCCAAGTCTGGTATTTTTATAATTTCATCATTCCAACACGATCCCATTGTCATTTTGCTAAAAGTTCGTAATCTGCTAAATTCATAATGGTCGATCACTGACTGCACAATGACGTTCTAATGGTAGGTCACTGATCAAAGAAACTGTCAAAATTTTAGCAGATTACCGCCTAAGTCAGTCATTCAGTTGTCATTTTGTACGAGATTACCATTCTATATAATTTCTTTCAATGGCGTGTTAGTGGTTGACCATTGGAAAGTCATAATGACGCCATTATAGGTACTAGTAGATTACCAAACTTGTCAAAATCAACAATTATGAAATCAATGATAGACCATTCTGACACTATTGTAATAGCAGACTTGAGGCCCTGGCCGATTGAAAACAGTGCGCAACATTACGAAACTGCAATGCTAATACATGACTTTAGCAAATTATGAGGTAAGTTACACTAACTATACCCAATCGTCATTCCAAGTACTTTGTTATGCATAAGTAAAAGTACAGGTTATCGTGTTTTTAAATCTGGGTACCAAAACCTGTATTTTAACCATTATTGAGCTAAGTAGTATAAGCACCTAGTTCCAGTTCATTTCTGCTTTCCTGGTAGTTTTAATTGATAAACAGTTAGGACCACGCATTTTTCAACACAATAATAATAATACCCCACAGCAGCATTGCTATTCTGTTACAATCTCCCTTAGTGAACACCTAGGCGAAGTGAGCTGTCATCCGTTGCGAAGCTAGGAATTGACAAAGCAGACGGACGGATGACAGCTCACTTCACCTTGATGTTAACCGAGCGAGATTGTAACAGAATAGAAATACAGGTAGACCATATTACGCATAGCTCTGGCTGCAGGTCACTGCTGTGGGTGGGCGGTTTTATGCATCCAGGCAATATGGTTAAGACAGTTAAATTTTTAAACGTCTATCGGTATCATTTATGAATCCTTCATGCTTCTTCTGTATGTTTCAACGTTGGTGCGTTTCGAGAAATAAAATTATAATATTTTTAATTTGATTTCCTTAACGCACCGAAATGGTGCGTTTCGAAGTAGACTTATACCCCTTTAAATCACCATAAAAAAAACCTGGTCAAGATTCAGCATGTGATTTGCAACAATACTTAAGCCGGTACCTACTCAGGCCTACATTACTTTAATTCCAGTGAAACAGCCCAACAAACTATACAGCCAAAATTCGTTGGCATTTTGCCAGAACAACCCCATACACACTTTGGTATTATTAATCACTAAGTTATACAGGGAAATAATAAAGAAAATACATTAGTTACTTAGTACTGACGAAGCTAATGTTATTTTCCGTACTAGTTTTAGTAGTAAACAATCGAATTACCAACAAGTTCGCCGCTCACACTTCACATTGAGCTTAATGGACGAGTTTAGTTTGTACCTATTTCTATTTGTGCTGGTATTGTAAGGCTGCAATTACACAGTATTTTTCACTTACACACCCACATACACAACAAAATAGATAACACAACACAGACACACACACACACACACACACACAAAACAAAATACATACATACAAACAAAACACAACACATACACACAAAACACACACACACACATACAAACACACAAAACAAAACAACACACACACAAACAACCATATTCCCCACCAACCAACCAACCATAACCATATTTCAAACAAAATAGATAGGTTAGTACAGACCATTGATACAGACGAATTTATATGTAAACCTTTCTTATGGTCGGTAAAAGCAAAAATAACCTATGTACTCGAAAGACATTCATGAAAAAGAATAGATTAAACCAATAATTTACAGTAAAAAACAAATTCCGAAACTGTTTTTTTTTAACTTTGTATTTTTTGGAAGTGGTTGTCTTCCGTGTAAATTTATTTTTTTATTTTTCGTTTTTTGGTAGTAGGTACTAAAAAAGCCTTATGAATGCAAAAATACGCAATTTAGTTTACTTGAATGCATAGATATCGTGCTTGAATTACATAATTATATATTTGAACTTGGACGGTTTTTTGTTTGTCTCCGTGTGTATATATTGATGGTCTCCGTAGTTCAGAATCTTTTCAGGTAGGTACTCTTTTATAACACTGCCTCGAACCAACCGTCAGTAATTTTTTAATAAAAATATTAGGTGATCTAGTTGAGCAGTGGGGAAGAAGTGAATTCAAATTGCTTTATTATATTTAACTAAATAAAAAAGAAATTCCCAAATCGGTTCATAAATGACAGAGTTCAGGTAAAAAAACTAAAAAAATCAACAAAATAGAGAACCCCTTCCATCTTAAAATGATTTAAAAATAACACGACAATTTAATGTATTTTATTCCAGAAACGAAAATTCATCTTATTACATAAGTAGGTAGGTACCTACTTAAATTGTGTTTCAGTATACCAATTATTACTTCTTATATTTTCCCTAGAGATCCGATTTCTAAGTGGGTTCGTTATAAAAAAATAATGGACGACGAATCCTTCAAAATCCACGTCCCAAAAAAACAAGTCAGATTTTATAAGCGATAAAATAAAATCTTTTTAACAATATTGGTAATGTTGAAGCTTTTAAATTGAACGAATTGAAATCGTGATCGCCCGATCCGCTTTTCAACCAACGAATTTATGCCTGGCAATGATACATATGTGTCTTTGGTTTTTTTTACGATTTTCAATGTGGAATAGTTTACGATTACTGAATAGTTAATTGTTATGTTTTCAGCTGAGCGTTATAACTAAAAACAAGTTTACGGTATCAAATTGAATTCTAGCTATTATCCGTTTGTATCGGTACTGTTTTTCACATGACGCATTTACCTGGAATTTTGACTAAGATAATTAAGAATATTTTTTAAGTGAATAGGTCTGCAGTGATATTATGTTGTAAGAGTAACCCGCGAATTCAAATCCTATCTCATTTTCTGAGCTGAGCTAGTATTACCGATATAATTATAAAAACGGTATAAAATGTATCAATGTAGCCTAGATCAATATCTACAACTATGTGTGTCAATTGCCAACTAATTCTGTTCAGCCGTTTAAGCGTTAAATAGTAACAACATCCATCCAACTTTGCACACACTTGTGCCACAGTATAAGTATTAGTACTACCGTACAGTAGCGTCACGCTCCGCCCCCCTCCGAATCACCGTTCCTCACCTCTTCTCGCGTGGAACGTGCACTCGGAACTGCAATTTGTTCGAGCGGCGCGTAGACACGCACACACGCAAACACGTATTTGTACAGTATGTTATTTTGGTAGTAGTGTAGGCAATTATATAATTTCGTTTATATGGAGTGTTGTGGGTGCGCTTGTGCACACTAATCTCTTCTGTGTACTTGACTGATCTCTATTAAGATTGGCCGCCGTGACCGAAATTCGGTCGGAAAAATTACATTAGGTTGCGGTAAAAACAAATAGGAATAGGACCCCATGTAACGGCACTATAACACGTAACACATAAAACTTATATGCACACTGCACTGACCTAACTCTGTAAACATGCTTGTAATAAAATAAAATTGAAGTTTCAATTGGAATTTACGAGAATTGCACACTCATCGTGCTTTCGTTCGATACGATTTTCAATGTGGAATAGTTTACGATTACTGAATAGTTAATTGTTATGTTTTCAGCTGAGCAAATTGAATTCTAGCTATTATCCGTTTGTATCCGTACTGTTTTTCACATGACGCATTTACCTGGAATTTTGACTAAGATAATTAAGAATATTTTTTAAGTGTATAGGTCTGCAGTGATATTATGTTGTAAGAGAACCCGCGAATTCAAATCGTATCTCATTTTCGATTTCACTTACCAAAAGTGATAAGTATTTGGTATTTGCTAAAATAGTTACGTAAAAATAGTTGCTCCACCTACATTCTCACTTAGTGGCGCTAGAGCAGTTTTCATCGAGTTACAGATTACCTAATACAGTTTTCATCGCGTAATCCAAAGTGAGCACTGAAATGAGTTCTTTCAGAATAGGATTTCTGCTCTGGCATCATTCAGCACTCGATAGCCGCATTAGCCGTCCGGGCAGTTAGCCCGCTTGTGTGGGCGGTAGCCGATCGATCTAGATGCCTTTCAGTTATTAAGTACTAACGTAGGCAAAGTAATATTGTTACTAACGCAGTGGAACTCATCTGTAGTCTGAATAAATGAATTATGATTATAGGTACTTAGTGAATACACAATTACCGGAAAATAATATTTACTTTCTAAGTACCTACCTATCTTAAAAATGTCGGTCGCAACCAGGCACTATTAACTTTACTGAGGACTGTGAGATTTTTTGTTGGTGATTACTGATATCGATGAAGGAAAAATCTTGAGGAAACCTGGGCTTATATATAACTAGCTTTTGCCCGACTTCGTCCGCGTGAATGTCGGTTATCGTGGATGTAGACGAAGTTGTAAATAAAAAAGTAGCCTATGTCCTTCCCCGGGGTTCAAGCTATATTCATGCCAAATTTCATTTAAATTGGTTCAGCCGTTTCGTCGTGAAAGCGTAACAGACAGAGTTACTTTCACATTTATAATATTAAGTATGGAAGTTTGGATTTAACTTAAGTCGTATATCGCCAATCCGCCTTGTGGAAGCGGGGTGATCAATGCTAGTGTCTTCTCTGTATGAGAAGAAGCCTTCGTCCTGCAGTGGGACAATTTATTATAGGCTGGAATTATTATTATTTTATTATAGTAAAGTATATATAAAAAAAAAAAACAAAATAAACTTACCGAATCTCAACTTTTCTCGCTAATTATGACTTTTGTACCTACGTGCTTGATCTCACATTAAAACACAACCCACTTAGGGCGGGTTGTTTCAAACAGTCGGTTAACGTTACATACGGACTGTTAAAAGTTACTATGACGTGAGAATGTTTAACGTACATTAAATGTAACGGATTGTTTCATGACATAAAAATCCGTCAGTCAAAGTTATTCAAAAAGAGATTCCATAATATTTTCATGTTTGACGTAACTGTTTGACAACACAAAATTACGTTGACTGGTCGGTTAGGGTAATAGTAACGTTTTGTCGTACGATTTTGTGAAACAACCTATTACCCGTCAGTAAAGTAGGTACAGTAGAAGCAACCCGCTCTTAGAGGTACAATAAAACGGTTACCTTTAGGTAATAGTAGTTACACAAACAAAGAAGAGGGAACTAACGTACTGACATAAAGTAGTCTCAATATAGTCGTAACAATTGACTAGTGCGCGGCGTGTGACTCTTATCTCATTGTCATTAGGTATAAATTGCAATGGTTGGCGCTCGTTCGTGAAATGTTCCAACAATTTATGTAGGTCGATCGCTTGCAGCTCAACGGAGATGTACCGGTAAATCAAATCTACTTCGTGGCTGTTATAATATTTATATTAGATACTTCTTCGTAGCTTTCGGAAGCTGAGATGATAGGTAGAGACTGTCAGCCACTAAAATTAATACCTACTTCGTTTTTCGGGTTCCGTACCTCAAAAGGAAAAAACGGAATCCTTATAGGATCACTTTGTTGTACGTCTGTCTGTCTTGTCTGTCAAGACCCCTTATCTCTAGAACGCGTGGAGGTATCGAGTTAAAATTAAAACCATATACCAAAATCTACGGTCCCTTGACGCTGTAAAAAAATCAACCCTCTATGTTAACGTGAAAATAAAATACGGCCGTTTATGTCGCAAAAAACGAATTTATAATATTAAGTAGATTAAAATATGGATAGTAGGTATGGATTAGTATAGAAGTATGGATATGTACTTACAAATATGTACGGAACCCTCGGTGGGCGAGTCCGACTCGCACCTGTCCGGTTTTTTTTTTTAGTTTCAGTGCCCTTCTTTCTTTTGGTGCACGGCGGAAATCCTCTTGGTCTTCCTCCACAGTGGGGGTGACGGAGGGACATCCCAGACTCTTGCAACCGCGGTCGTAAAACCACCGCGGTGGTCCACCTCTGCCTATGGCCGGGGGTGCGGGATTCGCATAAGCATTGACCGCTCCCAGGTTTCTGTACCCAAAGGCTTTAAATTCAAATCACAACACACACATTCTTATTTGTCCGTCTGTCTGTCCGACCCTCTGTCACAGGTCTGTATGTTTTAAGCCCTAATAAGTAGACACTTGCAATTTTTACAGGGTGGAGAACAGCGGTATGAAGTGTCTCACTCTTCAGTATTTCAAAATAACCTGTCATGTACAAACATGACTGGTCTTTTTAATACTGAAGACCGTCATCATCATCTGCCTAGCCTTTTCGGCTTCCAGTCTGACTGGATGCAGCTGAATACCAGTGTTTTACATGGAGCGACTGCCTATCTGGCCTCCATTAACCCAGTTGCTGGGTAACACGAAACCCCTTGGTAAGACTGGTTGTTAGATTTTTCTAGTTTTAACTACCTATACTGAGTGTCAAAGATCGACAAATGACAATCGCGGCCAACGGCTTACGGTTTAAATAATCTAGCAGATAGTTCCATACATATTCAGTTCTTTTTTTCCATATATCTAGTTAAAAGTACCTTTCTCTTCAGTACTGTATTATCTGAACACAATTAGCACGTACATAATTTCATGAGTAATCACAATAATATAGGTACTACATACCGGTACAAGTTTATGTAGGAGTTTAGCCCCGAACTAGGTTGTAATTTCAAATGCATTTGCACTTCGGTACAGTGCGGATTAAACGTGTACTACGTACCTCTGGATACAGAAGTGTATATACTTATAGGGAAAGCTCTCAGGTGTATAAACTCCGTGTAAACTGTTATATATAATATATAAACTTCGAATGAACCAAATGTATTGTTGTATTTCGGAATGTTTGCAGCCGTTTTAGAACATGTTTGTGATTTGTGTTCGGATATGTTGGGTCAGCAACTTCGGCATTTTTTGCATTTTCTTTCAATTATAATTGAAACGAATCTATTGTAATTCACGTTTTTATGTCTGTTGTAGTTTACCAACGAGTACAAATAACACACCTCAACCTTTCTCTCTATATTTATGGTGTATATTAATTTGTACATCAGTAATGGTAAAATGTATGACAAACGCAACACCTTATTGTAACTACATATATTCCTACAAATAAACTGTTCTTTCTTTATTTGTTTTGTTCAAAGAATCTAATACGCAATTACGAATCTTTTGAACTAGCTTTTTTGCCCTCGACATACTTCGCGTAGAAGTCAAAGTCAAAGTCATCCGTTCTTAACTGTTGTCTCCTACCTATTAACTACTTACCTACTAAATTTCAGTTTCATAGGTCAAGGAGTTTCGTGAATAATCAGCGAGTAGTATTTCGGTTTTATTTAGGTACATAAATATTATTATATTCGTGATTACATATTTATTTTGGCATGAAAATTACATCCGAAAAAAACATTATGCATACATACGGTAATAAATTTGTACTTTATCTTAAATACATTCATAAGCATGTCCTCTCATGCATAAAGCGTGGTTCACACCGAGGTGGTGGTGGTCAGCTACCTCACTATATGAGGTCACCAGAGCCTGTAGGGTTAAAAAACTCAAATACTATGATGAATAGTTTGGGAGTTAGTTCTGGCACAATATAAATATTAGTGGTATCGTACAGTAGCAACACGCCCGGCCTCCCTCAGGGATTAAACGCTTGTGACCAAAAATTGTGAATATAAATACGGATGGATGGAGAGGAAGACGAACGCCGAAGAAACGATGGATGGATTGTGTGAAGAATTATATGAATCAGAGGGGAGTCAGTTCAGGAGTCAGCATTTATTTCAATTAAACCATTTGCAGGCACTTTTGAATTTTCAAAGAGTCAGTTAGTTAGCAACAAAAGTTGAAGCTAGTTGCTCGTTCCAAAACGTAGGGTAGGTCTCTATATGGAGCAGAACGGCGAGAATATTTCCACGGACACTCATTTTAATCAAGTTTTTACAAAATCTTGGTTACATTATTCCTGTGTTGCTGTGTGTTCCTGTATGTGTTGTTTCTTGTGAAAACAATGTAGGTGAAGATATCATGTCGGTTGACATTGACAGGACGGAATGAAAGAAGCAAACGCGTTGCGTCGACTCCAAGTAACATGAGATAAAGGCAGGAAGATGATAATATACCAACAAACCTATTTATGTATAATGTACCTATATGATGAACGCCTTATAAATATGTTAATTTAACTTTTTACAATTTAACTGAATGGGCGAGAACGAACAGGAAATAAGTATATTCAAATTGCATTAGTCGTACGTCAACCAAATAAAAAAGTTTCATAACTTCCTGCCGGCAATTTGGGCTCATTTTCGTCCGGCCACGATTTTTTTTCTATTTATATTTTCGTACGAAAAGTGACTTTTTTCTTTCATTTTACTTTTTTTACTGACTAAAGATAGAAGTCAAGTAGGTATGTGTATGTTTGCCAATTAAAGAATACATTACCAGGTGTAGATTGATATTATATTTTAATTATGCGGTACTTAAAAAATTTACTTGCCATATTTTTAAAGCTCCGATAATTAAAATATTTCGAAGTGAAGATAACACTTTTTCGTTTCATCTCGTTGCCCATTTTGTGTTTATAAAACAGGAAAGTGACAAATGACATTAAAGGATCTATCAAATTAGCAGACAATTTAAGTGATGTGAATCGATGGTTACAATGGCAGAGTTGAAAAAGCATTATTTGTGACATTATTTCCCATAAAACGATGCAATTTCAGTATAAGAACTGCGAAACGGCGGATGTCAGCGTCACTGTCACTATCAGCCGCCGTTTCATGCTGAAATAATAAGTTTTTCGTTTAACTATTCACTTTTAACATCTATTTTTATTGCGAGGTTTTTAAAATATTGTAAATGTCTGAAGATGCTCTTTAGGTACCCAAGAGTACAAATCCTGCCATTTTCCTTTCATTTTGTAATGACGTAAACTTAGCAATTCTGGGATCCTGGATCATTAGGGAATCTCCTTACGAGGAAACGTGATAAATACTAATTTAAGTGCTAGATTGTGTTTTAGTGTCCACAAATTCCCGCTTCCGTGGACCGCAGACTATACGGGTGGGGATTGCAGTATAAACTAGAAAGCTTTTTAGATTTAAACGGATTAAGCTAGATAGGTTCCTAATTTATATACACTTGTTTCATTCACTAGAATAAATCCATTTGGTATTTTAGATCAGTCCGGTAAGTTATTGGCATTTATTAGATGCTGCAATCTAATTTATTTACATCTAGCTGATGCCTGTGACTTAGGCCCAGCGCTCATTGAGGGCATCGGCATGGCAAGGTATTTTTAGGCGACGAATCAAAATATAACTTAAAAGCATAGAAATAAAGTTAAAATTTCAATGTTTACAAAAACAATACCGCGATGTACTTAGGCATGCCGTGTATTGAACTTTCAACTTTATTTCCATACTTTTAAGTTGTTATTCGTCTCCAAAAATACCTTGCCATGCGATGCCGACAATGGGTGCCGGGCCTTAGTCCGCGTGATTGTCAGTTATCAGCGGAGTTTTTTTTTTCATATTTTTTGAGTTACGCCTTATAACATTAGCTATCTGTATCTATCTGTGTATTTAGTGAAAGTCCCATCAAAATCGGTCCAGCTGTTTCAGAGATTAGCCGGAACAAACCGACAGACAACAATAAAAAAAAAAATTTTTGAACAAGTACCGTAAATACTTTCATATGCATTTCGTAAAATGCTGTTATTTTGACATTACAAACAAACACTTCAATTTTATTTGTATAATTGGGGCTAGTTAGTTTGCCCGCGACTTCGTCCGCGGGAACGTCGGTGATCGCGGATGCAGACGAAGTAGCTGATTAAAAATAATCTATGTCCTATGTCCCCTGGGTTCAAGTTATTTTATTATCAAATATCATTACAATCGGTTTAGCTGTTTCATCGTGAAAGCGTAACAGACATAGTTACTTTCGTATATTGAATTGAAAAGTAGCCTTTGTCCTTCCCCAGAGTTTCAGCTACCTTCACTATAAAGTTCATCAGAATTGGTGACGCTGTTTCATAGTTAAAGCGTAAGAGACAGAGTTACTTTCGCATTTATAATGTTACAATTACAAAGTAAGTATGGAATAGTATGGATTTCAATTACCCTCTACAGTTAAAACTAACACGTTTAGAGTGTCAACAATTAAGCAAGTATTTTGGCAAGCTTGCAAGGCTTAGTTTAAAAAAAAATGCCCCTTCGCAATACTACTTCAAACTAATGATGCAAATCTTTCTGTGAGAGAAACACAAATATTCCCTCAAAATAAATAAACAAAATCAAAGAAAAAGAAACACACTAACGACCTCTTCCCTATACACAAAGAGAAAATGCGAACACGTGGTTAAATAAACCCGATAAAATTGTGAAAATAAATTGAAAGCAAGAATTGGGCCGCGCCCCCTAGAGGCAACGCTATAAGACGGAACACTGATATAAAGTGCTAACACTGGAAGTGACGCTACTACATATTATAAGGGCTATTATATCGTGCGGCATCGCTGATAGCACGAGTCTCGGCCAGCCCCAACAGGGTTCTGAATATGATAGTTGACAGAGTGGACTGTCCGTACATAGTTCATTGCTGTAGTCAACATTTTATTTTTGTTGTCATTTGATAGGCATACGTTTGACCACTATCTCACCTGATGGGAAGCGATGATGCGGTTTAAGATGGAGCACGCTTGCCTAGAAGTAACCTATTCACTCTTGACTTAAAAACTCCCGGGTTGTAGCTATCAGGAAACACAGACTCCACCACCACCACCACCTCCACCTCCACTCCTTAGCAGTACGCACAATTAATGTGTTCCCAAAACGTTTTGTGCGTGTGGGTGGGATGTCCACCATGTAGCGGTGGCGCATCGCCGTACGTCTTGTGGTCCGATGATGGAACGGGCTCGGCGGAATTAAATTATGCAATTCCGTCGCACACTCCCCAAAATGCAACCGATAGAAAACCGACAGGCCAGCAACTCGGGGTCGATGATCAAGACTTTGGAGCTTTGACTCGACGATCCTATCATGGCCAATGTTCCTTTTGGAACGTTTCTCAATTGACTCTAGGGCATCAAGCTGGTATTTGGCAGATCCGTCCCAAAGATGAGAGCAGTACTCCATACAATGCACGATCGAACTTGCGCATGATAATGTTTAAGCAGCTGCTCCGGCGTGAAGTACCGTCTCACCTTTGCTAGGATCCCCAACTTTTTGGCAGCCACTTGAGCCTTTGCCTCTATGAAAGGGCTAAAATAGAGGGTAGATAACATACACCGTCATATAGCATTAATGACTAACACTTAGGTCTAGGAATTTTGTGACTACCCTATATGTGATGATTATTATATTTCACTGGGATACCATGGTGTTGCAACCACATGGTATCTCACTTGGTGTGCGCTTGGTAACTCGAAACTGCATACATTTTGTTGGTGTCGGCGACTGGTTGCGCCACCATGGTGTCCTAGTAAAATAGGGCCCTAAAACCAAAAAATTGTGAAGATGTATGTCTGTTACTTACTACATACTGTTTATTGTTATAATTCTAGGTTTCCTCACGATGTTTTTCTTCACCGATGTCAGTAATGTCCAAGATATAGAATCATGGCGAGATACATACATTCATTTGTATGAAAAAAAAAAAAGTAATTTAGAGGGTTTAAAATATTTTCCAATGTGAAGAACACTTTACCAGGAGTAGATTTATATACTTAGCAAATTTTTAAAACCCTCACACTCACTCTCTTGTTTTTTTCGTTTCATCTCGATGCCCATTTTGTGTTTGTAAAAAACAGAAAGTGACATGTGATGTTAAAGGATCTATAAAATTGACAGACAAGTGATGTGACAAGTGTGTGGAGAAAAAAATCATTATTTGTGATATTATTTCCCATAAAACGATGTAATTTAAATGTATGAACTGCGAAACGGCGCCTGTCAGTGTCACTGTTACTGTCAGTCACCGTTTCGATCTGAAATAATGAGCTTTTCGATAAACTATTAAGTTTTTTTGCGGTGTTTTAAAAATATTGTAAATGCCTGAAGATAGTCTTTAGGTACCCAAGAATATAAGAATTAGAATTTCAACTTCTATAAACATATTATTTTTTTTTGTACAAATCCTGTACCAAAAGAGTTAGGTAACCAGAGTCGTCAGGAATTGTTGAAATTTACTTAGAAACCGATGGAAGAGGTTGAATAAAATTAGATTAAATTAAGTAAGAATAAACAATGACTTACTTAAATGTCATTGATTTAATTAATTAAAATTATCCATCGGTTTCTAAGTAAACTTCCACTATTTCCGACGACCTAGAATAAATACCTACTCTTTTGGTGACTGTACATATAAAAAAAAGAAAGAAAGAAAAAAGTATTTATTCGCCCCCAGGACAAAAACACACACAAAAATAACATTAAAAAAGAAAAAAAGACAAGAAAACGAACAAGATATGATAAATCATATGGTATGATACATCATACGTTCCATATTATGTTTCATATGATATTGAAAAAGTCACCTAGGTACTTAATGCTCGTCCCGGCTACGAACCCACAACCTCGAGGATGAGCGGTGCAGTAGGACATTTTATATTGTCCTTTTTTGAATGTAAACTAATACGAAGAAAACTACTTCGCCCAATTGTGAAGAATGTGGGGTCATTGAAGACTTGCATCATTTATTAATGGAGTGTGCTAGATATGTCTACAAGAAAGAATTTAATAGTGGCCTTGAATTTAAACAGAACTGACGTAGGCATATTCCACAAAATATTATCTCAGCCAAGTAGTATCGGAGCGAAGGTTCTGTTCAAATTGATGGCCCAAATATTGCAATTATGTGTTTGTAATAGTAGTAGGTAATTTGTAATTTTGCAGTAAAGTGTTTGGATAAGGGTACGATGGGACTGGCATACGCAAACGAAGAATAAAAAAAAAACCGTACATTCATCTTTTGTAACTAAATTCAGTGTGTACTTATGTACGCGCGTGAGAAGTTATACTTCTTCGAGTCACAAAATAGCAACGAAGGCAGTAAGTAGTTCAGCATGTACGTCAGAGATGGCGTTGTTTACAATTACTCCCGTGAGAATTTTGTGTGACGCTGTGCGCGCGCATCGTAAAATTTCACTCTCATCATTTTTTCATAACGCGCCTAAAGAAGTATAACTTCAATAAATATATATTTTTGCAGCAGCACTTTCTTAATCAGTCTTGCGCAAAGTTAACCGCTGCGGTGTACCCTCGATAAATATTAATTAACTATTCGGAACACCCACGACATAAGATGGAGTGGGTTGTCTATTCTTAGCGCAAACCCACACAGTTAAACTTATAAGCCACATAACACCTTCATACCTCACTCGACGTTTCGTCGAATAAGTTTTTGTTGGTACAGAGGCCAGCACATTAAGCTACTACAATCTGTCAAATTTCTTTGATAGATTTACAACTTTATTACAAAAGCATAAGGTTCATATTCAATTGGGAAAGTTTGACAGTTAGGTATGGCTTAATGTGCTGGCGTCTGTACATTTTTCATTTTGTCGTACCCTCGCCTGTACTTATACTGGCTTTTGGTTTCTATGAACAGTATCTAAAGTTGTTGCCTCAGTATTTCTTTTTTGAAAGGAATAAGTATCCGAATTAGTTGTTTTGTGCAATACCTACATGTGAATGAAGTTGCAAAAAAATCGAGGCACGTGCAGTGCGTGCTTACACAAAGATTGCCATATAGCACCAAGGTAATACCGGGTAAGACAAGGGTATATTAATTTGAAAAAATCTTAAAAATTACTTAAATATGTCAAGGTGCTTATATCTGTCAAACTATTAACTTCAGATGTAAAATTACTAAAAGTGCAGTTAGGCCCTTGTCTTGCCAAAGGTACGATTCTAACGTTCAAATGAATCTACATATGTTATGTTAAAGTCAATTTTGTTTAGCATATTTTATGCTACACTTATTAATGTACTACTTCCAACTATTATTAAAACATGAAAGCTCGTGAAGATGGATCCGGATAGGTGTGACTCTTTCACTCTTAAACGGCCGAACAGAATTAGTATCCAAGATAATAATAATAATAGTTTTTAATATTTTTTAATGTTTTTATTTTTTTCGTTTATTATTTATTTATTTATTATTACAATTCCCTTAATATCTTTACAGGTGTTATTAATATTTAAAAATGTAATTTATAGGTAAATATGATTAACAAATGGTGATAATAATAATAGGTATATGGGGACATTTCACACATGGCCATCTGAGCCCAAACTAGGGAGACCCTGTACTATGGGTGTCAGACAGCTGATATACATACACAAATACATTTTAAATAAACAACACCCAGACACAAGGCATAGGCAAGTGTTCATCACACAAATATTTACCCTGGGCGGGAATCCAACCCGCAACACGCTGCTCAGCCACTGCGAAAACAGTGTCGTCGTTGTCCAAGATAAGTATATCACGTAGTACCATAATTTTTATCACGTTTTTATATTCCCATAAGATAATTTGGGCCTTTGGCTTCTTAAGCAACTTAACATGAATTATTTTTTATCCTTTTTGACCGCCACACACAAGTAACATGACAAACCAAAATCTGCCCAGGACGCCACGGTCACGATTACATGACAGATTTTTATACGTAATTCCATAGAGTATAAAAGTTACCTTGGCGCCGAGAGCACGTTTTTGCTTTTTGACAGTCAAAAGGAACTATATTGTACTTTAATTTAAACCTTGACCTTTCCAGATCGATGTCGCTTCCATTGAATCTTACTCCGCGACCCCGCCTACTTCTCAACTGCAGCATGAAACATGCATGTCTTCGCTGCGCATGTGTGGTGGAACGGTAACGGTGCAACTCACCCTAACACCTACGAGAAGTGTGTGTAGGTGTTTGTAGGAAGGTTTTACGTGTTAAGATGAAGGATGTAAATAGTGTTTAATAGTATTGTGTATTTCTGTCGGTTCTTCTGAAAACCATTTAACCGCATTAGGACGGCTCAAACGGACCAGAAATATGGTTGACTTCCAGAAATTTTCCTCATAACATCAGCTACCTGCCAATGAAAGCCCCGGAACAATTTGCTGTTTCGAAGGTTAGACGTAATAAGCAGAAAAACTTAAAGAATATTTGCTTTTCGTATAAGTACCGTGTAAACATTCAGATGCATACATAAAGAGTTGTTATTTTGGCATTACAAACAGATATTTCAATTTTATTTAATTGCATGTATACAAATAAGACTTAAAAGTATAATAATTATAAGTACCTGCTTTAAACGCTTGACTGTTGACAT
The DNA here is from genome assembly GCA_947361185.1 of Charanyca ferruginea. NCBI lineage: Eukaryota > Metazoa > Arthropoda > Insecta > Lepidoptera > Noctuidae > Charanyca > Charanyca ferruginea. The sequence goes on along the minus strand of OX376069.1, from coordinate 19,419,499 downwards.
AACTCCTGGAGTCATACTGTCATTGATTAACTATTGTGTGCTAATTGAACAGTTCAGCTCATAATATTCTTCTAAGCTAATTTTAGTCACGGCTGCCAATCTCAATGGACAGTAGACCAGTGCGCAGGAGATATTTTAGTGTACAGATATGTAACAGATATGTCCCTCTTGCCTCACTCTCATTGCAGGACTAACCACGGAGGTAATCACACCACAAACATCCATATTCCTCCAGACTGCTCCTAAGAAATTCCATATGGAAAAACGTAATAATATTTAGCTTAACTTGGGAATCAAACCAAGGAAAATACACTCAGCAGTCGCGCTTGCCAACGAGGTCAGCACATTAAGCTATCACAAACTGTCAAATATTCCCAATTGAATATCAACTTTATTTTTTTGTAATAAAGATTATTAAAAAGATAATTTGACAGATTGGGATAGCTTAGCTCTGTACCTTACCTTAATGCGTTGACAGCGAAAATTTTTACAATCAAAAGACTACAGGAAAGACTACAGGCAAGTACATTTGTGTTTCGTTAGTATTTAATTTTGTAGGGTTCCGTACCTCAAATTGACAAAAAAAAATTTTAACAAAAAAGACAACCGCCTTCAAAAAGTAAAAAATAACTTTCAATTCGCAAGTCGGCGGCTTTGGTTTTGTGTGTTGGTTTGTATTGCCACCGACTTGCGAATTGAAAGTTATTTTTTAATTATTGAAGGCGGTTGCCTTTTTTGTTAAATTTTTTTTTTCGCTTTTTAGTGCCTACGTCTTATCATAGAAATTCATTACGAACAAAAAAAATCTGTCAACCCTTAATTTTCAACCCTTAGGGGTGGAATATTTTCTTGACCATATGGAACCAAATTTGAGGTATACACTATCAATTAAAAAAATAATCATCGAAATCGGACTACACTGAAAAAAGTTATGCGTGGTCAAACATAAAAATAAATATTTAAAAAATAAAAAAAACTACTAGGCCAAACTATGTTAAATTTTTATGGGACCAAATGGCAACTATTCCGCATCAAACTAAAAAAGAATCACTTAAATCGGATCATAAACCTCAGAGTTATCGATGTACATACATAAAAAAAAAATACAACCGAATTGAGAACCTCCTCCTTTTTGAAGTCGGTTAAAAAGCGGAAGCGGTGGGGCATGTTTGCCGGTGATAAACCGGTTCACTCGAGGGTTGAAAATACCCAGATTATATTTATCGGGAAATAGAGACGCGGACAGTGAATTCCACAGTCTGGCAGTTCGCACAACAAATGGAACGAGTGGAACTTGAACCATATAGCGGTGACGCTATATGGTTGAAGTTCCACTCGTTCCATTATCTCTGTTACATTAATATTTACTACATAATACAAAACATACATAGACATGCGTGTGCAAATAATTTCAAGTAATTCTGTGAAACTTCCCGACCACGTCCAATTAGTCTTAAAAGATAATGTTGTTTTTTGTTTTGAGCTTTCTTCATTAGAACAATCACAATACTTGTTGCAGTTATTATCACAAAAGATACAATATATTGTAATTATTTTAAAATAATTATCAAGTATTTACTGTTGATTATTAAATTCGTCTAAGAGCTTATTTTTCTATGCTCAGTAAACTTTTATCTGAAGAGTAAAATAATGATGGTTTGACATATTTTCTATACAAAGCTGCCAGTTAACTAACTAAATATTGAAAAATCATCCCTAATCCAACACAAGAAATATAATATGTGTTTGAAATTCATTTAAAAGAGGAGCCATTGATCAGTCAGTTAAATAAAATGGCATCAAGCAAATACTTACTTGGCTCACAGTATCGTCACATACTTCTTTCATAATTTACTTCACTGTATTCCTCACATTTTAAAATAACCGTTGTTATTCAAATCGGAGAAACGTCCGATACGCGACAAAGTTCAAAGACTAGTAAGATAATCCGTAGCACTTCGGACATCTGCTACGATTTCGTAGCTCACGTAGCTGTGACGTCATCACTGGCTACGTCGTAGCAACAGCAGTGTAATAAAACTGTGTTACACATTTACGTTTTCTACGTATTCGCTTCAAGAACAGTAATAAATGATAAGACCAAAATCCAATTATATACTTATTTCAGCTCTATTTTTCTAACTAGAAACGATTCTCAAAGAGATAGATGGGCCACTCATGGGCAAAGACCTCCCCCGAGTCATTTCAGGTATTCTAGTCTTGCGAAAGAGACAAATAATACTTATAAAAATATGTTGTACAAAAATCTTAATTGAATACTGTTTCATATTATTATTAACTCCCAAAGAAAACAGAGGGGTGTTATAGGTTTTATTTAGATAAATAACATGGGATGAAACAAAGTTATGATAAAATTAATTCCGACACCCACTCGGACTAAATCAAAGGCGAAAGCAAAACATAATTTGAAAACAAAACTTTTGACGAGAAATCGGATACTTTGACTCACAAATACATACAAAACGTAACACAAAAGGGGATCAATGCTGATATAAACAATAGACGGCCTGAATCGGAGTTTTTGTTCACAGAAACTAATTGTAAATATTGTGGGACTGTTTGGTTTGGACGCAGGTTTTTATAGCGATTTTATGTGTTCATGTGGCATCTGGTTTTGTTTACCATGTGATTAGCGATTGAATTATAGTGTGTGTAATCGTATATTATACAACATGACTTTCAATTCAATATTGACCTTTCAAGAGGTGAAAGGACTCATGACTTTTTTTTATTCTTATAGGCTTGCGTTTGGCCATAACTCACCTTGCGGCCTAAAGTGAAGCACGCTTGCCTATACTCCATTTACAATAGCATTAGACAGAAGTTAAAAAAGGTATTTTTTAATGCACACTGTAACAAAAGTACAATAAACCCGTAAAGTTACGATAGACACTGAATTTATTATTATCTATTTTTACAGTAGCTGTCGCACGTATTTGTTACCATTTTAATAATTTATCTTCTAAGATTATGTGACCTTCATTAAGTTGTATATTTAATTCGAATTTAAAATTACAGTGTCAATGCTAAAAACCTAACAGAAGCAGGGATGAACAATACCCGGAACGTTATTCGTTTCACTGTAATTCTACCAAATTTAGAATGTTACCTAATCTTTAAAAGACTTTTATTCTGAAATTACATTATTATACCGTCCATATTTAGTACTATCTTAGATCTATTTATCAAAAATATGTTAAAAACAGTTTAATTAAAATTGTTTTAACTTATCTTTGAAATAAAATGTTTTGCATTCCTACTTCTGTGAGCCACTTTTTTCTAATGCTATTACAAATGGAATATAGGATAACCCGAGTCACTCGTGCCTTGAAGATACCCAGATTATATCTAACGGGGAATAGAGAGGCGGGCAGTGAATTCCACAGTCTGGCAGTTCGCACAATAAATGTGGAAGCAAAGCGCTTGGTTCGAGACCGTGAAACTCGAATTTGAAGCACTCTTATGATCGTTGGTGGCCTAAGTCATGAACAGGGTTCTGAAAATGATTGCTGCCAGAGTGGACTTGTCCGTATATCGATCATTGTTGTCAGTTGCATATGCCATCATATTGTGTTGTTTACTAATAGATTGTTATTTATTTATTTATTAACACTTCAAGCACAATGTACAGAGGCGGACTTAATGCCTTAGGCATTTTCTACCAGTCAACCTTTGGGTGATGCAGAGACAAGCCTACTACCTACTAATCCTAATTATGAGACTTCGCTCGGAATAAAGTTTTACTGCCTCACTCAGAGACGTCACTTAATCACAATGAATCATTAACTTTAATTGACAAACATAACTTGGAGCGCCGTCAGTCAAAAATATTGTTGTTGACATGTGCCAAGTTATGTTGGTCATTTAAAGTTAATGATTCATTACTATTAAGTGACGTCTCTGAGTGTGGCAGTCAGAATTTGTATTTAAATGAAATTGTGTCTTTAAATCATCACTTATAAAGGTGCGTACGGATTAGAGGCAGCCTCGGGGTGCGCAGCCTCGCCACTCACGGCTCGTAGAGGCACGCCTCGGGCTGAGGCGCGTACGCACTTGAGGCAGCCTCTAATCCGTACGCACCTTAAGCCTTTTCCCAACTATGTTGGGGTCACCTTCCAGTCTAACCGGTGCAGCTGAATACCAGTGTTTTACATGGAGCGACTGCCTGTCTGAGCTCCACAATACAGTTTCTGTAATACGATACCCCTTGGTAAGACTGGTTGTCAGGCTTTATGACTTCTGACTACCTATAACGACTGTCAAAGATCGACGAATGACAACCGGGACCAACGGCTTTACGTGTTTTACGAGGCACGGAGGGGTCTCGGTATGAAATGAATGATTACCCATCCACGGAGCTACAGCAGTAAGCGTATAATATCTAATACCTTTAAACGAGCAATTCTTTTATATATATTATTAGCTGAACTTATTATTTTGATAGTGAGGGTACCTGAGTGCTATAAAAGCGCGCGCTCGATCTGATTGAGCCCTCTTGTTGCTGAGTCGTCGGACAGTAAAGGTTCTGGTACCTACACTACGTTACAGTGAGTTCGTTCCAAATGTGAACTTCTTGTGTGGTTTCCTCCTGTTATTTATTGTGTTTCTTGTTGCAAATGCTAACGGATTTTTGTGTTCGCTCGAGTTTTGATTATTGATTGAAATATTGTTAAGAGTTGAGTCGACTATGAAATAAATGAGCTTTGGATTGTTTATAAATTGTCCCTTTTCATTGTTTCCCCTTCTGGTCGCTAATAATATTGTCTGAATCTCGAAAACGGCTTCAATGATTTTCATGAAATTTTGTGTTGTGTTTGTTAGTGTATTTCGGGGGCAACAATCGTTCTAGCTAAGTTTCATTTTTCATTAACACGACAAAAAAAATAAGAAACAAAGCACGGTCGCCCAGTTACTTTAATATAATATATGTATATTAAATAAATGACAATTATAATAAAGTAACTTCTAAAAGGTAAATTAATTTTAACCATCACAAACGTTCAATCTTTTCACACAGGCGAGTTGAAATTATTATGAAAAGAAAAGCTACATTAACTCAGACCTAATTAATGAGAATGAGTCTTAACTGCCAGAAAAATGTTCTAGCTTACAAAACAAAAAGTTATTTTAATTCATCTCGGTGGCGTGCACTGACAAATTGGCGCCCGACGTGGGACCACTACCCGCGCTAATAAAATATTACTGAAACTCAGTGCTTCAACGGGCACTTGGTTTTCTTTTCTTATTTCTTATCAGTAAGGTCACAGGGGTTAATTTATTATTATTAATGAGCTTTGCGATTTTATATCAGTAACTTATAAGTTTGGGTTAAAACAATGATAATTATTTCAAATATTTGAATCATTATATCCAAAATTATACCATGCAAAATTTATCAATATTACACCAAACAAAAAGAATATGCAAATTTTTATTACCCTATAGTGAGTCAGCTTTTTTCCAATACCCTATTTAGCATATATTCGATGGTAAACAAGCCATTATACTGCCTTTACATTTTTCTTTTTTATTAGACAGTCCATTAGGTAGCGACTAACAAGCAGCGAAGCCAAAATGAAAATAAACGAAATAATACCTACTCGTCTCCATAACCGACTTTACATAATACTTTGTTTGTTAAATCGCGGTTTCATAGAAAACCAATTACAATTGGAGGATTTGAGGGTAGTTTGAAACCGCGTGTCACGACTTGCAGCAGTTTATACGTGACAGTCACGCGAGCCGGACGTGCTGGACAGCGGAATTTATTGATACGGTGCTGTTAAGTGCATTTGTGCTTTGTTAAATGTTTGTGAATGAGTTAATCTATGATAAGCAGTGATCGGAGTAGCTGGAGCTATTTTTTGTATTTGCGATAATGATACGTTATCTTAATATGGACATTCTCGGAATCCCGGGATTTGAAAAATATGTCATCTAATAAGTTAGAAATTAGTTAGGTACTTTGTAAAAGTCTATCCACGTCTTAACGAATTATGAACGAACACATATATCTCTACCCCTCCAACAAATAAGTGTAAGACGGACACATTTTACGACATTTAAAACTTTATTTTTTTTAATAATATACAATACAAAAAAAAAAAAAAGTTAAGAGCAATTCAATTTTGAAGTTAAAAGCTTCTAACGGCTATTAATAGACGTAACAAGCTTTTAACTTACGAATTGTTAGTTCTTTCGATATTTAAGAGAAATTAGAAAGGGAATGTCCATATTAACATCAACGTTTGCAGCCATTGAACCGAAATAGCTCTACCTCTCGACCACTGATGACATGACAGCATTTCTATAATTAGGTATATATTTATTTCGGTGAAAAAATCAACATTGTAATTTGGACATTATACTTTGCTGATAAAATTTGCTTCTGATTAAAAATGAGAGCTTACCTAACAATTCTCCTACTTCCTGCCTAAGAATAAAAGAAAATTTGAAGTAGGTGTACTCTTATATATTTTAAACCAAATAAGCAATAAATACCTAACCTAATTATTCTTAATCTTCTCATAAAAAGTCAGCTGTTACCCTCAGATATAATCAGAATCATCTCAAAAAAAGCCGTTACGGCTGGACGAACAGAGGGCAAAAAGGAAAAATCTGTTCCTTATCTATCTCCGAATCTTTTCAAGCATTAATAATCTGTGATTCAACTTCATGCCTCGCAGAATCTGTTGGAATAATTAGAGAGGTATTTTCTTTTTGTAGAATTATTTTGATCGTCTTTACTCGTGGGTGGCGTGGAAGGTGATGATAAGTTATTAACTTTATAAGTACTTTAAGAGGATATTATTACGTGTTTTAATGTTTAACAAATAAATATATACATCTGCTGCGTCGTAATTAAGGCTAAACACGACGCTACTCTTTGGTATTTCATCAAAAACTTCAAAGGTATTCCAAGGTATCGACAATCTTAACTTGGAATGCGTAGTCATGCACTACAGAATAACTATTTAAAAGAGAAGAAAAATAAAAACAAAATAGGTAACTTAACTTAACTACCATCCATCATCAACATCTGCCTAGTCTTTTGCCAACTACATTGAGGTCGGCTTCCAGTCTAACTGGATGCAGCTGAATACCAGTGTTATATATACATGGAGCGACTGCCTACTGGGTAACACGAAACCCCTTGGTAAGACTGGTTGTCAGACTTTCTGGCTTCTGACTAGCTTTAACGACTGCCAAAGATCTACAAATGACAGCCGGGACCAACGGCTTTACGTGCTTTCCGAGGCAAGGAGGGAACTCGGTATGAAAGGAATGGTCACCCATCCACAGACCGACCGCGGCTAGCTTAGCTTAACCTTTGACCAATCGATCTGGACGGCTTTAACTTAGCCACGAGCTCCTACCACTAACTAACTACCATTAACTTCAAAAATCAAAATAAGGTACACAAGAATAACAACTTCTTTTACACACATACATACTTATGTAGGTAAACTGTTTAAAAAGTAAAAGAAAATCAAAGGACAGTAAGCTATATAGAAATACCACCTCATTAATTCAACCACACGTGATCATTTCCAATGCAAAACATTAACAGAGTGAGAACCAGAAATAATTTGCATGCAACAAATTTGTGTACACGACACTCCACAGCGCGTCGTGTCACCGACACTCGCGACACCCGCGACACTGCGGACATCGTCGACACTCGCTAAATTGCCTCGGAGACACAAATTATTTAACCCTCGACATTTTATTGAGGCGACGCTCTGAAATTTGTTTCGGTAAAGTCGTTGTATGTGAGATTTCGTTGTGTCCATTCAAATGTCAGATATGTCTGATTTTAATGTAGTTTTAACTGATAGGTACCGCTTAATTATGCATAACAAAAATTTCTTACCTTGCAGCCTTTTGCTTTGTAGGTCCGTTACAGATAAAAATAAAGACTCTTTCTCAACATAATGGACTGAATAGAATACTTATTACTTTAATGACACACATACTACTGGCACTTCACACTGTATAAGTTGCCAAACTTAGTTACATGTCACTGTCCTAAGCAATCCGTTTTCAATTTTATAATCCTCATATTGGAACTTGGGCTGTCAAATCCAAATACAGGTTACTATGTAGGTAACCTAGTTATGGACGCTTGAGCCACACTTTTAGTAAAATTGGTAAAAAAAACTTTAAAAACTTAAACGTTAAAGTGCGTACATATTATTTAACATGACATGTTATAAAACATTGTGATGTAACATGTTCAGTAATGTGGAGGCTAAATGTTATTAAAAAATGTTATATAACTTATGCAATAGTGAACAGCACTGCAGAACGACAAACGACAAACGACAACATTTTTATATTGCATTGTAATAGTAATGTGCACAGTATTGTTATATGTTGAAATGTTGAAAAACGATGTTACATAATTTGGACGTGTTATGAAACACAAGTTGCACAACATGTTAATTTATCTGTACGCACCTTAACAGATAGTAACACACTGTCTTAGAAACAAACATATTAACATTAAAAAAAAATAGTTAAGAGATTACCTACCTGTAAAGTAAGAACCTTGTTTTAGATAACCCTAAAAACTAGTAAAATACTCAAATCTTATCATAATAAAACTAAGTAAGTACCTACAGGATTCGTCGAATCCTGATAAAGGCTTATCTGCCAAAACCTAAAAGCATTTCAATATACTGAATTACAACTGACTAACAAAACCTTTTAAACATAATCAATCAAATACCAAAAAAATCCAGTACCTACAATAAATAAGCCTTAGTAGCCTAGTATCTCCTTTCTAATCCTACATTCCTAGTACTTACGATAACATTTCTATTTCAATTACACGGCTATCGTTTCAACAAGCCCGTATTAAACAAAAGTGGGCTTTGTTAACAGGTATATTAAGTTCAGCTGATAAGCTTCGCCGGATGCCTACTGACTGACGGTAGATTCTATCTTTCGCACCAACGCTTCCCTCCTAAGTTGGGTCCTACTTAATAGAGTTTAAGTACGGTTAGACTGGAATTTAGAGAATATTTTTAGCTTTCGTAGGTATAAACGTAATTTGAAGTCTAGGATAAGAGGGCTCGTACTAATACGGCTTTTTCATTTCTTGATCAGAGGGTAATTCTTGTACTTCAACGTTTGTATTCGAATCTCAGTCTCAATTTTTCTAAAATACCCCTAATTTACCTACATGTTTGACATTGATTGTCCCAAGATAAAATTGCGACTGGATTTTATGCACTTTCTACAGGCTATGGGAAACAAAACTATGGGACTTTGGGATTCACAAAAATATTGACTCTTTTAAGGATAACGTCGAGACGAAGATCAGTTCAAGATCTAAAGGCTAATTAATTCCCGTTATTAAAAACTTTAGGAATCTAGCCGTAATTTCATCTCAACGGCAATGTCAAAAATGTGGGTACAATAGAATCATTTTTGACAGATTGCAAAAATGCGATCATTTCTAAAAGAATTGTCCCCCCCCCCTCCGAAATTGTCAGGATGTAATTAACAAACGTGATGCTGATTATCAATGTTGATGTCTTCTTTGCATGAGACATCTCTGTCAGAGGCATTGTCTGTCGTTTCCAGTCTAGCAGTTTCATTGTCTCGGGATCCTTTAAGCCTTCTGCCACTAACCTAATCTTTATCACTAACGTCTGTTCAATCTGTTTAGTTAATTGAATTGTATTTTCAACCGACTTCAAAAAAGAAAAAGGTTATCAATTCAACTGTATGATTCTTTTTTTTAATCGAAGTATGTCTACAACAGGTAATAGTACAACGCAAACAAGATACGTAAGTACACTGTAGCAGAGGTAAGCTGTAAAACTAGGAAAAGAAGAAGAAGAAAACAGTGTAAGTGTAAGTCTCCAACACAGTAAAAGATGAATAAGAATAGATATTACAAACAACACAATTATAATGAATAAAATCTAAACAAAGTTAAAAATGGACCCAATATCAGCACAAACTGCAATAGTAAAATTTTGCAGCGCTGATATTAAAGTTATGGGACCGACTAACTATGTACTACGACTATCTACAACTACGACCGACATAGGAATAGTTTATTTACTATTAATATAGTTATACAGATAACGTCTAGACGCAAAGCCTGATGACTTAAAAGTAAGTGAGTATGAGACTAACTTACAGAGCTTTGTGAGCTCTTAAGAGGGCTAAGTAAGGGCTACATGGCTGCACTATAAAATACATACACCGATATTTCACAGAAAGATGTATTTAAACTATAGGCCGTGACGATGATGAATTAACTACCGGTACCTCGAATCATCAGTCGAGGGCTCCCAGCGATTCTTGCACGTTACCTTAAACTGGAAGACGAAGTCATCATTACAATTTAGAAATGGCAATCAATTAGTAAACAATGGTACATAATAATAACGTAGGCGTTAATCATAAAACCGTCCCACACTTTTTCCAACTTATAGAGCCATATTTACTGGCTTGTTACTTTTTCCAGAGACTTCGGAGGTATCTAGGTCGCAGAACGAAGATGAATGGGGTATCTGTTTAATATTCCACAGTGTTCCCTTTGCCACGGAATGAATTAAAGCTGAAACAAGATCCCGCACCCTTCCGGCGTGGCGCGCACCGCTTTTGTTTTAATATTACTTTCTGTACCACTAGTAACAATAGCCGCGTTGCGAACGCGGAACTTGCAAATGAAATTATAGAAATATCGACAAACGTGACGAGAATGTTATGCTGCGAAAACGGTATAAATGGATCCAATTAACTTAATTTACATTTTAGTAATGGATGGGAGACGAGACGCGGAGGCTGGTGTTAATGCTCGTGATTAATTTGATGGAACAGAAGTCGGGGTTCAAGGTGGTTCAAGGACTGGAATGGAAATGTCAATGATTTAATAAACTTTTTATTTTAGGCAGACGCAGATGGTACTTTCAATATTGATTTTTAATACCTTGAGAAGATGTATTTAACTACATTTATTTACCGACGGAAAATATGATCTATAAAACAATATAATATGTACACAATCAATCGAGTTATATCGGAGAAACTTAAGCTGCTTAATCGTAAAACCGCGAAGAAAACACTCAAAAGAAAATAAAACTACACTCAAATGTTATAAAGAAAGGAACATTCACCGCGAAATTAATATGAGAACAGCTTATGGAGGTCACAATTCGATTTAAGCTAAGAAACTCACTCGGTTGCTCTATATTCGTGAATTTTATTTCATTCATGGCGTTTGAATCACGTGTTAGCTTTAAATTATCAAAATATACTTATACAAGTACTTATCTATGCCACAGACGAACTTATGCAGCATACCAATATATACTTAGATAATAAATTCGATAAACTGCGCACACATATACGAACTGTAAATCAATTACTCAGTTGCAGTCGTCTGATTGAAGTTTCAATAATAAATGTAATTGCACACGGTTTTCCATTTACTTCTATTGGTTTTTTTACTAAGTCTGTCACCTTAACTTTATTATTGTAACAAAATGGTTTTTGTAACACGTTGATTTATTAACAATTCAGTTTAATCTAGAGTATTAAAGCTTAATAAATAACTTTACATTGATATCGATCTTTGCTTAAGAATTTTATGACTATTATTTTATTAAACCATGTAACTAGATTTGTCTACCTACTACACTTTAATAACTTACCAATTTTCTTAGTGATTTTTAGCAACTTTTTGTGTGCCTCTCGAGTGTCGATGATACCGCATAGGCGCATAAGCAGCGGAAGTTTGACCTTCATCATTTTTCGCCCAACAGTCGTTGTGTTACTCGTTGTATGTTAAAGAAACAAAATAGCGTTGCTGATAATGCATCGTTACAGGAACGTCTTTGTTCCACCGCCATGCCGGACGCACTGCTTTCTTATCTATGGGTCGTTGTCGTTGGGAAGACAATTTTTTGTTGCACTCCCTTTAGCATTTTCTAAACGCAGATTTAGCTTAATAACTCTTCTGAAGTTGACAACACTCAATACTTAGTATAATATACTTGTAAAATATAAAACTGTTTAATGCATAAATAAAAGGCTTTTCTATTTAATGTTTATAAATAGCTCGTTGTATGTCGTGTAGGTAGGTAGATTTTCCGATCCAGATAAAATCTTACCTAGCGCAAAGATCTTGAAAGTCAAATGCCTGCCTAATATCCTACACTGTGACTCCACTTTTAAATACAGTTTACGACATCGAACGGATCGGTGGAGCGAATAAATCCGTGACACGACAGTCAGCCGGGACATTATTTAGTCTACTACTAAATAGCTGGCGATAGTCAGTCTGTGTTCTTTATTGTCCTTCTGCTTCACATTTTATAGGCTGTGGTTATATGTAGATACAATTCTGACTAAGTTATGTGTCCCGTTTTGTGATTTTATTTTAGGGTTGATATTTTTTTTAAGCTTTCGCGGGTGTATTGGATTTGAAGTCTGTTTGGTTATCGAGTGCAAACAAAATGTAAAATCATAATGACATGCACGGTCAGACAGTGTCTCATTGGCCAAAAGACCTAATTTTAAAAAGGAAGGCCTTATTCTAAAACAAAATTTTAACAAAAAAAACATTCTCACTTGTAATTTCTCTCCCGGGAAACCGAAAGGCGAGGCACACTCAGACCATCGACTGACTTTGCCTTTGCATTTTATTTTATCACTAGCTTCTGCCCGCGACTTCGTACGCGGATCCGGTTGCTTATGCCAGCGACAACGGGGTCGGCAAAATCGAAGATTTTGTCGACCCCGAGAGACACGTCGTCACCCCGAGAGAAACGTCTGATGTCGAATTCTAAGAGCCCGGGGACGGGAACACAACGGGATGCGCGAGATGATTCGAGACGTTCAAAAAGTACAATTTCCGATGGCGGAATATGTGGCGTAGTCAATCATAGGCGTATACGTAAATGAACTCCGTTCCTTATCAACCCAAGGAAGGTCGCCATGACCTACGGCTATATCTTGAGACACATCCGATTCTTCAGATGATATCGACATTCTGTTCAGAGAATGTCGAAGTCGATCAGAATTCAAACGTTCGTTGCGTTCTGTCTCTTCATGCCGTACTCCAGCAATTCTTTTTCTCTCACTTTCTAACTGATTATGAATATTTTGTTGTGTTCGTGTTCGGGACAATCTATACTATAATATTATAAAGCTGAAGTTTGTTTGTTTGTTTGGTTGAACGCGCTAATCTCAGGATCTACTGGTTCGAATCAAAAAAATCTTTTTGTGTTGGATAGTCCATTTACCGAGGAAGGCTATAGGCCAATGCGAAGCTTGGTCGTGTCGCTAGTGTATGATAATCTCGATCAGCAGTTAGTCGTGCATCACGTTCATCATTCGGTTCATAAGACCTGTTAGTAGATGTGCGAATACGCTGAGAACTCAAGCGTGATTCTGTATCGGTAAACGTTTCTGATTCGCGAGATAATGCATGTCGCTCACGATCAGCGGTCAGTCGCGCATCATACTCTTCACTGGTCTCTAGAGACCTGGATGTAGATGCGTAAATACGCTGAGAACGCAGGCGTGCTTCGCTATCTGAAGAGGTTTCCACGGAGCGAGTTGCAGCCTGATGTTCTCGAACAGCATCAAGTCTCTCCTGACTCTCTTCGGTAGATTCTTGGGATCTTATGATCCTCAATCTTTTAGCTCCTTTGGAACATTGGGAAAGATCTGACCTCTTTCTAAGCATGGTTATAGTTTTATTGTAAAGATACCTGATCAATTAAAATCTAAGTGTCTGCTCCCCTGCGTTACCGGGTAGGCTACCGTGTCACGAAGATAAATGGAAAAGGAAATTAAACACCCAAATAACATATAAGCCCGAAGGCATATTTATTCGATAAAATAAAAAAAATAAATGGGAATTTTGGCCAGTAGAGTCAAATTTTCAATGATATACCATCGTCATCAAAAATCAGTCCTAAACTGTTACCGCCTTCACCGCGTGGAGGTACTCCCAGCTTATGTTATTTTATAAGATACAGTGAAATTAGTGATAGCTTTGATTTTCACATCAAATGTTTCTGATCTTCGATTTTTATAAGTCAACAGGAAATGCCCATCAGACCGAACAACGTTTGCTAAGACGTCATTCCTATATGTGTCATGATGTAGCTGGGCTCTTGGACTTCCACATCAGGTGTTCCAGATCTTCAAATTTATTCTCTCAGCAGAAAATGGTAATCACGTGGAACAATTTTTGCTAAAGTACCATTTTTGTATCTCTTATAGTTTAGCTGGTCTGTTGCGGTTCTCCATCAAGTGTTCAAGTTTCCAAGATAAATTATAGCCTATATGTTGCCCAGACTTAATATCTATACGACAAAAAAAAAATCATTCAAATCCGCCCAGTAGTTCCGAAGATTAGCGTGTACAAACAAACAGACAAACAGACAGAATTTTTTTTTTGGATTCGTGCTCTATTACTGTTCCTTAACCCCCCTCAATTATTTATTTTTTAATATATTCAATGTACAGACACAGTTTTGTTGTATGTACAGATAATTACTGTTTTATTATATGTATAGATAATTATATACAAGAGACAAAATGACACCAACTTTTACAAAGGATTTAGTTCATGATATAAAAAATTAAAGAGATAAAATATTTCTTAGTAAATAATACACCCCAGAGATAAAAAATCACAGATTTCATGCCTCACACGATTTTCGAGCACATTAGAAATGAATCTACGGAACTCGAAAAATATTGTCGCTGAGCGACGAAAAAAAGTTCCCGATAATTCACAACAAACACCGATAACGAACTCTGCGAAACAGGAAGTCATAAATGTCATGTTAAAAATGTCGCTCGGACTTTTTGACTTTATTCAAAAAGGTTAGGCTACAGGGCAAACCCTTAACCCGGACGTCTTTGTTTTTTCTCAAATTTTTGATATCAATCTTCGTTTCCAAAATATCGAGCGCCAAAATCAAAAATTTACAAATCAATTGCACCTTACAGGTCTCGTGAATACCTACGCGTCTTTTGAGCTCTCCGAGATATGACATTTCCAATGTCAAAAATCGTAGGTTATTTAAAAATTAAGAAATGTAGGTAATATTTGTTTCAAACAAAAATGCAACTGCTACCTGCTCAAAATATATCTATGGAACTGCTGTTTTTTTATCAGACTTAAATGTTAATGGGAGTCTAGACTCCAGACTCATAAAACACTAACATTCACACAGACATCCTGACATACCTACATACATATACTCATTACACAACACACGCGCTGAGACATGGAGTTGCGGACACCAGCCCGTTACACTCATACACATTCATATTACATTTCCACATACACATATAATTTAATTTACACTTCATTTTACATTTTCTAAGTATTTACTTGGCAGTAATAATAAAATATAGAATCTGTGCGGTCTACAGAGAATATTCGAGGAACAAATCCCAGCTCCGTGTAAAACATGTCATGACTTTTATCCTCAGTGAGAGGGAATAAAACTAAACAAATCTCACTGAAAGGGGTGCCAAATGGAGGACAGAATACCAACTCCTGTTATATGGAACTTAAGCTGTTATTTTTATGTAAACTTTATGCAATAAATGGTACAAACGGGAGCTATTCTCTACTAGTGAACCTAAGGTGGTAAAAACATAACATAGTAATATTATAAACTCGACGGCTATATTACATTAATTAGGGCTACCTACCACGCGGGCATCAAGGAAGATATATTCGGTTCGAATAGATTGTCAAATTATGAATACTACTCTTCTATAAAACAAAAAATATAACCCATTAATATTATAAAAAAATCAAGACGGGGTTTTTTTTCTTAATTCAATAATCGTTACCTTTACTTCGTGCACTCGTACTAGGCTTTTATGTTCTTACAAAAAGTTTGAAGATCTAACATTGAAGCTCATTAAAATTTATTAACTCTTTTAAATCGCTTGTTTTAAAGATTTTTAATAGCTTATTTTTATAAATTACTATTTACTAATACGTAAATACTTCTGTGACAGATAGACAAGTCGTTGTTCTTGATCATGACAATCATATTTGGACCCCAAAAGCACGATTTAAAGCTTTGCCAAAAGCTAGATTATCAGTTTAGCGAGAATAAGCCATGCATTTCATTCCTTAGGTATGCCTGCTCGTTATTCCCCATTGTATGTAATAAAACTTCTGCAGCAGTCTATTTAGTGCCAGCATTCAGTACAACGCGACATAAGGGGTTTCTGCATGTGACAGCTCCAGCAAATTGCGTCGAATGTCCGCGTATATTTCAACTGGCAACACCTACCGATACGGACTGAATGAGGCTCTGTGTTGGAGTTAATGATGTGTTTTATTTAGAAATATGTTGTTTGTGTTGCCAGAGGAATTTAGAACTAGGATAGTGTGTACGTTGGAAAGTGAGCTTAATAACAGCAAATTCATTTGTGAAATTCTGTGTAAGATATAATTTTATTTGCAATTACGCAATTTTCTACTCAATTACGGTTATGTTTTCGTTCATTATTAAATAACAGATAAAAACTGGTCGAACTGGTGTGGTGGCTGGTCGTTATTTACATGACCAGTAAAGGTTTTCTTTTACAATGAGGTCGAATAGTTTCAATTAGTTAGGAAACTTCCTACATTTTTTTTGTGTTCAGTATTTTTGCGCTTGATAAAAAAGAAAACCTATAACTATTAAACAAAAAAAAACGGATACAATGGGGCATCAAAAAATTCCTCCGCAACGCGATCATCTGGAAATGTGCACCTGGCTTAACCTACGACCAAGGTAAAAACCAACTCTTGAGTCACAGACTCACGGGAACTGTCAACCAACCATTTGGATATTTCCTTAAAAAGAAGATGAGCCTTCGGGTCCCACGACCAGACCTCAATTCAATAAGACCATTTGTCAAAAGAATTTTTTTTTTTTTACTATTAAATAGGCTTGCGTTTGACCGCAATTCACCTGATCGTAAGTGATAATGCGGCCTAAGTTGAATTCGTGATAAAAAATGTAGGTTCAAGATCATAAATATTTTCAATCTACTTAGGTACTATATCCAAAGAAAAAAATCAAACACTCCAAAAGAATTTTAGCTTTACAACTTACATGTAACAGAAAACGGAGAAATTCCAGCACATTGAACATAAATCTAACCAGGAGTGTCGGGAGAACGTACCTAATAGATTTTCCCCCATTTCTCAGCAAAAGCTAGCAAAGTTTAGGTAACACTTGATATAAAGAAGATCCCCTATACATTAAACTCAAACGCTTTCTTTTTGGTCTTACCATTTTAACCTTTTGACCGTACATGTTACGCTCAAAGATCGAAAACGCTCATTGAGCGAAAAAACAGCCCACAACGCGTTGTGGTCACTGTAAAACATCCACATCGCGTAATTCGTGTGATGGCTTACATGAAAACGCTCACGACGCGTTGAGGCAATCACAGAAAGACCACAACATAGCGAAATTCATGTCGTGGCTGTCATGTTATACGACCACAACGCATTGTGACAATGAAGAAAAGCCATGCCGCGTATGAAACGACACGGTTGGCGTTGGCGCAGTGGCTGAGCGATCGACCATCTTCGCAGCGTGTTGCAGGTTCGATTCCCGCCCAGGGTAAATATTTCTGTGATAAGCACTCGTGTTTACCTTGTGTCTGAGTATTGTTATGTATGTATTTAATATGTATGTGTTATATCAGTATACCCATAGTACAGGGTCTCCCTATTTTGGGGTCAGATGGCCATGTGTGAAATATCCCCACATATTTAAAATTTAAAAGTTTTTCAGTGACCACAACGCGTTGTGAGCTGTTTTTTCGCTCAATGAGCGTTTTCGGTCATGTAGCGTAACATATACATAGATGACAAACCAAAATGTGCAGCAGGCCACGGTCACGACAGCATGATGGACTTCTATACGTAATTCCATTGAGTAATTCGTAGCTTGGCACTGAGGGCACTTTTTTGCATTTTTTGTGGTCAAAAGGTTAATTGGTAACTTTCCCAACCCTAATCGCTTTTTTAAAGTGTTCACGAGGGTACGAGCGATGAATAAAAAGATAATTTTAAACCATTGCAATGTGTTTTTGGTGTGGTGAGCCGCATGTTTGTTGGCAAATGAAATTGAAGCTCGAAAAATGCAGCGGAGGCAAAAGCGGCTTAAGCGCTTAACCTATCAATATTGCCGCAACTAAGCCTTATCGTAAAATTGCCCACATTTATGTGAATACACTTACGAGTAGCCAACGTTTGACTATGTTAATCGGCGCTCGTAAAATCAAGTGAATTGTAGTATGTTCTGTGTTCAGTATCTGAACTTGGGTAATAGAATGCGGGTTTCCATAAATTACTCATGTTTTATGATAAGCAGGCAACCGTCAACGTGGGCGAATGTGAGATGAACATTTAATTACAACGCCAACCTTATTAAACTGTGCAAACTGTGATTGCATACTTGGAATAGTCTGAGAGCTTCTGACCTAATTAAGATAAAAGTTTTAATGTTCTAGAACAAAATAAAAGCAACAGAATTGCAGTCAAGGAAGGCATTCAGAGGAAACACATAACGTCATGTCACAAAGACAGTTTTACAGCCTCTTAAAAGGCTTAAAGTACGACTCAACCGGAGGATTCAAATATCCGCATCCCGGCACTCGTCTATCCTCATTCCTGGCTCATATCCGCCACCAGAGATCGTTGAATACAACACTAAACATTGGGGTTGCAAGACTGAACACATGTTCCCCGAACTTTGAACAAAAAGATTAATTCACCCTATAAAGGCCGGAGTTTTGTTGACACAAACTATGTTAGAACGGAGTCCTCTTTCATTTACAAATGATAATATTGGAATGTATTGTAAAATCTTTTCGACCTTTTATTTTTAGAATGAAATATCCATTTTGGAATATTTACAGTATAAAAGACGAATGTTTTGTACTTTCTTAGAAGTTTTAAAGATTAAAATGGGTAGTATATAAACGAAAATCAAAAAATATCCTTTTTCTATGCAATAAGATTCCAAATTCCCATCAAAATTACTGATTGCACAGCAAAATATTCAACTCAAAATATCACTAAACACACTACAATTTATTTTCGCAGCGTACAGCGATTTTTCCTAAAGCAAAAGCTTTTTCATCAATGCACAGATAATAATCTTAATGCACATTATACATGTTAACTCTTTTTCTTTTAAATAAAGCTTCTATTTTTATATTATTTACAGCAGTTTTTCTAAATAAAACAGCATTTTATTAGTCACGGTCGTCTTATTATTTATTAATTACCACATAATGAGATCAGCAAAAAAAAATATAAAATTAGATACAAAATTGTAATTTATTGAATTATTAAAGCGGGTCTTGCAAAGCAAGACGACGAAACCAACGTGACAGAAACATGCACAAGCATTGTTTCTGTCACGGCTCTGGCGCTGCGGGGTCTAGGCGGCCCCACGCGAGCTTATCGTCGCAGATGGTTTTAACGCTCACCACCGTAGCTTCCGCCTCAGCCGCGGCGGCGAGCCTTCAAACCGCCTGCTCCTCAGCTCGCGGGCCGCCCCACCCCTCCGCGCCTACGCGTTCTTAAATTACACTCTAGGGGTAGGGCAGACAAGACTACGTGAAGTCGGTTTTGCAGCGATTCGTTTCTAACTTTTCAGTTAATTTGTTCTGCTTTTAGAAATAATGCAATGTGACAGGATTTTTTTGTTATAATAATCATTAAATTTGCCGAGCATGGCTTCTTGAAAATTAAGACAAATATGATGAACAGGTTTTGTTGTACTTACTGGTTAATGCGACTGGGATAGTTATTTTGCTATGAAATATGGAAAATTTGCTGTGCAATCAGTATACATAGCATAAAATACTGATTGCACATCAAATTTTCTGTACAAAAATAAATTTAACTGTATTGCATTATGAGGAAAAAAGTAATGTCATATTGATGTATAATTTCGAATTATCTGCAGTTTGAGTTTTGTTAAACATTTAGTTTATTTGTAGTGAAGTAAGTTATTTGATGTAAAAAAGAATATAAATGATGTGTATGTATTGATAGACGATTATTTATTTGATATGCAATTTATAATATCCCGATTAAAATGGCGTGACAATATAGAAACATTACCATTTTATAATTTAAGAATATCTTCAAAGAATTGTCAACTGCTATAATAACAGTTTTGAAAAGAAGTCAAAGGTGTCAATTGTTACGAAGCAAAATATTTTGTGATCTGCATCAGCAATGAGGTTAGGATTAAACGAATTATAGTGTTTCGTTTCAGCGTTTTGTTAATTAAGTGTCAACACAGATGTCTCTGGACTTTTGTAATTTAAAACTTTCGGTAAATTAACAGGCAAAGGTTTAGTACTTTTACATTTTGTCAGTCATTTTCAATGAGCCGTGGTTTACTTTTGTAACATAGAAAAAACCAAAGCGAAAGTAAATGCTGCAAAAAAGAATTCTAACAAATATTATTACTATTTAACAGAAATATTATTCAGTGCAACAAAGAAAAACATAACAAACAAAATGAGAAAATAAAAACAATATATTTTTTATTTAGACAAACATTGTAACTGCTATTTATGAACACTTCATAAATATTTCTACGTTTTTTTCAACACCATTAAAAGTGACAATCATAAATGGTCACATAAATTCCAAAAATTGGTTTTGCTTGCAACTTTGGCGTTATTCCAAAGTGTTATTCGGTTCATTTGGCCAGAGAAAGTTTATCTGCACCAAATACCTCGGCTATATTTTTTCCTGTGACTTCGCCATGGAAGATAAACATTTTAGTCGAATAATTTGGAAATGCAGATACATTTTTTCACGGTGTTTTAACCTACTTCTGGTGCCTATTTAAGGTTATGGCTCCATTGTTAGTAGCTGTTTCTGTTATTGTTATCTTAGGCTATAAAATCAGGCGATGATTGGTAGTTTAGAGGATCACTGGTAAGATATAGACCAAAAGATACCGAGACACGCAAAGATGTTTTTTTTTATTGTAACATGAGCATGCTGAAATAACTAAATAATTTATATGAAAAGGTGATGACGGTGCGACCAAAGTATTAAGTTGTTTTATGTTAAATTACATCGATATAAAGAATCACCATCTTCGTGCTCAGCTGACTTAGTCCCAGTTTGTTCAGGGTGGGCGCAGCTTCTACTTCTATATATCTTTATTCCCCTTTTGGAGTCATTTCATCTTTCACATAGTCTATAAATTGCTTCCGATTCCGATGTAAAGGAATAGGTATTACAGAATTCATTCACTTCTACTTCCAATCTACAGCGTTGCTTGTCGAAGGAGCACAAAATTTCCCCAGAGGGAAAAAATATACACAATAAACACATTAGGTACACACTAGTTTTACAACAGCGCTATTTTCTACCTCACACCAGGTATTACGAAAACAATATTATAAAAAAACATAAAAACGCAACATTAGGTAGACAGACAGAACATAAAAGTTTATTTACTGGCAACATTTCTGATTTCAATTTGTTAAGTGGCAACTCTAGCGGTCTTAAGTCACTTGAGTCGGGACAACAGGCCATTGAGCGACACCCGACTTCCCGGAATAAATTAAACGCTGCCAATTGCGACTTTTCCGTCGAAAAGCCGGCGATTTTACTTTTACGACTGTTGGCCGATTTGCTAGAGGAGTTCTTTTTATTTATGACCCGAGGACACGGCACTTGGAATAGTAAACGAGGGATTATGCGGGGCGGCCGCGCTGTCACTGATACAATGTATCATTTATAGGGTTTTTTTTTAATCTGAGAATAATGAATAAACCTAGTTTGTTTTATAGTGTTTTTCACGGGTAGAGAACATTACAAATCCAGCTTAAATATAGGTACTTAGAAACAGTTGAATTAAGCATTTTTTTTTTTATTAGTATGGTTTATATTTTCATTCAATTAGACTATAATTACGTGTTAATATGAAATAAAAGCCCATAATATCCTGATTAATGCTTTACAGTCCCACGTTATCTGCGAAACAATCAACTTCATTCACAAAACATCACTCATTTCGAAAACAAAACTAATTTCACAAATCCTTCTCATCACTATGAGAAACACTTTGGAAGCCACTGAAAAGTCAATACCAGCTCTTTGGGAATCTAGAAAAGCCACATAGGCATCTCCGAAAGTCTCTCAACCCTGAACCGACACTCCTATCAAGTGCACTACGAAAGTAGATGAAGCTAAAAAAACGAAAACCCCTCGAGTTTCCGTCTAAGTGGTAAGTATGAGTTTTATATTTAGGTTTATTTCTGCCATACGAACAAACCCATTGAAAAATGTCCTCCAATTTACGATGTAATTAAAATGACTTTAGTTTTTTTTGTATTTCATCAATTTTTTACCCGCACTTTAGTGATTGAAAGTAAAAGTATTTACTGTAAATTATGTATTTTCATGGAGGCACATCGATTCGTATTACAATCTTTTACAATGAATTCAGTACATAAAGATTTTTCGTCGTTTATTTAAATAAATCTAGCGGTAAGGAACGAAGTTTGTCATGCTTTTTTTGGTACTCCGAATGTAATTCGAAATAAAATCGGTATAGTTCGCATGCACAGACACAGTCAAACTAAAAATAGAAGGAAAGATAGACTGGCGCGTAAGAGAAAGGCGTATAACAATATAGAGGAGGTATAACGCAACATATTTATGTGACGTTACATTTTTAAATTAATATTTACCAATAGGCTTGCGTTTGGCCGCAAATTACCTGATCTTAAGTGATGCTGCGGAATAAAATAGAGCACGCTAGTCTAGGATGAACTGGTTCACACGTGCCTTAAAGACACCCAGATTATTATATTTCTTACGAATCATACCTACTGCAAACCGCGTTTAAGAACTACGCTATAAAAAAACATACATTTTAAACGTGTAATTTTTGCACTTTTGTTTGCAACAGTTGTTTTAATTAAATAAATGACTTCACGATGTCCCTTTTTACCGTGTATTTTCACCATATACATCAATGTAAGAGTTTCAAAGTATCCTAAAGCCTCTAATATAAGGAGTGCAACAAGTGAGGTGGGCCGGCTGATCTGATAAGCCGGTGGGGCCGCCAGTGTGGCAGCCGAGACTAGTCGCCACCTTGTGAGCAAATGTTAAAATCGACGTCAACGGGACGTCTTAAGTTTAAGTGGGCATCACCATGCAAGCTTTGTGTTAGACAATTTAAAGTTGTAAAGTGCTAGGTTTAATTCTGTGTTGTTTTAAAAAGTTCAAACTGTTTTAAGTTTTAATGGATCAGTACTGTGAAAGATCAAGATAGGTTTCACAAAGTTTAAAAGGTAACAAATGTTTAAGTTACATAAAGTGCACTTTGCTTTAACTTCCTTCATGTTAGCTAGGTTTAAATTGTGAAGGCGGAAAATGGCGTAACAATATAGCAACGTTACCATTTTACCTTTTAAGAAAAATATTCAAAGAATTGTCAGTGCCGTTCGCTTAACGACTTTGAATGGAAATTAAGATGTCGATTGTTACAGGGCAAAATATTTTGTGATCTGCATCAACAATGAGGTCAGGATTTAACAAATAAGCGTGTTTCGTTTCAGAGTTTTGTTAATTAAGTGTCAACACAGATGTTTCTGGACTTTTGTAATTTAGAGCTTTTCATAAATTAACAGAACATTACGTTTGTATTTCCAATGCTGTTTAGTACTTTACTAGTATTTTTTTAAGGTTTAAGTTCTAAGTACCTACAATAGAAAAACACAATGCGTGAATGTTTAAAAAATAGTTGATAACAATTCTACAATATATTGTCATTATTTAAGTACAAGAAAGATACGTTATTCGGTGCAAAAAGAAAAAAACATACACTCTAGAAAATAAAAACATATATTTATACTTTTTAAATATGTACCTACAAGTAGCTATCTACTTTTGTGTGTATACATACACTACATTTATCCACATTTAGTAATGGGCCAGTACTTTGAACAATCAAAATAGGTTTCATAAAGTTTAAAAGGTGACATTAAGTTACATAAAGTGAACTTTGCTGTTACTTCCTTATCATTAACTATTTTCAAGAATCAGCAATTTTAAAAATTAAATTTATTACAATAAAACAACTAAATTGGCACAAAAGGCCTTCGTTACATTGAGTACAGTGTAATGCACTCGTATATCACAAAAAGGAAATGGTCTAAATCCACCGAATTTTAAACATTAAAAAAAATATTTTACTTTTACCAACAAAGAGGCCGAAAATTCTGCAACCATAAAAAAAGTTATCTCCTTTCGAAGAAAATTTAAAAAATAGAATTTGAATATTCCATTCCCAATCCAGTAACGACGGATTAACAGCACATCATACCGACACGCCTGACCGTTAAGTCATTATTTTTTACGATCGTACTCCACTTGTTACGAGAACCTATCAAATGGTCAACTACCAGTCTTAAATGACCTGTACGTGCTTTTCGTGCCTTTAAAACCTTTATAGCGGTCTTGTAACCTGATAGATTATAATGGGTCAGAGTAAAATGGCCGCCGACCGCAGCGAGATGTTCGTATCCCCTTGTGGATGTTATAGCAGTCTTAAAAGACATTATTTTGGGTAAATGGTGGTAAATACAATGTTCATCTTGTTGGTTGGAGGAGGGTGACGAAAATTGGTTTAACAGTAATGAGCTTCATTTGTCATGGAATACGGAAAAGAGATTTTGGACTTGTTTGGGATTGTTTTATTTTACTTGGTTGTTTTATTTACGATAATGTTTATTTTGTATGTGAATAATGTAAAGGATATTTTTACTAATTGAAAAAGTTTCTCATTGGGTACTCTATCATCACTTGTTTATTTTACGTTTTAATGCTTTTTGTATCGAAAAGAAAAACAAAACGTTAAAATCATAACAAATTGAACTTTGACGTAAGCTCTTTTGTTGCTCAAACATAATTAAGACTTATATTATATGACGAAGGTTGTTGTTATTTTACAACATTTTCCGCATAATTATGACACGCCCAGTTTAGAAGCGTGGGCACTGCACTTGTTTTTTTTTATATTTCATTTTTTTAAATATAATTTGATCAAGAATGTTTTAAAGGTATTAAGTATTAGAAGGTAAGTAGGTATTCTCTACTTACTCATTAAACCACAGCGATTCAAATGCCTGTAAAAACTCATTGATATTTTCCAAAATATTTTCATTAAACTCAAAACGTAATTGAAAACGTGACGTCAGTGTGACGTGATGTGCGTGTATGAAAATACGTCATAAAACGTTATGAGACGGAAAGGGTGACCTCACTTGTCTCTATTACCGGTAGCAAAAATGCATAGACTTTCCAAAGATACGCAAAGTTTTAACGAAAACGGTGTCATTTCCAACATATTTCCATAAAGAGGAAATGTACAAAGACTTTTATGATTATGAGCGGCTTTTGAGTTATTATGCGTCAAGAGAATTGACAGCAAAATGGAACAACTACAATGCGGCGCTTCTCTGTATTTTGAATATGGACTCTGAGCTATAGAGTCATATTAATATAGAGATTAAAAGACATCGCTCATTATAACAGCACCTCCGGCACAGCAAATAATTTGCCTTTCACATTAGGGTTTTAAATCAAGTGTGTTATAATAAGTTTTATAATGACAGAATATAGAAGTTGACGGCTCGAAGGCTCCGCGTTGACAGCTAACGATTAGATTTTTTCAAATTCAACTTTCAAAGCGATTCCGGAAAGGGCCGACGACGTCATGTCGGAGCGGTGCTGTTTAAGTAAACGATGACCATTATACAGTAAGCTGTTAGTTTAAAGAGTGGATGAAAGGCTCACCTCATCGTAAATGAAGTTGTCGATCTCCTCGAGCGGTCGTCCATACAGCTTGGGAGGGAAGGGCTCGTACTTGCGCGGCAGGCGCGCGCCATCCTCCACGCTGAGGCGGCGGCGCGGCATGAAGCCGAACTCTCGCACCAGCTGCGCTCCGCGGGAGCCCGCGCGCCTCGCCGACTCGCGCGTGAACGGAGTGACAGCAGCGCGCGGGCCATCGCGATCAACTCCCACGCAGCTTTCGTTCGCGAACGTGACGCCCTCCAACGGGATCCGCAGCTCCTCCCGCCGCGGCTTCTCGCTCTCCACGTGAAGCTCATCTCGGGACTGCGAGGCTACCAGCGGAGCCGCTGCCTCCGGATTGGTAGCCTCGAGCGTTCGCACTATCTCGCTCAGTAGCCGCGAGCCGTCGATCTCCTCGCCTGGCGAGTTGAGCGGCGCCAGCGGCGGGAACGAGAGCCTCCTCTCGTCCTCCTCCATGCCGCGCGAGGCTACGCGCGCGCCCGCCACATCGCCCGCACCCACTCGCACTCACACACACTATTTGCGCACCGATGACGCCATTCTCGAATGTTACTGCCACCTGAAACAAAAACAAACAGCTTATTATATTGCATCAGTGGAAGCTAATCACTAACGTTATTATTTGCACGTGGCATAAACGCAGCTGTTTAAATAAATCAGATTATTTCCCAAGAATATTTTAAGTAAACAACATTTTCCTGGCGGTTATAAATGGAGTATGTATTTCCGTTTCGTAAAATTATTTAGAATAGTTTGTGTTTACGAATGTGAATATGGGTAAACGTTTATTTTCTATGTTCAATTAACAGACGTAAATGCTCACTTCGTGCATAGTTTTGACCTTCGTATTAAATAACATCGTTCTATTTATTTTTACGTAAGAAACTCTTTGATAATTACACAAAAGAGTGACAACAATAAAGTATTGCTGACACACGGTGATACATTGAGCATTGCGGAGCTACTTACATAGTTAAATACAAGTAGTGCAAAGTGTAGAACAAAGCTGGGAACTACACCGGATGAATTGAAGTTATGAAAGTGTTTTTAAGAGTAACTCTATCATCTCCCTGCGGCTTAAACCGGATGAATATTGTACGAGCTCGGGCTGTTTTGCTATGAACTCTTATATGTACCTACCTATGTAAGGTAGGTAGGTAGGTACTCGTCGCAATTCCATTAGTGGTACCTTAACGCAGAGGGTTCTTGAGCTTATACATATTTTTCGGATACTAATTGCTTAGGCAGCTGCTAATGTACGGGTACCCCATATTGATTGGATGTCTATATTTTAGGATAGTTGTCGTTATCAGAATAATGTGAAAACTTTTTATGATTATTGTATTGTATTTCTAGAGTTCCGTAGCCAAATGGCAAAAAACGGAACCCTTATAGATTCATCATGTCTGTCTGTCTGTCCGTCCGTATGTCACAGCCACTTTTTTCCGAAACTATAAGAACTATACTGTTTATCTTGGTAAGTAAATAGATGTATTCTGTGAACCGCATTAAAATTTTCACACAAAAATAGAAAAAAAAACAATAAATTTTGGGGGTTCCCCATACTTAGAACTGAAACTCAACAATTTTTTTTTTCATGATATTCTGTGTTTTGTATCTATGGATAGGTCTTCAAAAATAATATTGAGGTTTCTAACATATTTTTTTTTCTAAACTGAATAGTTTTCGCGAGAGACACTTCCAAAGTGGTAAAATGTGTCCCCCCCCCAACTTCCACCGAAAATTGGTTTGAACGAGATCTAGTAAGTAGTTTTTTTTTAATCCGTCTTATATCGTAAACCGCAATTTACTATTAAAACATAGATCAAAGTTACAACGAAATACAAGAACTTTTATATTATGATACTTGCTGCTACGGAACCCTTATGGGTGAGTCTGACTCACACTGGAAGTCGACCCCACTGAGTTGGAAAAAGGCTAGGCAGATGATGATGATTTTTGAATTTTAATAACGTGATTCACTAAGTAAAGTTTCTGCCTTTCCTGTGGGTCAGACGGCCTAGTGTAAGTTTATTCGAACTCGATCGAAATCTATCGCTTATGTCTTACTTATTAGCCTCAAGGTCTAGATTGTAATTGTTATGAGTAACCGTTTAATTACGAGTACATCATAAATGAAATAAAAAAATGACAATTTGTATTTATTTTTTATACAATATTATGACGTTTGTTCAGTGTGGACTGTATATAGTTTGAAAATAAAACAATTCTTCAGGCTTGATTATTTTCCCATTTATTCTTCTTAGCTCAGTATTAGTCAGTTGCTATTTTCGATCTGAATTCAAGCCTTTTTTTTTTTTTTTTTTTTTTTTTTTTTTTTTTTTTTTTTTTTTTTTTTGATATGACCACTCGCAGCGCAACAACTCTCTGAGGTTGATGCTGCTTAACCGGACAATCCTGTGGTGGCCGAAAATTACTTTAAGGCCCCCAGCCAGGGCTTACAAACTAAGGATATTTATTAAATGAACAGACACTAAGGGCACCCCCTGCGGGGTTCGAACCTAGGCTTAGTGCGTCATTAAGGGGACAGCAATGGTCAGGCTGGGTCGAAATTATTTAGGGGAATTTAAAGCTACAGGCTCAGCGGCGCGGGCTGGCTCGTCGAGCAAGAGTCGGGCTGTGATATTACGGAGGGTCGCGGAGGGCCTCGGCGGCGGGGCCGGAGTCGCGGTCGGTATTTGTTTTTGTGCTTACTACGGATCGTACTGGTTTCCCTACTACTCTCTTGGATGAGGGTGATGGGATCATCGGGTTTGATGAGGACCTTGCCTTGGGCCTTGGACGGCGAATCTTCGATATTAGTGATGGGACGTACCGGGATGCCGAAGAAATTAGGGGGTTGGGGTGTTTCTCGGCTGAGTCAAAGAAACGCTTGGTAAGACGTTTCATGCACTGTTTGATAGTGGGGATTTTCAGGTCGACATGTAGTCGTTCGTTCCTAATGTACCACGGGGCGCCCGTGGCATTTCGGAGAAATCGGTTTTGAAGGGGCTTGGCGTGTGCGAACACGGGGCAAGCGTAGGTCAAGATGGGCCTAATGCACGCGGTGTAAATACGCAATTTGCACTTAAGTGACAAAGTGACCTAGTGCCCTTTTATATAGACGGCTACCTGGGTGCAAGTAGTGGCGGGGGTAAACAATGAAAATCTCGACCGACCACTCGATCGCTTACTTTGCGCCCAAATGGCCTTGAAACTATGTACAATTCGTAATTATTATTATTACCTATTTATCTATCCTACTTAATTATATAATACAACATGGTTTGTACCTATAATGCTTACACTAAACCTATCAAACTTAACGCTACATCTTATTCTTATTCAAACATGTTTATAACCGTTTATCTGAACTGGCTATAAAAGTATCCATAAAATTTTTAAGATTAATCTGAATTGGCTACTTTTATGCCCCGACGCCATTTTTTTTTTTTTCATAACACATTATACTTCCATGCAATAATCTGTGGGGTCTTGAAATTCCGCTCACTGTGGTATATGACAATACTAGACGAGAATATCAGGAACATTTATTTATCTGTATCCTTTTTCTGTCAATCAATCATGTCGTTATCAATAAAGCAATATTAATAGCTGGTAATGTGGAAGTTTTAATTGTATTATTATAAAACGACGAATACTTGGAAAATAAATGAATCATCGAGATTAAAACTAATAAGTAAAACTTAAAACAAAATAAATCGCAAAATTGTGTGTTTGTGTCAGCAGTCCCTACAGCGCTACAGTTCTTACGATTTTGAGCGCCCCCCTCCAAGTGTCGTATCTGATATAGAGCGGGGAAGGGAGTGTCCCTTCTGTACGTAGTACTATTAAGTATTCTGTGCTAATAACCTTCAGAATTTTTATGTTCTTCACCAGCGTCAGTCGTACAACGTCCTTTGGTGAAACCATACTGTTGATCGCCAAAAAAAAATAAAATAAAAAAAGTTCGCCGGGGAGAAGGGGGAGAAGTTCGCCGGGGAGAAGGGGGAGAAGTTCGCCGGGGAGAAGGGGGAGAAGTTGGGCGGGGAGAAGTTCGCCGGGGAGAAGGGGGAGAAGTTGGGCGGGGAGAAGTTCGCCGGGGAGAAGGGGGAGAAGTTCGGCGGGGAGAAGCGCGGCGGGGAGAAGTTCGGCGGGGAGAAGCGCGGCGGGGAGTAGCGCGGCGGGGAGAAGTTCGGCGGGGAGAAGTTCGGCGGGGAGAAGTTCGGCGGGGAGAAGCGCGGCGGGGAGAAGTTCGGCGGGGAGAAGCGCGGCGGGGAGAAGTTCGGCGGGGAGAAGTTCGGCGGGGAGAAGCGCGGCGGGGAGAAGCGCGGCGGGGAGTAGCGCGGCGGGGAGAAGTTCGGCGGGGAGAAGTTCGGCGGGGAGAAGCGCGGCGGGGAGAAGTTCGGCGGGGAGAAGCGCGGCGGGGAGAAGTTCGGCGGGGAGAAGTTCGGCGGGGAGAAGCGCGGCGGGGAGAAAGTTCGGCGGGGAGAAGCGCGGCGGGGAGAAGCGCGGCGGGGAGAAGTTCGGCGGGGAGAAGCGCGGCGGGGAGAAGTTCGGCGGGGAGTAGCGCGGCGGGGAGAAGTTCGGCGGGGAGAAGTTCGGCGGGGAGAAGTTCGGCGGTGAGAAGCGCGGCGGGGAGAAGTTCGGCGGGGAGAAGTTTGGCGGGGAGAAGCGCGGTGGGGAGAAGCGCGGCGGGGAGAAGCGCGGCGGGGAGAAGTTCGGCGGGGAGAAGCGCGGCGGGGAGAAGTTCGGCGGGGAGAATTTCGGCGGGGAGAAGCGTGGCGGGGAGAAGTTCGGCGGGGAGAAGCGCGGCGGGGAGTAGCGCGGCGGGGAGATGTTCGGCGGGGAGAAGTTCGGCGGGGAGAAGCGCGGCGGGGAGAAGCGCGGCGGGGAGAAGTTCGGCGGGGAGAAGCGCGGCGGGGAGAAGTTCGGCGGGGAGAAGTTCGGCGGGGAGAAGTTCGGCGGGGAGAAGCGCGGCGGGGAGAAGTTCGGCGGGGAGAAGTTCGGCGGGGAGAAGTTCGGCGGGGAGAAGCGCGGCGGGGAGAAGTTCGGCGGGGAGAAGCGCGGCGGGGAGAAGTTCGGCGGGGAGAAGCGCGGCGGGGAGTAGCGCGGCGGGGAGAAGTTCGGCGGGGAGAAGTTCGGCGGGGAGAAGTTCGGCGGTGAGAAGCGCGGCAGGGGGGCTCAGGGGGCTAAGTTCGGCAGGGGGGCTCAGGGGGCTAAGTTCGGCAGGGGGGCTAAGTTCGGCAGGGGGGCTAAGTTCGGCCTTGGAAAACCGGTACTTAAGGGCCTTTAGTTCCGTCATAATCGAGGGTAAAACGCCACAGGCATGGTGCAGAGGTCCAAACTCTCCAAAAAGGGCGACAATGCCCGGCTGCAAGTTGTTTTCAAAAGTCATCACGAATCGTCTCGCGCGCATGTTTGACGACTTCCAGCCTCCCGAACAAGCCGGTTTCCGAACAAGCCGGTTTCCGAACAAGCCGGTTTCCGAACAAGCCGGTTTCCGAACAAGCCGGTTTCCGAACAAGCCGAATTCCGAACAAGCCGGTTTCCGAACAAGCCGGTTTACGAACAAGAACATAAAAATTCTGAAGGTTATTAGCACAGAATACTTAATAGTACTACGTACAGAAGGGACACTCCCTTCCCCGCTCTATATCAGATACGACACTTGGAGGGGGGCGCTCAAAATCGTAAGAACTGTAGCGCTGTAGGGACTGCTGACACAAACACACAATTTTGCGATTTATTTTGTTTTAAGTTTTACTTATTAGTTTTAATCTCGATGATTCATTTATTTTCCAAGTTTTCGTCGTTTTATAATAATACAATTTATTGTCTTATGAACGACATGATTGATTGACAGAAAAAGGATACAGACAAATAAATGTTCCTGATATTCTCGTCTAGTATTGTCATATACCACAGTGAGCGGAATTTCAAGACCCCACAGATTATTGCATGGAAGTATAATGTGTTACGTAAAAAAATTAAGTAAATTGGACATAATTAAAATAACTAAAAAAAAATGGCGTCGGGGCATAAAAGTAGCCAATTCAGATTTATCTTAAAAATTGTATGGAGACTTTTATAGCCAGTTTAGATAAACGGATAATATGATTTTATTATTTACAGTTAGCGTCTATTACAGTTTAGGTCGGCGTCCGTAACAGTTCTCCCCCCGGCGAAGCCTGCGCAGCCTCTTCTTTCTTCGTCAGGACGACGAGCTTGCTCACTGGGCGTCGGAAGATGCCGGTTCTGGTCCGCACCTCGACGACTCGAATGCTGCCGTCGGTCCCCGGATGCGTGCGCTCGACAACCCCCATAGGCCAGGTGTTCCGGGGCAGTGTGCTGTCGACCACGACGACCACGTCGCCTACTTGCAGCGGCCGCGCGTCGTTCTTCGGCTCGCCGCGGGGTACCAGTGTGGGCAGGTATTCTCGTAGCCAGCGCTGCCAGAAGCAGTCGGCAAGCGCTTGGCTAGCTCGCCATGTTCGTCGGTCGGCTTCGTCGCATGGTCCCGTTGCTGGTAGGCCGTTCGAAGACCCCAATAAGAAGTGGTTTGGAGTTAGGGCCTCAGGGTCGTTGGGGTCCACGCTGACGTGGGTCAAGGGTCGTGCATTGATGCAGAACTCAGCTTCGGCGAGGAGCGTGCTGAGTACTTCTTCTGAAGGCGCCTTCTCTTGTAGGGTTACTTTAAGGGCGGCTTTTACGGAGCGCACCATTCTCTCCCACGCGCCGCCTTGATTGGGCGCGCCAGGAGGTATAAAGCGCCATTCCACTCTGTGTTGTAGCCCCACATCCTTCAGGGCAGGCAGCCATTCAGTGTAGGCGGTGCGGAGCTCTTGATCAGCCCCGCGGAAGTTGGTCGCATTATCAGAATATATTAATCGCGGCCATCCCCTTCGTGCAGCCATTCTTCTTAGTGCCATGATCGCAGAGTCTGTCGATAGGGATGCGACGAGCTCTATGTGCACAGCGCGGGAGGTGAGGCACGTAAATAGCGCTCCCCACCTTTTCTCTCGGTGACGGCCCACCTTAACGGTCATGGGGCCGAAATAATCCACCCCACAGTTGGTGAACGGGCAGTGGAAAGGGTCGAGGCGGGCGTGCGGCAGGTCCCCCGTGGCTGGCGTCCGTGGTGTCCCCTTCAACTTCTTGCAGAAGGCGCAGTCTCTCTCGATCGTGCGCACAGTGGGTCGTAGATGTATGATCCAATAGCGCTGCCGTAGATCATTTGTCACGCGCTCCCTGTTGGCGTGGCCCGCAGCGCAGTGTTCACGTAGCACTATCACAGTCTAGTTAGCGCATGTCGACCGTCCATGATGATGGGT
Organism: Charanyca ferruginea; assembly: GCA_947361185.1. Lineage (NCBI taxonomy): Eukaryota > Metazoa > Arthropoda > Insecta > Lepidoptera > Noctuidae > Charanyca > Charanyca ferruginea. Next base: position 19,386,268 of record OX376069.1, on the reverse strand, counting down.
CGCTTTGTCTCTGTCGGTGCCGAGGAAGCCTCGATCCGTCCTCGTACTTTGAGGAGCCCGTTTTCTATTACAGAGTCCAGTCTGTATAACCTGCTCGTCTTAGTTAGGGGGCGAGCTGACTTGATCTTCTCTATTTCTTCTTTGAAACTTTCTTCTTGCGCGCGTCGGATAAGTTCTGTCTCGGCGCGCTGGATGTGTCGATGCTCCATGCTCACGGCCTTACGTCGGCAGATGTCTATGAAGGCGAGCGCTCGTGCAGTGGCCCTCACCAGGACTTCATATTTCGAGAAGCGGGCCGGGTCTGGTAGCCAGCTATCTCGTCCTGGTTCTTGCGTCACGTGTAGGACCTCCTCCTCGTCTTCTTCTTCCGTTGTCGACATCATGGGCCATTGTTCTTCTGGCAGATGTAAGAAGCTAGGCCCCTGGAACCATCGGTCCGCTGTGCTCAGTGGAGCGTCGGTGAGCCTCGTCGCGTCGTCGGCCACATTCACTTCCGTGGGCAGCCATCGCCATTCTTCCTTCTGGGTTAGCTCGGCGATCTCACCCAGCCTGTGTGCGACGAACGGTGTGAAGCGTCGCATGTCGTGACGTATCCAATGTATTACAGTGGATGAGTCGGTCCAGTAGGTCGTTTGGTTGATCTTGACTCGATGTTCCCTTTTTATAGTGTCGGCGAGTCTTGCTCCGATGACGGCCGCCTGGAGTTCTAGTCGCGGTATTGTCTGTGCTCGTCTCGGTGCTACCTTGGCCTTGGCGGCCACCAACACCACGCCGATACTTCCGTCGTTGTTTATGATTCGCCAGTAGGCCACGGTCGCGTAGGCTTGTTCGCTGGCGTCGCATAATATGTGTAGATCGACACGTTCATACTTCTGTGTTAGGTAACATCGCGGCAATCGTAGCTGAGCCAGTCCGGTCAGGTGCGCGAGCCAGGACGCAAAGAGCTCGTTTTCTTCTGCTGGAATCTGTTCGTCCCATGCGGTCTGGAGGCGCCATAAACTTTGTAGTATTATCTTGGATCGTATCGTGTAGTGGCTCAGCAGTCCTAACGGGTCATAGATGGACATGACTGCACTAAGGGCTTCTCGTTTGGTCGGTGCGCGGGCTCTGGCTCGTACTTCGGTTGGCACTCTGTTCATGGACGTCAACGCCAACGCCAACGCCAACTCATCTCGTTCTGCGTTCCAATATAGCCCGACTATTTTACTCTCGGGCTGTTCTCCCCCCAGTTGCGTGGGAGAGGTGGCATGTAGTTCGGTGGGTACGTCTCGTAGCACTGTTCGTTCGTTCGAGCTCGATCCTCGTAGCGTGAACCCCGCGTGCGCGTGCACCGCTCTTGTTTCTTCTATCACCTTTCGTGCTTCTTCTGGGTTATCGTAGCTGGCTACTAGGTCATCCATGTAATGGTTTTCCTTGATCGCTTCTAGGGCTCGCGGGAACTCTTGCCCATGTACGTCCGCGTTGAGGTTCCGGACGTAGTGGGCCATAAACGGAGAGCTTGCTGCGCCGAAAATCATGCTCGTCATTTTATATTTTGCAGGAGGCGCTTCTCTTTCGTTGCCTCGCCATAGAAACTGCTGGGCTGGTTGATCTTCTGGTCTTATTTTTATGCGGAGAAACATCTCTTGTATGTCGGCCGTTATCGCGATCGCTCTTTCCCGGAATCTGAAGAGTATTCCAGGTAGCGCCAGCAGCATGTCCGGGCCTTCCAGCAGCGCGTCGTTGAGGCACACCCCGTTGCTTCGTGCGGCTGCGTCGAATACTAGCCTACACTTGCCGGGTTTGTTAGGATTCTTCACGGCAAAGTGTGGCAAGTACCAGCAGACCGGACTTGTTTGTTCCGAGCCGCTGCACAGTGTTGCGTACCCTTTCTCAAGCAGGTTGTTGATCTGCCTGGAGTATTCCTCAGCGAACTCTGGATCGGCGTCCATCTTCTGTTCTATCTTCTTGAGACGGCGGAGTGCTTGGCTGTAGCTTGGTGGCATGATAATGTTATCTTGTCGCCACGGTAGGCCCACCTCGTAGCCTGTATTGATTCTCTTCGCTGTTGTCTCGACGATCTTGATGGCGCGTTGGTCCGCTTCGTACACTCGCGGCTTGCCGTGGATGCTGAGTGCTTCTATTTTGAAGTGAGCCTCGACCAATTTGTGGAGCTCCTGGTTGCTCACGTTCGATGATCGGTCGGGCTCGTAGAGATGTAGCACCTTGCCTTCTTGCATGATGGTGCTGCGCGGTGCGGTTCCATGCACCACCCATCCTAATTGAGTTCTTGAAGCGGCCGGCTCGTTCGGGCCGCCGATTCGTAGTTCACGGGAGACGATGCACTCCCAATGATCGGTTCCTACTAGGAGCCCGGGGCGCGCGCGTTCGTAGCACACCTCGTTCCTAGGTAGGTCTTTCAGGTGCTCATATTCTAGCAGGTTTTCAGGGATGGCTTGCTGGTAAAGTTGAAGGTTCTTCATGGTCCTCGCTCTGACCTTGTAAGCTTCCTTTTCTTTGGCCCCCCTGACCTTGATTGTCACAAGCTGGCTCTCTGTTTCATCTTGCGACATGTTGACACCGTTTAAGCGCAGTGTCTGTGATGGTCCCTCCGCCCCGATGCTGGATGCTAACTCCTGGTCCACGAGTGTAATGGTTGCACCCTCGTCTAGGAGTGCGTAGGTCGACACCTCCCCCCGTGGTCCGGACACGATGACAGGACACATCTTCAATATGACTGTTCGCGGGCCGGCGGCTGGACGGGCCGCCACGGACAGGACTGCTTCCTCTTTAGGTTGTTCGGCTTCCTTCGCGTCTTCAGTCTTCTCGTCGTGTTCTTGATGTAAAGTCTCGTGATGCGGGCGGCGGCATTGATTCACGCCGCACGGCTTTGCTTTACAGTTCATGCGCCTATGTTGTTTATCAAATCTTCTTTTCTTTCAGGAAACTCCATCGTTCATTCACGGCGAGTGCCTTGTATTTTGGGCACTGTGTTAGTGCGTGGGCTTGTCCACACTTGGGGCATTTTTCAATTTCTTCCTCCGCTCCCCCGGTCGTAGTGAAAACGCTCGCCTTTTTCTTTAGTATCACGGCGGGTCGGGTTTCTTTCTTCGTAGTTGCAGCGCCTTTTGGCTGGGGCGTATGTGTATCTCAGCGCCCGGTCAGCTTCTCTCATCAGGAACCGTGACATCACGACGATTTCTGGGTCTGCCGTCCCTTCGTGTTCATATGCGTAGTCACACCAGCGGGATCGTAGATGCGGGCTGAGCTTGTCTAGTACTTCTCGTGTCATCAATGGATTGAATAGGTATCCCCTTCGATCGATGGTTTTCAGGACACAGATGATGTTCTGTAGTTTGATAGCGAAGCTATTAAGCTCTGTTGCTGACGTGCCCGGCTTCGGCAGCTTCTTCAGATCTTCCAGCGCCCGATCAATGATGACTTCTGGTCTTCCAAAACATTGCTCCAGAGTCTTCATAATCACATCAGGTTCGGTGGCTGTGTGCAGAAGAGCGGCCACGGCGTCCCTTGCTTCCCCTTTGAGGCAGCTTCTCAGTCTTTGTATGTTCTCGGCCGCTGAGATCTGGTACATGCTTGTTGTGTCTCGTACCGCTGCCTTGAATGGCAGCCACTCGTTGGCTGCGCCGGAAAACGTAGGTAAGTCGATATGCCTGGGTCTGGGTCTGGCCATCTTCTCGAGGGTTGCCGCCAAATGTTCGATGCTGTTTCTTGCTCGTGTCGGGGTTGGCGATCTCGCCCCGATGCTTCGAATCGTATTTGCTTCGGTTCTTCCCTGGGCCCCTCCTCCCCCCGTGGGTTGAGGGGGTTGGCTCTCAACCACTCGTCCACCTTTCGATGGGGTTCTTCACGGGGAGGGCCAGGTTCTTGATCATCGTGTACGCTTTCTTCGTCGTTAATCACTGACACTTTAACTGCCAGCCTCTTCTTGATCAACTCTTGTTCCAGTTCCAACTCTTTTCTTTGAATGGCTGCCAACTTCTCGGCTGCTTCCAGTTCCGCCATCCGTAGTCTAGTTGTGACGCTCGTTGTCGATCGCATTGACCTGGCCGGTGATCCCATTCTTCGTCGGGTCACATTGGTCGTCGTTGCTTGGAGTCCAGAAGGCCCCGCCGCCGTACTGGTGTCCGCTATCTTTGAAAATGGCGACGCCGGTGGGTCGAGTGAGAATCTTCGTGTTCTTTCGCGTTCGATTTGTTCAGTTTCCCTGCGGCGCATCTCTTGTTCCTGGGCACGCCGCGCCTCTTGTTCTTGGATGCGTCGCTGTTCCTCAATCTCCGCTACGTCCCCTTGGCTTCGAGTGACAACCATTTTCTTATGCGTGTTCGTGTCGTCGCGTACCAGGCCGCACGTTCAGTTTGCAGCGTTCAACGCGCACCGGACAGCACGTTCAGTTTGCTGTGTTCGACGGCGCGTTCAGGTTGGTACCTCTTCTGATCGGTATTTCTTCGGCACGGTGAATAATCCCCTTGGCTTGATATCCCTGTTGAAACCCGTCGGCTCGGTTCAGTGAGTCGTTCAGGTCGAAACAAGTCTTGCTTGATGGCCGTGTTCGTTCTTCAGAGCTTCGTACTTCGTCTGGAGTTTGGTAGGCCAGGTTGCCGCAGGATCTTCGTTCTTCTATCCGGTTTCGGAAGGACCAAACTGTTCAGTGTGGACTGTATATAGTTTGAAAATAAAACAATTCTTCAGGCTTGATTATTTTCCCATTTATTCTTCTTAGCTCAGTATTAGTCAGTTGCTATTTTCGATCTGAATTCAAGCGGACCTAGTGCCCTTTTATATAGACGGCTACCTGGGTGCAAGTAGTGGCGGGGGTAAACAATGAAAATCTCGACCGACCACTCGATCGCTTACTTTGCGCCTTGAAACTATGTACAATTCGTAATTATTATTATTACCTATTTATCTATCCTACTTAATTATATAATACAACATGGTTTGTACCTATAATGCTTACACTAAACCTATCAAACTTAACGCTACATCTTATTCTTATTCAAACATGTTTATAATATGATTTTATTATTTACAGTTAGCGTCTATTACAGTTTAGGTCGGCGTCCGTAACAACGTTATTATTTAGATCTGACATAATCATTAAATTTATAGATTATTTAATAATTAGTTAAAGTTTCATGTTGTACTTAATGTGTTCCTATGTTCTGTAAATGACAATGCCAGATCCTGCCCCACCCATGTGCAGAAAAGTAAATTAATGAAAATAATTGTAATGAATATAGAACCTTTCTATACTAAATTGTTTTTCTTTAGAACTTGCGGATTACGAAATACCTACCCATAAACTACAAACTCATTTTACCTAAAATACAATTTAACCTATAATCAATGTCATTATTGTTTTTAGATTTCAAGCAAGTTCTACAGTCACTAAGACTAATGTTTAGGTATTAGCAATAAATAAACAGTAAGATGCTATATATTGCACATGACTTTTATTGACTGGGGCAAAGTTCTATAGAGTTTCTGGCATTGTCCTTTGCACGCCGCTTATGGTAGAATATGTTGAGACCTTTTACTTGTTATGACCACATTATGAATGTAATGCAATATGGAAAAATTGTAGTCCCTATTGTTGCCCTAGTGACTTCGCTGTTCCAGTTTCAATACAAATTGCAGTTTACGTTTACGCGATTGAGTTCGATTAAAAACTCACACTAGGCCCTCAGATAGTTTATAGTACAGAAAAATAAATTTATTATAGTGATGTGAAATTTTGCTGATAATAATGCTCCTACTTTTTAGGGGAAGTGTCCAAAAGGTTGGTTGACACTTCACGTCATCCAAGAGCTTGGTTTTTGGTCATTGCTATCCAACATGCCGTCAGTCTCTTGGGCACATTCCCTGATTACGGCGATTGGAGGAATTTTTGATGCCTTATTATATTCGTTTTTTAGTTTCATAGTTATCATTTTTTATTTTTATTATTCGTGTAAATATTGTACATTGTTCACAAAAATATATTAGTTTCCCAAAAAAAAAAGAAAACAATTCAGATAATATTGTCTTTAATAGGTCCTGTAGTTTATCTGTTACTATCTTATCTAGCAGTGTGTTGAATTATAAGCTTTGTATGTGTACATTGTAGTATAACCGGTACGTATATGCATATGTCTGTGCTGTCAAATTAAAGCCGACGAAGACTTATTACACTTGGCTAAATTAAGTCGACTAAATTCAGTCGCTACTAAATTCAGTTACTACTTACTTACTGAATGCAATTACACTTTACTGAATTCAGTAGCCAAGTGTAATAAGGGCTTTAATTAGAAGTATTATCCTTTAAAAACATTCGCAAATTAATCAGCATTGTGCAAACACGTATTTCTATTACCCAAAATTCACCACAAGCAAAAGTGAACCTTATTCCTATAACACAGTGCTTGCTGGAGATGTGACCTTGAGACGACATATTACCACCAGAATAACACTGCAGAACTATCAACCCAAGTACCTAATCTCAGATATTATTATGTGGTATCACATCTTTTAAGGTAACACAAACAAAAACAACATCACATCAAAACTAAGTAGGTATCTACCATATACGACAACATCCAAGCAGTTATTTAAGACCTCACAGTCCCCTGCAAACTATCTGGCACAAATCATACATCTGCACTATGATGTAGCACAAATACAAAGCCACAGTTATTGAGAGAGCTCGGCGAATCATCATTGTGCCATTTTGTGCCATTGTGTGCCGCCTCCCTACAGTACCAAGTATTTTTACAGAGCGAAAAGTTCGTCTTTCTCAGTGCATGCGCTTACAAAAATGGTGTTCTTAATTTAAAAAGATTTTGTGCCTTTGTTGAGTTGGATTGTGGTCTTTATGGTAAAGTTCTAGAGATAATTGTTAAAGTTTGTCAAACAAAAACAGGTCTTATGCTGCAGAAATGAAACGTAATGAAATGGATTTAAGATATGTATTTCTTTGTGCCTATGTTAGCAAATAAATACTTTTGCATACTATGATTGTAGTCACTGTGTCAACCGTGTGGTTGACACAGTGACTAAGCGATTGGCTGCTGTGCTGTTGTTGCGAGTTCGATTCCCGGGCGGAAATATTTGTCTAGCCTACAGTTTTGTATGAAGTTCGCTGTACGGTAAGTTCGCGATAGACATATCATTACCTGCCTAGCCTTCCAGTCTAACCAGATGCAGCTGAGTACCAGTGTTTTACATGCTGCGACTGCCTGTCTGATTTCCTAAACCCAGTTACTGGGTAGCACGATACCTGGTAACGAATTTAAGTCCTCAATAGACTCAAAACCTCTTTATAATAGACTAGCTTCTGCCCGCGACTTCGTCCGCGTGAATGTCGGTTAGAGTGGATGCAGACAAAGTCGCGAATTCAAAATTAGCCCATGTCCTTCTCCAGGTTTCAAGCCATTTTCATACCAAATTTCAGCAAAATCGGTTCAGCCGTTTCATCGTGAAAGCGTAACAGAGAGAGTTACTTTCGCATTTATAATATTAGTATGCATTTAGATTACCAATCACCACCAAATTGCTTCAATACCCCACAAAATTCCATTAACACGACCTAACAGAATACAGGATGTCGCAAACCAAATCGGTAGTAATTTTTCACTCAAACGAAGCTTTTTATCCCCCTTCCCACACAGGTCGTAGAATGTATCAAGATGTCTAAATACAATCCATTTCGCGCCTCCCTTTGTGGACGTTTACGTCCATGAATCACCAAATTAACGTTCGTTTTACGCGCGTAAATCTCGTCCGCGTAATATGTGGAATTTACGCCACCGTTGATGTCAGGTAAAAGGCCTATTGGACTGGACCAATGAAAAGTAATGAGGTTTTATATTGTAGTATTATGGAGGTTGGGAAGCTGAATCGTAAAAATTTTTTGGGGTGCTTTATGTTAGGTTTTGTTAGATACTATAGCTTCTATCTGTGACTTTGTCCACGTTACATTATAAAGTAGCTTTCTATCAGTGAAATAATTTTCGGACCTGTACTTCCAGAGAATACAACTTAAAAAAAAAGCAATACAACGAATTAATTTTACTTCTTTATAAAATTAGTTAAAAAAATTATACGCAGAACATTTCATGATGAGACTTGATAATAATGATAGAAAAGGGTAAATCCAACAAGCGGCAACCTGGATTATTGTCACCATTATAGGCACCTACTGCCTAGTCAAAGTCAGAGTAAAATAATTTAGTTCAATTAGACCCTAAAACTTTTGACCGGAACGTCAAAAAGCACAAACGTGCCTCGGGGCCAAGCAAAGTTACATACTCTATGGAATTACGTATAAAGCCCTTCACAGACGTAGCTATAATATATAGCAAGGCATATTAATATAATATATTATACATAGCTACGTATGTGACGGTCTTAATAGTCTGTCATGTAGTCGTGACTATGGCGTACTGGGCAGTTTGGTTTATCATTTACATGACTGCGGCGGGTAACAGGTTAAATTACACTTTTGAACGTCATTTAAGACGTGGAACCTAATACGATAAAGACCTACAAGACCTACTTATCAAACCAACAATTAAGAAACAAGACACACGTCGTAGCTCCTTAACAAAACAATACATAAACATGTAACAACGCTCGACCCGCTTTAAAAATCCACTAAACCCAATAACAACAGAATCACCCAATAAACTCAATATGAAGCTGAAATAACCGCATCTTTCCGTATAGGAGCAATCAAAAGTATCTCTATTGTTGCTCTATTGTATCGGGTAATCAATTTGCCACATAATGCCCGGGCACTGTTTACAAAGCTCTGCCCGGAAGGGATTGAGATAAGCTTGCCCACAGCGCCCCTGTTGCTCGTCGTTATGGGCCGGTATTCGCTAAATTTAATTAATGGGAATATGTTTTGATGTTAATTTGTATTAATATCAGTGGGAGTAGATCCTATCTAAGTTTTATAAGTTTAGGAAGTAAATCGTTACTTAAGCGGTAAGGTGTCGAAACAGGGCCATTATATCCTTATCATTCATTTCAAGTAATCAGTGTTCGGTTTTTGTATTTTGTTAGTAACACAAAAGTCGAATGAACTTTTTAACTAAGAACGCACTGGAATTATTTTAATTTCCACGTGTAGGTGTAGGTACGCCAGCACATCAAGCCAGACCAAACTATCAAATTTTCCCAATTGAATATGAACCTTATTCTTTTGTTTTAAAGTTGAATTATATCAATGAAATTTGACAGATTGTTGTAGCTTGATGTGCTGGCCTCTGTATATCCCAATTGTTTTTTTGTTCCAGATAGCAATATATTATCTTCCGATCGTATTTCAGTCACGATGGCCAATCTTAATGGAGACAAGCCAAGTACCTACATAGGAGATATTATAATGTGCAAATACAGGTGTAGTCCCTCTTCCCTAAATTCTAAGTTCAATAGGACGGCAATCCGACATGACCGGAGAGAGATCAGGCGTAGGATCAACGGCTTAACGTGCTTTCCGGGGCACAGGGATTATACTACCGACTTTCAAACTCCGGAAAGCTACTGACAAATTCTTAATGGAAAAACCTAATACTACTTTACTCGACCTACAGTGCTATTCTGTTACAATCTCCCTCGGTGAACACCTAGGTGAAGTGAGCTGTCATCCGATTGCAGTGCTTTGTAAATCCCGAGCATCGGGACAGATGTCAGCTCACTTCACCTAGGTGTTTTCCGAGGGAGATTGAAACAAAATAGATATACTAGTCATCAAACCCAGGACTACACTTTCAGCAGTCAAGAAAACAATATTAATAAATTCATAGAATGAGCCATCAAACTTTTTTACAGCGTTTTAATGCCGCAATTTCCGATCCAATCAATATTCAACTTAAATACATAGGAAAAAAAGCGAAACTGAACATCATAAAGGTTTATATTATCGCTAAGCGACAGTCCCTAACTGGCTACACGTTCCGATCAATTTGTCGATAACGAACGCTTCGACACTTACGTGGCTATATTTCGGGTTTACCGAAAATTGCCGATGTTTACCGAATCATTAGGTTCGACTACGGATACTACGGTTATTAGAAGCTTAAATACCTATATACAAGTTCTTATATAGAACAAATGGAAATTAAATAAGAAAAGGTCCTAATTTACTAACTACTTGTAAAAAGGTTTAAGTTATTATTTATTTGTATTTATTTGCCAATTAAAATTACATATAGGTATTAGGTACATATTTGAGATGATGCAAACATAAACTCATTAGAGTTTTACCGTGCATCAAAATCATCGTCTACATGAGCTAAAACTAAAACATAGGTAATATTTACTCAAAGAGGGTATAACCAAATTACAGGTACAGTAGTACGTAATATTGGCGGGCCAATAGTATTCGTATTCCATAAAAGTATTCGATTCGAGTCGTGTTTTGAATTAAAAATCCATATATTCAAAACTGTCTGTTACGTTTTCACGGCGTAAACCGATTTTGATGAAATTTGGAATAAAGCTTGCACCCTAGGGAAGTACATGGGCTAATTTTTAATTCGCGATTTTGTCCGCATCCGCGATAACCGAAATTCACGCGGACGAAGTCATGGGCAAAAGGTAGTACTACTATAAAGCCTTCAAACTTAATAATACTATGTGCGGAACGGCTATTTTCAATTTAAAAATCGATCGAATTTACTCTACGTTAACTCCGTTCCCTCCTTCTTGGTACTCAGAGGCATTGTGTACCAACGAAAATCAAAAAGGGACAGAAGTTACAAAACCGAGTCAAATTAGGATGAACTGGGATTTCAGAGAAGTTAAATCACGCTTTGAAGTTTAAACTGTAAACAAGTTTGGCAGCTGCCAACTCCTCACCATCTCTTCCTAAGTGTCAGAAAAGGACAGCAATATTCCTATTTGTGTTTAGTCAGCGAACAACAAAACCGACGCCATCTTTAGAGATGACTAAACATTATTAGAGTTTTGTTGTTATAACCGTTTAATATACCACAAATAAACCGCGGTTTTCAGCTCCGAAACAACAGTTTGCGGTCTTGGATTAATATTGGACCAGAATCCACAAAATTTCAAACAGTGTTTACAAGATTATTCAGGAATACTGTAGCGTATTAAAATGAGGTGACAGTGTGTACTAGGAGAGGGTTTTAATTTACTTATTCGTTAATTAATATAGGATAAGCAGTCTGCTCTAAAAACATATCGGGAGAAAAAAAAACTTAAAATAAATAAAGAACATTTTGGCTATCTAGTAACACATGGTAGGTTGCGTCTCTCTCTCTAAGAGATAGGGGATTGAGTTTCAGCAAATTTATACTAATATTATAAAGCTGAAGAGTTTGTTTGTTTGTTTGGTTGAACGCGCTAATCTCAGGATCTACTGGTTCGAATTCAAAAAATATTTTTGTGTTGGATAGTCCATTTACCGAGAAAGGCTATGGGCCCATGAGAAGCCGGGTTGGGTCGCTAGTTTTAAATAAATAGCCTGTGAAATAATCTTGTAAAGCTAAAGTTTGAATGCGCTAAACTTTGGAACTACAACTGTTCCGATTACAACTGAACCGGTTCATTCGTTGCTTGAAAATACCCAGATTATACTTATCGGGGAACAGAGAGGCGGCAGATTCTCTAAACATTTCTAAGTGTTATTGGATGTTGTTGAGTGTTTTTATGGTATTATATGGTATACTTCGGTTCCACTTGGACGAAGTAACGGGCCGAAACTAGTGGGTAAAAAGGAAATAGTTGCATGAAAATTGATCATTTGTCAACATAATACGCAGTAGCGTCCTTAAGTGTTTACCAGCCACGACTAGTTTTTAACCGACTTCAAAAAGGAGGAGGTTATCAATTCGGATGTTTATATTTTCTTTTTATGTATGTTCGGGCATAACTCTGTCATATATAGACGGATTTGCAAAATTTTTTTTTGTTCGAAAGGGGTTTATTCCGAAATGGTCCCACATTTTAACAAAATTGCTCCAGCCCTTTTTGAAAATCAACAAAATCCCAAAAAAAATACTTAGACGTTTTACTTTCTTCAATCTTTGGAGGACTTACAGTCTCTTTTATGTGTGTCGCTGGTTTTTAATGGATTTGGATGTTAAGGCAATACTGAAAAGCGAAAAAAAAAAGTAAAAAAAAAAAACAAAACCGCCTTCAAAAACTAAAAAGTGATAAATAACTTTAGCACAGAACACACATTACTTTACTTTCGGAAGTCGGTGGCAATATAAAACAACAAACACAAAGCCACCGCCACCGACTTCCGAAAGTAAAGTAATGTGTGTTCTGTGCTAAAGTTATTTATCACTTTTAAGTTATTGAAGGCGGTTTTCTTTTTTTTTAAAACACTTTTTATGATAAAGTTAAGACCATGACTGAGAACCTGGTGGTCTGAAATACTGACTTAGTACCTAAGTCTATCAGTAAGTCACCAAGTCAGTCCACAATATTATTATTTTTTTATTTACTTATATTATCTATTATTTATTATTTATTTTATTTATACCTAGTATGGATATTAATCCATACTAGGTAATATTATAAATGCGAAAGTAACTCTGTCTGTTACGTTTTCACGATGAAACGGCAAAACCGATTTTGAGGAAATTTGGTATGAAGATAGCTCTATTCCTGGGGAAAGGACATAGGCTACATTTTAATTCGGAATTTTGTCTGCATCCGCGATAACCGACCTTCACGCGGACGAAGTCGCGGGCAAAAGCTAGTAATAAATAAATCTATTTTTACCGCTCTGACAACTTCGTATTTTGTAATATTGCAGCTAGAAAATGAATAATACGAGTAATTATCATTATGTGGTCGTTCATACCAAACCGATTATTATTTTATTGATTTAGTTTTCAAGATTTATTATTTTAATGCAGCGCACGTTGGGTATTTATTTATTCTAGTACAAATGGCAACGTTTATTTAATTTTATATGAGTTTTAACATATTTATTATTATATTATTATTATAACGTACACATACTTCCCTTTCCTGTTGTTTTAATATTCTAGTGTATGGCACTCGTGGGCTGCAGCTAAAAATCAGCGTCAGGTAGCGCACTTCGTGGTGTCATCTGACATCATGCTGAGCTGAGGCCCTTTTGGCTTTATATTCACCGTTTTCTGTTTTTTTTTAGTTTTAAGGTGTATTTTATTTTAAGTACTAGCTTCTGCCCGCGACTTCGTACGCGGATCCTGTTGCTTATGTCAGCGACAACGGGGTCGGCAAAATCGAAGATCTGAAACGTCTAAGTGACTGCTCCCCTGCGTTACCGGGTAGGCTACCGTGTCACGAAGGTAAATTAAACACTCAAATCTCTCTCTCTCTCTCTCTCTTGGGTAGACTGTTGAAACTAAAAATGTAATGTTTATTATATTAATAAGAACTTAATGTACACAGTTATGCAGTAAATATATCTTTATCTTTAAGCCCAAAGGCATATTTATTCAATAAAATAAAAAAATAAATGGGAGTTTTGGCCAGTAGAGTCAAATTTTCAATGATATACCATCGTCATCAAAAATCAGTCCTAAACTGTTACCGCCTTTACCGCGTGGAGGTACTCCCACCTTATTATAATATACAGTGATAGCTTTACAGTTAAATTTTAAAAATTACAGATTTGATTTCCACGTCAGATGTTTCTGATCTTCGATTTTCATAAGTCAACAGGAAATGCCCATCAGACCGAACAACTTTTATAGGACGTCATTAATGTATGTGTTATGGTGTAGCTGGGCTCTTAGAGTTCCACATCAGGTGTTCCATATCTTCAAATTTATTCTCTCAACAGAAAATGCTCATCACGTGGAACAATTTTTGCTATGGTACCATTTTTGTATCTCTTATAGTTTAGCTGGTCTGTTGCGGTTCTGCATCAGGTGTTCAAGTTTCCAAGATAAATTATAGCCTATATGTTGCCCAGACTTAATACCTATACAACAACAAAAAAAACATTCAAATCCGTCCATCAGTTCCGAAGATTAGCGTGTACAAACAAACAGACAAACAGACAGACGTTTTTTTTTGGATTCGTGCTCTATTACTGTTTCTAAACCCCCCTCAATTATTATTTTTTTTAATATATTTAATGTACAGACACAGTTTTTTTACTGTTTTATTATATGTATAGATGTAATGCCAATAAACGCATTTTTCTTTCTTTCTTTCTTTACATATTCTAACAGACTGCTTACATTATTGTTTTTCCGTCTTTCAGATTCAATTCAGTACTGCGCGCATGCGTGGTTTACCAGATACGTACTACATAGTACATGGACAAAGTAAAAGGTACCTATTATAAGGTTCGAAGTCACTGCTCGTCCTATTGAAAAAGCAAGAGTTAATTATTGCTATTGTTATTCAAAAGCGACAAATTCCTTCCATAATATTATTAAATTCTAAATAATTTCAACTCTCTCCCATCATAAAGTAAATCAATACTGCGCAACTAAGGGCAGACAAAACATTAATCAAGATGAATAAACATCTAACAAGAACCTTTAACAGAAGAATCAAAACATCTCCGGGGAAATTCGGCGCCATTTTATCTTTACATTTGGCGCGAAAATGATCAACGTCCATTGGATCAAAAGATTTCATGAAGATAAAGTGGAGTTTATGACGTCATGCTTAAGAAAACTGGAGAGGGACAAGGTTTTAATACTTTTAGGGTTCCGTTCGTTAAAAGGAAAAAACGGAACCCTTATAGGATCACTTTGTTGTCCGTCTGTCTGTCTGTCAAGACCCTTTATCTCGGGAACGCGTGGAGGTATCGAGTTGAAATTAAAACCATATACTCAAGTTTACGGTCCCTTGATGAAATCAACCCTCTATGTTAACGTGAAAAAAAGATACGGCCGTTTATGTCGCAAAAAACGCATTTATAATATTAAGATGATTAAAGTATGGATAGTAGGTATGGATTAGTTAGTATAGAAGTATGGATATGTACCTACAAGTATGTACGGAACCTTCGCTGGGCGAGTCCGACCCGCACTTGTCCGGTTTATTTTTAATTTTGAGAACTCAGAGTGTCAGCCCAGAAAGTTCAGTGCTAGAAATTGCTGTGCTTATGTGTCACTGGTAGGATTCTTACACGGAACCACAACCTTACTCACACTTGGCTCTCTTATAGTTGCTTGGTCGTTTTAAACATCACCTTATAATATCAGTTATCTGTCGGTGAAAGTTTTGTTAAAATCGGTCTAGCTGTTTCAGAGATTAGCTGGAACAAAGAGACAGACAGACAAAAATTGTAATAAGTACCGTTTATAATTTCATATCCATTTAGTAAAATGCTGTTATTTTGACAATACATTTTTTATTTGTATAGATTTACCCCTGTGTCATGAGCCGCATGTCTTAATAATACTAAAAAAATCTCTGAGGATATATTTGGACAAAACTTGCCGAAATTTGTTATTGCTGCTAAATTAATTAGAGAGATAAAGAAATATTACGTTGTTGTTTTATTTTCATTTCGTTTTATTTTTTATTTGACCTCTAGTAATTTTAAATGTTTTTCTTTTTTTCTTCTCCAGTGTTTACTTATCGCGTCGCTTTGGTTCTACTGTGAAGGTGCTCTAATTCTGTGTATGAATTAATAAATAAGTTAATAACCACAGCACGAAGACCACATAATACGATTTTCAAAGTAAATCTAAATACCAAATCGGTTAGAAACGGTGGTTTGTTCAGCGGTAAGGTCCCAGGCCATTCATCATAAAGCTATCAGTTTGTTACTATCATCTATTTATGTATGAAACAGGCTATTTAGTTCGTAATACCGAGGTTTTGATTAATGAGCGCCCTCGAGCATCATTGGTTCGAGAAAATGGGATTTTCGCAGTGATTTCTTGGTGGATTTGTAAGGAGTAGAATATGTTATTCGTTCAGTCTAAAGGGCCTTCATTGTAAAGGTTTGTTGAATGGAAGAAATTTTATTTCGATTTGTGTAAGACGTTTTTGTGAAGATTAGATTTTTATTGAATGTGTGCTAATCTTGACAAATAAGGTAAACAAACAAAGGGGAATGCAAAGTGGTGAGAGAGGTAGGTACATTTTTTTCTTGCTTATGGTGTCCACTGCTGGTCAAAGCCTTCCCCCAACTTCGTCTAGGAACTTTTTTCTCTCACTCCCTGGAAGCATCCCTGGTAGTACGCGTCCAGGTCATCTCCTACCTCTGTCTCTTACCGCTACCTCTTTCTGGGCCGTTCTCGTTGACGCTATATCTTGCAAAATGGTCAATGTAGTATGCTAAGTTAAAAAGGATTTTTTATGTTTTTCTAGCTGCACCAGTTGTATCGAGTGGAATTTTTGAGTCAACAAACAATAAACGAATACTATAATGTAAAATTTTACAATATTTACACACTATGGCAGAAAAGACCAGGATATGTTAACATGGTAGGTAACGAAACGGCAAAAATGTCAAACTAAATTCCAAAAAACGCTTCGGTAAAACAATTTTACAAAAAGAAATAACTATACAAGTGTTAATTTGTTGCTAAAGTGCCAACTCGACTAAAAATAAGAGAGTGGATAAGCCATATTAACCGTAAACAAACAGGGTAAAAAACGATATAGGTGGGCGGTTAGTTGAGCCTGTAAGTGTTCATATAAAAAATATTTAAATATTATATAACTCAAATCGGCACCAAACACAACAGAAACACAACAGAGTTTACAAAATAATTATTTAACAAAAATATCTTGCCCTGCTACGAAATCGTAGTACCATATGTCAGCGTAACTTTCGTAGCGGTTCGGGGCTGCTACGTCGTAGCAACTGCAGATTACGTTATCACACTTCAGTTAGTATTCATGTTCTTGTTTTGCGTTGCTAACACGTTCCTTTAACTAAAACCTTGTTTGTAGAATAATTACCAAAAGCCACAGTCAACAGAGTCCAGTACAAAAACATCTACATAATAATGTACAGACGCCAGCCAGCACATCAAGCCATACCAATCTGTCAAATTTTCCCAATTGAATATGAACCTTATTCTTTTGTCATAAAGTTCAAAACTAGACAGGTTGTTGTAGCTTGATGTGCTGGCCTCTGTTCCACAGTATGTTAGGGAAAAAACATTATGCGAAAAGAAAGATCCCTTTTCAAGTAAGTACCTAACAATATTACCTAAAGTTCTTCGTACCTGCTGCAATAGTTGAGATATTATCGAATACTTATTTTGACCGATTACAACTGTAATGTTAATTTCATATTAATTATAAAAGCCTACGTTAATGTAGTTAAATTCGTTAAAATTACATGTACCTCTATTTATTACATGGAAATTTTATTAATTTATAAAAATCAAATAAATATTATTATTTACAATTCTAAGAAAAAGGCACGGAGCAAAAACTCGTTCACATCGTTTTCAACGGGAAACGTGCCCAACAGGCCAGCCGGCCAAATTTACATTAGATATTGTCAAAGAATTTGCACGGACAAAGGCTTATCTATTAATCTATTAGAGTTTGACTCGTTACTGAAATGGTATAGCTTTTGTAAATTCGGTTACTGCCCACCCCTTCAGCTAAAGCGGCAGGTGTTACGAAAAGAGATCTCCCGCATGTTTCCTCGAAAAAAATATCATTGTTATACATACTCCTAATCCAGTGATGCCAACCGCAGAACATGGTGATTATTCTTTGTAACGCGTATTATTTGAGTTGTCACTGCGCCCGACTTGAATGCGGTTTCATTATTCCGGTGTCTGAATTCGAATATGCTGGAATTAAAACCGTTATGCTATACTACGGTACGCTGTCACACCACTGTGTTACTTCGCTTTGATTTTTTTGTTAAACATTTTTTCTGATTGTAAATGTTTTTTTGATGTCCATTTTAAATAAAGATGTGAAGATGTGAGCGATGTTAGTGTTTTATCTAATAGGTTTTTAGGGTGCTAACTTCTCTATCAACCTTTAGACGCCCACTGCTGGGCATAGGTCTCTCAAGGGGGGTTTAGTCGTTATGATGCGATGCCTGTTGGCGATCGCAGTAGGTGTTATGGTACTCAGAAGGACGCTGATACCTATCCTCTGGTCAATATCCCTCTGTCACCTTCTACGACACCCACGGGTAGAAATGGGTGCTATACCAGTACCATATTACTTCGACTGTCTATATGTCTGTCCTTCCGTCCGTCTGTCACAGGGCAGTATCTTTTCAACCGTAATAGGTGTCTACCTATTACGGTACACTCACGGTTTTCACAGAGTGTGTATTAGTATGTCTGTTAAAACAACAAACAAAAATAAAATAAAGTTAAAAACTAAAATTAAGGGTGATACAAGAAATGTGTGTTTTATACATATTATGTAGTCTATATTAATATTATAAAATGGGAAAAAATTGTTTGTTAGTTAAGTAAGTTTGCATGTAAGAGGGTAATCTCCTTGACAATTCAAAAGTGTCTGTAAATGGTGATGAAATAAATGGTTTGACTTTGACTTTAAATCTCCGAAACTTTACATCCGATTTCAATTCTTCGACCAATAGAAAGCCATGTTATCCCTGAGTGCATTGCATTATTTAAAAAGCGGCCAAGTGCGAGTCGGACTCGCCCATGAATGGTACCGTAGCAGCAAGTAAGGTAAATTGCGGTTTACGATTTATGACGTATTAAAAAAAAACTACTTACTAGATCTCGTTCAAACCAATTTTTGGTGGAAGTTTACATGGTAATGTACATCATATATTTTTTTTACTTTTATCATTCTTTTATTTTAGAAGTTACAGTGTTATTATTTTTATTATTAAACTATTCAGTTTAGAAAAAAATTATATTAGAAACCTCAATATAATTTTTGAAGACCTATCCATAGGTCATAACCCACACGTATGGGTATGATGAAAATAAAATTTTTAGTTTCAGTTTTAAGTATGGGGAACCCAAAATTTGTGGTTTTTTTTCTACTTTTGTGTGAAAATCTTAATGCGGTTCACAGAATACATCTACTTACCAAGTTTCAACAGTATAGTTCTTATAGTTTCGGAAAAAAGTGGCTGTGACATACAGACGGACATACAGACAGACATGACGAATCCGTTTTTTGCCATTTGGCTACGGAACCCTAAAAATGTAGGAATACTTGAGAAAATTCATCCGAACTCGCAGACAAAGTGCTAGTGTTAAATATTGTAAGGTGGAATAGAACAAGTGGAAGTGCCCATGCAGCTATCCCGCGTGTCACAATTATGCGTAAAATGTGCTAAATAATAACAACCTTCGACTGGTTGTAATAAGTCTTAATTTTGTATGAACAACAAATTCAACATTGATAAAAAGCTTTTTTGTTGATCTTACAAAGTTAAGACTTATTACAACTGACGAAAGTTGTTATTATTGTACATATTTTCCACATAATTGTGACCCTTAGTGTAGTACTGGTTCTATACATGTACTTAGTGACTTCTGCATTGTGTTTTGAAAACAAAATACAATTATTGTTCCGACCGTTTGTTATTGTGAAAGCTTTCGATCTTAAAAACAACACACGCTATATAATTATTTCATCCATTACAAGGAATTTATTCTATAGCTACTTAAACAGAGAACAAATTAAACTTATTCAATCTATACTTCTACAACTACGACTATGAAAGATCTACGAATGACAGCCGAAACCAACGCTATTACATGCTTTCCGAGACACGGAGGGGTCTTGGTATGAATTGGACGGTCACCCATCCACAGACTGACCGCAGCAAGCACAGCTTAACTATAACCGTTTAAACCGTATGGCTTTTACTTTGCCACGAGACCCGTTACGACAATCGAGTGACCTCTCCATCAGTCCGCCATAATAATATAAGTAAATAAACCTTTATTTCAGACTAAAGTCCATAGTTGTGTTAGTATTTTGGTGTTAGTAACAATGTTACTTAAGTAAATATTAAGTATTACCTTTAAATCGAGTACTGCGCAAGTCAAATCAAGTCTGTGTCAAGTCTCATCTTTCGTGGCACGTACAGTCGAACAAGCTATTTGGTTTACAGGCAAAAATATTCATCTTTCTACTACAAAAACAATATTTAATTTATTTGCTTTATATTGAGCATGTAGGTAGTTACCAGGGATACCTACGTACTCGAGATAAAAAAAAAATAAAAAAAAATATTGTGAGTGTAGTAGAATGATGAATATTTTTGCCTGTAAACCAAATAGGTTGTTCGACTGTACTAGTAATTACAATTTCAGACCTAAGACAGTCCCCACCCAGTGGCTCTGGAAGGGGCAGTCCAGTCTGGCAGCAAACATTTTCAAAATGCTGTTGTCACTACCATGCAGGCGCTGCAGTAAGAAGGCCGCTTTCTTTCGCATGATGGCGTGAAAACCATCCGTGCGAGCCTCCTCAAACATCCCCGATGCGCTACAGCGCCATGGCCAATGTTATGCCAATTCCTCTTAATCCTTCACCTAATTAATTGAAAAGCCGATTAATAATAATGCTATCAAGCCAACTTCGCTGATCTAAACCCCACAAAGTCAGCTTTATACCCTTGTATTAAGGAGTGGATTGACTCTGTATAAAATTAACATATTTTATTCGTAATCGTTTTGAAGTAAGCGTTGAAATAATTATACTGTGTTTAATTGTTGGTAATTGAGTTGCCTTAAGATCAATATGATGCCGGTTGGCGTAGTAACTGAGTGATTGACCACTGCTCTGCGTGTCTCTAGTTCGATTCCCGCACGAAACCAAAAATATTAGTATGCATACAGGTAGTGGTTCCAAAAAAAACCGGCCAAGTATGAGTTGAACTCACGTGGAGGGGTTTCCGTACAATGCCAATTGATATAATTCCTATAGGTTTTACTGTAATCTACAAGCAATGAACTATATTTTATATTTTTTTCAAAATTTTAGGCTCAGTAGTTTTAGAGATCAGGGGGGGGGGAATGGTCAATTTTCGTCTTCTTTCATAAATAAAATCAAAACTATTTATTTTACAATAAGATTCCGAAAATGAGCCCTTGTATTTGATATATGACACAGTAAGGTTTGCAAATCTTTTATTTAAAATTTTCTAATTTGTCCCCCGAAAATGACCCTTATTTTTTTTTTAATGTTGATTTACTTTACACATCTGTGTTTGGGTCATAGGATTATAACATCTTACCAAATTCACCTGATTTGGTCCAGTAGATTCGGATCAAATTGGCTGTGACAGACGGACGGACAGACAGACGCACGAGTGATCCTATAAGGGTTCCGTTTTTTCTATACGGAACCCTAAAAAAGTGTCAAAGCACAGATAATCACCCCATACAAAAAAAGCCTTCAATACGTCCAAAGCCAGGTGGCATTTCAGTTCAACATACGTCAAACAAAGGGAAAATTCGCGGGTATTTGTCGGAAGCTGAGTGTTGACCCTTGAGGCATCATGAGAGCCCTACAGGGTGGTGTCAAGGGGCGGCGGCCTACGTGCCGGCGGAGACACGCGCATGTAGGGATTATGTGTCTCGTGACCTCAATTGCTAGAACCGTGGTTAAAAAAATTAAAAAAAAACGTAACGGAACGTTCAATTTTAGATAAGGTGTGTTCAGGAAACAGCACTAAATCGGCACTTCTTTATCTTCTTTACATAGTATAAAAACTATTTTGGTTTTTGAGGCGGTTCTCTTATTTATAAAAAGTTTTTTTATACTTTTTAGTGCCACCTTATCACCCAAATCCATTTTAGAAACGGCAACACAGTTAAAACAGAGATTGAAAGTCCTTCAAAGACGGAAAAAACAAAAACGTCCCAATTGTAATTTTTTTTATATTTGTTGATTTTTTCAAAAAGCGCTGAATAATTTTATATTTATTGAGCGTATACTAAAACCTTCTCCTGAATGTAACAAACACTTTTCTGAAAACCGCATCAAAATCGTTTTTGCCAAACGGGAGATAATCGCGGACAAACATACATACATACAAACATACGGGTCGAACTGAGAACCTCCTTTACAGTGGTAGAGAAAGGTTTATACGTACAGTTTGAACTTATACATTGCATCCGTGCGAAGCCAGGGCGAGTCGCTAGTTATATAATAAACAACACGGTATTCTTCTAGTTTTCATGGTACGAATTACATTCTTATATAAGTTCATAAATTAAGGCTTATGTTCAACGAACCTCCAGATCTACTAAATGATCACCAATAATAGTAAATAAAATAAAACCAAAAATGGTCATCAAAATGGTGTTTCCTAAAGTATTGTAGAAATGTATGAGTTTGACTGTAAAAAGCGATTTCATTCTGGCGTAGGGGGTCACAGTTCTAACCTAACCTAACCATGTCGGATCCGCCCCAGGGGGGTCAAAAAGATTTTGGTTATTTTGCACACTAAGATTTGGTGACCATTTAGTACATTTGGTATAATTTAGTATATTTTTTTGGTAAGGGAGCTTAAGATCCTAAAGTATTTTTTGGTGATCATTATATTTATACCCATAAATTAAAACATCAATTGACAGCTTTTTGTCTCCTTTTAGGAATTACGTTGTTACTGTATGTAGAGTAATAGAATGAGACTGTTACACAGGTATAAATGAAAGAGACAAAGACATACATACATTTCATGCTATCTATACTTATATTTTGTAAGGCGAAAGTGAGTTTGTTTGTTATGCTATCACGGCTAAACTTCTAAACCGATTTTGATAGGTACTATCGTGGTCACACCGGCCTGACCACCACTAAGATCATTTTTGCTTGCACTCAAAAGATGGAAGCGCTCTCTACCCCGCCCCGTGACTTCGCAGGCGCCAAGTAATTTTTTTTTTAACTGAGCAGGCGGGAAAGTCCGCGATAGTACATACTAAGATTGAACCCCAAGAAAGGGTATAGGCTACTTATTAATCCCAGATTTCGGATGCATCCGCGATAACCGACATTCAAGCGGACGATGGCGCAGGCAAAAGTTATAATAGCCTGACCGTTTAACTGAGACCGTTCCTGAGGTAGCTGTGCGGTGCGGAAGGGGTGACAGTTGTCACTAGTTGACGTATTAGGGCCAGCGCACTTCAAATTGCAAAATGCTCTCGCATAGTCGAGTAAAATTTTGACTGCTCGACCATGTACGCCCCATGCTCGCCCCTCCGTGAGCAAACTCCGTTGAAATCGCTCTGGGTTACTAGGCGGCCGTGCTTGACCAGTTTGATGCCATAATCTGACGTTGTTTACTACCTACGCCGGCCGCGCCGTAGGTGGTAAACACAGGTCCAGACAGTTTTCTCGCTGCGACAATACTGAATCTGAACGCGGGCGGTTCGAGCGCGCTCGCGCATGTAGAACGCATACTCGAACACGCAACTTGCAAGCTCGAGCATGGTCGAGCATCAAGTTTGGACGTGTATTTAATTTTGCACTGTATACTACAGTCTTAACGTCATGTTTTAAGTGATCATAAAAAACGCTCTGCTCTTCTCTGCTCTCGGTGTTTGCTGAGCCTGAGTGAGCTCTCGCGTCACGTCACCACAACCCTCCCGCACCGCGCAGCTTCTTTATGACCTTAGAAATAGTCTCAGTAAAGCGGTCGGGTCATAGTGTGCAGAGACGTGACTTATTTAAGATACAAGTATTGTTCCTGACGTCACATCGGGCTACCGTAGCTTCGTACGCCCCACCGCGAATGTCGTGGTCGGACCGCGGTGGCAACTCGCTCGCCGACACCTTTAGCGTGCGCACACGGTTATCTTCATGTTTTGTTACAATCAGTACCTACAATACAGTTTTACTAGAAGTCTACGCAGTTTTATTTACTAGTCAAGACCACCAGCCACACACCTGGAGCTTGGCATTCAACAAGTATCCTGAAATACACAAGATACACTATACGTGCCAATGAAATTTTGTAGATAAGAAAAGATTACTAATATCAAGGTTTGTAGTTAGTCGGATTCCCGTCAAATCACTTTATTTCATTTTTTTTTATATTATAGCCTATAAGCACTCAGAAATAACGAAACTTCCTATGGGTGAAAGAATTTTTGCAATATAAGAAGTCCTGTAGTTTACCACCTAAATACAAACTTAACCTCTTTATAATATTGGTATAGATGTTGCTCAAAAACTCGTCATGAAAAATATAAGTTTTAGAGTGAAGTACCTTAAGTCATATTTATAGGTAAAACTAAAGCAATATCAATAAACGAACCAGGTGAAACTGATCTCTTTTATTGAAATAACTCAACAGAATTCTCTCAAATTAATATTCTTCAAGAAAATGTAACTCGATTCGCTTTTATATTTGATTTTTTCGAGACAAAATGAAAGTATTCAACGTTGTATGAATTTTAATATTTCGACGTCATTTTGCTTGAGCTTTCGAGTGTTATTCTGAATCTCGTAACGGTAATTTTTGTGTAGAACTCATCAGAATGCAATCGATTTGAGAATGAATATTTTAGTTGTTTGCTGTGATTTCGAGGCACGTCTCATGGGTATCGTTAGAGGGGAATAATAAGCGCGAAGCTTCGCTGAAGTGAATGGAAAGGATGGCCAAAGTACGCATGGTGTTTATTTGATGTAAAAATCTCGGGAAAATTGGTTTAAATAAATAATAAAATAATAGAGCATCTTCTCTTTTTATTATTTGGTTAGCATTTGTGATATGCAAAACAAAACAAAAAATAATATAACAACAGTACCTACCATTTGTAATTACAGCAAATTTGGAATAAGTATACGTAATACTACTGTAGAATCTGGGGTATACCCAAGGTTAGGTTAGGTCCTAGGCAAGTGTGTTCCACCCTAGGCCGCATCATCACTTAAGATCAGGTGAGTTCAACCCTATTAGAAGAAAAAACTATTAAACAATAAGTTAGACCGAGACTGACCCAAGAGTAAGCATATAATTATGAAAAAGCTTTTTTTAAAAAAGACAACCGCCTTCATAACTTAAAATCTGTCATGTGTGTTCTGTGCTAAAGTTATTTATCACTTGTTTTTTTTTTATTTGAAGGCGGTTTTCTTTTTTATTTTCCACTATTTAGTGCCGCTTTATCACCCAAATCCGTTAAGGAACATCATCACAGTTAAAACACAGATTGAAAGTCCTCCAAAGATGGAAGAAACGAAAACGTCTTTTCGGTTTTTGTTGTTTTTTTCAAAAAGCACCGAATAAATTTCTGTTTGTTGTATACTAAAACCTTCTCCAGAATATAGCAAACACTTTTCTGAAAATCGCATCAAAATGGGTTCCGCCAAACGGGAGCTAATCGCAGACAAACATACAAACATACGGGTCGAACTGAGCACCTCCTTTTTTATGGATTCGGTTAAAAATCATCCTAATACCTAGACCTAAATTAGGTATCTATAGGTACATTGTAAATCATGTGTAGACGACTAATTTAGGTACATTCTTATTCACCTATTCCAAAGTTTGCTGACAGCATACTCAATAACCCCAAATATGTAAGTACAGCCGGACATCAAGCTACAACAATCTGTCAAATTTTTTTGACAGATTTTCAACTTTACGACAAAAGAATAAGGTTCATATTCAGTTGGAAAAATTTTACAGTCTGTACATAATAATAATGTACAAGATCAAATCATCAAATCCAACAATCCTTATTCCAAAATTTGATTTAACAGTTCACTAACTTTTCCTAACAGTACCTTGTTCACATTGGTAATTTTCATGTGTATTATTTTTTGTGACAAAAATGTACACTAGTAATGTCTCCTGTACGTCATGGGTGCTTTTTCTCGAGTATTACAAACACTAGCTTCGCTCGTCCGTGTGAATGTCGGTGATCGCGGATGCAGATGAACTCGCGAACTAAAAAGTAGTAGTACATATTTTCATACCAAAGGACAATGCCAGAAACTCAATAAAAGTCATGTGTAATATGTAGCATCTTACTGTTTATTTATTGCTCATAACTAAACATTAGTCTTAATGACTGTAGAACTTGCGGTTTCCGTTTAAATCTAAAAACAATAATGACATTGATTATAGGTCAAATTGTATTTTAGGTAAAATGAGTTTGTATTTTGTGGGTAGGTATTTCGTAATCCGCAAGTTCTAAAGAAAAACAATTTACTATAGGAAGGTTCTATATTCATTACAATTAATTTCATTAATTTACTTTTTCTGTACATGGGTGGGGCAGGATCTGGCATTGTCATTTCATCGGTTCAGCCATTTCATCGTGAAAGCGTTACAGACATAGTTACTTTCGCTTATGTAATATTATTAAAGTATGGAGTATGGATTAGCCAGACCCGGACCAATTTCCTGTGGGCATACCAATATTTGTTTCGTGTGAAAGTCAGAAGTCAATAACTCAACTATTGCGCCAAACGTGTCATCATGTCGTTTGTTGTGAGATTGTGACAAAAACATTCCAGTGTTACAAAAAATAATTATGATCACGTCATTGAACCCTGATAAAATAATAATAAAGGTGAAGGCCGAGAAAGACAAGCAGATAAAGTATCTTGACTTGGCTCGCGAAGTTGTCCACATGTGGGATGTGAATATAGCAGTCATTGTGCCGATAGTCGTTACGGCCAATGGGCTCATTTCTAAGAGCCTCGACCAACACCTAAGGACCTATGGCTCTCGTTAGGCAGCTGTATCAAGGGCTTGATACAGAAAGCGGTAGTCCTGGAACGGCGCGTATAGTCAGGAGATTCCTCTCTCAGGAACCCTGATCACCGGTAGCTTGGACCCTCTTCCCGATACAGGTGGGCTACTATTTTTTATATTTTTAAATGTTCTTATTTTTGTATTAATATTTAAAAATGTATATACAATGAATAAATGAGAATAATAATAATGTTTATTTGCTCAAAATAAGGATTGTAGTACATGTTAAAAATACACTTTTACAAAATAAGTACTACCACCCAAGTACTACCAGTACTAAAATAAGTTCCAAAATAGCTACAGAAAAAAAGAATATAAAATAAGCTTCAAATATAATGTCAAATTAAAGTGGATCACTAAAGGAATTCGAACCTCAAGTAAAATGAAACGTTTTCTGTGTGCCCAAAATGGAAACAAACTTGAGCCTAGTGTCCTAAAGTATAGAAACAAATATGTTCAACTGTACAGGCAGGTTGTAGCAAAGGCTAAGAAACATGCAATAATGGTGCAAATAAACAGTTCTAAAAATCTAAGTAAAGAAGTGTGGAAAATAGTGAACAAATGCACTAATAAGGATAAAGCAATAAAACCAGAACTTCGTCTCAAAGTTGATGACCAACTTCTAGTAGATCCAGAAGAAATATCTGACATCTTGGCAAAACAGTTCAACTACAAATGCATCACTGGTGCAATTGCCAATGACCAAAATACAGCATCCTTGAATATGAATGCAAACGAAATAACAGACGAAATGATAATTGCTCCGGTTACACCAAATGAGATCTTAACCATAGTGAAAAGTATGGAAAACAAGTATTCTTGTGGTCATGATGAGATCCCAATATCAGTAATTAAGGAACATATATTAATACTAGCTGAACCTATGTGCAATTTTTATAACAAATGTATTGAGGAATCCATCTTCCCAGACCAGCTAAAAATAGCAAAAGTTATTACTTTTGCTATTTTTAGCTATTTTTAGGATCAGTCCTACTGCCTTTTTTAAAGACGGGTATTCCTGTCTTTAAAAAAGGCAGTAGGACTGATCCTAAAAACTACAGGCCGATCTCCTTGCTACCAGTTCTATCAAAAATATTTGAAAAAGTTATTAAAAATCGACTTCTTTCTCATTTACGTGCCAATAGAATACTCAACAAAAGACAGTTCGGTTACCAAAAAGGTGTTGGTACTACAGATGCAATTTATACTTTACTTGATGATGTAATAGGAAATATAAATAAAAAACTGAGAGTAGCAGGGATTTTTCTTGATTTAAGTTCCGCGTTTGACACTATAGACCACAATTTACTTATTATTAAAATGATGCATTATGGAATTAAAGGAAAGGCCTTAAAACTATTCTCATCATATCTTAAAAACAGAAAAATGTACGTAGAAATTGACAAAATACAAAATGGCTATAAAAAAGCTTACAAATCACGGACAGTAAACATGACTACAGGTGTTCCACAAGGATCTATATTAGGACCAATTTTATTTATATTATTTATTAATGACATGATTGATTATATGAATACTATTTTACCTGACATTGATATAGTAGTTTTTGCAGATGACACTAATGCTATAATAGCGGCTAAAGACATGACTGAATTAACACAAAAGGTAAATGACGCATTACAAGCATTTCACGTGTGGTTCACTAGAAACAATTTGTTAATCAATACTGCAAAGACTAAAGTACTATTATTTAGAACTACAGCCCGAAATAAGGACAACTTAGATGTTGTTTTAAACAATGAAAAAATTCTTCTCGGTAAAGAAGTTACCTTTTTAGGAATCCACATAGACGATCAACTAAATTGGAAAATTGAACTAGATGCGATTAACAAGTCAATATCTTCCGCATGTTACGTGTTGAGAGCTCTAAGAACAGAAATTAGTATTGAACAATTAAGAATGGTATATTTTGCATTGGTAGAATCAAAAATTAGATATAGTATAATGTTTTGGGGAAATAGTTATGCTTACAACATCAAAAGAGCATTCGTTTTACAAAAACGTGCAATTCGCACTTTAGTTCATGTTTCGCAAAGAGAGAGTTGCCGTGAATACTTTACTAAATTAGACATACTTACAGTACCGAGTATT
The DNA here is from genome assembly GCA_947361185.1 of Charanyca ferruginea. Classification (NCBI taxonomy): domain Eukaryota; kingdom Metazoa; phylum Arthropoda; class Insecta; order Lepidoptera; family Noctuidae; genus Charanyca; species Charanyca ferruginea. The sequence continues at coordinate 19,357,545 of OX376069.1, read as the reverse complement.
TATGTATTTGTGCTTCACGAATATGAGACGGCGGAAGAACGAGAGATTAGAGAAGGCACGCGTAGGCAAGATATTAAACTTTATAAAATACAGCCTAACTTAAATATTGTGAAGCACTGTCCCAGATACCAATCGGTTATATTATTTAACAAATTGCCTTTAGATTTAAAAAGTGCAATATACTCCAGATCCTTTAAAAAACAGCTGAGAAGATTTCTATTAAGCAAGTGTTTATATACAATTAGTGACCTTTAAAGTTAATTAAATGTTATGTAATTTTTTATGTATTTGCATGTTGTTTATTCAATATGTTTGTTAATTCAGATACAATTTATTGTTAATGAATAAATGATTATGATTATGATTATGACTATATCTACAATCGTGTGGGTGGAGCACTGTTCTCCTACCTAGGTTATGAAATAACCTGTGTTATGGAGAAACAGTCCGATCCCCTAGAGTAGTGATGAAAAGTTACATAGTCCTTGTGATGTAAGTAAGTAGGTACTGCTACAATATTTAGAGATTTGAGTTTAATAATTTAGTTAAAGGTCTATGTAATTTTAGGTCAGGTAAAATACATTTTAGTTTAAGGTTAGTAAATGTGTGGTGGTGTGACGGTGTGTCATGTAGGTATGTCATTGAGAAGAGTGTTATGTGTATGTGTGCGTGAAAATGAGGCTTCCGGCGACTGGGACTGCAATTAACTCGGACTTCAGTCCCAGTTGCCGGATCCATTTAATTTTAATATTTTTCTTCCGGCGACTGGGACCAAGCATAAATGAATAACAGAAATCTTTTGTTCAAGCCAAAAACAATACAGTTAAACGAAACAATATTTAAAATAATAATTAAAGATATAAAGGTAATCAAAGGGTGTCTTTTAAGTATTTTTTTTTTTATTTTACATCTTTTTTTAGCACAGAACACATAACTTTAGTTTCGGAAGTCGGTGGCTTTGTTCTGTTTGTTGTTTTGTTCATGTGTGTTCTGTGCTAAATTTATTTATCACTTTTTAGATTCTGAAGGTTGTCTTCAAAATCGCTTTACATTTGCCGGAGAAATCGCGTAACAAATATACAAAAAAAAACATACAACCGAATTGAGAACCTCCTTCTTTTTGAAGTCGGTTAAAAAGTCACATTGGTACTTGCTCGTGTCCGGTTTCGAACCTACAACCTCGTGTACAGTCAACAGCAAAAGTAGATGATCAAAATCAGAAATTCAATACTAATTTACTAACACTAATTTATATAATTTACTACTAGTATATTTATTAAAAGTATGTGATTGTCACACACATACTTTTGAATCACTTCAACGCCACACAGTTCTGACGCGAACTCCGTTCATTAGTATAGAATTTCTAATTTTGATCATCTACTTTTGCTCTTGACTGTACATATTTTAATAAGACAGATTTAATATTTGATCAGCATGATACGTGTTAAACTTTCCATGACAAACTAAGAAACTCGGATGCAATGAAAATTTTAGATGAAAACGAACACTATGAAATGGCACAATTGTCAACTAAAACAACGCCAGAAAAACCCAAGAGGCAACACCAACCCAGGGAACAACTTCCATCGAACAACTTAAGTAAGGAACCAGTCAAAGGAAATGACGAAGACATGAAGCGTCCGTGGCAAACTTTAGTCTCATATGTAGATGAATTAACCGTAGGTGGGAGAAAAAACTCACAGGGTCAATATGTCGATGCGATGGGAAACTTCCCTGGATTTGGGAAACAGAAAGAGCCGAAAATACCCGAGAACTGTTTCCCTCGCCAATGTTACGATGCATATGTATTCATTCAAGAATGTCTCGATTCGCTTCCATTTCTATAGTAGGAGTATGGTAGTTCTCCAAGTCTTCTAAAAACCGATTTTTACACTAGAGGCAGGCGCTTTAACCACTGTGCCATACTCTTGTGTAAATGGACTTTGGCAATGAAGTCAACAGACTCACTTTTCTCATATTTCTAGCTAATAACTAGTGAAACTGGCAGCAAGCCATGAAAGCGGAATTTGATCAACTTTTTACAAACATTTATGCCAAACAATCGTTCAAATATCACTGTTATTATATTTATTTGTGGAATACAAACCATTGTAGAATACGTAAATCATGTAATGGTTTTTTGGTGTGGGATGCAACTTGTGTCGAGACCCTTGCACCATCCCATCTTTCTAGCACGTCGTGTTGTGCTGGGGCGGCTGCTGCAGGTGCCGAAAACCTTAAACGGCGTAAATATAACAACCTTCTTGGAAGTAATATTTTTGAGCCATTTGGGATGAAACACTCCCCAGTGTTTGGGGCCCGTGTGCTCACCTTGTTTTTATTGCTAAAGCGGCTGGTCGACTCTTCACGTGACCAGAGGGCTGGCCAAAGAATTAACATTGCCATACAACGTGGTAATGCTGCTAACCTTTTGCGCACATGTTTTGTCCACATAAGAGCAATGCGGACGAAATTTTTGATGTGTGTGTAAAAAATGTAACGGTATTAGACATTATCGTGGGTAAATATATAAACAATCTCGTTCCACAGATTTCTAGTGTATGTACGTTATAAATTAGTAAAAAAAAAAAAAAAAAAGATTTTGCTCGCGACTTCATTCGCCTATTTAATATTTATATCTAGATTTAATTTTTCCTATTTAAAACTAAAGGTTTCCTATTTTTAGGGTTCCGTACCTCAAAAGGAAAAAACGGAACCCTTATAGGATCACTTTGTTGTCCGTCTATCTGTCTGTCTGTCTGTCTGTCTGTCTGTCAAGACCCTTTATCTCGGGAACGCGTCGAGGTATCGAGTTGAAATTAAAACCATACACTTAAATCCACGGTCACTTGAAGCTGTGAAATAATCAAACTTCTAAGTTAACGTAAAAAAAGATACGGCTGTTTATGTCGCAAAAAACGTATATTTCGACACTCTCAGGGGAATCAAAATTTAAAACTTTCCGTTGCCCTAGAACTATGAAACTTGGCAAGTAATATCGTCTTATACTATAAATACAGGTAAAGCTCTGAAAACTATGCATTTGCAATGAAATTATTAAAAATATATTCTTTATTTATAACGAGCTTTTGTCTGCGATTTGGTCCATGTGAATGTCGGTTATCGCGGACGCAGGCGAAGTCCCGGATTAAAAAGTACCCTATGTGCTTTCCCAGGGTTCAAGCTATTTTCATACCAAATTTTATTAAAATCGGTTCAGCCGTTTCGTCGTGGAAGCATAACAGACAGAGTTACATTCTCATTTATAATATTAGTATGGACGTATGGATACTGTATCTACAAAGTACGGAACCCTCGGTAAGCGTGTTCGACTCGCACTTGTCCTGTTTTTTTATAATAAAATATAACCGTAAGCACTCAGAGACAACGCTGTTACATATTAGCGAAAAAGAATGTTCAGTACTTATACAACGTGTAAACAAAAAAGAAACATACAAACAAACTCTAGCTATATTAGTATAGAAAATACATTGAATCACTTTTTAATTGTCAAGGAGTCTGACAGTCTGAAAGTTGAAGCTCGTTGCTCATTCCTAACAATAGGTTCCTATAAAGAAGAACAAGAAATAAACTCAACGGACACTCAATATTTCAAATTCAGGTTGTATAATTCATGTTGAATCTAGGGGTACAATGCTGTGAGAACAATGTAACAAGTCGAGAATGTGAAAAGAGGTATAGAGTAAAATGTAACAACATGTTACTTCGATTGTGGATTTTTTGAAAGATATATACCTACCTACCTAATATCTTGTAAGTACCAAGTGTATACTTCCAGGGGTTGGTTGTGCTAAATCCAACAAAAATACGTCAAGATTTACGTAATTGATTACAATTACCCAAATAATACAAAGTTACTTTCGCATATATAATATTAAGTTTGGATCATTAGATCCAAACTTAATATTATATATGCGAAAGTAACTTTGTCTGTTACGCTTTCACGATGAATCGGCTAAACCGATTTTGATGAAATTTGGTATGAAAATAGCTTAAACCTTGGGAAAAGACATAAGCTACTTTTTAATCCGTGACTTTCCCAGTCGTCGGAAAAATTTAAGTTTGCTTAGAAACCGAAAATAGAATCATTATCATCATCAGCCGGAAGACGTCCACTGTTGACCAAAGGTCTCCCCAGGAGGGGGGGGGGGGTCCATAATTCCCTGCTGCCCGACCTCCGCTTAGTCGCCTTCGACGACACCCTCGGGATGAAATGGGTAGGTGCCAATCTAGCCCGGACATCACACGAGATAGATGATAGATTAATTAAATCATTGAACTGTTTATTCTCTATTTATTTTATTCAAAACATACATCATTTTCTAAGTAAACTTTACCATATATCTGACAACATTGGTTACTTATTTACATCAAGCTGCAACAATCTGTCAATTTTTTTTATACATTTTCAACTTTATTACAATTCTTTAAGATTGATATTCAATTGGGAAAATTTGACAGTTTGATATGGTTTGATGTGCTGGGGTACATTAAACTATTAGCAATTTCTAGATAGTAATATACCTACACATCAGTAATGTACACACGTAGCACATTTGACATAAATTGAACTAGTTTGACACACCAAATTAATTTAACTATTTAGAGACTGCGTGCGTGGGCCCGTTTCGGCAGAACTACACTTCAGAAAATTGGCAGAATTACATACTAAACTAGAAATCTGGTATTATCCCATTTTTTGTTGCCTTGGTTTAATTTATCAACTTAGACGCAGACACGACCGTGAGGCGAAACTAGTGAATTTAAGTACTGTCGGCATGTGTAAGATCGTAAATCCAATTCCTAAACACAATCGAAGACAGACATCACATTTCGATAACTCAACAACAACTTGTATGTAAAAAAAATAAGTCTTTGCTACAACGAATTAATAATGGTCTTTTGATTAGTTTGGCCATTCCTAATTTCAGGGTTATACAGCATAAACATGACAACATTTAACATTTCACCCGTTACAAAAGGGAGTTTAACGCTTAGTGTTTAAAGTCGACATTTATATGAGGACAAGTGGCAATAAAATCACTTTTGAGGAATGGTTGTAGTCACGCACTGTTATAAATCAGATAAATACCTACGCGGCCATGATTAGCTGGTGTAGTTTTCAGAGATATTTCACCCCGGTTAAGTACAATATAATGGAAAATAGAACTCCTACCACCAAAATAAAAGAGTGAAGGACATACATTATAAAACACGTGTAAGTCTATGTATGTATGTGTACCTACAATCGTATCCATAGGTAGGAATTAGGTGCTTTTTTTAAATACTGTACTTGTACTATGTTAGAAATAGCCACAAAGCAATGATAGTAAAATAAATAAAATCAATTAGTAATTAAATTAGAATATAAAATTAAATAAATATATTAAAATAAAATCGACACATTCCTTCATTCAATCAAACATTCATTAAATAAAATTATAGTGATTGTGACATAATAAGTAGGTTTAATATGTTAATAAAATAAATAATTAATGAGAATATGTAATACTGTACTATCGGACAGAATTTAGTAATAGTAATAATAATTTTGAATTTTAATTTTCTGAATGAGAAGAGGCCTTTGCCCTGCAGTGGGACAGTTATAGGCTGGTATTATTATTATAGTTATGTAGGTAACATTTGTAAATATTATAAAAATAAAAAAAACATTTAAAAGAATTAGTACCAGTGGTCAGGGCTCAGTAATACCAATAAAAAACCAATCAAATTCTAAAATAATAAAAATCAATTTAATTCAACCAATTAAGTTGTTTTTAAAGAGGAACGTTTTGATTTTATCCACAAAATGTAGGTTACTTTAACTTTGACAGTTGGTTATTTTGACATAATAAATTAGTGGTTCGCATGAACTCGGAATAAGTATTAAACTAAAAAAAAAAAGAATAATCAGCAGCACCCAGGCGATAAACCGTAAGATGAATGATGACACGCTGACGTGGTTCACCCAATTAGCTCCCTCAACTGATACAGACAGATAAGACCCTTTATGTTTGCCCAACACTGAGCCCAACCTCAAAAGCAATCACTTTCATCCACAAGAGGCCACTCGATATACCAACTCGATAAAGACTCCATCGATACGAGAATCGAGTCAAGGATCTCTCGAATTATCCTATAGGTTCAAAGGTACCCCCCACAACCTTAATTGCCGACAATTAGCCAAAAATTGAAAGGAGTAAGTTAAGCCGGATTAAGAGTTGTAAGATAAATTTTGCCCTTTGCCACGACCGAACCTTTTGTTGGCAGTTTGCCGGCGCCTTAATTACGATTTTAATAAATTATTAGTTAAAACTTGGAGGGAATTTGGGGGTTCCGAATGTATCTGTTTGTAGTCTTGAATTGAGAGAGACGTTTCATTAATTTGTTAATTACATTTCAGGGTTTTAACTTTTAGATGTTAAGCGGCAGTACCGTTATGGGTGTTGACTAGGTTGCTGAAGTGATTACTCAAACATGGGCACAATGAAGGCTCTCCCTCACAGGCGCGTCATTATCGGTCGATGATATCGGATGCGTTAGTGCGATATCTGTTTTCAGTACATTTTGTATTAGGACAGCCACCAAGTTACAAACTGCTGTAGATAATAACGACGCATTAGAAGTAGTAGGTACGCTTTTTTTCAGGTTCTATATTTAAAAGAAAAAAAGTAAAAGAAAAGAAGAAAGAAAAAACGTTTATTGACACAGACCATGTGCACACAAAAACAATTTAAAAAAAAAAAGGTAAAAATACAGAAATAAATAAAAAACATTATTGTGTACCCCACGGCTGCGCCAAACAGGCCCAGTTCAGCATAAAATGCCAGACCACTTGTGCCTGACGCTGGTTTTCAACTGGACCTTTGGGTGTGACGTATAACGGATGTAAACCAGTTTTATGGAACTAAGTCGATAAATAAATAAAAGGAAACGTGTAGCAAAGAGTGTGTGAGTAAATTAAAATTAAAAAAATAAATAAATAAATAAGTGTAACTTGTGTGTGAAAGTAATAACTACATGTAAAGACTTTAATACCATACTATAAACTACTACTATATCAGTCACGCTCCTAACGTCATTACGGTGGCGAACCGTAATGTCGTCAGCGTCTATATAATCTGTGCAGTTGAATGAGAGCCCAGCCAGTCTTTACTATTACTATACTCTATAGTCTATCTATAGATCTATACTCTATGTCTCAAACCCCTCATCTTGCCTCATCTCATGACATTCGTGAAAACTCAGATAATTTGTTATTTTATTTGTTAGGTATATATTGTAATAAATGCATTTTTTTTTTTTTTTTTTTTTTTTTTTTTATGTTCATTGTTTTTTTTGGTCGCATAGCGCGGCACGCGAATATAAATGACATCATTCGTCGTGCTCTCGTCGCCGTCGGCGTTCCAGCAGTTTTGGAGCCCAACGGCTTGGCACGCGACGATGGCAAGAGACCGGACGGCATGTCATTATTTCCTTGGAAGTTGGGTAGGCCTTTAGTGTGGGACGCTACGTGCGTCGACACTCTTGCGCCATCCCATCTTCCTAGCTCAGCGTGCTGTGCTGGTGCTGCTGCTGCGGCTGCAGAAAACCTCAAACGGCGAAAGTATAGTCACCTTGGTGATAACCTTATTTTCGAGCCGTTTGGGGTTGAAACCCTCGGGTCGTGGGGTCCGAGTGCTCATCTCCTTTTTAAGGAAATTTCCAAAAGGTTAGTTGACACTTCTCGTGATCCAAGAGCTGGTTTTTACTTTGGGCAGAGGTTAAGCATTGCCATCCAACGGGGCAATGCAGTCAGTCTCTTGGGCACATTCCCAGATGACGGCGATGTGGAGGAATTTTTTGATGCGTTATTATATTAGTTTATTTTTGATTTAATAGTTATAGGTTTTTCTTTTTTTAATTGTACGTGTAAATAAATGCATTAAATGTCGTGTCATATATTACAGGTAAATTTTTATAGTTTGTTGGATTTTATATTTTGTAGTTAGTGCTAAATAATCACGTAAATAACATAAATCTCCTATTACAGAGAAACTCAATTGTGTTTGAATAACAATGTCACATTTATAACTACTGAATATTTTCAAACAACGACATTTCCTGTACATAATTAAGAAGCTAAGAAGAAGCTAAGAAGAAGCTAAGAAGTACTACTTCTTACACCAATATACATAGTGCCCGCTCCTTATTTCATTAAACACCTTGAAATAAGGAGTAAGTTAAATCGTACTGGCCACAGTCACCGTATTAGAATAGTTCCTCTCTTCCTTAAAAACTAGATATTATTTTTAAAAATTAATCACTTATTAATATGCACAATACACATTATTATTCTAAGTACTAATATGACATTCACATTCACTGGATAAACATTAATAAAAAGTGAATGGCGGTACTTCAACTTCGATACTATCAGAGAATTAATGTTCGGTGTGGGTACATTAAAGACGATTGATATTACTTGCAAAATTGGCGCAGATGTTAGCTAACATAAATAAATAAATAAAGATGATAATAATAATAGCTTACAGAAAAAAAAACTTTTCTATGGTTTTTACTTTGATTATATATGTCTAGATGGAGTGTCGCCCTACAATCATAACAAAGAAAACGAGTCAACAATTTCAAGTATGTGTGCGTGCAGGCGTCGTTTTACACTGTGCATCTACGTCTCTGTGTGCGTAAATAATGATTATATAAGCAATTATATATATAATTATACATAAATTAATATTATTATACATATATTAATTATTTATTATTATTATTACGCATTTGGGCTTTGATTATATAAGCACTTGTCAGCCAATAGTTGGCTGACACTTTTTGACACGTTTGCGTGCACTTGACGCTCCATCTAGACATTATATATAATCAAAGGGTTTTTAGTATGTACAGTGATTTTTTTATTATAGCTTCTGGCTGCGATAACATAAGTTTTAAGTGTTAAAAAAAGGTTCCTTCTTAAAAAAGACTTAAGTAATTGAAAATTAAGTCTGTTGATAACTTTATAATCTGAGGTTGATTGGTCACTTTATCGGTGTCAACTGACCAAACGGTTTAAAATGAAATCAACTAAATATATTACAAAATTATCGGTTTTTATTAATACTTATTATGAATGTATTTTTTTGTTAATGTGACGTTTATGACAGTTTATGTGAATTTTTAGGTATAACCGTATTCTTTTATATAAAAATAAATACCTTTTACATCACAAGCATTTAATGGAGATAAAATATGGCATTTAGAACTTGTCATTTAGTTGTAAGGTTTAAGAAAGAATGCAAAATAAGAAACACACAAATTAAATTAATTCATTCACGGTGTGGTGCAGACAGTTATTAACATAGTCTATAGTCGTGCCCTAAGATAGATACGTTCCTAGTTTCGGTGCGGGAAGGACATCGTTTTCTTAAGATAAAATGAGTTCGTAGATCTTGGTAACTACAAATCCGATTCGGGAAATTATTTCGGTACTAGAACCTACGTTATTCTTGAGTGATATAGGTTATGTAATGTAATCTTCCGACCCAATTTCGGTCACGGCGGCCAGTCTCAATGGAGATCAGCCAAGTACGCAGAAGATATTATAGTGCACACGTGTGTGTGCAAACACAGATGCACTCCCTCTTCCCTCATTCTCATAGTCCGGTGGGACGACAATCCGACACGACCGGAGAGTGATCAGGCGCAGGATCAACGACTTTACGTGCTTTCCGAGGCACGGGGGTGTTGCACCGCCAACTTCCAAAGTTCGGGCTGTTACTGAGAAATTCTTAATAGAAAAACCCAATAACACTTTGCCCGACCTGGGAATCGAACCCAGAACCCCTCGCTCAGCAATCGCCCTTGCGACCACGAGGCCAACGAGGCAGTTCAGGTTATATATATTATCTGTACTAATATTATAAAGCTGAAGAGTTTGTTTGTTTGTTTGGTTGAACGCGCTAATCTCAGGATCTTCTGGATGAAAAATTATTTTTGTGTTGGATAGTCCATTTATCGAGGAAGGCTATATATAGGTCCATGCGAAGCCGGGTCGGGTCGCTAGTTTTACTACAAAAAACAATTGGGATCAGTGTGATAATTCATGCTGATGATGTTTAGGGCAAAAGTTAGTTTTTGATATTATAGTTTTCAATAGTGTCTATTGAGACGTAACAGGCCCCAAATATTTCTTGATCAAAAGTCAAAACCCATAGTTAATAGCCTTTATCCTATCCTCAAACTCGATGGTGATAAACTACAGAGCCAAGTTCCCGTCAAATAGTTTGGAAGCGTCCCACAGATTCTTGCAGCCGTCGCAACCGCTCACATATTTGCACAAATCTAAGTGCGTATACAAGGTGTAACGTCAAATACGCAATACCTGAAAATAGTTTGATTAGAATAACGAGCAGAATCAATTGAACCACTTTTTAATATTGGTCAAATTTTTTAAAACAACTTCATAATACATGTTGTCCTGTCTATTTATTAATAAGTCAAGCCATCACGTGCGCAAACCTGCCAAAATAGGTAAACAAACACAAATGGGTGTCGCCCAATTTAAATTTTCTCATACGCGTGATAATAATAGTTCTTATTTTAATGCAAATACGAGTCTTGGTAAAACTAAAACAGCACATAAAACCTGATTTTTTTTTTATGTTTTTTTTTTCAGAGTTAGGTTAATTGAATTAAAAATCATTTGGGGTGTCTGAGGTTTTGCGTGTTTAACGTTACACCTTGTATAAGTTGTCTAAGTTAAGGCGTTTAGAAAATAACTTCAGTCACTTCAGGGCTGTAGAGAGCGCTTCAAAGATTGAAGTAAGGACCACAATTCTGTACCATATGTCATCACTGGTTACTGGTTTTTCTTTTACATAAATTAACAACTCAGTACCTATTGCTAGTCCTCATACATCTGGATAAATCTTTCAGGATTGCATGTGTTTCAACTTGATATTTTTATGGATATGTGCAAATTGCTGTTCGACGAAAATTTGACGGGACAGTCAGTGCAGTGGTGGAGCAATTGACCACTGAGATGCGTGTAGTGGGTGCGTTTTCGAAAAAAAAATTGTATGGCCTACTGTTAAATGTTCCGGATCTGGTTGTCAGTTTGTGAATGTGAATTGATATGTCTGTAAACGCATTTAAAAAATAAAGTTTCAATAACTACATATTTCAATCTTCGTCTTGATGAAAATACAGCAACCTACAGTCCTTTCATTTTTACTTCTCTGTTCCCAGTTCTGATAGCGTTGCAAAATAAAAGTGTACAACAACCGACCAAGTTGCACTCAGCCGACGTCTGGTTGCTCTTATCTACTCGTTATTTATGAGACTCTCGGCTGCACTCGCTTTATCTAGATATCTAGCAAAAGCCGGGATAGTTTTGTAGTCTAGTTCACGCGAAGAATACCGATGGGATGGCTGGAGAAAAAGAAATCTGAACAAAAAAGATTACAATTCATTTTGTGTGTTGTTAGATAAGCGAGTCGCCTGGGTTCGCACTGGTGCAATCTACTATGCGTCACATTTATATTATTGAGATTTTCATACAAAAATCATCATCATTATCATCTTTCTACCCTTGTCCCATGTTACTTGTGGTCGGCGCAACATGTTTCCTTCTTCCATTCCGTCCTGTCAACCGTCATGCTCTCCGAAGAATTTCCGATAATTACGAACATAAAAAAGTCAGCCAAATTGATCGATGATTTTGCATACAATTTGGCGGCAAGTAATTTTTTTGTTTAGATTTTATTTTATTTATTTATTTTTTATTCGAGAAATTAGCTTTAGACCGCTAGCTTAAAATAATGCCGTAAAAAAAAATACAAAACTAAAGGTTTTTTCCAAGTTTCGACTGATTTTCAGAGGCGCAATAGTCTACCGGAGGTTGAAAAATGGTGTGCAATTTTTGAAACAACATATTTACGCATTACTAAGCATATTATGCTGGCACTTCACATGGCGTATTTGTGCAAATATTCGCCTTACTTGGATAATACAAAATTTACTAAATGATTATTAAAATAAAGGCGATTTTGTATTATCCAAAAAAGGCGAATATTAGCACAATTGTGAAGTGCCAGCATTAAAATGATAAATACGACACGATATCGATATCGTCAAGATGATAATGGCGAAAATAAAACGGTTCTACAAAATATTACAGAATGTTGTCGTCAGCCCAGGCTGTTGGGAAGGACTTCATACAGAAAGCAGCGGTAATTGTTAATCTAATGGACAAACTGCCAACACAACATTTCAAAGATGAAAGAGAAGAGCACCATATAAAATCTTATATATCGAAGATTCCATCCATCCATACTTCCATACTTATATATTTTATTTATAATATTATAAATGCGAAAGTAACTCTGTCTGTTACGTTTTCATGACGAAACGGCTGAACTTTTTAATTCGCGACTTCATCTACATTCGCCATAACCGACATTCACGCGGACGAAACCGCGGGCAAAAGCTAGTAATATTATAAATACGAAAGTAACTCTGTCTGTCTGTCCGTTACGTTTTCAGGCCGAAACGGCTGAAACGATTTCGATGAAATTTAGCATAAAGATAGCTTGATCCCTGAGGAAGGACATACTTAGGCTACTTTTCAATCCGCGACTTCATCTGCATCCGCGAGGACCGACATTCACGTGGTCGAGTCGCGGACAAAAGCTAGTATACCTATAAATATTGTTCCATTTGCACGACCGACCGCCTTACCGTGGAATTGACTGAATCAGCGTTGTTACTATTGTTTAACTATTGTGTCTGCTAATTGCACAGTTAAGTTAATCATTATGTATGTAACCTCTAGAAAATTGCTTAAATACTGCTGTTTAGAGCAGAAACTGATGGCTTAATTCTACTGCTTTCTCAATAATGTGGACTTACTTTTTTCCCACTCTTGTACACTGTTCCTGATGCCAGAGAAGTACAAGTCATATGCGAGGTTTTATACCTACAACTGAAGATAATCTTTATATCTTTCTTCATCTACAAACGTAATTTTCAAACAAACTCTGCCATCGTTTGAACGAAAACATACACAAGTGTAACTACTTCATAAAAATCACTAACCAAATCCTACTGTTGAAGTTCCTAAACTCCTGGACATAAGGTTCATAATAGAATACACAATCGCCTCTACGCGACGTCGCCTCCGATTACCATTGCCCCATCTCAACCCGTTTGACTTTCAACTTGGAGAAAATAAGCATCTAATGCACTTTGTTTCAGTATTACCCCAGATCAGAGACGGTATTTTAAAAAGCTTTTTGAACGGACAAATAGGAGGAAAGGTTTTTTCTTTACCCGCTTTTAAAAGGTTCTCAATTCGTGTGGAAATTTTTTATACTTACTTTTTTCTTATTTCCAACATTTCTAAATTTGTCGAAATTTGTCGTTTTCACAACATAGAACTATATTCTAGAATGTGACAGTAAAAAATACTTATAGGGTTTTATTAAACAAGCTATTGCAAAATAAAATTGAATGCCCAGAGCATTTTAAACACCACTTAAATAGCTTTTAAGAAAATATTAATTCAAATAAATTCTATTTCATGGCACTTTTATTATTTACTGTTTAACAAAAGGTTCTTTTTTAATCATTTGTTTATCATTAAAAAGGAAAACAAGGGTAAAAACTCATTACAAGACGTGTAAAATGTGAAACGTGTGGAACTGTAACATATTTCTAAACTAAAGCTGGGAAACATGGAATAAAAATAAAAATAAATCTGAGTGACGACACAGCATTATTCTTTCCCAAGTCCGTTTATTTAGTTCATTCTTTTCATTCAGTATTGCCTGTATAAATATGTATGTATGTTTTTCTCCCTTCTCTAGATACCTAACAAACCTAGATATGATCAAGTCAAGTCGTAAATAAATACGTATACCTATATGTAAGTACACATAGCTATTTCATTTTCCTCTAAGACAGGGATATTTACGAAGACAAGAATAGTTTATAGTCACAAGATGTCGAATCATATTATTTGGTGCGTCTGAATTGAGTACCAGGGATACAGAAGTGAATGAGTATAAGATTAGCAGCGTCGTCGTCGCCTTTACGAGTTGCGGATTGAGCAAACGTCTGATGTGGTTTAAGGCGCAAACAAGCGACTTTTACAGATTTCAAACTGACAATCACGTAAAAATGTGTAGTGTAAATGATTTGAAAAAAAAAATGTTAAACTAAAACATTCTCTTAATCTTTTAGTATGTGAATATTTTTGATTAAGTTCAAATTAAATAGTTTAATTAAATCGTGAAGTTATGTCTGACGCGGACAAACCATTGATAATCACACAAAATCTACCAGGAATATTTAAACGAAACTTACTATCTTACAGACAATTGTATTATTTATCTTTTAGTATACGCCTTTTTTTAAGTTAAAGAATACTATCTTATATGTTTAACTTTTTCGACTAAACTTTCAGAGTTTTGAACGCAGTGCATAATTATGATTCTCTGGTCGCTCAAGGTCGTATATCGTCGCCTTAAAGAAAAGCAGTTTACAAAAATTTGTGACACAGTATTTTGGCGTTTTATCCTCCTAAAAATGTTACATAAATTTTTGTTTTTGATAATGATTTGTTTAAGATGTGTTAGGTACTAAACTTTTGAGTTTTGAGGAGTTCGTGGCTAAGAAAAAACCGTACAGATTGATCGGTCACAGGTTAAATTACGCTTGCCGCCGTCGGTCTGTGAATGGGTGACCATCCATTTCATATCGAGACAGCATAAAAGCCGCTGGTCCCGGCTGTCATTCGTAGATCTTTGACAGTCGTTATAGGTAATCAGAAGCCAGAAAGTCTGACAACCAGTCTTACCAAGGGCTATTGTGATACCGAGTTACTGGGTTGTGGAGGTCCGATAGGCAGTCGCTCCATTTAAATCACTGGTATTCAGCTGCAATCGGTTAGACTGGAAGCCGACCCCAACATAGTTGGGAAAAGGCTGGGCAGATGATAATGATGACTTAACGTAGGTAACTTTTGAGTTACCTATACTCTACTACCGTTGCCTTAAGGATGACATTAGAGGCAAAAAAAGTGGTTACAATAACAACTGTTTACTGCAGCTGCCGTGCCACCAACGCAATATAAGTCAAAATCGGTTGAACGGACTGTAAAAAAGATTTGTGAATATGTCTAATCTTATTGTAAACGGAGTATACGTAATCTCTAAAACATTCTCATTTTACACAATTAATACGTCATCTTCTTACACGAAACGAAACACAATATCCACGTAAAATATCAAATGCCTCATTAACTCTCAAATCTCCTAATAAAGCTTAAAATAATGACTGTTTACCGTAATCCTACACAGTAATGTACTCACAGTTAAGTTAAACACATACACGTGAAACATTATCACAACGTTTACGGACGCGTTAACGTTAAGGCGCCTCCGGACTTGCGAGTAACGTAATGTTAATGGAATTAATTGCTTCACGTCTTACCACTTTACAATGAGGTTGAAAGGACCTTCGACGATTTTCTATATATACAAGGTGTAGCGTCAAATACGCAAAACCTGAAAATAGTTTGATTAGAATAACGAGCAGAATCAATTGAACTACTTTTTAATATAGGTCACATTTTTCAAAAAATCTTCATAATACATGTTGCCCTGTCTATTTATTAAAAGGTTGAAAACCTGCCAAAATAGGTAAACAAACACAAATGGTTGTCGTCCAATTTAATTTTTCTCATACGCGTGATAATAATAGTTCTTATTTCAATGCAAATACGAGTCTTTGTAAAACTAAAACAGCACATAAAACCTTTAATTTTTTCGTTTTATGTTTTTTTTTTCTCAGAATTACGTTAATTGAATTAAAAATCATTTGGGGTGTCTGGGGTTTTGCGTGATTAATGTTACACCTTGTAGAGGACAGAGATCGGACGGGACCATGCAGGGACCTTCAACAGTGGAATTTGATATTGGCGCCGACTCCCTTGTTCACAAACTAAAGTAATATTAGACAGTTTGCATCTCTTACTCCCAGCAGCTAAAGAAAAGGACGGCGACAGATAATAATTAAGTAAGAGATGTCAAATTAGTTTTTTCTTGAACTTCGCCGTGTTTTTAATCTAAACGGTCTGACATGATAATCTATAATTGTATGAACATTTCAGATCAACTTAAATTTAAAGCTCTCATTAATATCTGTCTCTTTCTTGTTTTATTGGAAAGAAAGAGATTTAAATAGCTTAAAATAAGTTTAGCTCGTGCACAACAGAATTAACACCAATTTATTGTTTATTTAAAAGAAAAATAAACGTTCGAAGAAAGTCGTGTAGAACTAGAAAATGATTGACCAATATTAAACAGGCAGGCTCCCGCACATTCTACATAACATTCTGTCATTATCAACATCAACATCATGTCAACCTTTAGACGCCCACTGCTGGGCATAGGCCTCCCCTAAGGGGTTCAACCGTAATCGCCATACTTGGCCGATGCATGTTGTTGATAGCAGTAAGTGTTATGGTACTCAAAAGGCGCTGCTGGCCATCCTCTGGTCAATATCCCTTGGTCACCTTCTACGACACCCACGGGAAGAAAATGGGGTGGTGCTATTCGCGGCCGGCATCACATTCTATCTATACCACCATGCAAATTCCCTAAACTGCGGTTTGCTAGTCGCACAAACACAGCTTTACAACAAACTTTAGTTGCATTAAACGCTCGCTAAACCACGATCATTGTTACTAAAGCCACAGAGCGAGCCGCGACTGGCTACAGTTGTCGGTCTGATCATATAATTGTTTACGCTTTGTATTCTCTTGTTATGCTGGTAAACAGAATTAATTTCATATCCTTTGCGCGTCGCTCAGTGAATCAAGGCTGTTTATTTTTGTTCTGCCTTCTTCCATTTTGTTTAGGTACATGCTTATAACGAGTGACTTCCACTCTTGCCTCTCGAGGTTTTATAGTGTGTTTGGTTAACATTCTTTAACCTTTTGGCCGCCACGTCAAAAAAGCAAAGACGTGCCCTCGGCACCAAGTTACGAATTACCTATAGAAGTCTGTCATGTGGTCGTGACCGTGGCTTGTTCACACATTTTGGTTTGTCATCTATAAATGACTATGGCGGTCAAAAGGTTAAGGAATCGTGAGGATTACCTATTTGCTTTCTCAAATTGATACTTTTATTTTAATTTTAGTAATGAATTTTTTAACCCGATTCCAGCCGACAAATGAGAAAATACTTGCGAACAAACACTGGTGTATGTTAACATTCGCATAATTTGTGTATCGTTGAATCTAAGGTTCACAGAATCGCCTTTGTACAGACAGCGTCATCAACTACTAACCCCCTTTCCGAAGAAATTTCAATGCGTAGGGGGTAAGCATGTGATGACGCTGTCTGTACTATGATAGCATTTACCTGTGTATTTCAAAAACAAGTAAATTAACTAAGCAATTTCGAACGTACACCATCGAAATTGGTGAATGTCGTTGACGACATACACCGGTGCATCTTTAAATTCACCAATATTGGACATTTACAATATCATGTAGGTCAACTCTGTTGGGACATTTCTCTGAAGAGAGTTAGCGATTTGATTCAATCTCTAAACGTTTTCAGTGAAATGATTAAATAAACACGTCAGAACCATAGATCGATTTTTTTTAAAGAAAATGACCCAACAGAGTTGTTATTATATCATCTGCCGTAAATTGGGATTTATTCAAATCCTTAATTGTACCATTTCAATGTGGAATATACACTGTTAGTATACTTTAATCAATAAATAAAATAAAATGATAGTACCTACTGGTAGTCGCGATTGCAATTCGAAAATCAAATATTTTTACGTTAGCACGCTCGGCCTACGCCTACAGTGAATAAATGGAATTTGAAGAATTTAAACTGATAGAAACAAGGTACGATCACACGTCTGACAGACACAGCAAGTCTAAATAATGTCAAAACAAACACAAAACACACATTGGTGGAGAAAACAAATTGGTGAAATCGATTGTAATTAGTTCAAACTACATTAATCTGTTTCTAATTATATCACGGGGGATATAATTAGGATTGGATCGGAATTGCATCGAGCTGGGAGAATTTATAGCGTGTATTATCACACAGAGATATGATTATGTAATGATTACGACATTGGTGATATTTGCACAAAGATGTTCATTGTCAGTGAAATTTAAAAAAGTTGCACTAATACAGATTCGATAGCAAAGACTTTTGAATATTCCTAAAATCTTTTTGTTCTCTGGCGATATGGCGACCTTAATCGAGTCGATTTTTTAAAAATCGACTCGTTTATATACAGTCAACAGCAAAAGTAGATGATATAAATCAGAAATTCAATACTAATTTACTAACACAAATTTATATAATTTATTACTAGTTTATTTATTAAAAGTATGTGATTGTCACACACATACTTTTGAATCAATTCGACGCCACAAAGTTCTGACGCGAACTTCGTTCATTAGTATTCAATTTCTGATTTTGATCATCTACTTTTGCTGTTGACTGTACAGACGCCAGCACATCAAGCTACTACAATCTGTCACATTTCTTTAATCGATTTTCAACTTTATGTTTAAATAATAAGGTTCAAGATTGATTGGGAAAATGTGACAGTTTCGGGTAGGTTGACCTGCTGGCGTCTGTACCTACTAGTTGTAAAAAAAGCCTGTTCTGTACAAAACTACAAACTTCGGATTTCGGTTTTACCTGTACTACATGACATTGCTTCTTGATAAATTTAATGATTCTTGTTCAACGAGAAGTATCCTATAGATTTTGATTCGCTTGCGAGTGTCAAAACATGCGCCATAAATGGAGCATAAATAGCCGTATCTTTTGATTTCGTTGACTTAGAAGTTTGTTCCTGCTCCAAGGGTGATTGCAGTCATGAGTATTTGATATTAATTTTAACTTGATACCTCCACGCGTTTTTGAGAAAAAGGGTCTTGACAGACGGACAACGAATTGATCCTGTAAGGGTTCCGTTTTTAGGGTTCCGTACCTCAAAAGGAAAAAACGGAACCCTTATAGGATCACTTTGTTGTCCGTCTGTCTGGCTGTCTGTCAAGACCCTTTATCTCGGGAACGTGTCTATGTCTAAGTCTATGGTCCGTTGATGCTGTAAAAAAACAATCCTCTATGTTAACGTGGAAAAAAGATACGGCCGTTTATGCCGCAAAAAACGCAATTTATAATATTAAGTAGATTAAAGTATGGATTAGTATAGAAATATGGATAATTATGTGGGTACATACCTACAAATATGTACGGAACCCTCGGTGGGCGAGTCCAACTCGCACTCGAAACGATTTCCCTAAAATTGAGTGGTTTCATACATTTGGTTAAGCTACGGAAACATAGTTGTATGGATCAGCAGATTTCTTTTTTTATAAGCTCAGAGTTGATTTCATACTGAAAGTTGTTCATAATGACAAGTACAATCACCTGTTTTCGGGTTTTGAGTTAATTCAATTACACCTGAGTAAGTATCCTACTAGTTTGATCTAATAAATATGTATTTAATTTTTCATAGCACTTTACTGACTCACCGGCTCACTCTTTTATAGAATACAAAGGTAAAAGATAATCCAATCTCTTATTCCGACCGAATGTCGGTCACGGTGGCCAATCTCAAAGGAGATCAGCCAAGTACGCAGAAGATATTATAGTGCACAAGTGTGTGTGCAAACACAGATGCACTCCCTCTTCCCACAATCTTATAGTCCGGCGGGACGACAATCCGACACGACCGGAGAGAGATCAGGCGCAGGACCCACGGCTTTACGTGCTTTCCGAGGCATGGGGGTGTTGCACCGCCAACTTCCAAACTCCGGACTGTTACCTACTGAGAAATTCTTAATAGAAAAACTTAATAACACTTTGCCCGACCTTGGAATCGAACCCAGGACCCCACGCTCAACAGTCGCGCTTGCGACCACGAGACTAACGAGGCAGTCAGAGGTAAAAGTTAATTATATACAGAACATAAAAATGCTAATTGCTCCTTAAAAATATATGAATAATATAAGAAATTATTTAAATAGTAACCAAATAGAAACTACTATACAATTAATTCAATAGATTTTACCATCAAAATATAATTTACAACTGCCTACACTGTACCAGAATTCGACAGGCTGGATGTGAACCGCAATTTATGATAAACAATGCAAATACATGCATACCAGTATTCAGATACATAGTCAAACCACTAATTGCATTGTGGCTACCTTACACCCAATCACATTCCACTGAAAATAATAATAGTTTAGAATTAAATTCAACTTTACAAATGCATACCTTCGCGTATACTTAAATCATAGTTGCGATTGTTGCGAAGTTCATTACCGCGATGTAAATTGAAAACTTAACTGATTAATAAAAAAAAATTATAACAATAAAATGTGTTTATTTCAGAAAATTTGCACACCTCATCATCAGCATCATCACCCGTCCACTGTTGAACAAAGGCCTCCCTCCATAAAACGCCACAACGAGCAGCCACCTGCCGCTTGCATCCACCGGTTACCGCGGTCGCGGGTAACCGGTGGATGCAAGCGGCAGCGACGACATCGTCAAGGTCTTGACGATGTCGTCGGTACATTTAGTTGGAGGCTTACGAACGCTGCGTTTTCCTGTTCGTTGCACACCACAATAGATATTATTATATAGGTAATACAGTGTACTTCTCATACTTTGATTTGATAAGATTTATATTGTCCTTCACATTACAATTGCTGGTTATTTTTTAACCAAATCCACAACAACTTTTCACAAATAAAATAATTGAAATACCCTTTCCGCTGCGATATAATTTCCGAGGGTATGCTTGACCGGATAAAATATTGTTCCTGTTTTTGTGAAGCTATTGAAAATAATAATTCGCTATTGAACGGTAAAATTCGGGGACAAAGGAACAATAAATGAAATGAAGTAAGCTACCTGCACTTTGCTGGAAACATCACACAATGAAATTGCATGAGATCAAAGGACATACAATTGTTCTCGTTTTGCAACCGTTCACAATATTGAAGGTATTGTACGTGAATTTATTTAAAAGAAAAGTGGTTTGAGTTCAATGACCCAAAGCATAACGGGGTAGTTCAGAAAAATTGTTAGAGTAAAAAATAAAATTACGTATCGTATTCGAACGTAAATATGGCTGAGCTTTAGAAAGGGACTTACATAGGTATGTTTGACAAGGAGGATGCTCTACTAAACCTAAGCTGGATGTGCCAATTACCTACGATTAGGTCACCCGAAGAGGGCCAACCTATACCTACTTCTATTTAGATAGTTCAACTCATATGTGGCAGTGACGTAGCAGTCGTCGTTGGAGTTTCTTTGCGCGATAAAATTCGTAGGTACCAAACGAGGAAATTCGTCGAAGAACTAAGGTCACCGACATAGCTCTCAGAATATGAAAGTTGAAGTGGCAATGGGCAGGCCACGTCGCTCGAAGAACCGATAAGCGATGGGGAAGAATGGTTCTCGAGTAGCGAACACGAGCCGAAAAACGCAGCGCGTTGGTAGGCCTCCCACAAGATGGACTGAAGACAAGGTCAAGGTCACGGGTAACCGGTGGATACTAGCGACAGGATTTCGCTCGTCTATGTTCAGCAGTGGACATCTTTCGGCTGATGATGAATACAGTCATTAGCGACCAAATTAGGAACAGAAAAAGTTAATATTAGGTAGGTAGGTAGTTTAGGCAATTTGCACTCACAGCACTTTTTGCGTCAACCGCAATTCGGGTCAATTGAAAATTGATTCGGTAGGTACCGTTTGCACAAATTCACTCTCGCACACATTCCAACATACTCGTACTAGATGTACGACGTAATAATTAGAGTGTCAAGACTCGAAATTTAAAATTTCGAATGCTGAACGTTCGCATTAAAACTTGACGGCCACACTCATGTATAGACGCCAAACCAAAATCTGCCTAACACGCCACGGACACAACTACATAACAGAGTCTATATACGCAATTCCATAGAGTAGGTATCTAATAATTCGTAGCTTGGCGCGTTTTTGCTTTAGAACCGTGGCGATCAAAAAGTAATTTACTTACAATTTAGACAAGTTTTTTACATTGACTCTCGCTGAGATAAGATTGTGAATAGATTTAGAACTTTTTAATTACGGGAATTATCCTTCGTACGAATGATTTACTGCACTACTACTAAGTAGAGGAGACCAGTTATAAAAGTAACACGGGATGAACGTAACAAATGCATTTCTGAACAAATTATACTAGCTACACTGATTACTGCTTCCACGATATGTGCCATTTTGAACTCCTCATCACCTCACAAAAATACAAAATCATAATTACACATCGACGGCATGCTGGCGCAGTAGCTGTTCTGGTAATCAGAAGGACGCCGGTGCCCATCCGCTGGTCAATATGCCTCAGTCACCTTCTACGACACCCACGGGTAAAAATGGGGTGGCGCTATTCGCGGCTGGCACTACACGGCTTATATTATACATTATTATCCACATCCTGTCTTATCTTATGACAAGAGCAATCTTTATATCTAATAAAGGTTCTCGTGACAAAAAACGGAATGGCCGGAATGACTTTAAGGAAACCATAGAGATATTGCTCGGCTATGACATTATGCCTCCTCTACACAATCGGCCATGATCGGCACTCGTTGGTCGTCTGTGATCGGTAACGTAATTGTCACGATCATCGTGCATGCATCCACACAATCGTCCGATTCCCTTTGATGTGTGTCCAAAAAACCGACAAGTCGCCGATCGCCGCAATCACGACGACGATTACGGGCCATGATGGGCGACTACAGGCGAGTACCCCGTCCACACGATCGTGCTCCCGTGTAATCGCCCATCATGGCCGATTGTGAAGAGGTGCCATTAGATGTTCTTGATGGCCGACAAATCGTCAGGGTGTGGGTTATGGGCCATCATTATTTCTATTATCGTTTGATTAAGGAATGAGTAATTTGGGGCTTTCAGTTTGTTACATTTTTTTTTGTAAACTGGAGGAAAGTTTAAAACTTAGGTAATGTAGGATACTGCAGCTAGAGGAGATCGTGAGTAAGTAAAAGCCGTACGGATCTACCGGTCATGATGGCTAAGTTACGCTTGCCGCGGTCGGTCCGAGGATGGGTGACCATCCATTTCGTACCGAGCCCCCTCCGTGCCTCGGAAAGCACGAAAAGCCGTTGGTCCCGGCTGTCATTTGTAGATCTTTGACAGTCGAAAGCTCAACTGTCCAATTAGCAGATACAATAGTTAAACAAATGACGCGAATCTCCTGGAGATTTAATAATAATAATAATAATAAGGAAGGGAAGAGATCTGTCAACATGCTGGATAGACTATAAGAAGGCCTATGATTCTGTGCCACATACATGGCTCATGAGGGTGTTAGAGTTGTATAAAATTGATACAACTCTGCGCACCTTCTTGATGTCATGTATGGGGCAATTGAAGACGGTCCTTCGCTATCCAGGATGTCGGCAGATCCGGGAGAATAGTGAACCGATAAGGATCGAGCGAGGTATATTTCAGGGCGATAGTCTGAGTCCACTGTGGTTTTGTTTAGCCTTGAACCCTCTAAGCGCGTTGCTGGAGGGTTCA
Source organism: Charanyca ferruginea (assembly GCA_947361185.1). Lineage (NCBI taxonomy): Eukaryota > Metazoa > Arthropoda > Insecta > Lepidoptera > Noctuidae > Charanyca > Charanyca ferruginea. The sequence goes on along the minus strand of OX376069.1, from coordinate 19,333,875 downwards.
GGTCTGGGCTATCGGCTGAGAAGAGGAGGTCAGGTTATATCTCACCTCCTTTACATGGATGATCTGAAACTCTTTGCCCCCAACAATTTGCGACTGATGGAGCTACTGAAAGTAACAGAAACGTTCAGTAGCGCCATCAGGATGGAATTTGGTGTGGACAAATGTGCAGTCATGCATGTGAAACGAGGGGAGATTGTGGAATCCGTGGGCACACAACTCTCGGATTCCATGCACCTTAGATCCCTCTCTTCAGCCGAAACCTACAAATACTTGGGTATGTCGGAAGCGTTAGGCATCAATGCTACCGACATGAAACAATCGCTGAAGGAGCGCTTCTTTGGCCGCCTGAATAAAGTGTTGAATAGTCTTTTATCAGGCGGAAACAAGGTGCGCGCCTTCAACGGATGGGTCATGCCGGTTTTGATGTACTCTTTCGGCATACTCAAGTGGACTCAGACAGAACTTGACGCCCTGGATAGGAGGGTCCGTACATTGCTGACCGCAAATCGGATGCATCACCCACGGTCATCGGTAATGAGACTGTATATCCCACGGAAGTGCGGAGGTCGAGGCTTTCTTAATGCTAAGTCCCTGCACAACCGTGAGGTATGCAGTCTCAGGGAGTACTTCTTTAAAGCCGACGTGGGGATGCATCGAGATGTGGTCTCAGTGGACAAGGGCCTCACCCCGCTCTCCTTAGCGAACGAGAACTGGCGCAAACCTGTAGTACTAGATACTAATGACCGTAAGAAGGTATGGCAGAGCAAGGAGCTTCACGGGCGCTTCTACCGGGCTCTATATGGGCCTGATGTAGACTTCTTGGCGTCCGTATCCTGGCTGCGATTCGGTGACCTCTTTGGGGAAACCGAAGGTTTTGTCTGTGCGATTATGGACGAAGTTATGATGACGAACAACTACCGGAAGTATATTGTGAAGGACGGCACGGTTGACATTTGTCGGGCATGCCACCGACCGGGAGAATCAATCCGACACATTATCTCTGGGTGCTCTCGTCTGGCTAACGGAGACTACTTGCATAGACACAACCTTGTAGCTAGGATTATCCACCAGCAACTTGCTCTAAAATACAGGCTTGTGGAATCGGAAGTACCGTACTACAGGTATGTGCCCGACCCAGTTCTAGAAAATGGCAACATCACATTGTATTGGGATCGATCTATCATCACTGACAGGACTATTGTTGCCAATAAGCCTGACATAGTGGTGATAGATCGATTAGAGCGTCGCGCAATGATTGTTGATATAGCGGTTCCGCATGACGAGAACCTCGTGAAAACCGAGAAAGATAAACAAATTAAGTATCTTGACTTGGCTCGCGAGGTTGTCGACATGTGGGATGTGAATACAGCAGTCATTGTGCCGATAGTCGTTACGGCCAATGGACTCATTTCCAAGAGCCTCGACCAACACCTAAGGAGGCTCTCGTTGGGCAGCTGGATCAAGGGCTTGATACAGAAAGCGGTTCTCCTGGACACGGCGCGTATAGTCAGGAGATTCCTCTCTCAGGAGCCCTGACCACCGGTAGCTTGGACCCTATTCCCGATACCGGTGGGCTACTATTTTTTATATTTTTAAATGTTTTTATGTTTTTTTTTTACTAATATTTAAAAATATAATACAATATGTAAATAAAATAAATAAATGAGAATAATAATAATAAAGTTTATTGTTTCACTAAGACTAGATACATGGTGAGGTAAACAAAGGAGGATTACTGCTCTCCTAGATAGGCTACAGGGTAGCCTGTGTTTAGAAGAAACAGATCCGACCCCCTGTCGTGGTGGATTTACGAATAAGAGGCTCCTGGTCCGATGCTAACAAAAATATTCGCTAAAGAAAGTTGTATGTTATCCCTTATTCCCGACATAATTCCCATACAAATGCTCGTACGTGCTAAAGGCGTTACAACAATAATATTCCTCCAGATATTTCGAGCACACAGGTATCTTGTGATTTAATTCTAGGTTTTTATGAAGTCAAAAATAAACTTTTGCTACATTTTACCATCAAAATTAGGTACCTATCCGTAAGAAAAATGAAGTCGCGAGAAATAACTAGTTTAAAAAAATATAATATAATAATATAATATGTGGGGGACATTTTCACACACGGCCATCTGACCCCAAACTAGGGAGACCCTGTACTATGGGTGTCAGACAGCTGATATACATACACAAATACATTTTTTTTTTTGTAAATACATACATATATAGATAAACAACACCCAGACACAAGGCAAACACAAGTGCTCATCACACAAATGTTTACCCTGGGCGGGAATCGAACCCGCAACACGCTCCGCAGCAGTCGATCGCTCAGCCACTGCGCCAACCGTGTCATCAATAATCGTGTCGTGTCGTGTCGTCGTGTCGTGTCGTGTATTTCATAATCATATTAATCTTGTAACTCAGATAATTAAACCCAAGTCTGTAATTACATTGTAACTAATCACGTTAACAATATTATGTGACGAAAAGGAAAATATTTTAGTCAATCATATTCGGGCCATATTATATCCGGAACATTATTTTATCCTTTTGTTACAATATTAGGGTCCGTTGGACGTGCGATGAATACAAATATGACTCGACAGAATATTCTCATGATGATGCCACTTATTTTAGGTATTCAACGTCACGAATATCGCTTTTATGAATGGAGTTTTATTTTCACCTGTTTATTTTTATATACAGGGTGGCGATGGCCCTAGCACAAAATAGGAGCATTGTAGGATTTGGTAATTTGGTGTAATTGTTTGTTTTGAGCATTAATAATATTAAATTATGGCGCCACAAGTTGCCGCTCTTCTCACAAGTTAGTAAACCGATATTTCAAATAGTGTTCTATTTTGGATGCTCTTAAGTATGTGTGATTTTTTTTTAATTTCGGTGATAGGATTTATTTGATAGTTTCAAAATATTCTTATGAACTAGTATTAGCAGTATTTTCATTTTTTGTCGTATCGTCATTCCCAAAATAGAAAAGAAATAGAATAGAATAGAATAGAATAGAATATATTTTAAGGCTGACAATCAATAGTTATTTTAAAGGAGAAGGCCTTGGGCTCGGCGCAATACTTTTTTTTCTTCCACTCCGTTCATATCATTCTTCATACAATCCATACATCTATTCTTCAGTCTTCCTCTTCATCATCAACTTCTGCTTAGCCTTTTAACAATTATACTGGGGTTAGCTTCCAGTCTAACCGGATGCCGCTGAATACCAGTGTTTTACATGGACCGACTGCCTGTCGGACCTCCACAACCCAGTTGCTGGATAACACGTTACCCCTTGGTAAGACTGGTTGCCAGATTTTCTAGCTTTTGCCTTTTGGGCCGCTCCTAGAGAAAGGTGGCCATATGCCACCGAAACTAGTCGGACGAAACCGCCAACACAGTGTGACTAGTAGTAGTAGTGTGACAATCTCTCCTCTTTTAACGTACACGACTTGTTACATTGTTCTCACATTGTACCCTAGATTCAATATGAATGATGTAACCGAAAGTTGTAACATATTATTGATTTTAAAAGAGTGTTGTTCATGCAGTTTCTTGCTCGTTATTCTCCATAGAAACCTACTGTTTGGAACGAGCAACTAGCTTCAACTTTCTGACTGACTGACTCTGACAATTCAAAAGTACCTGTAAATGGTTTATTTGAAATAAATGATTTTGAGTTTGAGTTTGAGTTTGAATACTATCGTTTCGTTTAATGATAAAAGAGACAAATATTAATAAGAGTTGTCAATATAATATTGTCCTAAAATGTTTATACAGGTAGATGTCATGTCAAGATGTAGTGACACGGCTTAGTTCAAGAAAAAACTAATTTGACATCTTAGTCCTTATTTGTCGCCGTCCTTTTCTTCAGCTGCCTCGCCGTAAAAAATACCAATTCTCTAGTTTTAGTTTAGTTTGAACAATCGAGTCGGCGCCACTATCGAGTTTTTTGCACCTACTCATTCTATATAAAGAAAACACTGGTTAATTCATACGTAATCAGAGTTTATTTGAGGACTCCAGAAACCAGGCGTTTATCGATATAAAATATTTCGAGCAAGGAATTTTAAAATGAATAACTGCATTAATAGAGCTTACTTTAATTAATCTTCCTACCTAACACGAACACAACCTGTATTTCACCATTAAAATAACTTCGCAGTTTAATTAAAATGGCAGCAGGCAGCAGGTAAATCATTTCAAAAGCTGTGGCCATTTTGTTGGAATTATTCAATTATTAAACCTTTCTATCGATAATTAAATTCGACGGTCACGTGTTTTTTGTGGCAGAGGTGGAAAAGTGGGGAAATATTTCAAACTGGCTTTTGCTCGTGACTCCGTTCACGTGATTTTTTTACGGGTCACTCATTTTTAGGGTTCTGTACCTTAAAAAGAAAAAACAGAACCCTTTTAAGACCACTTCGTTGTCCGTCTGTCAAGACTGACTTTTCTACGGAACTCATGGAGGTTTCAAGTTGGAATTAATTTCAAATACTCAGGGTAAGCACGTAAAGCCATTGGTCCCGGCTGTCATTTGTAGATCTTTGGCAGTCGTTATGGGTAGTCAGAAGCCAGAAAGTCTGACAACCAGTTTTACCAAGAGGTATCGTGTTACCCAGTAACTGGGTTGTGGAGGTTCGATAGGCAGTCGCTCCATGTAAAACACTGGTATTCAGCTGCATCCGGTTAGACTGGAAAAGGCTGGGCAGATGATCCCTTGAAGCAGAGAAAAAATCAAACTTCTAAGTCACTCCGTTTATGCCGCATATTTTAATACTTCCCGTTGACCTAGAATCATGAAATCAGAAACCACTTTATGAAGCACAAGGACAGGAAAAAAATCTAAAACTAATTTTGTAGTTTTGTACAGAACCCTCGGTGCGTGAGTCCGACTCACACTTTACCTTTTTTATAATAAAATATAGCCCTTAGCACTCTCTCTAGCAAATAATTTTCAAAACCCGACAGTAGTTCTGAAGATTCACGCGTTCAAACAAAAAAAAAACAAACAAATTTTTCAGCTTTACTATATTATAAGTATATAAGTATAGATTGAAATGGACAACCCAGTTCTTAAAAATTTTCTTAAAACGTCCAACAAAATTCACTTGACTCATAGACAGGCTGTTTCATTTTTCACCGGACGCCGTACAAAGGTTGTAAAGGGCTAATTGTGAAGTTTCAGATACGCCACGTCAAACCCCGACGGGGCGCGAAAACTGTGGGCTCGAAACAAAGGAACGATTACCGATACAAAGCCAGGGATAGTACGCAGTCATCGCGCCCCCCAGCGCTGAAAAACAACCTGCTTTTAACGACTCACTTAATTACTGGAATTTTAATCAAGTTCTGGGGAACCATAAAAATCGGGGAATGGTTTCGATGTAAAAAAATAAGACGTTTAATTTTGAGATTTCGGGGTTTCAGAGCTAATTTCTTACGAGGGTCGTTAATTTTGACTTGAGGTACTTGCTTGACTAAAAATAGACAATTTCGTTTGTTTGTTAACAAAGTAAACGACGAATACGGATTACCTGTTGTGAAAGAAGAACAAGATAGAAATGAGAAGAAGATTAGAGGAGATGACACTCGATGGGTTTGTTTGATTTTATTACTGAGATTTAGAAGTTTTAAATTGTAATTGTAGATGTAAAGATCTGGCTATTGTTACATCCATGAACATCAATGCAAGTACGCACACTAATAAAAGAACTCGACGACCTTTATCGCACATATTTAACTCTATAAGTACGCGAACTTGGAGCTCGTGGCTTAGTAAAATTCGTATAGATCGCTCGGTCAAAGGTTAAACTACGCTTGCCGCGGTCGGTCTGTGGATGGGCGACCATCCATTACATACCGACTTCCCTCTGTTCCTCGGAAAGCACGTGGTCCCTGCGGACATTCCAAGATTTGACAATCGTTACCAAGGCGTATTGTGTTACCCAGTAACTGGGTTGTGGAGGTCCGACAAGCAGTCGTTCAATGTAAAACACTGGTATTCAGTTGCATCTGTAGGTCGATTCTGTAAAATTCAAACAACAACTCGCATCTCACATCGCTATTCACTCTCATTTCGCATAAGGTTCAGTATGACCTTCATATATTTGACACTTTGAATCGGGTTCGAGTGCGAAGTGAGCGTCGAGGTGACGGGGAAACCACCTTACAGAATGAAACTTCTTACGTCATCTCATACTTTATCTGTCAAAATCTCCCTGTCAATTTAGTTCAACTCGCTGACACACTCGCAAGGGTGGCGCTAGTGTAAATTCGAATTATCAACCGAGTTTTTAGAATGCCAATCAAGAAACTCACAGCGAATTCAGATTCGAAATTTAGAATGAAGTCACAGAATCACACCCCTGGTCAGACTGGAAGCCGAATCCAACATATTTGGGTAAAGGCTAGGCAGATCATGATGATGTACGCAAACTTGGTCGTTCGTCTATCGGCTACTTAACACGAAGCCAATCTACCTACATAGATCCTCCTTGATTTGCTGTCAGGCAATATCAACTCTATACAAATGCAAGACAATAGAACTGGGTCGTACTTTATCTCCGCCTGACCTCTATCTAATGTCAAATCGCTATTATGTCGGATCAAAGGGTGTTACCTAATTGAACTCGATACGACACCCGTAGTAGGTACGTCTTTGAAACGACTGTAAAGGTGAACGCACATTTATCCGAGCCGAACGCGTCGAACGCATCGAACGAAACGAATTTTAGAGTTATGTAAATGAAATCTTATGAAACCTCGCACACTTGCCCGCGTCGAATCGTCCGAATCTGGAAGATGCGCTCGCACCACAAACCTCGTTCGACCATTTCTTCGGTGCGGTCGATTCTTTCGGCGCGGTCGATTCCTTCGGTGCGGATATGTGTGCGAGGCCTCCTTGACTTCGATTCGTTCGACGCGTTCGGCTCGGATAAATGTGCGTTCACCTTAATAGAGAAGTGCCGCTATTGTACTTAGGTATATACCAATACTAGCACTTTCCCCGCGCCGTGATTTTTTTTACGGATTCCTAATTTTTTAATGATAAAATAGGTATAGCCTTAAGCACTCAGTGACAACGAAATTCCAATTGTCGAAAAAAAAATCTAAATCTGACCAGTAGTTTCGAAGAATAGCGTGTTTTGCGCGAGGGAACTTTATATCCATACTCTTCCATACATACTTACTAATATTATAAACACGAAAGTAACTCTGTCTGTTACGTTTTCACGACGAAACGGCTTAACCGATTTTGAAGAAATTTGGTATGAAGATAGCTGCTTGGGGAAGGACAGGCTATTTTTTCCGGGAGTTCATATGCATCCACTATACACAGCTACTTATTATACAGGTTAATTGAAAAAATACCCAAAACCTCTTAATCTGGACTTCGTATTATCACCCTGAATAACATTTGTTCTACGACTTTGATCTCAACTAAATAACGTAGCCAAAAACAATTTGTTTTCGTTTATTTGAAGTCTGTAAAATTTACGTATACTACGCGCGCGCCCATATGATAGCGAATATGATGTAGGCTAATGTACAGGAACAGCTGATTGCAGGCCTTTCGCCGGCCATGTCAGAAAAAAATATATTTTGCAATAAAGTGTGTTTATATTTTTTGTATGAAAAAAAAATGTTTCTAATTTTGAAAAGTCGTAGAATAAATGTTGTTCAGGGTGATGATACGAAGTCAGGATTAAGTGGTTTTGGGTATTTTTTCAATTACCCTGTATATAGTAATTCAAAAGATAAAACTCTGTGACTGCCCGACGGACAGGCAGATAGACAGCGAAATGTTAGTAAAAGGCTCCCATTTGGCACAATGTCTGTAGGGAACCCTAAAGATACCTAGACAATGATCACGGAATAGATCCTGACATCATTCTTTGGTTGGATCCTTTTTATTCAGCACAAGCAAACATTTACAGTGACTTCACATGAAATGAGGTTTTACCAGTCGTCCCTCCCATGTTCGTAGCGGCGTGAAAGGGTTGGTACTTGGGTACCCACGGAATTGATACTACTTGTTTGTAGGGAAAATCATAACGTAGGTACATGATAAAAAACTATTGTAATGCAAATTGTATTTTCGTTGGAGATATTTGGGTTTGTTGATATGGGTCAAAGTTTAGGATGATGACGCCTTAGCCTATTGTATTGATGTTGTAGGGATACACCGCATAGGCACAGTATAAATATTAGTACTTCAACACGCTCCGCCTCTCTCTGAAACCGTTCCTAACCTCTCCCCGCGTCGAACGACTGCTCTAGGAACTGCGTTTTTGTTCGAGCGGTGCGTAGACACGCACACACACACACGTATCTGTACAGACTGTTATTTTAGTAGTAGTGTAGGCAATTAAATCGTTTCGTTTCTATAAAGTGTTGCGGGTGTGGCATAGGTGAGCATGTTTAAACCAATACGTTTTTCTTTAATAGAGAAATGGTGCTACCGACGATGATTCACAATTCAATGAAATCTCGTAAATAATTAAATAAGTGTAAGGTATCTGTTATTATTTTTGATAATTTAGTCGACCAATCAGAGCAGCGCTTTTAACTTGTCACATACAAGTTTTTTTAGAAACCGCAGGTTGGAGTAAGTTAGTAGTCAATAGTTAGAGTTAGGTAGTTACTAGAAAAGGTATGCAATTTATGTACCTACCACGGCTGTAACCCCAATTGAACATAAACATTATTCTATTGTAATAAAGTTGAAAAAACTATCAAAGAAATTTGACAGATTGGGCTAGCTTGACACATTTGTCATATTGAATTAGTTTAATATTTGACAGATTATGGATGGGTTTGTTCCAGCAGAACTAAGCTGGGCTTCAACAAAAAATAGTTCAGCATTATGATTACTACAAATAATTCACAAAAAGCTGTAAATTAAAATTAAGAGCATTCATCTCACTTTATACAATTTATTTATAGTCTATTAGGTAGGTATTACACCTACTAGACTATAAATAAATTGTATAAAGTGAGAGATATCTCTGATTCCAGTAGAGATAAAGGAATTATGAACTTTAATAAAGGCATCCTGAATTCTGAACACAAAGTTGAGGGTAGTATTACAATAAATCCAGAGGGGTGAAATTTTTCTTATCCAAGTGGGATCTTAGATATCTTTAGGTACTCTATTCTTACTATATTATAACATTAAAGGTGGATGTAATTCTTATTAATTTTAAATTTGTGGAGGAATAGAGGTATCCAAACCTACTCACTGACAATATTAAGGTATAAAATTTGAAAACGTATACTGTAAAAGTATAATATTAATGTTATTTTTTTTTGTAATTTTAAGGCGATATTTAGGAGTATGTTTAAGTATAACATAGCAATTCATACAAATAAATAACTTTGACATGACAAACATATAACGTTTCGTTTTTAACGAAGAAAATACTCCAAATTTATAGATTCAGGACCAGCGCGTCGCGCCATCATGACTATGACTACTCCAATCATTGCTATAACAATGATTGGAGTAGAGAAACGTTATAACATAATAATATACAAATATTATAATTTAAGCTTTTTATTTTACAGTATTTTAATAACTAGATGGCTATTAAATTATTTAAAAATATCTCTCATCTTTTATTTTGTGAACAATGTACAATGTTTATACAAATTATAAAATAGGTAAAGTATAAGAGCTGGTTTTTACCTCAGTCAGGATAAGCATTGCATCCAACGTGGCAATGCCGCCAGTATTTTGGACACATTCCCCGATTACGGTTATGTTTAGGATTTTTTTGATGCCGTACCTATTACCTACGTATTTTAAGCTATGTCATTATTTTAATGCTAGCGTGTAATAGGCTTCATTATTTTACGATAAATGCAAAGCAATGTAAACTATTTGCAATTTTCTTTTATGAAATTTCATCAAAATCGGTCCAGTCGTTTCATCGCGAAAGCGTAACAGACAGTTACTTTAGTATGGAAGTATGGATTTACTAAAATTACTATTGTTCGACTGCTTTTTCTCTAATGGTATAAATACAGTATAGAAAAAAAAAATTAACAAAAAGGACAACCGCTTTCAAAAAGTATAAAATAACTTTCAATTCGCAAGGCTTTGATTTTGCTTGTTGTTTTGTATTGCCACCGACTTGCGAATTGAAAGTTATTTTATACTTTTTGAAGGCGGTTGTCTTTTTTGTTAAATTTTTTTTTTCGCTTTTTAGTGCCTTCTTCACATCATAGAGATTAATTACGAAACGGCGACACTAAAAAAATCTGTCATCCCTTAATTTTCAACCCTTAGGGGTGGAATATTTTCTTGAAATTGTTATGGGACCAAATGTGAGGTATACACTATCAATTAAAAAAAAGAATCATCGAAATCGGACTACACTGAAAAAAGTTATGCATAGTCAAACATAAAAATAAATATATAAAAAATAAATAAATGATCATAAAATGAAAACTACTGGGCTAAATAATGTAAAACTTTTTGGGACCAAATGGCAACAATTTCGCATCAAACAAAAGAAGAATCACCTAAATCGGATCATAAATCTAGGAGTAATCAATGTACATACATAAAAAAAAACAACCGAATTGAGAACCTCCTCCTTTTTGAAGTCGGATAAAAAGATTAAAGATTTTCACGCCGACGATGTCGCGTTTAGATGCTATTCATATACACAGGTTCCTTTTATCAAACTAAACCATAGCAGTAAGCCGTAACAAAGCTTCGTTGAAGAGTCAAGGATTTGTAACATAATATCAATTTGAAGCTTTTCTCTGAGCGCAAGTATGACAGATTACTTGCCGTCACTTTCAACGTTACGTCAGCACATTTTTCACTACATTAACTTTAGTTGCACAAAAATGTGTCCCAAGTTTAGCATGTTTGTTTAAAAATGTACTTAAAAACTGTCTAGATAAGAGTCGTAATTGTTTTAGAAGATTTTTGCAATGAGCTGCTAATTCGATGAAAAACGTTAAGGCAAGACTTACTAAGTCAAGTATAGAGATATAACTATACAGGATGAAATTGAATAGCTGTTCCATACAGAAGTGCAATAGGTACTCGGCCAAAATGTATGGAATAGTTGTTTTTTTTTTTTCGCGCTGTTTGGGTTGGCTCATGTGGTCTAAAGCACACTCGTATTCTTTTTTTATTACAATACAACCTAACACTGAGATGCAATTTCCAAAAAACGTAAGAAAAATTGAATTTCGCAGGCTGGCCTGGCGCATCCTCTTTATAGGTATAAATAAATAAATAAGTTGGAATATTATTAAAGAGGTATTTTTCATTTTAATTATCATCATCAGCCAAAAGACGTCCACTGTTGAACATACGCCTCTCCCATAGAACGCCACAACGTTCGGCAACCTGCTGCTTGCATCCATCGGTTACCCGCGACCTTGACGATGTCGTCGGTCCATCTGGCTGGAGGCCTACCAACACATGTTCCGGTTCGTGGTCGCCACTCGAGAACCTTATTTCCCCATCGGTTATCGGTTCTTCGAGCGATGTGGCCTACCCATCGTCACTTTAAGTTGCACATTCTGAGAGCTATGTCGGTGATTTCAATAACGACATTTGGAATTATTATCACAGCCACATTAGGTAGCCACATTTATCACTGATGCTGCGATAAACCTGATGCTGCGGTAGATGCTACCTACTGGGCCCAAGTAGTCTAGCATAAAGGAAAACCATCGATTCGAAAAGAAGAAGAAGAAGAATAACGACATAGAACTAAACACATCTTGCTTTAGTAAAGTGAAAGAAACGAGGATATTACCTACCCATGTAGTTTTTTTCTTTATATTCCGATTTGGTGTTTAGTTTTCAGCTGCTTCGAAGGTTATTTATGGTAATATTTTGACCGAAACATTACGTAGTATGACATGGCATGAAGTCAGCCTCGTGTATCATTAATATTCACTAAACGTTAAACGTATGAAATAATTAATAAACAAATGATGGTTAAGCTACAGATTCTCGAACAAACTGTGACAAATTACCAAGCACGCGGTAAGCTGCTGTAATTGGCTAACTGAATTATGTATCAACAGCCAATCACGAAAGCTTACGGTCGTTATTTTGTACGAGAAACCGGGAGTAATCACTATTATCACTATCACTACATATTATAAAACAAAGTTCCCCGCCGCGTCTGTCTGTTCGCGATAAACTCAAAAACCACTGAACGGATTTTCATGCGGATTCCACCAATAGACAGAGTGATTCATGAGGAAAGTTTAGGTGTATAATTTGTTAAGTTTTTGTGTATATTGGTTAAAATATAACGACAATACCTGAAGAAGCGGGGGCGGGTCGCTAGTTGTAAGTCTAAACAGAATTGATAGCACAAAATTTTGTTGAATTTACAAGACGAATATAGTTTCTTCAGTTTGTTAGTCATACCACTCTATATTAAACAGAGATGGCTGAATCGAAACCCGATGTATTTATCGAACCACCGAACTTTCGATATAACCCATTTAGCCACAGACACAAACTTGGCTCACCAACTTTTATTTGCAAGTCTCGACGGAGGCGACACCGAACTCGAACGCTCGAACAGCGCCGGCGTTCATTCGCATCAATTAACTTCAGAATCCTCCTGCTCTGACAGTTACGAACATTAGAGGACTAAAAAAAGATAAATTACTCCATTTTGCATAATAAATTGAATTAAATTCTGTTGAAAAGAGTCCCAGAGGGCAGCATCTCACAGCGGTTATGCGTTTGTTGAAAACTGTAAGACTGATTGGCTTGGCCCACAGGAACTCTGTAGATTATGTATCCGATAACTGTTGGGCAGGAGGGTAGGTCCTTAGGGACCCTGGTAACACATTGGACTTAATTATTCGACATTGCAAGAATTAATTTTCCAGACCACTAACATTTTGCCTAACCTATTTGGCTCGGATTAGTGAAAGAATGTGGGAGAAATAATATTTTAAGGATATTCGTGAGTTTTTGGGGTTATAAAATAATACAAAAGCTAGGCTTATACTTTATACATAAATACTGTATTATAGTAGTTTTTATGCATCGTAATCACGTAGAAATATATAATAATTACTGTAAACCCATGCCTACAACGGTGGATCCGTGCTTGTGTCCTAGACAAAATATTGTTATCAATCATTTTAAAAGAGTAAGTACCTATGGAGTTTCTTGCCCATTCTTCTTCATACGAAACTAGCTTTTGGAAAGAGCGGGGCGACTAGATTCAATTTCCTCTTTTATGACGAACAAATCATAATAATAATACAAACTAATCGAATTATTTACTTAATATTTTACACTCTACTCTAGTTCCGACCTTAAAAAAAATGGTGATATATGCACCAGACTTTTTACCATTTAAAATCTCAATAATATCAATATTATCATTGCAATCACAAGCAAAAAACCCAGTGACTTTGTTGGCTCAGTATTGCTGACAAAAACTACTAGAGGAATCGAGCGAGCAGTGAAACCGTTCACGGTGCAAATCCTCCTAATATCTACCGGATTTTATCGATACTCGTTAGCTTTAGGTTAATGACGATTCGATTGCGTTGTCGAAAACATCGACTGCAGAAATGGCAGACCGATCTTATATTTCAGTTAATTGTACCTGAGAGCTTTGAGTAAAGGTAGAATAACGAAAAATTTAAAATTTTCTTGCGGTTTTTGGTCTCTCATTCGGATCTTTATAAACGAATAGTAAAGACTGTTTATCGTGAATATATAGCTCGTGGCAAAGTTCGAATAGACCGGTCATGGTTATGATTACCGCGGTCTGTCCGCAGATGGGACAGACCCCTCCGTACCCGGATCGCACGTAAAGCCTTTAGTCCCGGCAGTCATTAGTAGATCTTTGGGTGATCAGAAGTCAGAAAGTCTGACCCCAACATAATAATTGGAAAACGGCTCGGCAGGTCAGTTAAGACTGTTTATCAAACAAATGTAGAAAACAAGTAGATATACGAAAGCTTAAAGCATGGAAATCTTGACATTAGGGTAGGTTGGTGTAAGATTGCGCGGTCGATAAGACTGCGCACACGTCATAACAAAGCCCTGGCTTGGAGTTAGTAACATGTCGTGTTAGTAAGTTGTTTTAATTCTTACATAGTAAGTCACTACGTACTTCCAAAAAAATATTGGAAATCATTGGAAAATACAGCAGATACTTAACTTTTAAGTTTTTTTTAACCTTTTAACTTATTTCTCAACTAATTAAATGTGTTCTTACTATAAAACTAAAAAAACTAAAACTAAAAAAAATAACCAAACACCACGATAAATAGCTCTTAAATTCTCCTTCCATTCTCACATAATTTTAAAATATCTTAGAGTGCATTAAACAATCCCCATATGAATGCTTTCTCCGAAACAATATTTACAGCTTTCCATAAAATAAGTACCAAGAACATGTATACAACATAAATCGAGTGCACGTGCACAGAATGGCAGTAAAAATATACATTTTTGTAAATAAACGTAATTCCAATCCAATATACGCGATCTTTTGTCAATAGTTATTGTGGACGTTTGCACGTAATTTCTTTTAAATGAGTTTGTGTTGATGCATTTTTGATGGTGCACGTCTCGGTGGAGTGGCGAAAGGTCATGCCATCGATATGTTAACGCGATAAATATTGGAGTTATGTGTTGTGGTGTGATTGTTGGTAATATTTAGCTTTGATATTGTATATTGATTATTTATTCATTTAAAATGGCTCACCAAAATCGTAAACATAAACAAGGACATTTTAGTAGACTAGACTAGAGTTGGCGGGTCAACTTATTTACTGTCCAATGATCCAATATAAATAAAGATTCAACCAAGTTTCTTTTCTGAAATGGCCTTCAATAAAACCTAAGCATTTTTCAATTTTAACTTCTCAACGAAAACATGAAAAAACATTTTAATAAAAATCTGTATTTAAAAATCGAACATCACAATTTGTAACAAAAGAGTTTGGTGAGACGCCAGCTTCGTATGGCAACACCTGTAGGCCACTGAGAACCACGATCGATATGTAACTGGCCACTTCTGGCCACTTGTACGGGAATTTGCATTTTTTCGTCTAACCACACATAGAGCGTGTTCCGTGGTCTCTCTAGGGATTAAGATGGTTTTAAAATAGAAGGTTTATTTTATGTAGGAAAGATACTCTTTAAGTACATTCCTTTCCGTTTTTTACGCTTTGGCTTGTAGGAGATAATATGTAAATGCAAGAGAAAAGTGTACTAGTCGACTATGTTTGGGGTTAATTTTTATTTTTTCCATGCGAAAAGGAATTGAAATTAGCAGCTCTTTCCAAGAACAGAAAATTCATTACAAAAATACTTTGAGTGAAACAAGAGAAACCACAATTTCAGTTAGTTCTGAAACCAAATATTTACGAAGCACAAAAAAAAACAAGAAACGCAACCACATTTAGGATTGAAACGGCCCTAGAAATCCTAGAGCAACTATAAAATCTCGGACAAATAAAAACGACCGATAAAACGAGAAATCTTGCACTACTTTCCGACCACAACGAATCAAAACTGACCGTTCAATAATGCAATATTACAGCCTCAGTGTTCAATATGGCACAAACAACAATACCTTATCGAGAGCCGGTCTAAGATCTGAGACTCGAAGTCTCACTTCAGATGAAGTATGAGGACGGCTGGACTTGTAAGAGTTTAAATATTGCTTTAGACGGCCATTTTGTGCTAGTGTTTTTTAAAAACAGGCAATTTTTTGAATGACTTACAAGCGATGGCCCGCCCACCTGATGTTTTTATGCTGCCTTTAGACATCTACAACACCAGAGTTAAGTACACGGAAGCCGCTGCTGCCCGACTTATGGATATTCCCTTAGTCGCTTTCTATGACACCCTTGGCATGAGCTGGGTGGGTGCTATTCTGATCAGGACACCTCGCGGGACAACCTGGCTCATAAGCAACGCTGTTTTGAAGCAAAATAAGACTAAGTTTTCCTTATTTGAAAACAATGTGCTGCAGTTGTAGGTTAAGTTTCTGAGTAAAATCGCATGTATTTACTCTATTGTCAGTTGTTATAAGCTGTATTTGTGAAGAATAAAGGAAACTTAGGTGACCTCGCCATCTGATATAATTCCTGATTCTCCCTTCGAGTTCTAAACTAGTCAGGCACTCCCCAAACTAACACTGAAAACGTGAGTGACAACACTGAGAACCACAATGTTTCTAATAGTTATTATAATTATGAAAATGCCAGTTTATGTAGCTTTTGTTTACCTTTCTACGGTCAATGAATTTCCTAGAATGTTTTCAACTCGTGGTTGGAAGTGGACTTTAGAACGAGAAACTACGAAATTTTACATAGTTTTAGTTTCACTATTCAAAATGTTTAGACATGTAACTAAATTTAGTATTTCGAGAAAGTAGTAGAGCATTAAAACTTTACCTCTAATATTGGCAGTTTAGAAAGCCAATCTTACTAATAAAATGTTCAAAATGTGTTTGCAATCTCATCTCAGCGACGATCAATGTCAAAAATGTAGGTAAATAGAAGTGTTTTTACAGATTAGAATAATTAAAAAAGTAAAAACCCGATTACGTGAGAAGTTGTTTTAAAGATTTAAAACTTAATTAATAAATTAACCAAAAACAATGTGTTTTCTTTTTTTGGTTTTGAATGATTGTGGTTATGATTTTCAAGTGTGTTCACAAACACACCTCCTTCGAGCGCAGTCGGATAAAAATACTTAGGTATGTAACACTTTTTATCAGTTTTCATCAGATTGCCCAAACGCGTCAGTCAAACTGGCCGCATCGTGACGGCCTTTTTTCCAAAAACTTTTTTACCCTGACTAAAATAAACATAAATAACGTAGACTATATACGCAGTACTGAATATTAAACCTATCCACACCCAGACACCAACAAAACTTTGTATTCTTTGGCAACAAAACCAAATTGATTAAAAATTTAAACTAATGCTCCACGAAGTCTACAATTTAAGACAAAATTCTTGTTCTTTGTTGTTTAAAGTTATTCTTAAATAAACATATACTGTGGAGAACAACGCAAAGTACCTACATAGCTACCAATATTATATACATGCATCTATGTGCATGTAAAAAAGCCGTCATCTCTCATGGAAAAACTGGAATTAATACCTATAAGTAATCGCCAATCCGCCTTAAGGGCGCGTATTCGATATAACGCAACTCAAAATCTAAACGATTGCTAGAACGGCGTAGCAGCATTGACACACACTAGTACAACACAACGGTCTGTTTGTGTGCATTTGAAAAAAAAATACGCACGAAATAAGCGCGAATCATTGAAATTGATCGGCGAACGACAGCGCGCGATGTTTTACAATGCTTCTTAAAATAATTGTCTAAAATAAATGGGTTCCTAAATTAAGCGCAACCTTTATTTTCATAAAATAAATATATCAGTTATGTTTTTATTGGAACGAAGTTCCTTGTCGCGCGTTGTGAAAGGGGACTAGACGGAAAAAATTCTTACGAAAAGTTGTCACGACACTTTTTTGCTATTTTTATTACTTCACAAACGCAGACAATTCGAACAGAAAAATTGAATCGTTGGAACTGTCAAATAGAGTTCATTATTAGTTGAATGGCGGCTTTTCTATGAAAATATTGGAGCGAATTAAAACCTTATTTTTACACATTAACCGTGAAATTCGGTTGCACATAGCTCCTATTGTCCGGTCGGGCACCAGCCTATACGTTTCTCAGAATAATTTTATCATACCTAGTTTGGTAAAATTTCAATTTTTTACCGTTTACGTTTACAAAATAAAGTCCGAATTCGCTTTTCGTAGAATATGTTTATGTATTTAAAGGCGGCGCGGCGAACTCTTTGAACTAGGTACCTACGGCGATATGTTTAGTACCTAAGTTTATTCGCTCAAATAGTGGCGGTACCTACCTCAATGACATCGGAATTATCATTGCGTGATAATTCCGATGATAACGACCTACGAGATAAATCCACCTTTCACTGTGAGACTGTGTGGATTGTGAAAACGAGTGTAAATTTTAAGTCGATAATTAAGCCATAGAATACGTAGGTTAGGTAGGTAGGTAGTTACTGTACCTACTTCTATGTTTTGTTTAGTAGGTACCTATTGAAAGTTTGGGTTTGGTAATCATGAGCTTTCTATCGGTCGCGGTCGTCAGTAGGTAACCACTGCACCTTATCGCTCTAGGTCACAGAGTACTTTTCTCTAGGTTTTACTAGCGACAATAATATTTTTTTTTATTTGATTAAAATGTTTTGGTTTAAATTAAGCCAGTGGGAGCTTAGGTTGGTACCTAGGTAGGTAGTGGTACTTACTTTTATCATTGGCGAATTATTTGTAGTTGTAAGTAGGTAAGTGAGTAGGTACTCTTTTGCTAGAAAAAGAAAGGCAGGCAGGCGTAGGTACCTATAGGTGCTATAGGTAACCTATTTAAATAAATTAGAGCTATTCACAAACACAGTTTTAATCAACTTTGGCTTAATTAAAAAACTTACCTATTAGGTATAAAATTTACACATCCCTGTATCGAAGCAACTGCTCAATATGGAGTCCATTTCGGTCGATACATAAACGGGCACGTTTAATTAAATTGTCTTTTAATTACATTATATTTGTTAATAATAAAAAAAATATTATTATAACTTAAAAAAAAAAAATATTACAATTCCTTCACTAATTAATCGAAAGGAACTTCGTTCCATCCGGGTGTCCCTTGACACCTCTCAAGTTTTTTAAATACTGGTGAAAAAAAATTTACAAATTGAACCGATTTTGTACTTTTTCAACATTGTTTTTTAATACAAAATAGTAATATTTTCGTAATTTTGGCTCTGTCTCTGACTTTAGGACTGTATATCCTGTTGGAAAAACGCATAAAACATAATATTTTGGTACACTGTAATGGTTGTATTCATCCTGAAAGTTAACTCTGACGTCTATTTTCGTAAAACGCTATGAAAGGATTGTCTTCGCTTTAAAACACCATAATTAAAAATTATACTTTTACTCTGTAGCTGTCTAAATCAAGACTTAATCTTTTTAAAACTGTAAATTGTCTTTAAATAATCTGCTAACATAATTACGATATTGCTCTGGGCAAAACTCAAAAACATGAAGTTTTCGTCACGAATCGAATACGCGCTCTTAAGAGGATTGTGAGTCTGTCAATTTTCATACGAAAAGCGATAAAGTTTTACCCCTTGTAAACTTGGACTAGGACTGTAAGTTTTTATTTTAAAGAAATATTGCGTACGATACAAGGAATATCAGCATCTAAATATCTACATTTTTTACTTAAAAACTTCCTCGAGTGTTTTTAATTTTTTATTTTAAACTATACTGAATTACTTAAAAAGAAGAACGTACAGACCTAGATTAGGGTATACTGAATCTAATGAGAGGTTTAGGGGGGAAAACGTTATCGCCCATAACCATATTTCAAAAACGAAATGTAGGTACTTAATTGCCTCCTAGACTTGTAACTCTCTCTATCGCACGATATGGGTCAGGGGGCAGGGGCATATTGTAATTGTATTGTTCACCTGGAGGGAGGCAGAGTGAGCCGTATGAAACAGATAGCATTTTTGGAAATACCTAATCGCGCCGCGTATCGGCACCTCACAATCCTCTTAAACAAGCGTGATGATCAATGCACGTGCCTTCTCTGCATAAGAAGAGGTTTTTGCCCTGCAATGAGACAATATTATTATTATACCTGTATGTAGGAATATTATGATAACAATAGCTGAAGCAAAAAGAGTACTTATGAATCGGTGCTTCTCTCACGTAACGAATCTCGTATCAGGCTGCCTACCCCATTAGGATAAGGTGTAAGTTTGGGCATAAATTCGCGTTTACACACACAAGTAAAGCCTTAATTATAATAATGACGTCATAATACTCATTATAGCGAGCGGATGTCGTGGGAACTATCGATCGTGTGGCTACACTGCGCGCCCATGCGGAAAAATTATATACGATTATAGTGTGAGCATGCTTTAAGCGTGGCGCGGATAATCCGGGGGATAAAAAGCAGAAAAAAGTAGGAATCTATAGTAATAAAGCAAAGGAGTCTGGTTTGAATGCGCTGATCTGCGAAACTACGGGTCAATTCTGAAAATTCCTTCACTAATATAAATAAGCTATACTCGTATTTTATTATCAAAAATATTTGGCATACGTAAGAGAATTCACGAGTGGGGATGAAGTCGCATGCAAAAGCTAGTATTAGAATAAAATCTCTTAGCGTACGTCATATCTATACTCTATACTAATATTATAAAGAGGAAAGAATTATATTTTTGTATGTTTGTAACGAATAAACCCAAAAACTACTGGTCCGATTTCAAAAATTCTTTCACCATTAGAATGCTAATAGGCTATATTTATCAATTGAAAAAATTGGAGATCCTTGAGAAAATTCACGCGGACGAAATCGCGGGCAAAGCGACATGGCGCAAAGGGACATGGCGTATTTGCGCAAATATTCGCCTCACTTGGATAATACAAAATCGACTTTATTAAAGGTAATAGAAATAGGGTACAATTTGCATTATCCAAACAACGCGAATATTTGCACAAATACACCATGTGAAGTGCCGGCATTATATTTAATAGGCCACAGTTCCTGTTACTGCGTAGTTTCAATATTCATCGTGATACAGATTTCTTTGTTTATGAGCGTGCAAAATGGTGTCAGAAATGAACCTTTTCTTCTGCTCTATCTTTCACTATTATTTATCATGCTTCTGGTTATTTTAATTAATATTTCATCGTCGTTTTATCTCGCCTATCACAAGTATTTTCATTTAATTAACGAATGAAAATTTTCATTACAAAGTCTGCTGTAATTTTTTTCACGTAGCAAAACATCGAAAAGTGAAAAATAACTTTAGCACAGAACACATGACTTTAGTTTCGGAACTCGGTGGCTTTGTCCTGTTTGTATTGCCACCCCTGAGGTATACCCTACCCACTAAAAAAAGAATTTCCAAAATATCGATGTTCATTTGCCGGAGAAATCGTGTAACAAATACACAAAATTAAAAAAAATATATACAGTCGAATTAAGAACCTCCTTCTTTCTGAACTCGGTTGTAAATAGGCCAACAACACAGGGCCCCCCTGACTTGAATGAAAACGCCTCACACGTTCCTAAACAGATTAACTGTCCGACAAGCAGACACAATAATTAACCTTCTGACCGCCACAGTCATGTATAGACAGATGACAAACCAAAATGTGGCCAGCACGTCACGGTCACGTCTACATGACACTTCTATACGTAATTCCACAGTGATGTAACTTAGTTTGGCGCTGAGGGCACGTTTCTGCTTTTTTACCGTGGCGGTCAATAGGTTAATAGTTGCAAGTGATCTTATTAAGATCATAGGACAGTTGGAGTGTTATGTTCCAATGTTTTGATGTTTCTAGGACTACTTATCCAATAGGTGCCGAAAGCACCCTATAATTAAAACTCTGCTGTCCATCCATCTGCCCATTTCAACAGTCTGTATAACTTTGGCCATTGTAACAAAAAATATAATAACATTAATATAAAATGATTGACGACACGGTTAGCGCAGTGGTTCAACGATTACCCGAGGTGGCGGCGCGTAGTGTTCCACGCGCGCCCCTCTAAGACGTCCGGGGGGGACTCTAACACCTCACTCCCCCCCTGACCCGAGAAGTGGCCCGCTGCAGCGGGCCGGCACCAGCCGGGGGTTGCGGAAGTATCTTCAGTTCCCGCGACCCCCGACGTAGGTGTGAGATGGAACACCGGGGTGGTTTTTAGTCAGTAAGAGTCTGACAGACCCCTCCGCCCGCCCCAGGGCGGAGGACATCCATGAGGATTTTCCACCCCGTACCAAAAAAAAAAAAAAAAGTGGTTGAACGATTCGGTTCCCGCACGGAACAAAAGTATGGCCTACAGATAGTTGTTCCGGGTCTGGCGGTTTGTGTATATGAGTTAATATGTTTGTAAACGCTCCCAAGATACAGAAGAAATTCCTAGTTTAACGTTTTAAAAAACAAAAAAAAAACATGACAACAAGCGTTTATAGTACGGTCTTACGGAACCCACCGCTGTCTGATTCACACTTGACCAGTTTCTTTTTACCCATATTTACGTTATTTTCCGGCAACTGTACCCATCCGATGTTATTTTCTATCGCCTGGTCACAGCGATCATGACAGTATTAACCATAGATATAACACATTCATGAAAAAGTTCTTCACGTTTTTTAAAAATTTTTATAATATTACAATGTTGCAGAGCAAATATTTTAGGTGTGACAACAATTTCTCATTTCATTTATGAACTACTATCTAACTTTTATAACAAAACTGTGGCCACTATGTGAAGCTACAGGCAATTTTGAAGCGTTTGGAGTGTAAAACATTCATATAACTGTGAATAATGAATTCTAGTTTCATAAAATGGTGACAGAATAATCATATGGAACGGATTTGACTGGCCCTGAACCAATTTGCTATTCTAGCGCAGTGTTGAAGTGGCAAGAAATCTAACTCTATAATAAAATTCTAACATAAAAAATCTAAGTGCAATTATCAATTATGTTGGGGTCGGCTTCCAGTCTAACCGGATGCAGCTGAATACCAGTGTTTTACTTGGAGCGACTGCCTATCGGACCTCCACAACCCAGTTACTATGTAGCACGTTACTACTTGGTAAGACTGATAGTCAGTCTATCAGACTTCAGGCTACCCGAATCAAAGATAGATCTAAGATTGAGAATAAGTATGGAGTTTCTTGCCCATTCTTCTCCATACAAAACTACCTTTTGGAATGGGCACCCAGAATCATTTTTTTTCTCATTTGACGTTCAAAAGTGCCTTATAATGGTCTAATAGAAATAAATGATTTGACTTTGACTTTGACTTTGACAGCCGGGACCAACGGTTTTACGTGTAAGTTATTTTACCTTGGCTGGAGGCCCTAAAAATAATACTTTTTAAGGCACCACATGAAAGTCCGGTTAAGCAGCCGACAACCCTATAGGTTTTACGTACTTTCCGACGCGCGATCTACGGACCGGTCACGGCATGCGTTGCTTGACGTCTGTAGGTACGACATTTACTTATCCTTTATCACCTTTAATAAATTTCTAACATACCTACAAAAAATAATTAATATGTGTAAATTAATCGCAAACAAGTTTACAAAATAAATATTTAACCAGAGATGAAAGTTTTCTTAAAAACTGATAGATGTCTTCGAATTAACCTTACTTTAAAAAAAAAAAAAAAAAAGTTTATTTCATAACATATTTGGCTTACAATTACATGTCGAGGAGTCTTTTCATTTAGGCATAGAAAATGCCTGTAGTTGCAGGCTCCGCTCTTTCCTTACATTATAAACGTGTAAATTGTATATAAAAATCAAAATCAAAACAAAAACAAATAAACGGAAAAAAGACATGATCAATTGAAAGAGTGCGGGGGCGTGGGTGTATGTGTGTGCGTGTGTGTATGTGTGTGCGCGTCTGAATGTGTGTGTGTGTATATGTGTGTACGTATGTGTATTGTGTGTGGGTGTGTGTGTGAAAGATATAGAGATTTAGAGTGTACATGTGTGACTAACTTTATTAAGACACGGTTTCTTTTATCAAGAAATAAAAAAGAAAACTTCAACTTTATCTGATAACCCTGGTTACATAATCTCTTTAGTTGAATGTACTTAAGAAAACAGAGATATCAATCAACATAGGATTACAAAACATGTGTTTAGTTCCCTCACGTTTTGGCAGACATATATTATAATATATTTGCACTAGCTTTAACTCCATGACTTCAACCGCATGAATTTTCCTACAGCTGTAGAAAAATTCATGCGGTTGGATGTTTTTTTTTTATAAAATAAAGTTTGTAGTACTTAGAGATAACGTACTTCCTGTTAGTAAAAGAATTCCGAATAGAATTAGTAGTTCCAGAAATTAACAAGTTCAAACAAAAAAAGTAAACAAATTCTTCAGCTTGTATAGATATAAAGGAAGCTGGAAACAAAAGCCTGCTTTTAAAAATGCATAGAATATATAGAGTTTAAGTACAGACCAGCACACCAAGCCATACCGAACAGTCAAATTTTCCCAATTGAATATGAACCTTATCATCCACCCATACTTTAATATGGCTTATGTTTAACGAACCTCCAGATAACCTTTTGAAAATAGTAAATGATCATTACATTTTAACCCCATTTTAATGTTTAACGAACCTTCAGATATAGTGAATGACCTCCAATAATAGTAAATGATCACCAACATTTAACCAAAGTATTGTAGAAATGTATGAGTTTGACCGTAAAAAGCGATTTGGTTCTGGCCATTCGTCACAGTTCTAACCTAACCATGTCGGATCCGCCCCAGGGGGGATTTAAGGGTCCTAAGATTTGGTGATCATTTACATTTTTGGTGGTCATTTGGTGACTAAGATTTACATAAAATTCCCTTAAAAACTCTCGGTGCACTGAAAGGTAGGTATGCATTTCTATACTTCTGCGTGACGAGGTGCATTATACCTCGTATTAGGTCACCTCCCTAAGGACGTGACCTTCAAGATATTGTAATTCCAATGAACAAAGGTTACAATAACAACAGTTAATTGCGTCACAATTTAATAAAACAATATCTTTATCTATATGAGAAGCTTATCTTTGTGTCCATAAAGATGGTGTTTTAAAAGATAAGAGGAAAAGATAAAAGGTCTGCTTCGTTAAGTTTGGAGTGCGACTGCTGGCTATCGGGTCGTAGGTTTAATAAATTAATTGGACAGTTCTATTGAGTTTTCAGTTCAGTAGCCCGATGTCTGGGTTTTTACTCTGAAATTATATAAGCCTTGCTTCAAGTACGTCACATGGTGTATAATAATAATAAAGTGTCGTTTTACTAACATTAAGTTAAGACTTTTACTAACCATATATGGATCTTGTAATCTGAAGTAAATAAATTATTATTATTGTTCTATTATAAACACGACTGTGTCATGTCCTCTTTCATCTGTCTGCCTTCTAAAGTAGATACAGGCGTGATGTTATAATAATACTAATTTATTTCGATCATCACAAGAATCATACAAGGTACATTAAAAAAAAAAACAATTAAACTCAGTAAGTATTCGAAACTAAATAATATTATTATAGTCTAATCCCGTTGACAGCGATGTGGACGAGTTTTTAGACGATCATTATTTTTTTAATTTCGTATATAATGTGTTTTTTTTAAATAATAATTGTTTATTTAATAAAAAATACACATACACAAAATATCTTAGAATTTAAAATAGAACATAGGTGCTCATTTGCCTGAACTAGGTGGAACCTGTGTTTCAGGCTAGGAAGTGCTTCTATATATTTGTAATAAATTAACACTAAATTTCATTAAAAAACTTAAATTAACGTAAAGCTAGTAGTACCCTATGTTCATTTTAGTAGTAGTAAGCTATGTTTATTTTGTTTAAAAAAAAGAAAATATTATTATTATTATCAGCCTGAATTTTCGGGCAAAGGCCTCTTGAATCTCTTTCCAACTCTCTAAAATTAAATTATCAAAAAGTGGCTGACTTTGATTGACTGTTCATCTTTTAGGGGTGAAAGAACTCATGAAAAGGCACCACGTTTACCTACTATTTTCGTTTGTTTTTTTATGTTATTTTTGTGTGTTTTTGTCCTGGAGGGCAAATAAACGCTTTTTATTTCTTTCTTTCGTTTACTATGAGACCAACTCAAAAATATAGAAAAATCTGCTGTTTACTACAAAATTGTTCTACAACACGACCAAAATGTGTTTTAATTTTCATATATCAGGTTTGATCCCACAATAAAATTTGTTCGTACAAGTCAGGACTCAAGCAGTAGGTACGGTCACCAAAGGAGATAAGTATCCATGTCGCCGGAAACAGTTGAAGTTTACTTAGAACTAACGTACACGTTTACTTAGTGGTTTTTATGAATAAAATAAAATACAATTTATAGAGAATAAACAGTTCAATTATTTAATAAAATTTCATTTGAAAGCCCCCATGGTTTCTAAGAAATCTTCAACTATTCCCGACGACATGGATACTTATCTCTTTTGCGTACTGTACATCAACAGGGAAAAAAATCTAAACGACAATAATTATGATAGCTCCAAGAGCGTTGCATGTCATTTAACGCCACATTGGCTATCCAGGGCGTGGCCTTGTTTTATGACACTGTTTAGCAACATAGCATTTTTTACTCCATGTTTTTAATACTCTAGCTACTTTGTCTGCATGAGAGTCAAATATACCATAAAACATATCTACTCGGCAATAGAGTAGCATTCAGATGAGTTTGTTTGTTATAGATCTCTGGAAATGCGGATCCGATTCATCATAATCATCATATTAGCCTATTGCCGTCCAATGCTGAACGTAGGAATCCCCCAGACATCGCCAACCAACCCGGTCTTGGGCAGCCCGCATCCATCCGCTGCCTGCCATCATCGTCGGTCCATCGTGCCGCAGGGTATCCTACACTACGTCCTGGTCCAAATGCGATCTCCACTCTAAAGCATGTCTGCTCCATCTCCCGTCTGTCCGTCTGCAGACGTGACCGACCCACTTAAACATCAGCAAACTAATTCGGCGAACAATGTCAGTGACTTTAGTTCTCTGGCGAATCCCCCGAACATCACTCTCTCCAAAGCACGTTGAGCAACCTTGATTTTGTGGACCAGGCCAGGCACGGTGAGTGTCCACGTTTCGGCTCCGTAAGTCATTACGAGTAGGATGTACTGGTTAAAGACCCAGGTCTCAAGGGATTGTGGAACCCGATTACATAAATCTTTACCGTTAGAGTGCTTGTAGAATATATTTTAAGGTATAATTTGCTTCCACACCGACGAAGCCGCAAGCGAGTTAGTAGCTAACAAGTGAAGTATCACTCACCTTGAAGCCTCTTCAGTTACCACCTATGTTAACCTCTTCACTGCGGGTATCTACGTTCCCTCAAACTCCCTAACATAAACATAACACGGCATAAGCCATTTAACATCCACTTAGTAACTTATGGTCTATATTGAACGCGAAGTTATAAATAATTTATTGCCATAATAAACCGAGCTCGCAATATGGGAAGCGATGACTTTTAACCTGTATTCGTGTTGGTTACGTTTTCAATTACTCTTATAGGCTTATTTTGAATAATACTTGTGTATTTTACTTGGGTAATTTGAGGGTTTAAAGATTTAGCCTAGCTAGAGGTTGGCAGCTGATTTGTTTCGATTTGCTGGAACAATGGCGCTTGGTAGGCCTATGTGTTGCGGAAAAATAACCTATTTATTATTTGCAACTTCAAACCAGAATTAAATATTTACAAAACCTATAAATAAAAAACAAAACTATAACATATATATATGTCCAATAAAAAAGGGGAGTGCTAATAGGGCATCGAAAAACTCGCCCACATCGTAGTCAATTTCTGATGCCTATCAATCTCCTTTTTACTACGTACGTTTTATGATTTTTATTTATTATAGTTACATTCGAATTATAAATGTTATTCGGACATACCTATGCAGTTCAGATCTAGCGCACAACCACTCATGAATGCAAAAGCCACTATTTGGACCATTATCTATTAGATTGGAATGAAATGCACAAACGCTGTAAGCATTCCGACGATTAAACAAAGCTATGATCAGTCTGTATAGATGTCGAATAACTATAGTAAGTAATGAAATAACTTATTGATTTTAACCGGCACCGTTAAGTGTCGTACAATACATTGAACTTCAACAGTCGAACAAAAGGTCGATATTTACGAAATTAGACGCTCTAACATGGTTACCTGTAATTAGGTACATGTTATTAGGTGCTACAGCTATTATGGGTTTGGTTGTAAAAGAACTTATAATAAACTAGCTTCTGTCCGCGGATTCGCCCGCGCAAAAAAAGAACGATTATCCCAAGAGAACACATTACCGGGATAAAAAGTATCCTATGTGTTAATCCAGGAAATGGTCTACCTATGCGCCAATTTTCATCCAAATCTGTTCAGCGGTTTACGCGTGATTGAGTAACAAACATCCAAACATCTTCACAAACTTTCACATTTATAATATTAGTAGGATATATAATATATATATATATATTATATTATATTAAAAATTATTATATATTATATTACTAGCTCCTGCCCGCGGCTTCACCCGCGTATAAAAGAATGATTATCCCAAGAGAACACATTACCGGGATAAAAAGTATCCTATGTGTTAATCCAGGAAATGGTCTACCTATGTGCCAATTTTCATGTTTACGCGTGTTGTTGTGTCTACCTATGTTGCAAATCTGTTCAACGGTTTACGCGTGATTGAGTAACAAACATCCAAACATCTTCACAAACTTTCACATTTATAATATTATAATTATAATTATTTATTAATTAATTAATATTAATAAACAAATAAATATTAAATTAAATTAAATTAATATAGTAAAATATATAGTAGGATAGGATAGTAGTAGTAAGCTCGTTAGTAAGTAAAAGCCATACGGATGGACCGGTCATTATGATTAGACTATTTCATACAGAGACAGGGGTCTCTGTATGAAATAGTTTTCCGTGCCGCGGAAAGCACGCTAAGCCGTAGATCCCGGCAGGTAGATAGATTTTTGACAGTCGTTATAGGTAGTCAGAAGCTAGAAAATCTGGTGCCTTATAATCTAGAACAACGTTTTATACATATAAACCTTCCCAGAGAAATATGCAATCGAATAGCGAAAACCTCATCCCTGTCGGATCAGTAGTTTTTTAGAAAATTACCAACATGCATACATACATGCGGGGCAAGTAGAGAACCTCCTTTTTTGAAGTTAGTTAAATATAACAACGGCCTAACTACGACTTATGTTCAAAAAGGCCTTATCTTTTGGAAGAAGGCCACTGTCGTGTGGCCAATATACGTGTTGGAAGCCTGCCATAACTTTGTAATATTGAAATCGAACTTGATATTAGCATATGGCCCCAAGCGTTAGTATTAGACTTTCGTAGAAATGCAACTAGTAGGTAAGTAGTGCTCCTACATTAGTATTAGAGAGAATCTTTGTACGCAAAATACGCGCTGAGACGTGGAGTTGCGGACACCAGTCCGTGATACTACTACTACTAGTATTTTTTTTTTTTGCTTTTGCTTCTGCAATCGGCTAAGTCGTAGTCAGATGTTTTGGCTTTTTCATTCTTGTTCAGAGGGGCATTTCCGTAAATTCTCTCCCTCGGTTTTCACATTATAATGTCCGGCTTCTAGCATCTTTGGTCCAACTGTAGTATTTGCCATCTTTGCAGTCTTATAGTGTCATAATTGGTGATAGTTAGATCTCTAGCGAGTTGATTTGTGTGGTTTTGCAGTCTCTTCTTGTATTTAGTAGAATATCTGCTTACCTCCTCCTTGATCGTTGGCATTTCCAAGTAATCATGTATTTCTACATTTCTAACAAACCATGGTGTAATCTCTCTCCAATACTACTAGTATTAGAGAGTAAAAGTCGACGCAATCGTTTTCTAACATATCGGCTTGTTGATGCTTGTCTAGCTCCACAGCCATAAGGGTTCATAGATTTATTGATTAGCATTGGTGGCTATTTTCGGAGCTGCTGGAAATCTAAAACTACATTATCTTTGCATTGTATAAACTCAAACTATTAGTATTATATAATTTTGCATAGCACATACATGGTGAGCACTATGTACTTTAAAGCTACCTTTTACGAGATATGTCTTTCGTTGACTTGAATATGCCCTGGCGGTTGAGAGTTTGTCATGCTCACTTGAATGTCTCGCTGATGGTGGCGCATGTGTTGGATCATTTGGTTCCCTTCAAAATGGTTAAGCTAAATGGTGCCGATCCATGCGTCATGTTCGTGAACGGACGCCGTCAGTTGAGACTGGTCATCTCTTAGCTACCTCGGTTGTTTTAAATTTATTTTGAATTGTCTAATTTCATTGTCACTAGACCTCTTTTAGCGTACACAACTTGTTACATTGTTCTCACATTGTAGGTACCCCTAGATTCAACATGAATGATGTAACCTAAATTTGTAATATTCTATTGATTTTAAAAGAGTGTTCATGGAGTTTCTTTCTCGTTCTTCTCCATAGAAACCTACAGTTTGGAACGAGCAACTAGCTGCAACTTTTTGACTGACTGTCTCCTTGACAATTCAAAAGTGCCTGTAAATGGTTTATTTGAAATTTTAAATGATTTGAGTTTGGACCCCGTGTAACTGAAGTCAATATTTGATTTGACCAATAATCATTGACATACCTACTTTTTTTAAACTGTCAAAACGCGATCCCCATAGATTTTGTATGGCAAATTATCGGTAGGATGCTAAGTAATTTTAACAAGAAATATTTATCTACAAAAAAGCCATATTTAGGAAACTATCAACAACGTCTGTAAATGACGAACTGACTAATAAATCTAACCAAAATAATTCCAATTGAATAGTAGGTTCCACGATCCTCACACACACCATAACATACTCACACACCCACCTGCATCTCCTCACACACTCACCAACACTGAACATTTACCAATGCTTAGTTGGCGCTAGCAGTTAATTCTGCATTGTGCATGTCTGTTTCTGTTGCGTGTATTTATAGCTATTAAACTGTAAATCCGTAATTGGTTATAAGACCAGTTTATATTTTAAGGTGAATGTCAAAGAGCTGTGGATTTTGTAAATCTAATCTAAATATATAAAAGCGAAAGGTCACTCACACACTCATCACGAAATATCGAAAACCGCTTGACGTATAAAGATGATATTTGGCAGGGAGGTAGTTTATAGTTAGTAGACGTCCGCTAAGAACGGATTTCCAAGTCAAAGTCAAAGTCAAATCATTTATTTCAATTAGACCATTAAAAAGGTACTTTTGAACGTCATAATAAAAAAAATATAAAGTTGATTCTAGTTGCCCATTCCAAAAGGTAGTTTCGTATGGAGAAGAATGGTCAAGAAACTCCATACTTACTCTTTTAAAAAAAAAATGTGTACAATATTTTGCATTTACAGTTTACAGTTATATAACTACTAGCTGACCCGACAGACGTTGTCCTGTCCCGATCTACCTACTTGGGGGATGAAAAGGGGGTGAAAAATGGGGATGAAAAATAGATGTTGGCCGATTCTCAGACCTACCCAATATGCACAAAAAATTTCATCAGAATCGGTCAAGCCGTTTCGGAGGAGTACGGGAACGAAAACTGTGACACGAGAATTTTATATATTAAGAAGATATGTGAATACGATGGACCTTGCATAAAAACACTATATTGAAGTATGGACAAAGTATTACAAGATAAAGAATGACAGCTAAGTTGTATACATAGATACATAGTGTTCACATATATATACAATTATTGTAAAAGTAGACAACCACTCCATATATTTCAACAAACTATGAACCTATGAACCAGTGTGTGAACCAAAGCAAGATTTTGCGACAGAGCCGGATTAAGGAGGTAGGTATAATGGCTCTCGCAAGTAAACACCGGGAACGAAGTCGCGGGCGGCAGCAGTAATAAATAAATTATTAAATTAATGGGGTTTTCAGGGCAACAATCAAGTCTTTATTTTTTTAAAAGACCTGTTTTGGAATAATTGGTTGATGGTATCATTTACCCAATGTCAACGTTAAAATCTCTAAGTTTATTCCGTATTTGTTTAAAAAAAATAACATATTAAATTGTTACAATGTTTGTTAACTATCTTAAAATTACTTATTCTCATCTTGTAATGTTAGTACAAACCAATTATCTGTATTAATTTATTTACAACAACACGGATTACCAAGAGACGTTGAGGGATGAAAATGAGGTTGTAATCCTCCGTAATTCCCCTGGGGAACCTATTATAAAATAAAACATTGCAATCCATAGTACATGAAATAATTAATGTGAACGCAATTAACTATGATTAAAGGCGATGAAATTATTGTAAATTACCGTGAATTTTGGGTTCCATGGCTTGTATTCTTCATTCTGTTGGCATTACTTGAATTGTTCTTACGTACAATTAACGTAGCAACCTTTGTAATAAGCGTAGGCTTATAATAACTAACAACTAATTCTAAAAATGATATAACTATGTTTTATTACGTTTTTCGGTCCCACAAAGTACCTGTTTGTGCAAATATACGAGTATGTAACTAAGTATGTAGCTTTTGCCTGCGACCCGTTCGCGTAAATGTCGGTTATCGCGGATTCAGACAAAGTCGTGGATTAAAAAGTAGTCCATGTCCTTCCCCAGAGTTGAAGCTATCTTTGTGCCAAATTTCATCAAAATCGGTTCTGCCGTTTTGTCGTGAACACGTAAAAGACAGAGTTACTTTCGCATTTATAATATTAAGTAAGTAAGTATGGATTATGGATATACGCATACGCCAAACTAACATTTTTGTTTTAAATAATGATACAACCTACTTCTATCATTTCGACTAAATGTTAAACCAACTCAAATTTTAAACTGAATAACTGTAATAAAGTAATCGTTACGATAATAGTAGGCAACGACCTCTGAATGGCCTTTAACATTTTCAAACTACGTAATAACCAAAGAAAATTATAATTTAACACCACGGAATTAGGCTGTAATTTCAACAACAAACTGTCAAGAATTATTAGGTACAATTTTTGCTGTAATAGAATAAGCTCATGACAAAAGAGATTTGCATAATTAGCGAGTCCATTGCGTCTTCCGCTAAGCCTGAAAAATGCCTACGTTCTGATTATACGTACTTTTGAGATGACGTCGCTTTCTTGTTTCTACAGGATTAAATTGTCGACACTTAATGAAGTCCCGCTGTAGATTAAAAATGTACAATTTCACTGCAGCGCTTCGAGAAATTGTTGTAAAATAAAGGTACGATTCTATCGGTGTCGCTTTTCACTGCGTATGTACAAAGTACAAACAAGGCAAAGGTACACGGTTCAGTTTTCCTTTTTCGAAATAAAACAAAAAGTAAACAACTCTAGAAACAAATGAAAACGTTGAGTTCAAGAGAGAGAAAAAAGCCACATTTGTTTGTGATGCAGACCGCATAGTTTGTTAAAGCCTTGGAAATAAAATAAAAAACGTAAAAAAACATGTTTTCTCTGTCTCCTTACACAAACGGATGTACCGTACTTATACTTATTGAGATATTTTCAATATAAGTCTGTGTAAAGGAAAGGAAATACCCATCAAGGGCTCCTGAAGGGACAATTGAATTTGGGACCCCATGGAGGACATACGAAAGACGAGCGAAATGGATGAACACTCGGTTTTGTTCCGCTACAGTCAACAAGGCATTCAAGTGATGCCTTCAAAACTGAAGGAGAATTTTATACAGGGCTGACGCACTTGGGAATCGAATGCAAAATCAGAAAAAAATTAATAGAAGGTAAAAAATTGCAGTTTAGTGCGAAATTGAGTTGTTCTCAACAAGATTTCACATGATGATAATTATGACCTAAAGAAATATGATTTTTATTATCAAAGTATCCATGGAGTTACCCACTTGTTCTTTTCTATTGGAACCTACTGTTTGGAACTTAGCAATGGACTTCAACTTTCTGTCAGGGACCGAGTCCCTGACAATTCAAAAGTGTTTTTAAGTAAATGGTTTGTTTCAAATAAATAGTTTGAGGTTGATTCATTAGTAGGAGGGTTAAAAAATGATCTGATTAGATCCTTCAATCGAAGATACCCAAACTTAAGATTGATACCAAAATTCATAAAGTCAATCTAACAACTCAAACAATTCACGATTGTATCATCAAAGTGATCTAAATAAGGAAATTCCTGTTCCCTCCCAGGAGGAGAACTTTTGAGAATATTATACAACATTACGGCACTCTAAAATAATATCATGAACAGTTGTCGGTAGTTCGTCATAACTTGTGTAAGTAAAAAAGTTTTGCATGCCAGCCCTGTTCAAGGCCAGACCCGCAAACATGCCGAGCAAAATAGTTTAAATATTTAATGAAATGAAATGTTCTATGTACAGACAGCGTAATCATCTGCTTACCCCCCACGCATTAAAATTTCTTCGCATAGGGGTTAAGCAGTTGGTGACGCTGCCTGTACCTACAACGAAAATTCCATAAAATACTCCATAGAAAGCCAACGACATATTGTGTCAGGTGAACGTAAAAGATAGGTAGGTACTCATTGATAAAACTGCCACGTATCCGGATTTCACTGGTATTGACCGGATTTTGATCGGCTGGTCGTATTGAAATGAGTTTCTTGATCGGAAAAGTTCGTGATCCGCTCGGCAAACAAGTTCAAAATTCTGGCAGATGGGTATTTGAAGTAGATGTTATTTAGCTTTATGTTTATGCTGATGTAATGAATATAATTTTCTTGATTATCTTGGGAAGGAAGCTGTTTTAAAACGTTTTACTTTTCCTCGGCTTCGGCAATAAGTAACTTTATAAGTAGGTACACATAAATAGGTACATTTTGCTAAATTCAAGTTCAGTAATACGCCAGGACTGTAATATTTACGAAACAAATCTCTATAACACTAATTCTTCTGCTCTATTCACCGCGAGTTCGATACCAACGCGGAACAAATATTTGTGAAGTATGATCGATAGTTATGAACAACTACCTATTAGTTAGTAATATTCAGAGTTTGTAGTAATGTTGTAAGTTATTTTAAGTTTTTTTTGTATAACATATTTCGATTAGATGAAAGGAAGTCCAAAATGTACAAATAATAATTAATCCCTGCCGTTTTCCCCACATAAAAGTCTTAGCAAAACATGCTGTGTCAACCAATGACGTATTATAAATAGACGCGTCATACACGAACATTAGTGCACTTTAAAACGCCGCAAACTTTTATATCTACAAACCAGTAGGCACATGTCATTCAATTATACAGTGCGAAGAACAGGCCAGAAGCATACAGCGTATGCTTGTTAGAAAAAGATAAATATACATATTTTGTTACGTCAGTTATGTGTGAATTACGAG
Organism: Charanyca ferruginea; assembly: GCA_947361185.1. Taxonomy (NCBI): domain Eukaryota; kingdom Metazoa; phylum Arthropoda; class Insecta; order Lepidoptera; family Noctuidae; genus Charanyca; species Charanyca ferruginea. The sequence goes on along the minus strand of OX376069.1, from coordinate 19,298,830 downwards.
CGATTCCGACGTATAGCCGCGACACTGGATGGTACGTGACTAATTATAACCCCGGCAATTGCCTTGCTTTAATATTGCGATTATTGAGCGCGGGTAACGCATCTAAGTGTATAATATATCATTGGTGTCAACTGTCAAATGAATATCGTAATGGCGCCAATTCAGTTGTGCAAAATGTCTTATTTTAAGCTATTTATATCTCTTTCTCTCCAATAAAACTAGAAAGAGACAGATATTAATGAGAGCTGTCAATTTAAGTTGATCTAAAATGTTCATATAGTTATAGTTCTGTTGCCATTTCAGAACGCATTGATTGAAAACACGACGAAGTTCAAGAAAAAACTTATTTGACATCATTTTCTAACTTAGTTCTTATCTGTCGCTGTTTCGTTCCCATCAAACTCTTTTTCCAAATCTACACGATGTTCATATTTTGTCTCTGGGCTTCACCAGCAGTAACGAGACGCCAACTTTTGGTTGTCATGCATTGTACGTAAACGTCAAAGCTCAGAGCAAATGACAGTTCTTAACGGACGCCAATCGGAACGCACGCGCAACTTCGCGACCGGATCTAAGGTTTTCGAAATCTAACCGACTCCGCGTGTGATCATCATCTCATCTCATCTGTATTTGTGAACCCTAGCCCCATCGTCAGCTCATGGACATTCGAAAGGTGGAAGTTCAACGAGTGTCAGTTTGCAGTCTGAGGTACGTACTTTGCACATATCTTTACTGTTGGCTGCCTAGATCAAAGTGAACATCTTATTTTATCGTGTAACCTCGTCAGACCTCTCATCCAGGTCTTCCCTGTGTAGCAGAAAGCCATCACAGTATTTCGGCGTGGTGCGAATGCTACATCAAATTGGTGCCGAAACCAGGGACCTTCCATTTTTAAATCGTAAATCGCCATCTTTACTTGTGGTATTTCTGGTTAAAAGCGTAGCTTAGAATATCTCAATCGATCTATTGTTTTAACTAACACCTATAGGTACACATCGCATTCTAAGCTATTCCACAATTTCCATAGAATTACCTATCGAATCTATCAATTGACATAACGTTCATGAGCTATCACCATCGAACTAGAATTTTACAAAATCGTAGTGCAAAATAATTATATGTCAAGTATCCATTCATATCAACATTCATCGTAAATAATTGTGAGAACAAGTTGTATTGTGCAATCACATTTTAATCGGTGCACAATTTATTTCGCTCGCAATTAATCAATTCGTAACTCGATATTTAGTCATTTGCACCCATCATACATCGCAATCACAACATAATCTTATTCTATAAATCGTGTTTTACAATACGCAAATCGTAAAATATTCCATTAAATCATTTCTGGTCACTATCTCAAATCGTGAGGGTAGGTCGAAATCTCGCTCAACGTGAACTAATAGATTAGTTAGTACGGGTACCGCACAGTATCGAGAACATTTTACGTATCATAAAAACTTGTTTACTTCAACTTACTCGGTAGGCAGTTATATCTGTTAATCGTTATCTATCTTCTATTGTATTCACTTACGGAGTAGTTTCATTAACAATATCGGAGCAAAATATAGTTTGCAGTACATTTAAATTGTGCCGGAACCACATGTAATATATCTACCTGGTGCCTACTTGTTTACGTTCCATAAAATGGTTTTTGTTATTGTTTAAAGACCGACAATAGTCATCCATCTGCTACTATTTGGGTACATAAGTAACTAAACGTGTAATCGAAACTTATACTTAGGTACTTACTTACATATATACCTGCCTATTTTGCTATTTTACGTATCGACTATAGTAAATGCCTACAATGTCACTTCTAAAGAAAAATAGATCAGGTACTTTGAAGAAGTCTAAATCAAAATCAATCGACATCCAGTATACTACTGAGGATTTACCATCCTTGCGTAGAAAACGAACCATCGCGTATAAGCGTCTGACTAAGGCTTTAGAGGTTGGAATGTTAGCAGTTAATGACCATTCTCAGCGAGACTTGTTTTTATCATATCATCAGGAAGTAAAGAATATTGCGGCAAGTTTTGAGGATGCGCATTTTACAATTCAGGAGATTCTTGACGATCCTGAAAATGAAGATAATGAAATTCAGGAGCGTTTCGACGAAATGTATTACAAAGTATTGTCAATAACTCGCACCTTTTCTAAAGGTGATTCAAATTATTCTCACGGTATTGGCAATGCCTCTTCGAACATTCGGTTACCCAAAATAACACTTCCCACTTTTGGCGGTGACGTCAAGAAATGGCCAGAATATTTCGATACTTTCAACGCTTTGATACACAAATCAACTTCTTTGACTGACACGGAGAAGTTTCACTATCTATTGTCATCTCTTAGCGGCGATGCGTTGACGGTAATTAAATCGTTCCCGATGACTCACGAACACTATCACGACGCGAACCAAGCACTCACCGCGCGCTTCACTAATAAACGCGACCTAGCCTTTACGTGTTGGCGAGACATCTTAAATGTCGATTTTAAATTCAACGACGCTTACGAGTTCAGAAAATCCCTTGATTTGTTTGAAGAGAATTTAAGTATCTTAAAAACAGTTAATCTGCCGGTTGGTCAATGGGATTTTATTCTAGTGTATCATCTTTTATCAAAACTTGACTCGAAAACAAGACGTGATTTTGAAGAAAATCATTCGAATGTGGAACTGCCTACCTACGTACAATTAAAAGCTTTTCTACACTCTAAGTGTGAGGCGTCATTACGCGATACACATTTCGTTAAGACAACCAAGTCAAACGAACTTACACAGAAAAGTTCGACTTCACATTCGCAATCAAAACGTTCCACCCCGGCACACACCCTGGTAGCGGCTACCGGTCAAAAGCAAACCGAAAATGCTACACCTTCCGTTCCGTATATCAGTAAATGTTCTTTCTGTAGTGATTCTCATTCCATTGCGGCATGTTCAGAATTTATCAAAAAATCATACGATGAACGAATGCAGATTGCTACTGAGAAGAACTGGTGCTTCAACTGCTTGAAGTCATCCCATCGGTTGAAGGATTGTAAATCGATATTTTCATGTCGCACATGCAAACGTAAACATCACACCTTACTCCATCGCGATGATCCTATCGAATCCCATCCAACCGCGTCATCGTTGGTGTCAAGGTCACCTATGCATACAACTGTTTTGTTGGCGACTGCGATAGTGCAGGTCAGAGATGCTTCCGGTACAATGCAATCGTTCCGTGCCTTATTTGACACCGGAAGTCAAAGTAACTTTATTACTGAATCAGCCATCTCACGTTTAAACTTACGTCCGACCCCAATTAACACAACCGTATGTGGACTTGGCGAGGCACCAGCGTCTATTCTTGGTGACGTGAGGTGTGCAGTAGGTACTAAAGATACAATATTTTTTGATTTAGACCTGCATGTCATTCCGAAAATATGTGGCGATCAACCTATCGCAAAATTAAACACTTCTGGATGGTCACATATTCAATCTTTACCACTCGCAGACCCCGGATTCGATATTCCGGGATCTATCGATCTATTGCTGGCCGCCGACGTCTTTACCGATTCACTTGTCAACCAACAAATAAAAGGAAACGTTAACCAACCCACCGCGTTCAACTCCGTCTTTGGGTGGCTCCTGTTAGGCAAAACTCGTTTAGCTTCTAGCACCCTGGTACACACATCTTTAAACATAGATAACGAGTTGAATTCTCTGGTTCAACATTTTTGGGAACTGGATTCCATTCCGAAAGCGTCACTCTTGACTCCAGATGAAACGCTCTGTGAACAGAAGTTTGTATCCAGTCATTCTCGTGATCCCTCTGGACGATATGTTGTACGTTTGCCCTTTAAAGATGATTCGGAACCCATATTCGCAGGCTCTCGTGAGGTTGCGTTGCGACGATTCCACGCTATCGAACGCCGGTTGTCTCGTGACTCCGATTTAAAAGGCCAATACGTGGACTTCATGTCAGACTACATAGAAACCGGACACATGACATTGGTACCAGTAGAGGAAATAAGCATGGGAAAATACTATATACCACATCACTGTGTTCTTCGTCCCGATTCCGCCACTACCCGTCTCCGTGTTGTGTTCGACGCCTCGGCCAAAGACGCTAACTCACGTTCCTTAAACGACTCTCAACTTACCGGTCCTAAGTTACAACCAAACATTATAGACATTCTTTTGCGGTTTAGGGAACATAACGTGGTCTTCATGGCTGACGCCCGACAGATGTACCGTCAAATTATGATCTCGCAGGACCATCGTGACTATCAGCGTATCTTTTGGAGAGCATCTGCTCACGATAATCTCAAAGAGTACCGTCTGAATACCGTTACGTATGGCGTTTCTTCATCCCCTTTTCTTGCATGCCGTACATTGAAACAGCTTGCTGAAGACGAAGGAGACTCGTATCCCGTTGCAAAGCGGATCATCCTGTCGGATGTTTATATAGATGACGTAGCAACCGGATGTGACTCGCTGGAAACCGCTGAACTAGCAAAAAATCAACTTATCGCGCTATTCAAACTTGGTGGTTTTCATCTTAGAAAATGGGTGAGTAACAAGGCGCAGCTTTTGTTGGATCTTCCCAGTCAAGATTGTCTAACTGGTTCCGTATCTCTCGATAATTCCGAATCCGCACCGTTAAAGGTTCTAGGTCTGCAATGGAATCCGTCACTGGATGCATTCCTTTTCGAAATTAAACCATCCGAGCGTCCATGTACCAAACGTTCCATTCTCAGCGAACTGGCTAGAGTCTTCAACCCATTAGGCTTCTTATCCCCCATCACAATTCAAATCAAATCATATATCCAAAAGCTTTGGATTCTCGGTATTGGATGGGACCAAACGCCGCCTGATGAGATCATTCATACATGGACTACATACATGGATCAATTACCACAGTTGTCCCAACTTCGAATCCCTCGTAAAATAACATGCTCAGAAGCAAAATCGTGCGAGCTTCACGGATTTTGTGACAGCTCCGAGACAGCGTATGGTGCGGTTATTTATTTACGCGTCACTGATAAGGACGGTGCCGCCCATGTCTTCTTGGTCTGTTCGAAAACTCGTGTAGCACCGCTGAAACGCACATCGTTGCCTAGATTGGAACTCTGCGCGGCAGTTCTCCTCTCGAACCTATACACACTCGTTCGCGATACTTATCTAGCTCGTATCCAAATCGATGCTGTTTACTTATGGTCAGACTCAACCGTTGTCCTCTCCTGGTTACGCTCACATTCATCTCGTTGGACCACATTCGTTGCTAACCGGGTGAGTCAAATCCAAGACCTCACACCTACTGAATGTTGGCATCACGTCTCTTCGGGTGATAATCCTGCTGATGTCTGTTCACGTGGACAATTTCCTAGTGAACTTCTTCACAATTCGCTATGGTGGGCGGGGCCATGTTGGCTTTTACAAACTCATGAGTCATGGCCTTCGAATCCAGGCAGCATACTTCACGAGGACGACGCTACTATAAGGGCTGAAGAACGCAAAGTAGTTATCTTAGTGACTGATGAGACCGCGACAAATGACCCTTCAATTATCGAAACCTTACTGAATAGGTTTTCCTCGTTATCGAAACGTGTTAATGTTCTCGCTTATTTATATCGCTTTATTAACAATTCTCGTATCTCAAATCAATCAAATCGTAAGGAGTTTTTAAACAATGTGGAACGTCATCACGCTCTTATGCAAATCGTGAAACACGTACAGGGTCGATCTTTCTCGGAAGAAATTTCCAATTTAAAATCAAAAAAGGGGTTACCTAAACCTTTTAGAAAACTGAACCCGTTTCTAGACGATCAGGGAGTGCTCAGGGTGGGCGGCAGGATTTCCCGATCCGGATTAGAGTACGCACACAGGCATCCTGCCTTCTTACCATCTGACCATCCTTTAACGCTTTCAATCATCAACTTCACTCATCGTACCCACTTGCATCCAGGCATAAACACCACACATTTTCTGCTGCTTCAACAATTTTGGATCATCGCTGCAAAGCGAACCATTCGCCGTTGCCTCTCCAAATGCGTTCAGTGTTTTCGAACAAACCCACGACCGCTTCAACCCTTCAAGAGCGATCTTCCATCTTACCGAGTCAATCAAGTTAAACCGTTCTCGGTGGTAGGTGTCGATCTAGGTGGACCCTTCCGCATCAAACTTGGTTCCCATCGTGGCGCTAAGATGGACAAGGCATATCTATGCTTGTTTATCTGTCTCGCAACCAAAGCAGTCCACTTGGAGGTCGTGTCGACGCTTTCAACCGATGGGTTTATAGCTGCACTACGGCGCTTTGTAGGTCGTCGCGGCCGCTGTAACACTATTCATGCGGACTGTGGTACCAACTTTGTAGGCGCAAAAAACCAACTTTCGTCTTTAATGCAACAGGCTTCTAACGAGCAGAAAATCGAATTTAAATTCAACCCACCCGGCGCTCCACATTTCGGTGGTGTCTGGGAAATACAAATCAAAGCAGCAAAATCACACTTATATCGAGTTGTGGGTGATCAAGTCCTAACGTTCGAGGAGTTGACGACTCTGTTCGTTCAAATTGAATCCATTTTAAATTCGAGACCCCTGTACCCGATCAGCTCTGACCCCAACGACCTTTCATGTTTGACACCAGGTCATTTTCTAACCTTAGAGCCTTTGACAGCTGTCCCTGATGAGGATCTATCGCATCTTAATCCAAATCGGCTTCATCGGTGGCAGATGATACAAGCGTTTCAACAGAACTTCTGGTCTCGGTGGAAAACGGAATACTTAAACTCGCTAACTCAACGCGCGAAATGGACTAAACATTCAAAACCGTTGTCGATAGGTTCGATGGTGTTAGTCAAGGACGACAATCGTAGCCCATTGCATTGGAATCTCGCGAGAGTCATAGAGCTCCAGTTTGGGGTTGACGGAGTAGCTCGAAGTGCATTAGTAAAAAATGCAAACAATCAAATCATCAATCGACCTCTAGTGAAACTATGTCCTTTGCCAACAGAAGACTAGTTTCAGTCGCATCAAATTGTAGTTTAGTAATCTTAGTTAAGCAAATCGTAGTATAAGATAATCTTAATCCCATCGTTACTTTTAGCAATCTAAATCGTATCTTTACTCTCACTACCGTTTCTGATTAGATCTTCTACGTTTTAACCAGAAAATGCCATAGGTATTTTGGTGGGCGGGATGTTTCGTTCCCATCAAACTCTTTTTCCAAATCTACACGATGTTCATATTTTGTCTCTGGGCTTCACCAGCAGTAACGAGACGCCAACTTTTGGTTGTCATGCATTGTACGTAAACGTCAAAGCTCAGAGCAAATGACAGTTCTTAACGGACGCCAATCGGAACGCACGCGCAACTTCGCGACCGGATCTAAGGTTTTCGAAATCTAACCGACTCCGCGTGTGATCATCATCTCATCTCATCTGTATTTGTGAACCCTAGCCCCATCGTCAGCTCATGGACATTCGAAAGGTGGAAGTTCAACGAGTGTCAGTTTGCAGTCTGAGGTACGTACTTTGCACATATCTTTACTGTTGGCTGCCTAGATCAAAGTGAACATCTTATTTTATCGTGTAACCTCGTCAGACCTCTCATCCAGGTCTTCCCTGTGTAGCAGAAAGCCATCACAGTATTTCGGCGTGGTGCGAATGCTACAGTCGCCGTCATTTTCTTCAACTCGCAGTAAGAGATGCCAATAAAATTGTCAAATTTTAGTTTGGTTGTCAACATGGGAATAGGCGCCATTATCAGCTTTGATCACTGTACTTTAAGGATACCTAACTTGTAAAGTTGCAAATCACTGACCAACAAACAAACTTCCTGAAACGTCATTTTGACGTTAACCATTACTTAATTGCTACTGAACTTCGGTTTAGCCTATTGAATATTTAATGAAATGTGTTTCAATACGTCATAATGACGTCATGTCATTCTGGTTTGTAAAGCGTAGGCCAATCGTGGGTGTTATCCATACATCCAAATTTTATTTCTAATATTATAAATGTGAAAGTAACTCTGTCTGTTACGCTTTCACGATGAAACGGCTGAAACAACTTTCATGAACTTTTGTATGAAGGTAGCTTAAACCTTACAGATGGACATAGGCTACTTTTTAATCCGTAACTTCAACTGCATGCGCGATAACCGACATTCACGCGGACGAAGTCGCGGGCATAAAATAATAAAAAATAACTGAAGAATTGAGTCAAGGAATTGGTAGCAGGGTCAACGTAAAGATTCGCAATCAATCAAGAATCAATTGGCTGTTCAATCAAGCACAACAAAGGCCCTTTGGTAGGCTGTTGAGCAGAAAACAGCCGCCAAATTCTGTAAAAATGTAAGGTTTTAGATGAAAGAGCCGGGGTGAGCTGTCATTCCACCGTTGCTTCGGATTTACAGCTCATCTCAAACTTGCCTTATCAAAATTATTTTTGAAGTCAAAGTCAAATCATTTATTTCAATTAGACCATTATAAGGCACGTTTTGATCGTCAATTGAAGAATAGTTATCATCGTCTGCCTAGCCTTTTCTCAACTATGTTGGGGTAGGTTTCCAGTCTAATTGGATGCAGCTGAATGCCAGTGTTTTACTGGGTGGTTACTGGGTAACACGATGACCCTTGGTAAGACTGGTGGTCAGACTTACTGACTTCTGACTACCCATATATACCCATAAGGACTGCCAAAGTTCAACAGATGACAGCCGGGACCAACGGCTTTACGTGCTTTCCGAGGCACGGAAGGAACTTGGTATGAAATGGATGCCGCGATCAGATTGTGGATGTGTGAACACACATCCACAATCTGATCGCGGCAAGCATAGCTTATCTTGATCGATCCATCCATACGGCTTTTACTTCGCCACGAGAACAATTAACTTTCACAATAAATCAATAAAACCGCGGTAAAGTAATTAAACCAAGACTACCAAGTCTACTAAATTATATACCGATAATTACATAAAGGGCACAAAGTCGACGTCTGTCCGGCCCGTCCGTCCAATCTCCGGCGATACGGCGACCATTCGACACGGTAATCCGAGAACTGACAACTTTACACCCGGGCCCTGTCATACGGGATTATTTTAAAATTAAGCCCTCAAATGTGGGACAATCTAAACAAGAATTGGCTTTGTCACTTGCGTTACGGATTAAAAACCTTTGATATCCCAAACACACACGGTTTGATATTTCACGTGGTGACGTCAGAAGACCTTTTTCACTTTCACTTTGTATTTATACAAGCATTTGCCCGCGACTTCGTTCTCGTGATTTTTTTGACGAAACTCTAATTTGTGGACAGTAAATAATTGGATTAAGTTCTGCTAAGGACGGATTCAACTAAATGTCATGTTATATCAGAGTAACTAACCCTTGAATAATTATACCCAGTGATGGTCTTAATCTCAGGTATACTCGATGCATTTTGCCGGTAAAGCGATCACTCTCCGGTAGACAGTTATTCCGGGATTAAAATATGATAAAATGAAAAGTTCTCTAGCTGTACAATTATGACTGATTTTATTTCCAAGATAAGACTTATATTTCGGATAAGTCAGGATTTAGTCCGTTAGATTCAGTCATCATGTGGGCAGAATATGGGTTTCGTGCAATGCAAACACACTGGGTATGGGGTACAATACACTGCGTTTATTAAAACTACTATTTAGCACAAACTCAATTAATAAACACTGACTCCAATTTATAATTGACATAGTAACACTTAAACACAACGAATCGAGTACAGTTCCGGGACGTCTTAGCTCCGATGGGATCAGAGACTGAATTGTGAAAGTCTTCCTCGCTGTGGGCTAAAAACATCACGACTCTGTAGAAGCGCGCCAAAATGGAAGTGGTACCTAGATCACGTGTTGTCGCTAATGGCGCACTTGCGATTCGTTTCATGTCTGTACTATTGACCGGATGCGACATATACAAGTTTGGTCGAATCCGCCCTAAAACGAATAAACAAACGTCATAATTTCTCCCTCTTTTCGAAGTAGATTGTAAATTTATTTTGGATTAGCTTTAGCTGCGTTTTTACGGCCTCTTGGACAACGTAACTTCCTATTAGCGTGAGAATTTTCAGAATCGGACCAGCAGTTTTGGAGGTTAACCCGAACGAACACAATCTCAACTGTAACTTGTAGTAGTGATGATGTTTACGTATTAAGTATGGGTTAATAACCTATACTATAGGTACTATAAAATAAATAAAATAAAAAACCTTTTATTCTACCATAAATACCTGTAACAATTTAAGCATATTATTTATCAGAATATGTGATACACAATTTATTATCATTAGTTTTATAGTTTATTATTTATGTGAAATTCCTATTTGTAATTGTACCGTTAAAAATTATTATTCATTAAATTGTAACCATTAAAAAAAAAAATATTATTAATGTTTGGTACATAAGCACGTGAAATTATTTATTTATGGAAGTCGCCTTTTTGGCGTAGGCCTCCCCCATCATTCTATACTATACAGTAAATGGGACCCAGTAATGCAAACTTTTACCAAGGATTATATCACGATTGTAGAAAGTCTAGGGTTGTAATTTTTCGTCGATTAAATTATATGTAAAAAAAAAATCTGCTGTACATTTTTACCATGTAGGTGTTGCAGTTTTAAATGGAAAGCTGATATTTTTTTATTACCCTAAAAAAACTCATAATCGCACATACAAAATGTGAATTTGAAACTAAGACTAGATTTAAATTTTCTTATATGACGTTAAAACGTGCCTTTTAATGGTCTAATTGAAATAAATGATTTGACTTTGACTTTACTAAATCCATGGTAGTAATAATATAAGTAGTATAATCCATGGTGTCACGAAGCCTTACACCGATTATTGGTAAGTAACCTATATATACGCATAATATCACGCCTGTAAACCCAAAGCAGTCCTACATTTGGCTACTTATTTCAAAAGTCCCTTATAATGGGGGTACAAAAGTATCTCCTATGTATTGCCAATAAGGTCACCCATTGGCAATAACACCTACATAGTAAACAGGAACTTTTATTTACCAATTTGTAGGGTCCTATTATGCAGGCTTGTTTTTATTAGTATTTTGTATTAAAATTGCCCGTTATTAAGAAGGGCGTCCCAATAAAATTACCCGTCATTAAGACATCCTTCTTATTAACGGGTAATTTTATTACAAAGTACTAATGAAAATAAGACTGCATAATATAAACTGTAATAATTTAACGCCTGCTTAGCCAGATGTTATTCTTTACTTAACGTAACGTTTGTAAGGAAGGGGGTGAATGTACTTAAAGGTACAGCCTAAGAACCCAAGTAGCCATAACCTATGAAATATAAAAAAAAAATACAAATCATTTTAGACACGATCTCAATAACCCGTTAATATCCAGCAAGTTGTGTCAAACCTCCAATATTATCTAGTAGACATTTGACAGCTACTTTAGACCGCAAGATATTCTCCGGCACGACTTCGTGACACGTTCCGTAGCTAAATATTCCGAGTTGGGTCGAGTTGGGCGTTGGGCACTGATCCAAATATGCAGCTATATTGACAATAACTGTCATAACCCAACGTCCCGCGTCGTGTGAACGGACCTTTTTAGAATTTGTAGTACGTACGCTTTGGTAATGGTTGACACTAGAGGTCTTATGGGGTGTCCTTAAAACAACGTGCGTGTTAAATTTGATATTAATGTTTATTTCATATATTACTGGTATATTTCTTAAATAAAGCTTTAGCTTATTTTATATTAGTTTTTGCCCGCGACCTCGATCTCGTGAATGTCGGTTATCGCGGATGCAGACGAAGCCGTGTATTAAAAAGTAGGATATGTTCTTGTCCAGGGTTTATGCTATCTTCGTACTAAATTTCATCAAAATCGGTTCAGCCGTTTCGTCTTTCTCTATAATATTTTTTTCATATGGACCTGCCATGTTATTTCCTCATCACCCTTGGTTGACTGGTAGAGGATGCTTGAGGCATTAAGTCCGCCTTTGTACCTTTGTGCATGAAGTATAAATTAATTAAATAAATAAATATTATAAAGAAGAATAATTTGTGTAAAAAAGTTACTTGTAACGTCGTCTATTAATACCAAATACACTATATAGTAACTACACACCATGACCACCAGAAAATCAAGACAACATTCAACTGACTCCGTCATTTATCACTCCTTTTAGTCCAAAAGTCTTTTCCGTTCAAGTAATTTCTCAACCATTCCGAAAGAAATGGCCCAAACTAAGTCATTGGTAATGGAATGTGCGGTTGGATACATAGAATGTGGTTCAGTAAGCCTCCTGACCCTAACCGAGTATTGTTGGAGCTAGTGAAGGATTATTCCAACAACTGAACGCAGACGGATCACGTAGGTACTGGACTTATGGTATTTTGCCCTACGTAGAAACTGACTTTTCCTATAATACAATAATAATACCAGTCTATTATTTTCTTACTGCAGGGGTGTGATTCTGTAAGACCTCATTCTATACTTCGAATCTGAATCCGCTCTGACTTTCTTGATTGGCATTCTAAAAACTCGGTTATCAATTCGAATTTACACTAGCGCCACCCTTGCGAGCGAATCAGTGTGTTGAACTAAATTTACAGAGAGATTTTGATAGATTAAATATGAGATGACGTAAGAAGTGGCATTCTGTAAGGTAATATCCCCGTCACTTCGACGCTCACTTCGCACTCGAACCCGATTCAAAGTGTCAAATATATCAAGGTCATTTTGAACCCTAGGCGAAGTGAGAATGAATAGCGATGTAAGATGCGAGTTGTTGTTTGAATTTTACAGAATCGACCTACTGGGCGAAGACTTTTTCTCTTACAGAGAAAGCACAAGCATCACTATGCTTGCTCAAGGCGGATGGGCGATTTCAGACTTATATTTCATACTTTACTATATTATTTACTAGCTTTTGCCCGCGACTTCGTCCGCGTGAATGTCGGTTATCGCGAATGTAAACAAAATCACGGACTAAAAATAGCAGCGTAGCCTATGTCCTTTCCCAGGGTTCAAGCTAATTTCATACCAAATGTTATCAAAAGCGTAACAGACCGAGTTACATTCGCATTTATAATATTAGTATGGATTATCCATCCATACTTCCAAACTAATATTATTAATGCGAAAGTAAGTCTGTTACGCACTCACGATGAAACGGTTGAAGCGATTTTGATGAAATTTGTTTTGAAAATAGCTTGAACCCTGGGGAAGGACATATGCTACTTTTTACCGCGACTTAAGGGCAAAAACTAGTCATAATTATTAGTCCAGGTTTACTCACGCTGTTTTCTATCATCGATGACATTAATTATGTCCAAGATAAACTTGGAAAGTACATAAAAAACAGAAAAAGACATATTGATACTTGCCCGTGCACTTGGCACTTTCTCGAAGGGTTTTAGATGTATCAACTTGCTTAGTCATAGTTTAAGTTTCATGAAAGTGGCAATTGATCTAAAGTCAAAGCACAAATTATTTCATTTTAAAGGCACTTTTGAATTGTCAAGAAGACGGTCGGTTGGTCAGAAAGTTGAAGAAAGTAAGTTGATTGTTTCAAAAGGAAGGTTACCCTATATGGTGAAGAAACTCCATGGCCACTTTTCATAACACTATGTCAAATTGAAGAGAAAGGATCATGGAAAGATTTGTACGGACAAAAAAATTTTTTTTAGAGAAGTTGACATTCTCATTCTTATACTCTTGGGTACCTAAAGAGTATCTGACAACCGCCGTTTTGCAGTTTTTACACTGAAGTTGTATCGTTTTATGAGAAATAATGTCACAAATAACGATTAATCAATGTACTACTTTTTCAACTCTGTCATTGTAAACAACGATTTCATACCACTTGTCTGCCAATTTGAAAGATCCATTAATGTCACTTGCCACTTTCTTTCTTTTCATAAATACATTTTAATTTTGAAAGGTTTTTAAAATATGGTAAGTATATCAATCTGCTCCTAGTAATGTATTCTCCACATTGGAAAATATTTTAAAGCCTCGAAATGATTTTTTTTTCGTTCAAATAAATGTACGGATCTCGCCATGATTCTTTCATCCTCGAATTTTGTGTCGCCTCTCTAACATTTCAGATGCCCTAGTCGCTATTCTTGCTTTACAGTTTGTAGAAGTTTATTTTAAACCTATTTGTAGACATAATTCTATCTTAATTTATTTACACACTAGCTTTTGCCCGCGACTACATCTGCGTGAATGTCAGTTGTCGCAGACGCAAACTAAGGCACTTATAAAAAAATCAGCCTATGTCCTTTCCCGGAGTTCAAGCTGTATTCATACAAATTTCATCAAAATCCGCCGTTTCGTCGTGAAAACGTTAAAGACAGAGTTTCTTTCACATTTATAATATTAGTTTGAATATGAATAGTATGAATGCAAACAGTTCCATCGACGTACCCGAGCTGTTGAGCAAAATAGGACTGAGAGCTTCATAGTCGTCTTTGCGCAAACCTCGTCTGTTGTATGCGCCAGTGACAAGAACGAACTACAGACAAAACTCGTACATGATTAGGGTGACTCGTGTGTTCGATGCGACTTGCCAGAACGTTGATATCGATCTTTTTCACACTAATGTGAACAAGTTAAAAAAGACTCTTTGCAATAATTTTTTTGAAGCCCGTCACATACGTAGCTAAAATATATATTATAGCTAGCCACCACACCACACACGGTAGCTATAATATAATTATATATTTTCGTCCTTATTACGTCTGCGATCATTCTTTGTTTCACTTTCACACATTCCTTGCTATATCTGTCCACATATTTTGGTGACGTAGTAAAAATATATGTTATAGCTGATCGTAATATGCGTTGATTATAGCTACATCTGACGTATATTAATATATATTATAGCTACGTCTGTGACGGGCTTGAGAACCTAAAATAGTCAACTGTTTCAATAGTCAAGTTTATTCTGTCTACTACCTACTTAAATATTATATCTTTGTAGGTATACTTTTATACCTGTGAAAACTTGTAATTAACCTTCATAATGTTATTTACAACAGAACTATTGTGCATGATCAGATGTAAGTTTTCCAAAAATTACAAAAATAAAATATTAGTAGGATGTATCATGCTACCCAACTTCATCCAACATCTGCCAACATATTCACCTCATTCATTCCACTTTGAGAATTTCAAAGAGGTTCGTCTCTAAAGCGCACGACCTGTATACGGCCTAGCTATTGAAAGCAGCAATGATTACTTTTCGGAACACCCTATATGTACCTACCTAATGACAGCTGTTTGTTTTACCTTAATGCCTTTCTGATTCAACTTTAGCATTTAGAGGGTAGCTGTTGTTTTGTGACGTCATTGCAGTTTGCTTGACCTATGGCGTTGTCTCTTTCTTTCTTGTATTTGTCTTTTGTTCACATCTGTGCATCAGTGGGTTGAAATTTATTAACAGTATCTGATCCAAGAAGCTTATAGGTAAAAAACACTTAAATTTCACTTTTGTCTGAAATAAATATCACACACTCGACAATCACACTTCACACAAGACCCAAGGCAGAAAACCGTTTTCGTTGCAATGGCTCAATCAAACTTGCCAACCAACAACCAATCCAATACAACAAGAAAAGTGAAGGCGGCAGGCGCTCTCTTTCTGAATAAACATAAGATAAAAAAACACATATCACTGTCTCGTTCTTTTGTATGCATTCAGAAATAGAGCGTCTGCCCACAGTTGGTTTCACTTAGGTATTTAGAGCCCCACTTTATCTATAAGCTTCTTGATCTGATCTCTCGTAAGAGATATGTCATTTATGGCGTAGATATACGCCGGCGTCCTTGAGCGACCAGAGAATCGTATGCGCTGCGTCCAAAACTCTCAAAGTTTAGTAGAAAAAAATAAATGAAACATAGTATTCATTAATTTAAAAAAGGCGTATACTAAAAGATAGATAATAAAAAATATTTTTAAATATTAAAAATATTCGTGGTAGATTTTGTGTGATTATCTATGTTTTGTCGGCATCAGACACAACTTCTCGATTTAATTAAACTATTTAATATAAACTTCATCAAAAATATTCACATGCTAAATGATTAAAAGAATGTTCTAGTTTAACATAAATATTTTATTCAAATCATTTACACTACACATTTTGACGTGGTTAAATTGTCAGTTTAAAATTTGCAAAAGTCGCTTGTTACCGCCTTAAGAGGCAGCTCGTGGCTAAGTATAATCCGTACAGATTGATCGTGTAATCATGGTTAAGATATGCACTTGCCGCGGTCGGCCCATCGATGGGTGACCATCCATTATCATACCTCTCTGTGCTTCGTAAAGCACGTGAAACCGTAAAACTGTCATTCTTAGATCTTTGACAGTCGTTGTAGTAGTAGTATAGTAGTAGTCAGAAGCCAGAAAACCTGACAATCAGTCTTACCAAGGGGTATCGGGTTACCCAGTAACGGTAGCGCACCAAGGCCAGCACATCAAGTTACAATAATCTGTCAAATTTCTTTAATATATTTTCAACTTTATTACAACAACATAAGGTACATATTCAATTGGGAAAATTTGATAATTTGGTATGTCTTGTGGTGCTGGCGTCTGTACATTGGTATTCAGCTGCGGCCGCTGACCCCAACATATTTAGATGGGAAAAGGCTAGGCAGATGATGGTATGTCAAATAAACGTTCAATTCAAAAGAACATTTGTAAGATAAGTGACTGATGATATTAACAGGTTTGTAGAGTACAGTTTTTTAGTTAAACACCGTATGGACGGGAGTAAACGCTCTTAAGTAACTTAATCTAGTGATCTTAAAAGCTATACATTAGCAAATGTCTCCTTGCGTATATGTATCAAGTTGAATTAAAATCGGTTTATAAATTCCCATGATTTTGGATTTGAAAATAAGTATGAGATGCGATGTAGTTCACTCTTAAGCCGAGTGCTGAAATCAATTACCTGAAGCAGTTATGTAAATAAATATACATAGAAAGAGTACCCAATATCAACAACAACACACAACAAATAACAATACTAACATATTTATCTAAGTAATATTGTTACTAACACCAAAATACTAATACAACTATGGACTGTAGTCTGAAATAAAGGTTATTATTATTATTATTTAAATTCTTTTATTAAACATTAAAACGGCTTAAACTCTAAACGCATTAAAAACAAAAGTACCACATTGAACAAACGACCCTTTGAAATCTCATATTTAAACGCACTCCAGTATCCTAAATCCTACAAAAAACTCCCTTACATAAACCCGGCGGGTTTTCTAGTTACATAAATTAATAATACAGCTTCCATTTTTAATACAAATAGAGTTTTCCTTTCGTAAACAAAGAAGTATAAAACACACGAATGAATTGTTAACACGATCGGCTACGGGCGGATTTCTAAGGACTAACCCGACACGTTTGTACGTAAACCCAGTGTTTTATTAGCTGTGTTTTAAATGGAAGGTCATTGGTTTGGTTTGTATGGATGTTGTACTGCGTATCAGGAAGGATTGTAACAGGTATTATTATGGGAAGTAGTTTTGTTTTGCCAAAACGTTGACCCGTTGTAACGGGGAATGGTTTGGTGGGATTTAGTGCACTATTTATATTTCCTACAACTTGCCTCCTCCTTAGAAAGCCCTATAGAATCATGGCAGGATTTGTACAAAAAAATTAAGATGTTTAGAGAAGTTGAATAATAATATTCTTGGGTACCTATAAGAGTATCTTCAGGCATTTACAATATTTTTATTTAGCGTACGTTTAACGAAAAGCTCATTATTTCAGAACGAAATGGCGACTGACAGTAACAGTGACACTGACAGACGCCGTTTTGCAGTTCTTACACTGAAATTGCATCATTTTATGGAAAATAATATCACAAATAATGATTATCTTTTTCCACACACTTGTCACATCACTTGCCTGCCAATTTTATAGATCCGTTAACGTCGCTTGTCACTTTTTTTTTTTTTATAAATACAAAATTGGCATCGACATGAAACGAAAATGTGTTATTTTCATTTCGTAATATTTTAATTATGCGGGGGTTTTAAATATTTTAAATCCCCTAATTTTTTTTTTTCACACAAATGAATGTATAAATCTAGCCATGATTCTTTAACACTCAGATGTTACTAAATCTCGATTTTTGGAAGTATAATGTATCGCTGCGACAAAATATTTATTTAGGTACACACGGCTACACATCAAGCTAAACATTTCCAGTTAATGCTGATCTCGCATTGTACAGGATTTCCGTACAATGCGAGGTCAGCTTATACTGGAACGCATAGCTTGATGAGTAGCCGTGTGTACGTGCAATATTTATTTTTTCAAACTGAATGTTTCCGCTGAAGGGCAAAGGCCTCTCTACTGTCCTTCCACTACTCTCTATTCAGGGCTATTTTGAACCAGTCTTTATCGAAGGAGTCTAGATCATCATAATACACAACAAAAAGCAAATTGTTTAAAATATAGAATAATTAATGTAAAAAATACTAAAACCTTTTCCAGCGATTAAAATTACTGGCGAGCTATAAAATAGTGAAAAGAAAAAATCTGCGAACATAGCAAACTTTTTTAACAATACTGCATGAAGAATACTTTAGTAATTTTCCTCTTTTTTGAAATCAAAAGTTTGCAAGATCGTGGTCGGATTCCTTAATCGCGCTCTTCGTCGCCAATGAATTTGAATAAATCTTTTTAAGAAAACGAATAAAAAGAAGAAATTGTGGGAACAATGGAAAGTGTTTGTATATAATTAACGTTAGATGGGACGACGGGATGGGACGTCTTTCATTCTTATGCTTCAGTTTTTCAGTTAAGAATCAGTCTGCCGAATAGAATAAAAAAAATGTTGAGTTTAAAAACTAACTCTAGTTTTATTTAATAAACCTATGTAGACCAGTATTTTAATATAAACTTAACATTTACAGACAATTTACCTACAGGTTAACACGGACAGATGGTAGATGGAGCAGAAACGTTTGAGTGGAGACCGCATTATGGCAAGCGTAGTGTGGGACGCTCTGCGACACGATGGACCGACGATTTGAAAATGTGGCTGGCAGCGGATGGATGCGGGCTGTCCAAGACCGAGTTGGATGGCGATCTCTGGGGGAGGCCTATGTTCCAGCAGTGGATGGCAGTGCATTACATTAAAAACAGATAGGTACATAAAGTCCGACTTTATGTTCTTTGTGCCGCATTCTTTTAAAACCCGTCTCGTTAATCAATATTTAAATACATAATATAATTTTGTTTACATAGTACATATAATTTTGTTGTTAAATTAAATATATACATTTTATTAATGTTACAGCACCATGCTGAGATACCTCGTACAGGACCAATTTTCGTTTCTTTTTTTAATCATGTATTTTTGTGTTTTTGTCCTGGCGGGCGAATAAATGCCTCTCTTTCTCTTCTTTCTTTCTTTCTTTCTTTCAATAAATGAACAAAGGTCAATATTTTTTTTATTCTGCCCTAAGTAACCTTTCCTGTTTTACAAGAATAAGTACCTAGATACCTAACTAACTTTTATTCCCATTTTACTTTAGGGAGTCAACACTTTTATCGAGTAAACTAACTTTTTTACGATTCAAGTGCTTCCTAATTAAAATAAATGCTTTAACTTTGCCAACGATAAGCTTAAGTGTCACGTAAACGCTGAATTTCAAGTAACTATTTAGACCGTTAGGATCACAATTAGGATACTGGGATATCCTAAATTTGTTATGTCCACAGATGTCGTTAGGTCAACCCGGAGACGTAATATAATTGTGACACTGCTGTACCCGGGAATAGGGTAATTACATCAAAACTGGTTTGTAGCTTTACTGGAAGCAATCCATGCTTATTGCAAATTATTTTAACCATGTTGGTACCCGTAATTTACAAGATCTACACTAGTGTTCTAAAACTGAAGAGTGGGTTTGTTTGAGCACGATAATCTCCAAAACTTCTGGTCGGATTCTAAAACGGATTCGGATTTGGGATTGATTCGAGTTCGGAACGGATACGGATTCGGATTTGGAACGGATTCGCATTCGGAACGTATTCAGATTCGGAACGGATTCGGATTCAGAACGAATTCAGATTCGGCATGGATTCTAATTGGCGACACGGTTAGCGCAGTCGTTTAGCGATCGACTGCTGCGCTGTGTATCGTGGGTTCGATTCCCGCACGGAACAAATATTTGTTTGGCTTACAGATAATTTTTCCGGGTCTGACTGTTTGTGTAGGTATGTGATTTTATATGTTTGTTTACGCACCCACGACACAGGAGTAATTCCTAGTGTGGGACAACGATATTAAAAAAAAAACTCTTTCGCTATTACGGAGCTACTTTATCTTTGAGTACTATATTTTGAAACTATATTTTATCATCAAAAACAGGAACCCGTAGGTAAAATTCCCGCGGGCAAAAGTAGAAGAAGATAATCATGTAAAGTTCCTAATAAACTATGTACATTGTTAAGTCCAAAATAACCCACAAATACGCTGTTTTTTCCTTTTGAAAATAACATACGAAACATCAGAAATAGTCGTGTGGCCACAATAAATCAAATACAAAATGATAAATGCGTTCCTCCATACGCAGAAACTTCGTGAAACAAAGAGCGAAGACGTGGAACGAATCACTCAATCGTGATGACAATACGTGGCTCATTAATCATTGTGGCCTGAACACTGGGCCTTAAAGTAATAATGAGACAAGCTATGGGACAACATTTAACTTTGTCAAATCTAATTATGCTCACACCTTAGATGATGAAAGATGATCCCTGTCTTAATGAGTTTCTTGAGAGATCTTTTCTTCTATATATTTTTTTAAGAATAAATTTGGAGTTTCTTGCCCATTCTTCTCCATACGAAACTACCTTTTCGAAATGGCAACTAGATTGTAATGTTGCGTTCAAAAACGATTTTAATGGTCTAATTGTCATAAATAATACAAATAAATACAAATATATATTTAGACGTGTTTGGAGCCTCCCTTTAAGCAAACAATGCCTGTATTGGGGGACTCCGCTCTTCCATATCATTGCAGTAATACATATACTAACTGTGGGCTACATACTATGAAAATAGTGTACACTTAAGATGGTATTATATGCTGGCTGTCGTAAGAGGCGACTAAGGGACTTACCAGAAAATAGGCAGCAGCGTTCTCTGTGCCTTTGTAACAACCATACTGCGATCGCCAACCCGCCTGCCGAGCGTGGCGATTATGGCAAACCCCCCCCCCCCTTTGGGGGAGGCCTATGTCCAGCAGTGGACGTCTTTCGGCTGAAATGATGATGATGATGAAGATGCTATTACATAGTAAAAGTCACCTAAACAAATTAAATAGCTGTAGTTATAAATAATTTGACTTTGACTTAGAATTTTCCGCTATCGTAAAGTTTAATTAATTCACAACATGCAATAGAATAAAACCGTCGCTTTTCTTTATAAAATTTTCACAAAAGCGTACATAGTAAGTCATCTTCAATACATTTTCTTTTACACACCACGAAGGTGGTAAGCAGTCATCATAACCTATAGACGCCTGCAGCACGAAGAGTTATACAAGCGTTGCCAAAACGTTCAAAACCTAATCTCCACTCTCTTGAAGCTGTACTGCCATGGGAAAGCTTGATAGCGAATTCCACAGTTGTAACGTTCGCGGATGGTAACTCCAATACATGAAGATATAGTAAAAAAAAAAGAATTTGTGGTCAAAGTCGCACATGCAAAATCAACAACAGCGCTCTATATCCGCTCCATACTCTGTCATACCAAACTGTCTCCGTCACTAACAAACAGATGACTTTGCTAGCTGTTTTCACTAAAGTCGTCTAAACACTCCTCTAATAACTAAACCACGAGAACATGGACTAAGTTAGTTCTAAGTCAAATAAGCTGGTTAAACCGATTGCTTGATCCTTTGTTCACGTAAAGTTCAAAGTTTATACTACCAGGATGATGTTATCATTAACTTAGTTTAATAATCAGGTATGCCATCACTTGATTATAACTTTAGTAGGTAATGGAATGGAAATGAAAACGTTTCGATTTTTTTGTGAAAAGGAGCAAGAAAGGGAAATATAAAATCTTTCTGGTTTTAAAATTTATAGACAGCCCATAGCACACCCGCGACACTCATAGAAACGAATCGATACAATTGCCTACACTACTATTAAAATAACAGACTGTACAGATACGTGTGTGTGTGTTCGTGTATACGCGCCGCTCAACAAAAACGCAGTTCTCAGAGCAGTCGTTCGACGCGGGGAGAGGTGAGGAACAGTTTCAAAGGGAGGCGGATACTGATTCGTAAATTATACTATCAGTTGTCAAACCCGCCCATAATCTTGCAAGCAGGATATTAAACCGAATTCAAAAAGAAGGAAGTTCTATGATTGTTTTTTTTTAATGAGCTTTTGTCATACTTACCGGGATTAGAAAAGATCAAAATGCCAGCTAGTGACTGCAGTGGCTGAGTAATTAGGTGCTGCGCTGGAAATATTTGTATGTATTTGTGTGTACAAGTAGTTGTTCAGGGTCTGGCTGTTCGTATATGTGTGTTTATGTGTTTACAAACACACCCACGATACGAGCAAAAAATCTTAGCGTGACGCAACATGTTTTTATTTAAACTAAACCAACACAACCTAATCAGATGAAGTAGTTCTTTATTACTTGCAAAGAAAGTGTTAGAGGTCTCATAAAGTCATGTAACTAACAGAGAAATACGGCCAACTTCTCTAATAAATATTATATTGAAAATAAAACATGGGGACTGAGGTCCCTATAGAATATCTCCAGCAAAACAATAGATGACGTCATTGTTACGCCACATCACATCTGCTTCTGCAATAGAATCTTTCCATTAGATAAATTAGTACAAGCAGGACCGGATTAGCCATATCAGGGCCCCTTTACCGTTTTGTGACTACCTAAAATACATATTTTGATCTAACACAGTAAATTATTTTGTAATTACGCTATTTGTTTCTACATTTAGAATATTTATTTTTTCGGTGCACGGGGCCCCTGGCATAAGAGGGGCCCCTAAGCAGTTGCCTAATATGCTTTAACGATAATCCGGCCCTGAGTAGGTCAAGGGACTATATCCGGGCACCAAGATCACATATACTATATACATAAGTCAGATCTGAAATAAGATGAAGCCGTTCTTCTTTCTTTTAAAATATTCTTTAATCTTTTTGACTATAGCGGTTAAGTAATTTCCTTAAATTTTCCAAGCTCCTAACTAGTACATTTTCCTACAGAAACTTTTTTGGTATAAAATATAGCCTATGTACTAAGAGATAACATAGATTCCTATTTGTAAAAAAATTGCAGCAGATACATTGCATATCCATCAGAAAAAAAATTATGTAAATATCTAAACTTAACCGCAAAACAACAGTAGAAACATTAAAATCTGAATTAAAAACAACACTTTTCCTTACCTACTAAACTTAAATATTCAAAATTCACTTCAAAGCTCTAAAGTAACATGTTACAAGAAGAGACATTAATTTAACCACAGCCTACTTTCGTAAAAACCTTGCATTTAAAATGTTCTGCTATAAAAAGCTTCTATATTTACTAAGTCTACACATATACTCACACACTCATAAAACCTCACTACTAAGTACTTATAAAATATAGGGTTGTGCCTAACGAGCCGGCTTAATGAGCTAAGGTTGTACTGCGCATGTCGGCATTTTAACTTTTAACCTTCCGTTCGCCGGTAGCCGAATCGTTGGAGACTTTATCTGACTTTCTATTAACTTTTACTCCGTAATCTGTTCTCTCCATAACCGTTCGTTTTGTGCCAAAATCGGTTCGTCTCGTGGAGTGCCCTTGATCTAGTTGGCTCGATATTGCTCGGTGTAGTTGCCGTCCTGGTGACCAATTTCGATGTAGAAGCTAGTTTTAATATTCAGTTATTCCTTTAAATGTATGTTTTTGTTTTGAATTTTTATCTTTGCTACGAATACCTGGCCAGAAGTATCTTGAATAAACAATGCTTTTATTTAATAAAAAAAATATAAATGGGTAATGTTGTAGACCGGGTTGGTTGGCGATCTCTGGGGGAGGCCTACGTTCAGCAGTGGACGGCAATAGGCTGATATTAATGAATAAATGTACTGTGTTTGTGAATGTATGTGACATATGTATGTGTTTGTGTGTGTGTGTGATGATGTATTTTTGTTTGTATTGAGTTTAGTTGTTCTGGGTTAAAGTGTTTGTTCAAGTGACATTGAAGTTATAGGTATACATCTAAACATTACATAAGATTTTTTTGTATGTAACATGTTTATGTAAATAAACTTACTGAATAATCGACTTCTAGTCAATCCAAAACTGCATTGACTATATGTTTACCGAGCCATCAATAAATCATCCTAACAAATAGAAACAAAAGAACATATGATCACAAAACAGGTCAAAACAAACTAGTTATCCTAAACAGTAATTAGGCAGTCCCCTAATCCATTACTCTATCGATCGTACATAGTTTGTTATTGAAGCCTCGTCGTTAAGCCAGGCTAAAGAATTTAGTAACAATATTACTTATGTGACCGGATAATTAGGGTCTCCCTTTGACCGGGTATAATCATCTAAAATTGTAAATAGAATACGGTGAAAAAGCGAGATGATTATACCGCAAATACAATTTGCTGTACATAAAAAGTAACGAACATTCTACGCTAATGGATAATAATATAAAATGTACCCCATTTTGTATTATCCAAATAAGGCAAAAATTTGTACAAAAACGCCATGTTGTGAAGTGCCAGCATAATATTTTGCACTACTGACTTTTGCCAGCGACTTCTGCTAAGTACGGTACGGTACGGTACGGTACGGTACGGTACGGTACGGTACGGTACGGTACGGTACGGTATGGTATAACGGATTCGTGATCGCAACTCCACGTCTCAGCGCGTATTTGGCGGGAAGTAAATCCACCCCAGCTCCTCAAGAAAGGCCAGTAGCGTCTTGATGTTGCTAGCGAACTGCCGTTAGTTTACCTGGGTTACCGAAGTACTTCGCCATGTATGTCAAGTATATCGTAAAAGAAATACTATTATTATAATTTATTCATTTAACAGACTACAAAGGTCCACTGTATATATCAGCCTATTGCCGTCCACTGCTGAACGTAGGCCTCCCTCAGAGATCGCCAACCAACCCGGTCTTGGTCCCGATCCACTGTGTAAGTAACAATATAACTAACTAACTACATAAGACACCCGGCAATAGTATTAATTACTATCAGGGAAAGATTTAATATGTACACTATGTACAGTCAACAAAAGAAATAGGTATGCAGGATCGTCAGAAATAGTTAGTTTACTTAGAAACCGATGGATGTTTAAAAAAATAAAATAAATAGAGAATAAACATTTCAATAATTTAATTAAAGAACAATGCTCAGAAATGTATGGACACCGTCCCCACCCTTGTAGCATTTTAAAATCTATGTTAACCGAAAGGCCATAGCCATCTTATTATTTTGACTTTACTTGACAATCCAAAAGTGCCTGTAAATGATTTAATTGAAATAAATGCTTTGACTTTGTTTTCAACCGACATCAAAAAAGAAGGAGGTTCTCAATTCGGCTGTACTTGTGTTGTTTTTTTTTTACTTTTTATTTTTTTTGTTGTATATTTGTTACGCAATTTCTCCGGCAAATGTGAATTGATTTTGAAAATTCTTTTTCTTATGAATAGGGCATTATGTCTCAGGAGTGGTCCCATATACATTTTATCGAAATTAATTCAGCACTTTTTGAAAAAAAAAAATAATTTAATTTTTTTAGTCAACATAGACGACGTTTTAATAGTTTCTTCACTCTTTGGAGTACCTCCGTTTTAACTGTATTGCCGGTTTTTAATGGATTTGGATGATAAGAAGGTACTAAAAAGTGATAAATAAAAAGCTATTTTACAAAAAACAAAACCGCCTTACAAAAATAGAGAATCAACGTGAATTTTGATACAGATATCTAAGTCTGTGTTTTGTAATTGCTAGTACTATATTTTTAATTTTGCTCATTACTGCTAAAACATTCTCCTATTATACATTTTACTACAACATTTCTGCAATTCCGCCAATAAACCTGTCAAGTCTTGACTAATGAGACACGTTTAATTACCATACTCCTGAGATTCTAGCCTGATTTCCCGAATTGAGCGATTAAATGCCACTTGTGTTTATAGAACGAGGCTGTCGTTGATCGTCTAATTCCTCGTACCTTACTAACATAGGTAAGCACCGCGAATATACACTTTCGTTTATTTCATACCAGATTTTGCCCGCGACTTCGTCCACGTGAAGGTCGCTTCTTCTCAAATTAAAAAGTTAAAGGCCCTTCCTCAGCGTTCCAGCTTTTTTCATACCAAATTTCATCAAAATCGGTTTAGCCGTTTCGTCTTGAAAGCTTAACACACAGAGTTATTTATAATGTTAGTATGGACAAGAAAGAGTTACCATCATCTGCCTAGCCTTTTCTACAAAAATGTTGGAGTCGGCTTCCCGCTTAGCTGGATGCAGCTAAATACCAGTGTTTTACATGGAGCTACTGCCTATCTAACCTCCGCAACTCAGTTACTGGGTAACACGATACTCCTTGGTAAAACTGGTTGTCAGGCTTTCGGGCTTCTCACTACCATGCAATAACGACTGTCAAAGATCTACGAAAGATTTGAAACTCGAACGAAAGAGTATAGAACCGTTTTGTACTCCTTCATCGAATGTAGGTACCTATGTCCGATTAGTTTTTTAGAAACTTACAGTAGTACGTGTACAGACAGCGGCATCAACTGCTTACCGACGTATTAAAATTTCTTCGGATAACTAAGCAGTTGATAACGCTGTCTGTACGTACATTGCCGGTATTTAACAATATTAGTTAACACAACATTTATCAACGACGATATGCGATGTTAATGTTTCTAGGTACAAAATTTATCCATGCGTTACCCAACTCATAAAACCGACACCCCATTTCTTTATGGCAAAAAAAAAAGATTTTTCTACCAAAGAGGCCATAAGCTACAGTACGTTAAAAAACCGGACAAGTGCGAGTCGGATTCACTCACCAAGGGTTCCGTGAAAATTTGTAGGTACATAATACATATCCATACTTCCATACTAATATTATAAATGAGAAAGTAACTCTGTCTGTTACGCTTCCACGATGAAACGGCTGAACCGATTTTGATGAAATTTGGTATGAAAATTGCTTGAACCCTGGGAAAGCACATACGGTACTTTTTAATCCGGGAGTTCGTCTGCATCCGTGATAATCGACATTCACACGAACCAAATCGCTAATAAAAGCTATAAAAATAAAATTAAAATAGAATTTTTAAATCATTTATTTACAAATGTATAGTTTACAGATTTTTCTCTGTATTTATAGTATAAGACAATAATACTTGCCAAATTTCATAGTTGAAGGTCAACGGAAAATAGGGTACTTTCCGTTGACCTACAACTATGAAATTTGATTCCCTTGCGAGTGTTGAAATGTACGTTTTTTGCGACATAAACGGCCGTATTTTTTTTCACGTTAACTTAGAAGTTTGATTGCATTCCCGAAATAAAGGGTCTTGACAGACAGACAGACGGACAACAAAGTGATCCTATAAGGGTTCCGTTTTTTTCCTTTTGAGGTACGGAATCCTAAAAATGAAACAAAAAGGAAATAAACTCCAGTCTTCATACATTTCTAGACACGTAGATATTTACACAAGAATATATCGAAATTTTCTCGCGAAGGCGTTGTGGGTAAACAATCTAAATCACCGTCTCTGCTTACCCACTCAGCGGGTTATGTGAAGATAATGATATAGTGACGTCATTGTGATACTCACGCGATACTACGGTGATCGAGTTACGTGGTTTAAGTGATTCTAGATGAAGTACAGACTTGTTGACGTAAGTATATGATGGTAAAAATCGATGTTGTTTCTCATACTGAACTGAATAAAGCAATATTACTGTTCCATTAAGAACCTAACATGAAATGTTAAAAACTTTAAGTGCTGCCAGCAGTTTAGAAATAATTATAAGTAATCAAACTTAGAATAAATCAATGTTATTTTCTTGTAAATTTAAATTAATACTAAAAACTGATTTCGTGTTTGTATTTTTTTATTAATCTCGGAATATATTCAGTATTTACAAACTTATTACCTAATCACACAAAACAATATCTTATATCTAATTCAAATAAAACAAAGAGGCTTCATATAATTCCGCCGCATTACACACACATTTAGGAATACAGTCTTGGGGACGTTGGCCATCTGACCCCAAACTAGGGAGAACCTGTACTAACGGTATCCTCAATAACTTCTTGATGCAGAATGTGTATTTAACTTAGTGTTACTTACATTTTACGAGTAATAAACAGCTTTTATTTAAGAATATACCATTAAAGGGAACTATTTATTATTTTTGTACAATGTACAATATTTACACGAAAAAATAAAAACGGAAAACCTATAACAATTAAAACAAAAAAAAAGCTAAGACAATAAGGCATCAAAAAATTAAAGGTGATATTCAACATTGTTACAATAGTGCGCAACATACTCTAAAAACCCGACAGCAGGCACAGTACAACAAAATAAAATACCTGTAAACCTACATAATTTAATTTCCACTTGTCCTTTCAGAACTTCTGCTTGCGTGCCGGTCCCTAAATTTCAACTCACAGCATTTAAACCGCTCAAAAGTACTTTTAGCGATGATAAAATTTAAATGTGAAATGTTTTGCTTCATTCCGGTACCGAATGCCGGTAAAAT
Source organism: Charanyca ferruginea (assembly GCA_947361185.1). Taxonomy (NCBI): domain Eukaryota; kingdom Metazoa; phylum Arthropoda; class Insecta; order Lepidoptera; family Noctuidae; genus Charanyca; species Charanyca ferruginea. The sequence goes on along the minus strand of OX376069.1, from coordinate 19,269,991 downwards.
ATCATAGCATCGGGGAATAAATGGCAATTAATGCCCGATCAGGCGGCTACACAATTTATGGAAAATGCGATTACACCTTTGCAGGGCTATATATGAAACTGGCATACTGGACCCGTCAATAACTCTTTTGCAGATCAACTTTGGGCTCTTTTAAACGTTTATTTGAAAAAAAGAGTAATTTAGGTAACTTCAATTGAGAAGGACAAAGTAAGAATAGGTTTAAAAATTTTAATGTACAGTTATGGAACCTATTTACGCCGCCCATATGCCCATATAAACCGCCACACAATATTAATGTATTACCACCGACTTCCGAAAGTAAAGTAATGTGTGTTCTGTGCTAAAGTTATTTATCACTTTTTAGTTTTTGAAGGCGGTTTTCATTTTTTTGAAAAAACTTTTTATTTTCCGCTTTTTAGTGTTGCCTTAACATCCAAATCCATTGAGAAACGGCAACACACTTAAAAGAGATTGTAAGTCCTCCAGTGATTGAAGAAACTAAAACGTCTAAGTATTTCTTTTTGGGAATTTGTTGATTTTCTCAAAAAGGTCTGTACCAATTTTGATAAAATTTATGTGGGACCTTTTCGGAATTAATCCCTTTCGAACAAAAAAAGAATTTTGCTAATGATGTCTATATATGACAGAGTTATGCCCGAACAAATAAAAAAAAAAAAAAAAAAATATATAAACATTCGAATTGATAACCTCCTCCTTTTTGAAGTCGGTTAAAAAAATAATTTTAATCATTTTTTCTGTCTATCTGTTTGTTCCGGCTAATCTCGGAAACGGCTGGAGCGATTTTGACGGGACTTTCACTGGCAGATAGCTGATATTATAAGGAGTAACTTAGGCTAGGCTTACTTTTATTGTAGCAAAAAAAATAGGGTGCCGCGCAAGAAAAAGCCCCGCTGATAACTGTACTAAATTGTTGTTGTTCACTTATTATTATTTTTTCATTTTTTTTTTGTTTTGTTATTATTTACAAGTAAGGCATCATTAAATTCACTGTAAGACGTTTTTAAAATATATTTTTTTATCTATATTCTGTGAAAAATGCCGTTGGTTACACATTTAACCATCTTCTGTAATTAGGTACTTTTATACTTATAATATGTAATGTGTAACTGTTTATTTTCAAATCAATAAAAAAAAACGATAACCGCGCAGACTGAGTCGCGGGCATCAGCTAGTATCGTATAAAACAAGCTCTGCATGCCGAGTCTTTTACACTACACTTGTACCTGTAACTTCGTCCGCGTGAAGTTTAACACGAATTACCAAAATTTTTAATAATAAAAAGTGTCTGTGTGTGTGAGTGTCTATTGCAATCGAGGGTAACGTAGTTACCTCGTTGGTAGGTAGTAGTAGGTCCTATTAGCGAAACAATAAAATTGAATCATACCAGCTGGACCAATATTTACGGAGATTTGCGCTTTTGCCAGAAGACGTCCACTGCTGAACAAAGGCCTCCCCCATAGAACGCTACAACGAGTTGAAACCTGCCGCTTGCATCCACCGGTTACCCGCGACCTTAACGATGTCGTCGGTCTCTCTGGTGGGTCGCCTACCAACGCTGCGTCTTCCGGTTCGTGGTCGCCCATCGGTTATCGGTTCTTCGAGCGATGGTTACTGCCAATTGCCACTTTAACTTGCAAATTTTGAGAGCTATGTCGGTGACCTTAGTTCTTCGGCGGATTTCCTCGTTCCGGATTTTATCGCGCAAAGAAACTACATAGTAGAACATATAAGAAATATATAGAACATATAATAAAGTACTACATATAAGAAACTAGCATATAGCTGTCTCCATTGCTCGCTGCGTGATTTTGAGCTTCTGTAGGGGGGGGGGGGGGTTTGTATCATCCAAATTAGGCGAATATTTGCACAAATACGCCAAGTGAAGTGCCAGCATAATATTACTTTATTCCGTTTTCTCCACAATTAAATAGCATCACATTAGAGCAGTTTGGCGCCATTATGAATGCATGAGCGCGCTCTCCCTGAGGTAATCACGGTTAAGACGCAGGACTCAGCCTCGGGTATCTATTGAAACATTAATAGGTAATCAAATAAAATATATTTTAAGCTTGGGCATGTGTTAACTCTTGTTTTCTTGTAGGAGAAAGAGAATTTGAAGGTTAAACGAACAACACAAATCAAAATTTCTCCCATTTATGTAAGTTATTGTAGGTAATGATTTTCAATATTAAACTGTTATTTTTTTAATTTAATACTGCTAATTTAAATTTTATGATAGCTTAGAATACTTAGCATTAGTTTTGTATTAGCATTACATTGAACTGTTAAGACTGAATGGTAATGTAACACATAACTCAAGCCTCTGGCGAATTGAATTAGTTTAATGCAGCCAAGACCCAGGCGTGTCTTTTCTCAGCCAAGTAGGTCGATTCTGTAAAATTCAAACAACAACTCGCATCTCACATCGCTATTCACTCTCACTTCGCATAAGGTTCAACATGACCTTGATATATTTGACACTTTGAATCGGGTTCGAGTGCGAAGTGAGCGCCGAAGTGACGGGGAAATTACCTTACAGAATGCCACTTCTTACGTACTCATGAGATAACGTAAGAAGTGGCATTCTGTAAGGTAAGCGAGTTGAACTAAATTGACAGGGAGATTTTGACAGATAAAGTAACTAAATTAACAGGGAGATTTTGACGAGTTGTCACAAATCAAAGTCAAAATCTCCCTGTCAATTTCGTTCAACTCGCTGACACGCTCGCAAGGGTGGCGCGAATTATAAACCGAGTTTTTAGAATGTCAATCAAGAAACTCACAGCGGATTCAGACTCGAAGTTTAGAATGGGGTCTTACAGAATCACACCCCAGGAGAGGCCTAGCGATAGACTAGGCCCCTACTTTCCGATATGTGTCCGTCCCGATCACGGACCATCTTGAACTACTTGGCGTTACTCTGACGTCGAATCTCAACTTTGGGTCGTACATCGAAACAAAAGGCCCAATTAGCAGAGAAAAAGCTGGAAGTCCCCGCAAAGGCACGAAAGTACTTCACGTCGGAACTGTTCCTCAACCTATACCAAGCACAAGTTTGATCTGCATGGAGTACTGTTCGCACCTTTAGGATGGATCAGCTAAATACCAGCCAGAGCTTTTGAAAGTTATTGATAGACGTACCAAGAGGTTTATTGATACGACTCCCTCGTTAAGGCTAGGCTCCAGAGCTTTGAATATCGCCGCACTATTGCCAACCTATCGGTCTTTTATCACGATGTTTTTTCGGCTACATTTCGGAGAGTGTGCTTCGAAATTGCATAACTTAGTTCCACCATTCCCATTCTATCATCGAACGGCAAAGAGATACGGCAAAGAGTTACCGCTACATGATTGAAATCCACGGTCTCGAACCAAGCGCTTTGCTGCCACGTTTATTGTGCGAACGCCCAGACTGTAGAATTCACTGCCCATCTCTCTGTTACCCGATAAATATAATCTGGGTATCTTCAAGGCACGAGTGAACCGGTTTATCCTAGGCAAGCGTGCTCCACCTTAGGCCGCATCATCACTTAAGATCATGTGAGTTGCGGCCAAACGCAAGCAGCTTGTATAAAAAAATATATTAATTTATAATTTAATCATTGATAACTCAAACTAAAACTCAAGAGAGAGAGATTGTGGGTTGGATTGTTTTAGCAGAACTTAGCTAAAAGATGATTTGCTGATGAATTTAATTTAAGTAGCTATCCTTGTTCACAATATCTTGTACTCACAAAATAACCTAAAATACATAGTTCAAAAGTCCAATTATTGAATGTTACATTCATGTGTGTTTGGAACACTTTACAGCGGTCATGGCCACCCGCTCATGTCACTATAAATAAATAATCGTTATAAGACAGTACATAACGTACATAATTTAGTAGGTTTGATATCGACTGGGATTTCCGTACAATGAACTGGGATTTGATATTAATAAGTCTAGATATAATCTTAGTTTCTTTTTACAATATACAAAAAGGGTTCGTGGCTAAGTAATAGCCATACAGATCTTGCCGCGGCCGGTTTGTGAATGGTTGACCATTCTATTTCATACCAAGACCCCCTCCGTGCCTCGGAAAGCCGTTGACCACAGCAACCGTCATTGGTCGATCTTTGACAGTCGTTATGGTTAGTTAAAAGCCAGAAAGTCTGACAACCAGTCTTACCAAGGAGCATCTTGTTATTAACTCGGTTGTTAAACTGCATCCGATTGTACTGAAACCGATCCCTAATAGTAGGGAAAACGTTAGGCAGATGATGATGAATTTCAGTAAAAGTCTCATAGTGAATATTGTTCAAGCGCCTTTTCAGGTTACCCTACAAAAACAAAAATTGAACCGCTACTTAATTTTTGTGTATCTATATGAAGAAGGGCTCATCACATTCCAAACCGTTTGCCGCAGTCAAAATGGCCATATTCCAAGACTTAGTTTGTCATCGAAATGCTAAGAAGATTGCGGTTTTTAATGCGAAGTCTTGTCATATCGCTATAATAACACGTTATAATGCCTATAACATTTCCAAATAAAATTCCTAGCCAAGGCTAACAACGACACAAAGAAATTGAGCCTGCAAAATTTTCTCAACAGAAATAAGTAATATTTTTTTCATCATGGACAACCACTGCCTGTCAATACTGCAAAAATGTCCCTAGGAGCTGACAGCTAACCACAAGCGTTTGGTACCGAAATTCATCGAGGATCATTTGTATGACATACATTATTATACTCGTAGAACAAAACCTTACCTAAGCTTTTAACTCATCACACAAGGAACATGGCTCAAAAACTTTCGACCATTAGTTCCACTATGCCTACCTAAATATAATCGAAGCCAACTTTATGTCTACCATCACAAACTAAACCGTCCATGTGAAAAACTACAACTAAATTCAAAACGGCCTTATCGGTAGTTTAGTTAAAGCTCGCTTGGCAGGAGACTGAACGGAAAACGGTAAAAATGTGTATTTTTCTCGCTTCATTTTCATTTTCTCTCAGTTGCCGTTACACCGGTCAACTCCCAGTTTGTTAGACCGACGTACAAAGTTATAAAACTGCTCAAACTATGGCTAGTATACACGTAGGTAGGTGCTGAATTACCGATTTTACGCGTATGCACTGCACTGACATCAGTGAAGGGAAAATCGTGAGGAAACCTGGACTACTAAGTAATATAAGCAAGTCTGAAACTGCTAATCCGCCTTGAGTAAGCGTGGTGATCAAAGTCGTGCCGTCTCTGTATGAAAAAAGACCTTTGCTGTGCAGAGGGACAATAAGAGGCACGTTGTGCACGAGTTAAACTTATTTTAAGCTATATATCTCTTTCTCTTCAGTAAAACAAGAAAGAGACCGATATTAACAAGAGCTGCTGTTTCGATATCGTGTAATAATGAGTTCCCCCTTTAGAGATCCTTTCAAAACGCAGAACATATTTGCGAAATTGAAGCAACGTGTTGCTCAAAATGTCGATGTCATTGCAACGTGTATTCATTTCGTTGGATCCTCTCTGCATCTTGTTTAAGGGGCCTGCGGAGCCCATGTTAGCTCTTGATGTAATCGTTTTAAACGTATTATTATTATGATTAGTTCTATGGATCGTTCGAAGTGGAACATATATATTAATTTCAGCTATAGCGGAACAGATTTATACTCGTACTTAGTTACTAATGATTAATATATTCACAAAATAACAGACAATATCCTAACAGTTATCACTTTGTTGGTTGACACTTCCCATGACACAAGGACTGGCTTCTACCTCAGCCAGAAGTTAACGTGGCAGTGCCACCAGAATTGGGCACATTATCAATCGACGACGATTCGGAAGAATTTTTCGATGCCATATATTTTTTACTTTGTTTTGATTAAATGTAAGATATTGGTGTCGATTCCCTTGTTCACGAACTAAACTGAAATTTGACAATTGGCATCTCTTAGCAGGCAGAAGAAGAAAAGGACGGCGACAGATATGAATTAAGATTGATCTCAATGTAACTTATGAATGTCCAAAAAAAAACAGATTTTCTTAACAAAAAGTAACGTTATAACAAGTCACAAAAAAGAAACTTCCCTTCAAAGTAAACAAAACGTAAAGTGTAGGTTACACCGGCAAAAACTTAATTACAAATGGTTAGGGCGAAGCTACACCGACGGCTCGGCTCGTGTCATTTCCGGTCTCGCCACCGTGTACACACAGACTAAATATTATTACAGAGAAACCGTTTTAGCACATTCTTATTCACTGTTATGCGGTATCGGAAAAACGATTAACCTGTATTTATACTGGTACTAACGTCTTTTTAACGTAGAATTGTTTTTTTTTGTGTTGGCAGCCTTGTTCAGCTTACGCATTTATTTTTATTTCATTGTTTATGATAAGGAGGTTTTGACAACGTTGACAGAATTGGGACGTTTTCGGTTCTTAAAAAAACCGGGTTTGGTGTCCGCGACCGGTTTAAAATGGTCGAATTATTTGTGAGTATTTTTCACTGATGAGGACGGACTTACTGAATTTCTAAAACCATAATTTTCATGGACTTCCCATAAAACAACAAAAATAGTCGGAATTTAGCAATTATTCGAAAATTCAAATTAAATTTTATTCTCATGACACTTTAATAAGCTATTTCCAAAATGCCAAACACAAGCAACATAAAAGTACAATCGCTGAAAGAAATAGTAAAACTATTCCAGCAAACGAGCTCCCATTTATCTTCCCATTAATGCTTAATTGCTATTCGCTTGTCTTTTCATTTCCTCAGTTGATCGTGCTTTCATTCTTGACGTTTTAATACTTGCTAACCGGTCCAAAACCGAAAAGTAAAACTTTAAGCGCGACTGTACATCGGTTAGTCGTTGGCAAACTTTTCAAAGGCGAGTCTTGGGACAAAATGTCGTGGATGGTAAATGAAACCGACTAACTGAGGTTAAAGTTTTGATTTATTGTACTCTTTAGTGTTTCTCGTTCAATAAACGAGCTCGCGGCAAACCGAAAGACTTTGCGGACGATTTAAAACATGTTTTAATGAGAATTGCTCGCACGGAAGTATTGACTCGTGCGTTAACGGGGTGTTAACACATCACTTAAAGATCTTCGAGTGGTGCCCATCAAATAAAGCAGCATATGGGCAAACGAATTTCCTGAGAAATTATTTTATTTTTTAACCGACTTAAAAAAATTATGAGTGTCTCAATTCGACACGTATATTTAACATTACAAAATATACGTGTCGAATTGAGAAACTCATCATTTTTTTTAAGTCGTTTAAAATACACGCATAACTTTTTACAGTGTAGTCCGTTTTTGATGATACTTTTTTAATGGGTAGTGTATAGTTACCTCAAGTCCCATATAAATTGAAATTCAAATATTCCACCTCTAAGGGTGAAGAATTAAGGCATGATTTAATTAGTTTAGTGTTACCGGTTTTTTTATTAATTTGTATGCTAAGAAGTAGGCCCGAAAAAGCGAAAAAAAACTTTTTTTAAATAAAAGATAACCTCCATCAAAAAGTAAAAAAATATCTTTAAATTCGCAAGTCGGTGGCAATACTAAACAACAAACCAAACCAAAGCCGCCGACTTGCGAAACTAAAGTTATTTTTTACTTCTTAAAGGCGGTTATCTTTTTTTTCTTAAGGTAATTTTGGAGTGAAAAGTCAAAGTATGTATTTCAATTTTATAAACCATTTACAGGCACTTTTGAATTGTCAAGGAGTCGGTCAGTTAGTCAGAAAGTTGAAGCAAGCTAGTTGCTCGTAAAAATCACTGTTTATCGTATTGCGTAACGCACATAAAATATTGCGCTTTTGCTTGTGGGTGTTTCAAGTTTAGTTATTCTATCATTTAAAACTTATTAAAACTTATTTAATGTCTTTGTAACCAGAGGGTCAAGGTACTTATGGTTTAGAATTTAACAAAAATCAGAGAAAATCCAATTATTTATATTGAAAGAAAAACATGACTGGTTAAATTGAAGAAAAAAACACTTAGTTTTATTTCCACATAGGAATAGCTTCAGTAGCTAATAAACGACGAATTCCCATCTCGCAAGTTGTAAAAGTCGAAGACTCCCATTGACTTTTTACAGGTACTATAATAATGTAATGGGCGAGCCAGCTGTCACCTGCATTATTGCGATCTTTATTATATGGTACACATTACTTCCATCAGTGTGGATCATAAAGTACCAGGACTCCATACATTGGTAGGAAGAACATTCGCTCATAACTCCTTGAGCCCTACATCCCGCAGAAACAAATGAACATATTTCCAAATTATGCCTCCAGTCTCGCGAAATACTGAGTATAAACTGAAGCAGGATTGTGTGTAGTAATTGTGGCATCTTATTATGCAAAAGATACCCGATGCCAGTTTCTTAAAATTATTGCCTTTTTTGCTAACATTATGTAAATAATATAGATTTAAGAGGGTATTGTTTTTTCTGACTACTTAAAAAAAAATTGGCTGTTTTTTTTGTTATCATTTTACACGCTTTAGAGTGCAGACCGCAATTGGGCAAGCGCGGTGTGGGACGCCTTGCGGTACGATGGAATGACGATTTGAAAAAGATGGCTGGCAGCGCATGGATTGATGCCCAAGACCAGGTTTGGGATCTATGGGGAAGGCCTAACTTCAGCAGTGGACGGCATTAAGCTGATGATGACTATCACGTTCGACTGTACACGCCTTGTATTTTGAATTGGTGGTAAAACCTCAGTAGCTAAAATAATCGAAGGTTTAAAGTCAAAACCGGGTCAAAACCAAATCATAAATACCTGCCTACCCACACTTAAGTTTTGTTTCTAATTAAACTTTCAATAAAGAAATCTCTCTGTTTGAACAAGAAACGCTTGTTAAAACTCAAATTGAATTTTGCCGGTAATTTTTCGTCCATCATTCTTCCATAATTGATTTACCTATCGTACCTATCTTGTTGGGATCGCATTATGTAATTTTATGCGCGAGAGGAGTTTCATCAAATTATGCCTTCTTCTTTCTTATTTAATATTGCATTACGAATATTTTAAGACATTTACTTTTTCTTATAAGTAGTTACTGCCTACCTCTGTCTACTGGCTTAGGTAATACACGGTAAACGATTGTTTCTTTATAACCAAAAACTACTGGCTAAAAGGGTTAAAAATTTAAACCAGTAAGTCTATTTAAAAAGAATGTTCCTCGGTGAAATTTATGGTAAATGATAGTTAGAAAATTTTTAACCAGTAGGTAGTATCTTTGTCTGACAGATTTTTTGAGAATGAAAACTATTAAATAAAAGGCGGCCCTTACGATCCGACGACGCAGAGACAAAGCTATTATTAGTCAAAAGTCTCCAATGAAAGAACGATGTATTTTTATCATTCTACTCCCGGTTCAGTCTAGATTTAGCCATAGTCTAAGTTTATACAAAAAGTTATCCAAGAGGAAGCCTACACGATTGGTCCCTCAGGGCTGTTTTGCGACGGAAAACATTAGTTCAAGTAACTTCAAATAGTGGTTTACTGTAAGTAGTTTGAGTTTGAAGTGGACGGGAAAGAAGTTTTAAATGTTTCGTAGTTACGAAAAAAATTGATTTATGTTTGCAAAAGTTATGAACGAGATGTTATGACTTCGTCATTTTTTGGCATTTTCAGTTTTTTTTTTTGTTTGCCGAATTTTAACAAACCCTTGTTTGTAATGTTTCAGTAATTATTGCTATAAGTTGTTGGCATGATCGTATAATCGTTGAAGGTCCTTGGTCGAATCCATCAAAATCCATATTCGTGTGTAATAAGAAACTGCAGATCTTAGATATAATAATAATAATAATAATTGACATAGCTGTTCCTCATGACGAGAACCTTATGAAGGCCGAGAAAGACAAGCAGATAAAGTATCTTGACTTGGCCCATGAGGTTGTCGACATGTGGAATGTGGACTCAGCGATCATTGTGCCGATAATTGTTACAGCCAATGGCTTAATTGCCAAGAGCCTCGACCAACATCTAAGGAGGCTCTCGTTAGACGGCTGGATCAAGGGCTTGATTCAGAAGGCAGTACTTCTGGACACGGCCCGCATTGTCAGGAGGTTTCTCTCTCTGGAGCCCTGACCGCCGGTAGCTTGGACCCTGTTCCCGATACCGGTGAGGTACTATTTTTTTATATTTTTAAATGTTTTTGTTTTTATATGAATATTTAAAATGTAATTTAATATGTATATAAAATAAATGAATGTGAATAATAATAATAATAATATATGTGGGGACATTTTCACACTCGGCCATCTGACCCCAAACTAGGGAGACCCTGTACTATGGGTGTCAGACAGCTGATATACATACACAAATACATGTTTTTTTGTAAATACATACATATATAGATAAACAACACTCAGACACAAGGCAAACACAAGTGCTCATCACACAAATGTTTACCTTGGGCGGGAATCGAACCCGCAACACGCTGCGCAGCGGTCGATCGCTCAGCCACTGCGCCAACCGTGTCGTCAGATAATGAAACAAAAGGCAGATAGGTCGCGCGGAACACTGAGAGTATAAAACCACCAAAGCAAATACAAGTTCAAAAGCGAACACATACAATCGCATCGTTATAAAGAGACAAATACAAATTTAAAAGCGAATACAGTCACGAGATTGTAGTTATTCGTTTTTGATGAATTTGCGTTTGCTTTTTTGACTTCACTCTCAGTGTTCCGCGCGGTCTATCTACCTTTTGTTTCATAATCTGAGCTGCAGATATTAAAAAAACAGAGACTATCTGGCCTTTAAATATCCATAATTTAATTCCTACAAGAGAAAACGTTCAAAAAATTTCCCCATCACTCATTTCGGCATCTCATTGGAATGCATAACCTCTTTCAACTCTTCCTCCTACGTCATCGGTATAACGTTGTCTGTAATTTCCCAGGCGCAATGTACGTCAGCGTACAATATGACGTCATTCGAGAGGTGCTAGGTCGCTATTGGGATTAAATCTAGTAGTGTTTTGTATAAGAAAACGTACCTATACAGACTAGCTTGCGATTCACTAAGCGTCATTCTGGGCTGAAAATGAATATTTTTTGTGAAGGATCAATCCTGAAATGAAGAAAACAGTTGAATCGTGTTGTAATGCATTTTTGTAATTTGCCCCTTAATAAAAGTTGTTCATATTATTTGATGAGTGCTGTCACCCCTGAAAGATGCACAGTGAATTAAAAGGAAGCCTATATAAATGTCAATATATAATAATATATTAAGATAATGGTAATTATAGCCGACCACGTGTATGACACCGTTCCTAAGGAAACTATGCGGTGCGGGAGGGTTGTGGGTGTCGTGACACGAAAGCTAAGGGTCTCAGTTAACCAGTCGGGCTTTAGTAAAAAGCGGAAGTCGTGAAGGCTATCACCACATTATAGAATGCTGAAAATCCATATTTTTGATAAATAGAAATAGAAAAATGACGATTATTTTTAAGAAACTATGAGCTGAAAAAGATATGTGAAAAAAATTCCGTGCATTTATTGATTCCAGCACTTTCATAGAGTGATGCCGTTATAACAACAAATCCATACTAATCTATACTTCCATATCCATACTAATATTATAAATGCAAAAGTAAATCTGTCTGTTACTATTTCACGATAAAGCAGCTGAACCGATTTTGATGTTTGGTATGAAGATAGCTTGAACCCTGGATTCGTGACTTGGTCTGCTTCCGCAATAACTGTCATTCACGCGAACGGAGTCACGGGCAAAAGTTAGTAATGAAACTAAAGTTAGAAATTATAAAGGGCGTATGTACATACAATAAACGTGTATTTATCGGTATTTTTTGCTCGATCGTAATATTGTACGATGGTACCCAACTACCCGTTGACCGGTGTTTATATTATACAAAACTCAAAATATCCAAAAAACACGTCAATGTCGTCATCAAGTTAATACCCAGGTTCGAAAATGTTAAAGCGGTTTGAATTTGACCAGCTTAGCCCAATATTCATAAAATAGTGTTACAAGTGCAGTCTAGTGCAAAGTTTGGTGTACGTAGGAAGAGTTGCAACAGGTCGGAAAAATATAAATTCTCGGATAAACTGACGTGAATAGAGATGTGTTAAAAATATGGTTCAGTTTTATATCGATATTTTAATATTTTATTTTTATGTTTGTCGGGTGACTTCATTTAGTTAAGGTTATTTAGACCTGTCGGCTGTCAGTGAAGTCAACAAGCACATCAAGCTATCCCTAACTATCAAATTTCTTTGATAGTTTTTCAACTTTATAACCAAAGTAAGGTTCAAATTCAATTGATAAAATTAGACATTTTGGTATTGACTTGTAGACGTGTCTGTACAACAATGAGAAAAATAAAAAAGGTGTTAATTAAAAAAAAACATATTTATTGAAGAAAGTAATCGTAAACTATTTTCTCGCTGACCTTTCTTAGTGATTAGATTTCGAATTCCCAGAAACCTTTTCGTAAGTAGCAGCAGAGCTTTTTCTGACTGAGTACTACCACCCAGGGGCGAATCAACATATAATTTAAGGACTTTTTGGGCTGCAGCCTAAAGCCCCGTGAATATATTGGGCCCCCAGCTCCTATTGAAGACAACGTGGAGGTAACGTGTTATCTGCAGCTCGTCATGGTGGAGGACTTTTAGCCGAAGGGTGTGGTGTTCCGTCGCTTCCGCGGATAGGTGCCACACGATCGCACATTGAAGTGAAGTAACTAACATAGGCATAAGTTACTATCACGTTATGTAATAAAGCATGTATATTAGTCTTAATGGTATATATATTGTATGGGTCCCTGTTACCTGAATACATTTCTATTTTTATTTCTTTGGAACGAAATTCCATGCCATAACGCGGCGTACGGGTAGTGCGAATTAAAAGAAATCGTCACGTAACGAAATGAGTGTGAGTATGTGTGCGTGTATCGAGCCTACTACAAACAAATGAACACACGAGCAGGCGAGTGCGTAGCACACAAACAACAACAACACAACAACATCAACAGCAACAACATATACTTAACGCCAGCAACCACCAACAACAACATTTTTCATTCTTTTTTTTTTGGCCATATTGGCGTTTAGTTGACTTACCCTAGAAGCCCAATCTAGGTCATTTTTACCTACACGTAAACGCATATTTGCGATATCTTTCGCTCAGTTTCTTCGATCGCCGTGATTGATCAAACCAACTTAGTAGCCGCCGAGAGCTAACACGAGACGTTTGCGTCGCTTTGGTAAGTACCTCCATTTCCGAGTTATCGTATAGTCATAGGTCGATTTTACCTATGTTTGGGCTTTATGTAACTTTTGCATACGTCTTAGTTATGAGATTTAACGTTTTATTTTCTTTTATATTTAACGATATATATAATTTTTAGATTATAACATAAGATGGCGTCCTCTCAGCAACAGAATGAGGGAGACATATCATCTCTTTTAGAAAATATTGACGACTCGGACCTTTGTGATACAGACTCGGGAGAGGAAGACTGTGTGACTCGTGTGATCCTGAGATCTGTAAAGATGAACCAGAACCAAAGAAGCGACGCTACTGTGGATATTGTTCTTATGAATAAACAGCGAAAGACAAATACACAGTGCATGAAATGCAAAAAACCAATTTGTCATGAACACAATATTGACGTGTGCCAGAAGTGTGTATAAAATGAAAATACTGTCATAAAACTGATTTATTAATATAAAAAGTTTCCTAAATAATCGTAAAATAGGAGATTTATTCAGTTTTTTTATTTTTTATTTTACTTTATAAGAATAAAACAAAAGGATCTCATTTTATGCCAATTTTTTGTATGCCTACTTATAGTTTTTATTTTTGAAATCAAATAAATAAACGTTACAAAAAAATTACTTTTATTTAATTCTCTGATAGTTACCTAATAAATATATATTAATAAAAAATAATATAATTATTAGGATACATCAAGTCATTGATAGTATTAATGTAGGTAAATTTGACCTATGATTGGGCTTTATAACCAATTAAATATGATTGGGCTTCTAGGGTGCAGGGCCCCAAGTATTATTAGCCCAGGGCCCCACAAACTCACGGTCCGCCCCTGCAACCACCTACTTATTACTGCAGTATAGCAACATTGCTGTGTTCCGCTTTGAAGGGTATGGATGTCTATGTAATTAATTACACACACACACACACACACACACACACACACACACGCGCGCACCATGAGACATTTCAAGTTTGTTTCTGGGACAGTAACGCCTTGTAAGGCCTTGGTATTGCAGATGGCTGTCATGAATGTAAGTCTCCAAAAATGCACGGCTTAAGTTCTATCCAAACATATCAGGGCCGTGCCCGGGATGTGGACGGTCCGTGTCCGTGAAAAAATATAGCTGTGAACATTTTATATGAACTCGTTGACACACATCCGTGTCCGGGCCGGCGACGGAGCTTCAGTGCCCGGGCCGTAACATACCCGTGCACGTCACTACGTGACGATATTTTCCAAAGACGTTGCGCATATAAAAAAAAATAATGATGAGTTTTTAATAGAAGCGGTACGCATATATGTTATATATTTATAATAAAATGGTGACTGAGGGGTACAGATGGAAGGTCGCGGTCTGTCCACGGTGCGGTCACGTCCCTGACGCAGCTCTGACGGGACCCGGATGCACGGTCGTAGCACGGCCACGGACCGTCCCAGGCTCTGATATGTTTGGATAGAGCTTTATTTGGCATCAAATGACATTAAACAACCACTCCGAGGTAATAAAACGAAAACATAAACAAAACACAGCCAAGTAACTTTTTAAATAAAACAAACTCGTAATATCGCTACTTATTGGTCCCCTGATCCAATAGGGACCTTTTGTAACCAATCCTGTTTTCCAAATAACAACAAATCTGTTAGGTACACCACTTTACCTGAATAAAATTGTAATAAACAGTAATATCAAGGGATTGCATGAAAAAACATGGGTAACATGACCACAGGATCCCGTATTTATTATCATTGAGCCTCTATTTTATCCAGAAACAAGCTTATGGGAGTTAGGAAAAGGGATACAAAAATATATAGTGTGTAGTACAGTTCTGTTACGATAGTTTAGTTTGGTAGACAATGGTGCCTTATTCACAACTAAACTAAAATTAGGCATTTTTCATCTCTTACTACCAGGCAGCTGAAGAAAAGGATGGCGACAGATAAGAACTAATTTAGAGATGTCAAATTAGTATTTCCCTTGAACTTTGCCGTGTTTTAATCAATACGTTCAGAAATAACAACTATATTTGTATGAACATTTTAGATCAACTTAAATTGACAGCTCTTATTAATGTATGTTTCTTTCTTGTAATGGAGAGAAAAAGATATAAATAGCTTAAAATTAATTTAGTTCGTGCACAACATAATTGGCACCAATGTATCTCCGTTTCAGTCTTAATGAGCACTATAATTGATTTAAAAATGGAACATGTATTTGACAGATTAATTATAAATATCTAAAGCCCGTCACATACGTAGCTTTATAATATATTAGTATGTAGGTACTAGCGACCCGACCCGGCTTCGCATGGGCCTATAACCTTAATCGATAAATGGACTATCCAACACAAAGAATTTTTCATTTCGGACCAGTAGATCCTGAGATTATCGCGTTCAACCAAACAAACAAACAAACTCTTCAGCTTTATAATATTAAGTATAGATATTATAGCTACCGTGTGTGGTGGCTAGCTATAATATATTATTATTGCTATGTATGTGACGGGCTTTATACTTATAAATTATTATCTAGCCAGAGTTGCTACTCTTATCTTATTTTTAAAAACATTTGTTTTTAATTTTTGTCTCAATCTGTAAAAAAATCTATTTTTGGTAAGATTTAGACATTGATGATAGTCTGAGACGGGATTGCGACTAAATTTAAAGTTTAGCTTTAGCGTAGCTTTTAAGGGTATTGACCCGTAAAAGTTCAACGCCTTCTGAACTCATTCAGGCCATTAATGTACCTCTTTATTGTAATTTTGTATTTGTGTTGAGTTATATTTATTTTTTCGTGTTTTTATAGGTCTGATTCTCTTCTGAGGGCCAAAACAAAATCCCTTTTCTGTTAGCGTTAGCGCCAACGGAAAAATCAAATTGTATACCGTTGATATATTTGCATCACGTGACATCTGGTAGGCAAACGTCAACTGCATACAATTTGACTTTTCTGTTGGCGTTAACGCTAACAGAAAGGGATTTTGTCTATCAGCCCTGATCTCTGGGAGAGGCTTACGTTCAGCAGTGGACGGAAATTGGCTGATATGATAGATTGTTCCCACTACTAAACACCAAACAGTTTTACGGTAGAACTAGTAGTTTTTTACCAATAGTCCTACGATGTTAGGTGTTACAAAATAGTAGAACTAATGGGACATTTTATTCCCACTACTTCTACTAGTTCTTTCGCAATTCTACGGTAGAACTAATGGGAGTTTTTATTCCCACTTGTTCAACTAGTTCTTTCACCGTTCTACGGTAGAAGTAATAGGACTTTTGGTTACCACTAAGTAATACTTTTTGATGATGATAGGACTGCTTCGTCTTCAATATTTTATCCAAAAGGTAGGTACTTCATAATAAAAACATCGGGTTTGCTAAAATGTTGCTAGACGAAGAAGACTAAAGCTATCCGTTTATTTGTGAAAGTTGTGTAAAATAAGTTCTTGCAAAGTAAATAGTTTTCTAACGTCATGTCTTAATCAACATGTCCAAACGTCACAGGCGTGCAAATTATGAGAAATTGATAAGCTAAATTGAACCTAACGATACCATAACTAAGATTAGTTATGCCTCTACGTTATACAATCATTGCAGATTCTGTAAAAAAAATCGTTTATACCAAAATAACCTTTTTTACAAAGCATTTCTTTTAATATATTTTTAAACGTAAAGGTAGATTTTCGTAAAGATATGAAATAGACCATTGACCATTTAACTGTATTAAATTAATCAGTACGTTAATTCCGGTACATACGAGTACGAATAGATATTTCGATGCGATACCATATACATATTATAGGGTTATAGATAACAAATGAGCCAGTCTGTACCGTGTACATAACAAAATACGTCAGAGTCGACCTTTCCCTTCTCTGACGTGTACAAAATATAAGCGTCCAAACAACAAAATAATGAATTTTAAAATTAAACACTTTCTTTCAGAACATTTTCCATTTTCTTGCATATTTTCACACACCATTAACCATAACAACTAGAGGAGCTCGTGGCTAAGTAACTGCCGTACCGATCGATAGGTCAAAGATTAAGCTATGCTTGCCGCGGACGGTTTGTGGATGGGTGACCATCCATTTCATACCGAGTTCCCTCCGTGCCTCGGAAAGCACGTAAAGCTGTTGGTTCCGGCTGTCATTCGTAAATCTTTGGCAGTCGGTAGGGGTTGTCAGAAGTCAGAAAGTCTGACAACCAGTCTTACCAAGGGGTATCGTGTTACCCAGTAACTGGGATGTGGAGGTCCGATAGGCAGTCGCTCCATGTAAAACACTGGTATTCAGCTGCATTCGGTTGGATTTGAAGCCGACCCCAACGTACTTGGGAAAAGGCTGGGCAGATGATGATTCATCACCATCATCATCATTTCAGCCGAAAGACGTCCACTGCTGGACATAGCCCCCCCCCCTAAGTGGGGTGGGGTTGCCATAAATGCCACGCTTGGCAGGCGGGTTGGCGACCGCAGTATGGTTGTCACAAATGCACAGAGAACGCTTCTCTGGTACGTCCCTTAGTCGCCTCTTACGACACCCACGGGAAGATATGGGACACACAGATGATGATTAAACAATGATAACTAGAAGATTTGTGAACAAAATCATGTAATTTTGCAGGAATACACAGCCTTAATTATGTTTGAATAGTTTCCAAGAACATGAATTGTGTTTACAAATAGAAATTAACACAATAATAGAAGTGAGAGTTTTAGTTCCAGAATACGTAATATCCATTGTAGAACTATCAACACAACACCCCAGCAAAATAAACTTCACCAATAAATTTAACCCACACATAATCAACATATCTATGTTTGTTTGTTTGAAGGCGCAAATCTTCGGAACTACTGTTCCAATTTTGTTTTTTTTTACGCTACGTTATCCCTGAGCGCTATAAGCTATATTTTATTGCCAAAAATATTAGAGATCCGCGTGAAGATTCACGCAGACAAAGTGTCGCGCAAAAGTTAGTATTTATACAGTACAAGTGTTAATTAACGAAAGGCGTTCTCCTTAACCAGTAATGCTACATCGTCCATAGATACGGTTTTTTTTATATATATTCAATAGCTTATGTTTAACGAACCTCCAGATATAGTAAATTACTTCCAAAAATATTAAATGATCACCAGCATTTAAACAAAGTATTGTAGAAATGTATGAGTTTGACTGTAATTTTTTTATGGCATATGGCCTAGGGGGTCGCAGTTCTAACCTAACCATGTCGGATTCACCTCAGGGGAGACTTAAGGGTCCTAAGATTTGGTGATCATAATTATACTACTTTTGCTGGTCATTTGGTGACTAAGATTTGGTGATCATTTACTATTTTGGTGGTCCATTATATTTATTCCCATATTCAATTTTAAAGCTTTCGTTTGATCGCAATTTACCTGATCTTAAGTGGTTATTTTACTGCCCGCGACTTCGTTCCCGATGTTTACTTGCGAGAGCTATTAGACCTCCTTAATCCGGCCCTGTCGCAAAATCCGTTCTTAGCGGACGTCTACTAACTGTAAACTACCTCCCTGCCAAATTTCATCTTTATACATCAAGCGGTTTTCGATATTTTGTGATGAGTGAGTGAGTTACCTTTCGCTTTTATATATTTAGAAGATATATATTTAGAGATTGTCTAATTTGATTGTCACTAGACCTCTTTTAACGTGCACAACTTGTTACATTGTTCTCACATTGTACCCCTAGATTCAACATGAGTGATGTAACCTAATTTTGTTATAAGCATTCTATTGATTTTAAAAGAGTATTCATGGAGTTTCTTGCTCGTGCTTCTCCATAGTAACCTACTGTTTGGAACGAGCTACTTTCCTCCACTTTCTGAGTGACTGACTCCTTGACAATTCAAAAGTGCCTGTAAATTTATTTTTAACTAGCTGATGCCCCCGACTTCATCCGCGTGAATGTCGGTTCTAGCGAATGCAGTTGAAGTCCCGGATAAAAACTATCCTATGTCCTTCCCCGGGGTTCAAGCTATCTTCGTGCCAAATCGGTTCAGCCGTTTCATCGTGAAAGCGTAACAGACAGAGTTACTTTCGCATATATAATAATTATTAGTATGGATAAATGATTTGAGTTTGATACTAAAAAAAAAACAACATCCTTATTTTTTAACCGACTTCAAAAAGGAGGAGGTTCTCAATTCGGTTGTTTTTTTTTTTTATATATGTACATCGATTACTCTGAGATTTATGATCCGATTTACGTGATTCTTCTTTAGTTTGAAGCGGAATAGTTGCCATTTGGTCCCATAAAAATTTAACATTGTTTGGCCCAGTAGTTTTCATTTTATGAACATTTTTTTTATACAATTTATTTTTATGTTTGACCACGCATAACATTTTTCAGTGTTGTCCGATTTCAATGATTCTTTTTGTAATTGATAGTGTATACCTCAAATTTGGTCCAATATAAATTTCAAGAAAATATTCCAACCCTAAGGGTTGAAAATTAAGGGATGACAGATTTTATTTGGATGTCGCCGTTTCATAATTAATTTCTATGATGAGAAGTAGGCACTAAAAAGCGAAAAAAATTTTTTTTTACAAAAAGACAACCGCCTTCAAAAAGTAAAAAATAACTTTCAATTCGCAAGTCGGTGGCAATACAAAACAACAAGCAAAACCAAAGCCACCGACTTGCGATTTGAAAGATATTTTTTACTTTTTGAAGGCGGTTGTGAATTTTTTTTTTATATCTTTGTTTCTTATGCTGTTGTATATTTTATTAAATCTATTAATGATGTAGATTAAGGAGTTTAAGGAAACGCCCTCTCTTAGTTTACTTACTGTATATACTACAATACAAATGTACTGGTTGTCTACACAAAACTTAGATTGGATGAAGAAGACCGTTCTCTGAACCCTGTACATATTTAAACACCATGAAATACCTCCGCGGGAGTAGAGGTGCCATCAAGAAAAAAATTCAGAGCAGCACAAAATTGAAACGTAAGATTGACTTCATACATCAAGAAAAAATGTACGCACATATACCTCAGAGTCTTCTATAGACTAAACTTACGTACAGAAAGTGCAAGCGTAAATTGCGGATTTGGATCGCGCATACCTCAATGATTGATTACTTACTTAAAATAAAGACTATATTTTTTATGGTTTACTTATAAATGCATGGTTTTCAGGCTTTTCCCTGTATTTGTAGTATAAGACGATATTATTTGCCAAATTGAATAGTTCTAGGTCAACGGAAAGTAACCTATAAATTTTGAATCCCTTGAGAGTGACAAAATATACGTCTTTTGCGGCATAAACGGCCGTATCTTTTTTTTCACGTTAACTTAGAAGTTTGATTTTTTTCACAGCTTAAAAGGACCGTAGACTTGAGTAATTTTTTTTTTCATTTCTATACTTCCACGCGTTCCCGAGGTAAAGGGTCTTGACAGACAGACGGGCAGACATACAGACAGACAGACGGACAACAAAGTGATCCTATAAGGGTTCATGCTCAAGCAGCTCTGCTTTGTAAATCCATACAAATAAAGTCGCGCGATTGCAGTGCGACTGAAAGCGTCGTTGTCGCGCTGCAGTCACACGACTATATTTATATGGATTTACAAAGCAGCGCTGCCGTCGCGCTGCTGTCGCACTGCTAGCGCGCGACTAATTTGAAGGCGCGTCAGAAAAGCTCGTAAACGACTTAATTTCATGAAATAGGCACAATTACTAGCATTTCTAACTCTCTCTCTCTTTTGCTCGTGCCCGGTTGCGAACCCACAATCTTGTGCATGAACCCTTATAGGATCACTTTGTTGTCCGTCTGTCTGTCTGTATGTCTGCCCGTCTGTCTGTCAAGACCCTTTACCTCGGGAACGCGTGGAAGTATAGAAATGAAAAAAAAATACTCAAGTCTACGGTCCTTTTAAGCTGTGAAAAAAATCAAACTTCTAAGTTAACGTGAAAAAAAAGATACGGCCGTTAGGTGGATTTTATTATAATTCTGTTAATGCATATTTGATACTCCCACGAATACTTTTTTTTATTACAACCTGATACTGAGCTGCAAATTGCAAAAACTTAAGACAATTTAAACCAGGGATGCAAAACCTTTGGTAGCCACACAGTTAAATATTGTAAGTACATAACTATTAGATCTATCCCAAAAGAAGTAAAACGCTAGTAGGTACTCCGAATCCTCGGAATAAACACAAAAACATGAAACTTGTCGACTCAGCAACTACTTATGGAGATCAATTTATAAGATAGCTTCCCCAATCGTACTTACAATGTTTACTTAAGCACCAGTCATCCAGATACATAGGGCAGGGATGTTGGACCAATGACACGACAAAAAGTTGTCTCCAAATATATAAAAATGCAGGTACTTATAATATGCTTAAATGTTGTCAATAAATTAAATCAAATTATACTTGAAAAAACACATTTGACTTAACTTTCTGAACAGCCTATTAATATTTTGTCATTTTGATTTATTCACTTGATTCATTTTATCCACTTTTTGATGAAAAAGTTTGTTGACAATGGTTTATTTTTATTTAAAACTCAAAGCCTTGCTCGAAGGAAATTCAATGTTAGTGAAGCTAATAAACCTTTCGAAAGAATACAATTTGTTTTGTGTAAGAATATTCACGAAAAATAAATATCAAAAAAATAAGCTCAGATTATGAAACAAAAGACAGTGCGGAAAACTGAAAGTGAAGCCAAAAAAGCAAATACAAATTCAAAAGCTACCTACAATCTCGCTTTTGAATTTGTATTTTTATTTGTTTTTTTAACGATGCGGCGTATCGAGCTTTACTGACTTGTGTCAGTACAGCACGAAGAGCGTTCTAGGTATTCGTTTTTGAATTTGTATTTGGTTTTTTGGCTTCACTCCCAGTGTTCCGCACGGTTTATCTGCCTTTTGTTTCATAATCTGAGGAAATAAGTATATAAGTTGCACTAAATGTTGTCAATAGCTTTAGGTACCTCGACCACATTGTCACAAGCGACCTAAGGGATGACGTAGTTATAGAGAGGGAGGGCGTTGTCTGTCAGGAGCAATATGCTTACCCGCAGACTCGCTCGTTGTACTACATATTTCAAAGTACCTAACTCTTTTTAAGGCGTTCTGTCAATCGTTTTACACGAGCAACCTGTGTTATATACGCGCCAAGCCTACAATGCCCTGCGTGTTCATTTTAATAATGCATTCAGGATGCTGTTGGGACTGCCATGGCGCTGCAGCGTCAGGTTTGTTCACGGAGGATCTCACAGATAGTTTTCACGCCGTCATGTGAAAGAAAGCCTCCTAACAACAGCGCCTGCATGGCAGTGACATCAGAATTTTGAAAATGATTCCAGAATCATTTGGCGGAAACAGCCTTAGGTTTATTAATTGAATAATAACGAAAACTAACAATACTAACCTCGTTACTTAACTAAGTAATATTGTTACTAACACCAAAATACGAACACAACTATGGACTTGGAAGAGAAGTCAAAATGAGCTTGTAAATCCTCTAGAAGTAAACGCCGTTTTTCAATACATACTTCGTAATATAGTCTTAATTTTCAGAAACCCTCAAAATAAAAAAACATGCTATGCTCTTTTTAACCACGATCTAAAATACCTTTTATGCATGTCAACACTAGAAGAAGTAACATAAAAAAAAATACGGGACTTCCCCCGATAAAGCCCTTAGTTTTTACAAAAATAGAATCCTTATTTCTCTCGTGAAAATAAGAATAGTTTCCGTTGCAGAGCCGTCTACTCTATTGGAAAATTGAATTTGCATGGCGTATGCATTAGAGCGAGCTTTGCTTGCGTATCTGTGGTCGGTGAGACGTCACACCTACGTCATTCCTGTAGGGCACGAACTATATATCTAATGCTGAAACTTCACATGGCGTATTTGTGCAAATATTATACAAAATTGTCTTTATTTCAATAGACACAGGGTACATTTTGTATTATTCAAATAAGGCGAATATTTGTACAAACACGCCATGTGAAGTGCCAGCGTAACATATTACCAAATGGCATTATGTTATGTTATATGTTACATAATTTAACAGCGAGACTAATAAAGGTTTTGCATCTCTGGCCAATAATTATAATCTGACAGACAGAAAACCTTCAGATGATACCGCTAAAGACAGAAACATGAACTAACAGTTCATGTTTCTGTCTTTAGCGGTATCTGTCCAAAGAGATTTGAGAGATGTAATAAGCAAAGATTTCTCTAGAAATAAGATCCTTAGTTGACTGATGCGGGAGCCCAAGGAAAGGGTTTATGAAAACTCCAGAGGAGTTCAACATTTTCTAACCCTAACAATTAACTAAGGTCCTGTATCATCATATACTATTCAACAAGTAAATTAAAAAATGGAACAGTAAATATTTGTATTAAATTAACTGTCAAGAAAGAATCATGGCAGGATTTGTAAAAAAAAAAGATGTTTAGAGAATTTGAAATTCTAATTCTTATATTCGTGGGTACCTAAAGATTTTAAAACCCCGCAAAAAAAGTAAATAGTTTAACGAAAAGCTCAGAACGAAACGGCGACTGACAGTAACAGTGACACTGACAGACGCCGTTTCGCAGTTCTTACACTGAAATTGCATCGTTTTATGGAAAATAATAACGTCGCTTGTAACTTTATTTTTTTTTATAAACACAAAATGGGCATCGAGATGAAACGAAAAGGTGTTTTACACCTTTAAATTCTTTTATTTTTTCATACATTTGAATGTATGGATCTCGCCATGATTCTTTCGTAAAAAATGTTCGGAAGTGGTGACAGTCTCTATGCCTGAGCTTACCTGTGGTCTAGACGCCATATAAATAGTTTACAGCCCATTTCTATTGATTTTTATTCTCTTTATTGGTCATAAACTATCGAGTTGGGTGCCTATTATATAAACATTTTCTTAGTGGAGTCGGTATTTTTGTGTTTTATTAGTTGTCGTTCTAAAGAAGTTTTAAAATGTATTATTAGGTTCGTTTGAGAGGGACTCGAAGCTAAGTAAAAGCCATACGGATCCACCGGTCATAATTAAGCTATGCTTGCCGCGGTCAATTTTTGGATGGGTGACCATCTATTTCATACCGAAACCCGTCCGTGCCTCGGAACGCTTACTTCGTTTCATGCATACACTAAGAGCAGAATTTATTGAAATCGATAAAATCATAAAACCTTCAGTTTTCGACAAATTAATTGGTAGAGTGTGTTAGTAAGTACAACTTACCACCATCTTAGCATTTTTTATTACGATCATGCAGCCGACTTGCTAATAAAAGTCTTTACATTTAATTCCAAACATTATTCCCCCTCCCGAATACACAATTTTCAGTTAATATTCTTATCGTGATAAACATTTAATGGAAAATACTATTTCAGCATGAATAAAAATCATCACGTCCCATTAGGTAAGGCACCCATTTCGTTGGAATCCTCTCTCCATTCACCTACCTAGATTACAAGTACATAAAGAAAGAGGCTGTACTTCGGAAGGATAGTAATCCCTGATAAGCTGACATTGTAACTTAGAGATACGGCAGTATACTTACTGCCACAGAATACTTAATACAGAAGGGCAACTCCGAACACACCGACACATAATGACACGCTTCTTATAGAAAGTGCGAACCAGAGATGTAAGAATATAAAATTTCGGATCTGGATAACGAATACGGATATTATTATGAATAATATTATACCTATTTCAGATACGGTTAAGGATGTTAAATTATTTTGGATTATTCGACAGTTTCGTTTATTAACGGATATTAGGTTTTTAAAGAATTGTAAAACGAAAATGCAAAATTTCAGCTCGCCCGGGGCATTCCCTTTACGAAATTATTCTAAACTTGTATATCAGACTAGCGACCCGACCCAGCTTCGCATGGACCTATAGCCTTCCTCGGTAAATGGACTATCCAACACAAAAATAATTTTTCAATTCGAACCAGTAGATCCTGAGATTAGCGCGTTCAACCAAACAAACAAACTCTTCAGCTTTAAAATATTAGTATAGATTCAGTTACGCTTCCGGATAGATTTTTTATTTCGGATATCTAATATTTTCGGTTACGACTGCGGAGCTCCATTACATCCCTAGTGCAAGCGTAGGCCGGACGGGCATTAGTATGAGTTCGTCGTACGTCTCCATCTTTGTGTGTGTGTGTGCCTATCGTCACTGGTTCTATTAAGTAATCCTTCTGCACTCTTCTATGCTACTACCTACCATGAATACCACACGCCCTGCTACGTCACGTTACCTTTTCACAATGGAACCTTTTTACTGTAAAGGGTAAAAGTACATACATACAACAATTCATTTTAAAGTACCTACAGTTTGTAAGTGACTCGGTAAAAAATGTATTGGAATTATGCCTGAAAGAATATTTCGTTATTCTGAATGAATTATGAAAAATACTGTGTAGGTTAATTAAATATCTCAATAATGTTTTAATAGTATAAAATGAAAAATATTAGAAAATTTAAATATGATCAACAAACTACGTTAGATTAAATCAGTGTAATACTACATAGCATCAGCATCGTATCACAAAGTAATATATTTTTACAGCAACATAAAAGTAAGTATGCGCAGCCTAACAATTTCGGTGCAATCAATCCGCGGGTCTCGAGAGAGGCGTAAAATTTACTGCTCATTGATATTATGCTATGGCCCGCAAGTTCAGAGCTGAGGTACCTCGTAAGTCATGTGGAATACACGATTTTGTAAGAGGTGTACAGGAAATTATATTTTTACGTTTTTCTCACGTAGTCGGTTTTGGGCCGTCATTTTAAATAAGATTTCTTTTTTCTATCAACTTTGATCGAATAAAAATCTCAATAATCATATTGTCACTCTCATAAATATTGTTGTGAATTAATTCAAATAATTTCAACTAAAACATATCCATACTAATCCATACTTTATTATTATCCATACTTTATCAATATTTTAAATGCAAAAGTAACTCTGTCTGTTACGCTTTCACGACGAAACGGCTGAACCGATTTTGATGAAATTTGGTACGAAGATATCTTAAACCCTGGGGAAGGACATAGGCTATATTCATACTTTTAAATTCGCGACTTTGCCTACATCCGTGATAACCGACATTTTCGCGGATGAAATCGCGGGCATAGGGCAGCAAGTTTTATATATCTCAGTTTAATGTTTTCATGTGTATTTCGCCCGTTCATATAACCTCAGCCTTGTACGACTAGATTTAGGGATTTACTGGAGGGACGAGCCTAGCCTACAGCCGACTCGATGGACCGATCGGACTCCGAAATCAATCAGATTAGGTAACACTAGTAGGATTTTTTTGACTCCGTTTTCAATAAACTTTGGTGTACTGCAGTGCTATTCTGTTACAATCTCCCTCGGTAAACATCTGGGTGAAGTAAGCTGTCATCCGTCCCGATGTTAGGGATTGACAAAGCAGACGTACGGATGACAGCTCACTTCACCTAGGTATACACCGACGGAGATTGTAACAGAATAGACGTACTGGTAGGTAGGGTGACTTCGCCGGTTTTCGGCCAGTTAAGCGACTTTACGACTTTGAGACGATATTTTTCCTTGATAATAAAGTCGCAGATTAGTTTCTTATTTTTTTTTTTTACTCTGAAGATAGTGTAGTTTTGATATTTGTAGCCCTTTTATTGGTAAATGTCATATTAAAATGACTAAAAAAGAAATTCTCCGAAAATAGCGATTTCGCCGGTTTTCGGCCGCCTGTGCCGGTTTCCGGCCGTAACTTTTGCCAGTTTTCGGCCACTAAGCTACAATTTGGAAAAAGATCTCTATTTGCTGTCCAGTAGGTTCTATATTGGATTATAAAGAAAAAAATATATATAAATCAACAAGTTTAATTAAATTCTTCGAAATACTAATGATTTAGGAACATTTGTGTACATAATAATAGGAACATTGGTCATTATAAAAAAATAACAATATGGGAAAACCATAATAATTAAAAATACGAACAAACTATCTATCTATTTGTGATCAACATCTGCATCTTCTTCAGTAATAAAATTATATTTTCTATGAATAATTATAATTAAAAAAAAAATAAGATTACGGAAAAATATTTAACTCGTGATCTTCATCTTCAATAATTACTCTAATCTCGTTTTCTTTATTCATTTCTTTAATATTTTCAGAATCAGTCTTTATATTATATTTATCAGTCTCATTGATGACTTGATTAGTCTTCTTAGTATCGGCTTCTGCACCTTGATCTATTTTATTAATATTATTGTCAGTTTCTTGTTCCGTGACAATTTCGTTTTCGTCTTCAGTCTGTATACCCTTACGGTTATTAAGTGTTTTTTTGTTCTTTTCTTTTGTGATTTTCTGTTTTTTTGGTTTCGGATCACTTTTTTTTGTTCTCTTTCAGCTTTTCTCTTAGTTTTTTCATCTATCTTATTTTGTTTTTCTTTTTCTTTTAAATCGTGAAAATTTCTCAAAGCTTCTGAAGATATGGCACTAGGAAATTTATTAATATTTCTCTTTGTAGTTAGGATTTCAGTTGGACTCATGGGAAATCTTAGATGATTTTTAAATGGATCATTTTGCACATCATTTTGCAGCGTACACGAAGTATTTAAGTAAGTGCTACTAACATTACTGACAAAAAATTAAATTAAAAATTTAAAAAAACCCCCAACGCAAAACATAAATGCGATTATGTAAAAAGTAAAAAATAATACTTTTGTTGAGCCATCAAATGTTTGTTCGTTGAAATGGCGCTATAATGTCGCGGCGGGGTACCGCTTAAGTAAGTCAGTCCCTTAATTTCATTCACTGTCTATTAATTTACCAGCATTTCCGACCAATTTGCTTCGATATTATCAAATTTTGTTGCTAATCTAGTTGTTAATCTTGTGGCAAATCTAGTTACCATCAGTTCGCTATTTTAGCTATTTAGTTAGGTACGACATTTTGATAGACTATGACATTAAATTGTCAAGGGTCGAAAATATTAAAGAATTGCAATTTCTTGACCTTGAATTCTTAGTCTTGGACATAAGCACGTAAAGCCGTTTGTCCCGGCTGTTATTCTTAGATCTTTGACAGTCGTTATGAGCCAGAAAGTCTGGCAACCAGTCTTACCAAGAGGTATAGTGATAACCAGTAACTGAGTTGTGGAGATTAACCAGGCAATCGCTCAATTTAAAACACTGGTATTTAACTGTATCCCGTAAGACTGGAAGCCAAGTTCAACATGGTTAGAAATAGGCAAGGCAGAATAATGATGAGTCCAGACAAAAACACATTGTAAGAAGCTCCTAAAAATTTAAGCCATTATGGGATAGGTACCAATAATTATGGGCTTCCAATACTAGCCACCATCGAAACTTTTCACAGTCTGATATCCTATACTTGCATTGAAATGTCATGCCTTTCGAAATTGGGTTTTATTCTTTAAGTAATAGTGCCTTTCGAGTACGATTACTAAGAGAAAAATAAATGTAATAAAAACCGTTCTTGCGGTATAGACGTCAAAGTGTAAAACGAAGGGGACACGTACCGTTTTCCAATTTATCGCGTTAAAATGAATTATGGCGTTTTTCCTCATAAAGTATTTTTAACATGGCGGTGATATAGAAAGTTGGAAGAAAAATCACTGCTGGCGCTTGTGAGGAAAATAATTTTACTACGTCCTGCTTCATATCGGCAAGTACTATTGAAGAATTGTTAATAATTTATTAAACTTTGTAACAAACCTAATTACGATAAACATTATTATTCATGTTCTATGTATCTTACCACTAGCGCCATCTGCGTATAAAGCTGTAAACCTGTCAATAATTACGATATCGAAGAATGTACGTAGCAAGTAAACGTAGCAAACGCACTTTGATTGATTGTACTGTAATTAGTTCGCAAGGATGTTACTAGATGTCACTGTGCATTTACGTCACTTTTCTGAATCGCGGTGTTAAGATCCTCCGAGAGTTAATGACCCTCGCCAGAAATTGTAACTTATTCATTCTAATCGACTCCTCTTAGCAGCGAGGTGCATCCGCGAATTCTAGTCCTCGTGGGAAAGGGTTACGTAGAACACCCCTGCTATTTGGCTGACTTAGTGAACTGTTTATAGGGATTTATCCCTGAGTTTTTGGTTAGAGGACAAAGTTCCCTGCCTTCGTCCTAGGACTTGGCATTGGGACTGCTCCTATTTTTTTAATATAACCTACTAAGTCAACTGTAAACTGCTGAACAATAAACTCATATTGTTATCAACGTTCGTGTTTCTCTTCGCCTGTGTGACGTCACCATCGACCACCTCCTACACTGGCGCCCAACGTGGGGCCGAAGTAAAACCCAGGTACGTCACACGTTCTGGACGAAGCACGACGACAACGGTAAAGAGGGAAAAAGCAAAGATGTCTGTGAGCATGTCTGACGCTCAGTTCAAGGCGCTGCTGTCCAAGCTGTCACCGGGAAGACACGGCTCGTTCACCACCTGCAAGGCTGAATTCGACGGGACCAAGATCTCCGAAGTGATGGAAGCATTTTTGGCGGCAGCAACAGTTTTTCAGCAAATTGTCGATAGAATCCGTGTTAGCCTGGCACACGTTAAAATGCTGGCCTACCTTGATGATTTGATAAAAGGTATCCTAGAAAGGCATAAACCCAAGAATCTACAAATGTGTTCTTGGTACTGCCGATTCATTGAGAATTTCTCCGCTATAATAGCACAACCTCTCAAAACCGATGCCTGTAGCTATGCGCTTGGAGCAGTTCTGGTCGAGGGGGAGAACGAAGATGAGCATCCCGTTGAGTATGCAAGCAAATCGCTCACGTCAGCTGAGAGAAACTACTCTGTCACGGAACGAGAAGTGCAAGAAATTAATAAGCAAAGGCGTGAACAACCACAGTATCACCCAGGCGACTCGGTCTTTGTCAACCTTCATCCTATTTGCAAGGGAGCTCAAGGTGGAAGCCAGGAACCAGTTCCTGATCCCGTGCAACCACTTCGAAGAAGAGGACGACCTAGAAAAGAGGTAGCTTGCAAGACTATACCTGAAACCAAACGAGGACGTGGACGTCCTAGAAAACAATAACTTCTCTCAATCCAGTCCCTCTCGCCGAGACGTCTTCGGGGACTGAGGGGGAGATTGTAACAAACCTAATTACGATAAACATTATTATTCATGTTCTATGTATCTTACCACTAGCGCCATCTGCGTATAAAGCTGTAAACCTGTCAATAATTACGATATCGAAGAATGTACGTAGCAAGTAAACGTAGCAAACGCACTTTGATTGATTGTACTGTAATTAGTTCGCAAGGATGTTACTAGATGTCACTGTGCATTTACGTCACTTTTCTGAATCGCGGTGTTAAGATCCTCCGAGAGTTAATGACCCTCGCCAGAAATTGTAACTTATTCATTCTAATCGACTCCTCTTAGCAGCGAGGTGCATCCGCGAATTCTAGTCCTCGTGGGAAAGGGTTACGTAGAACACCCCTGCTATTTGGCTGACTTAGTGAACTGTTTATAGGGATTTATCCCTGAGTTTTTGGTTAGAGGACAAAGTTCCCTGCCTTCGTCCTAGGACTTGGCATTGGGACTGCTCCTATTTTTTTAATATAACCTACTAAGTCAACTGTAAACTGCTGAACAATAAACTCATATTGTTATCAACGTTCGTGTTTCTCTTCACCTGTGTGACGTCACCATCGAACACCTCCTACACTGGCGCCCAACGTGGGGCCGAAGTAAAACCCAGGTACGTCACACGTTCTGGACGAAGCACGACGACAACGGTAAAGAGGGAAAAAGCAAAGATGTCGGTGAGCATGTCTGACGCTCAGTTTGAGGCGCTGCTGTCCAAACTGTCACCGGGAAGACACGGCTCGTTCACCACCTGCAAGGCTGAATTCGACGGGACCAAGGACTCCGAAGTGACGGAAGCATTTTTGGCGGCAGCAACAGTTTTTCAGCAAATTGTCGATAGAATCCGTGTTAGCCTGGCACACGTTAACATGCTGGCCTACCTTGATGATTTGATAAAAGGTATCCTAGAAAGGCATAAACCCAAGAATCTACAAATGTGTTCTTGGTACTGCCGATTCATTGAAAATTTCTCCGCTATAGCACAGCCTCTCAAGACCAATGCCAGTAGCCATGCGCTTGGAGCAGTTCTGGTCGAGGGGGAGAACGAAGATAAGCATCCCGTTGAGTATGCAAGCAAATCGCTCACGTCAGCTGAGAGAAACTACTCTGCCACGGAACGAGCAGTGCAAGAAATGAAGGAAGAGTCACGCAAAGCATATCTTGATAAGCAGCGGCGTGAACAGCCACAGTATCAACCAGGCGACTTAGTCCTTGTCAACCTTCATCCCATTAGCAAGAGAGCTCAAGGTGGACGCCAGGAACCAGTTCCTGATCCCGTGCAACCACTTCGAAGAAGAGGACGACCTAGAAAAGAGGTAGCTCGCAAGACTTTACCTGAAACCAAACAAGGACGTGGACGTCCTAGAAAACAATAACTTCTCTCAATCCAGTCCCTCTCGCCGAGACGTCTTCGAGGACTGAGGGGGAGATTGTAACAAACCTAATTACGATAAACATTATTATTCATGTTCTATGTATCTTACCACTAGCGCCATCTGCGTATAAAGCTATAAACCTGTTACTAATTACGATATCGAAGAATGTACGTAGCAAGTAAACGTAGCAAACGCACTCTGATTGATTGTATTGTAATTAGTTCGCAAGGATGTTACTAGATGTCACTGTGCATTTACGTCACTTTTCTGAATCGCGGTGTTAAGATCTTCCGAGAGTTAATGACCCTCGTTAGAAATTGTAATTTATTCATTCTAATCGACTCCTTTTAGTAGCGAGGTGCATCCGCGAATTCTAGTCCTCGTGGGAAAGGGTTACGTAGAACACCCCTGCTATTTGGCTGACTTAGTGAACTGTTTATAGGGATTTATCCCTGAGTTTTTGGTTAGAGGACAAAGTTCCCTGCCTTCGTCCTAGGACTTGGCACTGGGATTGCTCCTATTTTTAAAATAACCAACTAAAGTCAACCGTAAAACTGTAAACTGCTGAACAAATAAACTCCTGACTGTCTACGTTCGTCGTCTTTCTCTTCACCTGTGTGACGTCACCATCGAACACCTCCTACAACTTTTAATAGAAAGTTTATTTTAATGTACAGACGCCAGCACATCAAGTCATACCAAACGGTTTTCTAAATTGAATATGAACCTTATTATTTTGTAATAAAGTTAAAAATCTATCAAAAAAATTGACAGATTGTTGTAGCTTGATATGCTGGCCTCTGTACACATGAAAATCATTCTTATATTTTTGTTATTAGTTTGAAGATTTATTTCCATCAATGAGTGCATGATATACCTATCATGCACTCAGTCACATGTTGTATCTATGACTATTGAGACACTATGACAGTCTTATTTTCATTTAAAAAATCGGCTGGAAGCGAATAGTTTTTCGTCAGTGCGCTCGTACTAAGTCCTCGGTTTCTTATTTTAGATATTCTAATTTAATAGTTACGTACATTTTTACATACATTGCTTAACCTAAATTGTTATCTTAGTACGGTTTAATGCAACACAGTCCATTTGAATGGTAATAAAATAGGTTAGGTTAAAGGCCTCATGATAATTTTGATAAATATAATAAGCGATTACAACTGACTAAAAGTGCTGTAAAACAAAATATTTAAGAAGTAATTTACCTAAATTCAACTCTAAACTAATAAAGTATTTCAGCGTTTTCCGAACCTCCTAAACTTGTTCGGGTAACTAAATCGGATCGCAAAGGTTTTGTTTTTCTTTTCAAAGTTCTAATTTAATACTTGAGGGAATTTCATAGACCCAAAGAGTTTTCAATAAAGTTAGTGGATACTATAAAGAAGGTTAGATAATAAAAGTGAGTAATTAAAATAGTTTTTGAAAGACCGATGAACCAGTATGAGAACAGATACTGAACCTATACCAAGCACAAGTTCGATCGTGCATGGAGTACTGTTCGCACCTCTGGGATGGATCTGCCAAGTACCAGCTGGAGGCGTTGGAAGTTATTGAAAGACGAGCCAAGAGGCTCATAGACAACGACTTCCTGGTTAAGGCTAAGCTCCAAAGCCTTGAACACCGCCGCGCCGTTGCCAGCCTATCGGTCTTTTATCGGGTACATTTCGGAGAGTGTGCTTTGGAATTGCACAACTTAATTCCCCCATCCCCATTCCATCACCGGACGAGCAGAGATACGGCGAAGCGTCACCGCTATACGGTTGAAGTTCCACGGTCTCGAACCAAGCGCTTTGACTCCACATTTATTGTGCGAACTGCCAGACTGTGGAATTCACTGCCCGCCTCTCTATTCCCCGATACATATAATCTGGGTATCTTCAAGGCACGAGTGAACAGGTTTATTCTAGGCAAGCGTGCTCCACCTTAGGCCGCATCATCACTTAAGATCAGGTGAGTTGCGGTCAAACGCAAGCCTATAACAATATAAAAAAAAAAAGAAAAGAACTTTGCAAGACCAATACTAAAAATAATTGTCAGACAATCAAAGTTTAGTAACTGATTACACAGCACAGTGGCTTTTTTATGACATAGGTACTAGCGATCCACCCCGGCTTAACCCGGGTTGAATTTACTAAACGACATATTTCTAATTGAGATTTACATACGACTATTCGGTGTCATAGTTTCTAGCGGTGACATGACTTTAAAGGACGAGGAACTCACTCACTCTCGACGAACTTCAGTGTAATGTCAAGCGTGTGTGTTTTAAATTAAAATACCTACTAGTATAGGTATACTCAAACTAAATATAGAAATTGAACATACACTTTCCGTACATTTTTCTCGGCCCATAACAAAGTCTAAAAGTGGAATACTAGGTACTTAGTGAAATATATAGCGCCCGCTGGAAAAAATATTTCCTGACGGTGACATGGTGATTATTGTTTTCTGCGAAGTCTTTATAGTACACTTTTTTATTTGGCGTACATTTCTCGTACATATTTTTGACATTACACTGAAGTTTGTATAAAGTCATGTCACCGGTAGTGTGACACAATATTCCATCCAAATTTCTTACATACAAACCTTACCCTGACAATTATGAGCACAAAAAAAAAATATCTGCCATAAAAGGTCCAACTGTTGTCAAGTGATGCTCACACATGTGACAATTGATTTTTTTATAAATAGATTGGTCCGCCTTATGAAACAGCAACTGTCAAATAAATAGTAAATTTTGACATTTTAATAGGGCCCTGATTGATAGACGACCTATAAAGGACCGTGGGTAGGTATATTATGTGTAAAGACAAGTAAATATCAGTACATAATACTCATTTATGGAAAGCACCAGAAAAGAGGCTTTTTAGTACTCAGTATTGCGTGGAAATAAGTAATTAAATTATCATTTTTTATTTCTCCAATATCTAAAAATCCAAATGCAGAAATCTGTCAAAATATATTCTCTATGAACAAAATATACAGTATCACCAGATTTAAAACAAAACCTCTTTGTTATTCACCTCAATGAACCTTTGAAAAGTCTATATCAAATCGGTGTCTTTGTTTGCTTCTGTTCAAAATCACTATTGGAAATAACATTTTGAAAATGGAAAATAAAGAGACCACTTCGTTCATTGGTCGGGCGCCCGCTGTACTCGAAAACAAGGAAATTGAAAGAATGCTATGTACACTCAGCTTTATGAAGAATGTATATTTGTGAATGTATGTGTGTGTGAGTGTGGAGAAATGTACTTGTATTAAAGCATACGAGTAAGAATTCCTTTGACCGTGCCGAACTATAAGCAGGCGAGCGAAACACGACGCAACTATTTTCATGTTTTATCAAATTTGCAAATAGTATGTTTCTTACTCACGTTATTAATTAAAGTTAGAACGAAAATAGGAAATGAAGATTGTTTTAAATTTTCTAGGTAAATATTTAATTCATTTATGTTCCATTTTATCTATTATAACATATTTTTTTCATGTTTAAAAAATAATTTAATTTAAAGTTAGAAAGAAAATATCAAACACATTCATTTTTACATTTTCTAGGTCTAACAATAATACTTTTTTTTAAATTACTTAATTATTATAATTTATCTCCCTTATAACCAACAAAGAATATAAAGATAAAACAATAATTAATTCTTCAAACGTCTGCAGTATCAAGACGTACCGAAAATATATAGTTTCAACTTGCTGACCTTTTACCTTTACCGTAGCGCGTAGTCGCGGCTCTTAATGTATTATAAGGAGCAGTGTTGTGCCTACCAATGCTCCGTTACATCAAATGATACCGACATCGATCTGCACTATTGAAGTAGGTCAGGATACCAGCATGGGATACATCCCGTACTACATCATAAATACCACCCCGCGCGCTAAAAAACTTTCACTAAAGAAAAATTCAAGTACATGGTAAAAACCAAAAATACACGCCGCGCCGTCCCAAATCTATTATTAGGGGGTTAACACTAAATTAAAAGTCCTTTAATAAATAATGTATCAGTAACACGACTCACCAACAAATATCGATCTCGTCGACGTAAAGTTCAATCGATTTCACGTTAAAAACCGAAAAGTTTCACTTGTGCAATGCTCACCTGTGCCCGGTATCACAACACTCGCAACATGTTAAGTCCGCGGGCGAGCGGAGCTAGGCAGCGGGGGCGCGTGCGACGCCGACTCGGCGCGGGCGCGGCGGACGCGGCACGCGCGGCATGGGGCGGCACACGAGCGGCCGGCGCGGGGCGCGGCGCGGACTGGCCCGGGCGGTGCCGGTGGTCCGCGCCGCCGCGCCGATGCCCTAAATTCGCGCTACCGCCGGCACAATAATTGTCGTGCCGCTGCCTGCAGCCGCGACGGCCGCACACCCTATCGATTCATGGCGCGTACGTTTCGTGAAAGTAAAAAGTTAACTCGATCGAATACGATGCGGTCAACGGTTTTCTGAAAACGCGATCCAGTCGTTTTCTAGGTCACAAAGTCGATTTAAAAAGTTACTATTGATCCTTTGACTTGTACGACTATTATATGAATTAACTCGGACAATATCCAAACTAACGACAGAAAGTTCAACAATTGCTTTAATAAAAAATAAGCTGACAAATTATGGTAGCTGAATGTAGGAACGGGAAAAAGATTTTAAACAAACTAGTAGACGTGGGTTTTACAAAGGTTAATAGAAACAGGTTTCCCTGAAAAAATTAATAATTTATACACTTCGAATTTTTTTATTTAAATCGAGTTTTGATTACATATTTTTTTATAAATAGCAGTAGGTGTATAAAAAAATAGCCAAAAATACGGTTGAGCTTTATCCTCTGCCTACAGTTCTACGGGGGCCTCCGTAGGCAAGTGCTACAATATGCTACGCGGCTACGACGTCAACGCTACGACGTGCTACGAAGGATGTCATGACGTATTCTCGTGATAGTAGTAGGCGCTTCAGATATTTATTTTCGTCTTATGAAAACAAAAATGTATGGTTTGGAATTCTTTACTAGAATGGTAAATAATATGACAATTTGTTTTAAACAGAAAGATAGCGGGTTATCAGCTCGGTTAATTGTATTAATAATAGAAATATAATTTATTAGGTTTTGTTTTAATAAGTAGATTGTTAACCAATCGTTATATGGCCGGCTGCTGGATTACTATCAGTTACTATGCTATCAATGAAAAAAGGGTAATTTGACTAACTTGCGAAAAAATAAATTCTAAAGATATTTCAACTGAATCCGACCAATGATACTCATTGTTAGACGAGATGTGTACTCCTAATTCGGAAAATATTTATACATTACAAATAAATAAAATTGTCTGTTTGTTAAAAACAGCGTTTTACTGAATGCTTTGAATATTTGCACAGTACTAATAACAAAAAAACTATGTTTAACATTTTTGTATGTCATAAAAGTCAAAATTTTGACTTTTATTATAGAAAAAAATAGGGAGCCGCAAAAAATATTATTTCTCCGCAGATAACCGACATTCATGCGGGCGAAGTCGCGGGCTGCTAGTTATAAATATTTTTGAATTGGGTCGACATTTTTTTTATTATAAACCTCAAACGGCGTAAATATAACAACCTTCTTTAAAGTTATATGTTTGAGCCGTTTCGGGTTGAAACACTAGGGCCATGGAGCCCGAGTGCTCACCTTGTTTTTAGGGACATTGCTAAGCGGCTGGTCGACTCTTCACGTGACCAGAGGGCTGGCCTTTTCTTAGGTCAAAGAATTAGCATTGCCATTCAACGTGGTAATGCTGCTAGCCTTTTGGGCACTTCTCCCATTGAGAGCGATGCGGACGAGTTGTTTGATGCCCTGTGAGCCTCCATTGTACATATATATTACATGTTTATATTTATCTTTAAGCTTTGTACATATTATATTTAATTCAGTTAAGTGGTTTGAAAATAAATATTTCTTGAAAAATATTTTTCTTTTTAATTATTATGTAATGAGCTCAACGGGTGGATGCAAGCGGCAGGTTGCCGCTCGATGTGGCGTTCTATAGGGGAGGCCTTTGTTCAACAGTGGACGTCCTTCTGCTGATGATGATGATGATGACAAGCTCAATTTGGACCTTGAAGTAAGCTGGTGGAAAGTCATAAACGAGGTGTAGACCTCACACACACCGACCGACCGACCGTCGACCCCGATCGTCACATCGTAGGATGTGACGATCCCGAAGGTGCCTGTTTACCCTTACTTCAATGGTTAACAGGCTATACTTACAAGTAATAAATAACCGGTTTGCCAAACCTCCGGTTTCTTGAACAATCTATACATACATACAAATAAATAAAATTGAAATGTCTGTTACTAATGTAAAACTAAGAGTTAAAGTAACAAAAAAATATTTTTAACATTTTTGACTGTGTTTGTTCTGACTAATGTTCGAAACAGCTCCTCCGATTTTGATAGGACTTTCACTGGCAGATAGCTGATATTATACAAGAGTAACATAGTAACATACTTTTATTTCAGAAAAAGAATTAGGGTTCCGTGCAAAAAAATATTAAACCCTACAGGTAACAAATTCACGCGAACAAAGTCGCGGACATCAGCTACGAAATTAATGTGTCAAACTGTATGTGTGCTCTGATTGGTTAACTGAGTTATCAACAACCAAACAGCAGCTTCCACACACTTGGGCATTGGCCACATTGATTTTGCATTGATTTTCGTGCAGGAAACTGAGGCTTAGCTTAATATCGCACTGCGAGGCGCGTCCAATTAATAGTCTGAGCAAGAAACTCAGACGCAAGGAGGTCTATATCTGGCAATTCATTTTCTTTAGTCTTAATATAGGCTTACGTTTGGCCGCACCTCACCTGGTGGTCTAAAAAGACCCCATTGGGTGAATCATCTGTAAAATGGTTCATTTGGTGGATCGTAGCAGATATTAATCATATTATGAAACACCTAATGTGGCCCTTTTAGCCCCCCTGATCTTAAGTGATGATGCAGCCTAAGGTGGGGCACGCTTGCCTACGATAAACCAGTTCACTCGTGCCTTGAAGATACTCAGATTATATATAACGGAGAATAGAAAGGCGGGCAGTAAGGTCCACTGTCTAGCAGTTCGTCAAAATTATAACACGGATTGTTAACTGGCTCTTCGCAGTTGTAAACGTATCGCTGTGCCTATAAGAATAGTTCTGTTCTTTCTCCTGCTCGAAACGGAGAGAAGCGGAAATTACGTTTCTGCTCCTCTGCTGTTCTTTTCTAATTAATTTCGTTCCAGGATCCACGACCGTTGAATTGTTTCTGCGAGACTCGTCGGTCCTTATTGCCTCGACGGTTTTCTGGTGGTCGCCACTGTTGATTGTGCCTTACAGAAATTACAGTAGTTCGAAATCAAAGACTCTTTGTTCGAAATAGTAAGACAGGCTTAGGTAACTACAAATGATTTTCTTTTTTCTTTTTCTTATGTTAATGTTAGGTATTTTCGTATTTTAAGTATGTTCTAATATTTTACAGAATTTGTTGTGTTTTTATGTTCTACTGTCAAAATTCATTTTATTATCAGGTATTTAATTTGTGAACTTAGTTGTTTATTTTATTGTGCATGCTGTGGTCTCTTGTAATTGAAAGAAATAGAGAAAAAAAATTATTAAAACAGACCATGTGCCCACAAAAAAACGGTTTTTCAATAAAAAACAGAAATAAATAAAAAAACATTATTGTGTGCCCCACAGCTGCGCCAAACACGAAGAGGGGAATTGAAGGAATACACCAACGAAATACTTTGTTGGGTATTAACAATATGTAATGTTTTGTGTACCTATCTTTTGATCCTAAAATAATTTTAAAAGTCACAATTTTCCCCCGATTTCCACCACAAAACCAACGTAATGCCGAGTCCAGAGGAGCAGGTTTGGGGCCCAGGCACTGCGGGAAATCGACCAGGTCACACGGCGCGCGGTGGCGTGCTCGTCACTCGCGTGACCGCGAATGCGTGCCACTTTCTACTTTGTTTGTGATTCTTAAAAAACGTATTAAAACAGGCACACCGCTGACCGGCGACCATCCGAGATACTTGTATGTATGTTTGGGCCGATTTTGTATAAAGTTGGGTTATGATTTTCGAAGTTTTTTGTACCAAACAGCAGTGATCTGCCGCGGTCACAGGACCGCCGGTGTACCCATGGTTGTATATACCAAAATCAAATCATTTATTTCAATGAGACCATTAACACGTTCGGAACAGGCGTGTATCACCGGTGGAGCACGGAGTATTTGCTGACACAGCGAGGTGTACCACCGGTGGCCACGTCACACTATACTTTCAATATACTGAGAAAATCGCGCCGTTTTGAGAGAAAGTGTTGTACTTACCGTCCCCGCCTAGTAAAATTGTCAAATTTTCATAGTGCAGCTCAGGAGTTCGATATTATTTCGAAAAGTAAACAAAAATCAATATTGAAAATTTTTAATAAAAATTACATAATCACGTCATGAATTATACGAAATGCAAGTTATTTATGATAAATTACGTTGAGAAAATGTAATTTATTTATTTATTTATTTTTACCTTAAATTACCACGGTTTACACCACTTACAATAATTAAAGACAGATAATATTAGTTATAGAAGAGAAAAGAAAAAGGAAAACACAAAGACAGATACAAAAACAATAATAATAAGAAAATTAAATCAAAATTGAAAAAATGTCATGGATGGTATAAAATGCAAATTATTTTGTATGAATCGTATTAAAACAATCCAAACACATTGGTTTTTCACACTCAGCGCAAAATGCATTTACGTGTTTCGATTTTTTTCTAGCCATATCCGCAGAATCGGTTGTCGTAACAAGGTCTGCATCTCTTTCGGGTATCTCTGAGCTTTCCTTCCGTTTTCTCTAACTTGTGTTTTGGCTTTCTTTGTGCATGGGGCCCACCCTCCTCTGCAGCGTCATAGCGTTGATTATATTATCAGTGCTGGGCTTGCTACTCGTCTCTTTTATAATTTGATCCCGAAATTCTAAAATACTTAGATTTTTTCCTGCTCCAAATTTTTGGTGAATAACCCAAGCGCTTACAGAATACATTTTGGCTCGAAAAATGCACAAAATTCTATCGGCGGTTCTGTCTGATTGATGAGACCAAACAATTTACTTTATATTACAATTACTAGCTTATTAGAAAGTGAGAAAAAGCATAATTCCTGTCTAATCCAGTGCGTGTCCACCGGTGGCGCACCCCGCCCGACAAGACTTTTGGTTCATGGGGCGGTGATGTACCACCGGTGGCCATAGGAAGATTTGCGCCATAGGATACCAAGTACCTACTCATGAGGTGCCTGTCTGAACGTGTCAAAAGGTACTTTTCAACGTCATTAATAAAAACCGGACAAGTGCGAATCGGACTCGCTCACCGAGGGTTCCGGTACATATCCATACTAATATTATAAACTAGCGACCCGACCCGGCTTCGCATGGGCCTATAGCCTTCCTCGGTAAATGGACTATCCAACACAAAAATATTTTTTCTATTTAAACCAGTAGACCGTGAGATTAGCGCGTCCAACCAAACAAACAAACTCTTCAGCTGAGAAAGTAACTCTGTCTGTTACGCTTCCACGATGAAACTGCGGAACCGGTTGTGATGAAATTTGGTTTGAAAATAGCTTGAATCCTGGGAAACCACATAGGGTACTTTTCAATCCGGGACTTCGTCTACATCCACGATGACCGACATTCACACGGCCCAAATCGCAGACAAAAGCTCGTTATAAATAAAAAATATATTTGTTATGTTTTAATTTCCCCCCCCCCCCCCCCGACCCTTGCTAGCGCCAGCCCGCGTCGCTGTGCCCTTAGCTTTAAAATAGCCCCTAATTAATGGAGACCCGATCCAGCCTGTCCCTTTGCTGCCCTCTCTCAGTGGCGACCTAAGCCGAGGCTCGTACCCCACAGGGGGTGCCCTTAGCGTAGTCACTTAGTTTATAAGTTTTTGCCCTGGCTGGAAGCCCTAAAAGTCACTTTTAAGGCACCACAGGATTGTCCGGTTAAGCAGTAACCAACCCTCAGGTTGAACTGCGAGATGCCATTCAGAAAAAAAAAAAAATATATATATGTTTTAATTACAAATGTATAGTTTTCAGACCTTTCCCTGTATTTATTTATTTATTTATTACTTGCCAAATTTCATAGTTCTAGGTCAAGGGAAAGTACCCTATAAATTTTGATTCCCTTGACTGTCGAAATGTAAATTTTTTGCGACATAAACGGCCGTATCTTTTTTTCACGTTCACTTAGAAGTTTGATTTCACAGCTTCATGGGACTGTGCACCTAAGTATGTGGTAGTGAGTTGAAATTCAACTCAATACCTCTACGCGTTCCTGAGACAAAGGGTCTTGACAGACAGACAGCCGGACAACAAAGTGATCCTATAAGGGTTCCGATTTTTCCTTTTGGGGTACGGAACCCTAAAAGAATAAGGAATTGAATTTAGTTGCCCCTTCCAAACGGTAGTTTCGTATGGAGAAGAATGGGCAAAAAACTGTACACCTATTGACTCTTTTAAAAAAGTACACAATAAGCTTTGTTAAAAGTGTGGTGTACAATTATGTATATCCTATATCTATCTACCTGTGTCTACCTGTGCCTTTTTCTAAAACCCGGTGTGCCATTTTGACTCCCGGGTAGGATATTAGGTTAGGTATATAAGCTCTGCTTGATTTTGCACAAATTGCGAAAAACATCAGAATCCATCTGAATCGTAATCAGAGATTATTGAAAAGATATGGATGTGGTAGATGCTACTCAAATGATGAGAAGCGTCACTACTGAATCAGGCTTTCTGATTTGATGGGTTAGTTAGAAAAGGAATGAAATAGATCTAGAATTAACTTATAGTTAAGTAGTGCATATGTTTGACGACACGGTTGGCGCAGTGGCTGAGCGACTGCTGAGCAGCGTGTCGCGGTTTCGATTCCCGCCCAGGGTAAATATTTGTGTGATGAGCACTTGTGTTTGCCTTGTGTCTGGGTGTTGTTTATCTATATATGTATGTATTTAAAAATGTATTTGTATATGTATATCAGCTGTCTGACACCCATAGTACAGGGTCTCCCTAGTTTGGGGTCAGATGGCCGTGTGCGAAAAAAAAAATGTATTTGGAGGATCTCGTGGCTAAAAGCCCTACGGATCGATCGGTCAAGGTTAAGCTACGCTTTCCGTGGTCTGTCTGTAGATGGGTGATCATCCATTTCTTACCGAGTTCTTTCAAAAAGCACGGTGTTGGTTTGAAAGTCGTTATAGGTAGTCAGAAGCCATAGGGGTATCGTGATACCCAGTAACTGGGTTGTGGAGGTCAGACAGGCAGACACTCTATGTAAAACACTGGTATTAAGCTGCAACTGATTAGCTGGAAACCGACCCTAACTTAGTTGGGAAAAGGCAAGGCGGATGATGTTAATCTGATTCATCGTGATTATACAAATGATTATAATCACTCAGACATTTTATTGAATGTGTAACTTTTATTAACTTCAGTGATACGGGAGCCTCTGTTAGTTTATTATGCGCAATAAGAATCGTAAAATTAAATAATTATAATTTATCAGTCTGTCAGGAAATCCTACTGTAGTGTAATTGTAAAAAAAATAATATGTTTTTTTTTTTTCTTTCTTTCTTTCTAATGTCTCATTGTAGGGCCAAGACTTCTTTTCATACAGAGAGTATAAGTATTGATATCCACGCATGCTCAAAGCCGATTGGTGCTATACTTCACCGATGCCAGTGATGTGTAAGATAAAGAAAGAAACAAAGCATCTACTAATCTATCTAAAAATTGCATCTACTTTCAGCATTATCTAAAGTTAGCAGTCGCATTGTTGACTATAATATAACAATAAATAAATCGTGCCCGTGACGTTTTGCCCGTGACGTTTTGCCCGGGAAGTCTAGTCCGTGACATAGCTGTAGGTATTTATAGTACCTTGCTCAAGGTAAATCTCAGCTATAAAGAAGAAGACTTTTCTTAGTTACATTAAACATTAACATAATAGTATTACTTCAATGACACTCTTTATAATACCCAAGAGGAAGAACGGAGAATTTTCAAAACTGTACCTCTAAGCGTGGGTGTGCTTATGCCAAACTATTACATATTCTACCGTTGCATACTAAACTATTAAATATAATAGTGGCGATAATTTTGTAGCCAGGACTTCGGAACTTCAATTTAACAAGCTAAATTAAGTTCGAGTTAGTTAGGCAAGAATGTGCCAAGCCAGTGGTCATCTCATACAATACTTGAATCTATACTAATATTATAAAGAGGTAGGGGGTAATCTTCGAAACTGCCCATCCGATCTCAAAAATTATTTCATCAATAGGAATCTACGTT
This sequence comes from Charanyca ferruginea, assembly GCA_947361185.1. Classification (NCBI taxonomy): domain Eukaryota; kingdom Metazoa; phylum Arthropoda; class Insecta; order Lepidoptera; family Noctuidae; genus Charanyca; species Charanyca ferruginea. The sequence goes on along the minus strand of OX376069.1, from coordinate 19,225,820 downwards.
ATCCCTGAGTGCTATAGGCTATATTGCATTATCAAAAAATTAGGGATCCTTGAGAAAATTCACGCGGACGAAGTCGCGGGCAAAGTGCTAGTAGTTTATATATGCATACTTTTGCTACTGACATTTTCATCAACTGTTGGCCTTTGACCTGACTTTGTAGGTACCAATGCCCTAAAACAGGAACAAAAAGTATGAAGATAAAATAAAAAGTAAAAGTAGCCTTACAATTACAATTTGGTAATAGACACACAACGCCATTCGATACCTTACTAGTATTCATACTAAGTCTGTAGGTTTGAAGGAACCTATAGTGTGTAAAGTTGAATGTTTGTTGATTCATTGCGCTTTAACGGCAGAACGGATTTGGATGAAATTTTGCGCACGGGTAGACCGAGATCCGGATTAGAACATAGTATAATGAACTATAGTACTATAAGGTACTATTGTTCCTGTTAGATTTGGATAGTTCCTGTTGGATTGTGACCGAAGTCATCAAAACATCTGTCAGCAAGTATAGAAATCAGACTGGATTCGAATTAAAACTCAGTTTAAAATAAATAGTAAGTTTATTTAAACTAAATTGTCTTAAAATTGAATCATACAATACAATAGAAAATCTGGTAGTCTAAATTATTCACCTTATATGACAGAAAAAACGGGATTAAACGAAAATAACATTGAAAAAATCTTGTGTTCTAAAATGGAGTTGACTTCTTTATGCTATGTGCGTCTAAGCATGTATATTCGGATGAGGACGGTTGACAGACGGATTAAAGTAATTGATGGCTAAGTTAAACCAAGACTGAAGAGTGGCGAGCATTCCGGATGACGCTGGTCCATTGTACTGGACCTGAACGTGTCCATCATTGTACACATCACCGTTGTACTGAGGCGCGGCAACCGGCAGCTGTTCCGGCCCGTCGACAACCTCGGGAATAGCAGGAGACGGCAACACTATAGGATCGGGAATCACAACTTCGATAGGAAGAGAGGGTACTTCGGGAACATGCGGCGGTTCGACCGGATTAAATGGAGGGGAAGGCACGACGATAGGCATGGGATAGACACTCGGCATATCATTAACAACTGACACCTCATTCGAAATAGCGGTGGCAGCGGCTTCAGAGGCTGCAGCAGCTTCAGCGATGCCAACAGCAGTGTAGGGATGCAGAAGGTCGGTTGCTACCACTGCGCCTTCAGCGTGTTCCTTCATCTTGATGTCCACGAGATCGCTGACATCTAAAGCCGCTCCCTCAGGGACACCATTCACGATCATTTCCACGGCATTACTTCCACTGTCAGGCAGTGGGGCGGCAGATACCGCCACGACGAACACGGCCAAAAATATCGCTTTCATTTTTATAGACCTAAAACCAACATAACATCTTTTAGATATTTAAACCAAAAGTTTTAACTAAATCCTGCCAAATATTGTCATATTGACACTTTGTCAAAGATAAGAGAGACTTACATATTTGTGTTCACCACGAAAGTTTTATGCCATATGCAGAAGTAGCTTAGCGCGAAACAGTTATAATGTCAATGGACAGTAAAAAATAATCAATAACTACATTTTATAAATCCGCTGTAAATTATATTGGTAGTGTTAAGATTAAGCTACTTTTTAACAATACTTTTTCATATTATTGTACTGTAATAATGATAAGATTTTTGTAATAAACTTCAAAACCTACGTAGTATTTAACGTTTCCTGTAAAAAGAACATGCCTGTGTATGGCCTTCTTCCACGATTTTCGCAATAACATAATACGAACCTTACATGAAAGTAACATACAAGTAACGCCATCTATCTTGCCCTTCTTGCACTACCAGTTCAGTTAGTACCACAGTGGTACCACACTTTCTATTTGATTTTACCAAACCAGTAAAACTTTTACTCTACAGTATTTTCTCAGAAAAACCAGAGTATCCAATGTTTTGTTTTTATCATTGTCTAGATAAAAAAAATCCTATTATCGAGTAAATCACCATACCGTTGAAAAGCACGGAGTAAGCCTATAATCGTGGCCTAAGATTGCAAAATTAAGTCAGTTTTTTACATAACTGACATCTCTCGACATCAGTCTACAATAGAGCGCCAAGAAGAAGTGATACTTTTTCTTCATTTGAAAGATATTCCCATATAACCTACCAACTGACTGAATAACTAGGATAGTTGTGTTGTGATAATGCACCATTTATCAATAATAATTTGAAGACTAATACAGTGGAGGTGATAATGTTCTACTAAGACGTACCAAATAGTCCAAAACTTTCCACGATTTAAGCCCGTCACATACGTAGTTATAATATATGTCGGATCAGTCAGGATTTAGTCCGTTAGATTCAGTCATCATGTGGGCAGAATATTCGTTTCGTGCAATGAAAACACACTGGGTATAGGGTACATTACACGGCATTTATTAAAACCACAATTTAGCTCATCAATTTGAGCTAAATTGTGGTTTTAATAAATGCCGTGTTGCTATTTCAAATAAACTCGGCTTAAAATAAACATTTTCAAAGGTATCGGCACTGGTCTACAATTTAACACAACGAATCGTAAGTACAGTTTCGGGACGTATTAGCTCCGTTGCGATCAGACACTGGATTCTTAATGTCTTCCTCGCTGTCGGCTGAAAACATCACGACTCTGTAGAAGCGCGCCAAAATGGTGGTGGTTGATCACGTGTTCTTGATAATGGCGCGCTTGCGATCCGTTTCACTATAGACTATTAAAATTTATTGTCTTTGCGTTTCACGTTCATACTATTGACCGGATACGACATATATATTATAGCAAAATTAATAAATTTTTGCCCTTATTACGTCTGCGGTCGTTGTTTGTTTCACATTTTTTTAATAATATGCCTTGCTATATCTGTCCACATATTTTGGTGACGTAATAAAGATATATATTATAGCTGCGTCTATAGTCACTCAAAGATTACTATAGAAAATATATCGTAATATGCCTTGTTATGAATTATAATTAATTATTATTATATATTATAGCTAGCATCTGTGACGGGCATTATCCAAGGCAACAACTCTATGTTTTCTTCCAAGAATTTAATATTATTTTGCCAGCCAGTTAGAACTTCGCTTCCTTTCAGAAATATTGTTTTAAAATCACAGGAATTTTGTTCCGTTTGTTGTTTTGTATTGCTACCGAGTTCCGAAACTAAAGTCATGTGTGTATCATGCTAAAGTTATTTTTCACTTTTTAGATTTTGAAGGCGGTTGTCTTTTTCTGTAATTTTTTTTTTATTTTTCGCTTTTTCGTACTTCCTTATCATCCAAATCCATTAAGAAGCGGCAACACAGTCAAAACAGAGCCTTTTTTGTGAAAAAGGCTTTTAGATTTCGCTTTTTAGTACCCCATTCTCATCCCAATCCATTAAGAAACGGTAACACTGTTAAAACAGAGATTGAAAGTACTCTAAAGATTGAGGAAACTATAACGCCGTCTATGTATTTATTTTGGGTTTTGTTGATTTTTTCAAAAAGCGGTGATTCAATTACGATGATGCGGGACCACCCATGTGGCATACCGCTATCCATAAAAAAAATATATTTAAAAATTGATTTACATTTGCCGGAGAAATCACGTAACAAACATATAAAAACAAAGAAAAAAAAACATACAGTACATTGAGAACCTCCTTCTTTTTTGAAGTCGGTTGAAAATGTTGTTATTGAAGAGTAAATTTTTAGTTATTCGATTTTAACGATTCGAAATATACCTGAGTAACTTTGGTAAAATCTGCCGTAGAGTAATCTATTCCCAGCATCCATTATATTATTACCAATCGTCGCTTAGCTAACAATTCTAATTGGTAACATCAAGATACGTGCCGAAAGTCTTTTCAATAAAAAATAGAAGATACTTTTTATTTTTCAACCGACTTCAAAAAGAAGGAGTTTCTCAATTTGTCTGTATGTTTTTTTTAATTTTTAAATTATTTTTTTGTATACTTGTTACGCGATTTCTCCGGCAAATGTAAAGCGATTTTGATTATTTTTTGATGGATAGGGTATGCCTCAAGGGTGGTCCCATATAAATTTTATCAAAATTGATTCAGCACGTTTTTAAAAAATCGACAGAGAGCAAAAAAAATACATGTATGATGTTGTAATGTTCTCACCTTGTACTTTCAATCTCTGTTTTGACTGTGTTGCCATTTCTTAATGGATTTGGATGATAAGGAAGTACTAAAAAGCGAAAAATAAAAAAGCTTTTTAGTTGCGCGGTATTGTTATATGCGACGAAATATGAAAATGAGTTTTGCTCTTTCGTAACTAAATTACCTACCGAACCGAATGTTTATGTGAATCCAGCACCCCTGGCCATAGGCAGAGGAATACCGCAGTGAGTTTAATCGGTAAGAAGGTCATCCCCACGATGGATGAAGTCCATGAAGATTCCACCGCGAAAGAAAAATGGTAAGGTCTTAAAAAATTAACTTTACAAATTTCGTGTACTTGCTCAGTACGAAAAACGAATAGTTTAATATTTAACTAACTGGCTTCTACACGTGAAAAATTAACAGCTCAAAAAAATATTTTTTGCTATAAATTCGATTTTCGATACTGAGCAAGTACACGAAAGTAAAGTTAATTTTTTAACAACTTATATTGATGTAAAACTGCGCTGTAATTTGAATTTCGCAAAAAAATAATCTTACCAAGCATTTCAAATTAATAAAACTTTAATCATAATTCAAAATACAATAAAAATAACATAAAAAATAAATAGCAAAACAGATTCTGTAGTTTAACTAAGGGTTTGGAGTAATAAGGACTAAGACAGGAGTGAATTTAGGGTCCCAAGTGCCATCATTCTTGGAGACAGGGGTCAGGTTCCCACTCTTGGCCGTCTTCTCGATCTGGGCGAAGATATCGTGGAACTTCTTCGGGGCACTTTCGTCTGCTGCTGCTTTTTCAACGTCTGCAAGCGCTGCTCCGGTTGGCACGACCTGTTTTCCAGTTGTGTACGGTGTTTCCTTTCCGTATTGTAAGTCCATGTAGTCGTTGAGCAGGCCTTCAACGACCTTCTTGGTGCTCGGACACAGAGTGTTGTCTTGAGTAGCGTCGGAAATCTCGCGAATTGTTACGGTTGGGAGAGCCATCTTGATTTGTAAGCTGTTGGGAAAACAATGGTGTGATTAACGTTTTAATTTAGATATTAAGTACAGTTACGAGCATAATAATGTTTATTTTATAAGTACGCAAAATACAAAAGCTAGTTTTGATATTATAGTATCATACACACAATATTTCTTAAATCATACTATTATGAAACAGATATTTTCTCAAAATTGCAATCGCTTTTCCTAGCAATTTCCACTGCTAGGAAAAGCGATTGCAATTTTGAGTGACTGGCAAAAATAAAAAATATTGACCATGCAAGTGTTAGAAGTTTTTTTACGTCCCCAGTTTTTCGCTATCATCGGTCGGGCTACAAAATCAATAAACTTATCAGTGATGTAGGAGTACGGTGTCGGTTCAGATAGTAAGTATTATATAAACACCTTTAAGTAACTGAACTGCTTTGAAAGTCGTGCAGTCGCTATAAACACGAAATACTGTGAGAGGGAATCGTTAAACCAAATCCTGATATAGAGCCCATTGCTAAATTGCCTATATTTTTAAACATAGCATGACATAGGAGCTACATTACAATAAATACTTATAAATACATTTGTATATTGAGAAAAATTCAAAGATTTAAGAAACACGGTGCCGCCCCCCCCCCCCCTTCTCTATGAATTTGTCCTGTATCGTGGGCGCCTTTACAAACATATAAACTCACATACACAAACAACCGGACCCGGAATAACTACTTTTAAGCCATACAAATATTAATTGTTCCGTGCAGGAATTGAACCCGACCCCCGCAGTGCAGCAGCGAATTGGTCAGCCACTGAGCCAACCGTACCGATTGTTTTAATATCTAATGAATTCTAAGTTTACTAAAGTTCCTACGAATATTATGAAGAATTCATTAAGTAGCGGTAATTTTTCAAAATACCATAATCAGGTAGCAAAGCTTCGGTACAGTATAGATGTTTGATTTTATTTTTGAACGTGAGGAAGGTCGTTCTGTGGTGGAAAATTACTATATCTACATTATTTGATTTGTAGTATTTAGTATATAGTGTATAGTAGTGTGTAGTATTAGTATATAGTGCTCAAGTATTAAGTATTTTTGATGTGAGACATTAATGCAGCGGGTCGTCTGATATGACCCTGTTTGACACGAATTATAATGTTGAATTTAGTTTTTTTAACTAGGGTATTAAATTAATAAATATTAAATAATAATAAAAAATCTTTACAAAACAAAATCTTTTGTTTTGATTACCTATGCCATGTTTTTTTTATTTATTTTTTTTGTTTTTTATTATTTATTTACTTGGATAAAATATCCCTTCATGCATATTTTCTATACAAAACAATTTTCACCTATCACATCTGCCAGAAGGCGTCCCGCGACAACTTATTTTTTTTTTGTTAGATACTAATATCTTTTAGAGCAAGCAAATAATCAAGCAACATTTTCTAATCTTAAGTTTTGGCGATTTATGATTACGACAATCTTACATGATTCATGTAAGATTGTCTGCACATGTTTATAACAATTTATCATGAAACATGTTTATTTACTTTAGATAACATTATCATCACGTTTACATAAACATTTCCACAAATAAATAGGTAGATATAAAAAGGTGTACTTAGATGAAATCGTACTTTACCTACCCTGAAAATATTCCTATTAGGTTTACATAGAGGTAGTTCTTTCTAAAAGACAATGACAAACATGAAATATTATTAAACCCGTAATTGATTTAAAAAAAAAAAACTTTTTTGTTTGTTGCACGATCGATAACAACGATTATATTGAAAATCGCCTATCGCCAATCGACCTAATAATAATTTTGAAAATCTTATAGTTATTGTAAGAAAAAAATCTAATTAATTGAAATACTTATTGTCATAATTTTTGTCTAAACTATACGTTAATCAATAATGTTTTTAGTACTTAAATATTTCTCATGTAAGTGAATAAATTTCATGGGAATTAAGACTTCTCGAACCCAAAATACGAAACCCATTCACACCGTTCGCGTCAAAACACGCGTTCTAACAATATCGGAATCCTCAATCAATATCTAACTATAAACAAATAAATATATGGCAGATTAAAGGGATAAGATACTTTATCAGTTGTAAAACAAAACCATTAACATCAAGGAAGTGCATCATTATACATTTAACACCCTCGATAATAATATAGAAAAAAACAATGGAGAATCGAAGTAGACAAAGTTACTAGTAACCAAAAGAAGGAAGAAGAAAAATAGAGAAGAAATATCTTATTAATGATTACATACTCACTTGTTTAGACTGCTAGAACCTTAGTAGTATACTGACGTCGATAGTTGGGGTTCCAGTATATAAATCACACCCAATCGGTGACTATCGAGATATGGGCGTGGGACGTGTCAACATGTCATGGGTGTGTCAATACGAGTACTGACGATATTACCTTGAGGTTCCGTAGAAAATTGTAGAGTTTTTTGTTCGGTAGGTGTTTTTTTAAAACTTGCTCTTATTAATGCAATGTTGTTATTTTTGGAGTGAAATAGATAAATGCTGTTTGAAATCAATTAGAATAAATCAGAAAAAAATATTTAAGGTTGACGCACAGGTCATAGACAATGGGTAAAAATTTAGGTTATAACTCGCTTTACCCGAATCCATTTCAAAGAGCTCCTGTTTTAAAAACTAGTCAAACCCGATAACATGCTATACCTATATCAGTAAATAAATACTTCAAAATATGTATTAACTCACGAACGTTGCAATTAAAACATAACGGTAACGGTTTCAGTAACAATGCGTATATTGATATTGCGTTAGCGGATTATATACCCTACTTCTCGTAACCTAAATTTGAAATAATTTAATACACTCTTTGTAGTCCCGCGTTTGTGAAATTTAAGATTACTAATAAGCAATTGGACTTGAATTGTAACAGGATTGGTCCAGAACAGAAAAAATATCGCAATAATCGGCAGAACTCTTACACGAATACACCGCGCTTTCTTTAGGTACATTAGTTAAATAAAGTGCAAAGTTATAAAGTAACTGTTTATACACCCGCTAGATTTTGCCATCTGCTCAAATTACTATATTAACGTGACTGTACACTGTACAGTGTACAAAAAAATATTCAGTTTTCCTACAACCGTGAAATATAGGCGTTTTTGTATATCAATACGGTACCCTAATAACACCGCACGGTATCAGTCAATTGATAAGCATTTTGCAAGCCGTGACCAAAAATTCGCACATGACTCAAACCACAGATAAGAAGTTTTTGGTAAAACACTGATGCAGCGTTACGAAAGTGCATATCAAATTGATAACATTATTTTGTGAGAATACTTGAATGGTGTCATGCTTTTCCAATAATCTCTATGAGTCTCCCTCCCCTCCCCCTCAATAAGTAGAGAAGGGTATTCGTTCCACCTTCTTAAAATTCTTCCACCTGGTCATGAGTTAGCCTGGAAGTGAAAGGCTCCAGACACAAGTTGGGCGAAGCAAGGAAAAACTGCTCAGATGAAGATTTTAATTTTTTAATGGGTCAAGCCCGCCTCACTATTCCCAAACCACTGCAACTCGTGTAAGCCAGAATCAACAGTGGCGACCACCAGAAAAGCGCCGAAGCTATGAAGCTCGACGAGTCCCAGAGAAACGATTCAACTGTCTTGGATCCCGCAACGAAATTAATCAGAAAATAACAGCCACCTCCCCTGTTATTTTCTGATTAAAAACATATTTTCCACTTCCCTCCAAATCAAGCAGGAGACAGAACAGAACTAGGCCAATAGGCACAAAGGGACGTTTACAACTGGGAGAAGTCCAGTTGCCAAGCACCACAGATTATAATTAATGGGTCCCAAAAAATGAGCTGTTACATTTGATTTCAATAATACGGAAATTCGTAAAAAATCTAAAATAGTAGATTGTTATACAAGGAGCTAAAATGACCCATTATATACGAGGTAGTTTTACTCCCGAGCTTTAGCGAGGGAGTAAATAGAAACCGAGTTTTAATGGGTTTTAGCGCCGTGTGTTACACTATACTTTTCACTACGATTGCGAGAAAATAAAACAATCCAATACAATATGAAATATTTTTTTTGTTTCTTCTGTAGCCGCAACACATTGCATGCATTGTACCAGAGATCGCCGATTTTAGTTCCATTTTCAAAATTAAAATGAGGTTCTTTTTTTATGAAACAGTAATAAGTCGAGTCTTTATTCATGATTATTCTACATGACTAAAGACTTTTTCGTTTTTGTAGGCTCATTGTCATATTTGACACACAAAAATTAAAAAAAAAACTTTTTCCCCTGGAGGATGAAATGCTATTTTATCCCCGCTCTGGTATGCTACAATGACGGCCTTTTTGAGCAAGAGAAGTGAATAAGATATTCTTTATTTATCACGAGCTTTTGCCCTCGATTAGGTTCGTGTGAATGTCGGTTATCGCGGATGCAGACAAAGTCCCGGATTTAATAGTAACCTATGTCCTTCCCAAGGGTTCAAGCTATTTTCACCAAATGATTGAATTGATGAACGCTGCTGATGGCGTACTCGTACATTAGTATAGTAATAGAGGAATAAAGCTTAAGTATGTTGTGGTGGCTTCGCAGCGATCAGACGCAAGCGTGCAGCGTACTTGCTTTCTTGTGTGCCTTGCCTTGTCCTATTCTACAGTTCATGTGTCACCAGTATTTTTCGGCTAAAACTAACATAGTCTTTTAAGTTATATTGTTACTTTCAAAATTGTATCTACTATATGGAATATAGTTCTGAAATAAATGAATAATTATAATTTTAAGTTACTTTAGTTTATTTGCAGATCGGTGGGAGCTTTCTTATATAGACTATGGGTGGGAGTCTCCAATGCTACGACATTGGATGAAACTCCACATTGAATAAAATGTGTATGTCTACTAACACAATAGTTGTTAAGATCATTGATACTAACACCATGGGCGTAGCCCGAATAAATGCTAATATTATTATCATTTGTAAGTTCTTTTCCGACTTAATAGAGACTGCCATTAACAAGATAAGAGAAAGAATAATCTCTAGCGTCCATCTGTGCTTTTAAAGTCAGACAATATGAAGGTCAGATCGTGAGAGTGCCACGTAGTTAGCTCTTTTATTTTTTAAGATTTTTCATACCGTCCCCTTCAAGTAAATATAGTAGTCAGTGTCATCATCATTTCAGCCGAAAGACGTCCACTGCTGGACATAGGCCTCCCCCAAGAAATGGGGGGTTTTGCCATAATCGCCACGCTTGGCAGGCGGGTTGGCGATCGCAGTATGGTTGTTACAAAGGCACAGAGAGCGCTGCTGCCCATTCTCTGGTGAGTCCCTTAGTCGCCTCTTACGACACCCACGGGAAGATATAGGATGGTGCTATTCTTTACGTCCGACACCATACGGATAGTCAGTGTATTATATATTAACTGCCTCGTTGGCTTCGTGGTCTAAAGCTTAGTAGTAAAGCAGTCACCTGCTGAATGTGCCATCCTAGGTTTGATTCTCAGGTCGGGAAATGCGTTATCGTGGGCAAAACCTCATGGATCCCCCATCTGGGGAAGACGGGAGGGTGTGCCGGACTCGTACCGGCTAAAACCACCACGGTGTTCCTCGACTGACCTACGGGCGGGGATACGGGATTCGTTCGCGCATGCACCGCGCCCCCTACTTGCACACACACCTACGTGGCTAGCCTTCATTAAGATTGACCGCCGTGATCGAAATTCGGTCGGAGGACTTATCTATCCTATATAAATAAAAATAAATTGCCGCATGTATGAAGGATCATCACTTGACAACGTCTCGACCGATCTTGCTGTTTTTTTTTATCTGTTTGTACCTAATTATCAGGACAACGTTTATACTTATGAAAAAAAAAATTGGAAATTCCATCGGTGACGTCGGTTATTGCCATGGTATTTTTGTGTGAATACCGCAATAAATTGAAACGGGCGGGTCGCTAGTTAATAATATAAAATAATAATATAACAAATCCCAACCATCCTACCCGCCTCAATCACATCCAATCATACGGAAGACGGTGAAACTTTAAATGAGTAAAGTTACGTCATAAAATACTTCGATACCCGAAATCCACGATATCGATACCAACAAATGTTTCTTTGCCTACATCACTTTAACTTGAAGTTAATGATTCATACCTTTGATTCATACAGATATATTTACACGCGTATTCACAGACGTAGATTAAAAGAATACCTATTTATGATTTATATTCAGGCTTACAAGTGGCTCAAGTGGCTCATGGCTAAGTAAAAGCCGTACGAATCAAACAGTCATGATAGTTAAGCTACGCTTGCTGCGCTCGGTCGGTGGATGGGTGACCATCCATTTCATATCGAGACCCGTCCGTGCCTCGGAAAGCACGTAAAGTCGTTGGTCCTGGTTGTCATTGGTAGATCTTTGACGTCATAAGTAGTCAAAAAACAGAAAATCTGATAATCAATCTTACCAGGGGTACAGTGTTACCCGGTAATTGGGTTGTAGAGGTCAGACAGGCAGTCGCTCCATGTATATACATTCATCTGCATCCGGTTGGATTGAAGGTGCGAAAGTACTTCACGTCGGAACAGCTGCTCAACTTATACCAAGCACAAGTTCGATCGTGCATGGAGTACTGTTCGCACCTTTGGGATGGATCGGCAAAATACCAACTGGAGGCATTGGAAGTCATCGATAGACGTGCCAAGAGGCTCATAAACAACGACTCCCTGGTTAGGGCTAAGCTCCAGAGCCTTGAACATCGCCGCACCGTTGCTAGCCTTTCGGTCTTTTATCGGGTACATTTCGGAGAGTGTGCTTTGGTATTGCACAATTTAATTCCCCCATCCCCGTTCCATCGTCGGACGAGCAGAGATACGGCGAAGCGTCACCGCTATATGGTTGAAGTTCCACGGTCTCGAACCAAGCGCTTTGACTCCACATTTATTGCGCGAACTGCCAGACTGTGGAATTCCCTGCCCGCCTCTCTGTTCCCTGATAAGTATAATCTGGGTATCTTTAAGGCACGAGTGAACCGGTTCATCTTAGGCAAGCGTGTTCCAACTTAGGCCGCATTATCACTTACGATCAGGTGAATTGCGGTCAAACGCAAGCCTACTGAATAGTAAAAAAAAAAAAAAAAAAAAAAAAGACTTACCCCAGCATAGATGGGAAAAGGTTAGGCAGCTGAAAACATGATCAGCTGCCTAACCTTTGCCCAACAAGTGGCCTGTTTTTTTTTATCCATAAACTGAATCAAATAATTATTTATATTTTTATAGCAACAACATACACCAATTCATTTCCTATTTCATAATGAATTGAATCGGTATTTGTAATAAGTTACCTGATTATCTGAATATTTTATTAAATACCTACTAAACCCATTTGGCCAATTTTCTTTGCCATCAACTCTACCGAGAATTTAGGTAGGTACACCCAAAAAAATCCTTATGAAGAGACTCAAGTTTGCCCGAAAAATGGCTAAATACTCAAACGCTACTCAATTTCAAGATGTCGTTAAGTCTCGTGCTGTCTGTATCACTTTATGTTAAAGTGACTGTGACAGTACTAAACTTAACGGCATCATAAAATTGAGTAGCATTTGAGTATTTGGCCATTAGAACCTCAAGCTCAGCAATCGCTCTCACAACCACTTTTTCTACTATCATTTTCAGCCACTGTGAGTACGGAGCTAAACGTTCAATGCATTCGAATGTTTGAATTAAAGATAGAAATCCTCATTGATAACAAATGTTTCAATGGAAATGGAAACGCATTTCTGTGACAAATCAGTGACGTTTTCACGAATAATGCATCAGTCTCTCTTTGTGATTCGTACTCCGCAATTTTAACAGAGGAAAGCTTCTATCACTCATGATTTTGAGGGATTTCTATTGCATCAGCGTTTCAATCCTGAGTCATGTAATATACTCAAATAGGTTACCAATTATTTTTGTACTAGCCTTTGCCCGCGACATCGTCCGCGTGAATGTCGGTAATCGGGGATGCAGATGAATTCGTGGATTAAAAAATAGCCTATGTCCTTTTCATGTTTTCAACCTAAGTCTGTACCGATTTTTATCTAAATCGGCCTAGCAGTTTACCCATTTAAGTATAACAAACAAGCAAATAAACAATAAACCAACTTACTTTCGCATTTATAGTATGGATGAGGTACATTAATTTGGATGAATGAATGTGTGAATGAATGAATGCTTTATTTGCCAGAATATAGGTGCATTGTATAATGGTAGATTTGACACAAGGTTTCACTATATTTACTTTCCAGCCGTGCAAAAAAGAGACAAGCCATTGAAACTGTTTAAGCAGGAAGAATCTAAAACTGCAGCAGAACTACATGTTATTTTTATCTATGTTGTCTTTGCTAATCGATATTCCGAAAAATTGGTTTTACGATTACCAAGCAGAGATAAGGGACTATCAAGTTGAGATAGGTACTGAGGCCTGTCAATGTTTAACTATCGGTCTGATACGACCCGTAGATCATAGATTACAGTAGACTTACCTACTTTCAACTGTAGGGACTTATTTAGGTCCCGTTGATTTTTAGGACCCGTTAATTCATCATATACTAAGGAGATATCAACTGTTGAACAAATGCTTTTCTACGACACCCTTGGGATGAAATGGGTCGATGCTATTATGGCCCGGACAGACACCCCACGGGATATTCCCATTATAATAATAATATCATTTATTTTGAGTAACAAAAGACCCATGACATATATACCTTACAGACTATCTTACATATTTGTAAAAATCACAAAAATATGACTAAACTATTGTACACGAAGAGACGGCGGCGGCGTGTTGCGCTGCGTGGTGTCGCGTAGCCTTCCACGGAATCGCCGATACACGACACCATTCGGCCAAAACTCTTCCTTGAGGAAGGTCTCAATATAATGCGTGGGGACTTGCACCAAAAATGACTTAAAATTCGTATTGTGGCGCAACTCCAACTTCTCGATCCTTAAGGTCTAGCTGGTCTTGGCTCGAACATACTCCACGATCTCCTCAACCTTCGTGGTAGTTGTATTTCGTGGCGCTTGGTAACTAGGTTCATTATAAATGTAAAAGTCCCTTTGTGCCTATTGACCTAGTTCTGTTCTGCCTCCTTCTTAGTAATGAGGGTGGTGTGGAAAATATTTTGTTTTCTTACTCCACCGCTGTTCTTTTCTTATTAATTTCATTGCGGAATCCAATCCGTTTCTCAGGGACTCGTCGAGCTACATAGCTTTGGCGCTTTACTGGTGGTCGCTACTGTTTATTCTGGTTTGTAGTGGTTTGGGAATAGCATGGCAGGCTTATAAGTCTGTACCTATTGTGAGCTAAGTAGGTTTGCAAATATTAATTTAAATAGTATCTAGATCAAATAGTAAATCAATAATAATTATATATTATTAAGACTAGGTACTTCATTGCAAGTGGAATTTTAAGTATAGCTAAAGGAAGCTTGAAAGGGACGACCCATTACTACCCGCGGGTGTCGTAGAAAGGGATATTGACCAGAGGATGGGCAGCAGCGTCCTTCTAAGTACCATAACACCTACTGCTATCGACAACATGCATCGACCAAGCATGGCGATTACGGCTGAACCCCCCCTCCCCTTGGGGGAGACCTATGCCGAGCAGTGGACGTCTAAAGGTTGACATAATGATGATAAAAGGAAGCTTACAGCTCTCATGGGTACAGATAAATTATCTATACTTATCAATGAAGACCACACAGTGGTCACGCGGTGCAAAGATATGCCACGTAAGGGACCTCACGCACTAGGCACTGACCGTGGATGACAGCAGGTCATCGGCGGTACGTACATACGGTAACGGACCGGTCGAAACGTCGAAACGGCCGCAAGCCTTCAACTTATTTAAGTTGTCATTGTAAAATTTACTTTAATGCTGTGTCAAAACGTTGCTGTTCTAGTGAGCCACGGTCGGTGGCTGTTCAACAGAACCATCTCGCGTATTTTAAAAGATGACTTAGAACTTGCAGCCTATAAGAGACGCACTGGTCATTTTGTAACTGATAATTTAAAAAAGAATAGGGTGGTAAAATCGAAACAACTACCGAAGCGGTACGCAAAGGGAGGTCACAGAAAAATTTTGTTTACGGATGACTAAATCTTTACAATTGAGCTACATTTTAACAAACAAAATTACCGTATTTATGCTTAAAACTCTAAGGAAGCTTCCCAATTAGTCGACAGAGTGCAACCTGGGCATTATCCGACTTCAGTGATGGTTTGGTGGGGTGTTAGCTATGAAGGAGTGACTGAGCCATATTTTTGTGAAAAAGGTATCAAAACATCGGCACAAGTATATCAAGATACCATTCTTGAGAAGGTAGTTAAGCCCCTTAACAACACCATGTTCAATAACCAAGTATGGTCCTTCCAACAAGACTCGGCGCCGGGTCATAAAGCTCGGTCCACGCAGTCTTGGTTGGAAGTGAACGTTTCCGACTTCATCAGAGCTGAAGACTGGCAGTCGTCTAGTCCCGATCTAAATCTGCTGGATTATGATTTATGGTCAGTTTTAGAGAGTACGGCTTGCTCTAAACGCCATGATAATTTGGAGTCCCTAAAATAATCCATACGATTGGCAGTGAAGAATTTTCCCATGGAGAGAGTGCGTGCTTCTATTGATAACTGGCCTCAACGTTTGTAATGCAGCCCATGGAGACCACCCAGAATAAGCTTTTTATATTTTAAATTGTTTTATATTTATGTATTAAACTAACACACTGTAAAAGTAATAAATATTATATGCAATAAAAAAATGATTTTTTTCTTCGTGACAATATTTATGGCACGACTATATGACAAGTTGTTGTTTGCCAAATAAATAAAAATAATAAAAAATATTAATCGCATCTTTGTCTTTACATTTACGATCAAAGTTGAGACCACAACCATTCGTAGCCGTAGCCTAATGTGTAAGGTTCCTTAGACATTCCGTCGTGACTTGTCATCAAGCCATGCACTGCAACTGCATGACACAAAGATCATCATGATACGAGTACCTTATCATTATCTCAGAAAACACATACATCGATCTGTCAGTCTTCTCTTATCTTATCTCTTTATGTCTTGATGTGTATTTGTTTATGTTTCTTTCCATAAACCCATAGATTTCTAGATTAGGTCTAAAAATACTTGGTCTAAGATAGGTTACTGATGCCCTTGTAGTCTGAAAGGTCTATAGTCCATTCTTTTGTTTTGACGACTCCAATTGTTCTGTTTTAAAGAAGCACCCCGACACGGACAATTTAGGTTCGAAGGGGATGATGGGGACTAGAGAGAGCCAGAAAAGCGATCAAACGTAGCTCCCGCCATTCCATTCGTGGAAGGCTACTTTAAACCCTGGAGACAAATAGGAGCCCCGCACAACGAGGCTCCGTCGACCTTGCCCAACGGTTGACGGTATTTCTTCAACTGTCTTATTAGCCCAGGAGTACCTAATGAATAGATTTTTTTTTATTCGTCGGAAAGTCTGACAACCAGTCTTACCAAAGGGTATCGTGTTACCCAGTGACGGGGTTGTGGTGGTCCGATACGCAGTCGCTCTATGTAACACTGGTATTCAGCTAAATCTGGTTAGACTGGAAGCCGACCCCAATATAGTTGGGAAAAGGCTAGGCATCTGATGATCATGACCTAATGATTTATGGTTATTTAAATTCAAAATCATTATTTCGAGAAATGAGAGAAATTTTGACCTATTTTAGTTCATTAGTTAAAAAAAAAGGAAAAAGCTCTTTTGAATTTAGTTTTGGATTTCATACAACTGCTGGTTTTGCAAGCAAATTAAATTGTGTTAATATCATTTTCTTGATTTCAGTAATCAATTGCGGATATTCGTGGTATAATTTGCGGTGACCAATAGCCTGACAAAATGCCAAAACTCAATAATTTGGTGTCAATGTTATCGACAAACCACACCGCTCTCTGACAGCCTGCCGGGCTATCGAACATCGCCATTTAATGACTAGCGCATTGTTCTATGTGGCCATACGATGACTCACAGCACTAAGGTGCAAACGCTATGTTAGCCCTGAATCATCAAAGTGAATAAACAATGTGAGGAATTATTTAAAAGACCGTTATTACAAAATTCGTCTGTAAGAGTCACTAAAAATGCTAGCGCGTCGGAGCATTTTTAAAAGAACGTGTATTTAGAATGCCGAATCAAATAAGCCAGCCTTCTCATCAATGCGATCATATTTTTTGCTCAGATTATGAAATAAAAGGCAGATAGACCGCGCGGAACACTGAGAGTGAAGCCACCAAGGCAAATAACGAAATACAAATCAAAAGCGAATACCTACAATTTCATGATTGTATTTACTTTTGAATTTATATTCATACTTGTTTTTTTAAAGAAACAAATACAAACCTACCTACCGCCTATCGCTACTTATAGTAGCAATTATAGGTATTCGCTTTTGAATTTGTATTTGCTTTGGTGGCTTCACTCTCAGTGTTCCGCGCGGTCTATTTGCCTTTTGTTTCATAATCTGAGATTTTTTGTTCTGTATCATAGCTCATGGGAACCTAGTTACAGAGATGTTTGCTCTTTTTACGTATTTTTCAACCGACTTCAAAAAGAAGGAAGATCTCAATTCATGGATGATGTTGTAATATTCTCCAACCTTGTATTCTCAATCTCTGTTGTGACTGTGTTGCCGTTTCTTAATGGATTTGGATGATAAGGAAGTACTAAAAAGTGAAAAATAAAAATCTTTTTTACCAAAAAGATGCCTTCAAAATCTAAAAAGTGATAAATAACTTTAGCACGTAACACACATGACTTTAGTTTCGGAAGTCGGTGGCAATACAAAACATCAAACAGAACAAAGCCACCAACTTCCGAAACTAAAGTCATGTGTGTTACGTGCTAAAGTTATTTATCACTTTTTAGATTTTGAAGGCGGTTATCTTTTTTGTAAAAAAACATTTTTTAGCCTATCGGTCTTTTATCGGCTACATTAGGAGAGTGTGCTTTGGAATTGCACAACTTAATTCCCGCATCCCCATTCCATCATCGGACGAACAGAGACACGGCAAAGCGTCACCGATATACGGTTGAAGTTCCACACCGCACATATAGTTGGCAAAAAATTAAATTAAACTATAATAAAACAAAAATAAACAAAAATACGTAAAGTTGTACAAAATCTTTAAAAAAATCTCGTATTTAGTTGAGTTTTGATAGTAAACTGTTTTTTTTTTTCACAAACTTGAATTCATATTAATCTTTAATATTCATACTACAATTTATTTATAGTTTTTACATTTTCGAAATGCCGCTTAGTTATTTTATTATTAATTTTTGCTTCAATTGACGCGCTGTTTTGAATCATACATACTGTACACGTTGCGTATGATTCAAAACAGCGCGTCAGTTCGCTGAGTAACAAATAAGCTGATATTATACATGATAATTGTATATAATTTAAAAATAATCGTTATAATATTTTGTAATAGGTGTAATAATTAAAAAATTACGTTGGTTACGAAAATAATAAAGTAGGCTTTGTACTTTATTATTTTCGTAACCAACGAAAAAATTACGTTGGTTACGAAAATAATAAAGTAGGCTTTGTACTTTATTATTTTCGTAACCAACGTAATTTTTTAATTATTACACCTATTACAAAATATTATAACGATTATTCAGATACGCCAAACGGTTGACAGTTAACATTTTTTTGTTTACACAGCCGTACGGCGTAATTAAATGGCGGCTACTATTTCATGGTGTATACAGATTAAACAAACTGAAAACTTTGAATTGAATTTCAGTGGTAGATCAGTTAGTTTATTGTAATATAAATTAATTATGTAAAGCAAAACGTCTTTTTCCTAAAAATAAATTGCGCCGGAAATCAAGGAACTTTTTGGCCTCCATTTTATTTTAATAAGGGTCATTAAAAAAATTAAATTATAAAGTTATAACCCTGTTTTTTTTGTTTCGCTACCTCACACTAGATGGCATACGGAACTAGAAATGGAAAATTTTAATTTAAAACAACAATACGATACTTTTAGTCGACAAAAAAGGATCAAGATAATCTAAAATGTATTTACAAACATACATAATGGTAATAAACCTGTCAATAATTATATTTTCACATCGTTTTTTACCGAAAAGGTGGCGCCATCTTGTTTCGAGTAGTAGAATGTCTATGACAATGACGGTTTTTTCTAGAAGTTACCTGATGAATTACGCAAAAAAATGCCTACCGGTGCGATAAGAGGCCTTATGTTGCATCAGAACGTTTATTGGTGTAGGTTTAGCAATCAAGCACGTAACATTTCATGTTTTAAATTTTATAAATAGGTAGTGTAATTAATAAAAAACATTATTAAAACTGGAATGTCCGAAATGTCTGGTGCACAAAACGGCTATAGATCTAATGATCGAAGCCACGCCCACTTTGATGACGTCATTGCACCAGTGCGCGTCACGGTGCACCGGTGCTATGGGCATCACCTCTATTATACTTACTTCGTGGTGACGACTGTTTTGAATTATTTTGTTCGGCGCAGTCTTAAGTACTTTCTAAGTTTAACTTGGACATTAATGACATCGGTGAAGGAAAATCTATAACTGCGTAATTAACAGCTATGGTGGGTTTTTTTTTTAATTTACTTATTCCATGATTCCAACGCTCACTATTGTGTCTTGCAGTAGATATACTTTATTAGACCATGGGCAGCCGATTAGCAAACATTTTTCAAGCTACAACAATCTGTCAAACTTTGATAGATTTTCAATTTTAACAAAAGTATAAAGTGTAGAGTGTGTGTGCGTGTGTAGTATGTAAGTGTGTGTGTGTGTAAGTGCGTGTGTGTGTGTGTGAGTGTGTGTATGTGTGTGTAGTGTAATTAGCAACATTTTATAGTTTGGTATGGCATGTCAGTACAATGTATGTACATAGAATGAAAGGTAATAATAAAATATTCATTTATAAATTTTAAAGCATGCTGCATTTATTCGTTTAGAAATAACTAGAAAATTATTTCAACAAATTAAGCCTGTTGATCAATGTTGACGATGATCTGGACCAGGGGGCTGGCAGAGGGGGTAGCAGGGGTCTCCACGGGGGCAGGGACCACAGGGGCGGGGACCACAGGGGTGGGAACCACAGGGTTGGGGACGATAATAGGGCTAGGGATGGGGACAGGCTCAGGTTTGGCAGGAGCCAGACCAGCAGGAGCAATGACAGCAACGACCTCCTAAAAAAAGAAATTAAAGTATGAGCAAGCATAACTAGAAAGCGTTCAAAGGAAGACCTATTTGAAGGAGAGTTTGACCTAATAAAATATTTATTTCGGAACAACAACACAAGACTAAGTACAAAAAGAAAAATGATGATAGCTGCAAAAGTATAAACTGTAACGCAGCTAGCAAACGCCCTTCTCCAGATACAGAATAGAATGATGTTCCATGCAAAATGAGCAATGCAGAAAACCGCATATTTCAGTACTAGTTTCTAGGCGCGAAGTGAAGTATACTATAAAACATAATATCCTATGGCACTCGACAGAAGTGTAGCTTTCAATGAGTGAAAAATTGTTTGTAATCGGCTAAGTATTTCCAAAGTTCACCTCTTACAAACAAACAGACAATTTTACCTCTGTAAATAAGTTTAAATAAGAATGGTTTAACGATAGTCAACTGTTGTGTTGTGGCATCGTTCAACCACGTTTTGTAATGAAAAACTGATTCAGCCACTTTAAGCAGATTTGATCCCAGACCAAAGTGACTCGTATCTTTCTTCAGATTATGAAACAAAAGGTAGATAGACCGCGAAGAACACTGAAAGTGAAGCCACCAAGGCAAATACAAATCAAGAGCGAATACCTGCCATCTCGTGATTGTATTTGCTTTTGAATTTGTATTTTTTTGTATTTGTATTTGTTTTTTTTTTACCGATGCGGCGCAATTGAAGGTTTTTGCTTTTGAATTGGTATTTGCTTTGGTGGCTTCACTCTCAGTGTTCCGCGCGGTCGTTCTGCCTTTTGTTCCATAATCAGAGATTACCTCTATCTAAAAAACACTTTTAATAGTTGTTACGATATTTCGCTATGAGCTCTAAATTGTAAGCATATTTTTTTTTAATATATGTTATGTGTACGATATCCTTACAACTTGGTTTCCAGAGATGAGTTGATCCATGATCTCGTTGAGAGCGTGTTCCAGGTAGGGCACCAGAGCGGGGTCGGTGGCAGGGTTCTGGAGAGCCTCGGACAGCTCATGGAGACTCCAGTAGCTGGTTTCCAAGGGCTTGACGGGAACACCGACGGCCTCCTAATATAACAGAGGATGTTGAGTATTAGGGGGTTAACAATTGAGAAAACAAGATGGTGTTAGATTGGTTATGGTGATCACACCCTGTCCTTATCAAATCGTAAGTTGTACAAAGACAGCCAGAAAAATGAAAATTACGATGAATTTGCAATATTACTGCAAATTCAGTAACTACTGAAAGACGTTAGGTATACAATGTTTAAAATAATGAACGTTGAATGTAGACGCTCATCAAGCCATATCAAAATGTCAAATTTTCCAAATTAAAAATGAACCTTACGCTTTTGTTATAAAGTTGAAAATCTATCAAAGAAATTTGACAGATTGTTGTAACTTTGATGTGCATTCGCTCTGTACATTTGCTATGCTGTAATAAGACGGATTGAATGGGTTGTTGTTTACATTGTTTTTTGCCATCAAAACTGTATTCTATTCATTAAGTAAATTAAATAAGTATGGATTTTTTGCCACCTAATCCAAAATTGAGCTTTGATCGAATGTCATGTCATCACCAATTTCTATTTGGGATCCACCTATGGAACCACTAGGCCATCACGACATTTCACAAAATATCTTTTGTTTCATAAAATACCTTGAAACTAGGAACTTACAACGGGGATACCAGCGTGGATGGCGTCCATCATCTGGTTGAGAGCATGCTCCAAGTAGGGGATGAGAGCGGGGTCGGTCGCGGGGTCTTGGAGGGCAACGGAGAGGTCATGCAGAGTCCAGCCGGTCAGGTCCACGGGGGCGGCGACATCTACGGGTACCTGTAATGGAAACGTTTTTCTGATGAGGGAGCACATCGTACCAGTGTCTAGGTAGACACTCACATTTCTGCCAGTACTATTTAAGTATCGTTAAGTTTAATAACCATTGTTGTAATAATAACCTTATAATTAAGTTAACAAACATATGTTATGGTGTTTTAACCCTGAAAACCCAATTCATTTTTTTTAGTTGCATTACAAACAGTAAATAGTCATTCAATTGAGTTGGCTAATGGCTACAAGTGACGTCATAATTATTCATTTACATACACAATGTATGGGGGAATAAAATTATGTCAATTGTCATCTACCCAATTGCAGCGAAGAAAACCCAAGAATACTTTGCTTTTGTCCATTATCAGAAATCACAAGGAACTTACAACTTCCTGTTCGGCGAAGAGAGAGTCCATCAAGTTGTTGAGGGCGTGTTCGAGTGCCGGCAGGAGAGCAGGGTCGGTGTTGGGGTTCTGGATGGCATCGGACAGCTGGGGCAGAGTCCAGGTGCTGAAGTCAGCGGCAGCCACGGCCACCAAGACGGCGAAGATAGCGAAGAATTTCATCTTTTAAGATTTTTTTGCTGCTATAGAAAAGTTAGTTTGTTAAAGATTGTTACGGTGAAGCAATTTTTGTAAAAAAAAACTAAAATGGAATTAAATTTTTGTGCAGAATTTTTGTATCGTTGCGTGTTAGCGAAAGAATTTACAGATTTGGAGTAGTAAAACAAACTCAATTTTTATTTATAATAATGTAGTGATAGTGATAGTAAAGACAAGTGATGTAGTGATGATAAATAGAAAGCGGATTTATTGCGATCTACCGGCCACAAAGAATTATTGGAAAACCCGACAAAAGAACGACGGTTAGACAATTAGGTGTCTAACCCAGAACACCTTAGGTCGGACTTTATTTGACAGACACTATTTGACGGACTCCTAACAATTGTAACAATTTAGTATGTTATTACTTACCTACCGTCGAGTAATTTGATAGAATTTTGCGAAATTACAATATATATACTGTTTTTTTAATCGAGACTGCAATAAAACTGCTTAATATCTTGAGCAGTTTATTGCATTTGATCAACAAATTATTGCACCTATCTAGATAATAAATCATGATTAAATAATCTCATTGTTAAGAAAGAAATAAATTTATTGATCGTCATATTTTTATCTTAATGTAATATTGATAATCCATGAAATCCATGAAAGTTTTACGTACCAACTGAAACTCATGAATACTAAAGGTCGATGAAGACGATAATTTTCTTTCTGTACTTCGTAAGAAGTAGTAAAGGCCATTTGCCGAATCACTACGCACTGTTAACTATATCTTCAGCATCATCATTATTTCATCATCATCTGAACGTAGGCCTCCCCCAGAGATCGCCAACAACCCCGTTTTGGGCAACCAGTATTCATCCGCTGCCAGCCACCTTCTTAAAATCGTCGGCACGCTGCGTCCCACGCACCAAGCCGTGTGGTATCGGTCGCGAATAGCACCACCCCATTTCTACCCTTGGGTGTCGTAGAACACCTACTTCGATCGCCAACATGCATCGGCCAAGCATGGCGATTACGGCTGAACCCCCCCCCCTTGGGGGAGACCTATGCCCAGCAGTGGGCGTCTAAAGGTTGACATGATGATGATGATGCGTCCCACACGACGCTTGCACAAACGCAGTCTCCACTTTAAAGCATGTCTGCTCCATCTACCGCATGTCCGTTGGCAGACATGGCCAGCCCACTTCCACTTCAGCGCTGATTCAAATTAGCACTCTGCAGCATCGACGCTCCATTGAGCGTCGATGCTGCATTAGTCATTGACTAATGACCATATCTTACGCAGATGAAAAACATCGAAACTATTTTTAACCGACTTCAAAAAAGGAGGTTATCAATTCGACACGTATGCATGTAATATTATTGGAACTACCGTATATTCACATAATTATGGCAATCTATTAGGGCTTCCAAACACATATTATTTTTTTTTTTTTTTTTTTTATAAGTATGTATGTTTGTATGTACGTATGTCTGTATGTATGTTTGTATGTGTGTTTATATTTATGTATGTTTCTATGTATTTATGTGTAAAACTATTAATCAGATTGTGACCATTTATTTTTTTATTGGTTTACATTTACTTTCAACTTATAGACCAATGCCGATAATTTTTGAAAGCAAAAAAAATAATAGTAGAATGAAACCCATTGGAAAAGGAAGAGAATAGAACAAAAATGAAAGGAAAAATAAATTACGGGCGATCCGAGGACGGGAAGTGGATGGGGGTGCGTTTTTAAAGGTAAAAAACGGTTTATCTCGATTTAGTAGTATATTTCGATTTGCAAAAATCAAAAATTTTGAGTAATTAAAGTGTACATTGTAACAAATAGCTCAAAATTTCACATAATAGGTAATTAAAAAAATAATTTCGGTTTCGAGATTTTTTCGATTTATTGCATTTTCTGAGAAAATTTAGCATAGTAATGTATATTTTTTTAACACCATCAGAAAGTAGAGATTTTAACGAACAAAAAACCCACCGATTTTGTTAATAAAGCAGATATTTTGACGTGAGATTTTTCGATTGAAAATTAGGGTGCTTTTTCGATATTAAGTGAAAATAAGGTGAAAAAAATAAATATTTCAAATCGAAAAAAATGTCAGTGTATTTGGAACATAGAAAGGTAAGTTTTCACAAAATTTGATGAAAAATTAAAAATGTTTGTAAAAGATAAAAATAAAAAACCAAAAACTTGGTTATTTGAATTTTTTACATACATTTTGAGGTTATGTGAAAAAAGTGTAAATACAAAAGTTGAAGATATTTTTATTACCTACAACTTTGCCATTCAACTTTTTTCGATAAGACTTGTAGTTTTGCCGGAAATTGAGATAAACCGTTTTTTACATTTAAAAATGCACCCCCATCCACTTCCCGACCTCGGATCGCCCGTAATTTATTTTTCCTTTTATTTTTGTTATATTTTCTTCCTTTTCCAATGGGTTTCATTCTACTATTTTTTTTTTTCCCTTTTTCCATTTTCAAAGGTATCGGCTCTGGTCTATTATGGAACAGTTTAAGTTTCATCAAACTCAGTTCATTCGTTTTCAAGATATAGACTAATACGTGTAAGTTATTTTACTGCTACCGTTTCTTGATGAATGAGATGACTTTCCTACTTATTTCTTTTACCTACTAAAAGAAATAAGTAGGAAAGTGAAAGTACCTTCTTAGGTACCAAAAAAGTTTTTAACAAAAAAGACAACCGCCTTCAAAAAGTAAAAAATAACTTTCAACTCGCAAGTCGGCGGCTTTGGTTTTGCTTGTTGTTTTGTATTGCCACCGACTACTAACAGTTATTTTTTACTTTTTGAAGGCGGTTGTCTTTTTTTTTAAAACCTTTTTTTTCGCTTTTTACTACCTAGGGTAGAATATTTTCTTGAAATTTATGCGGAACCAAATTTGAGGTATACACTACACTATCAATTTAAAAAAGAATCATCGAAATCCGACTACTCTGAAAAAAGACATGATATGGTCAAACTTAAAAAAAATAAAATTAAAAAAAATGTTAATAAAATGAAAACTACTAGACCAAACTATGTTAAATTTTTATGGGACTAAATTGCAACTATTCCGCATCAAATTAAAGAAGAATCACGTAAATCGCATCATAAATCTAAGCGTAATCGATACATAAAAAAAAACCGGACAAGTGCGAGTCGGACTTGCCCACCGAGGGTTCCGTACATATTTGTAGGTACATATCTATACTTTCATTCATACTTTAATCTACTTAATATTGTAAATGCGTTTTTTGCGACATAAACGGCCGTATCTTTTTTTCACGTTAACATAGAGGGTTGATTTTTTTACAGCATCAAGGGACCGCAGACTTGAGTATTTGGTTTTAATTTCAACTCGATGCCTCCACGCGTTCCCGAGATAAAGGGTCTTAACAGACAGACAGACAGACAGACGGACAACAAAGTGATCCTATAAGGGTTCCGTTTTTTTCTTTTAAGGTACGGAACCCTAAAAATCAATCGAATAGAGAACCTCCTCCTTTTTGAAGTCGGTTAAAAAGCAGATTTGTATAAAAAATATGCATGAAAAGATAGCTTATTTAATAAATCAGTTGTTTTTTTTTTAAGAAAATGTTATTCCTTGTTCAAAAAATAAATATAAAAATATCAAAATTAAAAATTGAGTCAATCCCGCTGCAGTAGATGTTTCACATCATAAGAAAAAATCCCGACCTGGTCGCATTATCCAAAACAGCCTAGCAAACAAGTTTAGGCAGACTGTAGATCAGCTGCTCTATTCCTTAAAAATCTCAGGATAATTTCATAATTTCCACCAAACGGCTCACATCGCATCGGATCGGAACGAATATATATCTTTAAACGATTTTAAATCGTCCGGTTAGACTGGAAGCCGGCTCCAACATAGTTGGGAAAAGGCTTAGCCGATGGCAGAAACGATTTGAAATCGTAAACACCGTGTTTAAAGACTAGGTATATTGCCATGCCGATCACAATAGCTTGACCGCGGGCGTCTTCTGCGACACACGATCATAGCCGAAAGTATGCTGCGACGCGAGATCGTGTATTCGATTCGTGACGAAAACTTCATGTTTTCGCGTTTTGCCCAGAGCAATATCGTAATGATGTCAGCAGATTATTTAAAGACAATTACATTGATTTAGGGAGCTACAGAGTAAAAGTATAATTTTTAATTATGGTTTTTTACAGCGAAGACAATCCTTTCACAGCGTTTTACGAAAATAAACGTCTGACTTTCACTCAACCACAGACAACGTCAACGTCAGACAACTTTCAGGACGAATACAACCATTATAGTAGGTATGTCAAAATATAACGTTTTATGCGTTTTTCCAACAGGATATACAGTCTTAAAGTGTATTACAGAGCCAAAATTACGAAAATATTACTATGTATTATGTATTAAAAAACAATGTTGAAAAAGTACAAAATCGGTTCACTTTTAAAAATTTTTTTCACCGGTATTTGAATAAAAACATAACTGATATATTTATTTTATGAAAATAAAGGTTATGTTTAATGACAGAATATTTTTCAGTCCGTTATACGAACTCATTGAATTTAGATAATTATTTTAAAAAGCACCGTAAAATATCGCGCGCTGTCGTTTGCCGATCAATTTCAATGATTCGTGCTTATTCCGTGCGTATTTTTTTTATGATACACACAAACAGACTATTGTATTGTACTAGTGTGTGTCAATGCTGCTACGCCGTTCTAGCAATTGTTTTGATTTTGAGTTGCACTAAATCGAATACGCGCCCTTAACCTTTTTTTTGGTTTTAGATGTTTCACAAACTCGCCTGTAGTTTCAATCTGAAACAGATTGAGACTGAAGTTCCCTACATTTTGTCATGTGTTGGATCATTTGGTTCTCTTCAAAATGGTTGAGCTAAATGATGCCGATCCGTGCGTCATGTTCGTGAACGGGCGCCGTCAGTTGAGCTGGTCATATCTTAGCTGCCTTGGTTATTTTAAATTTATTTTGAATTGTCTAATTTCATTGTCACTAGACCTCTTTTAACGTGCACAACTTGTTACATTGTTCTCACATTGTACCCCTAGATTCAACATGAATGATGTAAACTAAATTTGTAATATTCTATTGATTTTAAAAGAGTGTTCATGGAGTTTCTTGCTCGTTCTTCTCCATAGAAACCTACTGTTTGGAACGAGCAACTAGCTGCAACTTTTTGACTGACTGACTCCTTGACAACTCAAAAGTGCCTGTAAATGGTTTATTTGAAATAAATTATTTGAGTTTGATTCGAATTTTCACTGAGATAAGATAAAGTTTTTAACTCCAAGATTTGTCCTTTAGATGAAAGTAAGCTACTTAGCGGCAGAAATAGGTACCTATAGTGACGTAAGTATTTTCTCGGAAGATTTTTAAAGTCGCAACCTGTAGTACCTGTCGTTCATAGTTCAACTAAACAAGAATTTCTAGTGTTGTGACAAAAGTATCACTTATGACGTGTAATCATAAGCCTATGTGGAGTGTGGACTATAAATGAGATTAAGTAGTTGCGTATTTATTGTTTTTATTATATTTATGTAACTAATCGGTGAAGGAGTATTTTAATGCGCCGTATAGTGAAAAAAGATCCTATCAATTTTTTACTGCTACTGGAAGCCGGCAACGTGAGCTTAAGAGTCATAATCAGACTAATATAATGTTATTTAGGCAGACCACCAACGTTTTTTATTTATTACCTATATATAAGATAAACGGAGCTACGTTTTTTTACGATGAATTACCGCTATTGTTATCAATCTGCGTCACTTGTCTCATTTACTGCAGTACTTACTCTTGACTCGGAGATTTGACTTGGTTCATTGAATTGGGTGGATAATACCACAAATTAGTGGACATACCTACTCTTATTGAGCTGTCAAAACGCGATTCCCTCATGGCCCACAAGGGTCAATATTAGGTCCTTTCCTCTTTTTAGTTTATATTAATGATCTTCCCCGTTTATTCAAAAACCAACCACAAATGGTGTTATTTGCCGATGACACCTCTTTAATTTTTAAGATAAATAGACGGGCTAATAATCTCGACAATGTAAATAACGCCTTACTTCAGGTCGAAAATTGGTTCACAGCCAATAACTTAGTATTAAATGGAAAAAAAACGAAATGCATCAGATTTGCTTTACCTAATGTCAAAAGTAGTGATTGCGATATAGTATTGAATAAAGAGAAACTGGAATTCGTTGATGAAACTGTTTTCCTGGGAATCACGCTCGACTCAAGGCTACAAGGGGGTCCTCATTTAACATCTCTCGCAGGACGACTAAGTTCGGCAGCATACGCTGTCAGAAAGATCCGGCAATTTACTGATGTGGATACCGCGAGACTGGTCTATTTTAGTTACTTTCATAGTATTATGTCTTACGGTATTTTACTTTGGGGGCGAGCTGCAGACATCGAGTCTATCTTTATTCTGCAGAAAAGAGCAATCAGAGCCATTTACAATCTACGTATGCGCGATTCTCTAAGGGAACTGTTTAAGGAAATTAACATAATGACGGTACCTTGTCAATACATTTATGAAAACATTATGTACGCTAGAAAAAATCTGCATCTTTTTGGTAAAAGA
Source organism: Charanyca ferruginea (assembly GCA_947361185.1). Taxonomy (NCBI): domain Eukaryota; kingdom Metazoa; phylum Arthropoda; class Insecta; order Lepidoptera; family Noctuidae; genus Charanyca; species Charanyca ferruginea. The sequence goes on along the minus strand of OX376069.1, from coordinate 19,196,402 downwards.
AGTGACAGACATAACTATAGTACTAGAAACAGGGACCAACTAGTTCAACCAGGTTTCAGGCTGGCTAAAGTAGATTCTTCTTTCATGGGGTTCTGTCTAAAGTGTTACAATAAAATACCTCCCCACATTGTTCAACTTAATGAGACAAAATTTAAGTCCTATATTAAACGCACACTATGCAGCCGAGCATATTATAAATTGGATGATTACATCACTGATAAAAATGCTTGGCTGGATGCTGGTCTAGCTCCACAGCCGTGTAAGGGTTCATAGATTTATTGATTAGCATTGGTGACAATTTTTTTGGAGCTGCTGAAGATGTAGAACTACATTATCTTTGCATTGTATAAACTCAAACTATTAGTATTATATAATTTTGCATAGCACATACATGTGAGCACTATGTACTTTAAAGCCACCATTTACGAGATGTCTTTCGTTGACTTGAATATGCCCTGGCGGTTGAGTGTTTGTCATGCTCACTTGAATGTCTCGCTGATGGTGGCGCATGTGTTGGATCATTTGGTTCCCTTCAAAATGGTTGAACTAAATGGTGCCGATCCGTGCGTCATGTTCGTGAACGGGCGCCGTCAGTTGAGACTGGTCATCACTTAGCTGCCTCGGTTATTTTAAATTTATTTTGAATTGTCTACTTTCATTGCCACTAGGACCTCTTTTAACGTGCACAATTTGTTACATCGTTCTCACATTGTACCTCTAGATTCAACATGAATGATGTAACCTAAATTTGTAATATTCTATTGATTTTAAAAGAGTGTTAATGGAGTTTCTTGCTCGTTCTTCTCCATAGAAACCTACTGTTTGGAACGAGCAACTAGCTGCAACTTTTTGACTGACTGACTCCTTGACAATTCAAAAGTGCCTGTAAATGGTTTATTTGAAATAAATGATTTGAGTTTTGAGTTTTGAGTTTTTTTTGGCAATTTATACTTATGACGTCACTTGTAGGTCAACTCAATTAACTAACTATTTATTGATTTCAAAACAACTAAAAAACAAATTTTACAGTAAACTGAAAATTTATCGACATTTTCAGGGCAAAAATCAAGTGTCGAGAAGTTCTGTCTATCCAATTCAGCTCCAACTCCAGCACTGCTTCTCTAATTAGAAGTACCTGCAGCTTACGCTTTAGTTCGTCTCTCAAAGTAATACCCAAATGGACACCTCGCAAAATGTAACACCTAGCTGTCTCTACGGATAATATCGCTAGAGAAGTGCAAAAAAGTAATAATTTCTTTAAAAAAATACCATAATTAATATCCGGATACCGCTGAACACACAAGGTTTGTCGTCTTTAAAGAATTAGTTAGACGCATTGATTCCCAACCAGTAGGGCGTATTTTTATTACAAGTAAAATGCCCGTTACAGCTCAACTGTCTAATTAGCAGACACAATATGACTCCAAGAGTCCTAAGTCATTTATTAATTTGTTAACATAGTTAAGTACAGACAGCGACATCAATTGCTTACCTCCTATCTGAAGAAATTTTAATGCGGGGCGGGGTGAGCAGTTGATGTCTGTACAATAGTCATGTCAATAGTTTAGTGGATATTGCCAATAACCCTGAGGTTGAAATATTGGAGCAAATCGTATACGCTCAAATCTGTCGGACAGCATGGCTGTACTACAAGCTTTAAACAACTACACGGTCAACTCCGGGCAGATATACGAATGTCACCAAAAACTGAACATGGTTGGTATTCTCAATGATGTTACCTACCATTCAATGGATCAAAGGACACAGCGGTTCGCGTGGGAACGATGCTGCAGACGAGCTCGCTGGAAGGGGGTCGAGGACAAGTGCTGTGGATCCGGACCCCATGTAGGTACCACTCCCCTTCGGTCAACTACGCACCATGGAAGAAAACGTACCAAGGATCTACACCAAAGACAGTGGACCGAATTTAGCGAGTGCAAGCAGGCCAAGTAGGCACTTCCTACGATTGAGAACCGCTTCACGAGGCAAGTCCTCCAACTGCCCAAACGAAAGCTGCGTGTGGTCTCGACGTGTGACCATAACTGGATATGGGTCTTTCAATAAACATCTTTTTGTCATAGGAGCTACAGACAGCCCACTGTGCAGAGCCTGCATGGGGGCAGGCGAGACAGCAGCCCATGTGCTTCTGAACTGCCCTGAGGTCGCTTCATACAAGGCAAAGTACTTCAGTAACCCAGGTAACCTACGGGTGATCGACAGCGACGTGAAAGCGCTACTGACCTTTCTTGGGGAGCTGGGGTAGATCGAATGACTTACTTCCCATCTGTACGCAAAATACGCGCTGAGACGTGGAGTTACGGACACCGGCCCGTTATACCATGCCATACCATACCATACGCTCAATTCAGCGTACGCGGCACAGTCATTGGCTCCTTGTTATTTTAACATAACAGGCAGGCAGGGGTCACAGTAGGTAATGGAAGAAAATGAACGGAGGGAGGCACACATAGTAAAAGGTTGTGAACCCTTGAACTAGAGATATCTGGTATCGGCTCGCTCGGTCTACTTACAAAAAAAAAATATCCGCTCTTTCATTTATCATCTGCCAATAAATGCCGAAGATACGGGACAGCATACTAAAACACCGTTTAATTGATACTATTAGGGGCTAGGATGACGGAGTAGGTAAACTTGAGTATAAAAGTATGCGAAATGTCGCATTTAATTACTGGAATCGAATACTTTTTGTTATTAGCACGATCATGCTAGCCCCTATTTTTAGGTATTGCTTGCTCGATTCCAAAGCTGGCGAATCATCATCATCTTCCTACCCCCTATCCCATGTTACATGAGGATCCTATCCTCTATATCAACGTGCCCCACCCTCCCCTAGGCCATCAGCTGGCGAGGCTGCTGACCTCTCTCTCTGTCAGCACGTAAAAACCGTTGGTCCCAGCTGTCTTTAGTAGATCTTAGACAATTGTTATGTGTAGTCAGAGATCGATAGTCTGGCAACCAGTCTTACCAAGGAGTACAGGGTTACCCAGTAACTGGATTGTGGAGGTCTGACTGATAGTCGCTTCGTGTAAAACTCTAGTAGGTATTCAACTGCATCCTGCTAAACTGGAAGCCGACCCCAACATATGTAATTGGGTAAAGACTAGGCAGATGACGATTACGGGTTAAAATAAATTTTTCATCCCACCATCTCGGAAAGAGTATTTTTAATCTTCAATATCTGAGTGGAAAAGCCGTTTTTATTCTCTAGATGATAAAGTAAATTTATCTTCAATATCTGAGTGGAAAAGCCGTTTTTATTCTCTAGAGGATAAAGTAAATTGAATTTAGAACATCGTGTGCACTAAGTTTGTGAATTAAAAAAAAACATTAAACCTATTTACTGCTACCTCTATGGTGCCGAATATCATACAACTTTTTTTTAATTTGTTAAAAACTCAGACTTTGTAAACGTTTTTTTTTTGCATTTAGTCATTTCCTCGCTGAGGTGGAATGAAAAGTTACGTGTTGCACTCGAGTGCAAAGATTTTTCACCTCGTGCTCTTTTGATTCCCTCGCTAACGCTCAGGATTCTAATTTTGAATCACTCGCTGCGCTCGTGATTCAATTTTAGAATCCTTCGCTTGCTCGGTCATCAAAATTTAACACGCGGTTAAAAAGCAACTTTGCACTCTTGTATAACAAATAACTATGTCTACATTTTGACACTGACAGCTCCTAAATGGTACAGTTTAAAATTGCTAGAATTCACACTGACTTAACTTGTCACAAAAAATAAAAACCATCAAATTTTTTTAACCGGTTTATTAAAACACACATAATGCAACAAATCAATATTACCAGAACATTTCCATAAACTCTTCACATCAAATTGCTCTAGAATTTCTTGAACTTGAGACATCGGGAACCACCACCTGTGAAAATAAAATCCAGAAGTATATAACTACAGGTTCCGAGAAATACGACAAGAATGTGTTTTTTTTTATATTTCTTTAAGAAAAAGCTCTCTCTCAGAAAATGGAAGATAGTAGATAACCACGATTTCAGACCAGCGACATGTCGAAGTTTTTACACGACTTGGACATAGCAGTAATGTGCCGTGTGGTGCCGGCCGCGAATAGCACCACGCCATTTCTACCCATGGGTGTCGTAGAAAGCGACAGAGGGAAATTGACCAGAGGATGGGCAGCAACGTCCTACTGAGTACTAAAACATCTACTGCGATCGCCAACATGCATCGGCCAAGCATGGCGATTACGGCTGAACGCCCCTTGGTAGACCATGCCCAGCAGTGGGCGTCTTAAGGTTGATGAAGAGGACATAGTAATCAAAAAAATAGATAACATACAATAAGATGGTATATACGTGTTGGATTACTTATAATTCTCCCGTCCTAATTTCGGTCACAGTGGTCAATCTAGGGGAGACTACCCAAGTCTGCAGGAGATATTATATTATTGCTCAAGTGTGTGTGCAAACATAGGTGCACTCCTTCCCTCACTCTCATTGTCCGAAGGAACGGTTATACGACACGAACGGAGGGGGATTAGGCGAAACACCAACTCTACGTACTTTCCGAGGCACGGGCACCCAGCCAACTTCCAAACTCTGGCTGCTACTGTGAAGTTTCTAATGGCAAAACCCAATAACCGAGAATCGAGAATCGAACTTAGAACCCGTGCCCCGCAGTTGCGCCTGCGACCACCAGACTAACATGGCAGTCAAACTATAACTATACCTCTGACACAGTGGCGTGCCTATGGGTCAAAGTTATGGCAAGCCCGACAGATTTAATAATAAAAACCCTATGAATTTCTTCAAAATTCATCATTTCGCAAAATCACAGTTTTCATGTATCACAATAAAATGTTTATTGTTATCAATTCTTATAAGATAATGAATCAAGACCTACTTAGAGTTGTTTTCTTTGTTTTTTTTTTGCCTTCTCGCGTTATTCATAGCAAGCCTGGTTTTTCGGCTTAAATGGAAGGCACGCCACTGCTCTGACAGGTATTCACCCGCCGTCTTATCCAGCGAGCCACTGTTTTGGGCCTATCAGTCTTAATTTAATCAGGAAATCAATTCATACCCTGAACTAATACTGAGTTTAAAGGTGTAGCTCTACAGGAAATGCATAGTAAACTGGTGTTTACGTACCTATTTAAAGCCTTTTCGTCGTGTTCTTGATGAGGTTTTTGAAACTACAAATTCTTATTCGTAGTTTGCTTTTGGAGGAATAAGACCAACAGGGGTCACGATATAGACAGTATCCTGAAAGCAAATATTTTAATGATTAGGTATTATAGTCCCTGCAATTTATGACGAATAAGCGGCATGGGAGTGAGAGTCTTGTCTACTAGTTGCTCTTAGCATGACGATGGCATTTTTGTTGAATTGTAAATTTAGCCCAGTACCTATTCAACTAAGGCAACGTAGTCCGTTATCTATACTACTAGCAACCCGACCCGGCTTCGCATGGGCCTATAGCCTTCCTCGATAAATGGACTATCCAACACAAAAATATTTTTTCAATTCGAACCAGTAGATCCTGAGATTAGCGCGTTCAACCAAACAAACAAACAAACTCTTCAGCTTTATAATATTAGTATAGATTACAAACTATATAATAATATGTCGCAGCAGGAAGTCATGAATATGTTTTATAAAGAATTGACAGACGTCAAGATGTTTAAAATTCATGGCTTGTTTATTTAAATTTTCACTAGGTACAATAGTCTGTATTTATTTTAGATTGCAATTGTCATTTTTCCTTTTTTTTTTGTGGAAACATCACGCAACAGTAACATAATTATCGATCCTTAAGATACAGGCACCCAACTAGTTCCATCGTCGCCGTACGTTTAATTTTAAACAATTTAAAAAAAAGGGATGATGTTCTTCGACTGTATTTTTATGTCACGCGATATTTCCGGTAACTTTAGATAGCTTTTGAAAATTATTTTCTTAATTGGTTCTCCAGGGTGGTTCAATATTAATTAACTGACCGATCCCTTGACAATTCAAAAGTGCCTGTGCCTGTGCCTGTTCATTGAAATAAATGGTTTCATTGCTTTGACTTTGACTTTAATTTCCATGAAAATTTGAATTGATCATATTTCACCTCTAAGGGCGGAAAATCCCGTGGATATCTGAAGGAGGCCTACATTCAGCAGTGGGCGGCAATAGGCTGATATGATGATGATGATGAAGGTTGGAAAATTAGGGGATAACTTAATTATAGTGTTACCGATGCTTAATGAATTTGGATGATAAGGAGTGAGCATTAAATGTGAAAATTACAAACTTCCGGAATTAAAGTTTTACTTTGTAGATTTTGAAGACGGTTGCCTTTTTTAAAAAGATTTCTATAAGTTAGTTACATTCTATTAAAGCTCAATAAGGCCAATGAGCCCAACAAAGCCCGAAAAAGTACTTTCGTCACTATTCTAAATAGTTATCATACGTAAGAACACAGTACCTATTAGGACTTTGTAATATCCAAATTCTTTTAAAAAACTCAAAATGTTATTTACCCGTGTTTCTCCTTTTTCTAGAGCCACCTCCAGCTCAGTGTATGCTTTCTCCAAGTAAGGAATGAGTGCAGCATCCGTGCTCCGACTCGCGAGAGCTTCAATCAGATCCGACTGAGTCCAGGTCGATATGTCCAAGGCCGGGATAGTTACCTCCACCGTATCCTGTAAGAAATAATTTCTGGGGTTAAAAACATTAGTAGCCAACGCCAAGGTCTGATATGGGGTAGTAAAAATGAACTACCCCGTAGGTCTTGTGGTCGGAAACGAGTGGTCCTGGGTTCGATACCCAGGTTGGGCAGATGTATACTGTGCCGAACTTCAAACAATGAAGGCGAAACTGGCAGTGAAACAGCCCCTACTCGTGAATTGCTCCTTGATAACGCAAAACCTCACACTGCACGGGACATCGTTGTAACTCTACAGGAGCTGCAGTTTGAAACCATACGCCATACTTCGTACTCGCCAAACCTTGCTCCAACTGACTACCGTTTCTTTCGTGATTCGGTTAATTTTCTACGTGGTAAAGAAATGTCTTTCCAGGAGGCAGTGCAAGATGCTTTCACACAGTTTGTTGAATCTAGATCCTCAGAGTTCTATCGCAAAGGCATAAATGAACTTCCAAATAGATAGCAGCAATATATATTTAATGAGGGTAAATATTTTGATTAAATAAATATGTTACATCTTGGAAATAAACGAGTTTTAATTTTTCAGTATATACACTGCTTACTTGTACATTGCCAGCTTCATTTAGGCGCTGGATGAAGGTGTTCGCTTGCAACAGCGCAGGAATGTACTCCTGTTTTGTCTTAGGGTCTGCGAGAGCTGCTGTCAGCTCCTCCTGAGTCCAAGTGGCTCCACCGGAAGGAGATGGCACTACAGCGTGAATGTCTTTCTGTAAATAATATATCCGTACTTACTATGTGTAAGTATAATGTAATGGTGGCACTTCATTTGGCGTATTTGTTTTGTAGAAATAATTGCATTATAATTATAATTATTGAAATGTACCTAGTCATTTTTGTATTGGCCAATTAGTGTCAATACAAATACGCCAAGTGAAGTGCCACAATACTGAATGCCGCGAAAATGAAGCGTAAATTAAGACGAATGGGTTCACTTTATTTGCCTGTCAATTTAGATGAGCCAACCAAATTGAATAGTGCGAACATTATAATGACCGTTCATATACCTAAATACTTTCAATTACAATGTCTGACGGCTAAGATCCATAAATGGAGTCTCAGTCATGTATACATAATTATATGTCAAAACAAAATGTGCATAGCACCCCACAGTCACAACTACATGACATATACTTCTATACGTAATTCCCACGGACTAGAAAAAAAAGAAGGACTCCGCGCCACGCATATCGAAAGTGAAGCACCCTAAGTAAGCCGGACCGTTTGTATTGTACACACGTGCCTCACGCAAAAATCAAAAAGCCTTCGACTGTGTAAACTGGCAGAATCTTTGGCATTTGGCATATACTAGCAGAAATGGGGGTACCTCTGCACCTCATCGCGCTTATTAAAAATCTTTACGATACAGGCTATGGCACGGTCAAGGTCAACACTGAAAGATCCACCACGTTTAGATTTGAGAAAGGGGTCCGACAAGGTTGCATCATCTCTCCAATACTGTTCAACATTTACGGAGAACACATCATGCGTAAAGCACTCGAGGGTTGGGGAGGTGGTATCACAGTAGGCGGTCTTAAAATCTCAAATTTACGCTATGCCGATGACACCACCTTACTGGCTAAGACCGGATCGGAAATGGTTGACCTACTAAACCGCCTTGACTCGGTCAGTCGCGAAATGGGTCTTAACATAAATCAAACCAAAACCAAGATAATGGTCGTTGATAGATCTAGCGTACTGCAGGATGTTCACCTGCTCTCTCAGTACGACATGGTCGAAGATTTTGTGTACTTGGGATCGAGTATATCAAATAAAGGTGGAACAGAAGGAGAAATCAGGCGACGCATTGGAATGGCAAAATCGGCTATGACACAACTCGAAAAGGTGTGGAAAGATCGAAACATTCTCAGAAGAACCAAAATGTACATCGTTCGGACCTTGGTCTTTCCCATCTTCTTGTATGGAGCAGAGTCATGGACCGTCAAAATGGCAGACCGACGACGTATCGATGCGTTTGAAATGTGGTGCTGGAGACGAATGTTACGCATACCGTGGACAGCCCATAAGACGAACAGCTCGATCCTGAACGAGCTCAAGATAACGCAAAGGCTCTCGAGCATCTGCCTTAGGAAAGTGCTGCAATACTTCGGCCACATAGCCCGTAAGCCTTCCGACAATCTGGAGAAACTTATTGTCACGGGGAAGTTAGAAGGAAAACGACCTAGGGGACGCAGCCCAACTAGATGGTCCGACCAAATAAGCAAAAACCTAAACACAACGATCACAGATGCTCTAAACCACGCCATGGATCGAGGAAAGTGGAAGCAGCTCTGTCGTGGAGAGTCTGGTGGACGGGAGCATCACGACGCTCAGCAGTGAGCTTACGACTCGAGGAGGAGGCCTCACGCACACATTAAGATCATAGTCACGCATGCATGTGTGCGTGGGGCATGTTTGTACACACGGTCCAACTTACTGGTGCTTCACTTTCGATATGCGTGGCGCGTTGTCCTTTTTTTCTAGTTCGTGGTAATTCCTTAGAGTGAGAAAGAAGGTAGTTATGTAACTTAGCTCAGTGCCGAGGGCATGCCTCTGCTTTTTTGACGTAGCGGTCAAAAAGTTAAAGATTTGACTGCAGTCATGACGACTTAGAACAGCCCTCCAGGTATTATCAGTTTCCATTATACCTCTAGCCCTCCTATGATTTACCTACTAAATAACTAAATAGGTGTATCTACAACGGAACCCTCAGTGCGCAAACTATGACTTTTTACTTAACCAAAATTTGTTTTTAACATTATTGACACAAAGGCGTAGGTAAAGGTTAAAAAAACGAGTTTTATTTCTTAAAAAATATCGACAAATGTGTTTTACAGAAATAATACGCCTACCTATAATAATCTCCATATCATTATACTGTAAGTAGATATTAGAATTATTGTCCTCATAAAATTGCGTAGTAAGTCCAAAGTACCTATCTACTTACTAGATATGTACTTTTAGAATTACTACGCAATCCTCTACTGAAACTGAAACACGTTAGTATTCGCAACGGAGTGAACATTTTTTTTTTTTTTTTGATAAATCTAAGAAATACAAGACCCATATATTTCTAGTATCTAGACATCCTGAATTGCAGCCATTTTTTATTTGAAGGAATAATCAAGCGTATACAAAATTATGTCACCGTAGTGGATATCGACGAAAAAATTTATTAAGTATAATCAAAATAACCTTATGACCTATCAAAGTCAAGCAAAAATATCATTTTATTTGAAAACTCAATTGACTATTAATGATAGCAAATAGAAACAACAACAGTTTTGGCTAGGCTGAACTCTTAATGTTGCCATGTTACATAAATACTTTGCTTTACGAACTTACTTTGCTTTACGTTCTCAGAAAATATATTTCTGCAGAATCATCATCTGCCTAGCCTCAAAATACTATATCTTTTTTGGTAAGATTGGTTTTCAGACTTTCTGCATCAGATTATAAACCCGAAAATATAAATAATTGTTTGTGCTAAGAATATTCGAGTATGGCATCATCTTAAACAAAAAAAAACCATAACATTTTATGTCAACCGAAATGACATTACTGATAACTTATCGTTCGTCTTGTGCGTCAAAGAGTACAATATTATATACAGAGATTGTGCGTGCGCTTTGTTATTTGCTTCTCCATTGATTTTTTGTGATTTGCTACTTTACCGACTGTTTGTGCTTATGGACTCTGAGATTTACTGTTTCCTGTGTGACTAGTGCTTGTGCTTGCCTAAGGTTTCTGCTTATTTGCCTATACGACGACATTATTTTATCTGTGACTCTGGTTTACGGTTCTGCCTGATATTTTGGATTTTGTTGAGCGTGCATCTATTTCTTTATCACGATGGAAAGCCGTGTAAGGCCTACACGCATCATGTGTGTCAATAAATTGCGCCAATATTACCCGGCATTGGCACTTGACTCGAGAGTCACTGGTTTAATCTGCAGCTGGGTATACCCCCAATTTGTAAATAGTACTATTAACAAAAATGAATAAATAATATTAAATGGTTCTTATGTATTAATAGTATTTTCCTTTTTGTCGTTAGATTTTAAAAGATGAATATGTCTGCGAGGCATGCAGAGATCTTGCGATTGCTGCAGTTAATAATAACTTGCAAACAGAAGTTTCTGGTAATGATGAAGCTGGACCAAGTACTAGAGGGCATACAAATGTGTGCCTTTTATGTGGCTGTTCAACACTGCAAAGACAGAGTGACATAATATTAAGGGAAAACCCTACTGAGATGCAGCAATCTATAATTAATATTATAGAGAGCAAAATTGCACTACGTGAGGTTTGTTTATTTTTGCTATTTCAAAAATCAAAAAATCAAAATCAAAAAAGTTTATTATTTCAGCAAGTTCTTTAACAAACTAGTGATTGGAGCCTCCCTTTAAGCAACTAAAGCCTGTGTTAGGAGACCCCACTCTTCCATATCAAAGAGTGCGAAAAACTTGTCTTATTAGTTTAAGATACTTATATTATACAAGAGAATGATTTTAAAAATACAAAATTAAATTAAACTTCACCAAAGATGAGATAAAACAAAAAGCTTGTGTACACATGGAGGTGTGTTTGTGTGATTGTTTGTGTGTGTGTATGTTTGTGTGTGTGATTGTTTGTGAGTGTGTGCGTGTGTAATTGTTTGTGAGTGTGTGTGTGTGTGTGTGATTGTCTGTGAGTGTGTGTGTGTGTGTGTGTTTGTGTGTGCATATGTGTATGTTTGTGCGTGTGTGTGTGTGAGAGGGTGAAAGTGAGCACGTGCCAGACTGTAGGCACAGAATACTTAATAGTACTACGTACAGAAGGGACACTCCCTTCCCCGCGCTACATCAAATACCGCACCCTCACCCCGCACTAGGAGGGGCTAACCGTCGACTCTTTAGCCAGGGCGCTCAAAATCGTAAGAACTGCAGCGCTGTAGGTACTGCTGACACAAACACACAATTTTGCGATTTATTTTGTTTTAAGTTTTATTAGTTTTAATCTCGATGATTAATTTATTTTCCAAGTTTTCGTCGTTTTATAATAATACAATTAAAACTTCCGTAATAATAACATACCAACATTACCAGCTATTAATATTGCTCTCTCTCTTTATTGTCTTAGTTATGTACTTATGTCCCTTTCTTTCACGTTCTATTCATTCTTGGAATTGAAAAGTACCCTACGCACTAACCTTGTCGCGTCGCCCCATTGTAATTATTATTATTGTAATATTTTAATTAATTCTTAATTTTTATTTTTAATACTTTTGAACTTAACATGTATGGACATGGACTGGTTCCGAAATAAATGAAAAAAAAAAAAAAATTGCGTTGCCGCGTAATGGTACGGGGCGATCGTGAATTCCATATTTTGTAATTAGGTAGGTAGGTACCTTAATTTACCATTATTGATGAATAAATAAACCTCTTTATATAATAAATATTATAATATTACTTTTAACTCATTACAATTCCGAGTATTCAGAATCAAATATCATTTATTGTATTTCTTTAAGAAATAAATAATTGAACGCTCGGACAAGATCACTTCATAATAATGCTCGAAACGTTCGGGTAGTTCCGTCGTCGTTCGGTTCACCCGACGCAAAGCGCTGTCGCGCCATTTTGTACGCCACGACATCCAACTGATTCAACCCTACTAAAATTCACGCACACATTTGCACGTGTACAGACGTCATTTGGTTTTGTAGTAGTAATAGGTAATTATTTTGCAAGTTTTGTATGAAGTGTCCGAGGTGTGCTGTAGGTATGCATAAGATTGAGAATGATATCTGTTTATATTTTATTCTAGTATATTATTTTATTATTATAATTTTATTCTATTATATTTTTTTCCTCGTAGTTGAGTGGTTTTATCCAATTAATTACTACTTCTTTACATTGTTGTTGTTTTTTATTATATACGTAAGTCTCTCTGTTTAACCTGTTGTAAAGCTGTGCTGAACGTTTCTTTTATTGTAAACTGGCGAACTTGGTTTTAGTTTGGGGAATTTTCGCTATTGTCTTTTCTTCTTTTTAAGATTAAGTTAGGGACGTAGGGTAGACTCTTGTATTTTTTTAATATAGTTTTTATAATGTATAATTTTCTGACCGAGAGTAAGCCACTAATTTGGAAAGACTTTGTGTTGGATACCTTATGGGTTTAAAATACATTAATTTTATCAGAGCATGTTGTGCTCTCTCCAAGTCAATAAACTTAGTGTTGGCGGAACCCCCCCAGATAGGGATGCAATACACCAAGACGGACTGCACCAAAGCTATGAATATTTCGTTGAGTAGGTGTCTGGGGGTATTTGTGTGAGTGGATACATTTCCTGGTGCAATATGTCTCAGTGTCCTGAAAATCCAACTCAGTTTCCTGATCCTAACAGTAACTTGTTCAAGGTGGGGGTACCAGGATAATCTCTGATCCAAAACCACTCCTAAATACTTGGTTTGAGATACTCTTTCTAGGGTTGGGCATAAACAACTATAAGGATCATCACAATATTGAACCCTTATATTAAAATCTAAACTAGGTTGTGTACGATTTGAGATACTGAAGCAGATGTAATTTGTTTTAGTGGTATTCAGTGTTAATAGGTTATTTTTGAGCCATCTTGCTATTTGGGTCATACCCGCCTCAGCACAAAAGGCAACTTCATGCCAAGTCTTCCCATTAAAGACAACGGCAGTATCATCGGCGTACGAAAATACTTTTGCGCCATTGATTTTGAGGTTACTGAGGTCGTTGATGTAAAGCAGGAACAGCGTAGGGCCCAGCACACTTCCCTGAGGGACCCCGAATGTGACTTTTGCGTCATCGCTGAAGTGTTCTCCCACTTTGACCCTATGTTTCCTGTTTATAAGGTAGTCTGTAAAAAGTTTTAGTGGGATTCCTCTCACTCCTACAATTTTCAGTTTATGTAATAGGATTGGAACAGAGACGGTGTCGAACACCTTTTTTAGGTCCAGAAACACGGTTAAACATTTACTCCCATTATCCAGATTATCAGCCACTAGAGAGCTAAGGGCAGTAACAGCATCCTCGGTTGGTATACCCTTTTCTATTTAAATAGGATAAGATTGATTACGTCACACCCTTGAATTTTTACCACAATTTATCATTGATATTTTATTTTCAGATATCATCTTCAGATCGTATTTGCCATGCCTGCTGGATGCGCACAAAAAGAGAGGTTGTACGTATGAATCGTCAAGATGAAAGCAGACCTCAACTGGACGCAACTGACGATGTGCAACCAGAAGAAAATCTGATCCAGTCTTTAGCTGCAGCCCAACCTGAGCCGACACAAACAGTGGAATTAGCCAATTATAGACGAGCAGCCAATTCTACACACACTTGTGTCTTTCCAAATTGCAGCAGCACCACATATCAGAATATTTCTGACAAGTTACGAGCCACCATTCTGCATAATCATAATTATTATTTACCAATATTAACTCGTGTATGTTGTCAACATTTGCTAAATAATTCATGGGATACATTACATGATTCCGAAAACAGTATTGCTACATTTAACGTAAGTCAAATACAGCCTGTATTTTCTTTCGTGAATGCATTTAGTCCCACGCTTGACTTCGAAAGCATTCAGGATATGGATGAGAGAGTATTTGAATACTGAATAGGATTTAAAAAAAAAAACTCAATGTTTTAATTGGAGAAACACCACGTATCTCTGAACTGCGTAGAGGTAGTTTGGGCTTGGCAGCACTTCTGCTGAAGATGAGAACAGGGGACTCCGATGAGAGGATTGCCACATTGGTACAAGTGCCCCGTCCAACGTTGGAGAGTTTAATGGACAAAGTACGGGAGATTTTATGCCAAGATTTTGTATCTAGATATCTGGGAGTTAATCATGTTACTCGTGATGAATTGATTCTACATAATTTAACTATTCCCAATGGGCTATTTGGAAATGAAAACAATGCCACAGTCATTTGTGACGGCACATATATTTATATCAACAAAAGTTATAATTATATGTTTCAAAAAGATACAAATTCTTTGCATAAATATAGGAATCTCTTGAAACCATTTTTGATTGTTGCCGCAGTGGATACATCGTTGATAGTTTTAGCCCATACAAAGCAACTACATCAGACTCCGTGATCGTGAATAATTTATTCAGTAATGAGAATTCTGCTCTTAGGTTGTATTTCAGAAATAATGACGCTTTTATTTTAGATAGAGGATTTAGAGATAGCATTGCTTTGTTGGAAGGATGTGGTTACAAACCATTAATGCCAGAATCATTGTTAGAAGGCGAGCACCAGTTAACTACAGCAGCAAATAGGAGCTGCCGTGTTACCATTTGCAGATGGGTGGTGGAAGTGATTAATGGCTACTTCAAAAGAGATTTTAAATTACTTAGGCAAGAATATTTCCATAGATCCCTTCCTCACATAATGCAAAACTTCCAAATTGCAGTAGCTTTAATAAACAAGTTTGGTACTCGTCTACGGGGGATACAGGATTGAAGTGTGCAGTGAGGGACTTAATTTGACTGAGTTCAATTTTAGAGGCAGTGGTGACACTACCTTAATAAGAGGTAAAATAAAGTTACGCCAGGTCTCTAGAAGGCAATATTATGTATATATTATAATAGAAAACAATGTGCCTGGTCGAGCAGGAATAGTAGAGTACTTACTGCTGTAGTCGTTTAGTAGGAAGACGAACTGTTGGATGTTGTGCTCATACAATGACAATAGTATGGTATCTAGGATGGGCCAGACATCAACCAAATATTTCAGCACCCGCAGGTTTTCTAGATGATATTGTAGTTAGATCATGAAGAATAAATATTAAAAAATATATTTAATTTTTTTACCTATCTACCCATAATCTACCCCTACCATATATTTAATCATATACATATATCTACAACTTCCCTTTAAATAGATAGTTGATGGCTAAGATTATTAAATAAATATTCTTCGGAACATTTATTTACTTATGTGGTATGTATACAATCATCATCATCTGCCTAGCCTTTTCCCAACTATATTAGAGTCGGCTGCCAATGTAACCGGATGCAGCTGAATACCAGTGTTTTACATGGAGCGACTGCCTATCAGACCTCCACAACCCAGTTACTGGGTAACACTATACCCCTTGGTAAGTCTGGTTGTCAGACTTTCTGGCTTCTGACTACCCATAACGACTGCCAAAGATCTATATATAAATATTTATAATATTAATACAATAATATTTTAAGTCGTAAGTAGGTATTTCTATATTTGTTTTCCGATTGTATGTTGTTGACAAAACATAACCTCTAGAACTTTAAACTGAAATATCTTTATTTTTGAGACATCCTGTAAAATTATAACTGAATACAAAACAGTTCAGAAATTGAAACCCTTTATTTTATTATATTTTTCATCGGCAGACGCTAAAAAAAAAAGTCAAAAATAATTTGTTCCAGAGATCGCCTTTGTTCTTTACATTATGATATCTTATACTAATGAATTCCTTTGGTATTTGGATCTAAAGTCAAATATTAATATTTCGGATATATCCTACTTCGTACTACTATAATTAGGGTTGCCAACTACAATGTTAAAAACAGTATTATACTATTTTTCACTACATTATACTTTTTACTGTCGGACAAAATAACAGTATAAAAAATACTGTTTTTAACATCACAGGTACATTTATAGGCGTGCGATGCAGTGCATGCAGTGCCCCCCCCCCCCCCTCCCTCCTCACTCGCTTCAGAACTCAACGCATTTTGAAAAAATTGTAGGTCATTTAAATTTGCTTAGACATTATAATAAGACAAAAAATGTATCCAAATGAGTACTGGCAAAAAGTGGAAACATTAATTGTTAGTAAACACTTCAGAAGAATTTAAAATATTACAAAAATTGTTACTACTTACTTTCTGTTTTCACCACAGAAAGAGTTTTTTCTGTCATGAATGCAAAGTGATGCAGGCCGACAGAAATAGTACTTCCATAAATTTAACAAAAAATGAGCTCCTCATGAAGCCTTCCAAAATGACACTAAACTACTAAGTTGTGCGAGAAGCACTGAGAAATATATTTTTAAAACACTAAAAAAATAAAGTAGGTACTGTTTATTGTATTGAAATACTGTTGATTTTCTTTCTCCAACCTGAATATACTGTTTTTCTTGCAAAAAAAGTTGGCAACCCTAACTATAATCTACTTATAATAGCGAATGGGGCTGAATAAATTTATAGAGATCTCACAAGCAGCACGCACAACAATCAGAGAATTTAAAGAATTAAAGTATTAAATTCGAAGGTTGTTTTAAAACCAATCCTAGTTATTTTTAAGCACTTGCTTAGTGAGCTGTCATATTCGACAGTTTCAAGCCCAACAAGTCCTATAATTTGATAATTATGTCACACGATACAGTATGCACCCCTATGCAGTATGTACGGAACCCTAAAAAACATACAATTCAGAAAGCTACAAACCTCATTGCCAGTAAACAATTCGTACATGATCTTGTTCAAGGCATCTTCAATATACGGCATCATACCAGGCTCTGCTTTATTGTTCTCGATGGCATCTGACAATGCTGAAAGAGTCCAGGTCTCCACGACTGGGTAGCTGGTGGCCACTGCCAGGACTAGTGAGAATACCGCGAGCACCTTCATTTTTTACTGTGGAGAAATAAGTGGGATGAAACTCTTGATATCAGGACGGCCACCAGTCGGTATTATATGCATTTAAGCGGAAATTGCGAATTTATTTTCAGCACAAGTAAGCAGATACCTACCTAATGATAAAAGTCATCTTGTACGGTATTGTACCGTGCAGCTTTTACTGATAGAATGCTATGATATTAAATGATACGAGTCTATGAAGGTTTAACAGTTTATTATACTAAGTTAACACCAAAGTTCAAATAGATATAGTTTTTAAGAATAAATGATAGATGATACTGATATGATATTGATACGTGAGAACACGCGGTGCGTTCGATAACCGGTAGTGAACTAAATTGTAAGTAAGTGAAAATGAATAATTAATGTTGGCGGATATGCTGACGCGGTATGTACAATAATTTCGCAATGTACGGTTGCACCGTACATGCTCCCGGGCGAGATGTGAGATGTAAGTGTGAGATGATTAATGATAAACATAAAAAAGGAAAATAAATGATATTATTAAAATTAGATTGTTAAACTGACTTAATGTCTCTAATTATCTGTTATTACACTAAACACCGATTTTAGCACTGGTGACGTTGCTTTGTCTTTTTTATTGTCACTGTTAGTAGAGGTCTCTCCCATACGTGAACAATGTAATTTTTCACAACACTTCACATTGACACCAGAACACTCATTTGGAACACTGACACTGATGGTGCTGACTGCTGGCTGCAGAACCGCAGGATCCTCCGCCCCCGACGGCGACGCAGTAGCAGCGCGCCTCGCACATCCCAGATAACGTCGTAGTCGGCGCCACGCCACGATTATTCCAATTAATACCATTATGCCGATAATGCTGTAGATCGCTGCATAGTGGTGAACATCGTGAAAGCTTATATCTTCTGTTAATGGTGTACTCTGTTTGATCACGTCCAATTGTTTCTTTATGTTTAGCAACTCTTGTTGCCTGGAGTCATAGTCGGTGGTATTTGGTGGTGACTGATACGGTACGGGTGATATATTTATGATATGATTTATGGGAGCGATCTCAAATGTTTCTATTTCTGGTGAAATGTTGGTTTTGCTTGATCCTTGCTTATGACTGTACAGTCGTTAACTTTCAGTTCATTCTGTGCTTGTTTCCATTTGCTCCTAGCGTTTAGTTGACTGAGGTATTCTGCTTGCCATCTGTTCCAAATGTCTTGATGTATTTTTCTTGCTAATTGCCACCGCACTGGGAGGTCTTTTTCTGTTTCGTATATTGTTAAATTTGGTCCACTAGCTAGGAAATGTGAGGGTGTTAAAACATCGAGATCTTCTGGGTCTTCTGACATGGGACAACGAGGCCTTGAATTTAGGCAGGCTTCGATCTGCGTTAGGATGGTGGTTAATTCTTCATATGTGAGTTTTTGCTCCCCAATTACTCTTCTCATGTGATGTTTCAGGCTCTTGACCCCTGCCTCCCAGAGTCCTCCTGCTGACGGCCATGACGGGGCATTGAAATGCCACTCTATCTCCATATTTGTAATTCCAGGTAAGGCCTGTTCCTGGAGTTCCTGAAACTGCTGTTGTAGCACGTGACTCGCGCCCAAAAAGTTGGTGCCATTGTCACTATACATGTGACGTGGGGTACCTCTTCTCGCCGCCATTCGCCGTAATGCTGCTAAAAATGTTGTTGTTGTTAGGTCGGAGACCAACTCCAGATGCACGGCCTTTGTCGCCATGCAAACGAAAAGAGACACGTACCCTTTTGTCGTTTTGATTCCGCGACCTTTATTTGCTTTGACGTCGATGAATCCGGTGTAATCTACGCCGGTATGATAAAATGGCCGCGATGGATTACATCTTGGCTCGGGTAAGTCACCCATGAGCTGATATTGTTTGTAAGGATTATGTTTCCTACAAGTCACGCATAAACGCAAGCGCTTCTTTATTGCTCTATTTCCCCCCAGGACCCAAAACTTTTTCCTCAAAATTGTTGACGTCAATTTGGGACCTCCATGAAGGGTGAGTTCATGACCATGATCAATGATTAAGTTGGTTAATCGGTTGTTATTGGGCAGTATGACTGGATGTTTCATGTCTTCGCTGATGTATGCTTTCCTAAGCCTCCCTCCAACTCTCAATACACCTTCTTCATCAATGTATGGATTTAGATTTACAATCTTGCTAGATGATTTGATTTTGTTGTTATTGCTTAGCTGTATGATTTCTTCTGAAAATTCTTGCTGTTGTACGTATTTTGATAATAATGCTTTGGCTTTATGTATTTCTTGTAATGATAAAAATGTTCCTTTCTTTTGCTTTTTGTTTGTAAACCGTAGAACCATTGCTAATGCACGTACTATTTTCATATACGAGCTACAGTTCTCGATAAGTTGCTGTATAATGCTTTCACCATCTACTTTTGTTACCGCGTTTACCTTGATACTCTTCTTTACTTCCTGATCAATTGGGTATTGTGATATGTCATGACTTTCAGGTACGCTATGTTTCAATAACCAAGTTGGTCCACTCCACCATAGGTGATGATCTATCAATTGAGATGGCGATAGTCCCCTGCTCGCACAGTCAGCGGGGTTGTCCTCTGATTTAACATAGTACCACTGATCTGCTGGTATTACTGATGTTATTTGGGTCACTCGGTTAGCAACAAACGTGTTCCAGCGTGACACATCCCCTTTGAGCCAACCCAGGGCTACCATTGAGTCCGTCCAGCAGTATGCTTTGATATTGTAGTTGTTTAGGCATTGTTGAACTTTAGCCATGAGTCTTGATAACAGAACCGCCCCACAGAGTTCCAATCGAGGGAGCGAAACCGATTTGCTAGTAGGTACTAATCTAGTTTTTCCCGCTATTAATGTTACTGATATGTCATTTTTTGGTTTGTTGATCTTGCAATATATGACGCATGCGTAGGCTTTTGTCGAAGCGTCACAGAATCCGTGCAATTCAATTTGATCTTCCTCTCGAGTTTGTATCCACCGTCCGATTTGATATTGCTTGATATTGCCGAGATCTTCCCTGATGTCTACCCATTCCCTGTGTATGGTATCTGGCAATGCGTCGTCCCACTGAATATTCAATGTCCAAACTTTTTGAAATAGAATTGTCAGTTTAGTTGTTACTGGAGAGAGCCAGCCCAGTGGGTCAAACAGTTTTGATATATTTGATAATAATGTTCGCTTGATTGATATTGATGAGCTTGATTCAATGTTGTATTGAAAGCTAAATGTGTCTTGGCCTGGGTTCCAGCTGAGGCCCAAGGTCTTTGTGGACTCTATATGCTTAAAGTCGTATCCATCTTGATTGATATCTGCAGAATCGACGTTTTGTAACAATTCAGGGGCATTAGACTTCCACTTCCGTAAATTAAAACCACCTGATTGCAATATGTTTATTAAATCTTGTTGTATACGTTTGCCCGTCTCAATGTCATGTGATCCATGTAATAAATCGTCCATATAAAACGATTTCCCTAGAATATTGATAGCACTGCTGTTGGGATAATTTGCTTTTACGTCTTGTGCCAGTTGACGTAATGTCATCATCGCCAGGAAAGGGGCTGCTTTTGTTCCATAAGTTACTGTTGTTAAACGATATTCTTTCAAGTTATCTCCGGGATAATCCCTCCAGATGATTCTCTGTAAGTCCTGATCTGATTCATTCAGCCATATCATTCTGAACATTTTTTCGATGTCAGCAGTAAAACCGTATTTAAATTGCCGCCATGTGATAATTAAAGTCTGCAGGTCTTGTTGTAAATTTGGCCCCCTGTACATAAGATCATTGAGACTGTAACCGGATGTTGTTTTCGAAGATGCATTAAAAACAACTCGTAATTTGGTTGTTGTAGAGTCAGCTTTATGTACGCAATGATGTGGTAAATATAAATTATTATTGTCAATTTCGCCATTTACGTTTTTGCTTGCTAAGCTCATATGTCCGAGCGATATGTATTCGTTGATAAATAACTTATATTCACGTGCTGTGTCTTTTTGCTGAACAAATTTCCGTTCTAGCTGTTTAAATTGTGCAATTGCTTTCGACTTTGAACTCCCTAAATTTTCTTGAAGCGTTGACTTTAACGGCAACCGAACTTCGTATCTGCCATCTGTGCGTCTTTTAGTTGTGTTTTTGTAGTAATCTATGCATTTTTGATCATCTGACGAGTACACAGGGTCCCCATGTAGGGGTATGTCCTCTATTTCCCAAAATCTGCTAATATCCTCCATGTTTTTTAAAACTACGTTACACTGTAGCGTTTTGACAGCCTTTCCACACAGAATCCACCCGAGACTTGTTTGCTGGGCAGTGGGGAAGGTGTCTGCTTTACAAATCCCTTCTAGAATGATCTCTGAATACACTTCGCCGCCCAACAGTAAATCGATAGGCCGGCTGATATAAAATTCTGGATCTGCTAGTTGAATGTTATCTAAACAGGACCATTCTGGCTTTGGAAATGTAACATTAGGCAAGTTGTTGATTAATGATTGCATGATAATTACATCTGTTTGATATGAATGATTGCTACTGATAGAAGTAAAGTTTATGCTGATATCCGTTTATACATAATCCCTACATAATCCCTTTTTCCGTACATAATCCCTTTTTCTTTTATTTATATGTATACATGTATGTATTTATATAGATATAAGGTATACCAGTAATATTTACAATTACGTATGTGACTATATCTTTAACTTTTTGTACATTGTGCATGAAGTATAAATAAATAAATAATAATTAGACTAATATAATCTTATAGGTATACGCAGATCACCCACGTTCTTTCATATAAGATAAACGGATCCACGTTTTCTTTACGACAAGAAACCGCTATTGTCATCACTGCGACATTTGTCTCATATAGTTATTCGAGATTTTGAAGCATTGAGTTAGTGAACTGACGCGCTCATAATATATCGAGTAAACGTTTCCGAGCAGTTACTATTCGATCAACATATATATCTTACAGTCAAAACTCTTAACCAGTCAGACTACTTTTGACTGGGTTCAGTCAAAACCCTTATTACGATAAAACGCGTTTGCGTTACAAAATCAAAAATACGGAACGCCTTAGTTATAAGAATCACTACAAAACCAAAGTTTTAAAAGGGTCACAAAAATAAACCTACCAACCTAATGGGTTTCTAAATTTTAAGGAAAAAGGACCTTGTGCAAAAATGTATGGGCTCTGTCCCCACCTACCAACACACATGGAACTGATGGCAATGTGTTCCTAGAGTATCCACTATTTGATTAAAATCCTTTTTTTTACATAAATCAGTGAGGTAATATAAAAAAAAATCAATTTGTAAATATTAATTAATCTAATTACGAAGCGGTAACAAAGAAAACGTTTCTGCATCCTATTGAGACGGATTGACTGCGTGTGCGAATACGGAACAGGCGTGATGGGACGAATGCACGCGGTGTAAATGCGCAATTTGCACTTGAGTGACAATTTGCTGCGAGCATTAAATATGAAGTGAGAGTGAGTGGGACGCGCGAACACACCATCTTTATGTGCTCTCCGAAAGTAAGGTGATAGTCGAGGGTCACATTATTTATTTGGCTCGCTTTTCCCATGGGATAGGCTTGCCATACATGGTTATCGGCCTGGGAGGGGAGGGGATGAAATATGGTTTGGAAAAGAGTACCGCCTGACTCTTGTTGGGGTTCACCTCGATTCTCCATTTACGGAACCAAGCGCCTAACGAGTTTGCGGAGGTTTGGCGGGTAAGAGGTAGGTACTAAGCAGTCTGGGGTGCGGCCAGAGTAATACATGGCCATGTCGTCGGCGAATAGAGCCAACTGGGCCTTCTTACTTAATAAGTCGTTGTACGAGACTTTATCGCAAGCTTTCGCTATGTCGAAGTGTACCCGTCATCATGCCTCGCTGGAACCCAACGCTTATGTGATCGACGATGCGGTGGACTTATTGAACGCAGCAATGTTCGAAAGCCGACCTGCTCGTTGGGAATAATGAGACTCTTTGCATCGGCATAGTTCTCGTAGATTTTGCCGAGAACATTAAGGAGTCTAATAGGACGGTAGCTCGAGGGATCAGACTTGGGTTTGTCCGGTTTTGGGATGCCGATAACGTCGGCCTCTTTTCGTGTCAGGAAAAATGTTGTTGCTCAGAGTGTCATTGAAGATGGCGGTCATTAACATTATAAGATGCGCGGGGAGGAGTTTGAACACCTTATTGGTGATGCCGTCAGAACCGGGGTCTTTCAGATGGATAATAGGAGGGATTTCTTGCGACAAATGAAATTAAAATGAAATGAATAACATTGATGATGTCGCCACTGGAATACCTTTGTCACCGAGTTACGGGGATACGGAATTTCTAATACGTCACCGAAATCAGCGACGCTGTCTACGGAGTCACGGCACGCAAAAAGGTTTTGCTGTGAACGAGCAAACCTTGTAAACGAGCTAGTAGATGCTGGTAGAGGGTCCTTTTGGAAGATCACCTTAGCGAATCCTAGGATTGTAGCTTCCGACATAATGGGGGAGAGAAAACTAAGTATTACAGGGATTGGCGAGAGACAATCTCGCGGGCCTTGGCTGGAGGCCCTAAAAATATTTTTTAAGGCACCACAGGATTGTCCGGTTAAATAGCCAACAACCTTTTGACTGTGACATATACACATTATAACTTAGTCTAATTATAGATAAGTTCTAGCTGGGTACACTACATAAACACGAAAACGATTTAAAACTATGATTGTTTACTGTTGAATAAAAATATTTTTTTTCGCAGGTCACAGTTCTAACCTAACCTAACCCAAATGATTCACCAACAATAGAGGCAACCTGGCGTTAATGCCCACTATTCTAGCCTAACCTATCCGAGTCGGATTGCTCTGAATCCGGGTGTAAGCCATAATGATGGTATATATTTTAAACGATATGCATAATGATTTTCGATTAAATAAACGTTATATCCAATAATGTTATACGAAATAAGTTTTAGATTTGGAGTATATAAATGTTAGGTACCTACAAAGAAATTATAACAACAATATCTCACGTTTATTATATCTTGTGAACTTTATTGAAATGAAAATATACCAAATAACTTTATATGATATGAGACGCACTCCTAATTAGAAGGGCCTGCAGCTTACGCTTTCGTTAGACTATCACATATTAGGTATCTAGGTACATACCTGACTGGTTACCTCGAACAATGTTACACGTGTAGCGACGGATAATATCACTCAAGAAGTGTGAGGAAGTAATTATTACTCTGAAAAATACGGCAATAACAATTCCATAATTAATACCCGGAAACTGCTGAACACACAAGCCATTTCGTCTGTAAAGAATTAACTAGAGGCATTGGTTCCCAATCAGTGGGGCGCGCCCCACTTGAGGGGCGTAGAGTAACCAATGGGGGGCTTGGTGGCTCTAAAAATGTATGTTAGTTTTATTAGAAACAAAATGCCCTTTATCAATGGTTGTAATATTGGAGCAAATCTTATACGTTAAAATCAGCGTACGCGGTACATGTTGTCAGCTTCTTGTAATTTAACATATCAAGCAGGCAGGGGTCCTAGTAATTTTGTATGAAAGTGAGCGAATGGAGGCGCATATAATAAAAGGTTGGGAACCCCTGAACTAGAAATAGGTATGTGGTATCAACTAGTTCAAAAATGAGAAACGGCGTCAATCGTCATCGACTAAAAAATATATATTCGCTCTTTCATTTATAGACATCCGCTAATAAATGCCGAAGGCGAAGATACGGAACAGCATAATAAAATACCGTTTAATTGATATCTATTATGAAGCTGGGTAGTCTAACAACCAGTCTTACCAAGGGGTACTGTGTTACCTAGTAAGGGAAGGTTGTACAAAATGATTTCCGGCTGTTTTACCGACTTAATGGCGTCATTTATAATATTTTTAGTGAAATGCATGCTTGTACGGTCGAGCCTATCAACACATGTCAGTGTCATGGGTGTCCCCTTGTTTCGCAGACAGAAATTTCAAAGAATTTTGTTTCCCAGAAAATGTTTAACATAATATTTGGTTCTCGTATTTTTATTTCGACTATTATTGTTTCAAAGCCTATTTACTTCAATGAAAAATATTTCACAGAAACGCAATTCAATGAATTTTTAATCACATTTTTTTGTTTAACAAACTTATCAAAAAGTAGAATTCTTTGTAACGAATATTGTTTGTTTGTTGTATTTTTCCATGGAATTTATTTCAACGAACATGTATACATATAAATAGACAAAAACAAAAATGTTGTCTTAAAAAGTCAATATGTTGTGCTACCAAAGTTAATGACAGAAACGAATCGCTGCGAAACCGACTCCACGTAGTCTTGTCTGCCCTACGCCTAGAGTGGAATTTAAATCTGCGTAGGCGTAGAGGGGCGAGGCGGCCCGCGAGCTGAGGAGCAGGTGGTTTTAACGCCCGCCGCCTGAGGCTGGCCGGCGTAGCCGGCCAGTAAGCCGAAGCTGCGGTGGTGAGCGTGAATACCATCTGCGACGATAAGCTCACGTGGGACCGCCGGAGCCCCGCAACGCCGGAGCCGTGACAGAAACTATGCCTGCTGCATGTTGCATGCTCGCTTGCATGATACATGCTCGCTTGCATGATGCATGCTTGCTTGCATGATGCATGCTTGCTTGCATAATGCATGCTTGCTTACATGCTGTATGCTTGCTTGCACGCTGCATGCTTGCTTGCACGCTGCATGTTTGCTTGAACGCTACATGCTTGCTTGCATGCTGCATACTTGCTTGTACGCCGCATGCTTGCTTGCATCCTGCGTGGTTGCTTGCACGGACGGGCAGTAAGTTTGGTTAGAACTGAGAGTCCCATTCCTGGGAATAAGTTTTATATTAAATAAAAAATTTAAGGATAAAGAATATTTGATTTGTTATTCTATGATATGATTATTCTAACCATAAACTTTATGTGAAACAAAAATCAATGATTTGAAAATCTTGAAAGTATTCTGCGTATTGATTATTCTATGAAACGAAATTATTAGAAAAATGTTATGTGAACCGAAATTCTATAAAACTATTAGCTATGAAACAACGTACAACCCAGTGTCATGGCACAGTAGGCACTAGAAAAATTTTAATCGAAAAAAAAAACACAAAATTACTGTGTTCAGTCTAAAGTACGCCCATATTTGAGCTTATGTACGTAAATTTTATGTGATAGGCTGGTGTGTTTGCCTCAGTTTCTGTTGTCATTTAGCAGTGTAATTAACCATCCATTATTACAGTATTCGAAGCAAATAAGTTATGGTTTGAAATTTTTCGTTTATAGAGCATTTGGGGCAAAACAATCCCTTGTTAGGGTGGGCAAAATGATCCCGGGATCATTTTGCACTCTACTTACTTCAGTTTACATAACTGAAGTTTTATTTTGTTTTTTAATATTAATATTTTTAGTTGAAACTTTTATTGACTCCTCTATATAGCGCATTCCACGCTTTGGGAACTCCCGTTTTTTGTAGAGGTCGTAATTATTAAAACGTGAAGATTATTCGTTTTTTAGGGCAAATAATTGGAATGTTTCAATTTTTTGTACATTATTTTCGCCATTTTGAACGTTTCAAGATGTTTTTTTTAATATTTCATATTCTACAGCAAAAGGTAACAGTATTCAGCCATATATTGTCAATCAAGTCGCTTTAAAAGATTATGGGGGCTCGATCAAATATGTTAAAGTGGTGTAAATAAAACACCTTAAAATTATTTCTCAAAAAGAGGGATCTCCGTGCTTCCCCCTCTTAAAATAGGGTTGGTACTAAAATCGTAGAATGATAGAGTAGGTACAGAACATTCCTTTAATTTTGGTTTTAGAAACATACCGCAAAATTAAATCCGTAAAAATACACGCCAGAATTGGAATGAAAACGCCATGATTAACGGCATAAATGCTGTGTAATAGAACATGTGTATAAAAGACAATTCTCACTTCCACTTTCGGCACTTTAAGAGTGTGAGGGGAAAACTTACTTACCTAATACCACAAACTTGTTTGATTAAGATTCTATGAAAACCATGAAACAAATGATAATAATACAACGTGGCGCTACAACGATGACATTAATTTAACACACAAATTGGGCTGGTGGCCCTTAATCATATTGAATATGACAGGTTAGAAAAAATACATAAATTAAAAAAAAAAACAATTTTTCAATCAAACTAAATTATAAAAAAGTAACCAAAATTGGGATCACTCTGTGCAAAAATTCATTCATGAAATTACTTACCTAGCTGGATTACGTTTACTCGGAGCCGCAACGCGTCGCTTAGCGCACTGGCAACCGCGCAAACGCGCCTGGTACTTGAGATCGGTCTGATTATTATTAGACACGGCATAATAATATCAAAGAAATCGAGCATAGTCAATCATTTATCACCTTCTCTTATTACTACTAGTAAAGTTATGATCACTAACATCACTAAACATTACTTTTATTAATTGTCTAGGTACCTATTTGAAATTTTCTTATTTTCAATGAGACCACCGCGTTGAAGGATACAAAGGGCTAAACGGTGCTTCATGTTCTCTCTCTCTCGCACTTTTGAAAATAAATTGTCACTCACAGCCATTTGCCTCAATTTCTCAAACGCGTTTGTTATTCTAAGGCGTAATTGTTCTACCGAGTCCACGTTCTCCGTGTACACACCGTCTTTGATGCAACCCCAGAAAAAAAGTCGAGTGGCGTAAGGTCTGGCGATCTTGCTGGCCGCCTACGAGGGTCCGAATCTTCCACTCCATTGGGCACCAAACGTGTCATTTAGCCACTGCCTGGCTCTTGTTACAGAATGTGCCGGCGCGCCATCTAATTGGTACCACATTCGTTGGTATCGGTGGACGTTTAGATTGTTGGTGTATTCTGATACCGTGTCATTTAATAGGTTAACAAACCTTTCTCCGGTTAAATTGTCATCAATGAATACAGGCCCGATGACGTCGTCACCGTGAATAGCTGCCCATACATTCACCGAAAATCTGTACTGATGAGCTGACTCCCGCCAAACTCGGGGATTGGTTTTCGGGTGCCCAATGGTGCAGATTGTGCTGGTTTCACATGCCGTTTCTGGTGAACGTGCTTTCGTCAGTCCAACAAACATGAGAAATAAAGTCACTGTTCTCTTCAATTTTACTCAACAGCCACTGACAATAATTTACTCTAATTAGTTTATCATGCGTTAATAATGTATGTACTTTCGTAAATTTGAATGGGTGCCACTTTTCCCGCTTTAATATCCTATGGACAGTTCTGTGATGGACTTGAAAATGCCTAGCGTTCTGGCGAAGGCTAGTTTTAGGTTGGTTTTGGAAATATTGTAGCACATTTTCAGTAAATTGAATTGGGTTTTGACTTGTAGGTGGTCGATCTGGGCGTTAAAATCTAGGATCCACTGGCTGGTTTTCGCGGATGCGCTGAAGAGCTCTTACAATAGTGCGAGGATTAGTAGGGCATTGTCTTGAATTGCCATATCTCTCGCGATATGTCCTTATCGCAAAGGCGGCATTTTGATGACATTCTCCGTAAATTAGGATCATATTCAGCTGCCGTGTAGTTCGGATGTATATTTGCCATCACGATCACAGGTTATCACAAGCACCAATAACACAAATAAAAGCGTCCTTTTTGCAAAAATGTAAGTACCTATCGTATTAGAAAAAATAAAACTAACTAAAACAAAGCAAAACGTCTTTATCGCAGTACCATAATCTAACAACTATCATAATTACACAAAAATAAATAAATAAAACATCAGGTAAGCGTCTTTTTCGCGGAAAAATTCACAAAATTATTACACGACGATTATGCGCATGAGTGTAAATAAGTGTGTCAAGGGCACGGACCCGGCTAGCACTAGAAAAGAAAAAAAGGGTCCGGCGGGCGGAGGAGGAGAAGGACAGGGGCCATGGACGACGACGCGCGACGACTGCGCTGCTCGCCAAAAAAGGAATCCGTCTTTCCTTCAATTTGCCTACTCTTTGCATTTATTTCATCTTATTAGTATTGCTTATTCGTTTTAATTTCATTGATGCGGTGCTAGTATCCGTGACCCCGACAAATGACCGCTGCGCTACAGTTCTTTAAAACAGGTTGCTCCAAGACGCTATTTAAAAAAAAAAAAAATAATAATAAATAATAACGTTTTTTTTTTTTTTTTACTATTAAATAGGCTTGCGTTTGACCGCAATTCACCTGATCGTAAGTGATAATGCGGCCTAAGTTGGAACACGCTTGCCTAAGATGAACCGGTTCACTCGTTTTATGGAATCTAAATATCTTTGTAAAACGAAAGTGTGAATCCGTATACGTATGTTAAATAATGTCACCATTGTAGCGCCACGCTGTATAGATAATTTGTTAAAAATTATATTAAAAAAACAATATAGAAGGTTGTAAAACAAATGCTAATAGACAATAACAGAGCGTTGTTTATTTAAGATTTCATTCGAAAATAGTTAAAGCTGTTAAGCTGTTAACAACTTCAATGTTGATTAATAATAAAACTGACTGCCTTGATTTGATGAGTATATATTTTTATATGAGACTTCACCTTACAATAATGAATAATGGCGGACATTAAAGGGAACACGCACTCGCGTTATACATTCGTTCACAACGCCGTCTTGTTGAAGCCTGTCATGGCCGCGCCGCCGCGCGGCGGCCGGCCGACGCGGGCGCCTACGTCCCTCTCCTCGCACCGCACCCCCGCACGATGGAGCGTTTGTTTGTGCCGCGTTTACACGCTTGTGGCGTGAACATCCTCCGCGGCATTGAAAGGCTGAACTTGCTGCCTTTCAACATTAATTTGGTCCAGATGACCGTAGCAGGCACAACCTGTTCACAGCTCGTCTGATTGTGCCTTTGGTAGTGTAAATATCGGCCACTCTGCTTACACCATCGGGGCCCGGGTAGAGTTTAGACACCCGGCCCATACGCCAGTGAAGTGGCATCAGGTTATCCTCCTTCAGAATTACGAGGTCATCAACTTGGAGCGGTGTCTGCTGAGTTTTCCATTTGGTGCGGTTTTGTAGCTCTGCCATGTACTCAAGGCGCCATCTTTTCCAGAACAGCTGCCGTGCCTCTTCAATTCGCTGGTATCTGTTGGGTCTAATCAAGTTGACAGGCAGTGATGGTGTTGAGACCAATGGACGACCAATTAGAAAGTGCCCTGGTGTTAAGGGATTTAGGTCAGCAGGATCGGAACTAAGGGGAGAAATAGGGCGGGAATTAAGTATCGCCTCGATCTGTGTGAAGAGCGTGCCCAACTCTTCAAAGGTAAGGGAGGCATTGCCAGCTACGCGTTTTAATAAAGACTTTGCGGACTTGACGCCCGCTTCCCAAATGCCACCAAAGTGTGGAGAGTAAGCGGGACTAAATATAAACCTAATTTCTTCAGTTGCTGCGTAGTCTGAAACTGATT
Organism: Charanyca ferruginea; assembly: GCA_947361185.1. NCBI lineage: Eukaryota > Metazoa > Arthropoda > Insecta > Lepidoptera > Noctuidae > Charanyca > Charanyca ferruginea. The sequence continues at coordinate 19,165,600 of OX376069.1, read as the reverse complement.
GACGGCTCGACCGTATAACCCTTCCTAACTCATTGTTGGCTCCCACAAAATTCTTACCGTTATCACAGTAGATCGCATAGGGTTTGCCGCGCCTCGATATGAACCTGCGTAGGCATAAAATAAAGCCCTCCGTTGTCAGGTCACTGACCACTTCTAAGTGTAAGGCCTTAGTCGTTAGACAAACGAATATGCATAAGTAGGCCTTAGTGACTCGGCTACCTCTACCCTTTTTAGACGCAATCATGAAAGGACCTGCGAAGTCTATTCCACATGAATTAAAAGGGAAATCAGTAATGACTCTAACACCAGGTAAATCACCCATAATGGGTTGAACAGTTTGCCCTCTAAAGCGAGTGCAGACAACACATTTTTTAGTTACAGAGAGTTACAGAGCTAAGTTTCTGCCACCAAGTGGCCAGAATTTCTCACGAATAGACGCTAGTAGCAATTGAGGTCCTGAATGGAATAACCGGAGATGTTCCTGTTCCATAATCAATTTAGTTAAGTGATGTTTGGCATCCAACACGATTGGATGTTTCTTGTCATAACCAGCTTCAGATTGATTTAATCTGCCTCCTACCCTTATCAAACCATCTAAATCCATAAATGGGTTTAAAGGCAGCAGCTTGCTTTTATAATTTAAATCAATACCGCCTTTTATACTAGCTACTTCCTTACGGAAAGACTCAGCTTGACTAAACTTAAGCAATATTTTTAATGACCGATTGAGCTCTTCAGCATCTAATGGCCCTGTCAGCTTAGAATTGTTTTTATTGCAATTATTAACAAAACGTAAAACATAACAGTATATTCTTTTTAATTTTAAATAATTGGAATGACTTTCAAATGGGATAAACGAATTAATACTGTCCAATTTATCATTCACAGTGAGCAAAATTTTAATCTCAGGTAAGTTATCAAGTGTGGTGTGAACTTCAGCGGGCCATTCAATATAATCTTTCTTTAGAAATGAAGGTCCTTCCCACCACAACGAACATGACTGCAGCTGCTGCGGGTCGATGCCCCTAGACGCATGATCTGCAGGGTTTTCCTTTGTTGGAACATGTTTCCAATTAAAGTCTTGGGTGAGCTCATTTATTCTATTTACTCTATTACGAACAAACATTTGTAGAACTTTGGTTTGTGTCTTGAGCCAACCAAGTACAATTGTGGAGTCCGTCCACATATATTTACTATTAACTCTACATGGAATAGATTGTAGTACCTTATCGCACAACTGAGCTCCAGTCAATGCAGCACATAATTCCAGGCGAGGAATAGTCAGCGTTTTTATAGGCGCGACTCTGGTTTTTGCACAAAGTAACCTTACTGTAACATTCTGATTACCCTCTATTGTGCGCATATACACACAAGCCCCATAGGCTTGCTGAGATGCATCAACAAAACAATGTAGCTCAATAGACCTAATATCAGAGCAATTACCTAAAACATAGCGAGGCAATACAATATTTGATAAAAGGTGTATGCCTTGAATAAAATTAAGCCATCTTTTGACATATGGCTCTGGCACTGGATCGTCCCAGTCCAGTTTAGCATTCCATAAATCTTGGAGGATAATTTTTGCTTTTATAATGCAACAACCTACCAAGCCTAACGGGTCAAAAAGTTTACAAGTGGTAGAAATAATTGTTCTCTTTGTAACTTTGGGATCAGCCTTTAAATTACTTGGAAAATGTAAGTTGTCTGTCATAGGTGACCATTTTAAACCTAAAACAGTAGCTTCTTCATGAAATTCTAAACAGCTTGAGGACTCTAAATTGGCATTAAGAATCTCAGGACAATTGGTACGAAATTTTCGTAATGGAAAACATGCAGTGTTTAATGTTTGATTGACGCCTACGTAAATATGCCTAAGTTCATCTACTGTCGCAGCGCCAGTGTTCAGATCATCAATATAAAAATCGTTCTTGATGACGTTAGCAATGACTTTATCTTCACACTGACTAGCTAGTTCAGCAAGACACCTAGTGCTCAAAAATGGAGCAGAAGCCGTTCCATATGTCAACGTATTAAGTTGAAGAATTTTAATAGGCTGACCAACCTTTGTATCGACCTGATCCCTCCACAGCACCAGCTGTAAGTGACGCTGAGATTCATCGAGAGCAATTTGTCGATACATTTTTTCAACATCCGCTGTTAACACGAACTTACGCGCTCTAAAACGTATTAAAATGGAAAATAAGTCGCTTTGTACAACAGGACCTATTGCCTGAATATCATTAAGAGAATTGCCTGAACTTGTTTTAGCCGAAGCATCAAAAACTACTCTTAACTTTGTTGTTTCATGTTCTTCTCTTATTACACAATGATGAGGTAAGTAGCAACCAAAAGGAGGCGCATCAATTTCTTTTAAATGTTTTAAATTGGCATATTCATTTATAAAGTTTGTATACTGTTGACTAACATTTTTGTTTTTATTTAACTTTTTTTCTAAACTAAAAAAACGTCTCATTGCAATAGAGAATGAACTGCCTAGTGCCTGCTCAGGATCTTCCTTCAGCGGCATCATGACAGAAAATCGACCGTCTGGTAAGCGACGAGTATTCTTACAAAAGTGAGATTCACAAAACTGTTCATCTACAGAATAGTCACTACAATCTGAAGGCACTTCTTCGACCTCCCAAAATTTCTTTAGTGAGTCGTTGATGCTTTGAAGTGACGCTGACTCATTTTTTATTAAATTACATTGAACATTTAAATTACATAAAGTTGAATCACCCGTAGGGCCAGCCACCAGCCAACCAAACCTACTATCTTGCAAAATTGGCCTATTTGGACCTAAACTTATTTTATTATTTCCTATAATGTTAAAAAAGTGATCTGCCCCTAGCAAAATATCAATCTCAGAAGGTATAAAAAATAAAGGATCGGCCAGAGCAATATTATCTGGCAGCCCTAGACCTTCAACATCTATGTGGACATTAGGCAAGTAGCTTGTGATTTTTGGTAGTACTAGACAATTGACCTGCACATCAAACAAGCCAACTCGAGATTTTATTATGATACTACATTGGTCTGTTATTTTACACGTTATACTGTTAATCCCTGACACATTCAAAGCATTTACCTTTTTAGTTTGTATCATTAGTTTCTCCTTAAGATTTTCTGTAATGAAGGATGACTGACTGCCAGTATCCAGTAAAGCACGAGCAAGACAAGTTTTATTTGTTTCAGTATTCACAACTTCAATTTGTGCAGTACATAAGAGGACTTGTCCTGAAGATACAGCTGATAATGTTACTGGAGTGTTAGTACTGTCAGATGACTCTTGTGAGTCAGATGAATTTTCTGAGTTCATTACACTATTATTTTTAGTATTTTTATGCAACATTGTGTTGTGTTTATCCTTACAAATGCGACACATACCTTTGAAACTACACTTTGTGTTATTGTGACCTGCTCTAAGGCAGTTTGTACACAATTTGTGTTTTGAGACCTCTGATAACTTATCACTAATACTCATTGCCTTAAATTTATGACATCGATACAAATAATGCGTCTTGTTGCAAACTAGACATGGCTCAATGTTGGAATTATCGACAAGAGTTGCAAAGGAGTTAACTGATTTATGATTAGAATTACTCTCTTTGTTACTAGGACCTTTATGATCAGAATTGCCTCGACTATAATTAGCTGTTTCTAAAACATTGGCCCTATTTTCTATAAAATCTCTAAATTCTTTAAGGGACGGTAAATGTGAAAGGCGACCCTTCTGCTCCTCCCACTTACTGCTAGTTTTGGGATCTAATTTTGCAGCTATTAAAAATATTACTAACGGGTCCCAGCCTTCGGTAGAAATATTTAATGTGTTCAATGCATTTAGATTTTTGTGAACCTGGTCGATTAAATACCTTAAAGCCTTAAAGGATTCTTTTTGAATAGGGTTGATGGTAACCATTGCTCGTAAATGATTATTTATAAGAATGTTTTTATTATTGTAGCGGTCACATAAGGCCTGCCAGGCATATTCATAATTCCTAGCGGCAAACTCTATAGATCGTATAACTACACTGGCACTCCCTGATAACGAGTTTCTTAAATAATGAAATTTATTGATTGGGGCAATGGATTCATTACTATTTATAAGAGAGTCAAAGGTATCTCTGAACTCCAGCCACTTGATGTAATTACCATCAAATGTGGGTAAGTTTATGCTTGGTAACTTAATTGAGTTTAAATTATTATTACAACAACTCGACTTCACAGAGTCATTGTCACTCTTGTTGTGAGTCGTTCCAGAGTCTATCACTTCCTGGGCAAGAGCTATTTGAGAGTAGAATTCACTCTCAGTGCTATCCCTTTCTAACATTTGTTCTGCAAGATCAGAGGAAAGTTCTTCTATTTCCATTTGCACCGTATCAAACTTTGACATTAATTCCTGAATTTGAATTAATCTTAAATTAATTTCTCTAATTTCTAGGTTAGAAGCTTTATTCTCAAGAAATTTTTGTATGTAATTTTTAAATATGGTCAATCGACTACGTATACCACCACGTTTTCGAATAAGTGACTTCAAAACGTCAGCCTTATTTGATTCTTCCATATTATTATATTCACTATCTGACATAATATACAAAACCAATTGCAACTAAATGTAGCAGGTACTAAACCAACAATGAGTTAAGTAAAAGGTAATTGTGCAATCCCACCGGTATACAATCCAGTCGACAATCAGCCCAAACCACACCGCTACCGCGAACCCGCCACCCGCTGGCGCTGAGCTCGTCAACACAGCACGAGGCAGCAACAGCAGCGCGCGTCGGACGCAGCGAGGCCCGAAGTACTTAAGGCTCGTGGGCCGTACTCGCGGACCCGGAACGCTGTAATGTTCGGCAAAATGCTTTGAATTTACAATGCAATACTATATGTAATTTTATTGGTAGGTATTTAGGATACCTGGGACTTCAGGTGTAATTTTATATTAAAAACAAAATGGAGTATAGATCGAATCGCATGATAATTACGTGCCACGTGCAAATATTTGAGCGATTAAGGCAAACATAGTACCGAAGTGACCTCTCAGGCAAAAGATGACCATATAATAAGGGTACAGTTTAATTTATATGCGACAGAATAGACGCTCACACCCATGCACGTGCTCTTATACAAAACAAAAGATGCAAATAATGCAAATGTAATTGCGATTCGGCCAAGCACACTGTAGGTAGGTACAGTATAGTACCGAATAGTTATTTATAAGGCAGAAAATTAAAAAATAAGTATGAACCTATTTATATAGAGGTATGCGGCAATAAGTTGCGCCAATGTATATAGACGCAAATACCAGGCTTAAGCAAGAAAATTAGCTTGTTGAGCTGGGCACCTCCGCACACCAAATAGAAACGGAACACAAGGAAAGGAGATAAAGGAACGGGCTTACTTCCAATAGGTGTCACTACGCCGCCGGCGCTGATTCTACGGCTCAGAGGTGGAAACCCACGCTGACGCGACGTATGAAGACAGCGGTTAACTCGGAGACGCAGCGTAGCACGGAGCTCACCAGGAACCTTTGACTCGATTTTGATATTTTCACCAGCAAACAGCCACCGCCCCACTTTTCGGAACGAAAACTTGGCGCGCCGGTACTCCACGTGCCTTCTTAATGGTTCTTCGTATTTTGTTCACGGTCGCCAAATGTTAACAACTTCAATGTTGATTAATAATAAAACTGACTGCCTTGATTTGATGAGTATATATTTTTATATGAGACTTCACCTTACAATAATGAATAATGGCGGACATTAAAGGGAACACGCACTCGCGTTATACATTCGTTCACAACGCCGTCTTGTTGAAGCCTGTCATGGCCGCGCCGCCGCGCGGCGGCCGGCCGACGCGGGCGCCTACGTCCCTCTCCTCGCACCGCACCCCCGCACGATGGAGCGTTTGTTTGTGCCGCGTTTACACGCTTGTGGCGTGAACATAAGCAATGGCTTATGTTCACGCCACAAGCGTGTAAACTTCCAAATTCCGGGCTGCGACTGAGACGTTCCTATTGGCAAAACCCAATATCACTGCCCGTACTATATAAAATTCAAGGAAATTAACAGAAATAAAACGTTTGTAGCAATGGCTACAAACGTTTTATTTCTGTTAATTTCCTTGAATTTTATATAGTAGGATAAATTATTCCCAGGATCATTTTATACACCCCGGTGTACAAAATGATCCTTTACTAGACTTTCACGAAAACATTAATAGAAAAATATTAGTAATAAATATCTTAAGTAATTCAACGTTTACTAACTTGTAGTTTGATAACCTAGCTACCCAATCAGTGTCTTAAATTGAAGAAAAAGTTTCATACACTCATTTTCCCTTAGTGGGATCATTATGTACCACCTTCCCCTAACTGGGTTGTGAAAGACAGGCAGTCGCGTCATGCAAAGCACTGGTATTCAACTCATCCGGTTTATCTGGAAGCCGACCTCAACATACGTAGGTACCTACTTAGCATAAGGCAGATGATGATTACGGATTCAAATAATTTAACCTACATCTTGACGCTGATAGCTCTAAACGTGGTTTCTGATCGCGTATTGCTGAAGTTCATCCTCGAATGCCGCTTTATGTTTGGACACATGTCCCAATAAATAAAAAACAACAAAATTTATTTCACCAATTTATTAAAAACACATTCATATTACCAGGACCTTTCCAATATCATTATCTCTTCACACTAAATTTCTCGAGAATTTCTTCAACTTGAGACATATCGCGTATCCCAATAACCTGTGAAAATAAAATGAAAAGCTTTAAGACAGGTTCAGAAAAATACGATAAGAAAATGGCTCTCTCTTGAAAAAGGGAAGACAATAAAATTGATAACCACGCTATCACGATTTCAGATCATCAACATGTCGAAATTTTTACAGGACTTCGACCATATATATCGATGACTTCGACATAGTAATTTAATAAATAGGTAATATAATTATGGTGGATCGAATGATGTACTTCCCACCTGTACGCAAAATACGCGCTTAGTCGTGGAGTTGCGGACACCAGCCCGTCATACTACTACTACTACTACATAAATGGTAAGACGGGGTCGCGGTAGGCCCCGAAGGAGATGGCAGGACGCGCTGCACAGATTCCTCCAAAACTGGCGGGATGAAGCCCAGGATCGGGATAGGTGGAACGCATGAAGGTAGACTTTTGCCCAGGAGTGGGACAGAACAGGCTAACAAAAAAAATACATAATGTGGTATACGTGTACTTTTAACAATTCTCCCAACCGAATTTCGGTCACGTTGCCCAATCTAGAGGAAGACTACACAAGTCCCCAAGAGATTATTTATTTATTTATTACAACTTTATGCACAAAATGTAAGAAACACCGTACAAAGGCGGACTTAATGCCTTAGGCATTTTCTTATAATATATTGCAGAAGTGTGTCCTTCTTTTCTCACTCTCATAGTCCGATGGAATGATGATACAACACGACCGGAGAGGGATCAGGCGCAAGCCCAACAACTCTACGTGCTTTCCGAGGCACGGACACCCAGCCAACTTCCAAATTCCGGGCTGCGACTGAGACGTTCCTATTGGCAAAACCCAATATCACTGCCCGTCCCAGGATTCGAACCTAGGACCTCACGCTCAGCAGTCGCACTTGCGACCACAAGATCAACAAGGCAGTAAAACTTTAACTATACCTCTGATAGGTATTCACCCGCCATCTTATGTAGCGAGCCGCCATTTTGGGTCAATCCATAATCTGCACGCAGCAGTCAGTAGTACAGTTTAAAGTACACGAAATGCATATTAATGTGGAGTTTACGTACCCATTTACAGCCCTTTCTTCGTCTTCTTGATGAGGTTTTTCAAAGGTTTGATTAAGAATTCGTAGTTTGCCTTTGGAGGGATGAGACCTACAGGAGTCACGATGTAGACTGTTTCCTGAAAACAAATTATTTAATGTTAATATGTACTAGCTTCCACCGTGACTTAGTCCGCGTGAAAAACAAGACAGTATACCACAAAATATAGAGGGTGCAGCCTTACGTACTGTGTGAGTATACCAACAAACTTAGTCTAGAGTGGCACTCGGTAACAATGTACCTTTCTATTAGTGAAAGGATTTTCGATATCGGATGAGGAGTTTCGGAGTCAAACTTATAAAACCCTTTAATAATATTAATGTGGGAGAGAGTCTTAAGACTCTTAGGTTATTTTCCACCTACTTCAAAAAAAGTAGAAGGTTCTCAGTTCGACAAGTATATTTTTTTTTATCCCCCCATCTCGGAAAGAGTATTTTCATCCCACCATCTCGGAAAGAGTATTTTTAATCTTCAATATCTGAGTGGAAAAGCCGTTTTTATTCTCTAGAGGATAAAGTAAATTTATCTTCAATATCTGAGTGGAAAAGCCGTTTTTATTCTCTAGAGGATAAAGTAAATTGAATTTAGAACATCGTGTGCACTAAGTTTGTGAATTAAAAAAAAACATTAAACCTATTTACTGCTACCTCTATGGTGCCGAATATATCATACAACTTTTTTTTTATTTGTTAAAAACTCAGACTTTGTAAACGTTTTTTTTTTTGCATTTAGTCATTTCCTCGCTGAGGTGGAATGAAAAGTTACGTGTTGCACTCGAGTGCAAAGATTTTTCACCTCGTGCTCTTTTGATTCCCTCGCTAACGCTCAGGATTCTAATTTTGAATCACTCGCTGCGCTCGTGATTCAATTTTAGAATCCTTCGCTTGCTCGGTCATCAAAATTGAACACGCGGTTAAAAAGCAACTTTGCACTCTTGTATAACAAATAACTATTTTGCTCTTCGATATCTGAGTGCAAAAGCCGTTTTTATCCGCTAGACGATAAAGTAAATTGAATTTAGAACATCGTGTGCAAGCAAAGTTTGTGAAGTCAAAATATCATTTAACCTAGTTACTTCTATTCTACCTCCATGGTGCCGAATTTATCATACAATCTTTTTTAATTTGTTAAAAACTCAGACTCGGAACCTTCTTGGTGTACCTACTTTATATTTTTAATTTGTTTTGCGCGCGCCATTTTCTTTTCACGTCATATTGTTAAAACCTTAGGTTTTTTTTGTGATATAGCACTAGTTACATCTTTTTGCCAATTTCGGGTAAACCTTAGGTTAAAAACAAGAAACTTGAAAACAAGTGAAAAACCTAAAATGAGTGGTTCTAGCCACGAGGAAGTTTATTTGACGCAAACAGAATTGACTGAAACCGTTAAGGCTGCGCCGAGCAAAATAATTCAAAACAGTCGTCACTGTTAAAGTGATATAATCAATACTTTTACCATAATTGCCATAAAAAATATGTAATGAATACCACAGTGAATGTGTTAACCGATTATCGTTGGCAAAAAATAAGAATACTGTTTAATTTAATAAACAAAAATACGTAAAGTTGTACAAAAATCTTTAAAAAAATCTCGTATTTAGTTGAGTTTTGTTAGTAAACTGTATTTTTTTTTCACAAACTTGAATTCATATTAATCTTTAACATTCATACTACAATTTGTAGTTTTTACATTTTCGAAATGTCGCTTAGTTATTTTATTATTAATTTTTGTTTTAATTGACGCGCTGTTTTGAATCATACATACATACGTTGCGTATGATTCAAAACAGCGCGAAAAATTAATAATAAAATAACTAAGCGACATTTCGAAAATGTAAGAACTACAAATTGTAGTATGAATGTTAAAGATTAATATGAATTCAAGTTTGTGAAAAAAAAATAGAGTTTACTAACAAAACTCAACTAAATACGAGATTTTTTTAAAGATTTTTGTACAACTTTACGTATTTTTGTTTATTAAATTAAACAGTATTCTTATTTTTTGCCAACGATAATCGGTTAACACATTCACTGTGGTATTCATTACATATTTTTTATGGCAATTATGGTAAAAGTATTGATTATATCACTTTAACAGTGACGACTGTTTTGAATTATTTTGCTCGGCGCAGCCTTAATAATGCGCAAATGAGCTTTCTCCCTCAACAATCACGCGAGAAGTATTTGAAACAGTACGATATGTTATTTAATTCGTGGCGACTAGCTAAGGGAGCCAAAACTTTCTCAGAAAACGTTTTGCTGGCATATTTTATAGAATTATCTGAGACCAAGAAATCAAGCACTCTATGGAGTACGTATTCAATGCTAAAAGCAACAATAAAGATAAAAAAGACATACATATCGACACCTATCCTAAATTAAAAAGGACAACCGCCTTCAAAAACTAAAAGGTAAAAAATAACTTTAAATTCGTAATTCGATGGCAATACAAAACAACAAACAAAGCCAAAGCCTTGCGAATTTAAAGTTATTTTTTACCTTTTAGATTTTGAAGGCCGTTGTCTTTTTTTTCTCGGATAGATACTAATATTAGAGGTATAGTTAGTTTGTTTGTTTTACCTTTAGGTAGTCTCGTGTTATTCTGTTACAATCTTCCTCGGTGAACACCTAGGTGAAGTGAGCTGTCATCCGATTGTAGTTTTACCTAGGTGTTCACCGAGGGAGATTGTAACAGAATAGCTCTACAGATTATAAAAATGCTTTCACTGATAGAAAGAAAGCCAAGTGCCATAGGCTATGTTGTCGAGAGCAGAAGGTATAGGTAGTTAGGTATTTAAAATACAGCGATGTACCAACTACATTAGGCTATTTACTGTTCTTGAAAAATTAAGACGACAGACGTCAACATGTTTAAAATTCATGGCTTGTTTATTTAAATGTTCACAAAATAAAATAGTACATCAATTGTACTTAGTCTGTATTTATTTTACATTGCAATTGTAATTTTTTCTTCTTTTTTCGTTAAAGTGGAAACATCAGGCAACAATAGGATAATTATTATCGATCCTTAAGGCATTCAACTAGTTTTCACGGTTTTAAATGCATGTACGATTATTTTTGACCGACTTCAAATTATTGGAAGAGGTCTCCAATTATAGTGTATTTTATTTTGTGTATGACACGCGATATTTCAGACAACTTTAGATAGATTTTGAAAATTATTTTCTTAATTGTTTCTCAGGGGTGGTCCCATATTAATTTCCATGAAAATTTGAATTGAATTATGATATTCCACCAGGAAAATTAGGGCATAACTAACTGGGACATCATTTTTATATTATTAGCTACCGATTCTTAATGAATTTAATGTTACTTACAAAAAAAAAAAAACTTCAAAGAAAAAAATTACTTTTATTTCGGAATTCGAAATAAAAGTTACTAAATTGTAAAATCGTCAACAAACGTAAGAACACAGCACTTATTTGGGACTTTGTGATATCCAAACTCAGAAGTGAAAATTTTGTTTACCCGTGTTTCTCCTTTTTCTAGAGCCGCCTTCAGCTCAGTGTATGCTTTCTCCAAGTAAGGAACGAGAGCAGCCTTCGTGCTCGGACTCGCGAGAGCTTCAACCAGATCCAACTGGCTCCAGGTCGATATGTCCAAGGCCGGGATAGCTACCTCCACTGTGTTCTGTAAAGAATAAATTCAGGGGTTAAAAACATTAGCCTAGGGTCTCGTGGTCGAAATCCGATCCAGCCTATCCCTTTGCTGTTCTCCCCCAGCGACGCCCTAAGCTGAGGCTCGTACCCCACAGGGAGTGTAGCACCTTAGCGTGTAGTCGCTTAGTATGTAAGTTTTTATGCAGTGACTGGAGGCCCTAAAAATAATATTTTTTAAGGCACCACAGGAAAGTTCGGTTAACCAGCCGACACCCTCCTAGGTTGACCTGCGAGATGCTATTCCAAAAAAAAATGAATATGCTCTCGTGGTCGGAAGCGTGGGGTTCTGGGCTCAATAACCAGGTTGGGCAGAGTGTTATCTGGTTATTCCATTGGGAACTTCTTAGTATCAGCCCGGAGTTTGAAAGTTGGTGGGGTAACACTCCCGTGCCTTGGAAAGCACGTACCTATATTCGTTGGTGTTTAATGCGATATTGGGTAAGCCCAGAGTAGAGAAGTCTGACATCTCCATGCCCCGAGAAAGTACTTAAAGCTGTTGGTCCTGAGCCTAACCCCTCTCTGGTGGTGCCGAAAACCTCAAACAGTATAAATATAACAACCTTCTTTTGAGCCGTTTGTGGTTGAAACACTAGGGCCATGACGTCCGAATGCTCATTTTTTTAGGAACATTGCTAAGCAGCTGAACGACTCTTCATGTGACCATTTCTAGGGCCAAAAAATTAGCTTTGCCATGCAATGTGGTAAATGCTGCTAGCCTTTTGGGCACTTGTTTCATTGAGAGCGATGCGGAAGAACGTTTTTGTACCAGAAGAGCTCTCCAATGTACATCATATTTTCTAATATTTATAAGTTCTGTATATATTGAATTAGTATCTAATATACAGGATATTTGGTAGATCGATGCAAAGCCGTGAAACGGAGCTAGTATAGACTATTTACAACCATTTGAACCGATCTTGTCTTAGCCGAAGTGTGACAAAAATTTTTTTAGCAATGTTTTAATGATTTTTGATGACGAAACTCAAAATATTGCAGTAAAGTTACAAATAATGGGAAAATAATTTGAAAGATAAGTTATTAATATTTTATTTTATTTGGTTAACATAATGCGTAAACAATCTAATAAAACATAATTAGGGGATTTGTGTGATAAGACAATTTTTTTACAGACATTTTTAAAGATTTCAGAAATCTGTTTTTAGACGGCATGAAAAAGCATCACGGATGGTGCTTTTTTAGTTCAAACATTTTTAAAAACATGTCCGGTTATTGTTCTTTCTTTCGAGGTATCAACTACACGGATAGCTCACCAATTATTGAAATTAGGACCTACAAACCAAATTGAAGGAGAAAATTAAAATTTTTTGGCGAAGTATTTAAAAGAAAATTATAATTAAAATCATTTATTATTCATGTTCAAAATATTCGCTGCAGTCTCTAACATCAACACGGACCCGTCACACACTTCTGTTGTTGTTATTTTTAACTTCATCTCCAGTTTCATCGTTTCAAACGCTGAAATAATTCTCTCAATCAATTCTTCTTTCCCATTTATTATTAGTATCAACTTCCTTGGCCCGACCCCACACGTAAAAGTCAAGCAGAGTCAGGTCGGTTGACCGATATACTTTTTAATCTGCAACGTCATCTGCATCCGTGATAACCGACATCCACGCGGACGAAGTCGCGGACAAAAGCTAGTATTCATATAAAAAAGCATTCGGGTATATATACCTAAGTAGATAAGTAGCAGCCTAGAACTGCTTACTTACCTGTATATGCCCAGTTTGATTTTTTTGTTGAACGATGCTGTTCGCTTGCATTAGCGCAGGAATGTACTCCTGTTTCGTCTTAGGGTCTGCGAGAGCCGCCGCCAGCTCCTCCAGAGTCCAAGTGGCTCCACCGGAGGGAGATGGCACTACAGCGTGAATGTCTTTCTGTAAATAATATATCCTTACTTACTATGTGTATAATGTTATGGTGCCATTTCACTTGGCGTATTTTTTTTACAAATAAATTAGTTTATTGTGACCTTTTCTAATATATCTACATGATTTGAAAAAAAAAGAACCAAATTTTTATTTATTTAAAACACCTTTGTTTTAAAAAGCTTTTTACAAAAAAGACAACCGCCTTCAAAAACTAAAAAGTGAAAAATAACTTTAGCACAGAACATACATTGACTTTAGTTTCGAAAGTCGGTGGCTTTGTTCTGTTTGTTGTTTTGTATTGCCACCGACTTCCGAAACTAAAGTCAATGTGTGTTTTTCACTTTTTAGTTTTTGAAGGCGGTTGTCTTTTTTGTAAAAAGCTTTTTATTTTCCGCTTTTTAGTACCTCCTTCTCATCCAAATTTATTAAGAAACGGCAACACAGTTAAAACAGAGATTGAAAGTTAACTACTCCAACGATTGAAGAAACAAAAACGTCATCTATGTAAAATTTTTGGGTATTTATTGATTTTTCAAAAAGTGCTGAATCAATTTCGATAAAATTTATTTGGGACCACCTCTATTCATTTTCAATTTTCAAAATCGGTTTTCATTTGCCGGCGAAATCGCGTAACAAATCGCGCACATACTTAATGCAAATTTAAGACTTACATGGTTTTCTCATGGATGCCATTGTCAGAACTGGACCAAATTAAAATGGGACCACACGGGAAGCACCTCCTCCTTTTTGAAATCGGTTGAAAATAGGAATATTTTTTGGTTGTTTAGAACTAGTTATGGTAAAATTCAATTTCCTACTTACTTATAATTGTAATATATTACTTTGTTTGCTTTACCATAAGCCAAAAAGATAATAAAATAATACCAGTCTATTTTTGTCCCACAGAACTATTTTTTTCGAAATGGCATCTCGCAAGTCAACCTAGGAGGTAGTCGGCTGGCTTAACCGGACTTTCCTATGGTGCCTTAGAAGTGAATTTAAGGCGCTACCCAGACCAAAACCTTGGGATAGTGCGTTTTTCTTCGTTATTCGAGATATAAACTACATCTACGAGCACATTATGAATGTTCAATATCCTATCATCACATTCCACGTCTCTATTTATTTTTATGTGCCCTAAATACAATTAAATGTCCTTGTTGTGTATCTTTTGCTAAAGTTGACACTGTATTAATTTGAGGGTAACACTAATCCATACTCCATACTAATGTTATACTTAAATGCGAAAGTAACTCTGTCTGTTACGCTTTCACGGTGAAACGACTGAACCGATTTTGACGAAATTTGGTATGAAAACAGCTTGAACCCTGGGGAAGGACATAGGCTAGGTACTTACTTTTTAATTCGTAACTTCGTCTGCATACACGATAACCGTCATTCACGCAGGCAAAAGCTAGTGGATAGATAATTATAAAATCTATATACTTAATTCACGTTTTATTTTATTTTAAAAGATCGCTTCTCTTTTTTTATAAAAATAATTCCAAAATTGGTGCGATTTCTGATTCTGCGACAAAGAGGCAACGAATGCTCAAGGTTATTTGGTCAGGGAAGCGCCCTAAGGCCTCCAGGCAGGGCAAAAAACTTACAAACGAAGCGACCACACGCTAAAGGCACCCCCTGTGGGGTACAAGCCTCGGCTAAGGGCGTCGCTGGGCGGAAGGACAGCAAAGGGACAGGCATGATGGGATTTTTTATCCCAGTGCAGGGCAAGGCCTATTTTTATACAGAGAAGATGAGCTTGATCACCACGTTCGCTCAAGGCGCAATAGCGATTTCACACTTACATATTGTATTTAATACCTACTACAGGATGAAATTATTTGCAAAATTTTAAGGAGTGACTCAGACCATGAACCTGAACAACTGTCATTATGGAGCCAACTCAAACAGCGCGGAAAAAAAACAGCTGTTCCATACAGAAGTGCAATAGGTACTCGGCTAAAATATGAGGAACATCTGGTTTTTTTATCCCGCTGTTTGAGTTGGCTCCATAATGAAAGTTGTCCAGGACCTCAAGTCTGCTATTACAATAGTGTCAGAATGGTCTATCATTGATTTCATAATTGTTGATTTTGACTAGTTTGGTAATCTACTAATATAATGGCGTCATTATGGCTTTTCAATGGTCAACCACTGACACGCCATTGAAAGAAATGCTAAAATGGTAATCTCGTACAAAATGACAACTGAATGACTGACTTAGGCGGTAATCTGCTAAAATTTTTACAGTTCCTTTGATCAGTGACCTACTTACCATTAGAACGTCATTGTGCAATTCATAATGGTCGATCATTGGTCGGTCGAAGTAATAGCAATGACTGCTATTACTTCGACCGACCAATGATCGACCATTATGAATTTAGCAGATTACGAACTTTTAGCAAAATGACAATGGGATCGTGTTGGAATGACGAAATTATAAAAATAACAGACTTGGCCTCCAGGTTCGTGGTCTGAGTCACTTCTTAAAAATTTGCTAATGAATTCAATTTCATCCAGTATACTGGTGCTGGTGGTAGCTGGTGCCCGCGACTTCGTCCGCGTGAATTTCGGTTATCTGAGGGGGGTACTTTGTATTTTTTTTTGCGCAGAACTAATTTTTTTTTCTAAAATAAATGTAGCCTATGCTACCTGATAACATCTATCTACCAGTGAAAGTCCGTTAAAATCGAATCAGCCGTTTCAACAAACAGACGAAAATGTTAAAAAATGAAGTTTAAATATTATAATTTAGTAGGTACCGTGTAAACATTCAAAATTGCATTTCATAAGAAGCATAGAAATATGTGCGTAGTACATATATATCGATGATAAGAAGCTACTATTTTAAAATCAAAAAAAGACATTTCAATTTTATTAATTTTTATAGATTAAGTTCTCTACTTACTAATATTTAGGGTGTGACGCAAACTTTGTCCGAGATAATTATTTAATTAGTCATATTACGTGAATACACATTTATTTACCCACTTATGTACTCACATACCTATTTGTCATGTTTTTTTTAGAAAATGACAAAAAAGTACGACTTTACATAGATTGTTGATTATGATACAGATTTTTGAGTTCCGTAAATTGTGTAAAACTAAAATATTTTGTCTGTCCTTGTAAGATTCTTGTATTTCTTTTTATTCGTTTATTTTGATAAATCGAGCTTAATTCTTAAAATGTACATTACAATCTTTCAGTAGATAATCGTCAAACTTAATAAATATACATTTTTTTTTACATTACTATTCGGCAATAACAGTTAAATATCATCAGGTACGTCCCAGATTTAGGTATGCTTATACCTAAATCTGGGTAGGTGAAACGTGAAACTGCTGAAAATCTTAACTGCTATAAAGGTGTTAAATTAATCAACCTTAAATATCCAAAATCTTATAAATTAAATCTTCTTCATAATTCTAATCTTACTTCGAAAAAAGGGAGAAATATTGATAAGAATTGGTTCATTTTTGCAGCCCTCAATTATACTTTGTCAATCCCCCAGATAAACACTACCTATATGGTTATAGTACATTATGTTAAAAGTGCGGTAAGTTGAAAATCACAGCCGAGGCGGTAATACTGCTAGCCCGAGCCGCAGGCGAGGACTACAAGAAAGCAGAGGCTGTAATTATCGAAGCGCACGTATGTCATACGACGTTTTATAACATAATGGCGAGGAAATAAATAAAACTCTGACTTTCTTAATATTTTTTTTTGTTCACAAATTAGCGATGCGCGCGCATCAGCGCTTTTTTTTTAAGGCAAAGGCACAAAAACAGCCAGTACTTATTACAAATAAAGTAAATTAATATTTTTTTGTTTTTGTTACAGATAATTGGTTGTAATTTATTGTCAAAATTGATTATATTAAAGAATTAAATGTTTATTTTTTATATTATCTTATCTCCCAAAGTTAATTTTATTCATAAAATGTTGATCACTTTTCTGACATAAAACTCTTTGCTAAGATTTAAAAAAGTACCGTTCGTTTTAGCATCTTGATAAACCGTACGTTTTACCGTTTTATATTACAATAACGCACAAGTACGTAATGACATACATTACGATATTTAAATTGGTGAAATAAGAGACCCTTTACGAGCAAATGTGTTATTATAAAACATATTTATTTCTTAAACATTTTACTGCAGTCATGACGACTTATGGCTTAGACCAGACCTTCAGTTATTATCAATTTACCGTGTAGCACTAGCCCTGCCATGATATACCTACTAAGTACATAGATATGTGGCACGTTCTACATTCCAGCTCGCTACATACCTACGTCTGGGCGCTCCTTGCGGGGCCCCGCATCGCTGTCAATACGGTAAAGTTATCGACTGCCTCGGTCAGCATGGCCTTTCCTGCTGTAAGAGCGCAGGCCGGATAGCACGGCACGCCAGCATTAATGACATCATCCGTCGTGCTCTTGCCTCCGACGGCGTGCCAGCTGTGTTAGAACCTAATGGCTTGGCACGTGACGATGGTAAGAGACCAGATGGAATGACCATAATGCCGTGGAAGTTAGGTAGACCTTTGGTGTGGGATACAACACCCTTGCGCCATCACATCTTCCTAGCACGTCGTGTTGTGCTGGGGCGGCTGCTGCAAGTGCGGAAACCCTCAAACGGCGTAAATATAACAACCTTTTTAAAAGTTATATGTTTGAGCCGTTTGGGGTTGAAACACTATACATACGGAACCCTAAAAGAACATGCAATGGAGAAAGCGACGAACCTCATTTTTGCCAGTAAACAACGCGTACATGATCTCGTTCAAGGCATCTTCAAGATACGGCATCATACCAGGCTCTGCTTTGTTGTTCTCGATGGCATGTGACAATGCTGAAAGAGTCCAGGTCTTTACGACTGGGTAGCTGGTGGCCACTGCCAGGGCTAGTGAGAATACCGCGAGCACCTTCATTTTTCACTGTGGAGAAATAAGAAGGATTGATAAAATACAGTACCTAGGTATCAGTAGGTACCTACTTGTGTAACATCAACATTAGGTAAGTATGATAACAAACGTTCATAATTTCAAATAAACTATTAACAAGCACATATGAATATTCAGAAACTTAAAGCTTGTTGCTCGTTCAGTAGGTTTCTTTGGGGAAGAGCGAACAAGAAACTTCATGAACACACTTTTTAAATCAATAAAATGCAACAATACAACAATGTAACAATAACAAGTTGTGCACGTTAAAAGAGGTCTACAGAAAAGCATAATCTTAATAAACAATTCAAAATTAAATTAAAATAACCGAGGTAGCTACAAGATGAACAGTCCCAACTGACAGCGCCCATTTACGAACATGATGCACATTTAGCTCAACCATTTTGATTTTGCTCAGGCACAAAAATCCTAACTCAAAGCACAGCTCATTAAATAACGTTATAAAAACAAAACCAAAAAAAAAATAACAAGAGAAAATCTTGCAACGGTAATTACTTGAAAGTAAATACAAGACAGTTATCTTCACCTAAATTACTAAGTCTTGTGCACGAAAGATGATATACGTACCTATACCTACCTACTTAGGCTAAGTAGGTATGGAACTACCACGAAAACTTTAATTTTTTTTTTTAAATATATATATTTACGTTTACTTAAGGTATTCCACTACGCTTTGCATACATTTGTCAAAAATCCGGTTTTGAGGAAAAGCGGCCCACGCTTTTATTATTATAAGTATTTGGCTTTTTAGCGGAACACATAAGAAAGCGTGTTTTTTTAACTATTCATTTCTTTTTTAATCTTGCTATTAAGGGGCTATTAAACGACTTTTACAGATTTTAAACTGACAATCACGTCAAAATGTGCAGTGTAAATGATTTGAAAAAAATATATGTTAAACTACAACATTCTCTTAATCACTTAGTAAGTGAATATTTTTAATTATATTCATATTATATAGTTTAATTAATACGTGAAGTTGTGTCTGACGCGGACAAAACATTGACAATCACACAAAATCTACCAGGTATAATTAAACGAAACTTACACCATCTTACAGACAATTTTATTATGTATCTTTTAGTATACGCCTTTTTTTTAATTTTGAAAGAATACTACTTTTATTTAATTTTTTCGACTAAACTTTGAGAGTTTTGGACGCAAAACTGATGCAGAACGGACGCAGTCTGCGTCCAAAACTTTCAAAATTTAGTCGAAAAAATTAAATAAAAGTAGTATTCTTTCAAAATTAAAAAAAAAGGCGTATACTAAAAGATAGATAAAAAAATTGCCTGTAAGATAGTGTAAGTTTCGGATAATTATACCTGGTAGATTTTGTGTGATTGTCAATGTTTTGTCCGCGTCAGACACAACTTCACGAGTTAATTAAACTATTTAATATGAACTTAATCAAAAATATTCACTTTCTAAATGATTAAGAGAATGTTCTAGTTTAACATATATTTTTTTCAAATCATTTACACTGCACATTTTGACGTGATTGTCAGTTTTAAATCTGTAAAAGTCGTTTAATAGCCCCTTAAACGTAGATAAATGTAGTTCAACTTAGGCAATTTGGAGATTTGTACTTGTGACAGTAATCGTAATAAGCCATGAGTTACAATCCCTTTCTTCCAGCCCCATCATCAGATAAACAAAAGCAACTAACAAACAGACAAACTAATCTGGCCAAATACATCTCAAGACATTTGCCTACCTTCCAGATCCATCATCAGATCAGTTCGATGGCACCATATTTTATCTTTATCATGGGTTTTACATACATTTGCAAGCTTTTAAATCGATACAATTAGAAGTTAGTTAATTCGACTTCACAGATGAAGCTAATAAAAGATTAACAATAAAAAGAAAAAGTATCTAAGATTGTTTTTTTTATTAAATAAGTAGGTACTTATATACAACTCACCTTTTGAAACAAGAAATTAAACAAACAATAAAAGAATAAATGTTTTCTAATGCAGCAACGCTCACGCATACGCTCACGACCCGCACTATACTAAACTTCTAAAAACAACATCCAACATGAATTTTAAGTCTCCCCCATAAACTTCACATATCTTACTCGTTTTAAGCAAATATTATTCTAATTTTGTTGGGTGTACGGGCCATTATTAAATAAAGCTTGGCGTAACCGTATATTGTTCTAAGGTACATGGCCGTTTGAGGAAAATAATCGTATTGAACATTAGTGTCGCGACCCACTGCCATAATAATTGCCGATTTTTTACCCACCCTAACAGACCTATGGATTTATTCAGGAAACTTGCTAACTCAATCTTATACTTTTGTGTAAATAGGTGCTGGTGGTACTTGATGTAGGTATTAAGACGCATTTTTCTTGACAAACATTATGTAAGTATTAAGATTATGACCCATTTTCTGAATAGGCGTACAGCAAAAATATAGTCATTTTGCAAGAGGGAGATGTAGACTGCCGTAAAATAACTGATTAAATAGTTGTCATATTAAAACCACACGAGTAAGCATCCCTTTTAACACTCTCCCACCGTCAGCTTTGCTCTACTCAACCCGGATCATAATAAACATGAAGATAAGTCGCTACTTAAACCGTGATAGCCTTATTAGGTACCTACCTGTGTAATAAGGCACTTATACGCTGGGTTATAATGAATCGGCGGCCCAAGAGAACACCTCATTCGTACTTTTTCTCTCTCATAGTATTAGAAGCAGACAAAAATTTTCAGGCTCACTTCGCTCACTCTTACATTCTGCAACCTCTTGGCTTTTCAGTTACTCGATAAAGGGCGACAAGGTTGCTTCTACTTCTGTATGAATAGTCATCAAAAGTAAACCTAAGGGTAAACGTCTCCGAGATGTACATATGTCTGATTCATACAAGGCTGTTGTTTCTATCATGTTGATTGCATTTTGTAAATATAGTGCAACATTACATTTTTATTGTTTGTGGCTCAATCAAGCTAAGTGCAATTTGATGCAATAGGTACTCCCAATATCTTCAGTACAAAATGTTGGACACACTTCAATACTCAACGTTGTTCGCTTTTATAGTATCCTAAGTTCGGTGGGAAGGTAAAGTAGGAACCCTTTACGATGTGAAACTGATCATCCCTGAAAATCCTGTTCCCTAATTTGTAGTCGGTGATTTGGTTATCATGAATATACCCTAATCTGAAATATGGGTGTGTAATGTATGGCATAATAAATAACAGATAATATAATATCACATGAAATAACGTTTAGGTACATGATATAATTTTTATATGCTATACAAACAAATAACCTAATTTCATGTGATCTAATGTTATATTTCATATAAACTTCTTATGCTCTAATAAAATTTAGTATAACGTTCATTTCATATAATTTTCATATTTACTCATTTCCAGCCAAAATTCTGTAATGAATACGTAAATATCAGGAAACATCATACTGTTATAACCTCATCTAACCCAAATGATTCACCAACACTAGAGGGGATCTGGCGTTAATGGTCACTGTTCTAACCTAACCTAACCCAAATTATTCACCAAAACTAGAGGACATTAGCATAGCATTAGCTAGAGGGCATTATAGAAAATGTTCATTATACCATATAAAATTAGGTAAAATGAAATTATATCTATAATTCATTATAACATTTCATCGTTTTATAAAAAAAAGTATATTAAATGAAATTAGGTCATGTGATCATTAGAACTTTTGTTATTATTTCAAACGTTACACACCCTCTGAAATATATACTGAGGGGATACGGACTTGCTGATGGCAGAAATCTATACTAATATTATAAAGCTGAAGAGTTTGTTTGTTTGAACGCACTAATCTCAGGATCTGCTGATTCGAATTGAAAAATTATTTTTGTGTTGGATAGTCCATTTACCGAGGAAGGCCCATGCGAAGCCGGGTCGGGTCGCTAGTTAGTTATAATTATTAAAAAAGTATTTTCGATAAGATTGGATGTAACGTGAAAGAAGCATACCTGACCACCCCTCGCCCTTATACGCCCTTGAGAAGGGCCTCTGAACACCAAAGGTCTTTAGACTTACACCAAGTCGATCAATATACAGGTTTCGATCCCAAATCAAGCACGCGAATGTTTGGTTATTAGTAGTCATCCTCAGAAACAGGAAACACTTGTTATGCTTATTTCTGTCTTTTTCTCTAAAAATCAGAACGTACAATCAAGCACAGCAAGTGCAATGGCATTTAAAATACTGTAGCGAAAAATTAACACGAAAAGCGAGACCAAATTCCACGAGTAAGCGAGCGTGCCTATTAGTGAATAATAGGGTATTTTACTCTATACGAGAAAAAATCTATAAATATGTTATTGAGACAGTTTAGGCATAAAGCAGTCGGAAAATGTAAGTTTTAGTTCATAAAATAACAAAACAAATTTTTAAATTCAATTCAAAGTTTTCAGTATTTTTAATCTGCTATAACACACCGTGAAATAGTAACGGCCATGTTATTACGCCGTACGGCTGTGTAAACAAAAAATTGTCAACTGTCAGTCAACCGATTGGCGTAATATAGGCTTTGTACTTTTATTATTTTCGTAACCAACGTAATTTTTTAATTATTACACCTATTACAAAATATACTTTTAATTATTTTTAAATGATATACAATTATCATATTTAATATGAGCTCATTTCATACTAAACGAACTGACGTCATTTACGCTGAGCAATATGGCGTCTAGTAAGAGGCGTTTTCGTCAAACCACGCGCGAAATTTGAATATTTAAAATTTTGATGCATTTTTATGGCACTTATCGATTGAATAAAAATTTTGTGTTTTTTTTGGTGGCATATTAGCACTACAGAATTTAATTGAGACACTTTTCAAAAATGGGTGTAATACCCTATTGCTATCTGCTGTTCAGGATAATCCTTTCCTACGAGCGATCGCGAGCGCTTTCTGTTCACGTACCGGAACTTCGGAATAAAACTGGTATTTCGAACTACTCCAGTAATTAAAGTCCGGATTTTAGGAATCCAGAGTCAGGGAATGCATTTGAGATTTAGTGACTGTCCATTGTCCAGTAACTCTGTCTGTTACATTTTCACGACGAAACGGCTGAACCGATTTTGATGAAATTTGGCATGAAGATAGCTTGAACCCCAGGAAAGGACATAGCCTACATTTTGATCCGCGACTTCTTCTGCTTCTGCGATTACCGATAATCACACGGACGAAGTCGCGGGCAAAAGTTAGTAAAGAACTACATAATATTTTATAGATAAAATCTTGCATAAAATTTCGTTGTTGTTTAAATAAATAAGTATTATGTTTTGAATGTCATTGTACCGTTTTTAATTTAAAATGGGTATAAATATAATGATCACCAAAAAATACTTTAGGATCTTAAGCTCCCTTACCAAAAAAATATACTAAATTATACCAAATGTACTAAATGGTCACCAAATCTTAATGTGCAAAATAACCAAAATCTTTTTGACCTCCCTGGGGCGGATCCGACATGGTGAGGTTAGGTTAGAAACTGTGACCCCCTACGAATTTTACAGTCCAGAATCAAATCGCTTTTCAACCGACTTCAAAAAAGGAGGAGGTTATCAATTCGTCTGTATTTTTTTTTTTTTTTTTGTTTGTTACCTGATTTCTCGGGACTGGGTGAACCGATTTTGATGATTCTTTTTTTATTTGGAAGCTAGTGCTTCCCATGTGGTCCCATTTTAATTTGGTCCAGTTCTGACCATGGCATCCATGAGAAAACCGTATAAGTCTTAAATTTGCATTAAGTGTGTGCGCGATTTGTTACGCGATTTCTCAGGCAAACGTAAACCGATTTTGAAAATTCTTTTTTTATAGATAGGGTATGCTTCAGGGGTCCCATATAAATTTTATCGAAATTGATTCAGCACTTTTTGAAAAATCAACAAATAAGTACCCAAAAATTTTACATAGACGACGTTTTAGTTTCATTAATCTTTGTAGTAGTTAACTTTCAATCTCTTCTTAATTGATTTGAATGAGAAGGAGGTACTAAAAAGCGGAAAATAAAAAGCTTTTTACAAAAAGACAACCGCCTTCAAAAAGTGAAAAATAACTTTAGCACAGAACACACATTGACTTTAGTTTCGGAAGTCGGTGGCAATACAAAACAACAAACAGAACAAAGCCACTGAATTTCGAAACTAAAGTCAATGTGTGTTCTGTGCTAAAGTTATTTTTCACTTTTTGAAGGCGGTTGTCTTTTTGTAAAAAGCTTTTTTTACAGTCAAAGTCATACATTTCTACAATACTTTAGGAAACACCATTTTGGTGGCCATTTACTATTTTTGGTTTTATTGGTGATAATTTAGTAGATCTGGAGGTTCGTTAAACAAAAGCCATTTAAAATTAGATTAAAAACCTGCTACATAATAATATTATTATGGGATGCAGTTCATTGGCAATAAGTTTTTGTTATTTACTTTTGTCTTATTAAAATAGTTTCATAAAAACATTGTGTCTACGAGGTCTTTCAAAAATTTAAAGAGGAGTTAAGGCAACAAATGAGAGACAAGGGAATGTTAGAAGATTCGTATAACAACACTGTGTGAGTGAGAGAATGACAGGTGAATGAGAAGAATGATACGAGTAAAAGAGAAGACGTGTCAAAGTCAAAGCATTTATTTCAATTAAACCATTTACAGGCACTTTTGAATTGTCAAGGAGTCGGTCAGTTAGTCAGAAAGTTGAAGCTAGTAGCTCGTTGCAAGACGTAGGTAGGTCTCTATGGAGAAGAACGAGCAAGAAACTCCATGAACACTATTTCAAATCAAGTTTTTGTGTTCATCAATTCACATTCATCAAGTTGTTATCAAGTGTTATCTGTTGGGAAAAATAAAGTACTCGTAAAATTGAGTCCCACATTATCCTATTTAGAAATAATATTCAGTAATCTACAAAAAAGCTCTTTTTTTAATCCGGTTAAGATAATCTTGCAGGTCCAGTTCACATTTTATGATGGTGCAGGTGGTTCAATGCCCGACCGGATCAACAACCTTCGACAAAAATATGCAGATTTTATCAAAAAGAGGTAGAACTGGAATTTTAACATAAATATATATTTTTTAAACTAATCCCACAAGGCTCAATTTTATTTCCTTCGGTCCTTTCCTCTTTTTAGTGTATATTAATGATCTTCCATTGTTGAAAAACAACCACAAAATGGTGTTATTTGCTGATGACACTTCCTTAATATTTAAGATAGATAGACGAGCCCAGAATCTTGACCACGTAAATAGCGCCTTACAGCAGGTCCAAAATTGGTTCACAACTAAAAAACAATTAAATGCATCAGATTGACTTTACCAAATGTCAAAAGTAGTGCCTGTGTTAAAGAGAGAAGCTGGAATTCGTTGATAAATCTGTTTTCCTGGGGATCACGCTTGACTCAAGGCTTCAATGGGGTCCTCATTTAACATCTCTCGCAGGACGGTTAAGTTCGGCAGCATATGCTGTCAGAAAAATTGGGAAATTTACTGAAATCGAGTCTATTTTCATTCTGCAGAAAAGAGCCATCAGAGCCTTTATAATATGCGTATGCGCGATTCTCTAAGGGAACTGTTTAATGAAATTAACGGTACCTTGTCAATACATCTATGAAAATATCATGTACGCTAGAAAAAATCTGCTTCTTTTTAGTAAAAGAGGTGAAAGACATAACTAAAAAACTAGGAATAGGGACCAACTAGTTCAACCAAGTTTCAGGCTGGTCAAAGTAGATGTACATCTTTCATGGGGTACCTACTGTTTAAAATGTTACAATAAAATACCTCCCCACATTGTTCAACAAAATGAGACCAGATTTAAGTCATACATAAAACGCACACTATGCAGCCGAGCACATTATATATTGGGGGAGTACATCAAAATAAAAAAATAATAAAAAAAATACATAAAAATATATTTGACAAAGTTTTTACTTGACAAATGCTTTTATAGTGTGCATGAATTTTTAGATTATAAATTGTAAGCTTTATTTATTTTATTTTTTTATTTTTATTATTGCACGGTCATTTTAAATTGAAATTATAATTGTTATTATTACTGTACTCTACCATTGTTGACATAATTTCTATTGACATTTATGATTATTATTATTCACATTTATTTATTTTTCATGAGTAAATTGACATTTATTGAAGTTAATAATAACATTAATGGGATTATCTAGATAATGTAAATGATTATGATCAATAATTAATTAATTGAAGTGTCTCTGTTTTATATTTGCACGCCGAAATTAAAGGCAGAATAAGAGAACATTTCTGTACATTTTACCAACCTTCTGTACCTTATTTATGCAAATAAATTATTTTTGGTTTTGATTTTGATTTTGATCACTGATAAAAATGCTTGGCTGGATGCTGATCCTGCTCCACAGCCATAATAAGGGTTCATAGATTAATTGATTAGCATTTGTACCTAACTATTCCTGGAGCTGCTGAAGATGTAGATGTACATTATCTTTGCATTGTATAAACTCAATGTGTTAATATTGTATAATTTTTCATTGCACAAACGTGAGCACTATGTTCTTTAAAGCTACCATTTACGAGGTATGTCTTTCATTGCCTTGAAGGTGCCCTGGCGGTTGGGAGTATGTCATGCTCACTTGAATGTCCCGCTGGCGGTGGCGCATGTGTTGGATCATTCGGTTCCCTTCAAAACTGTTTAAGCTAAATGATGCCGATACGTGCGTCATGTTTGTGAACGGGCGCCGTTAGTTGGGACTGGTAATTTCTTAGCTGCCTCGGTTATTCTAAATTTGTTGAATTGTTTAATATGATTAAGTACACTCGGCGTCACAAAAATCGCACCTCTTTAAGAATTCCCTTCAAAGTCATTTTAACCCTATTAATCAATGGTATACATATGACTATAAGGTATAATTGGAAAGGCAATTTATTTAAATTTCAGAATAAATCAATGGATTTGGTTTTTTGTTTACCAGGGAATAAAAAAAAGCAAGCTAATGCAAATGATTAAAAAGTTAAATTTTATTTTATCAGCAAAAATTACAACAAAGTCCTTAAAACTAACTTAAAACCTAGTGTTACCCCCCCTAGCCCTGATGACTGCTTCCATGCGTTCTCTCATGGACCTTATTAATGTGACAACAGTCTCTTGTGGAATGTTGTCCCATTCTGCAACGACGGCATCTTGAAGGTCTTGGAGAGTGGTAGGGGTAGGATTTCGTGCCCGTACTCGCCGTTTCAGTTCATCCCAAAGGTGCTCAATAGGGTTCAGGTCTGGACTTCGCGCCGGCCAGCCCATAACAGGGATGCCAACTTCTTGCAGGTAGTCTCTTACAATTAAAGCGGTGTGACAACGGGCGTTATCGTGCATTAACGTGAACCCACTGCCAACAAAACCCGCATAAGGGACAACCTGCTCCTCTAAGATCTCTGTTATGTACCGAGCAGCAGTCAGCGACCCTTGCCCGCGAGCACTTCCAGTCCGAGAAACACACACAAGGTTCGTTTTACCGTCGATTGACATGCCGCCCCAGAACATGCACGAGCCACCCCCGTATTCCACTGTCTCTTGAATACAGGCTTGTGCGAATCGTTCCCCTTGCCTCCTATACACTCTTCGACGCCTGTCGTTGCAGAAAAGACACACCCTCGTCTCATCCGAGAAGAGCACAGCCCTCCATTGGTCTATTGTCCAATCCACATGGTCACGGGCAAATTGCAACCGGTCTCTCCTATGCTGTGCAGTCAATTTGGGCCCTGTTTCTTCTCCCGCATTCTTCTTCTAATCGTGGAGACGCTTACAGAAGTTCTGCGAGCTGATCGCAGTTGTTGTTGCAGCTCAACAGCATTGGAGAACCGATTACGTAAAGACGTCGAAACAATGAAGCGATCGTCTCTTTCGGATGTGCACCGTTGTCTTCCAGATCCACGTCTTCGGATATAGCCACCAGTCTCTTGGAAACGTTGGAACACTCGTCGAACGGCAAAACGACTCAAGTTCAGTTGCCGAGCAACATCACATTGCCGCATCCCTGATTGCAGTAGTGCAATGACTTGAGCGGCTTCATCTGCAGTGGTATCCATCTTCTGGGGTATTTTTCTTGCTGTAGCTGTTCACGTGTGTTCACTTCAAAGGTTGAATAGCGAATGACCCACATTTAACCCGGGTCGCCCGTTTTATACCCTTGTAGGGAGGTGCAATTAGTGGCCGTTGTAATGCGTATTTTGACAACATTTTTTTTAACGTTACGTGCTAATGAGATCTGTTGTGTTTAGGAATTCTAACTGTTGTTAATTTAAAGGTCGTTAAACATACTTTTAATTGATACCAATATTAATTGGGTTTAATGTATTCGTTACTGGCGGGACATGTTTTAAACTTATTTTCGAAAAGGTGCGATTTTTGTGACGCCGAGTGTATATTTTCATCTAGACCTCTTTTAACGTACACGACTTATTACATTGTTCCATTGTTCTAACACTGTATCCCTAGATTCAATATGAATGACGTAACCGAAATTTGTAACATATTATTGATTTTAAAAGAGTCTTCATGGTGTTTCTTGCTCGTTCTTCTCCATAGAAACCT
The DNA here is from genome assembly GCA_947361185.1 of Charanyca ferruginea. Classification (NCBI taxonomy): domain Eukaryota; kingdom Metazoa; phylum Arthropoda; class Insecta; order Lepidoptera; family Noctuidae; genus Charanyca; species Charanyca ferruginea. Next base: position 19,136,629 of record OX376069.1, on the reverse strand, counting down.
ACTGTTTGGAACGAGCAACTAGCTTCAACTTTCTGACTCACTGATTCTGACAATTCAAAAGTACCTGTAAATGGTTTATTTGAAATAAATGATTTTGAGTTTGAATTTGTACTAACTTATATGAAAATAATTAAGTAATAAAAATGTTTAATGCATGATAATTTAGGATGAAAAGGGCAGGCGAATGATAATATTGCAATGCTTGTAGAAGGCTACTATGTCATAACATAACACCATTGTATGTACTTAGTAAGTTCGCAATAATCCGAGTTTATTCCAAAATGGTCCCATATAAATTTTACCAAAATTGTTCCAGCCCTTTTTGATAAAATCAACAAAATCAAAAAAAAAATAAGTACTTAAATAACGTTTTAGTTTCTTCAATCTTTGGAGGACTTAATCTCTTTTAAGTGTGTCGCCGTTTCTAAATGGATTTAGATGTTAAGGCAATACTAAAAAGCGAAAAATAAAAAGCTTTTAGTGTTTGTTGTTTTGTATTGCCACCGACTTCCGAAAGTAAAGTAAGTGTGCGCTGTGTTAAAGTTATTTATCACTTTTTAGATTTTGAAGGCGGTTTTCTTTTTTGTTTTGAGCATTTGTCATTCGGTCATCCATATTTGTAAAAAAATTACTTCCGAGGTCGCTAGCCCAATAGAAATAAGCTATTTATTAAAATAATGATTATATTAGTATGTAATCAATAAAAAAGACCTGCTCAAGGTTCAATGGCCGAGTCAATAATCGCCGGAATGTTTGCAACGTGTTGATCAGGCGATAGGTAGCACCGGACCTACCTAAGAACAACGATGGTATATTTGGTTTAAACGAGTAGGTATTATGTCGATGGATGTTGACCACTTTTTACTCTGTTTCACCCTTATGATTTATTTATTAAACTTTATGTACAGAGGCCAGCACATCAAGCTATTACAATGTGTCAAATTTCTTTGATAAATTTTCAACCTTATTCCAAAATTATAAGGTTCATATTCAATTGAGAAAATTTGACAGTTTGGTATGGCTTGATGTGCATAAAAAAACACTGTGCAAAGCAGGACTTAATGTCTTAGGCATTTTCTACCAGTCTACCTTAGGGTGATGCTGAGACAAAACATGGTAAGCGTAACGAAACTTATTTCCTACAATAATAAAATAATAAATACATAAGTACATAAGTATGATCATATACTTATGATCTTACCATTAAGGTTCAAAAACGGTCAACCGTAAACTCGTCGACATGACGTATCCACGTAAGATAATTTTATTCATCACTAGCGACCCGGCCCGGCTTCGCATAGCCTTCCTCGATAAATGGACTATCCAACACAATAGTTATTTGTTATACAAGAGTGCAAAGTTGCTTTTTAACCGCGTGTTCAATTTTGATGACCGAGCAAGCGAAGGATTCTAAAATTGAATCACGAGCGCAGCGAGTGATTCAAAATTAGAATCCTGAGCGTTAGCGAGGGAATCAAAAGAGCACGAGGTGAAAAATCTTTGCACTCGAGTGCAACACGTAACTTTTCATTCCACCTCAGCGAGGAAATGACTAAATGCAAAAAAAAAACGTTTACAAAGTCTGAGTTTTTAACAAATTAAAAAAAAGTTGTATGATATATTCGGCACCATAGAGGTAGCAGTAAATAGGTTTAATGTTTTTTTTTAATTCACAAACTTAGTGCACACCATGTTCTAAATTCAATTTACTTTATCCTCTAGAGAATAAAAACGGCTTTTCCACTCAGATATTGAAGATAATAGTTATTTGTTATACAAGAGTGCAAAGTTGCTTTTTAACCGCGTGTTCAATTTTGATGACCGAGCAAGCGAAGGATTCTAAAATTGAATCACGAGCGCAGCGAGTGATTCAAAATTAGAATCCTGAGCGTTAGCGAGGGAATCAAAAGAGCACGAGGTGAAAAATCTTTGCACTCGAGTGCAACACGTAACTTTTCATTCCACCTCAGCGAGGAAATGACTAAATGCAAAAAAAAAACGTTTACAAAGTCTGAGTTTTTAACAAATTAAAAAAAAGTTGTATGATATATTCGGCACCATAGAGGTAGCAGTAAATAGGTTTAATGTTTTTTTTTAATTCACAAACTTAGTGCACACGATGTTCTAAATTCAATTTACTTTATCCTCTAGAGAATAAAAACGGCTTTTCCACTCAGATATTGAAGATAAATTTACTTTATCCTCTAGAGAATAAAAACGGCTTTTCCACTCAGATATTGAAGATTAAAAATACTCTTTCCGAGATGGTGGGATGAAAATTTACTTTATCCTCTAGAGAATAAAAACGGCTTTTCCACTCAGATATTGAAGATTAAAAATACTCTTTCCGAGATGGTGGGATGAAAAATATTTTTTCAATTCAAACCTGTAGGTCCTGAGATTAGGGCGTTCAACCAAACAAACTCTTCAGCTTTATAATATTATACTAGCGACCCAGCCCGGCTTCATATAGGCCTATAGCCTTAATCGATAAATGGACTATCCAACACAAAAATATTTTTTTAATTCTAACCAGTAGATCCTGAGATTAGCTCGTTCAACCAAACAAACTCTTCAGCTTTATAATATTTCTAGCGACCCAGCCCGGCTTCGTATGGGCATATAGCCTTCCTCGATAAATGGACTATCCAACACAAAAATATTTTTTCAATTCGAACCAGTTCAACCAGTAGATCCTGTCATCCTGAGATTAGCGCGTTCAACCAAACACCTTGGTAACAACTTTATTTTCGAGCCGTTTGGGGTTGAAACCCTCGGATCGTGGGGTCCGAGTGCTCATCTCCTTTTTAAGGAAATTTCCAAAAGGTTAGTTGACACTTCTCGTGATCCAAGAGCTGGTTTTTACTTTGGGTAGAGGTTAAGCATTGCCATCCAACGTGGCAATGCAGTCAGTCTCTTGGGCACATTCCCAGATGACGGCGATGTGGAGGAGTTTTTTGATGCCTTATTATATTAGTTTATTTTTGGTTTAATAGTTATAGGTTTTCTTTTTTTTATTGTACGTGTAAATATTGTATATTTGTTAAAAATAATAAAAGAAGGTTTTAGCAAACAAACAAACAAACTTATAATATTAGTACCTATAGATTGTATTATAGTATAATAAATAAAATATTAAAATATATATAAATATTAGTAATATTAGTATAGATAAAGAAATATTATTACTTAAACTGAACTATGTTTGTTTTTTGTTTGAACGCGTTATCTTCGAAACCACTAGTGTGTGTAATCTGATTCTGAGAATGCTTTTTTTAATAGGAAGCTACGTTATCCCTAAATGCTATAGGCTATATGTATTTCATAGTGCAATTTTTTTAAATATTTTATTACGGTCTAAGGTGGCCTAGGATGAACCGGATCACTCGTGCCTTGAAGATTCCCAGATTAGGTATATATTCATCGGGGAACAGAGGCGCGGGCAGTGAGTTCGCACAATAAATGAGGAAGTAAAGCGCTTGTTTTTACACCGTGGAACTCCAACCATAAAGCCACGACCACGACGCTTAGCCGTAGGTATCTCTACTCGTTCGATGATGGAATAGGGATGAAGGAATTAAGTTGTGGAAGCTAAAGGCTTTATTAGCCTTAACAAGGGAGTCGTTGTCAATGAGCCTCTTGACAGATTTATCAATCACTTCCACCACCTCTAGCTGGTATTTGGCTGATCCATCCTAAAGGTACGAACAGTAAGTACCCCATGCTCGATCGAACAGGAAAAATCCATGCAAAATCCATAGACAAAAAGCCTCTTTTAAATTACTTTGCGTAAATGATTTCGCAATGGACTTTATTGGTAGTGTTTTTACCGCTTATATAAATGAGATCTCGATGACGGGATCCTATTATCTGCACTACCTATTACTAAGACTTGGCTCATGCTGTCAGTTTATCTGTCCGTCCATTAAAATTTGTCCCGTTCGACCAAAGAGAATAAAACCACCTTTGCGTTCGACCCATCCGTCTGTCACAGGGCTGTATGTTATGAACCGAGATCAAGTGAAAAAAACATACAAAAAGATATTTTTTATGTTGTGATATTGTACAGTAGTGCGGAACCCTTCGTGTGCACCTTCAACGCATAGTTAGTAGGCCGGTTTTTTTAACACCGTGCCACATCACGCGACATCGCGTGAAGCGGCCTGTGTTATGCACACAGATTCTGTGGTTATGCAGCTGTGTCTGGTCACGCGACGTCGCGTGATGTGCCTTACAGTTATGTACGAGCCGTAAAATACCGGCCGCAGCATAAAAAGGAATTACCCATTTATTTATAGGCGTGGGTTGCGGGTAGCCATCTTGCAATTAAGTAGGTACCTATTGTTTTGATCGCGCGCGCTAGTATATTGTACTCTTTGCACGCTAGTTCGCTCCAAGCAGCCGCGCTGTGTGGATGTATTTCTGTTTATATTATTTGTTGTTTTTCGGCTATTTTAATTTTGTTTGGACAAAAACTTTGTGATTTCATAATGAGTGACAATCGAAGACCAACAAAAGGGTCAGCAAAACCCAGTACATCAAGAGTTTCGGAAAGAAATCGAAAAAAAAGTTCGGAAATCGAAGTAATATATATACAGGAGTCAGACGAAGATGTATATGCAGGAAGTGATGTAGAGCCAGAAGAGTCGCAAGCGTCGCAGAAAAATACAAACCACAGACTGACTAAAATAGAAAAATGTAGAGAGCGTTCTTTTAGCACTGGTAGAAAAGCTACTGTAACGGCCAGAAAGGATTGTAGAAATTGTTACTCAAATAAAAGAAGAGTAAATACTACTATGGAATGCAAGCAATGTCCTAATTCTCCTCCGTTTTGTATTGATTGTTTTTTTGACCTGCACCAGTTTGTTGGATTTTCTAACAATAAGTGAAAAAACCAAAGTGTAATTTTTTTTATTTTTAATTAAGTCTAAAGGTTGATTGTTTTCTTATTTCTACATAATTATAATAAGTACCTAAGTAAATTACTATGTTGATTTTGATCTCTAATAAAAGTTTATAACAATGTACCTACATCTTGAATGTTTTTTAAAAAAAAAAAGCTTAATGCCCTGAAAACAAATCACGCGAATTCGCGTTATCGGCAATGTGGTCAATATCTTGTATTTATGTTACAGTAAAAACTCATAACCAGTCAAAACTCCTTTTGACTTGGTTCAGTCAAAACCCTTATTCAGATAAAAACTACCAACCTAATGAATTTCTAAGTAGTAAGAATAAAGGAGTTGTTTCAAAATGTATGCAGCCTGGGTCTACTCCTTGTATGTACATCATACTTAAGAATAGGGAAACACATTTTAAATAGTTCTCAATTGTCCAATTACTTTAAAATGGCTTTGTGAGCAGATAAAATACAAGAAATTCCGCTTGAAATTGCAACACACAACAAAAAAACAGTCATGGCGGTAAGCTGTCATTTTGATTGTTAATGACGTTTGACATTTATAATTCTGTTTTTCTGCGTAGATTTCTGCATAGCCAGGTAAACAGGAAAGAAACGGTGTTATTTTTACAAGACGAAAGCAAGGTTGTTAACCGTTGTTAAAACGAACTCCAGAAACTAAATAAAAGCACAGAACATACAGACGAAAGTGACTGAAGTGATACTGTTGTCTGTTGGCAGCTGACAGTTCTCTTTCTATGATCAATGGTTCATAGAGTAGCTAAATCTGAGTGACGCCATGTTGAAAATCCATAAAAATAATTGTTAAATATCAATTTACTACCAAAACAGTATACATTTAAATGAATTATCAGTATTTTTCCCGGATTCTACGGATTTTTCTCTTTTTTTTGGAGTGGTGTAGTACATAGACTGGGCCCATTACGAAACATGTCCTTTAAACCGTTCAGAAGTAGTATTGACTGATTTTTGTAGCCAAAACCAAAAGTAGTTTTGACCGGTTCAAGGGCGGCTGTACACACGGTGAAGACACTTTAATATTTTATGATGAAATTTCGATCACTCCTATACACTTTGTACGAACCTCAGATTATCAAACAAAATCAAATAATAATATATAATACGTGGGGTTTTTTAATAACGCTTCGCTTCGTGCTGTACTGACTCGTCTCAGTACAGCGCGAAGCGAGTTGTAGGGATTCGTTTTTTAATTTGTATTTGCTTTTGTGGCTTCACTCGCAGTGTTCCGCACGGTCTATCTGCATTTTGTTTCATAATCTGAGGTATGAACTATCAGAAACGGCTTTGGTACTCTAAACTATGAACGTGAAAAAAAGAAAATGAAGCAAATCAAGGTTTTATTCGAAAGCAGATAAAACAAAGAAATAAAACGCATTTGGCCCCAAATAAATTTTATTACAATAACTCTTAACTATACATATAATTATTATAAGTAATTTGTTATAATTTACATATCTATAGATTCTTTACATTCTTCTTGTGTCCCTGAAACAAAACAAGCTTATTAATACATGTTAAAATGTTGATAAGACTTGCTTACATAAATAATACAGATAATAATTTAACTGTTACGAGGACAAGTTTTATATAACTTTAATCTGTTTGAACGTTATTGTGGCATTAAAATAGCGTTAATGAGTACTTTGGAGAATAGTTCCACTAAAGGTATACGCATCGGTAATCATCGTGTTTCGCAATAATCATCGCATCTCATCGTGTTTAGTAGGAATAAACTGAAATCTAAATCCTCGTCTTATTACTAACCACTAGCACAGAGCCTGTAGACAAAATGCCTTTTTAGCGTTTACGTCAACGGAAAAATCAAATTGTATGCAGTTGACCAATTTGCATCACGTGACTTCTAGTAAGCAAACGTCAACTCTATACAATTTACCTTTTCCGTTGGCATTAACGGTAATAGAAAGGCATTTTGTCTACAGGCCCAGACCAGCAGTGCTATTCTGTTAGGGTGTTACCAGACCAATCGATCGAGATGGTCGATCGACGGCAGATCGATGGTAGAATGGATTAGTCGCCGTCGATCCATAGTTTCTACCAGACCAATCGATCGATTCAATACATTTATTGCATCCACATGTGAACTTAGATGGTAGGTATAAAATTGAACATTGTGGACCCTGTCGGGCACAGCAAAAATAAAAGTAGGAGAGAGGAAGAGGGCACTTGTTTGACTATTATGTTGATTGTATCTGCTTATTAAATATGTAACTATGAAATTATTTTCGATCGACGGCATCAAGCGATGGTAGAATGGATTAGTCGACGTCGATCGATAGTTTCTACCAGACCAATCGATCGATTGTCGATCGACGGCATCGATCGATGGTAGAATGGATTAGTCAACGTCGATCGAGCTGCTTGATTATTATTAGTAATGGATTATAGCCGAAGTTAATTGATCAACGTCGACCGATGCCATCGACCGGCAATCGATCGATTAGTTAGTAGAACAGTATCCATCGATCAGCCAAAGCTACCACACCAATTGATCGACGTCGATCGATTTCGACCGATGGCATCGATCGATGATCGATCGATTGGTGTAGTAACACCCTTACAATCTCCCTCGGTGAACACCTGGGTGAAGTGAGCTGTCATCCGTCCCGAAGTTAGGGATTGACAAAGCAGACGGACGGATGGCAGCTCACTTCACCTAAGTGTTCACCGAAGGAGATTGTAAAAGAATAGACACACAGATTTTAACTACCGATCAAGTTTTTGTATTAAGAACTTTGCAACAGACAATTTAAGGTTCGAAATACAAAACCTAACTCGACAATTTAAAACCTGGCCTAAAAATATAAACCTTGTTTTGTAGTAAGACGGCCGATATCTGACCGTAGAGATTCTTTAGCCAATACGTAAAAAAAAAATTGGTACTGTATAGAATTGTTAATCTTTCCAGTAAATTCAGATCTTAGAATAATAACGCATAGAAGGACAGTCTTTATACGCTGCCTAAAATTTACGCTACATTAGTAGATTATGTGTGAGTGTGCGGCGTGTAATTACGACCGCTGACACGCACACACACGTAAAAAAAATGTTGCTAGGAAATAATTTTTCCCCCGATTTTAGGGAAAATTATAATGCATTTTGGCCATAGCACGATTGCATATAAAAATATTGCGTACGTAATTTAAATTGTCAGTGTGGTTTTTAATATTAATTAAAATACAGTCACATCCACTTATCGTTATACAACGTTATAAATGTTTTAATTGTTGTTTTTAACGTTACTTATACTTAGAAATTCATTTGTGAGTCCATGTCGCGTATCTATTTAAATTAGTTTAAATGTATACGCGCCAAACATTTTAATATATACCTAGGTAATATTTTCGTTGTCATCCCATCAAAATATTATTTACAGTCGTTTAATCGGATTACTTGGTAACTAAAAATGTACTCACTCCACATAGCCTATAGCATAGATAACACAGTGTCACACAACAGAATTACATTATTTAATAAAATTCACTAAAAACCTGAATATCGCCAAAAAAAAAACAGCAGATTCATACCTACATTAATAAATAATTATTCCGAGTTTTACGAACATAAATATATGGATCAGCTGTTGGTTTCTACCAGAATAATACAGTAGACTCCAACAATGTTAGTGTTTAGAATTATGGGTAGTTTTCCCGTACAACACTGGCAACACTTCATTGTAATAAATTAGATTATATATTTTTTTTTATTCGGAGATCGATTTACGTAAAAGTAATAGATATAATGTTACTATTTACATGTGAAATGTAATTTTATCACATTCTTTATGTTTACCAGTTGTGCTGTGGCAGTATTTTACGCAACAAACCGTCATTTTAAAATATTTCTTGCGAGCTGTGTTCAACGGAGCGTGACCTTGAGCACTGACGGCTCGCTGCGCATACTAGACCATATAGTAAGATCGAGTTTGAATACTCGTACTTTTGAACTCGTACTAGGTTTCTATGCGTTATTATTCTAAGATTCAGATATAATGGAATTAATTTATCGACTTACAATTGGTATTTATGAATGGATGATAACAGTAATATTAATAATATCTTTATTGGTCACAAACATAGGTTACCTACAGATAAAAGAATTCGATAACATCTGCGCTAGTAAAAACTTTGTTGCAAAAGTTAGCGTCCTCCTCATATAAATTATTATACACACAGTGATAAAATAACGACCAAAATTTACGAAAAAAGAAATCTTTATTTACTTTATCTTGTTAATGAGAGCCTCATTCTTAAAAGGTTACCTCCTAACCTAGATTTCACAATGAAAATCCTCGGATAAGCGAAAATCATCTTGTGTTTCAGAAAGACAGTCTGACAAGTTTTGTATGAAAATGAAACGCAAACTGAAAAATTTATCCTTCAGATTAAAGTTGCTGTCGATTAAAAGTCAACCCTAATATACAAATAATAAAGAACATTATGAGTTACTAACTGTACATAACATATTGCAGTCCGTCATAGTTGGCCAGTGTTTAGTCTACTCCTCGGCAGCAGACACGGCCAGCAGTTTCTTGTAAGAGCCGGCTAGTGAGCGAGCCGCTAGATGCAGTAGTTCTCGCCTGGGTACGCCGGTTGATGCCTCTTGCCATTGGTTGTGGGGTACCTGGTGGGAGATGGGAAAATCTGATATATTATGGCAAATATACATACCTATAAATTACTAGCTTTCGCCCGCGACTTCGTCCGCGTGACTGTCGATTATCGCGGATGCAAACGAAGTCGCGAATCAAAAAGTAGTATATGTCCTTCTTCAGGGTTCAAACTATGTTCATAGCAAATTTCATCAAAATAAATACACACACACACATTAGTTTAAATAATACTCTTTTTAATTGTTCAGCCGTTTCGTAGACAAAACGTAACAGGGTTACTTTCGCATTTATAATATTAAGTATGGAAGTATGGATTAGTATGGACATAGTAATATAGTACCTATATAAAGTATGCATTATAAACCTCATGTGAAAATGGGCTAAGTAAAAGCCATACAGATCGATCGGACAAGGTCAAACTACGCTTACCGCGGTCGGTCTGTGGATGGCGGACCATCCATTTCAAACCGAGACCACTCCGTGCCTCGGAAAGCACATAAACATTAGTTTAGGCTGTCATTTGTAGATGTATGACAGTCGTTATAAGCAGTCAGAACCCAGAAAGTCCGACAACCAATTTTACCTAGGGGTATCGTGTTATCCAGATACTGGGTTGTGAGGGTCAGACAGACCGTCGCTTCCGTTAGATTGGGAGCCGACTTCAACATAGTTGTGAAACGGCTAGGCAGGTGATGTATAAATGGATGATATACACATTCTACGTGTAAAATTTGGTAGACTCCGATTTGAAGACATGGCAACCTTAAAACCCTGCTACTCGAGAACAATATAGAAACTTTAACCGATTTCACAAAAAATATCAAAATGTTTATGTAAGCTTAGGACGCCGACGGGGATAAGTGCTTACTTTTTCTACGAAGGGAACAAGGAGGGGGGGGGGGGGGGGGGCGGGTTTAAAAATTACTAAAACTGCTTACCACCACTTACTTGAATAGGCCCATATGATCAATCACATACAATTATACAACCTATATTGATTTTATTGAATGTGTTAAAAATATATATTAAATAAGTAAGTCTTTCTATGTTCTATGTTAGGGGGTTTGGTTTCCGCACTTAGTCCTTAAATATGGACCATTGTACGTGAGCCATGGCGGCCGATTACTCCAACCAGCCCACCTCCCTCCAGAAGCAGATCAATCTTCCCAGTCTTCTCAGGGCGTCCGAAAGGAAGTTTGGTGTTCCAAGGGTTTCCCTGCGGATCTGGGTGACGCCAGTGCACTCAAGGAGTACATGTGCCACCGTTTCATCCGCCTCCATGCAGGCTCTGCACAGAGGACTATCAGTGATGCCTAAGGTGTGAAAGTGTTTGTTCAGTGAGCAGTGTCCGGTGATGGTTCCCGACACCAGTCGCAAGCTGTCCCTGTCCAGGGATAGTCCCTGTCCAGCTGTCCCTGCCCCTGTCCTTGTCCCTGTCCCTGTCCCTGTCCGGTGCAGAAGGCGCTTGGTCGGCTTCATATCCAGGGATGGCATAGCCTCTGGTTTTTCTCTAAGGATTGAAGGACTGAGGCACTATCGGAGAGTATACGGATGTGTGTATCCGTAACCTCCCTGGCCTCAATGGCGTGTGCTGCCTGGATGATGCCTACACATTCTGCTTGGTAGACAGTGTTAAGCTTTCCTAGGGGTGGATATTTTAATGTTTAGGTCTTCAGAGAAGACTCCGACTCCAGTACCGAGGTCGGTTTTTGATCCATCGGTGTAGATCCTTAGCTCATTTGGGCCTGAGTAGTCACACAGCTCCGCTGTGAGCTCTATGTTGTAGTGTTTTTATTACTAAGTTTAAGTAAGTCTTTATTACTAAAGCTAAAACTGTTTGCATGCCTTAGTTAAGGTAGTTAGTAGAAAAGATCTTACGAAACTGAACATCTATAACGTGTACCTACTTTCAATGCAAATAAAGAACTATTCTATTCTATTCATAAGCCGCGGCAAATACGACCAAGCTTAAAAATAGCCTTACCTGTAAACTAGCTCCCATAATAGATCCGATAGTGACGCTAAACCCGGTCTGCGCATGCTCATAGTCTTTCGGCGTGGCTGCGCTCGCGGCGGCGATGGCTGCGGCCGGGACGGGTGTGCCTTGTGACTGCAGTTGGAGTTCGATGCCGAGGGATGGTTGGGATAAGATCAGTAGGGACATGTCGTACCATCTGGTGTGAAAAAGGGGATTGTTTAATTAATTTGACGTTAATTTGCGTTTGCGCAACTTACCAAAGAGCTTGACTTTCCAATTAGCAAACACAATAGATACATCAAATTATTAATTAATCCTACTAATCCTACTAATATTAAAAATGCGAAAGTTTGTGAAGATGTTTGGATGTTTGTTACTCAATCACGCGCAAACCGTTGAACAGATTTGCATGAAAATAGGGTATTACACCAATTTTTGAAAAGTCTCTCAATGAAATTCTGTAGTGCTAATATGCCACCAAAAAAAACACAAAATTTTTATTCAATCGATAAGTGCCATAAAAATGCATCTAAATTTTAAATTTTCAAATTTCGCGCGTAATTTGAGGAAAACGCCTCTTACTGGACGCCATATTGCTCAGCGTAAATGACGTCAGTTCGTTTTGTATCAAATGAGCTCATATTAAATATGATAATTGTATATCAATTAAAAATAATTAAAAGCATATTTTATAATAGGTGTATTAATGAAAAAAATACGTTGGTTACGAAAATAATAAAAGTCTAAAGCCTATATTACGCCAATCGGTTGACTGACAGTTGGCAATTTTTTGTTTACACAGCCGTACGGCGTAATAACATGGCCGCTACTATTACTTGGTGTTTTATAACAGATTAAAAATACTGAAAACTTTGAATTGAATTTAAAAAATTGTTTTGTTATTTTATGAACCAAAACTTACATTTTCCGACTGCTTTATGCCTAAACTGTCTCAATAACATATTTATAGATTTTTTCTCGTATAGAGTAAAATACCCTATTGGCACATAGATAGAGCATTTCCTGGATTAACATATAGGATACTTTTTAGCCCGGTAATATGTTCCCTTGGGATAATCGTTATTTTCACGCGGGCGAAGCCGAGGGCAGAAGCTAGTTTAAAATAATTTTGCATGTTAAATTCGACAAATTATTTCGATGGTATTAAGCGGTAATATACAGAAATCCATTAAATAATGACTCTTTGAGATTTCTCAAATATTTTGAACAAGTTATTTAATCTTTTGACCGCACAGTCAAGTATAGATGACAAACCAAAATGTGTCCAGCACGCCATGTTCACGACTACATGACAGATTTCTATACGTAATTCGTAATTTGGCGCCCCATGACGACCGGGCATGGTTTTGCTTTTTTGATATGTCGGTCAAATGGTTCAATTTGACTCGAACAATGTGTGAGTCATACTTGTTGACATCTTTCTATAAAAAAGCCGAGTAGGTACGGGTAGCGAAAGAACGACTTCGAATAGATAATAATAGTTTATTTATCACTCTTAATATTACGCATTTCTCTTAGTCTATGTACAGAGGCCAACACATTAAGCTAGAACTATGTGTCAAATTTGTTTGATAGATTTTCAACTTTATTACAAAATAATAATGTTCATATTCAATTGTGATTTGACAGTTTGGTATAGCTTGTGTTGTCTGTAAAAAATTATAGCAATTAAAAAATAAGTCTCTCTCAAAGAGCAAAGCCACACTGCTCCGTTGCGTTGCGTTGCGACGTCGCAGCGCAAGATTTGGACGCCTGCATGTCACACTGCTCCGTTGCGTTGCGTTGCGACGTCGCAGCGCAAGATTTGGACGCCTGCATATCACACTGCTCCGTTGCGTTGCGTTGCGACGTCGCAGCGCAAGGTTTGGACGCCTGCATATCACACTGCTCCGTTGCGTTGCGTTGCGACGTCGCGGCGCAAGATTTGGACGCCTGCATATCACACTGCTCCGTTGCGTTGCGTTGCGACGTCGCAGCGCAAGATTTGGACGCCTGCATGTCACACTGCTCCGTTGTGTTATCTTGCACTGCGCACGTGCTTTTTCTCTGACAGTACAAAATTAACAACGTTTCCGCTCCGTATCACCTCCCCCCGCTTCGTCTACGCAACAATGCAACGCAACGGAGCAGTGTGGCTTCGCTCTAACAGGAGTACTAACCTGTCGGTAACAGACTCGTGTAAGTACCCTTCTACGGCAACCACAGGCACATTATTGTTAAGTTCACCGTGCACTGATCGTATGTGAGCGATGCGCTGTTTGGCCGCTGCGTACGCGGCTGCATACCCGACCGGCTGATCTGCGGTGACGTCACTTTGAGCTGCGTAGCCACTGGAAATTGAACCGTACACAATATATTACAAAGAGGCAAAATTATTTGTTTGTACGAGGTATTATTTGGAAGTACCGGTCGGTTAAAAAAAAAACAGTGGGAAAGTTACAGTTACTATAGCCGAGTGTCATAGAATATATTTGACATACACGCGGACAAAAGCTAGCAGAAGCTAGTAAACAATAAGGTGAGTTATTAATTTATTGATCATCTGTGCGCGGGAGACAACGAAATTAAGGAAGACTTCAATACCTAAGGTAGAAAGGGACAATTAAAAACCAAATAAATTTATACTTACACTACATTGGCTTTGCCAAACACAGTCTGAAATGCTTCTCTAATAGGTGAGACTTTTACGTCTTTGTCCGATGCAACAACCACTAGGAGATCTCCACCACTTCCTGAAATTTAATTGAACCTTATGCACACATACAACACAGAAAGAAGAATAAAAGAAAGATAAATCAACAAAAAAAGAAAAGAAATGAAGAAAATAAAAAGACAAAAATCTGTTTATTATTATTAATAAATTGATCATAATTTTAATACAAATTAAAAATAAAGCCGCATTTTCACTAGGCGACATGTCGCAGATACTTATCGCTCGACATTCACGTAGTTGTCTCTGCTCACATATGACTTGTTCACATTGGCCAGTCGTGATTAGTATGTCGCCCGAGGAGGTAGTGTTGTTTAGTGTTTCAGCGACACACGTTCTCACTACTCAAAACCTGTCCGGCGACTGTCGAGGGACACGAAGGTCGCGCGTGTCGGCGCTCGCAGAGCATCGACTAGCGACAAGTTGCGCGACCCGTAAATGTCTCAAGCGACGTCGGGCGACATCGTGCGAGACACGTGAGTTTCGTGTCGAGTGACAGAGTCGCGGAAGAAATGTCCCCTAGTAAAAACGCGGCTTAAACATGTTCAAATAAAGAATACACAGTAATGACTTGGTCATCCTTTTAATATAAAATTAATGTTTTTTGATAGAAATTGATTTGCCTACCTAACATTTCCCCACTTCCTGGGACAACAGTTTTTTTTTTATATTTGGTCATCTAGCGCACGGTAAAACTTGTACAGCAAAGGCTAGATACAAGTAATGTCTTATACACACTATAACCACAGAATACTTAATAGTACTACGTACAGAAGGGACACTCCCTTCCCCGCGCTATATCAGATACCGCACCCTCACCCCGCACTTACAGGGGCTAACCGCCGACTCTTTAGCCAGGGCGCTCAAAATCGTAAGAACTGCAGCGCTGTAGGTACTGCTGACACAAACACACAATTTTGCGATTTATTTTGTTTTAAGTTTTATTTATTAGTTTTAATCTCGATGATTCATTTATTTTCCAAGTTTTCGTCGTTTTATAATAATACAATTAAAACTTCCGTAATAATAACATACCAACATTACCAGCTATTAATATTGCTCTCTCTCTTTATTGTTTTTGTTATGTACTTATGTCCCTTTCTTTCACGTTCTATTCATTCTTGGAATTGAAAAGTAGTACCCTACGCACTAACTTTGTCGCGTCGCCCCATTGCGTTGCCGCGTAATGGTACGGGGCGATCGTGAATTCCATATTTTGTAATTAGGTACCTTAATTTACCATTATTGATGAATAAATAAACCTCTTTACATAATAAATATTATAATATTACTTTTATGTCATTACAAATCCGAGTATTCATAATCAAATATCATTTACTTATTTTATTTATTAGAAATAAATAATTGACCGCTCGGACAAGATCACTTCATAATAATGCTCGAAACGTTCGGGTAGTTCCGTCGTCGTTCGGTTCGCCCGGCGCAAAGCGCTTCGCGCCATTTTGTACGCCACGACATCCAACTGATTCAACCCTACTAAAATTCACGCACACATTTGCACGTGTACAGACGTCATTTGGTTTTGTAGTAGTAATAGGTAATTATTTTGCAAGTTTTGTATGAAGTGTCCGAGGTGTGCTATAACGCTAGGTGAGCCGCTTACTATCACTGCATTCTGCCGCCATCAAATTATGTTTCTACACAATGTGTCGCGTAGCAAAAACGCCGGCAGCAGGGCCGTCAGCTTGTGTATGGTTGTGTGCCTTTAAACAAATCCAAAATTATACTTACTAAGGTACTCCTTCATTTGCGGATCAAGTGTGGTAATCATTGAGTCTACAGAACTCTTTGCTTTCTCCGCCACCCTCTGCAGTATACCTCCAGTGGAGACTGCGCCCTTCATCCAGGTGAAGATGCCACTTCCTGGCATTATGTCACCTGGTTGTTAATGTAAATATTATAATAAGGATTTGTAAAGTACACTTAGGGTTGATTTTTCAATAGCCTGATTAGTGTGTGAAAGAATCATGGCGAGATTTGTACAAAAAAAAACAAGATGTTTAGAGAAGTTGAAATTCAATTTTTTATATTCTTGGGTACCTAAGGAGTATCTTCAGGCACTTAGAATATTTTTAAAACCCCGCAAAAAAAAAGTTAATAGTGAAACGAAAAGCTCATTATTTCAGTACGAAACTGCGACTGACAGTAACAGTGACACTGACAGCCGCCGTTTCGCAGTTCTTACATTGAAATTGCATCGTTTTATGGGAAATAATATCACAAAACAATGATTATTTTTTTCCACACACTTGTCATATCACTTGTCTGCCAATTTTATAGATCCATTAACATCGCTTGTCACTTTCTTTTTTTTATAAACACAAAATGGGCATCGAGATGAAACGAAAAAGTGTTATTTTCATTTCGTAATATTTTAATTATGCGGGGGTTTAAAAATATGCTAAGTATTTCAATCTACTGGTAATGTATTCTTCACATTGGAAAATATTTTAAACCCTCTAAATTACTTTTTTTTACATGCAAATGAATGTATGAATCTCGCCATGATTCTTTGACTAGATCATCAACATTCGAAAGGTTAAGTTCGGAAAATATATGTTCTACTTTTAAGTCCCCTTGTCTCTCTTTTTATGTCAAAAATATTTTTTATTCATCGTTAACAAATAATAAGCATTACTATAAAATGGAACAAAACAAGGTTAACAAGAGCTCTAATGAAAGAAATAAAAAGAGTTATAAAAACTTTGGTAATTGGATAAGAATTACTTTTTCTGCTATCTTAAAAACAAACATTAAGTTTTGTTGTTATGACCTATATTTCTTCGTCAAACATGGCGTCCTTAGGTACTTCCTTATGAGATAATCAAAACAATGATATAATTAGAGTACTGTGTAATGACTATAAGTAATAAAAATTAAGGAATTCATGAAATTAAGTGATAAATTATATTAAAATATTAACAAAATGTGTGACCAAACTCACCAAGTTTATCAATTTCCGATGTAGAATCGGGTAATGATTCAGGGGACTGTGTGGCCTGTGAGTCTTCAGGAGACCTGATAGACATCAGGGGTTCCCCTTTGCTCAGTGGAATTGCTGGACTGGAACCAAGGATTTAAAAAACATTATACCAATTTTATTACATTTTAACAATGGTGATACGGACTACAAAGTTGTTTTTGTACTATGTAAAGACATATGTAAGACAATTTCTTTACGGTTGCTGTGGGTATTCTAAAAAAAGAAGGTAAGTTTGCAAATTATTTAACAACCAACTGCTAAAGAAAGCATTTTTAGTTGTTAGTTATGACTTATACATTAGCTATAATTTACAACTATGAATTCAGTAGGTGCTGTAATTAAACACATTCAAGATGTTTAATCTCATGAAACCATTTTAAACACACAGGAATTGCACCAATCAGAGGTGCAAGTCCTATATACGTCTAGAATACTATGATATCAAAAAATAGGTAACACACAATCAAACAATAAATAGACATGTGATAAACGAGAATGAGATATTTATTGACATTATTCGACGTGCTCTCGTCGCCGTCGGCGTTCCGGCTGTCTTAGAACCCAATGGCTTGGCACACGACGATGGCAAGAGACTGGACGGCATGTCTCTATTTCCTTGGAAGTTGGGTAGGTCTTTAGTGTGGGACGCTATGTGTGTCGATACTCTTGCGCCATCCCATCTTCCTAGTTCGGCATCCCGTGCTGGTGCTGCTGCTGCGGCTGCAGAAGACCTCAAACGGCGAAAGTATAGTAACCTTGGTTCAAACGTTATTTTCAACCCGTTTGGGGTTGAAACCCTCATGTTGTGGGGTCCGAGTGCACATCTTCTTTTTAAGGAAATATCCAAAAGGTTAGTTGACACTTCCCCTGACTCAAGAGCTGGCTTTTACCTTGGTCAGAGATTAAGCATTGCCATCCAACGTGGCAATGCTGCCAGTCTCTTGAGTACATTTCCAGTTTACGGCGATGTGGACGAATTTTATAATGCTTTATTGTGTTAGGTTTTTGTTTTTTGTTTTTAGTTTAATACTTTAGGTTTTCTATTTTATTATTCTTGTAAATATTGTACATACTTAAAAACAATAAATATTTCATTCTCTTGTGATAAACTCAATACTAATTTAATTAATATCATCCTGGATACAGGAAATCCTGATAAGAATCTCAATTAATTACAACAGCACTGATATTAGAAGCTTAGTAGATGATAGCTTAGTTGTTTGTTAACATAATGATCATGTAGACATTTTATTAAACATTATGCAACTATTCTTAATATAATCTTTATGTACCTGAACTTCTCAGAGTTGTCAGGTTCAGGTGGAAGTTCATCTCTGGCCTGTACTAAGATTGGCTGGACTGGTACTGGAACTGGTAGAGGTGGACCCACTATTGCTTGAGGTATCTGCAACAAATAGTGGTTAATGTCGTGAAATATTACTCGAAAAAAAATCTAGTCTTTCTCAAGCACAAGATTACCAAGTAAAGACAATAAGTTACTAAAAGTATGCTCAGTGGGTTGTCTTAGTAGCACATGATTACTTAGTTGTTTTTTGTCGAAGCACGGTCCTTTCGCATTAAATAATTTATTCTACTTTAGAGCATATGCTATAAAAAATGTAAACAAGTGTCAAGTACCTCGGCAGGTGGAACTACGGGGCTAGCAGTCACGAAGTTAGGCAGCTGCGACGGCGGTGCCACGCTTGACAGCAGGTTGCCCGTACTACCAGCTGGCGCCGGCGGCTGCGGGATCTTCGGCTTCTTATCCAACCCACTCATTTTCTTTCTTTATCACCTATCACTATTACAAAATCACAAAACAAATATAAAATACAACATCAAACATACCTTGACTGACTACAAACAAATAAATAAACAACAACTGTAGTTCTCTTCATTATATGTAAGTAAGCAGTCATTAAATTTTGGGAAGGCATAAGTTTTTACCTTCACAACAACAAAACAAATTCGTGGATATATACGACTTGACAATAATTTGACAGCAGATGACAGGACAGGCAAAGGCATGGGACACGATACAGGGCAGGCAAGAGTGCAGACGTTTACAAAGGAAGGCATGTTAAATAGTTTGTTCTATAGATTATCAGTACAGCAGTTCACAATATATATTCACACAATATATTTGTTATTCTGAAATATGGCTTCATGACTACTGCTATAATGTTGCAAAAATTATTGTATGCAAAAAGGATTGGGGATCCGCTGGATGCGAGTCGCACGGGACCGGTCAATGTGGCGACCCCGGGCCTATGTCCAGCGGTGGACGTCTTTCGGCTGAAATGATCATTATGATGATGATGCCAAAAGGCGAGTCATAGATGTACTTCACTTTATAAACTGTATCATCATATTTTTATCTATGTAGGTACTACATACAATAAACAATTTGAATTTGAATGAATTGTATATTTTTTTATCTTAGTCGAAACTAAACCATATTTGTAAACAGAATTGAATACGTCACTAAAAATCTGACAAATAGACAGATCCACACAATAAACTCATGAATATTTTTAGCATAAAATATGTTTTGTCTTCTTCACACTTTATAGTAATACTGCGAATGTCATTTTGATCATGTTTAAAATTAGTATCTAGTTAGAAAGACGTACAAACGACGGGGGTTGTCCATTCATTTCTGTCAAGCGAACCTTGATATCGGAATTCGGAAAGTTATCTCGCTGTTTTCGGGAAAAACTTGATTAGACGCTAACATTGTTCGTTCAGTCATTTGCGGCCGTGTCTACTTTTAGTGCAATTTAACCATGTCGGAAGAGTCTGATACACCGCCCTTTAGCACAGTGGATATCAACAATGATAACAGGGATGACGAAGATCTTTTCGCGTCTGCGGTCCAGGTATCTTATTGGAATCCTGTTTTAATAACTTGTTGTGTTGCGTCCGCCCCCCGGCGCCAAGCAGATCGTTGACGCCCCTGTGCATGATATGAAACAAATGAATTTACAACATTCCACAGACTCCTTGTGGCTGATACTGCTTTTATTACTGTTAATTACCGCTTATTACCATCATTCAACCAAAATTTGCAAGAGAATCATAAATAGCATTTTTTCACAAGATACAGACTTTTAAAGCACTTGATTTCACTTTGAAACATCCTTGAAAGGTAATTTAATTACTGAATCAATGGCCTAAGTCTATTCACTGTATTATCTTCATTATTAGTCACCTCACTGATAGTGGTTTGTTCTCATTTTTTTTTAAATTATCAATAAACAGTATTTTGTTTTTAAAAGATAGTGAAAGTTCAATTACTGCAATGGCATTTGAATTTAATCCTGTGTTTACATTTGTGCAGGTATTTGTTAAAAACAATACTTTGAACAATAATTTCTTATGTCTATAACCAGTTTTAATTAGAAGCTACTAAATGTATTAAAAATCTGTGTTGTGAATTTAATGTTGCTTGTTCTATAACATATTCAAAGAATTTGATTACCATTTAATTTAACATTTCTTACATAACATTTTAATAATTCTATCCTTAGTATCAATTTAGTTTTATCCATTTTCCTTTAACTTACAACAAATCTTAAAAAGTATCTAAATCAGTAGTTATTCAATTATTTTCCTTGTAGCTGGCAAAAGTTGATATATCAATCAATTTACATAAAAATCTACTGTTGGCTATCCCTGTAATCAAACCTTGGCCATTCTAGTAAACATTTGAGTACTCAGTAGGTATTATAGTATAGGTATGTACTACAAGGTTTAAAAACATCACTGTTACAAAAATCTTACCAACACAATGTTCTGCTTTACCTAAACAAAGTGTCTTATCAATAAATTGTTTTATTTCTGTATACATGGAGAACCTCCAAGTAATTGTAGAAAATATATAAATAATTACACTATGAATCACTTAGTACCTATGTGGGGGTAGATTGAAATAATCACTGACTGCAAATTTTGTAACATGCTATAGATCACGAGCAAGGATTGTTTTCGGATGTACTGCTAAGTGTTAAAAGTTGGTTTTCTCCTCAAGTCCAATAGTAATGCTGTTGTAAAAGTATGAAGTAATTTGGTAGCGTGCTGGCCCAGGGTGGCCCAAACTTATCATCATTATCAACTTATCACTTCTTTATAGTATTTTAATGCATATGGGGTACTCAATGACCATAGTAATAATTTGCAGGTACTACATGGTACCAGTACTAACAGTTTAACTTTGATAGTGCCTTGACCTCATAGTAATAAAGGCGATTTTCATAGTACAAGTGTTACTATCTGATGTGGAGTTGACAGTCAGCATAGGTTTCAAATTAATTTGCTGGAGGTTTAGTTCTCCAGCTGTGGGGTAAAACAAAACAAATGAATTAATGTTTTTTGTAAGATTAGATTAAAAGAATCAAATGTGTCGGACTTTTAATATTCGCAGATAAGGCACTAAGCCTACGCAATGTACTGTGACACAGAATATAAGTATTTTATTGGATGTTTCAATTATTTTTCATCAGTTTGAAAAGCTAAAAACATCTAAACTCATATATTTCTTTCAGCTGCCCAATCTTTATGTCTTAATACCTACTTAGCTAAAAAAAAACATGACATTTTCAGATGCTAAAAATGAAAGTTATAATCATTGAAGTGTGTGTGCCATTATAGTAGTACCTTTATCCCACCCAATAGGATGGGTGCCTAGTGCATTTATTTATCTATAAAATGATATGCGAAAATATTTTATTTAAATAAAACAATAACACCTGCCATCTGCTGTAAACAAATGATTTTATTCTTTACTCTCATATTCATAGAACTTACATTTGAATATAGCTACTGAAGTCATAAAGTAAACAATGTGACATTCAAGTTGATCTGAAACAAAGTTTAATGTCAGAGGTCCACAGTCCTTATGTATCTCTACTCTCCAGCATTTTCTTTTTTATGTTATTTTCATACAAATTGGAGGAGGAGAGTGGAGAGGCCTTTGCCCTGCATCGGGAAAATCCAGGCTGAAATAATAATTTTCATACAAATTACAACAAATAGCAAAACTATCTTATTGTTGAGTTTTATTTTTATCTTGTGTGCATTGAATTTGTACAAAAGAAGCTATGTTATCCCTGAGTAATACATGCTATATATTACTTTCAAAAATAAATGGGGTCCATTAAAAAGTCCTGCTAAATGCGAGTCGGACTTGACCGAGGGTTTTATTCAAATTCCGTGATTTGATCACCCATACATGACCGCGCATACCTCGATGATTGATTACGTACTAGACTATATTTTTTATGATTTAATTACAAATGTATAGTTCTCAGACTTTTCCCTGTACTTGTAATATAAGATGATATTACTTGCCAAATTTCATAGTTCTAGGTCAACGGGAAGTAAATATTGTTTCCCTTGAAAGTGTCGAAATATACGTTTTTTGCGGCATAAACGGCCGTATCTTTTTTCACGTTAACTTAGAAGTTTTTTTCACAGCTTCAAGGGACTGCAAACCTGAATATATGGTTTTAATTTCAACTCGATATCTCCACGCGTTCCCGAGATAAAGGGTCTTGACATACAGACGGACAGATAGACAGGGTTCCGTTTTTTCCTTTTGAGATACAGAACCCTTAAAATCACATGGACCAAGTCGTCGGTGGCTAAAGCTAGTCCAATTCAATAGATATATTTTATACAACCCAACTAGATTCACAATAAACTACACACTATTGTTACAAATTGAAGATCTATTAAGTAGTTAAACAATTTATTGTCTATTACAGGAAGTCAGTCTGGACCCAGAGGTGAATGGAGCTCGTGAAGGTCTAGAGAAGGTCAGCATTAGTGATGCTCCACCGTCAATCACTACTTCACTGAGCAGTCCAGTCATGGAAGAGGTAAAAATACTTTAAAAAAGGTTTTTGCCAAGTCAGCGTCAAATTACAAGTAGGTACTACGTGTCGGCGTAGTCCTGTCATCGTAGAGCAATTAAATAAGAGAGCACAGCTTTACTATCACTACATATTACAAATTAAATTACCTTGCCGCGCACTTCTTGTTTTCGTTCGTTCTTGTCTCAAAAACTACCTAGGTACTGTACGAATTTTCATATTGATTTCACCGATAGAAAGAGGATTTTTCTAGGAAGGTTTATAGCCTATAATCTTCCTACCGTGCAACCCGAGCGAAGCCGGGGCTGGTCGCTAGTATTCATCATCATCAGCCGGAAGAAGTCTACTGTTGAAGAAAGGCCTCGCGTTCTATGGGGGACCATAGAACGCCACAACGAGCGGCAACCACTGAGCCGCTTGCATCCACCGGTTACCTGCGACCTTGACGATGTCGTCTTTCCATCTAGGAGAGCCCCACCAAAAAAAAAAAACGAATGTATATGCCCAATGATTTTCAATTGCGAGTGGCAGGTTGAAAGTTTGACCCCCGGCTGTTTCACTACATACAAACCCCACACTACCCGCATATTAGGTTCAGTTTGAGGTATTAACAAGAATACAATACTATAATCACAGTAATCCTTAGCAAAAACTACCATAAATTATCTCCCTACTATGGCTTCATTCGTGTCAAATAAATCGGTAAGCCCGCGATGCTCGACGCACAAGGTTACCGATCTAAGTAATCGGCTAATACATAGCTGATTTTAAATCCGCGGCGAGCCACGAGATCAGCCGAGGCGGTAAAACAAGCCATGCGGAACCGATAGATTGTCTAATAATACTAGGAAAGTAGGTTACATAGATAGGTAGGTATGGGTTATTACATTTTTTAAATAATTTGTCAGTACCGATGAGGCTTGTGGGACATACGTAACTTTACATCACGCTATATTTCTCGAAATGGGGGTTTGCAGTGATATATAGTGTGTAATGCTGGCACTTCACATGGCGTATATTTGTACAAATATTCGCCTTACTTGGATAATACAAAGTGTACCCTATGGTTATTGAAATAAAGTCTATTTTGTATTATCCAAGTAAGGCGAATATTTGCACAAATACGCCATGTGAAGTGGTAGCATAAGAACATTGAGCAAAAAATATTGCTGGGAAACGACTTTTTTTGGTGTGAAAAATTACTGTTAATAATTTATTATGTTATAAAACTTGCAGATGCATTTAACAGTATCTTACTTATTTGTATTTAAAGCTTAGTAGCTTTCATCTGCAAGTTTTATATTTTATTACGTACTAACGTAATAAAATATAAAACTTGTTTTCGTAAAAATACAAAAAGAAGCTTGACTTTTTGACCTTTTGGTATCTCCGTAAGCATAAATCGTCCAGAACAAGAAAATTATCAGTAGGACATATCACTTTTGGCTTCGTAAATGCCTTTTTACACTCGTTATGTTGAAGTCCCTTAGTATGTAAGAAGCGAGCCCAATCCACGTCAAATAATTTGTTTCAATTAGACCATTATAGGTACTTATTTTAACGTCATTTACGTGAATAATGGAATCTAGTTGCCCCTTCCAAAAGGTAGTGTCGTATGGAGAAGAATGTGCAAACTCTATACTTGATCATCTGCCTAACCTTTTCCCAACTATGATGGGGTCGGCTTCCAGTCTAACCGGATGCAGCTGAACACCAGTGTTTTACATGGAGCGACTGCCTATCTGAACTCCACAACCCAATTGCTGGGTAATACGATACCCCTTGGTAAAACTACTCATCAGATTTCCTAGCTTCTGACTAACTGTATTGCAGGGTCTGTGTTGCTATTGCTAGTAAGAAACTCCTAAGTGATAAGCCCATTAACACTGCCTGTCCTGAGAACCCCATGTTCAATAGTCGCGCTTGCAACTGTGACGCTGCCCGCGGTGACAGCGCTTCCTGCACTCCAACGTGACACGACTATACCTAATTTAAACCAGTAAAAAAAAACCCATAGATCATCCGCATTGCATTCAAGCCAACAGCTCTATTTTATTTAAAAGTTCACAGTAATAAAAATGAAGCCAATGAAGGTCATATCAATGTTGAAACTTTAATTACCATCATCGTTTAACATCAAGTATTAGTCAAAATTTAATGACGCGAAACGCATTTGTTTGCTACATAATTATGACAGTGTTTTCAGCTCTTGGCCTGAAATAAACATAGAAAAGTACACTAGACAGTGTCCTATTTATGTCACCGTTGAGCGCTATCGTGCAAACAGCGTTGCGTGCAGCGGATGGCGAAGGCGGTATTCTAATTTCTATTATAGTATCTAAGCAGAAATCGATCCTGACATATATGTTAGGGTCAGGGCTTTCCGACTACAGGGGTCATCAGGGCCACCAGGAAAAGCAATGCTGGCATAGATTTTACATGTACAATCACCAAAGGAGAAAAGTAACCAATCCTGGTCACTTATCACCTTTGGTGACACTTTGGTAATGTCTGATATAGTAAAAGTTTATTTAGAAACCGATGAATGTGTTTAAATAAGGTAAATAATTTTTAATAGAGAATAAACAGTAAATTAATTCATTTAAATTTTGATAGAAAACATCCATCGATTTCTAAGTAAAACACTTAAAATGTATCCGACAACCTAGTTACTTATCTCTTTTGGTGACTGTACCTACTTTATATCCCGTAATTGTTTCAAAACATACATTGAATTTATATAAAACACAGACGAGGACGCTTCGAAGGTGGAATGCCCCAAAACAGTGTAGTTAAGCTTGAATAAAAACAGAATCTATCTTCAAACTAAAAACCAGACCGGCCAGACGCAAACTGACGTCACAGAAGATAACATTATCCTATACATTTTATTTCACAGATAGCCACAGAACGCGCGAACAACATTATCATCACTATAACGGAACCACAGAAGATAGGCGAAGGCATGAGCTCGTATGTAGCCTACCGAGTCCTCACGAAAACCAACATGCCTATATTCAGCAAGCATGACTTTGCTGTACTAAGGAGGTTTAGCGACTTCTTAGGTTTACATGAGAAGCTGACCGAAAAGTATCTGAGATCTGGGAGAATAATTCCACCTGCGCCTGAGAAGAGTATAGTAGGTGAGTGTAGATTTTATATTTAGAAGCAACCCGACCCGGTTTCGCATGGGCCTATAGCCTTCCTCGATAAATACACTATCCAACACAAAAATATTTTTTCAATTCGAACCAGTAGATCCTGAGATTAGCGCGTTCAACCAAACAAACAAACAAACTCTTCAGCTTTATAATATTAGTATAGATATAGTCCATATACTTAACTAGCTTTTGCCCGCGACTACGTCCGATTGAATGTCGGTTATCGCGGATACAGGTGAAGTCGCAGATTAAAAAGTGCCGTATGTCCTTCCCCAGGGTTCAAGCTATCTTCATGCCAAATTTCATTAAAATCGATTCAGCTGTATCTTATACATTTATAATATTAAGTAAGGAAGTATAAAAAATGAAAAAAAAAATGAAAATCATCCTCTTTTGCAATGACATTTCTGTCCCTATACAACCTAGAATAAAAATAAAAATACGTATAAGTAAATTTAAAAAAAACATTAATAAAGGATTGTGTGATTTACTGATGGTTATAAACTCCTTTGGCAGGTACCACAAAACTAAAGATGACATCCACACCGTCAACGGAGAGTGCAAACGGCAGCGTAGCGGCTGGAAGCGTACAGTCCCAGTTTGTGGAGAGACGTCGTGCAGCGCTGGAGCGCTTCCTCAACCGAGTGGCGCAACACCCCGTGCTCTGCATCGATCCTGATTTTAGGGAGTTCCTTGAGTCAGGTGAGTTTTTGATACATAAGATTCAAGAGATATATACAGTGTGTAATAGGGTATTACACCCATTTTTGAAAAGTGTCTCAATGAAATTCTGTAGTGCTAAGATGCCACCAAAAAAACACAAAATTTTTATTCAATTGATAAGTGCCATAAAAATGCATCAAAATTTAAAATTTTCAAATTTCGCGCGTGGTTTGACGAAAACGCCTCTTACTGAACGCCATATTGCTCAGCGTAAATGACGTCAGTTCGTTTAGTATCAAATGAGCTCATATTAAATATGATAATTGTATATCATTTAAAAATAATTAAAAACATATTTTGTAATAGGTGTAATAATGAGAAAATTACGTTGGTTACGAAAATAATAAAGGTACAAAGCCTATATTACGCCAATCGGTTGACTGACAGTTGACAATTTTTTGTTTACACAGCCGTATGGCGTAATAACATGGCCGTTACTATTTCACGGTGTTTTATAACAGATTAAAAATACTGAAAACTTTGAATTGAATTTAAAAAATGGTTTTGTTATTTTATTAACTAAAACTTGCCTTTTCCAACTGCTTTATGCCTAAACTGTCTCAATAACATATTTATAGATTTTTTCTCGTATAGAGTAAAATACCCTATTGCATAAACTGTTAACCCGAAAACAGGTAATTGTTCTCATCATTATGAATATTTTTTATTGTGGGATCAGCTACAATGACGTTTTTATGAATTTGGGTAGTTGACACCATTACCCATGATTCCAAGACCTAAGTTCTCAAAAAAACACTTAACCCTGAAAACCCAATTAACTTTCAATTAACTGTTAAATCCGAGTTTTAGTTGTTTTGAAATGAAAAAACTGGCCAAGTGCGTGGCGGCCCACGCGCAATATAGGGTTCCGTAGTTGATATTCTTACCCACGCAGTTCTTGTTTTGTCCCTATATTTAACACTAGCTTCTGCCCGCGACTTCGTACGCGGATCCTGTTGCTTATGCCAGCGACAACGGGGTCGGCAAAATCGTAGATCTGAAACGTCTGATGTCGAATTCTAAGAGCCCGGGGACGGGAAAACAACGGGATGCGCGAGATGATTCGAGACGTTTAAAAAGTACAATTTTGAATCATACCTCCGATGGCGGAATATGTGGCGTAGTCAAACATAGGAGTAAACGTAAATGAACTCCGTTCCTTATCAACCCAAGGAAGGTCGCCATGACCTACGGCTATATCTTGAGACACATCCGATTCAGATGATATCGACATTCTGTTCAGAGAATGTCGAAGTCGATCAGAATTCAAACGTTCGTTGCTCTCTTCTTCTGTCTCTAAAAATGGCACCATCGGAAAGGCAGTAACCGAAGTCCAAGCAAAATAAAATGTGACGGGTCTCACAGACCCTACCCCCATGACGCCGGGTTAAAAAAGTGTAACTATAAGGGAAACTATATACTTAGGGCTTTTCAGTTCATTGAATAAGGATATCAAACTAAACAAAATTGTACGTACGAGTAGACATAATAGGTATTTCGGTATAGATATTATTTCCTGCAGAAATATTGAAAATATGAGCAAGCAAATCAACATCAAGCTAATACGCAAAAAAAAAAACGCAGTTTTAATTTATTGCCATTTAGAAATATTCTAGCATTAAAAAAAAAACAAAAAAAATTGTTTGTCGCTGGGATTGAACTCAGGACCAGCAACTTACAGGCGACTGCCGCACTGTTACGCAAAGTTTATCGCTGACAGTAGGTCTAAAATAGCTGTTCTAGTTTGTCATGATCCACTGCTTAGAAGGTATTTATTTATTTATTTATTATAAGCACACTAACAGCACTGTCACTTACAATTCAAATAAAAATAGCATTTAAAAAGCGTGTTGGTAATTGTTTTAAATGTTAAATCTGCAGCTACTTACAATATATTTTGATTACTAAAGCATGCTACGCGCGCTTATGAGCGCAGCTGCAGCGATTTATTACATTTTACAAGTTTATCGACTATTACTCGTAAACTTGTAAAGCCTGTGATAGTTTTCCTATGAATTTCGTTATATATGCTACTACCGTGATTTTTTTCACAAATCACGATACAACCATTGAGCTGATAGGAGTGGCGCAAATTGACTCCAACAAAAATTAGCACTTTAGAGCTAAATATTTCCCAAAGGGATTCCTTAATCGAAAAATTGTTTTTCCAAACCCTTAATATTTTTGAAAAACCTTTTTAGCGACACCCCACACCATATGGTAGACTAGAAAAAAAATACTCATCCCCACTTCACGTTTAGAGGAGGTACCCTAAAAAAAAATATTTTTCAATATTTTATTCCGGCACTTTGTCGGCGTAACTAATGTGTATATCCATGCCAATTTACAGCTTCCTATTCCTAATAGTCTTTGAGCTACACTGCGGACGGACGGACGGACATAGCGAAACTATAAGGGTTCCTTGTTGACTTCGGAACCCTAAAAATGGTTGACAATAGGGTATTATACCCATTTTGAAATTCAGCAGTGCTAATACGCCAAAAACAAAAAAAAAATATTCAGTCGATAAGAGCCATTAAAATTTTGCGCGTTGTTTGACGAAAACGCCTTGTAGTGGACGCCATATTGCTCTGCGGAAATGACGTCAGTTCGCTGTGTCACAAATGCGCTGCTATTATACATATGATAATTGAACATAATTTAAAAATAATTAAAATAAAATCTTGTGATAGGTCAGATAGATGTAATAATTCAAAAATTACGTTGGTTATGAAAATAATAAAAGTACAAAGCCTATATACGCCAATCGGTTGACTGACAGTCGACATTTTTTTGTTTATACAGCCGTATGGCGTATTAACATGGCGGCTACTATTTCATGGTGTTATAAAACAGATAAAAAAAAACTGAAAACTTTGAATTGAATAAAAAAAAATTATTTTGTTATTTTATGAACTAAAACTAACATTTTCCGACTGCTTTTTGCCTAAACTAAATAATATATTTATAGATTTGTTCTCATTTAGAGTAAAAGACCCTATTGATTTGGGAGAAAATTGACGTCACATTTTACTGATTTCACTATTGTCATACAAAATATACGGGGGAAACACGTTTTACAGTTCATAAAAAGGATTAGTTGTGTCAAATACACAATTTCACCTTGCATACTTTATTGCAAATCATATTTTTTACGAAAGGATATTTGGAATTCTTCATTTGTTTCGACTCGTTACTACTCTCATGATTTTTAGGTAGCTTGATTTTTATGTATCATTTTAAGACTTATTTCAAGCTGTCACTTAAATACGCACAGCCACGCGTAAATATCACAAGTTATATTTAAAGTCTTAGTGTCGATAAATCATGAATAATATTTATTGTGACCATTATTACCCGACCAGTAATTCAATATGTCATCCAAACAGACACGGAGCTGCCAAAAGCGACAAGTACGTCAGCGTTGAGCGGCGCAGGAGTGCTGCGTCTGTTCAACAAGGTCGGCGAGACTGTCAACAAGATCACATACAGAATGGATGAGTCGGATCCGGTAATGTACCAAATTATTTGTTTAAAAATAAGTACGCCGTTTTTAATAGTTCAATTTGTTGTGTCATTTCTGAATAGATTTTCTAGCGTTTTCGTTTGACTTTGCAGTTGAATGTTAATTTTGAATCCTTCTTCTATAAAAACTTCATTTATTAACAAGTTTTTACCCTCGACTTCGTCCGCGTAAATATTTATACGAGTGCCTATATTTTTTATGCTATAAAATAGCCTATATCTATCAGGGATAACGTAGCTTTCTATTTGTAAAAGTATTCACAGAATCGGTAGCGGCTCACATATATTTAAATAATTAAAATATCGGCGTTCATATCTCCAGTGGTTTGAAGAGCGCTCAACACGCATCGAGGCTCTAGAGGCGTGCCTGCGTCGCATGTTCGGTGCGTGTGAAGCGTTAGCGGGGGAGAGGAGAGAGCTGAGCCTGCGCACGCACGACGCGGCCCGCGCATGCGCCGCGCTGTCCGGCGCCGACCCGCACGCGCCGCTGTCCCGCGCGCTGTCGCACACCGCTGACTTACATGAGAAGGTAACACACACAAGCTCCCGCACCACGACGCGGCCCGCGCATGCGCCGCGCTGTCCGGCGCCGACCCGCACGCGCCGCTGTCCCGCGCGCTGTCGCACACCGCTGACTTACATGAGAAGGTAACACACACAAGCTCCCGCACCACGACGCGGCCCGCGCATGCGCCGCGCTGTCCGGCGCCGACCCGCACGCGCCGCTGTCCCGCGCGCTGTCGCACACCGCTGACTTACATGAGAAGGTAACACACACAAGCTCCCGCACCACGATGCGGCCCGCGCATGCGCCGCGCTGTCCGGCGCCGACCCGCACGCGCCGCTGTCCCGCGCGCTGTCGCACACCGCTGACTTACATGAGAAGGTAACACACACAAGCTCCCGCACCACGACGCGGCCCGCGCATGCGCCGCGCTGTCCGGCGCCGACCCGCACGCGCCGCTGTCCCGCGCGCTGTCGCACACCGCTGACTTACATGAGAAGGTAACACACACAAGCTCCCGCACCACGATGCGGCCCGCGCATGCGCCGCGCTGTCCGGCGCCGACCCGCACGCGCCGCTGTCCCGCGCGCTGTCGCACACCGCTGACTTACATGAGAAGGTAACACACACAAGCTCCCGCACCACGACGCGGCCCGCGCATGCGCCGCGCTGTCCGGCGCCGACCCGCACGCGCCGCTGTCCCGCGCGCTGTCGCACACCGCTGACTTACATGAGAAGGTAACACACACAAGCTCCCGCACCACGACGCGGCCCGCGCATGCGCCGCGCTGTCCGGCGCCGACCCGCACGCGCCGCTGTCCCGCGCGCTGTCGCACACCGCTGACTTACACATATAAGAAGATTTTCCCTCTATATAAATTAAAGTATTGTCGGACCTAATACGCTCCCCTGTGGAACTCCGTAATAGTCCTCCCCTCGACACTACACAAGTTATTAATCCTTACGATTTACTTGCCAAGTATTATAGAATCAACGAATAAAGACCAAGGGGGCCAACGACATCTTCTCAAGTTATAATAACTTATTGTAATATTTGTTTTACAGATAGAACATTTGAGACTAGATCAGTCTAACACAGACTTCTACGTACTAGCCGAACATGTGAAAGACTATCTCGGACTCATCGGCGCTATTAAGGACGTGTTCCACGAGAGAGTCAAGGTAATTATAATATTTATATTTTATTTTCCATGTCAACGACTGCGTATTGTACTTACGTACCATCGGCTTAAGGGCGGCCAACCAGTCATAGTTCCCATACAAACGCTCTACGTGATTACAGCGTTGTAACAACTTTTCCTCTAAATATTTTGTAACTCACGGTTTATCTTGTGGTTAATATCTAGGTTCCTATGTAACGAAAAAAAAAAGCTTTTTTGAGAAACTAATTCAGTTAACACGTCCGATAATCAGTTTAATTTTATCTGAAGTTTGGCCGATCATAATGCACTCATACATTGAAATAGTAAAAAAACAACGCCATAGAATCCTTGCACATGTAATGGATATTCTAAATTACAAACATTTTTACCAAAGACTTCTAAGGGTTTTTGAAAAACACGTATTTCAAGTTTGGTGAAATCTCAGCGCGCCATTTTTCATACGATGTTATCGCGTTATCAGTCACTTGTTTGTTTTCAAACATTGGGTTGGATGAAACAAAAAAAGTTTCAATCATGCTTGCGTTGGATGAAACAAAACAGTTTCAATCATGCTTGCGTTGATGTTAGAGCGATGGGGAACGGACTCTTAATAAAACGTAACTTTTTTTTTTCTCGAACAATAATGAACGCAAAATTAATTTGACAGTTGTAAGCTGTTGTTGTTATTGTTGTTAATAATTGAGTAGTTGACACCATTAACCAATAATTCCAAGATACTTTAATGAGCTGTCAAAACGCGACTCCCCCATAGATTTTGCATGGCAATTTATACTATGACGTCACTTGTAGGTAGTCATTTGCCAACTCAATAGACAAACTATTGATTTCAAAGAACCTGAAAATTTATTTGTACAGTAAATTGAAAGTTAGTCGTTTTTCCATTTCAGGGCATAAATCAAGTGTTTTTTAGAGAAATTTCGTTTTGGAATTATTGGTTACGCTAAACATCACGCCAATAATGAAGAACACCAATAAAAAAATAGCACAAGCCGAGAGTGACACAATAATTAATAAGTATATTTATTGGATGTAGGATATTGTGGTGGTTTGTGCTTGCATCTGTACAGTGAGGGAACTTGTAAATGAGTGTGTGGTGATATGTATGAACGTATGAACAGAAAATACCGATCTGAATTAATAAGTTAATCTTACTAATAATTTACATGCATCAACAGGTGTTCCAGAACTGGCAGCACGCTCAGATGCAGCTCACGAAACGGAGAGAGAACAAAGCGAAGGCCGAGCTCGCC
Source organism: Charanyca ferruginea (assembly GCA_947361185.1). Lineage (NCBI taxonomy): Eukaryota > Metazoa > Arthropoda > Insecta > Lepidoptera > Noctuidae > Charanyca > Charanyca ferruginea. The sequence goes on along the minus strand of OX376069.1, from coordinate 19,103,123 downwards.
AACCGGCCCGAGAAGATCGAACAAGCCGCCAATGAGATTATTGAGGTATGTCTTTGTTGAGACCACGCCTCTCAATATCGCCGCGATCTAGCGGTAGTGAACGAGGGGTGCGGGGACAGGCGGGTTAACTACTTATTTTCATAGTTTATAATATTACACAGCAAAATACGCGCTTGAACGTGGAGTTGCGGACACCAGCCCGTGATACTACTACTACTACTACATGTTGTACACAGTCCACTGTGTTTTCATATTTCCTAATATTTATTTATTTGTTTGTTTATTGAACTTTATGCACAAAATGTAAAAAAAAAAAACATTGTACAAAGGCGGACTTAATGCCAACATCCCAACGCGAGCTATCGTTGCGAACATAAATGATCCGGCTCGAAGGACCATATAATCGCGACGATGTCTCGCGGTGGAGATGAATATTCGGCTGTGCGGTGGCTGATCCCCGCTGCCCCCGCACCCCTCGTTCACTGCGGCGATGTTGAGAGACGCGGTCTTAACATACTCCCCCCGTTGAAGAGTCTTCAACAGAAGTGACCGGCAGCGGATAGATGGTGTTGAAGGCGCGCCGAATGACACTCTTTCTAGTAAGGATGTCGGCGATTCTCGCGACGCCAGTCTTTTTAAGGTTCCATACTTAAGCCAACGGTGGCGTCTTGTCAGGCTCTTCTGACTGTTTGTCTGTCTGTCATAGGCATCTTTTAAACCGAATAAACCGAACCAACTGAAAAAATGTGTCTATCTATAAAGGTAGACACTTGCTTTTTGACAAATCTCGGTTATTTTCGTCCAGGTACCGCATTTTATTTTTAATTGAACATTCCGAAGGTGCCCACGATTCCTTGACCGCTATTTTACTTTGCATCGTGATTCTGCACTCGCGCAAATTCACTTGTAGCTGTAGCAACGAATCTGCCATGCTTCAGAGCGACGATCTAACCAACGAACATAATTTTATGTGTAATGCTTAGTTGGTATTAATGCCAATTCTTGTGCAGTAGTGCACGATCTAAACTTATTTTAAGCTATTTATATATCTTTCTTTCCAATGAATTAAGAAAGAGACAGATATTAATAAGAGCTGTGAATATAAGTCGATCTAAAATGTTCATACAATTATAGTTGTCATTTCAGAACGCATTGATTAACAACACGACGAAGTTCAAGGGGAAAAAACTAATTTGACATCTCTTAACTTAGTTCTTATCTGTCGCCATCCTTTTCTTTAGCTGCGTGGTAGTAAGAGATGCCAATTGTCTAATTTTAGTTTAGTTTGTGAACAAGGGAATCGGCAACATTGACCTATAACTTGTATGTCTATACTCCGTTCACAATAAGATTAGACATATACACAAATCTTTATTACAGTCCGTTCAACCGATTTTGACTTATATTGCGTTGGTGGCATGACAAATGGCAGCTGCAGTAAACAGTTGTTATTGTAACCACTTTTTTGCCTCTAATGTCATCCTTAAGCCTACGGAATAGAAGTCAAAATCAGTTAAAGGGACTGTAAAAAAAGGTTTGTGTTTATGTCTAATCTTATTGTGAACGGAGTATAGTGAAAACTGCAAAATATACATTTAAGTAGGTTATTAATAAATAAAAAAAAATCGTCTAATTGATCCGGCTCGAAGGACCAATGTTAAATACCTGATGGTATTTGGGGAGATTGACCTGAATGGTACACTAGCGAGAATCGAAAATAAAACCACTGTGTACTGATCTGACTTGATAGCTCACATTTTATTTAAAATATATTTGCCTATTTAGCCTAACCACGGTAATGAAACCATAGCGACTTCTGAATCGACGCCAACGCCATCTATTGAGCGCGCCGGAAGCTTTACAAATAATTCCGTCTTAAACAAACACGAACATTGTTCACAGTGGGAAGCGAAGGTAGAGCGCGGTCAGCAAGAGTTCGACACGATATCTCGTGTCATAAAGAAAGAGTTGGAGCGATGGGACGAGTTGCGCCTCAATGAGCTACGCGCCGCACTACTGCGCTATCTCGACGAGCACATGAAGCATCAGGCACAGGTATACACCGCAATATATTGTATACAGGGTGGGGACGACGATCCGACAAAAAATTAAAATACTGGTACTACTAGTTCATAACAATATTTTGAAACTATCAAATAAATCCTAAAAACGAAATTTAAAAAAAAAGTTCAGATATACTAAAGAGCATACGAGACGAGCAGTAATACGGCAAAGCGTCACCGCTATATGGTTGAAGTTCCACGGTCTCGATCCAAGCGCTTTGACTCCACATTTATTGTTCGAACTGCCAGGCTGTGGAATTCCCTGCCCGCCTCTCTGTTCCCTGATAAGTATAATCTAGGTATCTTTAAGGCACGAGTGAACCGGTTCATCTTAGGCAAGCGTGTTCCAACTTAGGCCGCATTATCACTTACGATCAGGTGAATTGCGGTCTAACGCAAGCCTATTTATTAGTTAAAAAAAAAAACATGAAATATTGGTTTTCTGACTTGTGAGAAGAGCGGCAACTTGTGGCGTCATAATTTAATATTATTAATGCTCAATCCTACCATGAGCATTTTTTGTGCTATTGCCATCCCCACCATGTAGATGGAAACAACCAAATATCCTGTTATATGGTGACTAAGAAGGGAGGAAATGTTGTCTTTTTCTTTTAACCCTGCTAGAACGAGACAGCAATCCCTCCCGCGAAAGAACCAAATTGTTTCAAAGTTTCAAACCGGTTCTCCACTCTTATTATAAGGTTCTTGTATGGTAACTGATGGTGATTGTGGTGACCACCCTTTAAAGCAACTTTCCTTCATCGTAATAGCGAGCAATGGAAACAAAAAGGGAGGTTTTGGTACACACAATGTGAGTAAGAGAATTTATTTCTATAAAATAATTGTTTTTACCAAAGGCAAAACCTTAAATTATTATCTGTCGGTGCTGCCAACATAACGTTGTTGAAATATAAAGTGGATCCTAAAATATCCCTTAAAATCATCATGTTGGGGTCGGCATCCAGACTACGAAACCACAAAAAAAAGGAACAATCCCATAAAAGAATCCGGAAAATATCCCTAAACACATTCTGGCGCGGCCTTTTATTAGGGAAAGACAGTAGAATTTTTTATACAAAATTATAATACTGTCACAACCGTACCAACAATATCACAGATAATCAAATAGTTTACCTAGGGAGGTAGACGGCTACAACCATATCCGTACAGGCAGGGTCGAAATCGTATGAAAAAAATACTCTAACCGTCGCGCGTCGCTCGCGTGACACTGACTTCTCAGCAGTATGATGTTTCATAGCTACCAATCCGGCTGTAGCCGTACTAGCGTTATGGATAAAATGTGTTTATATGTGTGGGAACAGGACACTTTTAGGGCACATAAATCACTTGTTTTTGACAGTAATTCAACGTGATCTCAGCCTTATTACTTTGAGCGTAAAGTCTATACAATAAGCAAATAAACTTTACGCTGCGGTAGCCGTGGATGACGTAAAGAAAGTAACTAATAATACAGCTGTCGCCGTACTGTCATTTCACGAAGTTTTAAAATACGGTTACAGCCGTTACCGCGCCGGAATGTGTTAAAATACTAACTAATAATTATTTCAGGCAATCCGCTACTGGGACGCGTTCCTGCCAGAGGCGCGAGCCATCAAATGAGTCGCGGAGTGACGGCGACCGCGTCCTCACGCTGCGAGCCGGACCCGACCTGCGTCGCCTAACGTTAGTAAATGAATGAAATACCTACCTTACATACAGTGAATATTACACTACCCGACCGGATACGGATGTAGACACCAAAAATCAATTGACACAATTTTTCTGCTGTCAAAACGCGAATAAACCCGTTGTTAACGAGACGGTTTTCCGCCAGGTCTAGGCATGGTTTTAAACCGTGTATATGTCCGATTGTCCGGTCAACAGTTACGTATGGGACGCTATGGAGCTCCGGCCCTAGCGTGGTCGTGAACAAGCTTAGGCGGCACTGACTCTGCGCCGGTCTGGCTGGAAACTGTTTCGTTAACAAGGGCCCTTACTCCATTGATTTCTGCTATGACTTCAGATGTGACACCTCAGTTGACTTGTAGATAGTTTAACCTATTTGTGCATGTGGTGTCATGTGCGCATGCGTCTGGAATTATACAGCTTTAACGCGTTCATTGCCAAGCCAACATGTTGAACTTACATAGATAGAGGTCAAAGTAAAAAAATCGTTGAATGTCGTTTTTGCAAGGTACCCGTAGGTAACATCCACTAATAAATAGGTAATTCCCTTCCCTAGTGGCCAAAACAAATACCAGAATCCAATACGCCGCAGCCGCTATTTTATGGCTCATACAGTCAGTTACACTAATTACCTGACCCACCTTTGCATAAATGATTGAGATTGTCTAGAAAACGAATCAACAGAATATTATAAATCTTTTATATTTTGTTTACTTTGCTCAAATGGTAGAAAAATATAATCTAGAAAATCTCAACCATTTATGCAAAGGTGGGTCAGCTAATTGGTATAACTGACTGTACATAATTGTGAGGCACATCACGCAACGTCGCGTGATCTGGCAATAAACTTGTTAATTTATGTGTTGCTCGGACGACGACTGCCGCGTCACTGCCACGCAAAGCTGTATAATTACAAATGGCGCCTCGCGCACAGATGAGTTGAACTATTTGTACTATATAGAGATTACAAAGCAAATAAAAAAACGAATTTTACAGATAAGTAAAATGTTTTTAAGGCTAAAATAAAGGTTTTTTTTTAAGAAATTAGGTCATTGGAGTATTGGTTAATGGTGTCTACATCCCTATTATAACATCGAGTTTTAGAAAAACTTCGGCTCTGTAGAGCGTCGTCTCTTTTACGCACATGTGGCAGTCTCGTTCTAAAACTCGACGTGTCTTAAACGCACGTGTTCTGTATATAGTTGTGTAGAAACCAGTGGGGGGTGAATAGAGTGTGTATACCAAGTGTCAGTTTGTTTGTTTCTTGTGTGTACTGTAGCAAACTTCGCCTTATACGTGGTGTACAGTCGAAGGAATAATTGGTTGGCCAGATGCGCCTTTAAACTAGATCAAGTTAAAATTAAAAAAAGGAATTTGTCTATTAAACCCGTTTTTTTATTGCTACAAATACTGTTATGTCACTTCTAGAGAGTGTAAAAATATATGTTATGTTAAGAGCTATGACTTTGCAATAGTTAAATAAATATACCAATAGTTTCATTTGGTGGACATTTTATCGAAGTTTGGTCAGTAGTTTTCGAGATAAAACACGGAAACAAACACTGTCGTAGAGACCGTTATTGCCAAGAATATAGTATATGCCAATATTGATTTCAAGAGATGTTGTTTTTTTTTAAATAATGTTATGATCTTAATAAAAATAACGGCTCAATAATTTTACTAAAACAAATTCTAACAATCACAAGGGTTTCTAGAGCTTCAAAGATTTTAAATACTTTCTTTTTGTTTTTTTTTTTTATAATTTCGTAGATAACATAGGTAATACTATACCTATAAATAACTACTTATGTATAGATTATATTAAATCCTAAAAGTATACTTGATTTTAGGTTTAAATTGTTTATAACGTGTTACAATTTGACAAGAATCGTTTTCATAAATATCGATTAAAACGGTATGAGTGAACGTAAATCTAATGTAAAGCATAAATAATGTCATCTGGTAGGTAGCTAAATAAGTAATTTCTGATTAAATTAAGCGAAAATTTAATGCCAAATAAAAATTTTACATTCCAAATTATGTTTCTGTAGTTTAAAATAAACAAGTTTTTATTTTTTATACATTATATCGGCATTTTCAATTCATTTACTAACGTTATTTGATTTCACATGAACATTTGATACTTTAAACATTGATGAAAAAAACAATTGTTTTTAAGTATCATGTGTCCAAGAGATAAAAAGCGTATATTATAATATTAAACAAATTTAAGACTTATTTTTAATTCATTAGAGTTCATTTTAGTTTGCACGCCTCAGTCCGCGCTAGATACGATGATTTAAGGTTCAAATAAAACGTTTGTTCATCAAATCGATCTCAACGTTTTTATATAAATAATTAAGTAAATTGTATACATTTACTTATATAGTGGAAATTGAAGCCTGAACTGCAAAATGATAATAATTGTCTCGAATTATGTTTCTGTAGGCTTAGAGACTAAAATTCACAAATATCTATTTAAGATATACCAATAACTAATGATCTTATTTCACGAGAAGTTTCTCATCTCGAGAAAGCAATTATCGAATGGAGATGACCATAATAGACTTGTGTAAACAGTATCTTGTAAATCTATACTCGTATTAGTTCGATATTTCGTTCTTTACCAGAGTGTAAACACCCGAGAGTAAATTCTCTATGTACGAATAGTGCAATATTCAATACAATATCTTCTCTCGACGGGAGAGATTCTCTCCTGTGCACAACAGCTTGAACAATGGTTTACAATCCAAATAGTAGTACCTAGTGTTGGCAGTACCCTGAAAAGGGATACAGCAAAACCAAGTTTGGCTCATTTCTATACTATATAACAGTCCCTTTTAGAGGGCTGTAAGGGTGTATAATCGTAGATAGAACAATTTATTATTTTTCTCGCTTAGAGCCAAGTTCACAAAACTTAAACCTAGTATAAGTCTTAAGCTAAATATTCAAACGCTACTTAATGTTAAGTCTAGTGCTGTCTCTATCACTTGATGTCAAAGTTACTGTGCCAGAACTACGAGACTTAACGGCATCTTATAATTGAGTAGCGTTTCAGTATTTGGGCATTAATTTGCAAAAAAATATTGACATTTTGACAGTTTTTCCACACAATAAACTTACATATATTATGTCAAATTGATGGTACGGATTAAAGACTTATACTAGTTAAAAGTTTAGGTGAAATTCGATCTTCCTTTTTTTTCCACTGGCCGCTTAAATGTAAGTGCATATATGTATACACATAAACTGATATGCACTCTGTATCTGTTGCATCTAATTTCATGCCAGCTGTTGATTGGTTGATCGAACAAACCAATAATTAAAGAACCGATTAAATTGAATAACAATATGCTTTCATTAACCTCAAAAATATACTGTTTATCTTATAATTTTTAATGCACTCACAGAAAACATTTACCTGTAATGTATGAGTTCAGAATCATGCATCAAATCAGCGAGTGAGGAGAATAATAGGGGAATGACCGTCAGTCAGCAGGGTAGTATGCTCTAAATCGAATCTTGTATTGTTACTTTACGAGCGAGGAGTGAGCACCTTAACACAATCAATGGTATCTAAATAATAAACAACTTGCATTCGTTTGTTTCGCACACGTGTATTCAGTCGGGCTTCAATTGTTTATATTATTATTATCATATAGATGAAAATGTGATGTGTTACCACGGAATAGAACAAACAAGTGAAAGTAAAGATAACAAAATAAGCGTTTCGTCAAAGTTAAAAATTTAAGACTTATTACAACTGACGATGGTTGTTGTTATTTTACATATTTTTCCGCATAATTGTGACACACGTGGGATAGCTACGTGGCCACTTCCAGTTGCTTTTTCTATTCCGTGTCTGTTACGGTCAGCGAAGAAAAAGCAGCAATTTGCTTGAGCAGTTTTCGTAAATTAATGAACGCAAAAATGTATAGAATTAAAATTGAAAATTGCGTAATTGCGTGCACGATAATAAATATCAATCCGAATTATGTATTGCACTCAATTGTCAACTTTGTTTGTAATACGTTTTAGTTTATTTCTAATTAATAAATGAATATTTTCAAACATATTCCTGCTGTTTGCGCTGACCGTTAATATTTTTGTCGACATTACTTTTAAGAAAACGTTCATTTGTGTACTATAGCCCGCCCGCCTAACTAAGACCGTTCCTGAAGTAGCTGCGCGGTGCGGGAGAGGTGTGGTGACGTGACGCGAGAGCTCACTGATACGTTAACTTATGACAACTGTCACCCCTCCCGCACCGCGCACTACCTCAGGAACCGTCTCAGTTAAGCGGTCGGCCTATAATGTTATAAATTTTGCTATTACTGCTTGCGATGAAATCAAAATTTGAATATAGTAGAATATTTTTTGTCACACTGTATATGGCACTTATCTACCTCTCTCCGAAATTTGATTGTATTTTTTATGATAAACAATGTTTATACACTTAATTAAGGTTTTAAGAAGTTTATTTTTTTCATTAATTTAGTTGTCTCGAGCCCAACACATGATCCCATATTTGTTACACAAATATGGGATCATGTGTTGGGCCATACAAAATATATTATTTTCTTCTGAAGTCTTGAGTCAAAAAAGACAAACGTCACTTAGCATTTATTTTGGCTTCCATATGTTCTTGTCACTGTCAAACTAGGAGCGTAAGATAGAGACGGGATCATAGGTAATCCAAAGTTCGTGCAACGTTATCTCGACTTTAGGGCTCTTTCAACGTTTGCGTTTGGTTCCGGACTGCTGCGGCACCGGATCGGTGCGTGTGCCGACACTGGACACAGACGGTTATGTTTTTTCATACAGTTGAGGCGTCAAGAGCGCGGTAGGACACTAGCCCCATCGAGACAAGTTACAAACGTTTCGTATCGTATCTCTTTCTACAATAATTAACGCCTCGTCGTAATCCATTTTTTTATTTCGATCACGTGACTTATCGTTAAGATGACGTCATTCCCATACATTTGATTAGTTTTCTATTAGCGTTATCGATTGTATATTGTCAATTTGGGGGATCAGTAGCACGCTCGTACGACGGCAGGACAACAAGTCACTGTACCATAAAAGATAAACGTCCGTGTGCAGTCTGTACTGCTCCAGTACTACAGCAAATCGACATTAACCTTCGTAAATTGAATGAAAAGCTCCCTTAATTCTATTATTTATGGTAAAGGTGTCATCGCAAATCCATGCTCATCGCTTCGTCATTTTATTTTCGCGTAAATTAATTCTTAAGAATTCGTTATCATCATTGTATATTTTTATATAGTCATTTGCTTTTTTTTATCTTTAATGTAAGAATACTAGGTATTGCATATTAGAATTGTATTCCAAAAGAATGGTTATGCATATGTTACAGTCAAAGTATTAAATTGGAGATTTTATATTAGTTGATAGTACGATTAGGATTTTTCTAAATTGTTTTGTTGTATCGACGTTTGTCGGTATTATTATTACTTACGTCGTTATAGCTATGTTGTAATTTTTATAATCGTAACGTGTAAATTCCCGTCTGTCCAAATTCATTACTCTGACCGTAACACAATATTTACCTTAGATATGAATATTAGGTAGTCGATTGAAAAAAAAATTCGAGTCTAATGTATTCCTTATTTTTTATATTGCCAAATATATTTTAGTGGTAATTTGGTGTAATGGAAGAGATGAATAATTATGAATAAAGTATATAATGTTGGTTTCCATTTCAATGCGATTGCGTTATTCCCTTTTATCCCTATTTAACTTTAAACTCGTTGTTGCTCATAGCACAAACTACCTAAATACAAACTTTCCAGCAAAAAGACTTTAAATATACTCTGAAGAATACAAAAGTTATTTGAAGACGTCCACTGCAGAACATAGGCCACCCCACGGAATAATAAAAACAAGGGGAAGTGCCACGCAGCCATCGAACGTGTGGCACAATTATGTGGAAATGATCAACAGTGGTCCAGTCGAGATCAACTACTTGCAGCGACGTGACATATCGCACAATGTCGCACGTAAGGCAAAAAAATACAACCCTGCCTTATTGTGCAATTTTTACATGCAAAAATGATAGCAGGGCAAAGAATGTTTCTTGCAGAGTTATATCGTGTCACCAAAAAGTATAAAACTTTCATATATTTCAATATAATCGATTTTTATTGACAATACCATATTTTTACTTTGATGCGAACTAAAAACTACCTTATGTCCATTCATTAAAGTCTAAATTAGCTTGCTCGCTGTCTTGACTGTAATCGTTTTAAGTGGCATAAATTCTAGAAACTTCGACGCTACTCGTTTAGGGATGCGACACATTAATGCAAATAGTTCGTGTCGATAAAACAATAACATGTAGGTATGTTTAGTACCAAACTATTTTTTAATAAATAAAAGTACGAGTTTGAAAGAATGAGTTTTAAAAACCTTATACCTATATTCTGGCAAATAGTCATTCATTCGCGGTTAGACGTAGGCCTATAAATATTCTATTATACTGGGCGTTAGGGACAGCTTGGCAAAAACGAAAAATATAAATAAAAAATAATATTGTAAATATTTTCCAAGTGAAATATTTTCCCGGAAATGCTATGCAAAAGTTTTTCAATTTTCAATTTTAATTCGAGCGCGCAATGTAAAGCGCGTGCGTTCAAGAGTACCTAAACCTACTCTCGAGTGAGCACGACGTACCTAATCGTTAAAAATAAATAATGAAATACCTACCCAAGCTTTGACTTAACGAATAAATAAACCTGTCAAATAATAAACACATTTTTGGTAACACAGCTAGTACCTAGGTACCTACATGATAAACAATAATGATGTTAAACTAAAACTTACCTAAAATCTCTCGGGCCGTATAAGAAACGGCTCGAAGTGATTGCCTCCAAGCTGGATGGATTCCCTGGATGGCGATCGTTGGGATGCCTTTGTACGTAAATACGTAAGGCCAATGACGCATTCCCTCGGGCTTCTCCCAAACACATCAACATTTGGCCGTATTCTCGAGCACTAAACGGTTCATTTCTTCTACTCATTATAACCACCAGTTAAACACTCAAACAACACAACACAAACGTACGAAACAGTCACAAATCTTAAAAATAATACGTAAAACGCGAAAATACTGCGAACTTCAAACGCGAAACGAACTAACCAGCGGTCTCAGGTCTCTTCGCTATCGACTCCGGCGCCGGTCGGTCTGGAGCACTAGAGAAACCCACGCAGAAAAATGTAAGTCTCAGTCGATCATGTTTTATTTTATTTTCATAGTCATAGGACTATGAAAATAAAATAATAGCTTAATCTTGGTTGTCGATGCAATGTTTGACTTCTACTATTATTGTTCCTCTTAACCAAACAAAATACTTCACTTTAAATAAAATAACACAGGACAAGTACTCAATCTGCAGGTTTCCTTGCAATTTTCAGAAGAAAAAAAATATTTATGTGGTAAAACAAGTATTTGATCGATTATTAAAAGGTTTTCACTTTACTAAAATGAAACGCATTTTTTTCAAACCTGTGTAAATAAGTAATCTTACAATTTAACAATCAGGTACATTGTAAGGTATTTTATTTAAAAGATGCGTAATAAATCACATGTTGACAATAAATAAATGACTAGTTTTTAAAGTTTCGTTCGGTACAGCTCTAGCAGAGGACATCGCACCGATGCGGCGACGCCGGGCGGCGCGTGTTATTTGTGCCTAAACCTACATAGCTTAAATGTAGGTACCTAGAATTATTTTTGTTGTGTTTACATTGCCGAGTTAAGTTTTTTTTTTTTTTTTTCATTAAATTTATGTTTAGAGGCCTGGACTTGGTACTTACATATCAATATATCACGAATCAAGTGAAAAATCGGTCGAAAATTTTGAGAATTTTCCGGAGAAAAATTCCAACGATTTTCAATCACAAATCGTGGTCTGAAACTACAGTTTCAGTTTTTGCCAACCTGTCACTAACGCCGTTTATACTTACATGTATATAGTTTATCTTCACAAAAATTCAGATGTCAATTATGTTTTTAATAAAAGACTGTCACGTATTTAAAAAAGATATTGTCATGTCTAAAATAATGCGTCATTTTATTGGGACGTAAATCAATTTTCTACATACAATCATATTACGGACTCATATTATCACAGAAAAATATGTCAATATACGCATACATAATTAATTAATCGTCATTTTTTATCCATTACGTACATTAAAAAGATCAATTTAAACACTGTAGGTAATTACATTTCTTACATCGTACAAATTATCGACAACTTGACCACATCTCTCATTGAATAGAAAAATAAATAACAGTTGCATGCGAAAATGACATCTATTTATAGTAACAATAGATGTCATGTTAAGTAATTTGGTAACAGCGCTCTCTAGCGTCGAATAGCTGAACTCGTTGGACATTGCTCGAATTGGATTGTTAGATGGAAAAAATCTCTTTAGTGATTTTGACATGTAAAATAATAGCAACGTTCGTCAGTTGTGATACGGTTTAATTTCAAACAACAATAAATAAGCTTTTCGCCAAAGTTGCGTTTCTAATTTGTAGCCAATTATATAATCGTTTTCTGTGTATTGCAAGTACATTTTAATTTGCAAATGTGTGAGTTTGGCCACACTGGATCCAGTATTAAGTAAGACTAAGGGCACTTCCTCTTGTTTTTATTATTCCGTGGGCCACCCGCATAGAACGCCACAACTAGCGGCAACCTGCTTAAGAAATTGAAAAATAAGTTCATAATCCTAATTAATTACCTACTATGTTACCCATACACTATAACAACAACGAGTATCATTCGTAAGCATTAAGTTTAACTTATATTAAAAAATGCACTAAAAAACACGGAATTAATCGTTGATTAATATTCAAACACGACATGTCAAATTCAACTTCTTTGATTGTCAGGAATATAGCGCTATAAGCTAAATGATGAAACGGAACAGAAAAAACAATGTTAAAAACATTATTTGGCCCCATTTTCAACCGACTTAAAAAAAGGAGGAGGTTATCAATTCGTCTGTATTTTTTTTATTTTTTTTTTGTATTTTTTTTTTATGTTTGTTACCTGATTTCTCGGGTCTGAGTGAACCGATTTTGATGATTCTTTTTTTATTTGGAAGCTAGTGCTTCCCGTGTGGTCCCATTTTAATTTGGTCCAGTTCTGACCATGGCATCCATGAGAAAACCGTATAAGTCTTAAATTTGCATTAAGTATGTGCGCGATTTGTTACACGATTTCTCAGGCAAACGTAAACCGATTTTGAAAATTCTTTTTTTTATAGATAGGGTATGCTTCAGGGGTGGTCCCATATAAATTTTATCGAAATTGGTTCAGCACTTTTTGAAAAATCAACTAATACCCAAAAATTTTACATAGACGACGTTTTAGTTTCATCAATCTTTGTAGTAGCTAACTTTCAATCTCTTCTTAATAGATTTTAATGAGAAGGAGGTACTAAAAAGCGGAAAATAAAAAACTTTTTACAAAAAAGACAACCGCCTTCAAAAAGTGTAAAATAACTTTAGCACAGAACACACATTGACTTTAGTTTCGGAAGTCGGTGGCAATACAAAACAACAAACAGAACAAAGCCACTGAATTTCGAAACTAAGGTCAATGTGTGTTCTGTGCTAAAGTTATTTTTCACTTTTTGAAGGCGGTTGTCTTTTTTGTAAAAAGTTTTTTCATCTTTATAATTTAGATATACCCAGTGCCACTCATAATAAAGACATGTCTAAAGACACCTCTCAAGGTGAAAAAGTTTTTTCAAAAAAAAAGAAAACCGCCTTCAAAAACTAAAAAGTGATAAATAACTTTAGCACAGAACACACATTACTTTACTTTCGGAAGTCGGTGGCGGTGGCTTTGAGTTTGTTGTTTTGTAAGGCGGTTTTCTTTTTTTTTTGAAAAAACTTTTTATTTTTCGCTTTTTAGTGTTGCCTTAACATCCAAATCCATTAAGAAACGGCTACACACTTAAAAGAGATTGTAAATCCTCCAAAGATTGAAGAAACTAATACGTCGTCTTAAGTATTTTTTTTGGGAATTTGTTGATTTTCTCAAAAAGGGCTAGATCAATTTTGGTAAAATTTATATGGGACCATTCCGGAATAAACCCCTTTCGAAAGAATTTTGCAAATCCGTCAATATATGACAGAGTTATGCCCGAACATACATAAAAAAAAGAAAAAAAAATACAAACATCCGAATTGATAACCTCCTCCTTTTTGAAGTCGGTTAAAAATCCATTTACCCGTTTAAGCTACAGAGCGTGTCAAGGAAATTTGCATCCATAGGTACATACATTCGAAAAACATAACCCTCCTTCTGACGCAGTCAGATAAACGTAACCTTCCTTCTGACGCATTCGGTTAAAAAGCGTATTAGTTCCAAATAATATGAATAACTTCAATGATAAAAAAGAAAAGCCATTCTCCAATTTACATTATTTTTATTAATACACTCGGCGTCACAAAAATCGCACCTTTTCGAAAATAAGTTTAAAACATGTCCCGCCAGTAACGAATACATTAAACCCAATTAATATTGGTATCAATTAAAAGTATGTTTAACGACCTTTAAATTAACAACAGTTAGAATTCCTAAACACAACAGATCTCATTAGCACGTAACGTTAAAAAAAATGTTGTCAAAATACGCATTACAACGGCCACTAATTGCACCTCCCTACAAGGGTATAAAACGGGCGACCCGGGTTAAATGTGGGTCATTCGCTATTCAACCTTTGAAGTGAACACACGTGAACAGCTACAGCAAGAAAAATACCCCAGAAGATGGATACCACTGCAGATGAAGCCGCTCAAGTCATTGCACTACTGCAATCAGGGATGCGGCAATGTGATGTTGCTCGGCAACTGAACTTGAGTCGTTTTGCCGTTCGACGAGTGTTCCAACGTTTCCAAGAGACTGGTGGCTATATCCGAAGACGTGGATCTGGAAGACAACGGTGCACATCCGAAAGAGACGATCGCTTCATTGTTTCGACGTCTTTACGTAATCGGTTCTCCAATGCTGTTGAGCTGCAACAACAACTGCGATCAGCTCGCAGAACTTCTGTAAGCGTCTCCACGATTAGAAGAAGAATGCGGGAGAAGAAAATTGCAGCTCATAGGGCTGCTACAGGGCCCAAATTGACTGCACAGCATAGGAGAGACCGGTTGCAATTTGCCCGTGACCATGTGGATTGGACAATAGACCAATGGAGGGCTGTGCTCTTCTCGGATGAGACGAGGGTGTGTCTTTTCTGCAACGACAGGCGTCGAAGAGTGTATAGGAGGCAAGGGGAACGATTCGCACAAGCCTGTATTCAAGAGACAGTGGAATACGGGGGTGGCTCGTGCATGTTCTGGGGCGGCATGTCAATCGACGGTAAAACGAACCTTGTGTGTGTTTCTCGGACTGGAAGTGCTCGCGGGCAAGGGTCGCTGACTGCTGCTCGGTACATAACAGAGATCTTAGAGGAGCAGGTTGTCCCTTATGCGGGTTTTGTTGGCAGTGGGTTCACGTTAATGCACGATAACGCCCGTAGTCACACCGCTTTAATTGTAAGAGACTACCTGCAAGAAGTTGGCATCCCTGTTATGCGCTGGCCGGCGCGAAGTCCAGACCTGAACCCTATTGAGCACCTTTGGGATGAACTGAAACGGCGAGTACGGGCACGAAATCCTGCCCCTACCACTCTCCAAGACCTTCAAGATGCCGTCGTTGCAGAATGGGACAACATTCCACAAGAGACTGTTGTCACATTAATAAGGTCCATGAGAGAACGCATGGAAGCAGTCATCAGGGCTAGGGGGGGTAACACTAGGTTTTAAGTTAGTTTTAAGGACTTTGTTGTAATTTTTGCTGATAAAATAAAATTTAACTTTTTAATCATTTGCATTAGCTTGCTTTTTTTTATTCCCTGGTAAACAAAAAACCAAATCCATTGATTTATTCTGAAATTTAAATAAATTAATAATAATAATAATAATAATAATAATAAAGTTTATTGTTTCACTAAGACTAGATACATGGTGAGGTAAACAAAGGATAATGATTGCCTTACATCTAGTTAGTGGGAGGATTACTGCTCTCCTAGATAGGCTACAGGGTAGCCTGTGTTTAGAAGAAACAGTTCCGACCCCCTGTCGTAGTGGGTGAATTAGAAAAACACGTGTACATATTTTTAGTATAAACAATAAATAAAAAACAAAGATCTAGGTGTGTAGTGTGTACGAGTAAGTGTGTGTGGTCTGTGGTAGTGTGAGTATTTAGTGTAGTGTGTGGTGTGTGTCTGTATTTCTGTGTGGTGTGTGATGTATGATTGTTGTAATCACTTCTTTAGGAATTCTTCAGTATCGTCGTAGCTTAGAGTTTGAAGAAACGTCCGAACAGTCTTTCTGCAAATAAGAAAAGTTGAGCTAAAGATAGGAGTTTTCTTATTAACTTTATTGTAAAGAGAAGGGCCGAGGTAGATAGCGAATCTTTTTATAAATGATGTGCGTGCAGGCGGAATAGTGCATACTATGTCCTTACGGCGTTTGGAAATTTGACGGAAAGGTGTTCTTTGGTGTTCCAATAGGACAATGTGTAAAATAAACTGCTGTCTTACATTAAGGACGTTACATGATTTATAGAGCTCGGTAGTTGGGAAAAGTATATGTCTGAAAGTCGCCACTTTCAGAATAGCTCTATGTGCGGTCTCCAGAGGCTTAAGTATGCTCTTTGCAGCTCCACCCCAGCATGAGATACAATAGATTAAGATTGATTGGCAAAGCGCAAAGTATACATTTCGTAAGATTATGGGGTTAGCTACATGTCTCAGGGTTTTAAATATATAAATTAACTTACGTATGCGGCCGGAGAGAGTGTTTATGTGTGATTTGAAGTTAAGCTTCTTATCTAAAATGATTCCAAGGTATTTAATTTGATCTACTGGGGAAAGAATAGGACATTGGCAGTCAGGTTGAGTTTGTGTGGGACAAGAGTGAGCTTTTAAAGTAATTTCTGTTTTAGGTTGGGAAGCGTTGGAGATTGAGAATGTGATAAACTTAGTTTTATCAGCATTTAGGGTCAAAGTATGAGAGGACAGCCATTTTAAGGCAGAGTTAAAGCCACCTTGTGCAACTGCTTGGAGTTCCGACCATGAGTTAGCGGAAAAGGTAATGGCAGTATCATCTGCAAAAGAAACTATCTTGGCATTTAGAATCTGGAGATTGCAAAGGTCGTTAATGAACACGAGAAACAATGTGGGCCCGAGAATACTTCCCTGAGGTACGCCATACCGAATTGGAAGTTCATCGCTGCTGTAGTTTTCTATAGTAACCGATTGTGTGCGATCAGTGAGATAGCTCTTGAACAGGTTAAGTGGTGACCCCCTGACACCCATACCTTCAAGTTTGAGTAGAAGAGTAGAAACGGGGACAGTGTCGAATGCTTTCGCAAGATCCAGAAATATAGTGAGAACTTTTCTGTGATCATTTAAGTTTTCTACTATATTATTAACTAACATGTGAACCGCTTCACAAGTTGACTTGTTCTTGCGAAAACCAAACTGCTGAGATGATAACAGTTTGAAGTGTTCCAGATAGTGTACTAAGCGCTTGTTCATGAGGCGTTCGAGAACCTTAGACAAGGCACTGAGGACTGCTATCGGCCGATAGTTGTTAGGTAAGCTCCCGTCACCACCCTTGAAAATAGGATGAATAGTTGCCCGTTTAAGAGAAGTGGGGAAAATAGCTGCTTGAAAGCAAAGATTGAAAATGTGGCATAGGATAGGTGCCAGGGTCTGGGCATAACGTTTTAAGAACGTCTGAGATATGCCATCCCAGCCTGTAGCAGCGTCGACTCTGAGTAGGTTTATAGTCCTTAGAACCTCATCAGGGTCTGTTTGTTCTAATACGAAAGAGTTGTTGTTTGAAGTTTGTGAACAGGGTGGATGGTTTTGGACGCTGCTAATCCTCTCCGCGAGCTTTGACCCAATGTTGACGAAAAAATCATTAACGTAGTTGCAAGACTGAGTCGGCGACTGTGAATGAAATAATAGTTGTTTGGCGGAGTTTTTCGTTTTCTGTGTATTCGTAATATTTTTTATAGTGTCCCAAAGTTTTTTAGGATTTTTTGTAGCCTTGTTTAATTGGTCAGCATCATATTGTCTTTTAATTTTTTTAAGTAGGGTTGAGCAGAAGTTTCTGTATCGTTTATATGTTAAACTCAAAGTGTGATTATCGGGTGACTGTTTAACCTTTCTGTGCAGTAAGTCTCGGTTTCGAATGCACCTCAGCAATCCTGGCGTAATCCAAGGCTTTAATATTCTTTTATTAGCAGGAATTTTGACAGTTGTTGTGCATTTTGTTATAGCACCTTTTGTCAACTCAATTAGTTGGTCCATAGCATTATTTGGATCGGAGACATGGTAAAGGGGGGTAAAGTCCAAGTTTTTCATAGCGGTATCAAGTCCGTCATAATCTACCTTACATACAGTTTTTTGAGAAGTTAAATTAGTTTTTTTATTGTACAGACATAATAAAGAAGAACAATGATCTGTCACCGTTGTATCGTAAACTAGGGTCAAAACCTTGGTATTGGTCCGAATCATAATGTGGTCTAAACAATTATTACCTCTAGTAGGTTCGGTATGAGCAGGTAAAAATCCATGATACGCCAGGGGATCCATGAAATTGCCTTTCCAATTATACCTTATAGTCATATGTATACCATTGATTAATAGGGTTAAAATGACTTTGAAGGGAATTCTTAAAGAGGTGCGATTTTTGTGACGCCGAGTGTAGATCCGTGACAAATTATTTCACTCGATTAGTAATAATTTTGGTTTTACCAAGGCACTTATTTAGCAGGAGATTAAAACCCATAATCTACAAACGTGTTGTATAATCTCCAAGACAAAAATAGTGATAAATCAGGATTGAATAAGCTGATAGCCGTCATAAATCTGAAATAAGTTTTATGACTTTGTGGCCGTAGAAATAGGTAACATTTTATTCAGCATCCTGGTTTTTTTTTAATAGCCTGATGTGTCCTTCCTCTGGGCAAAGGCCTCCCCGAGTCTTTCCAGGTATTCTTTTCTTGCACCGCCTCGAACCAAACCTCGCAGTACACGTGTAGGTCATCTCGCCACCTCAGGCCATCTTCAGGCACACATTGTGTGGAGACCTTTGCCCAGTGGTGAGTTCATGCGGCTAACGCGACCCGCCTTTGTTATTTTGTTATTATTTAGAACAAACATAAAACAAAAAACATACGTACAAAACTTAAGACGTGGTAGTTTATTTAACATTATAGATATAAGATTTTTTTAGATTTCTATGCTTTTACCTATATGAAACGTTAAACGTATTGCTAAGCGGTGCTGCGGCAGTCCGACAAAATCTTCTTCTTCCTGCCCTTATCTCATGTTACTTGGGTCGGCGCAACATGTTTTCTTCTTCCATTCCGTCCTGTCCAACGTCATGCTTTCACTGACTCCCTTTTCATTCATATCATTCTTCACACAATCCACCCACCTTTTCTTTGGCCTTCCTCTCCCTCTCCATCCATCCAAATTAATATTCATAGCTCTTTTCGTCACATGAGTTTCGTCTCTTCTCTTTATAAAAATATTCTATAGAAAATACTGTAAGTACGGTCACCAAAAGAGATAAGTATCCATTTCGTCGGGAATAGTTAGTTTACTTAGAAACCGATGGGTGTTTATGAATAAAATAAAATACAATTAATAAAGAATAAACAGTTCAATGATTTAAATAAATTTCATTTGAAAGCCTCTATTGGTTTTTGAGAAAACTTCAACTATTCTTGACGACATGGATACCTACATATTTCTTTTGGTGACTGTACATAACATATAAAATCTAAAACATATATAAAAATCTCGTGTCATAGTGTTTGTTAACGAACTCCTCAGAAACGGCTTGACCGATTTCTATGAATTTTTTTGTGTACAGGTAGGGCTGAGAATAGGTCGTAGACTTCTTTTTATTTTTTCATGGCAAAACAACGTTTGCCGGGTCAGCTAGTACTTAATTAAATAAACTTGGGACGGCGGATGATTTTGAATTAATTAATTAATATTTTATAAGTACTTAGGTATTCAATCCAAATAACTATCAACATCACTACGTAATAAATTAAAGTTGAGTTTATGTTTGTTAGGGCTAATCTCAGAAACAACTGGTTCGATTCTCAAAATTCTTTTGCTAAAAGGAAGCTACGATAACCCAGAATGCTATAAGCTATATTTTACTATATAAAAAAAAATAGTACCTAATCCGTAAGAAAATTCAGCCGGGCAAAGTCGTGTGCAGAAGTTAGTAAGGTAGATTATTATTCATAGCAGCCGATTTTGCGATTTTGCTGATCTGCGCTAGCCCTAAATCATACCTTACCTGCTGTGATGAGGTCGGAATCAATAACCTATAGCTTTAGTGTGGTATCATAACAGAAAATTCGGATTAGCAAAGCGAATAGTAGCGGACGTTAACTTTATCTGGCAGGTACCTAGTTACACGAAGACAAGACTAAGATATTGGTTTTTCCTTCCTTGCCATTTTTCGGTGCATTCTTGCAAAAGGAACCTACCATACACAGAACCACGGCCCGATATACGGAGACAACCTTAATGGCCACTAAAAAGCCTAGAAGACACAATGTTTAAACTTTTGAGCTATCCTGCGCTACCCTAGAAGAAAATAACGGACAAATCTTTAAGGAAAATGCCCAAAAGTACCTATAGTACTTACGATACGATGCTTTATTGTTTTGTAAAGATAATGAACTGTCTGACTAATGAAAAAACTTGGTTTTAGTCACTAAGTACGAACAAAATAATACATTAATTAATAAAAATCAAAACGTGGACAAATCGGATCCACCTGATAGACTTATCGTAAGATTAGGATAAGCAACTAGATATATATAAAACAGTAAATGTAATTACCAACAGTTTATTTGTTGGACAATAAAACGAACAGGTGAGTTGTCTTTTCCAACATACTTAATTATTTATGTATTTATAGGATATCGAGTTTTAGATACATATTCCGCTCATGTTTGATAACCAATCTGCTAATTTTGTTTACTCGGGAATTACAAATTTAATCAGGACATAAGCCTTTTTGTCTTGATGAATGAGCAAAGAAATCTTAGTGATTAGACAATTGGTTTTTTCTCTTGTCTCACGGCACGGTTGGCGTAGTGGCTGAGTGATTGACTGCGGTACTGCGTGTCTCGAGTTCGATTCTCGGGCGACACAAATATTTGTATAACCTACTTAGTAGGTAGTTGTTCCGGGTCCGGTTGTTTGTGTTTGTGAATTTATTGCACTAACGTAGGTACAGAAGAAATTCATAGTGTGGGCCAAAGTGTTTTTAATTAAGTACGAAAAGACAAACTTTTTATTAATTTTATACCGTTGGATTGATTGATTGGATTGGATGCACTTTTTGCCGTAGGTAATTGTATAATTAAGTGGAATAATTATCTAAACACCTTGCTTTAGCTATTGAATTCAACTACCTAATCTTAAAACACTTTGCCCTATATTATATGGCAATTATAGATAAGTTTTTTTAGTTTCGACTGTAACAATACGTTAAGCTGTTACACAATCTAGATTAAAACAACAATAATATAAACTATTGTAAGTGATTATTGAAAGGTTTTATGTTTTTTATTTTCAGCAAATATGAAGCTCATCATTGTACTAGCGCTCGCCTCCGTGGCTTTGGCCACCCCACTGGTCCGCCCTGTCGTCATGCCAGAAGCTCCTTTGCCCGAATTCGAAGACATGCAACATGTGCAATATGAGCCTATCTCCATCCAGCCTCTCTTCATCCCCCAGGAAGTTATCGATGCCCTTAGACTAGCAAATATCCCTTATGACGTCGATACTGTTTTAGACCACGCAGAAGAAGAGACCGTTCACGTCGTGGAATACGCTCTGTTTGAACATGACGATGATGTAGCTGTCAACTTCGTAGATGGCGCCGAGGAGGAAGTTGTCGCGGCTGCTGCTGAGGAAATTATCGCTGATGCTGTAAACTTTGTCGATGTCGCTGAGAACGTTGAAGACGCCGAGGAGGAAGTAGTCGCAGCTGCTGCTGAGGAAATAATCGCTGATGCTGTCAACTTTGTTGATGTCGCTGAGGACATTGAAGACGCCGAGGAGGAAGTTGTGGCGGCTGCTGCTGAGGAAATTATCCCTGATGCTGTGAACTTTGTCGATGTAGCTGAGGACGTTGAACACGCCGAGGAGGAAGTTGTGGCTCCTGCTGCTGAGGAAATTATCGCTGATGCAGTGAACTTTGTCGATGTCGCCGAGGAGGAAGTTGTCGGTGATGCTGTAAACTTCGTAGATGTCGCTGATGACGTTAAAGACGCCGAGGAGGAACTTGTCGCACCTGCTGCAGAAGAAATAATCGCTGATGCTGTGAACTTTGTCGATTTCGCCGAGGAGGAAGTTGTCGCTAATGCTGTCAAGTTCGTAGATGTCGCTGAGGACGTTGAGGACGCGGAGGAGGAAGTTGTCGCGCCTGCTGCAGAAGAAATTATCGCTGATGCTGTGAACTTTGTCGATGTCGCTGAGGAGGAAGTTGTTGCTAGTGCTGTCGATTTCGTAGATGTCGCGGAGGACCTTGAAGGCGCCGAGGAGGAAGTAGTCGCGCCTGCTGTTGAAGAAATTATCGCTGATGCTGTGAACTTTGTCGATGTCGCCGAGGAGGAAGTTAACGCAGAGGAGATTATTCCCGAGGCTGTACACTTCGTTGAGAACGCCGAAAACCATTCTGCAGTGAAGGTCGTAGAGGTAGCACCAGTTGACTTCCCCAGGTACCCCGGCAAGATCTACGAAAACCCCTTGTTGCGTTCATTTGTTTAAACTGTGAATTAAACTTTTATGCCTGTCGCAATTTTCATAAAGTGTCACAATCTTTATTTTCTCTGTACACAATCTCAGAAATAAATGTTTTAACATGACGATGAATTTAGAATTTATCAAGACCTTAATAAAACCAATAAAATACCAAACAATGTTGATTATTTATATACTACCTAATTTTTACCTCTGATGTGACAGTAATTTTAAAAGGCAATCATGCGGAGCCTCATGACTGCCTTTTAAAATTACTGTCACAAATTACTTAACGCCACTCAGTGGAACATTGCGTAGGTTTGTTTATCCACTATCCGCAAGATCAACGAAGACAATGTCCATATTAACAATAGTGTAGCGACATCTATCGCACGTACTAGGTACTACTAACTGACGATTACTAGATGACGCAAGTAAAGTTCTCCGCGCCATTAGCATAGGTATAATTATACAAAATCCCGACTACAACTGTCGGGCATTAGCCCACCAGGCACAACACACTTCTGGTTGGAGAATCCTCCCTTTTCTATGGAGGATGAGGGACTTTCTACTATGTCCTGCCTCGAGTATTGAAGACCTACCTACATCACATGCAATCAGTGCAAGGGAGAGGAAACTTCATACACAGTTCCCAATTTCTTAAAAAAAATCAAGTAATTGCAAGTTATTGACCAAATAACAAAGGATTATCTAGATTCTAGAACTTGTTTACCATTTTAGAATAGGAAATACCACTGATTTTGGCCTAAGTGAATGATAAGATAAGCCAGTAGGTAATAAAACCCTAGTAATATGAATTAAACTAATCACATGGAAAAACCGAATTTTAATACATTAATTGATAACTTAGAGGCACTGATTACTTAGAGATAATATTACCTACCTACTTAAGAGTTCATGTCTCTTGTAGCATCGATCTTTCTAGTATTCTCAACGAATATTATAAAGAGAATAGATTTGTTTGTTTGTTAAAATTTAACTTAAAAACTACTGGTCCGATTTCAAAAATTCTTTCACCATTATTTTTATTATTTTAGTTCTGTGATTGAAAGTCTTGCTGCTAACGCTTTTTGCTATTTAGTAACACAAGCCAATGCAAGCGGGAGTTTTATTTTTGTATCGAAATACATGCACTTAGCGTTTTATTGATTATCTGGCTAGAAACCGGAGCGCGGCCCCGGGATTCAATACTCACCCAAATTGATAAGCACCTACGATAATTATTGTGCGATACAAATTCATTCAACACTAAAACATCATTGCTATGTAATAATAATAATATGTGGGGCCATTTCACACACAGCCATCTGACCCCTAACTAGGCAGACCCTGTACTATGGGTACCAGACAAGAACCAGACACAAGGCAAACACAAGTGCTTTTTTTTTTATTATTATTAATTAATAGGCTTGCGTTTGACCGCAATTCACCTGATCTTAAGTGATGATGCGGCCTAAGTTGGAACACGCTTGCCTAGGATGAACCGGTATCAGCCAAATGTAACCCTGGGCGAGAATCGAACCCGCAACTAGAGGTTGCAATCGAATATTCGAATTATTCGAATTTTCTTTCCAAATTTATATTCGAATAGTAAATAAGTATATTTTCGAATATTCGAATACTACCAAAAAGGGTATTTTCTTCTACGAAGTAGGTATGTCTGTAATCATCTCAGATATAAATTAAACAATGATCCCATAGACGCCTTAAGTTTCCCCAGTTTCCTCGGTCTCACTTTCAAATAATACGTAAATAATAATAATTATTTAAATAAATAAAAAACTAAATATAAAATAAATAAAGTACAATAAATAAAGTAGGTACAATAATTATTATGCGCTGTGGTGATAAAAATAAAAAAAATGCCTCAAAAACTTACATAATTTGTTAATTATTTTAAAATTGTTTTAATATTATGTGTCCAATTTTATTATGTTTTGTTTTTATTTTTCTAATTGCTGCTAAGACATTGTAATTTTTTTTCCAATTTTCCAATTTCATTACCAAATGTGCTTAGAGGTTTTTTTTTTTTTAGCTTAGTTATACATTTTATTATGCATGCTGTGGTCTCCTGTAACTGAAGGAGTACACCTACGCAATACTTTGTCATTGATTAATTATTTCATGTGTTTGTGTATATCCTTTGATGGAGATCCTAAATAAATAAATAAATAAAAAGCTAATATTTTAAGTGCTTTTTTTATATTTTGAAAATATTCGAATAATATTCAAACAGCACTGAAAAAATATTCGAATATACGAAAATCAAAACTTTCGAATTTTTGCAACCTCTACCCGCAACACGCACACATGTGCTACACACCACCAAGAGCATTTGGGGGCCCGGCTTCTTGGTCTTCGTTTGTCGTCACTTTCAACTTCCTCATCATAAAATCCAAACGCTTTTAAATCACATCATTACTATTCTTCAGTATTCTTTCATTGAATACACAGATGACATCTAAATGCTGACACTGGTTGTGTGTGTGAATTTGGAAAATGGAGTACCACAGGGTTCAATACTAGGTCCTTTCTTCCAGCTATCTGTAGGTCATGTGTTACCCTACACACACTAAAAGTTGTTTGGTCAGCCACTACGCAAACCAAGCAACATGTTGCACAATGATCGTGTGCATCAATATGTAAGGATTTAATCCATCAATTACAAATATCAGATGTGTTTTGGTTGGAATAACGGCCGCCATGGCTCACGTACAATGGTCCATTTTAACGACTAAAGCGATTCGCACACTGCCCACATCACGCAGCGTAGTGCGGGAGTGCGTGTTCTTACATTGCTTGAAAGTATCTCTTTGTATTGAAAACAAGCGCGCGTGACTGCGTCGCTATGATGCGGGGCAGTGTGCGAATCGCCTATGTGCGAAAACCGAACCACCGACATAGAAGAACAGTTGTCAAAAGGCCCCCTAGGACTTAGATTTAAACTTCTGCCTTGTCTTTCGGCAAATAGTTGTAGGATAGATGTAATGCTATGTTGTACAAAATGTTTAAAAAAAGGCATCTCATTAATTCCTATTAATTTATTAATAATCTAATCTTATCTACTTACACATATAGGTATATAACATTTAAAACAGTTTATTTCAGTACATAGTCTTCTGGATAATCCATTACTTTGGGATAGGACTTTGTTACCTCTTCAGGTATGTGATCAAGTCTGGTAGGTACAAGACGTAACTGACGGATCTGATTGGTCACATTTTGCAAAACATCTTCTGGTATAGCTTCATCTGGATATATGAACAGTCTCTCCATAGTGTGACGTCTTTGGAGGTTACCTTTCATTGCTCTGTATACTGCTTTTTTGATAATCTAAAAAGGATATTAAGGTTTTTATACAAAGTTATCAACAATAGTGGAGGACGTGCATCACTTGTTAGTGGAATGTGTCTGCAATCACAGAGAAAGAAATACCTTTTTTTTTATTATGATTATGATTTGAATAAGTTTTATTATTTTATTGTTTTAATTATTTTGTTTGACTAAATTTTTGTATTGACAGTATTTATGAATTTAAATTGATATAATGTTGACTATAATTTAATGATTTCCTAATTTAATAAACAATTTTGTACGCCGAATATGGCAAAACATATTGAACCTGCAATATTGAACTATATTACATCCATATTGTGCATTTCTATGTATATATATCACACATGTTTAAACAAATAAATGCATCTTTATCTTACCTTATTGGCAGAGTTAAAAATTAGTAAGTTTGATTTACATGCTGTTCAATGTTTTTAGCCTAAACCCTGTAGTGCGGAAGCTAAAATTTTGATAAAATCACTCAGCTATTTAGCTAACAGTGTCTCTTGTCTATTAGTTAATGAGTTAATGGGGCTGACATGGTTGTGCGATAAACAAAAGCCTCTAAAGAAAGAAAGATTAAAAGAAAATAGTTTAGACACCTATTCTGACATTCCATCTATGATTATGTGACTCCTTTTTGAAGTGATAGTTTAAGTACCAGAAGCCACAACAAATGGCAAGTAATTATCTGACACGGTTAATGTAATTCGAAATGTTCAACTGCCTACATGCCAAGGTTCTTTCTATACTTCATGAAGAATAAGATTTATTTACCATTGTTGGGTCCTTGTTATGTAGTTCCCATGCTAATGTCCATGAGGCTCCACCAGGATACCCAGTATGGTGAAAATAGGCTCTTTTACGCCACTCGTCACCTCTCAACGCGATTTCCCGACTATTGATACACACCACAACGTCTCCACAATCGTTCATTGGATGATAAATAGGTTTATGTAAACCCATCAGATACTTCTTAATAACGTTAGCAGATTCATAGGGATCTTGCCATTTGCAGTCAAATACGTGCCAAGTACGAGCAAAGGTGGCCCATTGCTGAAAATAAAGTTGTTTTTGTTAGGTTATGTTAGTTATTCTTCGGATATTGTTGTTATCGTTAGAATATAAGCAAAAGTTGACTTATACATGCTGAAAAAATGTTACCTGCACTCTTTTAGCTACAGACATAGTTTTTATATGTAGTTTTAGTGCGATAAATAGATTTAAAGGCTTATTTTTAACAATACAATACTTTTAGGTTATATTTTTTTGTCATTGTCACTGTCAAGTGTCACTCAACATCAAAAACGTTAAACGTGTGATCGGATTGTTTCAATGCGTTCTGAAACGGTAACTAATTGTTAGTACCTATAAATATTTTTATTGTAATTACCTACTGCACGGCACAACATATTTATTATACATAGATATAACGATTTTTAGTATTGCATAATTCCTGATACGCTGATTGGAAAGTAACAAACAATTACCTATTTTGATTTTGATGTTATTTTTTTTTTCTTTGAAAGTCCATCTCCATTTACAAAAGCATTAAACAGATGTTAAAAAGGTTCTTTTTAATGCACACTTTGTAACAAATATACAATAAACAAGTTAAAGTTACAATAGACACCGAATTTATTATAATCTATTTTTACAGTGGATGTCGCGTTGTCGTTACAGTGCTGTATTAGTATCTGTAACCATCAAAGAGTACTATAAATGTATGGGTAAAGAGTGCCCTCTTACGATATATTTATGCCAACAAGCGCAGTGGCGCCGTCTACAATTTGTTCCCGAACTAATCCAGCGTCTATATCTAGCTATAGATGTATAGGTGGGTACTGGATGTATAGAAATAGAGCATTATTATTTGGTGCAACCGCTTATCAACGGTAATGAAACCATTTTAACACGTTGACTGCGGCAAAACACATACGTTTGTGTTTCAACAAAAATACGTGAGTGCGGCGCACACACAACCGTATGTGTTTTAGTATTTTGCTAAACGCCAGTGCGGCAAAACACATACGGTTGTGTGGCGGCCGAAGGTACGCTAGTGCGGCAAAACACATACGGTTGTGTGTGGGGAATAAGGACTGCGATGAAAATTTGTCTCTCTTGATTTTTTTAATTCCATGCCCTATATAATAATGATAAAACCTTCACGAAATATTTAAAACATACGGCTGGTACCGCCATCTATTGACTGTTATAGGAACTATACTGGTATTTTATCTAACGAAGACGAGTGTTTCTTTTAGACGATACTGAATAGGATTCTAGTGGGGAATAAGATTTATATGAATGAAAGAATAAAAGAAGAACCAGTCACAAGAAAAATAATAATCGAATTCTCAAACTATCAACTAGCCTATTGCAAAAGAGGTACTTTTGCAATAGGCTAGTTGATAGTTTCAAGTCAAGCATTAAGAAGTTCAGTATTATTAAGTCCCAATGTTGACGTGTTTGAAATATGTATAAATACTAGGTAACAAACCTAGATAAATTTATAATTTTGGTTTAGAACCCTTAGTTTTCATACTTGCCTACATAATCGGGGGGCAATACTATTTACATTTTTAAGTCTTGAGAGAAAAATAACTGATATAATGTATAAGTAATTATTTATTTATTTATATTTAATATAAATCGTGTGAATATTTCTAAAAAATATCCACACAGTCGACGCAAAATCGAAAAACACAACCGTATGTGAGCGCCCGCACAGCCGACGCAAAATTATGAAACACAACCGTATGTGTTTATCCGCACACGCGTAGTAAAACACGCCAAGCGCGTAAACCCGCACTGGCGTAAAGTACGGCCGCACACGCTTGGCGTGTGCGGCCGCACTCTCGTCTCGTTTACGAAAAAGCGTTTCGGCTGTGCGGCCAACACACCAGTTGTGTGGCCAGCCGCACTGGCGATCGGCGTAGCGAATGTTCGCCCGCAGTCAACGGGTTAAGCGGAACTGGCTTATTATCACTTGTCGTAGATACTTTCTGGAAGATTTCACAACCGAAATACAAACTAAAAATGGAAAAGATGATACAAGCATGCGTATACGTAGTGATCCAGCCACCATTTTGAAATCTGTAACAGATAGTACCAGTCAAAAAAAGATCAGTACGAAGATATCATCTTATTTATTTTAATGTTTAAAAATATTAAAATTAGCTCAACTTTAATTGGAAACTTAAAAGATATTTTGGTTTTATATTTTATGTCATAAAATATATAATAATCACGGTAATAATGAAATTAGTATTTGTAGCGACATCTGTTGAGATGATTTACTTACAAACAAAACCTAAAGTTTTGGGAACAACATGTAGATGGAGCCATCATCTTTTGGTCCAAGCCAAATATATGTGACTGTCCCCCCCCTGGTAACCATTTTAATAACTTGTCTTCTAATGTTAAGTGACTTTCATTTGAGTAGTTGTATATTTAGTTCCAATATTTAAAATTACAGTGTCAATGCTAAAAGCCTAACAGAAGCAGGGATGGACAATACCCGGAACGTTATTCGTTTCACTACTTTCACCGTAATTCTAACAAATTTTAAATGTTACCTAATCTTTAAAATTCTTTTATTTTGTTTATATTATTATACGTCCATATTTAGTACTGTCTTAGATTTATTTATCAAAGTTATTTTAAAATAAGTATTAAAATTGTTTTAACTTATCTTTTAAATAAAATGTTTTGTATTCCTGCTTCTATGAGCCTCTTTTTTCTATTCTAATGCTATTATAAATGGAGGTACTTACTATCATTTGCGATAGCAACATAGGCGGGCCTCGCCGGGCAGCAGCCTCGTGCGTCATGCTGTCATGCAGAGCTGGCGGCGGTAGTTTGCGATGCGCCCGCGACCCCGGCAGTCTCTAAGTGATGAACGTGTTCTATGTGTAGTACCTACATATCTCTAATTAAACGTGTTGATTTAAATACAAAGACTATTTTAAACCTGTTGCATCTTTAATTGATTCTAAACTTGCAATTCTTGATAACTACGATCGGAAAAAGAAGTTCCGTCCGTCTACACTGTGAATAAAAGAAACTTTTTTTTCCCGATCGTCAAGTGTGGGGTGTTACTGATCGGGAATATAATCGGTGATACCGATAACGAGTAGGTATATAAATATGCGAACCATTTAAATATATACTATGTGCAATAAATACTTTGCCTAGGGCCTAGAACATACTTCTACGACGGTACCAGAATATGTGACACACTATGTACACTTAACTAGGCCTCAAAATGTATTCACAACACAAACCAATAGGACCTCTCTATTTGAGATAAGTAAAAATAAAACATTATAAACCATCATAAAGTAATAATTTTATTCATAATCAGTATGGCATAAAATTATAGTTATACTATCTTACATAATAAAATGTGCAAAAAATACTATTCTGTGGTCTTCTCGTCGAGATGGAGGTCCTTTCTCAGGGTGTAGGCAGAAACATGCATCATATATTTCTCGTTGTTGAGGAAGTTGTTTATGGCCTGTTCCCGGACGTCTTCCCAAGCATAGAGGTCCCTGTATAGAGGACGGACATATTTCATACGGCCCTGGCCGTTCACAAAGTTGAATACATCGTTGATCTTGGTCTGGTCTCTGCTTCTTACGCACAGTCTCAACCATCTGGGAAAATTACAAAATAATTTATTAGTTGATATGATGGACGAAGTTTCGTAAAATAAATCTGACTTAACCCCTCGTACGCGTAACGCGATCTACGCGAGACACAATAGCTTTTTACTTGTGTCTGTTTTAGACCGAAATATTATTATGTAAACTTTTTACGTATGGCCGTTCAAGTATTACGTAAGCACTATGGGGGGGTGGGGGGGGGGTCTTTGTTTTGCTTATTTTGGATGACATTGGGGGTAGGGGAGTCTAGATGATGATTACGTCATCGGTAGTAATTTACTTTTTTACACGAATGGCAACCCTCACCTTGTCTATGCTTGAAAACGAAACGCATTTTCGGGGATATTTCCCGCAAATAATGCATACGTTAAGGCACTCGCTGTAGAACCGATTAGGGAAATTACCGCGCGCTATTCACTTGTCTAAATTTCCTCTGTCAGTGTATTGTTTCGTTTGGATACTATAGCGAATAGACGTATTGTAAGCTTAGCAAAGCAAGTTAACATTTGTATTACCGTAAATACCGTTGATTCCATTAGCCAAAGTTTAACGTTTAAATAAGATGTCGTTTCGTAAAATCTAATCTGCATCCTAAATCTATTTTCTTATTTTAAAATTATATTTATAACATTATAATTATAATATAAAAAAAAAAATATTGAAAAATGTTTACGTAAGCATGGGGGGAGGGGATAAGACCTCTGCTTACTTTTGCTGACAAGGGGGATGGGGGGGTAAATAATTGTAATAAATCTGCTTACGTAATATTTGAACGGAAAAAACTAAAATAAAAATGCTTACTAAAATGAAAAAAATCACTGAATTTAAGTTTCGCTAGGTTAACCTTATTTTAAATCTAAAGGGAGCTTTTATAAATAAAAATCTAATGAATAACTGGAGGCAACAATAATAATAACAGCCTATTATTATCCCACTGCAGGGTAAAGGCTTCTTCTCACACGGAGAAGGCGCGAGCATTGATCACCTCAGTTGCTGATTGGCAATTTCAGACACATTTATTTAAGTCTGGTTCCCTCAAAATATTTTCCTGGAGGCTACAAACAACAAAAAAAAACCGACATGTATAAAGTACCCACCTATACAGTATCTCGGTATTTTTACTCCCGATGATTTTGTATTCCGTGCCCAAAGCTGTCAGCCTCTCGAGCGACAACGCCGGCCTGTCGACCAGCTGTTGCAGCAAATGTATCATCTGATGCGGACACAATGTCTTCACGTCTTCGTAGGATAAGGACACGTTGGGGTCATCGATCTTGACGATGAGGGCCGATATTGCTTTTGTCTTTGTTGTGTCGTAGCTGTGAAGGTAATAAGGTTGTTTTATTAAGTTAGTGGCTTTTCAATTGGATCTTGGAAGAATGTAGATATTCATTTTAAATGAACGTTTCGTAAAATAGTTGTACAATGCACTGGCTTATTGATTATTGATTCCGGGCAGGTTTGTTGGTTGGCTCTTAAACCGACCCAGACCGAAACAGGCACAGTATAAAAACATTCGGTTTTCTGCTATCTTGCAAAGATGGCGGGCCCGCAACTCTCAAAAACTCATTTGATTGAATTGTGTATTTTATCCTTAGCCACGAGCTCCTCCGTACTTTCACCCCATGTCAGGAAATCGTCTTAAGTTTTAATTTAAAAAGTCACTGTTTAAATTAAAACTTAAGACAAAAACCTCTGTAAAGTTGCTACTATTTTTGCCATAGCTAAAACTTAAGATTTGTCTAATCCTATCCTACTAATAATATTATAAATGTGAAAGTTTGTGAAGATGTTTGGATGTTTGTTACTCAATCACGCGTAAACCGTTGAACAGATTTGCATGAAAATGGGCACATAGGTGGACCATTTCCTGGATTAACACATTGGATACTTTTTATTCCGGTAATGTGTTCCCTTGGGATAATCGTTCTTTTTACGCGGGCGAAGCCGCGGGCAGAAGCTAGTATTCTGATAATTTAGGATTGGAGGTGCATACACGATAATGCCTTTTTAAGAGAAAATGCAGAGATGCACCTTCCTGAAAGTTGTGTTTTACAGCGCAGCGGGTTTTCTTTATCTCCCCGTCTTTACGGACAACGCACCGCATGCGAGCATGGCAAACGTAGTTATAGTGTTCCTTAAACAAACTGCCAAATTCAAACTCACTCAGGAATGATGGGCGGCATACCGCTCTGGTACAGCCACGTATCCCAGTCAACGTTCTTCAATTCCTTGTTATCTTTGAAGTATTCTAGCAGGAATTTTTTGAACTCGTCAGTGTCCAAAGACTTCTTCCTGAACTTCGTCAGGTATGACCGGATGAAATCGTCGAACACTTCTGCGGGGTGGAAATGAAGAGAATGATTAAGGAATGTTACTTTAGAGAAATACAATGCGCGGGTGAGTGAAAAATTCGTGTCTGGAGTAAAAATATGATTACTTCTCATTGCGTATAATGTTATTTTAATGTAAGTATTGTTATAATTTTGATATTTAGTGGTAATTATTTACATATTTGGCTTACTCCATTTTATTTCTCTTTACGACAATAGTTTATGAAATAAACTTCACTGGCTATATCTAGACCACATATAATTAGAAGATCCGAAGTAAATACTTTGCAAAACAGCTGATGAACC
Organism: Charanyca ferruginea; assembly: GCA_947361185.1. NCBI lineage: Eukaryota > Metazoa > Arthropoda > Insecta > Lepidoptera > Noctuidae > Charanyca > Charanyca ferruginea. The sequence goes on along the minus strand of OX376069.1, from coordinate 19,069,826 downwards.
AAATAACCTAAGATATAAAAAAATACTTAATTTTTGATGTTCCAATGACACACGAAACAAAAAATTAAGTCTTAATTTAAGTATGGGCGGCAAAATGCTCCGCACGCAATCACTAACGTTTTTCGCAAAATGGCGACTTCTAGGGTTAAAAATGCTAATGAGCTATTTGATACTATTTTTTAAAGTTAGTTCACTGTATGATTAATGGCCCTGATGTTTATAGTTTTTAATATCATTGACATTTTACAACCAATGCAAGGCAATGACAAGTTTCAATCTAGCGGAGAGAAACATTTACAATTTATATTCCAGATTCAATGCGATTCGAGATGCGTACCAGCAGGGCTAGTTCGAAGTGACGCTGGAAAAATTTCCTGGAAGGACTTGAGGGAAGCTTTAGCCCAGCAGCAAAGAAACCCAGATTCCGACCCAACTCATGAGAACCAATGTTAAATTTTCATTGATTTACTAACTTGTGCAGACTTTGTAAACTCACCAGGTCCGCCGAGCAAATTCTCCAAATACCTCAAGAATAACGATCCCTTCTCATAGGGGACGGTCGAAAACGCATCATCAGGGTGTACTCCATTAAGATCTACGACGAGCTTCGTCAACGGATTCGTAACACCCAACACTACAGTGATCTAAAACAAAGCATAATTTAAGACTTACCGGGGCCTCCAGCTAGGTCTTCCAAATACCGGAGGAAGAGGGATCCCTTCTCGTAAGGCACTCGCGAGAAGGAGTCATCTGGGTGGATCCCCGTTAGATTTACCACGAGGTTCGTTAGAGGATTAGAACTGCCGAACACATCGATCTGCAATTTTGCACTTTTAGTCATTTTATTTTTTTAAGCCATTAGCACATCTACGCATGGAGCTGCGATTTGCAAAGAGCGAAGAAATTTCGTTGGATGTAAATGACTTTTGCATTGAACGGTTTGCAGCTTACTGTGACGCGTCGGTGTGCTAACCGCCTTTTACATAAATACGTTACAGAGCAGTATAAGAAAAAAAATTGGCAAACAAAAAGTTTAAGCATGAAAGTAAATTAGTAAAGAGATCCACCCAGGTTACAAAAATAAATATTATATTACTCAGTGGCCGTTTTATGAAATGCCATAAATTTTCCCAGACGAACCTACACATGACCACACCACCACCTACACCATCCCCTTTTAGGAATGGAAAAATTACGAATAGAAAACACTAGTGGAAGTGCCTAAGCAGCTATCCCGTGCGTGTCACAATTATGCGGAAAATATGTAAAGTAATAACAACCTTCGTCAGTTGTAATAAGTCTTAACTTTGTATGAACACCAAATAAGGTTCTCGTCAATAAAGTCTATAAGTTGAATTAGTTCGGGATAGCTGCGAGGGCATTTCCACTTGTTCCATGGGAACAATGATGACATTAACAAGTCTTAATGGCCCCAGGATACCGGACACGAAGAAGAGAGGACACTTTTAATAATAATGTGAAAGGCTAACATGGCAATTTATATAAAAATTACCATTTTTTAAAGCATCGTAAGGGTGCTTGAAAAGACTTCGCAGGACCAGTGCTGTGTGTTGAGTATTTTAGATTAAAAGAAAAAATCAAATCACACAATAATAATACGTTTATTAATTTGACTCATCATCATCATCATCATTTCAGCCGAGAGACGTCCGCTGCTGGATATAGGCCTCCCCCAAGAAATGGTTTTGCCATAATCGCTACGCTTAGCAGGCGGGTTGGCGATCGCAGTATGGTTGTTACAAAGGCACAGAGAACGTTGCTGCTCATTCTCTGGGGAGTCCCTTAGTCGCTTCTTACGACACCCACGAGATGGAAGGTGCTATTCTTTACGTCCGACACCACACAAACTTTATATTTGACTACATATGCTCAATTTTTAGCCCGCCACAATATTCCCAAACTACTGCAACTGCCGAAGCCAGAATCAACAGTGGCGGCCACCAGAAAAGCGCCAAAGCAATGAAGCTCGACGAGTCCCGGAGAAACGATCCAACTGTCTTGGATCCCGCAACGAAATTAATCAGAAAAGAAGAGCGGAGGAGTAATAAAAAGAAAACCAAAGGGTTACTACGGATTAGTAACTTAATCTAGAACTACACACAATAGGCAAAGAAAAAAGAAAAAGATTAAATACATTATGAACGAAAAGCCAAACCAAGCCTTTAACCTATTAACCACCACGTCATAAAAACAAAAACGTGCCCTCGCAGCCAAACTACGAATTACTACTCTATGGAAGTAAGTTTCTAAACGTAATACCATAGAGTAATAATTCGTCTGTCATGCTTGTCACGTAGTCGTGACCGCTGCGTGCTGGGCATATTATGGTTTGTTTGTCATTTACACATGACTGTGGCGGTCAAAAGGTAAAAACTAGGAACAGATTGTTTAAAAAGCAGCTAAGCAGCTAATAATACTATACTAGCTTTTGCCCGCGATTTCGCTCGCGTGAATTTTCTAATCCCTTTTCTAACCTTAATTATTTAGCATTGATAATGTAAGTTCCTATTAGCGAAAGAATTTGCAGAATCGGACCAGTAGTTTCGAAAATTAGCGCGTTCAAACAGACCAACTCTTCAGCTTTATAATATTAGCATAGTTTGGAGAAACAGCTTTATTAATATAGATTCAAACTCACCGCCTCATTCAGTTCTTGAAGCCCCAGCAAGCTCATAAAGTCGCGGTTCTTCCTGGCCTCAACAGTGTCATTGGTGAGGGAAGAGCCGACCTTCCTCTCCAGGAACACGGTAAAGCCCTCGTTGAGCCAGAAGTGCTCGAAGTTCCTGTTCGTCACGAGGTTGCCGGTCCAACTGTGCATTATTTCGTGGACAATGACGTCGGCTTGACTTCTGTCGCCTGCCTGTTGAGGACATTGTTTTTTTTATACTTTGTTAGTAAGAATAAAATTCTTAATAATGAATTACGTCTAGCCTAAAATACTAATAAGAAATTTAACTGTAACTTTTATTAAGTGATAGATTATAATATAACTAAATATAGTGTCCATTTAGACTTTAACACAAGTCGTAGCACTTGCTTAGAGTCTTAATTTATAGAAACACTATGTTTATGTGTTAGATGTATGGCACAACATTGTTACTATTCCATTCACTTTGTACACTCACTAACTCAAAAGGTTTAGTTCTTTTAGCTTACGCACTAAGTCTGTATTGTCTAGCAGCTGGATTGCCTCCACATTCACAGGACATTGTGATATCATTTGATAAAGCCGTTGTATGAGTATAAGATGTACAAATCTTTTTGTTTTATTAGGGACAGAAAATAGTTACATATTGAAAAAATATGTACCAAATAGTATCTTTTTCGGAAAAAATAAAATCAGTTTTGGGGAAATTTCACATTCATGACCTGGAGACCCTGTCTCATCTTTCGTGGCACGTACTATACGATCTAATTCCATTCTAACACACGTCTGTCCTTGCGTTCAGGTCGCGCCTGAGTATAAGATGTACAAATCTTTTTATTTTATTAGAGACAGAAAATAGTTACATATTGAAAAGCAAGTTCTGAATTCGTTGAACGCCATGGGGGATAACATGAGCCCGACGCTAGTGAAGGTTTAAAATTCCAATATTTTTGGCCAGTCAATGTTAAACCCTTTACTCGCTGATTACCCAAAACGCACTCTGCCAATTTCACGTTATGCCCAAATGTCATTTAAAATAAGCGTTGGGACTAAGTATGTTTTTGTCTATGTTTCAATAGGTCTACTCCTCATATTGCCCATTTAGCGATACGACTATGTCGCGGTAAACCTATTTCTCACTATGGTCATTCAGCGATATGACTATGTCGCAATAAATCTATTTCTCATCATGGAAATTTAGCGATAAGACATTCACGAGAGTCGAATGTTCAATACAAACTTCAATACAATAGAGGGGATCTGGCGCTCGGCGGCCGCTGCCGCGGTACCGCTCGCTGCGCTCGCTCGCCTTCGCGCTTTGATGGTCACACACAGTTCTAACCTAACCCAAACGACTCACCATACCACCAGGGGTATGGCCTGTGGTATGATGGGCCCGTACACCGCACTGAAACTAAGTCTTAATTTGCCTGCCTCGCTCATAACCTAACGCTCAATATACCTAACTCGCCCTTGAGCTAATACGCACTAAACCAAAGTCTCAATTCTCCTACTTCGCTCATTAACTAATACGCAATGGGTCTAGATATCAATATGCAGATCTCTCGTTAGGTCTAGGCATAACGCGAAATTGGCTGACTGCGTTTTAGGTAATCAGCGACTAAAGGTTTTAAACTAATACGAGTTTCAGGTGAGTTATCATTGCAGCATACTAGGGATTGACAGCTCGCTTATAGAGCGGCTGCTCTAGAATACCAATCAAAAATAAGAATTAACAGCTTTATTAGAAATATTTTCGAAGTGTTTCATTATTCACATTTACTTTTAATGGTAAGATTGGAACTGTAGCAATGTTTATTTGTAATCATAAGGTCCGATCCATAAACAATTTCGCGGAAGCTTGGTGACTTTTTCACGGAATCCACTTTAGGAATTGCTGCTCTAGCATACGCATTATCGGCTCCATTCAAGCCTTTTTAATTACTAGCATTGTTGTAATAAAAAGATGATAACCATCTACGATGCTTGAAAGATTCGTAACGCAATTTTCTATCATGCATTTTTTATTGTTTTTTCTTATCAAAGTCGTTATTGTTAACCTCTGTGTTAATTAGACTTACATAAATGAGATTAAACCTACATATTGGCCTATAACGCGTGGTCATACATAATCATATATCTATTGATAACTGTACGATCGGATGATGTCCAGCCAGGGTCAGCACGAAGGCTTCGATAGGAACCAGGCCCCAGGGAGTCAATAAGTAAAACACAGCAACCTTGTTCCAACGGTACATTTCGCAGCAGAAATAGGATTATTCTAACTACATAGGGTCCTTATAAACTAGTCGGATAATTGTACAACGCCATTTATTGAGGCATCGAGAACTAATTTACAAAACAGTGTGCCTAGGGATTTTAAAGATAGTCGACACAGTGCGAACAGGGTTATACATTAAAACTAAAACACGCCTGTATTCCCAAAACGTACTAGGCGGAGCTGTATGAGACTACTGCTATTTTGAGCCTGCGAGGATGGATATAATATGGATGGATGTTTTTAATATTTCTGAAAGGCTTATGTTTAACGAACCTCCAGATCTACTAAATGATCACCAATAATAGTAAATAAAATAAAACCAAAAATAGTAAATGGTCACCAAAATGGTGTTTCCTAAAGTATTGTAGAAATGTATGAGTTTGACCGTAAAAAGCGATTTGATTCTGGTCACAGTTCTAACCTAACCTAACCATGTCGGATCCGCCCCAGGGGGGTCAAAAAGATTTTGGTTATTTTGCACACTAAGATTTGGTGACCATTTAGTACATTTGGTATAATTTAGTATATTTTTTTGGTCTTAAGATCATAAAGTATTTTTTGGTGATCAATATATTTTTACCCTTTCTGAAACTTGACACAAATGTGGTCAATCTAAATGAAAACTAGTCAAGTACGCAGAAGATATTACAAAGCACAAGTTTGTGACACACAGATGCACTTCCTCTACATCCCCCCTCTTTATTTTAAGTCATCATTTCAACCTTTAGACGCCCACTGCTGGGCATAGGTCTCCCCCAAGGGAGGGTTGCGCCGTAATCGCCATGCTTGGCCGATGCATGTTGGCGATCGCAGTAGGTGTTAAGGTACTCAGAAGAACGCTGCTGCCCATCTTATATCCCTCTGTCGCCTTCTACGACACCCACGGATAGAAATGGGGTGTTGCTATTTGCGGTCTTATTTTAAACTTACCAAAAGCGTAGGAGTCACGAAGGTCAAGCATGGGTTCTCCATTCCCCCGTAAGGGAAGGAAGGCGGTAGCACCAGTAGGTCATACTGTGTCCACTCGTAAGGGCCGCACAGCTTCTCCGCAGCTTGCAGATATTTCTCAGTCTCGGCGAACTCCCAGGCACTGCGCTCTATCTCTTCCTTTTCTGACCATACCTTTGATCTGAAAGTCACAATAGAAAAAATTACTATCAACTACAGTACGGTCAACGTAACTTGGCGCGTCTGAAGTTAGCCGATTAGCTGCGCAGTAGACAATTTCGTTCCTAAAAGTTCCATTGCGCAGCCAAACAGCTAACTTCAGACGCGCCAAGTTACGTTGACCGTATTGTACAGTGGACCGGGGTAATCCGAAAAAAGTTTTGCGAGGCAGTGTCGGACTATCGAATTTGTCGGATTATAGACCAGGGAGTCTTAGGCAGTACTCTATAATACGAGGATTAGTCCGGATTTTCTTGAAAAAGAGTACCTGAGTTCCTTAACCAAAGGATGCCAAACGGGACCCTATTACCCTAGTCCGCTGTTTGTCTGTCCGTCCGTCTGTCACAGGCCTGTATCTTATGAACCGTAATAGCGCGTGTATTATGAGCGCTATAATAAAAAAGACAGCCGCGAAAAACATAACCCTTTCCTCGCAGTCGGGGTAATAATAAAAATATGTTGAAAATCAAATTGTTCCCGTAAAAACGATCTTTTGTGTTTTTTGTACGGAACGCTTCGTGTGCGAGTCCGACTCGCTCTTGGCCAGTTTTTGCTCATAAATAAGTTTGCCTGATCTTAAACATCACTGCCTTAATTCCGTAATTAAAACCTTCCAAAATCTAGTTGCAATCGCGAATAGCAGCAATATGTTACTGAGAGCGCAGGCGCCGCTGTACGGTTACCTATTTACCACACACATACAGGTACCTACACTTCAAGTTACATGTTAACAATACAACTAGGGATATTACATCATCATCTGCCTAGCCTTTTCCAACTATGTTGAGGTCGCCTTCCAGTCTAACCGGATACATCTGAAATATCAGTGTTTTACATGGAGCGACTGCCTATCGGACATCCACATCCCAGTCACTGGATAACACGATACCCCTTGGTAAGACTGGTTGTCAGACTTTCTGGCTTCTGTCTACCCATAACGACTGCCAAAGATCTACGAATGACAGCCGGGACACGGACCAAACTCGGTATGAAATGGATGGTCACCCATCCACAGAACGACCGCGGCAAGCGTAGCTTAACCGTTAACCCGGCTTTTACTTAGCCACGAGCTCCTCCAACATAAGCCAATATACATTACATACTTTACAATAAAATACTATGAACTGCCTGACTGATACCACTCACCTAGGTCCAAGCGTCCTAGACTCTAGAACTCCTACAGCGATGGCCACCAGGTAGGAAGGCAGCGGCATTGGCTGCTTGAACGTGGTCTTGTTATTCTTCGCGTCTTCTCTCAACGCACTCATGAGGACGGTGAACTCCTCAGGAGCTGACACCACCGCGTCGTACGTGAACTTGACAGCGGGGGTGTCTTGGCATGGTAAGATGGAACGGGCGTGGATTGGCTACGGAGAAAATTAAGCTAATATAGATAGTTAAACTCATCTGTAATTGTAATTCATCATCAGCCGGAAGACGTCCACTGTTGAACAAAGGCCTTGGCCAGACCAAGGCCTTTGGGATGTGTGAAGAATACGCGGTCACTCAGGGACTCAGATACAACGCAAAAAAATGTGAATTATTGGTACTCAAGGCGGGCACCAAATGTTACACCAACGTGCCAGACGTAACCATAAATAACACTCCGTTATCCAGAGTAACAAAATTTAAGTACCTGGGTCACTGGGTCACTCATGACCTGAATGATGACCTAGATATTGAGAGGGAACGCAGGGCGATGGCTGTCCGAGGTAATATGCGGATCCGCAGATTTGCACGTTGTACGACACAAGTCAAATTAACCCTTTTCAGAGCATACTGCCAGTCTTTTTACACGTGCAGTCTGTGGGTCAGGTATACGCTGAAGGCATACAACGCCCTGCGTGTCCAGTACAACAACGTATGTAGGATACTGTTGGGTCTACCACGCTTTTGTAGCGCTTCCGGGATGTTCACCAAAGCCAGGGTGGATGGTTTTCATGCCATCATACGGAAACGGTGCGCTTCTGTTCTCGGTTGATTGCGTGCTAGCTCCCACAGCATCCTGAGTACATTGTGTGATAGGTGAGACAGCCCCATGCTGGCGCAGTGGATACGGCTGCACACGAAGGTGTCAGTCGTTTCCATTTTGTATAAAGTGTCGTTTTACTAACATTAGGTTAAGACTTTTACTAACCATATATGGATTTTGTAATCTGAATTAAATAAATTATTATTATTATTATTATTAAGTCCGCCTTTGTACACGATAAATCGATGAATAAATAAAACCCATTGGGGCGCAACTTTCATGATTTGTAACATTTCATGATAAAGTGAAAATACAGTCAGTATTCATAATACTGACTGTATTTTTTTCTGTTTTTTTTTGACACTCCTGTAAAGAAAGCCACGTTTATAAAGGGCGAACACCACCCAGCTACGAAATCAAGGCGAAAAAGTAGAATTAGTATTACCACAGATTACTACATTTAGTGCTCCAAGTGGACACACTCCTAATATTAATTATGGTTAGGAGTAAGAATAAAGACCAAATAAATTGTTTAAATACTGTAAAGACTCTAGCTGGTTTAACCATGTAGAAGCTATTTTTTTTAAATACTTTATTATTTCGAATTTGAATAATGAGACAAAGATTTTTCGAGAGTAAGAAGAATAGGGACTTAATAGTCAGTCCTGAGGTTTTTTTCATTGAATACTTCAAATGTATTTTAATATTGAAATCAGAGTTTAATTCAAGTAGAAAATAGTACCTAGAACTATCCCATAGAGTTCAAAACTCCTATAACATCTATGACTTGTAACATCCATCACACTTTAATGCACTCTGTCTGACTAAATACAGAATACAAATTCTATCATTTTTTATTGTTTACAATCGATTGTCTTAGTGTATTACTGTTGTTATGGACAGCTACAGACTGTTATGCTCATTGAAATAAGACAATGTCTGATCAATTTTTTATCTGCTACAACAGTTACTACATAAAATAGGTATTTCCAAGTAATCTGACCAGATGCCAGTCGATGGGGAACACCCAAATATTCCGAAATTTCGATAAATTTCTGATTCAATTCAGCTACGCATATAATATTCAAAATGGTGTCCCCTTGTTTCGCAGACAGAAATTTCATAAAATTTCGTTTCCCAGAAAATGTTTCATATAATATTTGGTTCTTGTATTTTTATTTCGACTATTATTGTTTCAAAGACTATTTACTTGAATGAAACATATTTCACAGAAACACAATTCAAAAAATTTTTTATCACATTTTTTTGTTTAACAAACTTATCAAACAGTAGAATTACTTTTTAACGAATATTGTTTATTCGGTGTATATTTCCATGGAATTTATTTCAACAAAAATATACTTATAGGTATAAAAAGAAAGACAATAACAAAAATAATCTTAAAAAGTCAATATGTTGTGCTACAAAAGTTAATGACAGAAACGAATTGCTGCGAAACCGACTCCACGTAGTCTTGTCTGCCCTACACCTAGAGTGTAATTTAAATTCGCGTAGGCGCGGAGGGGCGAGGCGGCCAGCGAGCTGAGGAGCAGGTGGTTTTAACGCCCGCTGCCGCGGCAGAGGCTGGCCGGCAAAGCCGGCCAGTAAGCCGAAGCTGCGGTGGTGAGCGTGAATACCATCTGCGATGATCAGCTCGCGTGGTACCGCCGTAGCCCCGCAACGCCGTAGCCGTGACAGAAACCATGCTGCATGTTGCATGTTCGCTTGCATGTTGCATGCTCGCTTGCATGATGCATGCTTGCTTGCATGATGCTTGCTTGCTTGCTTGCTTGCATGCTGCATGCTTGCTTACACGCTGCATGCTTGCTGGCATGCTGCATGCTTGCTTGCACGATAAACGATTGCACGATAACGATAAAGATAATCGGAATTTTAATAATCGGAATTCGTATTTTTGATGTTTCGAATTTTCATTATGTCGGACTTTTTGTTGTTCGATCTTTTGAAAATCGGTATTTTGAGAATAGTAATTATAAACGTTCGGAATTTTGAAATTATAGTATTATAAAAATAGGATGAATGATAAATCGGAGTTGCCATATTAGGAATTTTGAACCATTCGGAATTATGAAAATCGGTATTTTGAAATTCGTATTTCTGACTTTCGGAATAAAGCTTTTCGTATTTATGTAGTGTACCCCAGTCGATGTATGGTGAATAATGATATAAAGGTTTAAGGCACATCTGGTTGGACTGATAACACACGGTGTATCAGTCCAACCACACTGAAAAATTATTTATTTGCATAATTGAGTTTAGTTTTGCACAAACAGTGGCAACTCACAATTTAAACCATTAAATTAATTTTGTCGAAGTAATTAAATATGTGTGTGTGCGTGTGTGTGAAGGTCGACCGAAACGAAGGTGGTATGACGATCTGACCATATTTGCGGGGTAAACGTGGGCAGAGATCGCACGAGATCGGGAAGTTTGGAAGGAGAAAGGGGAGGTCTTTGCCCAGCAGTGGGACACAAAAATACGATATTTAAAAAATAAAATATCGTCGTTGATACTGCAATTAATTCCGCGTAACAAATATTTTTATATACCGCGAATGTACACTTTCAATAATATGACTTAAGGTCGAAATTTGCGGTATTCCACAATTTTAGTTACGCGGAATTGCAGTATCAACGACGATATGTCAAATGTGTTATACAGCAATAACAGTTCAATGTACAGTCACCAAAGGAGATAAGTAACCAGGGTCGTCCGATATAGTTGAACCGATGGATGTGTTTGAATAAAATAAAATGAATAGAGAATAAACACTTAATTAATTAAAATAAATTTCATTCGAAGACGTTCATCGGTTTCTAAGTAAACATCAACTGTCTCCGACGACGTGATTATTTATCTCTTTTAGTGACTGTACAAGTGTACATTTCAAAGTAATGCTAAGAATAGATTATAATTTTATTAATCAGTGTTTAAAATCAGAAACCAACTGTTACATCGAAAAATCGGAGAAATCTTGACGTGAGTTTATACGTTTTGGCAGAATCAACCCCAATTATATTGTATACAGTATTGTATTTAAAAAACAACCGACTTTTGAAAAAAAAGGCCATACAAAAAATATTTGAACCATGCGCAGCGCAGCAGCCTATCGCTCAACCACTGCGCCAACCCTGTCGTCGTTATATGTGTAGTGTGTATTAACTAACCTGACATTGACTGAACAAATAGGGATGTTTCTTGCCCGAAGTTTGCTCTGGGTCCAGCCATTGCAAGGCAGACGCTTGTGGGTGCGTGCTGTACTTTATCTTAACAGTGAACCTGGAAATAAATATACATAATGTCATTCTAATTTTAATTTAATGATACAATTCTATGTACTGTGCAACCAGAGTCAAATCTTCAGATTATTTTTCTCATCTCTAAACTTGAAACAAATACATTAAATGACAATTAGATCTTTTATTTATAAGAATCAAATGTGTTTATTTTCAAATACTATGATTGTGTTTTCGTTCTTTGAGACTAATAAATATTTCCTATGCTAGCAACACACGATAAATAGGTCAAAAAATCCGTCGAAGTTACGAATATTTTTTTATTGATTAAAAAATTACAGACTTCATCTTTTCTCAAATGCGCGAGTACATTATTTCAAAGAGAGTTTTAGTCCAACTACAAAATCACACACTATAAAAAAAAAAAAAATACGTAGAAGACTAAGAATTTCTAAGATAGGTACTAAGAATTAGGTGCGTTTACAAAAATACAAACTAGCATATACTTCAACTAGACCCGGAACAACTATCAGTAGGCCATACAAATATTTGTTCCGTGCGGGAATTCAACTCGCGACACGCAGCACAGCAGCCAATCACTCAGTTACTGCGCCAATCATGTCGTCAAACTTACAAGTCATTACTTCATCGAACTGCGAATTTATGACCTCCATCGGTAGGCATTAGGTATTTAATACATTACGTGCTTAATATTAGAAAATATATATTCGATCTACGATCAATATTGCACAACGATTATATTATATTTTGTGTTTGTATTACAATTCCATTTATGTCATGGTTATTATTTGATGTTTATGATGTTTGGTATGAAAATAGCTTGAACCCTAGGGAAGGACATAGACAACTTTTTAACCCGCGACTTCATCTGTATCTGCGTTAACCGACTTTCACGAGGATGAAGTCGCGGGCAAAAGGTAGTATACTATAACTGAGTTTGATGGTGGAATGGTGCAAAAAAAGAAGTAATTGTAAGGGGGGAACAGACTTATGCACACCACGGCAGTGATGCGTAACCATTGTAATTGGCAACATTTCATCTCATGAAGCTACACTTCGTCATTTGGCCAATAAGCACGCGTGCGAAGGCGTCGGGTGTTAGAAGTGTGCAGTAGTCTTAAATGAACTTACTTTTCCCCTGCACTAAGCTGCTTCGGCAACAGTATGGTCAGCTTAGACCCCATGTTGGGCATATGTTCCCCCAATTTATACTGTAGCTGCGAACCATCCTTCGCTTCTATGGACTTGATTGTTAAATTACTGACGTCTAGTACCTGAAAAAGATGTTTTTATTTAGTCTAAATAATCTTTACTACCATATGCAGAAAAACATAAGATAGGCAGGTACTTATCTACTCGTCAAGTGTTACCTAATTCTCAAAATATAATCCGAATACCTTACCAAAGATACCTACTATCGTTTCAGATCGGCCGTTAGTGAGTGACATATCGGTACTTGTGACTGTAACCCTAATCTGATATTAGGTAGAATCATCTCATTCCACATTACATTATCCCATCATGGGTATTATACGTCTTCCGAATTTGAATTATGTACACCAGGGTTTCTTAACTTTATACACAATTTCCTAATCAATATCTTGTGAGTTAACTGACTTACTGCACACCCCGGATACAAGTGCTACAGACCCCTAAGGGGTTTGTGGACCCCATTTTAAGAAACCCTGATGTACACGTTATATTGCTGAGACCATTTTTTTTCCATTAAAACTGCTAGGTAAGGCTTTTAAGACACAAGTAATGATCAAAGTTAAGCTTGCCGAGCTCGTTCCGTTGATAGGGAATCCATTTCACACCGTGTTTCGAAAAGCATGTTAGTCCTTCATCATCATCATGTCAACCTTTAGACGCCCAGTGCTGGGCATAGGTCTCCCCCAAAGGGGGTTCAGCCGTAATCATGCTTGACCGATGCATGTTGGCGATCGCAGTAGGTGTTATGGTGCTCAGAAGGAAACTGCTGCCCATCCGTTGGTAAATATCCCTCTTGTCGCCTTCTACGACAGCTATGGGTAGAAATGGGGTGGTACTATTCGCGGCCGGCACCACATGGCACCAATAGTCCTTACTTGTAATCAAAGACCGAAAGTCTGACCACCAAGGGGTATCGCGTTACCCAGTAACTTAATTGTGGAGGCCAGATAGGCAGTCTCTTACTTGTTCTCAACTGCAACCGGGTTGAAAGAAAGCCAACTTTAAAATAATTGGGAGAAGGCTAGGCAGATGATGATGATTTGGAAAAGTGGTTTGTACATCTTAGTAGCTAATCTATGCTAAGAGATTATTTTTTGTTTGAATGCGATAATCTCTGTAACTACAAATCCTATTCTGAAAAAATCCTATCGCTAATAGGAATTAACGATCCCAATTTAAGCTTCGCTACGCTCGTGTTTTACAACTTACCAAATCGTTGACGTCTTGCAAAATATCGAAGTCAATCGTTGCCTGTCCAGTCAGGACATGGTCCTCAAAATCGACATTTAAAATCAACGAAATATGTTTTATTATCGCCAATTCTGTAACAAGAAGTTATAGATAAGTTTTCTTCGTAATAGAATAAAGGAAACTATTCAGCAGAGAGTTTACATGTTTTTTATTAATTATTGGGGATCAAATAAAAGAGGTTACTTTATCTTGTCAATATTATTATACCTTATTTAGATTATACATAATTTACCCTATGATTATTGAAAAAAAAGTAGATTTTGTATTATCCAAATAAGGCGAATATTTGCACAAATACGCCATGTTAAGTGCCAGCATTATACTATTCCGATTATTCCCTCGGTCTTCAATTATTCATTTTGTACGTGAAGGCCGTTTGGCATAAAAAGCATTTATTTCTTTAATTCATTCGCTTTCTTTTCTTTCTTTTATTATAACAGCTAAAACAAGTTTCATGAGTCAGGACCAAAAAGCTTAATTGCTTTTCCATAACTATATGCTTAGGTGGTAGGTCGGCACAGCAGTAGGATATAATTGTAAGGGTAATTAAAATGTTTTAAATACTTACCAGGCCGCGAATACGAAGACGGATCGAGAGGACTTAAGGCACCCATGGTGATCTGACTAAAACATAGAACAATAACGAACGATGATAAAATACATAATTTTTCTGCCATCATGAGGCACGTTCACACAGCACAGTGTTAAAAACACTATTGGAACGTAGAACGATCAATAGTCTCCTAAGCGATAACTAGATTGAAATGAAAAGATTAGAAAGTTAGGCTGCGTACATCGAGTGGACGAAAGGTGGCGCATGGCTTTAGAATTTATTCTCTCTACAGACAGAAGCTCGATATTAGAAGCGTCGATACATTTCACACGCAAAGTTTTCGTCAGGATTTCTGTTTTAATACAAGCTATGATTTTTAGAGTTCCGTACAAAAAAAACGGAACCCTTATAGGATCACTCGTGCGTCTGTCTGTCCGTCCGTCTGTCACAGGCAATTTGCTCCGAATCTACAGGACCAAATCAGGTGAAATTTGGTAGGATGGCGTAATTCTATAACCCAAACACAGATGTGCAAAGTAATTTTTTTTTTTTTAAATAGCGGTAATTATCGGGGTACAAATTAGGAAATAAAAAACAAAAAAAAGACAACCGCCTTCAAAAAGTATAAAATAACTTTCAATTCGCAAGTCGGCGGCTTTGGTTTTGCTTGTTGTTTTGTATTGCCACCGATTTGCTAATTGAAAGTTATTTTATACTTTTTGAAGGCGGTTGTCTTTTTTGTTAAAAATTTTTTTTTCGCTATTTAGTGCCTACTTCTCATCATAGAAGCTAATTACGAAACGGCGAAACTAAAAAAATCTGTCATCCCTTAATTTTCAAAGCTTAGGGGTGGAATATTTTCTTGAAATTTACATGGGACCAAATTTGAGGACACTATCAATTAAAAAAAGAATCATTGAAATCGGACTGCATGGTCAAACATAAAAATAAATATATAAAAAATAAAAAAATGTTCATAAAATGAAAACTACTGGGCTAAATAATGTTAAATTTTTATGGGACCAAATGGCAACAATTCCGCATCAAACTAAAAATGAATCACCTGAATCGAATCATAAAACTCGGGAGTAATCGATGTACATACATAAAAAAAAAACCAACCGAATTGAGAACCTCCTTCTTGAAGTCGGTTAAAAATTGTTGCATACCTTACTGTGCCATATTATGACAAATGAAAGGGCTCGTTATGAGGATCTCAAATATATTTTTGTTATTATTGTAAAAATAAATAGTTTTGCTGTTCTTCATGAAAGAAGACGAAAATTGACTATTCCCCCCCCCCCCCCCCCAGATCTCCGAACCTACTGAGCCCAATTTTTTTGAAAAAAATACAGAATATAGTTCATTGTTTGTAGATTACAGGAAAACCTATAAGAATTCTATCAATTGATACTTTAGCATTGTACGGAACCGCGCTTGGCCGGTTTTTTATTATTAATAATAACAAGATTCAAGGCTATTCAAAAGTTTTGCATAAATTAACGGGACATATTTTTTACGAGCTTTTTCGAATGTTTATTTTTTATATGGTTACAGTATGGCGACCTCTATACGCCACATACAAACTACTACTAATGGCGTTCTACATTGCGATATTAGAGTTCATTGCGACATAAGCATAATGCATACAGCAACCCGACAAAATTCATCGGGCACTAACCCACCAGACACCACAACACTTGTTTGGTCAGAGGATACTTTCCTTTCAATGAAGGGTGAGGAACTGTCCATTCTGTTCCTCATACCTTTTAAACTTGGAACCCCGAGGATTAATTTTAGCGCGATCTTTGTGCAGCAACTTCATCAAGACGTGTCATAATATTTTCTCAAGTTCTCAAGCAGCAAGTAAAGCGCTTACCACACGCACAGTTTTGCCTGCGCAGGCCGGTTTGTACACGTAACACGGAGCGTATTTTACCAACCACACGCTCCGTGTTCCGTGTACAAACCGGCCTGCGCAGGCAAACGGAGCGTATTTTACCAACCACACGCTCCGTGTTCCGTGTACAAACCGGCCTGCGCAGGCAAAACTGTGGTGAAGCTTGTGCGTGTGGTAAGCCCATAAGTCACAACGCCAGCCACCATCCGCAGCTTCAACGGGTCTCCTGACCACCAGTAATAGCGGAAGGTCACCGCCAGCCTAATCACCGTCCTTGGCCGTGCGACATCTGGTTCCAATTCCAACACACTGGATCCTTCCACAGGCGCGACAAGCATCACAATATGTATAGACTTTTACTGCTATTACCGTAATATCCAAAACTGCACATTAACATGTTAGATAACAAAATGTAAGATTGAAGACAATTGATAATTCTACAACAATTTAACGGAAATTAGGAAATCGCTCGTTATTTCGTCCACTCGCCGACGCGACTGTCGTACTTAAGGAGTTCCGAACACGAAGCGCGATGTCTTGCAGCGCGGGAATATGGACTATTCAAAATTTAAGTCGTATAGAAGATTATTTACATTAAGAAATCGGTATTACATGATACATACACAGAAGAAATAAGTACATACAAATTACTATTGCTATTTGTAGACAATTCTGTCTCGGCTACGGGAAGCCCTTGGCAGCACAAGGGTGGTGTAGAGGCTTTAGTCGACATTTCTGTGAGATGCGCGTCGGAACTCGGGCTTCGTGATTGGATCTCCTCATCAGCCAGCACGGAAAGGGCTTTGCCGGTGTTGCAGCTTTCGAAACTGAAGCTTACTGTCTGATCATCGGACAACGGTTTTGTATAAATCTCTAAGCTACTCAAGCTTAGTGATAACAATCGTAACTCCTTATCAGAAAATATATTTGCAGAAGGCGATTTGCAACACAAGAATGGTTCTTCTTGTTCCTGCTCAACAGGGAACGTAAGACAGGTAAGCTGTTGGCATTCGCTCTCTTCGCAACTCAACCTTAGTGATTGGATCCCTTCATAGTTTAGTGATTGGACCGTCGGTACTTTTCTGGCTGATGCTTTGCCTTCGCAGTTTCCGCAACTCGGGCATGATTGGGTATTCTCATTCGTCGACATTTTTATGGGACGGGCCACTCAACCTTGGTTAGGTTATTTCCGACAGTAGTCGACCATTTCACATAATTAATGTGTTACAATATTATTGAATACATGTTTTGCAGTCACAACAGGTCAACTTCAACTTTTGGATGTGTTAAAGAGACACCACAATTTTGCCAATATCACGTAGGTACTATGAAAGACCTCAATAGACCATCGAGCGCTGGATATTGTGCAGAGGATTTTAGACAGTAAAAAAAAATATCTAGTAAACCAAATAAAGACGAGCAATATGCAAAAAAGTTTCGTGTTGACATTACTTGACAATGACAATTTTGTTTTTTGCCCTTTCTAGTTCTTTATTTCCATGATGTTTCAAAGAACCTTCAAAGCGGAATTCTTTATCAAGTCTGTATTATTTACTGTCAGTTTATGCATGCTATAAATATGTACACTACGTACCGAAAATTAGAAAAATAATAGAGTGACCATAGAAGTATATACATATGTATCGATGAGAGTGACAGAAGACAGAGTGGATTCGAAAATAGAGCAGGAGCCTATCTGCTGTACTAAATTAATACCGTGCGGGCAGCGCAGAGATGGACAGTCACGAGCAAAAACATGTAAACAGTTGGTCTCATTCTAAACTGATTTTCTCCTAATAAACTATTGATTGAAATGTTATGGGGTTACGAATAGGGTATTTTTGGTCCCAAACTACTATAAAATAGGTTTTATCCTATATGTTGACATAGTTATTTCACGAGAACATTGCTTTTGATTTTTGCAATCTGTATACATATTTATGCTCGTGACTGGACATGGAACCAAAACTAATGTTTTACTAAATGCAACCCTAGTAGAGCAAGTCAAATTATTAATTCCAAATAGACCATTAAAAGACAACGTCATTTATAAGAAGAAATGAATCTAGATGCTTTTCCCAAAAGTAGTTTTTTAAAAGGTTAGGATTACCCAACTCTGTCTATTGTGCCTTATGCTTGGATTATTGATAGGTCACAGGGAGTTAGTTTATAGTTAGTAGTCGTGGTCTAAGAACGGATTTTGCGACAGGGCCGGATTAAGAGCGCCCATCCCGTCATATTTCCCATACAAACGCTCGTACGCGATTACGGCGTTAAACAAATAATTTTCCAAATATTTTTAACACACAAGTATCTTGTGGTTTAAATCAAGCCAAAAATAAATTTCTTTGAGAAATAAATTCAGTAAACACGTCCGGAAATCAGTTTTTTTGCACAATTTTATCTAAACTTTGGCCGTTCATAATGCACTCATACATTGAAAAAGTAAAAAAAAACAGCTTCATAGAAACCTTGCAAATTCAAATTATTTATTTTGTTGCACATGTAATGGAGATTCTAAATTACATACATTTTTACCAAAAACTTGTAAGGCTTTTTTAAAAACACGTATGTCCTGGAACAAGTTTTGTCAAAATTCCGCGCGCCTATTTTCCTGTGATGATATCGCGTTCTCACTCACTCGTTTGTTTTCGAGCTCGTTTGTTTTCGAGCTTTGCATTGGTTGAAACAAAACATTTTTCAATCACGCTCGCGTTGAAGTTCGTTCGATGGGGAAGGGCGCTCTTATGGAGGTCTAATGGTTTCCGCAAGTGAACACCGGGAACGAAGTCGCGGACAACAACTAGTGTATTAAGTTAATTTAATTATTTCTTAGTTTACTACGTATAGTATATTTTTATTATTAGTAAACAAATTGGTGAATAATTATTTAAACATAATTAACTGATTGATAAAGATGATGATTGAGAAGAAAAATAAAGGCTTTATTATTATTATTATAACTGATTGATGGCTAAAAATGCATCAAAATATTTGAGGAGCAATTCGTATGTCAGTCCCATTTGAGGGGATTGGCGCTGATAGCTGCTTTTACAAAATGGGATTACAACTTATTCAATTGAAAAAATTTGACAATTTGGTATGGCTTGCTGTTGTCTGTATTTAAAATTCCTTTTTCGGGATTTAAAATCGACAATGACGTAAGTATTTGTGCCTATGTTACGGCTAAGGGGCTGTCTCCACGAGCGAGAGAATCGCTGCGATATTATCGTCGTGCCACCAGTGCCACGTATTTCTATACACTCTCTTAGAACGTGTCTACACAGGGCGATGTTATCGCGGCGATGCGACGAGTGGCTGAGTCCGAGCGAAAAGTCATCGTATCGCCGTCTATTAAGACCGAGATTACCCGACGATAGAAGCGCGGAATCGTCGCGATTCACTCGCTCGTGGAGACGGCCCCTAAAACTCGAAGTGCGGCTACAACTAGCTACAACTAGTTTCAACCGGCTAGAAGTAGATGTAGCTGGTAGCAGTTAACAACCTAGGAGCTCGGGACTTGGGGTAGCAAACCATTGAGCAGAAGACGGTCGATGTCAGGAGGACGCTAGGCGGGGTTCCTATTTCTGTCTGCAGGGTTGAAAGGAACCGCAAACCGAACCTCGGGGTGTCCCTGACGTCGGTGTGCGGCTGCACCTAGTTCTAGCCGCTATAATGAAGGCTAAACCTAGTTCTAACCAAAGATACAGTATGGCCGCTGTATCTTGGCGGTCCTGATGTTAGCCGATTAGCTGCGTAATGGATCTTTTAGGAATGAAATTGTCTACTGCGCAGTTAATCGGCTAACTCAGGACCACCAAGATACGTTGGCCGTACTGTAAGTAGGATACATCTAAGTTTAACCGCATGTGGCCGGCTAAAACTAGGTGTAGCCGCACTTCGGCTATTACGGCTTCGATCTTAGCGGCGTGCGGCGCGGCAGGCGGCGGGAACAAATGTACTAGCGACGAGAAAACCACGAGCGTTTTCGCTGAGCGGAGACTCGTGGCGTGCTTCATACATTTCTATACATTTGATCTTACCGCACGCCGCCCCGCACTTAGCTGCCGCTCACAGCGGCAAGGTCGTGAATGAGCCGTTAGCCGTAACACCTATATTTTTATAGATAATTTCATTGTTAAGTAATTGTGTTGTAAGATCGCAGCTTGTTTTGATTAAATAATGCCACCAAACCCTGCAGCTGTGATGAACTGCAGGATCTGTTTTGGGGCGATCTCCATTATTTCAACCAGGTTTAACAGATATTTGCCCAGATAATTGTTGCGCTTGTGAATTAGTGCTCCATATTCCCCCAGAAGATGAAGTGGCGTATCATCAGCCTCCTTACAGCGTCTGCAGGTTCGCGTATCACTTAGCCCTAGGTTGAACATGTGCTTGTTTAAGCAGCAGTGTCCTGTGGTGGCTCTTGCCACATGAGTGTAACATACCCAGCGACTCCTTCCATAACTGTATGGAAGTTTCGAAGCATGATTTAATCAGGGTGCTCTGAGCTAGGCTATCGCAAGCTTATTAGCTATTAGCTAATGATGCCTAGCCCATTTTACATAAAATCCATCATAAAAATACTCTATTCTTATCTCCTAGAGACTTTAATTTGGCCATGTATTCCTCTACCAATTTCGATGAGACTATGTTCGAGTCGAGTGCTAGTAGAGTAGCTTGGCTATCTGAATTAATGTATATGGTTAGGTTGACATATTGCCTTTGCAGATTTACGTCTGCACATTCTAAGGTGCAGGTATACCTCTGCTTGGAAAATGGAGGCATACTACCCCAGGTTTACACTTTTGCTAAAACCTCGGCCACACTATAATTATTCTCTAATTTCAAGGATCTTTAGATCCTATTTTGGAACCATCCTTGTACCAGATCAGGCAGCCTGCCTCCTAAGATGGCTGACTTTTGGTCCAGTAGTTCCTTGCAGGAATTTCCACGGAATATTGATTTTCAAATACATGCCGCAGTAGCATGGCATCAGTTGTCATGCTAAGAACTGGCATTTCCAGTATTGAGTACTGTAAAGTCCTCATTTTCTGCGAGAGCCAGCAACTGCTGCAGGCAGAGGCGGTAGTCCAAGCAGAGTATTGAGTGCGATTCTGGGACATGTTCATTCACATAGCTCCTACAGCCATTAATAATAATAATTCATGCCACACTACTGATGCGTATGTTATGATTAGCCACATTATAGCCACCATAGCCATACCCATAGCATCCACAGTGTTTTTGGGATTGATACCAGAGTTACTGCCCATCATTCATCCTCTAACACCAATCGCCATCTTGGCTTTTTTAACACATTGTCTTTGTGTGGGTAACACATCAGTTTTAGGTCAATTGTTACGCCCAAACATGTATTTAACCTCTGTCGAAAAGTAACGCCTTCTCCCTTTCCGCAGTCTCTGCAAAACTACCCGATCTAACATAACCTAACAAATCAATATTTTTTACACATACATATATTATTTGTCTATAACTCTATTTTTTTTTTAAATAAATTATTACTTGCAATAATGTTTTAAAAAGTTATGCACACAATTATAATATTCCCAGCTTTTCACCAGGTATTGCAAAGATGTTATTTTCATGGCTGGTTGCTTGTTCATTGCTACTGACCAATTATTTTATAGCGAGTCATGTGATGATATGAAATTATTTCATTCAAGCTGAATCATGTTCTATTTTTATGTATACCCTTGCTACCAAAGCAATTATAAGCACTCTTTTTAAAATAATCTCTGCATTTTATCATTTAGTTCATATGCTTCAAAAAACTTCAGAAATAATAAATCTTTCATTTAGAATGTTGAGATTTTATTGCACAGACAAATACTACAAATTACGATTACGTAACTTACCTAGATCATTCTAGAAATCATAAGTTTTATTCTATTAGCAAAGTGTAAATACAGTGGGACCGCTAGCAATAATAATACAGAACGTTTTATATCATGTAAAAGGTTAGATTGTAATAAATTATAAAATCTTACCTTTTAATTTGTACTGAAGCGTAAGACACTCAGTGTGTGTGGTTCACGAGTTAATAAAATATTGTACGGAAAGTAAACCTATTTTATCTTTGCAATTTTTGTTAGCGTAAAGTTGACGCGGCACTTTGTTTGCATTTACGAATTACGTTTAGTTACTTAGTTCCATCTAGATAGTAACGAGAATCTGTCAGACATTCTAATATGAATCAAGAATATTATACAATCGGGATTACGACAGTCATTTAATCATTGTTAAATAATATAGATACCTCTAAACAGTTTAATACAGCAGAGCTATGTTCATTTGAATTATAAGTTCGTAAACAATGATTGTGATTGCTAGTCATATAAAAATTGAGCAAAAACTAAACGCCTTACCGCTCTATTGTTGTTAAGGAGGCACACAAGTTATGGCTCTTGTTAATGAAAGATTTCTGTTTAAATAAAGTTCCAAATTGGTGTACAGGTTGCTTAAACATAACTGAACATGTTCTTTGCCTGAAATTTGAAACATTATTTCGTAAATTTAATTGAAAAACGCGCGTGATTAAAAATTTACCGGAGAATGACATTTCAATTCTTATTGGCCAGCCGCCAGATTACCGATTGGCCTTATTCTAGGGATGCTCAATACGATGCGATATATCGAAATATCGATACACCGATATACGATATATCGATTTTTAATACCATATATTGGTCATACGCAAGAAGCTTATAGGTAAAAGTGGAGGCAACACTCTGAACAAATAAGTGAAACCAACTGTGGGCAGACGATCTCTTTCTGAATGTATAGTATACATTCACTCCATCTTTACCTATAATAGGTAAAGATGGAGCCAACACTTCGAACAAAAAGTTGAGTCAAATACCTACGTATCTCCATCTCACTCTCTGTGGGCCGACCTCTCTTTTTAGTGTGGCCTGTAGTATTGCTACCTTTTTATTTAAATCTCCCACTAAATTCTTCGAAATAGGCGTCACACTAACCAAATCATAAGTTAAACTCTGTCAAATAATGTTATTATGGATCAGTAGTTGTACTATGATTAGTTAAGATATAAAACATAAAATTTTAGGTCATACTCACGTGTCACGCATGCTAAACTTGGTTGATGATCAGGGAATAGGGTATTACACCCATTTTCGAAAAGTGTCTCAATTAAATACTGTAGTGCTAATATGCCGCCAAAAAATCACAACATTTTGATTCAATCGTTAAGTGCCTTAAAAATGCATCAAAATTTTAAATTTTCAAGTTTCGCGCGTAGTTCGACGAAAACGCCTCTTACTGGACGCCATATTGCGCAGCGTAAATGACGTCAGTTCGTTTTGTATCAAATGAGCTCATACTTAATAATTGTATATCATTTAAAAATAATTAAGCATATTTTGTAATAGGTGTAATAATGAAAAAATTACGTTGGTTACGAAAATAATAAAAGTACAAAGCCTATTAATATAGGCTTTGTACTTTTATTTTCGCCAATCGGTTGACTGACAGTTGACAATTTTTTGTTTACACAGCCGTACGGCGTAATAACATGGCCGCTACTATTTCACGGTGTTTTATAACAGATTACAAATACTGAAAACTTTGAATTGCATTTCAAAATTTGTTTTGTTATTTTATGAACTAAAACTTACATTTTCCGACTGCTTTATGCCTAAACTGTCTCAATAACATATTTATAGATTTTTCTCGTATAGAGTAAAATACCCTATTACAATGCCATTTCCTAAGAAATTGGTAATGTGGCAACATTGACACTATGTGTCAACATAAAATATAAATATGGCCAATATGGCAGTTGTTTACTATGCAGTTCACAGCTTCGTCTGATATTTTTCGAGGTAATAATCGTTATAAATAAAGAAATGGTGCAAAAATGAGTAGTGCGTGGTTGTGGTAATACGTGGTGTCCAGGAGGTGATATAAAATTTCACCCGTAAGTGTTAAAATCGTGATTTCTGACATTGAATCATTGTAAACATATTTCGTTGTTTTTTTTTTACTTAATTTCTTCTTAAAATGTTTTACAGTGTTTTCAACATATTAGTAAATGAGAACTATATCAAGATAAAATACTTTTACATTGAATTTCATTGATTTTGTGCAATCTATTTCATTTTATTTAAAAGAAGTCGTATTGAAGTAGTGTGGCCATATTGAGGATATATTTAGGACTTTGCGTGAGAACATAACTAATTACACTAATACTAAGAAACGTGTATATATTTAATGACTGATATACACATACACTTACGGCAGTCAATTTTTGTTTAATTTTAGTTGCTCATTATTCGGGTACTTTAATAACATTATTTTTTTAGGTTTCGTAAAAGTAGTACTCAAATTGTGATTATCCATTGAGCCGTTGAAAATGAAGTTCTATGAAAGTGCAAGGATTTGCAATTCGGATTTCAAGAATCAGATATGATTCAAGAACAAGGTGCTTAAAACAAACCAGTTCCTACTACAACCTAATACAACAGTAAAGGTAAAAAGATAACTGTATTTAAAACTGTGTTACATTATTATCATGTATTTAGAAATATAATGTTCCATAATATAACAAAAAGCCACATTTTATAAAATGTATTATAATTTTCAGACAACAAGTTCACTACATGAGGAATCTATGGTGCAAATAGCTGCTCTGCCAAGTACTAGTTCTGGCGTTGATAGTAATTCTCCACTTACGGAAACGGTAGTGAAACATGCTGGCTGCGATGTAGTTAAAAACAGTGTCGAAATATTCTTGAAAATATAAGCAATCTTAACAAGTTACCTGGTGTCCCTTTCCGTTAATAAATATTAAATACATACCTTATATGTCTATTTGTTATGTATTACATAACAATGTTATTAAGTAAAGTTTCAATTACATACTACATATTGTAACTCGTGAGTCATGCGCTCAGTTTAAGAGACACAGAAAATATCTCGGTGATTTACGTGGTAAGAGACAGAAACTACATAGAGAAATGATATATAGTCATGTATGCTAGAAAAGTTACAATAAATGATTTTAATTTGGGTGGTGTTTTTATTTCCTTTTTGAGGTTCTTACATGTAAGCGTTCATATTAGGGCCGGCGCTGACTGACGTCGCGGCACGGCAAAGGATTTTATATTTGATCAAGTTATTTTTATTCTTATTTCATCGAGTTTAGAATTCATATTACTTTATTTCTTAATGCAATGTATACGCATACATTACGTATCATGATGTAAACAAACTTAGATGAGATATTTGTTTATCTTAGGCCTTAATGGTAAACAGAATGTAGATATTTATAAATGAATACTAATAGCGCTGACCTGGGAAAATAAAATAAAAGTTACCCTACTTAGAAAGAGAGGGTTGGCCCACAGAGAGCGAGATAGTGATAGATAGGTATTCGAAGTGTTGACTCCATTTTAATCTACAGCTTCATGACATAAAGAAAATACATATCACTGTCTCTTTCTTATGTATGCATTCAGAAAGAGAGCATCTGCCCACAGGTGGTTTCACTTAGCTATTTAGAGTATTGCCTCCACTTTTATCTATAAGCTTCTTGGTCATACGATGCGCCTCGATATATTGTAATCCAAAAAAATATCGCATTAACGTATCGTATCAAGCTGTGACTTAGTTTGTTTATAATTTATTTAGTTTTTGGCTAACATAAACCTACGTACCCTTAGCCATAATATTGTTATTCGTAATAAGATATACCTACCATTGCCAAACTTGTTTATAGAATAAGAGCAGCTGGCTTTTGTTTATACTTAATAGAAAGATTTACATTTCCTTTGTAAGTTTGTATTACCGCCAATAAGATTAATAACGGTTTATTGTTGCATTCTCGTATAAGAATCATATCTCGGGTTTATCATATCTTACGTTTGAGTATGACACCGTCAAAAAGTCATAACAGGTTAAATCCACAGCGTTTATCAATATTATTATTTTAGCGCAGTTTAAGTGCTGATCAGTGGCAACAGTGTTTTTTTTAGTAAGGATGATCTAGACTCTTTTGATAAAGACTGGTCTAAAATAGCCCTTGATAGAGAGAAGTGGAAGGAGAGTAGAGAGACCTTTGCCCTGTAGTGGGGAAATACGGGCTCAAAAAATAAGGAATACACAAACTTTTCATAAACTACGCATACGCTACGGTGACGATGCGATATATCGAAACAAAAGAAATCGAAATTATCGCGTATTGATACACACGCATTCGATACGGTTACGATGCGTTACATCGATACAACGAACTTTTTTGGGCATCCCTATCTTATTCAGACATGAGACACCACAGATTGAGATTCTGCGACCATAGATTATTACAAACTACTATGTATTCTAGTCTAGTCTAAACATTGTAATGTTAGGACTTGAATACTTACAGAAGTAGAGGATATAATTATATACCCTGTATACTAAGATTCAAGACTTGTACGTATGGTATGTAGTACATAAAGTACATTTATCATACCCAATGACAAAAGAACCAAATGAATATTACAACACTAAAGTTCAGACCAATAATAAAGTATGTATTAGAATAAATTAAATACGTGGTATGTTGGAAATCTGGGATACAAAACATGCAAGGATTTTTGGAAGGGTCTCAACTCACCATGGCTGCATGGCAGCAAGAGTTCATTACAGTAGATATATAAGTTACTTGGACCTTTACCTTTTGACCGCCACAGTCATGTATTTAGTATTTATATGTTACCGGCAATCTGTATAATTCAGGTATTCTATACAATACTTAGGTAATGTATAGCCTGGGGAGTCTAGACAATGTATGAAATATTACAAATATTATTGTGCATTACATACTTTACCTAGGTAATGTATACAATTCTTAGGGATTGTTTAGAATACCTGCTGGTCCTCCGACAATGTGTAAAATAAATAGATTTTGATGTATATTCAACAATTTTAACCGGCCTACCTATAAAATGACGGGCAATGAGCCAATGACTGTTAGCATTTAGAAATAACGGAAACTTTGAGTTATTTTTACGTGTTAAAGTATTGTCTTAAAAATTCAATACGTTGCGCTACAAAAGTTAGTGACAGAAACGAACCGCTGCAAAACCGACTCCATGTAGTCTTGTCTGTCCTACCCATGAAGATATAGGTATAAATGGAGCCAACACTTAGAACAAAAGCTTGAAACCAACTGTGGGCTGATGCTCTCTTTCTGAATGCATACATAAGAATGAGACAGTAATATGTGTTTTCTTTATCTTATGTATGCATTCAGAAAGAGAGCGTCTGCCCACAGTTGGCTTCACTTAGGTATTTAGAGTGTTGCCTCCACTTTTATCTATAAGCTTCTTGGTCCTACCCCTAAAGCAGGGGTTCTTAAACTTTTTGAAGTCACGGACCCCTTTCACAATTTTTAATAATTCTACGGACCCCTGTCAAGTAATATTTTAGAAAAAGAAAACAAGCCTTGCCGAGAAAGCTTGGCCGAGGAGCGCTGAGTTTACTACACAATTTCCTAATAAATATGTTGTGAGTTAACTGGGGGCTTACCATTACCTCTTATGTAAACGTTCAAAGGCCAGTCAGTCAACTTACGGTGAAACGAAGGCCTGCTTCTGAACGCTAAAAAATCGTACCATTACAGTACTAAAGGTGAACGACTATTGAACAAAGTTAAACGGTATTGTTTGTCTGTGGTCTGCTGCGACGTCATTATCTTTAGTAATAGAAAACGTTCAAAAATCTAGATCTATATCTTTATCTATTTACCGGTTTTATAAAAATGATAAAAACATGATTTTTTAAGTAATTACACATTATAACTAAGAATATGTATAACAAATAACCATGATACATTATTAAAAAGCACTAAAAAGCATAAATATCATATTAAAAAAAACTTCGTATCTCTGAAAGATGAAACGTGATACGAACGTAGGTAACCTACATCAACCTCTACGTTATAGTTTTATCAACTTTTAATGCGTAAATATAAAAAAACATCTTGACTTTTGTTTTGTTCCCCACTTGACTACACTTGACATCGAAGTAGATAAGAAATACTTTAGTTAATGCAGTTTTAGGTGTTTTTAAGGTAAATTTTGTTTTCGCAGAGTGATATTCTGATTTCTGAGTTAGTCCTATTTTATCTTGTATCCTCTTACCTATATTCGTTCATAAATTCTCTTTCATTCATTTAAAATGGGTTATTTATTTCCCTAATGCGACGCCGCCGTCGGTTTTTTTTCCATACGATATTTAATCTAAACATATTTCGTACTCGTCACACGTTTCTAAAAATAGGAGAAAAGGTGTGTTAATAAACACTTCTGTTACCATTTCTTATACTATCGACTTTAGAAAGTCCTATCGACAAAATTTTAAGTGGGTCCCCACAACAGTTTACCTCGAATATCAATTTAGATTCTAAAACAACGTTGAATAAGTTCGTAAATAGTAACTTTTTCAAGATCGCTTATTTTGACATTACAGCCGGTCAATAGAGGGCCTGCTGCTGTCAAATAACACGTCATGGTATGAAAAGTATATACAAAAAAAAGGTGAACGGATTTCGTAAACGTCAACCCAGCAGGCCTGCTTTATCGATGTAATAGTACAAAAAAGCAGGGCAGTCAACTTCCAGGCAACTTTTGCCCTGCTATAAGAGGTCATAGTAAGCCCCCTGACCTTCTGCGTACCCCTGATAGGTACACATGCTACGGACCCCTAAGGCCTCTGCCTCGAATCTTGCGGGCAGCGGGGCGGGAGCGACAGGATCTAATGCGTAAAATCAAACGGACCGGCCCTCGAAAACAGAAGCGCGGCAGCGGCGTGGGGGCGGGCAAAGATCGGTGCATTCCAGTCAAGCGGTGACCGCCCGCGCATTCTGCATTGCAGTGTTGTGCAATTTATTTTTAGCGTTAGGAAATAAATTTGAATCAAAAAGATGTTGTCGTCGTTGTTCAAACATTTCGTTCGCGAATACAAACAAATATCTCGACGAAACAACCACGAACACAACATTACGCCGCTACAGTGCCGCGCGATCTGCCCGCTTGTCTGGTCTGTGTTGCCTGCCCCGCCCACCGCGCCGAATCTAATGAACAAACTATTGGTAGTATTGGTTGAACTTGTTTCTTTATATTTAATTTATAGTTACCTTAGAGAACATAATATGACAAAAACTAATACCATTTACTATAGGAACAGGTATTTAAACTTAGGATGAATATTTCGTAGCTTGGGCGCACTCTTTAGCTTGGCATTGGCTTTATTTATAAATGTCTGTGGACAAATAAGGAGAGAGCGAGAGAAGTGAGAAAATAACAAGGAGCTCATAGATAAAAGTGGAGGCAACACTCTAAATACCTAATTGAAACCAACTGTGGGCAGACGCTCTCTTTCTGAATGCATACATAAGATAAAGAAAACACATATCACGGTCTCGTTCCTATGTATGCATTCAGAAAGAGAGCATCAGCCCACAGTTGGTTTCAAGCTTTTGTACCAAGTGTTGGCTCCATTTATACCTATACCTTCATGGAAAATAAGCAGCGAGCCCGTCTCTGTATAATATTTACAAACAGTCAGTGCTCCTCTGAACTGAGTCTGACCCACAGAGTACATTTTATTATAGGAGGTCTGACCATCTCCCTAGAGTAAATAAGTTCCTTGCTGACCATTGTCTCTAGTAAATGTCACTAGCTCACTGTTGTCACTGTCAGCCAGAAGTGTCATGTCAGAACACTCAGAAGTCAGAAGTGTCAGACTATTTGAGCCAATTGATGGTGGACGGATTGACGTCGGATAATATTTGTTTGTTAGGTTTTTGTATTCGGAATCCTGAAAGTAATTACAAAAAACGGTAAAACATACTAGAACATAGTGTATAAAAAATTATACCGATAAGTAGGGTGCTACTCATTCTTCTTGAAATTGCAAATGTGCTTGTGAATATGTTGTCGAGGTTTCACCATTATCACGGATCAAATATTATTTTATTCGAGGAAAACACTGTTGCGTATAGAAAAGCGAGCTTTGCCCATGGATTAACCTTTAGCGAGAAGCCCTTGCTGCCTGGGGAAATATTTTTGGTAGAAATTGAGAAAACCGAACGAGGTTGGAGTGGTCATATGCGACTCGGGCTGACATTGTTCGATCCGCAGACAGCTGCACTAGGTGATAAAGGATTGCCGCAATACGCGCTGCCTGATCTTGCAAATACTGGTATGTCATGGATATTTCCTATTTCAAAATCGCAAAACAATGTGCTTGTAGAACTAGTGAATCAAGTAGCTAGTGGGCGAAGGGAGATGGAGCCGCGCGTGTCTGTGCTAGGTGACGGACACGTTGTGAAGACGCCGCGCGGCTTCGTGTCTAAAATGGTCCTGAGACCACAAACACTATCACAGAATGGCACCCCACAAGGCATATTACCAATGGATGCTGGCAGTCGCATAGGTGTTATGTTTGTTCCATGTGCCAAAGTGAACAAAGATGAGCAAGATTTAGCAGAGATGCATTTTATAATAAATGGTGAGGACCAGGGACCCTGTACAAAGGTTATCCCATACACCAGGGGCCCACTACATGCAGTTGTTGATGTGTATGGCACTACCAAACAAGTGAAAATAGTTCAACTGTATGGAGGTGAGTTACTCAATGTTATTGAAACTGTTTGAACTCAAATTTGTTTTAATTATGTTTTGATTACAGTAATAATTGGATAATCTGTTAAATGCAACTTTTGTTTACAAGATTTCTTGACCGCTTTTGATGACAGTAGTCCAATCTCTGTAACTTACATTAATAAATTGTCTGTTATTTATTTCAGTGAAAACATTACAAAGTGTTTGCCGAGATGCAATTCTACAATATGTGAATAATGGTTCGATAAAGGCATTACCATTACCAAAGTGCTTAAAAGACTTTTTACTTTCATAGAGTTGTGCTTAAAGCAAAGTGTGAAATGTTTGACAATAAGACTGTTAAACTACTGTTCTTTTAAAAACAATAACTGGGTGATATTGTAACTATGTATATCTTTTTAAATCTTTCAAAGGACAATGCCAGAAACTCTATAGAACTTTGCCCCACTCAATAAAAGTCATGTGCAATATATATAGCATCTTACTGTTTATTTATTGCTGATAACTAAACATTAGTCTTAGTGACTGTAGAACTTGCGGTTTCCGTTTAAATCTAAAAACAATAATGACATTGAATATAGGTTAAATTATATTTTAGGTAAAATGAGTTTGTATTTTGTGGGTAGGTATTTCGTAATCCGCAAGTTCTAAAGAAAAATAATTTACTATAGAAAGGTTCTATATTCATTACAATTATTTTCATTAATTTACTTTTCTGTACATGGGTGGAGCAGGATCTGGCATTGTCATTTAGCTTTAGAAATATGTGAAAATAATTGTCATAGTGGCAATTAGTGGAGACAATTTTACAAACATAATAATAGCTTATGATAAATCAAATATTACTTTGAGAGCCACAGAGTCAAGTAGGTGAAGGAGTTCAATTATTTTATTGTATCTCTATTTGATTCATTCGAGAAACTACAGACAAGTTGATAGACTATTGTATTCATTGAGTTTGCAAGACTAATGGTTCCTGTAGTACTGTAAATCCAAAATTGAATTCAAAAATATGTACAAAAGTATGTGGCCATTGAAAAGGTAAATTGATATGTCTACATCCCGTAAATGTAGGAGGTAACACCTCTTATAAAGATGTAATTTTTCTGAAACTTTTTATTATGACCAAGTACTGTAAATATGATTGACATAAAAAGACTGAGAACAACACATATTGAATGTTTAATGTCAATATCAGAATATACTTAAATGGTTATACAATAGTACCAGTCCATTGTATTGTGGTAGTTTTTGTAGGTTCTTATAGATTGACAATGCTAGACAACATCATCTGACAAGAAATGTTAAAATATAATTAAAAATTAAATATACAGATAGCTTTTTGACAGAGTCATTACCACTAATGACCTAATACTAAAACGCTACTCAATTATAAGATGCCATTAAAACTAATGGTGTCTGTATCACTTTATGTTGAACTGATTGTATGAGCCTTAACAACATCTTAAAATTGAGTAGCCTTTGAGGATTTAGCCATAATGCTACTAAATTAAGTGTTCAAAATCAATTAATGTCAAAAAAATCCGTAAAATAGAGGCATTTTTGACAGATTAAGACTAAGACACGGACTAGAAAAAAAAAGAAGGACTCCTCGCCGCGAATTTGGAAAAGAAGCACCCTAAGTAAGCCAGACTGTTTGTACAAACATGCCTCACGCACACATTTACATCATAGCCACGGACTAGGAAAATAAGGATTCCGCGCCGAAAGTACCGTAAAGATTTATGTGTGCGTCTCGGTCCGGCGTAATTTAGATACTTCACTTTTGATATGCGTGGCGTGGAGTCCTTTTTTTTCTAGTCCGTGGAATAAGATTAGAATGTGACCATTCTTAAAAGTTGCTGCACTTGCCACCCTAGTTAACCTTTTGACGTCCACAGTCATGTCACCAACCGAAATGGCGAAATGTGCCCAGCACATTCATGACTACATGACAGACTTCTATAGGTACGTAATTCCATAGAGTATGTAACTTTGTTTGGTACCAAGGGCACATTTTTGCTTTTTTATGTGGAGGTTAAAAGGTTAATACCTGTTTTCTAAAAGTATTGTAATGCTCAAGTGTACCCCATTGCTGCATTTGTCTTAACAGCCATAAGTACACACCTAGTACAGGCAGGACCATTATTATTACAATATGTGTCACCCAAGAAATAGGAATGTTTAAAGGTTAGCTTTATTTGTGGGAAGTAGGTATGTTGATGATTGTGCATATTATTATGACCTTAGACTTTATAAAAAAGTCTTGTACCAGTGATTTGTAACTTGTGCAAATATAATTTGTACCAGTTAATTTGAGAAAGTCATCATTATTTATTTAAATATTATTTTTTATCTTAAAACAATAGAATGATTTCTTTAATTGCATTGTTGTGAATAGTTAGAATGGATGCAAAAATGCGTTATGTTTTTTATCAATTTAATTTAGTTAGTTGTTTTACATTTTTTACTGTATGAAGCAATAATTGGAAGCAAATCACTGGTTAAAATAATTTTGATCTGCAGAGTAGTTTACTTAAGGAAATCACTGTTTAACTCAATTAGGATAAATAATATTACATTTCGTTAAATACTCCATGGACAGCAGAGTATAAAAAATAGTAAAAGCCTATGTGTGCACTTGGACATAGGCTGGGCCTAGATCTGGTCTAGGCCTTGGTCTGGCATAATTTTAATTAAAAAAGAAACTGCTCTACCACTGCCTTATTATAAAGCCAAGGGCATAAGAGACTTAACACCAACTTTTTTATATGATTATACAATATTTAATACTATGTATCTGCTGAAACATTCATGGATGAAATTTGCGCTATTTTATAAATGGTGAAGTGGCTGCTAAACTGCTAATATCATACAAAATGAATGGATCTTGCGCATGAATAAATTGAAATAAACAATTTTGTATTTTTTTTACAGCTTAGCCAATAAATAATTGTAATGTTCTTAACTTTAAAATAAGCCACGAATATAATTTTCATGTACAGAACATAAAGTAGTTTGTACTCACCAAACCCAACTTTAGGATAAGTAGTTGTCACAACTGGCGCGGTCCTGTCCCCCCCCCTCCCCCTCCACCGTTACCCTCGTAATGTTTAACTGACCCAACTTAACCCAAATCTTAGGCGTACTGCGTCTGGTGAATTGTTAGGATAGGTCAAACTAGTTGAAACTACTGAGGAAAACGGCTTGGGCTTATTTGTCGGTATTAGCATTACTTCTCGCGAACGCGATTAAGTTTACTTTGTTTTATCCTATGCTGGCACTTCACGTATTTGTGAAAATATTCCTTATTTGGATAATACAAAATCGACTTTTATTCAATATGTATAGGGTTTGTATTATCCAAATATTATCTATGGGGAATATTTGCACAAATACGCCATATGAAGTGCCAGCACTAGGTCAAACAAGTTCATCCAAAAAACGGGTTTGATCTACTGACCAAACCCGTTATTCAAAAATTTGGGAAACAATTCGTGAATTGTGTTACTACACAATTCACGAATTGTTTCCCAAATTTTTTACCATTATATCGTATGATTTTGTTGTGAGAACATTGTATATTTTTATTTTTATTCCATTGTAAGTTACTTGAATATAAAGTTGTTTCTTAATACCCATAAAGTACTATGTGGGTCTACAATACTTTCATTGTCATTTTATAATATAAAAAATGTCTGAGTAGGACATTATTATAGCAACCTGGATTAGAGAGAGCTGGTGAAAACAGTACCACCAAATGTGCCACAAAGGCTCCAGTTTCGTGGAAATTACTGAAGAGGTAGGTAGTCTCCTACTCCCTTGATTTGTTTGTAGGGTCAGCATCGCTTCTCGAAAGAAAGGATCTATGGCCGCTATTGGTTGCAACTTCTTTTACATAGTAGGTTTATCTTAATTATTTAGATGAATTATCTACTATGCTAGCTCCCCGGGACAACTATCTGTAGGACATACAAATATTTGTTCCGTGCGGGAATCGAACTCGCGACACGCAACGTAGCAGTCGATCGCTAAACTACTGCGCCAACCGTGTCGTTATTATGCCGAATGAACCAAGATACCAACCAGTTTGTGTACAGAAACCTTTCGCATATAGCGTAGGTACGTCGCGTCGTCAACCTAGACAGGAGCTACGTATGGTATTCCGAAATACCGCGCACCGAAAGGACGGTTTTCCGATAACACTCTACTCCGACGGTTAGTTGAACGAAAAAATTATTGGCCGATGAAACGTTTCGCCGATAATATTATTCATCGACGGTTGGTAGTCCCAATGAAACCTTCGCCGATGTAACGGTTCACCGAAAACACTCTTCAACGACGATTGGTTAAACGAACGAATCTTTCGCCGATAGCACTCGTTGTAGGGGAATTCTTTTGCCAAATGGATAGTTTTTCTTTCAGCTTGACAACACCCTTAGGTCTTGTAGAAGTCATATTAAAAATACAGGTAATAATAAAATAATACATGGAAGAGTGGCAATAGAAAAAAAAACAAAGTTTTTATTTAACAATAAGAAAATTAATCAAAAAGGCAAATTTATGTTGTTTTTTACAATAAACAATATGATTATGATTATTATGATTTCTCTATTAGAACTGCGACAATAGAAAAAAATTAAATAAACTGTGCGAACAAAGCAAAAAACAAATAAAAGTAACACAACGTGATAAATTTTTGAAGTTATAGTAAATTGTGAGTTATTATTATTATTTGTACTTATAATTGTTATAATTCTTTAATGATATAAAAAACATATTTATTTCTTGTTTTTCAGGTATAGAATATGGGCCAATCCACCTAAGAAAGATTCAATATTCATTTCACTCTTTTGTGATAAGTGTGTTATTATTACTTTTCTTATTGTTAAATAAAAACTTTGTTTTTTTTTTCTATTGCCACTCTTCCATGTATTATTTTATTATTACCTGTATTTTTAACATGACTTCTACAAGACCTAAGGGTGTTGTCAAGCTGAAAGAAAAACTATCCATTTGGCAAAAGAATTCCCCTACAACGAGTGCTATCGGCGAAAGATTCGTTCGTTTAACCAATCGTCGTTGAAGAGTGTTTTTGGTGAACCGTTACATCGGCGAAGGATTCATTCGGACTACCAACCGTCGATGAATAATATTATCGGCGAAACGTTTCATCGGCCAATAATTTTTTCGTTCAACTAACCGTCGGAGTAGAGTGTTATCGGAAAACCGTTCTTTCGGTGAGCGGTATTTCGGAATACCATACGTAGCTCTGTCCCGGGTCTGGCTGTTTGTGTGTGTGAGTTTATATGTTTGTAAACGCACCCACGACACAGGAGAAATTCCTAGTGTGGGGCAACGTTTTTAAAAAAATACTACGCTGCCAAAGGAGTTAACGAAGAGGAGAAGTTAATCTTTGGTAACGTTGCATTTTGCCTCCCGCCTATGTGCATAGCGATCCTAAAACTTTGTAAATATACGTAATTAATCCACTAGGTAGCTAAAATTATAACAAGAATGTAGTAGGTAACTATTAAAGTGTAAACTACGAACCCTAATCTAATACAGTCGACTCTAATGCACTCGACCTTGCGTCTATGTCGCTTCAGTTAATTATCAAACTTTATTACTTATTCAATAAAATTATTTTACCTGTCACGTTGAATTTTAATTAAAACTCTAATAAATTTTAATACTTTTTATTATTTAACACAGTGCATAAACCGCGAACAACAAAAATATTCTTTAATACTAAATTATATGGTTACCATAGAATTAAACTTAAAAAATCAAATATAATATTTATTTCTCTAAATCGGTTGGTAGTGGTAGAGTATAGGGTATTATTTTAACCTTTTCCGGGTTAATATCCCTGTAATCTAACAAATTATTCGATTCCACGTGTTCGCACCAGTAATCTACGTGTTGAGGGTTCAGAATCGCTTTCCAGTGCTGAAAACATACAAGATTATATTTTAACCCATTCTTTTGTCAGTATTTAAGTGTCAATATTCGGATCGGTTTCATTGTTTGTAATGAATAAGAAGGTAGATTCCAATTAAACATCCTTTCATAGTGTGTTGTCTATTGAACGCCATCACTAAGTAAAAAAAAAAACAGGAACTCAAGAATACCTATTCTATGCTGGACTACTGGATATAAATCACGTCGCAGTATTATAATATTATCTGTGTCCATGCACAATATTTCTCTCTCCGGCCATTCGTTTAGAATTTTCCTGCTGGAACAACGTTACCCCGTAGGAATCGTTTTTCCATTTTTTTTTTTCAAAACGACAGCGCACAGATTTTTTTTGGCACATATTTACAAATTACAGCAATAAACGCCCTAATTATACGTTCCACTACCTAATGATATCTCTAGGAGACACTTTCTTGCTGGAGTAACGTACACATCTGTGTCATCGTTTATGTACATTGACTCGCTAATGGCTAAATACTCAAACGCTACTTAATTTTATGATTCGTTAAGTCTCATACTGTCGCAGTCACTTTGACATTTTTAGTGATACAGACAGCACGAGTCTGAACAGCATCTTTACATTGAGAATAGTTTGAGAATTTGGCCTTAAGTTGCTAAAACAATTGGCTCTGTTTATTCGGCATTTCCAATAAGAGTCTGCATTTGGAAATCAGGTAGCTGGTGCCAGTACTGAATGCGTCTTAGGACCCTATCTAACTATTCCAGGTATGTAGGTACCTTTATTTACCTAGTACCTATAGAATTTGGGGTAAATGCCGAAGAATTTTCTTACTACCTACCTAAGTAGGTACTAAAGTGCCTCCTAACGAACTGTGTATAGTACGTGCCACGAAAGACTTGATTTGTGCCTCAGACTTGATTTGACTTGCGCAGTACTCGATTTAAATCGAGTACCTACTGCGCAAGTCAAATCAAGTCTGTGCCAAGTCTCATCTTTCGTGGCACGTACAATGCGGTCAACGTATCTTGGCGCGTCTGAAGTTAGCTGTTTGGCTGCGCAATGGAACTTTTAGGAACGAAATTGTCTACTGCGCAGCTAATCGGCTAACTTCAGACGCGCCAAGATACATTGACCGTACTGTACTGTACCCATAATTGAAATGATGAAGTCAGATTCTGCGGCACAGCATGACCTTTGCAATCGTCCTAATTGAATAAATTGCTCCAACCTAATTTGCCGAAAACTGCGACACGAAGAATCAAGAGTGTAATTTGCCCCGGTTCATTACTAAGTATGTGAATCACGTCTGTGTCGGTGATATCTTTGTTCTCAAGGCTCAGAGTAGGTCTTATAGGTATAATGAGAAAGTTAATTGTAGTCACTGTGAGCTGTGTCGAATTTACTCAAATAAAAAAATCGCCGGATTAACCATAGAGGCCGTCGTACCTATGTAAAACATATGTTGCCATTTTCAGTTTCATTTATAACCTCACTGCTACAGAACTATAAAAAGGAAGGGGAAGGGGTATTAGGTACCTACACCTAGAGATATAGATAATAATAATGTGGGGGCTGATATCCATACACAAATACATTTTTAAATACATAATATAAAGATAAACAACACCCAGACACAAGGCAAACACAAGTGCTCATCACACATATATTTACCCTGGGCGGGAATCTAGCCCGCAACACGATGCGCAGCAGTCGATCGCTCAGCCACTGCGCCAACCGTGTCGTCCAGCTGTTGCTAAAGCGTCTTTGTATCGTAGGTAGGTAATCGTAACCGATGGGTTTATTGAGCATTTCATTTTGAAAATTACTAAAACTCAGCCAGACAATACCTACGATTACAAAACAACACGTACCTAATTTTGGCGACTTCTGTAAAGTTACGATCATTCCAGCAAAAACCCTCAGACCATCAGACCAATAAAGGTCTGAGCCAAAACCGAACGATTTCTAGATCATAACCTATAAATCGAACCTAACCTAATTCCATTTTCATGAACATCTCAATAAAATAAATAAGAGATGTAAGTTTAGATGTAGAAGGATTGGACTGCTTGTCGGGTTTTAGCTTTATTGGTGAAAGAAAATCAGGTTATAAACATAGGTACTTACTAAGCAACTACTTACAAGTACTTTATGGACTGACAATATTTTTGCGCATTTTTGAAACATGCTAAAAGTGACGTTATGCTGTACCCAAGAAGCTTATAGATAAAAGTGGAGGCAACACTCTAAATACCTAAGTGAAGCCAACTGTGGGCAGACGCTCTCTTTCTGAATGCATACATAAGATAAAGAAAACACATATCACTGTCTCGTTCTTATGTATGCATTCAGAAAAAGAGCATCAGCCCACAGTTGGTTTCAAGCTTTTGTTCTAAGTGTTGGCTCCATTTATACCTATATCTTCATGGCTGTACCTAAGTAGGTACGCGTAGGTAGGTACTTACCTACTTGCTCGTACGTGTATCACCCACCGATAAAAATTAAAACCGAGGGAAATGAACGTTAAAGTAATGGAAAAGGTCAAGAATTCCAATTTAAAGTAAAAGTCATTATACACATATTAAGTAGGTCGGCGCAATCGATTCGGCTCAAAGTTTGCTACTTACCTAGGTATTGAGAATGCCGAACCGATTACTGGCGACCCGCTTGGTGTCTAACGACCCTTATTATAAGTACTTACATCACGTGTATGATCAACCCAAATCAGGACAACAAGATTGGAGTATTGCTTTGCAAGATCCCGTGCCTTATCCAGGTAAGTAAACGCGAGATTCTTCTTTCCGATTATGTAGCTGTAGTACGCATACAACAGATAGTATCTGGAAATTTAAACATCTCTAAATACTAATATTACCTATAAAGAGGTAGTTAATAAGTTTGGATGCAACAGGTAATCTCCGAAACTACTCATCCGATTTCTTATTTTCTGACACCAATAGAAAGCTACGTTAACCTACCTATCCCGACTCGAAAGAGAGAGATCCGTACTCTAAAGATGCTCAACGCCTTCCTAACGGCCAATCCTGAATATGATGTGTTTGCGGATGAATGGAATAAAATTATGCATACCATGTCTGGCGCTCTATGAGAAAGTATGCGTGTCCACTGTTCCATGTTAGTTTTTAATTAATTTTACGATGAAATTTACAATAATGTATATAAAACCTTTATTTTGTTTCTAAGTTAATTAATGTGAGTACCTAATTGGTATTGTATCTACCTACCGTTTGAATTAACTATAAATAAATTATATTTTTTTATAATATTTTTATTATAAAAAAAATCGGGATCCATTAGAAAATTCACGCGGACGAAGTCTTTTTCAAAAGCTAATTAGTACGTTGTAAACTAAAATCTTTGAGCCAGTT
Source organism: Charanyca ferruginea (assembly GCA_947361185.1). Taxonomy (NCBI): domain Eukaryota; kingdom Metazoa; phylum Arthropoda; class Insecta; order Lepidoptera; family Noctuidae; genus Charanyca; species Charanyca ferruginea. Next base: position 19,029,560 of record OX376069.1, on the reverse strand, counting down.
ATTGAATTTTGAATTTTATTATAACTAAAATTAGTTTAAAAAAATATTGCTAACTAGACTGGGTTCCAAGGACAGTTTTTGTATTAGGAATAAAGTTCAATATTTGAAGGAAAATAAGAACGCGTTTTGTTATGAGACACTGTTACATTTGGGTACCTTTAGATATTGGAATTATGCGTCCGTGGGGGGTTGAGGTGGAAATATGTGTACTACTACAGTACGATTCAAACTTAATGGCGGCTCTGAACACGAGGCGAGTGGCTGCGCAGTAACAATTTCACGTCACAGCAGGCCCGCCCCTCACGGGGTACTGCGCAGCCAACCGCTCACTTCACAGCCGCCATTAAGTTTGAATCGAACTGTACCAAGGTTAGCTGGCTGGTGGTGCTGCAAATGGGGCTTGATCTAAATGGAGAAACTTATGGGGAATTTAGGTGCTTGAGCTAAGCAGTGACACCCATGCATAGGTCAAGCTCACTTCAACTAAAACCGAGGGCGATTTATTCACATTAGCACTGCTGATTCGGTTGCAGCGATTGCGCTTGCGCATTAAGAGGCCCAGAGTAACTTTATTTAAAATCCTCTTAACATTGTGTGTTACGATTAGCAAAAGCATCTCTACCTAGATATAAGATCATGATCTCTACCTTGATCGATAAATTGGAGTCTTGGCACATACTTTTTTCATATCATGAAATAGTGATTTGATGTGTTTTTCCAAAACAATGACTTTCTTAAAATTTCGGTTGTCCATCTGTCAAAATAAAGTGCCTACATTAGCAAGTTTCGTAAACGATTAGGTAGGTACTGAAATACGACCTTTCAATGAATTCAAGCGGAAGTTTATAAAAATGTAGTTAAGAATCGTAATACAAATCGGTTCAATCAATTTCCTGCTCGAGAATTCAACAAATGTCAAGGCGGTATTTTATGGCCAAAGTGGAAGGAAGTTTGATCGGCCGGTACGTATGACATTGAAAACGACTAGGTACCGGGTAGAACTGAATCGGAACCCGTGGACTCGCATTGACTTAGGGCGCGTTCAGACGAGCGCGATTTCTTTCGGCGCGACACAGCGCCTCGATATAAAATAGTAACAGCGCAACGCACGCCTCGCGATCGTGCAGCGCCCGAGCAGAGCGTATTATAAATCGATATATTTTAAACTTTATTTTGCAAAGGAGAACCATATAATTCAAATATTTCTAAAGAGGGAGCGATGTGTACGGGCTGCGTACGCGACGCGCGCGCTATGTCGCGTCAAAAGAAATCGCGCTCGTCTGAACGCGCCTTAATGATGATGTTAGCATTACACTTCCACATTCCGCTCCCATATAGACTCAGTCCGTCGGTGTAAGTAGATCGTTAGAACTGAAAGCTGGATGCATATCGGGATGCGAATCCAAATTTTCTGCGGACCCATCACTAGAAACTAGGTAGATACCTACAGAGAACTTATTCTAATAAAAATCCATCAACAATTCTCTTGATCTCATCATTGACTTGGTAGATATAGTAAGGATTCAAACTTTATGGCGGCTCTGGGGGCCAAAAAAAAAAAAAAACTTTAGTTTTTGAAGGCGGTTTTCTTATTTTTGAAAAAAACTTTTTTAATATTATTCTTCCGGCGACTAGGACCACGCCTAAATGAATAAGAAAAATTTGTTGTTCACACAAAAAGCAGTACAGTCAAACGAAACAATTAGAGAAATAAAAAACAAAATATTGAAAAAACGCCCTTAGATTACCTTTATATCTTTAATTATTCTTTTTGTTATTATTAATTATTATTTATTATTGTTTCATTTGACTGTACTGTTTTTGGCTTGAACAATAGTTTTTTGTTATTCATTTATGCGTGGTCCCAGTCGCCGGAAGAAAAATATAAAAACCAAATAGATCCGGCCACTGGGACCGTAGTCCCAGTTAATCGCACTCCCAGTTGCCGGAAGCCTCAAATAATGATGGTGAGATTAACATGTTACTTTCGGTTTCGTTAGGTACGTGTGTTTTTACACCTATTATTTGCAAGTACTTACCTCCCTCACAAGCGTAATAAGGAGACCCTCGGCTAGTCTGATCACTATCATCGTATTACACTCATGTTTGTTACACTTCATTGATAGCAGTTGTTTGATCTCCTCCTCCCATAAGATAGACCTTTCCCAAGCACCTACTCTAATTGTTCTGAAATTAAAACGAATCCTGATAGGTTCTTACCCGCTAGCTAAACAGAAAAGACGTAAGACGAGGACGAGGCGCGGACGCGACTGATGCTCTGGTTTATTATAATCTTATAGAACTAAGTATATGATTTTTGATTAAATTACAAAACCGAACGTTCAATTCAAAGTCGTCACGCCTTTTTAATAAAGATACGATGGTCTCGATACGTGGTGATATGTGGTCGATGGTCCACCCAGGTCCCTCTTTCCGAGATGTAACCGTGCCGATAACTGCCCGACTTGAGCTTCTTGGTGTTACGTTCATTTCTACCCTCAATTTTGGCCCTTTCATAGAGGCAAAGGCTCAAGTGGCTGTCAAAAAGTTGGGGATCCTAGCAAAGGTGAGACGGTACTTCACGAGCAGCTGCTTAAACTTTGCCAAGCGCAGGTTCGATCGTGTATACATGGAGTACTGCTCTCATCTTTGGGATGGATCTGCCAGATACCAGCTTGATGCCCTAGAGTCAATTGAGAAACGAGCCAAGAGGATCATCGCCAATGATAGGCTCGTCGAGTCAAAACTCCTAAGTCTCGAGCATCGACGTCGAGTTGCTGGCCTGTCGGTTTTCTATCGGTTGCATTTTGGGGAGTGTGCGACGGAATTGCATAATTTAATTCCCCCGAGCCCGTTCCATCATCGGACCACAAGACGTACGGCGATGCGCCACCGGTACATGGTGGACATCCCACCCATACGCACAAAACGTTTTGGGTACACATTCATTGTGCGTATTGCTAAGGAGTGGAATTCCCTGCCCGAGTCTGTGTTTCCTGATAGCTACAACCTGGGAGTCTTTAAGTGAGTGAATTGGTTACTTCTAGGCAAGCGTGCTTAGCGGGAGTAAGGGGGATCGGAAACAATATCTGGACCGGCCCAAATGTCAACCCCACCTGCACGCGCCATCAGGCGGCGATAGCTCATGTTATCGTGGTGCTCCCTGCTAGATAACAGACGGGGCTCTGGCGACCGAGTCAGTGGCGGTATAACCATTCAGCCCTGCCCGCTTGTGGGTCAGAAGAGGCAGCAACGACCTTGGGGTCTAAATAACTCCTAAAAATGTTTGGGGCAGAAGGCAACGGGAAACCACTGCTACTATTTCCCATGAGAGTCATGAAATGTCGCTTAACAAGAAATGTGGAAAGCCGAGCGATCCGGGTAGCGACCGGCGCCGGGAGTTTTCCGGGACTTCAGGTGTGAAGTTGGCTACCGGCTATGGGTATGCAGGCGACCAGGCAACTCATTGCATGAATGCAACTGGAAGAAAACACTTACAACTACGCAACAAGATGCGCGTAGGGACTTGGAACGTGCGGGGTTTACTTATGAAAGGTAAGCTCGAAATTCTGGACCATGAGCTAGAGAGACTTGGCATTACCATAGCAGGCATTAGTGAAACCCATTGGAAGGGAAGTGGGCATTTTGATACTGAGAAACACAACATCTTTTTCTCTGGAAATGATAATAATAGCTTTGCAGGAGTGGCTATTCTTATACCAAAGCAATGGAGCAAATCGGTTCTGGGATACAATGCCATCAGCGAGCGCGTAATATCTATAAAACTAAGCGCATCGCCCACTCCGCTCCATATCATTCAAGCTTATGCACCCACCTCCACCGCGTCTGATGAGGTCATTGAAAATTTTTATATGCAACTGGAAACCTGCATAGCCAAGATTCCAAAAAAAGAAGTCTTCATTCTTTTAGGTGACTTTAACGCTAAAGTTGGTGACACTGGGACGGATTCAGGATTGCGAAACATAATTGGGCAGTATGGATTAGGCGTGAGAAATGAGAGGGGCGACCGACTTATTCAATTTGCTGCGGAAAATGAGTTGACTATTATGAACACAGTATTTAAACACCACCCGAGGAGACTGTATACGTGGACATCACCCAATGGTCAACACAAAAACCAAATCGACTACATAATGATCCCAGAAAGATGGAGAAGTTCAATTTCCAATACTCACACCTTACCTGGAGCCGACTGTCTATCAGACCACCAACTGCTTGTCTGTTGTCTTAAGCTAAAGTTGCGCAATACCATAAAAAAGAACAATTCCAAGCGCTTACACATTGTGAACAAAGGGTTATTTACTAGTGCACTGCAGAACAAGCAATCTCATTGGGCCCCAGACCCTGATGATTCACCTGAAGTTTTGTGGCAAAAAGCTAAAACACTTATAGTAAATTCTATAGTCCAGTCACAGCCACAGCCGTCTAAAGTGAAAAAACAGCACTGGATGTCAGATGAGACCTGGGCACTAATTGAAGAACGCAGAATATTAAAGGCCAGGGGTGGCGAGCTCCACGAACTCAACAGCTACGGCGCCAAGATTCAGATGGCTTGTCGAAGAGATCGCAATTCAGCGCTGCAGACCGTCTGTACGGAAGTGGAACAGCATAGCGGGAAGTACGAGACCAAGGACTTATATATGAAGATAAAGACTATAACCAGGCAGTTCAAACCAAAGACCTGGATTATCGAAAACTCCGCAGGTAATACGGTAACGGAGATTAAGGCGATCACAGAGGTTTGGCGAGATTACTGTCGCTCTCTATTTTCTGGAACTTCTGCTTTAACCCCCCTTATTAGTTCTACTCCAGCTGTATATGACCGCGAACCTTCAATCTTGAAAGATGAGATAAGAGCCGCTATAAATCATCTTAAATGTGGTAAAGCAGTGGGAGCCGATGAGATACCCATAGAGATCATTAAAGCTATGGGAGATTTCGGTGTCGATATAATGCACTGCATATGCTCCAAGATCTGGGATACTGGAGAATGGCCGTCAGAATGGGCGAGATCACTGTTTATACCTCTCCACAAAAAAGGATCCACTAAAAAATGTACGAACTATCGACTTATTTCCCTAATATCACACAGCAGCAAAATTTTACTGCACATACTTAACACCAGGCTTCAAGCTTACTTAAATAGGGAGATAGGTCCGGAACAGGCGGGCTTTGTCAGGGGTCGCGGCACTCGTGAGCAAATACTCATCCTCAGACAAATTATTGAGAAAGCCAGAGAGTTCAATAGTACGCTGTATATCTGTTTCATTGACTTTAGTAAGGCTTTCGACTCTATTATCTGGTCCAAATTGTGGGAAATACTGCTGGAGATGGGCGTGCCTCACCATCTGGTTCAACTTATCAGAAAGCTTTATGAAGGTAGATCGGCAGGTGTGCGCTTGGACGGTGTTGAGTCAGAACCCTTCAAAACACAAGCGGGTGTCAGACAAGGATGTATTCTGTCACCCTTACTATTTAACATATACACCGAATACATTATGCGTATTGTATTGGATGATTGGGATAAAGGTGTGTCGGTCGGAGGTAGGATGATGTCCAATCTGAGGTATGCTGACGATACAACTCTCCTGGCGTCATCCAAAGAGGATATTGGTAATTTGTTGCGGATACTCGAAACCACTAGCCTAAAGTTTGGACTTGCCCTGAACCGCGAAAAAACTAAAATGATGATAGTGGATAGAGCTCACGAAAACAACCCAGATATCACACCAGTTGCTAACTGCGAAGTCGTCAAGAGCTACATCTATCTGGGCTCTACTATCACCAATAGCGGGGGCTGTGAGGCTGAAATTAGAAAACGTTGCGCCATAACACGATCGGCTGCACAAAAGTTGGACAAGATCTGGAGAGACCGCCGAATTACAAAAAATACCAAAATGCGCATTATGAATACCTTGGTTTTCCCGATCTTCTTATATGGAGCGGAAACATGGACATTGAGAATGCTTGACCGGCGCAAGATAGATGCCCTGGAAATGTGGTGTTGGAGACGCATGCTCAGAATAAGCTGGACCGCTCATCGGACTAACGTGTCAATATTAAATGAACTCAACATCAAACAAAGACTGTCGTCGCTTGTGCAATTACGAATCCTCAGATTCTTTGGACACGTTACCCGCAACAACGACTCCCTAGAGCGTCTGGTGATCCAGGGAAGGGTAGAGGGCACGAGACCACGTGGTCGATCGCCTACCCGATGGACAGACTCCATCAAATCTGCCACCAAGCTCCCTGTGACAGAGTGTGCTCGACATGCAGCCAACAGAGACCGGTGGAGAAGGATCGCGAAGGCTGCGACCGCAGTTGTGGGTGACGTCCCATGACCACGACCACTCTGTCAAGAGTGAACGACTGAGAAGAGAGAGGCAAGCGTGCAACATCTTAGACCGCATCATCGCTTTCCATCAGGTGAGATAGTGGTCAAACGTATGCCTATCATTGGTAAAAAAAAAGGTATTTTCTAAATTCTTTGCAACCACCTGCAGACAGGACAGCGACAGCGAGCGTTACGTGCGAGACGCGGCTCCCCGTGTCCCATCCCCGTGTCCCATCCGTACCCTCATACCCTGTCCTTTTTATATGTTTCTCAATACAGACACGACGCTTACTCGTATGCGTCCTTCATACGAGTAAGCGTCGTGTCCGCGCCTCTCTTCTCTATGTTTTGCGTCGCGACCGTGGCGCCCAACGTGGGCCCGGGCGCCATATATTATGAGAGACAGAGAGAGTTGTCTCTGCCTTTAAACCGTGGCGACAAGCGGTCGCGAGTTGCCCACGCTTTGCGAGTTACTACAAAGTTCTGTATTCAACCCTTTTCTTGTAGAACAAGCCTTCAGCCACTCTCTAAAACTTTGCTTGGCTAAGAAGGAAGTCAATAACTAAAAAATATCTACAAAATAATTCGTTTCTTACACCAGCCACATAGAAACGAAGAAATTCCAAGCTGCGTCCGGTTTTGCAGACCTCAAAAGGGCATCTCCCTTCTTCATGTAAAACGTTTCACAAACACTGTATGACTCCACACAGTACCCAGTGTCAAGGAGAATCACTATTGCGTGGTAATAGTACCAGGTTTCGGCTGGAAAATATCAATAATGATAAAAAAAAAAATAGTTTTCTAGATATCGTCGACATGACCCATTCATAGTTTTTTTTTCTAGTAGTTGGGTAGCTTTGCTGATGCCTCTTATTTAGATCCTTGGTCTTTCATCTTTCAAAATCTACCATCCATCAGATATCCATTCAAAACAGAACTAAATATACTGGAAACTATTTGTATTTATTACTTGGTTTTATAAGGGTTTATAAATTCACTTTTCAGAACAATTATAAGTAAAACGGAGCGGTTTTATAGTGGTATAAACCAATATTATTATAATCTTAACAGGATTATAAAGGATTAATATAATTTACTTAGTATCCAAAACTATATCCGTGGTATCCTGTACAAGAATACATTGGTCTTGCAAATGTTGTTATAGTCTCCGTACGGACATTTTGATTTTGTTGTGTCGTATTCGTTGCCGACGTGGTGTTCTAATTTCTTCTCTTTAAAAAATGGATCTATATAAATGGAAACGGCTAAAAAGAAGTGGTTATTACAAACGAAAACTTCAGATAAATCGTCGGGTTCTATCTTTGCATCTGGCGAAGAACGAATCGTAGAAATAGGAGAAGGTCCCGTACAAAATAGTTACCTACTGTGAAAAGATAAACGGGCATTTTGTTCGGACCTGTGACCCACTAGCGACCACTAACGAAACGAGTTCCCACTTCCGATTGTTGAAGACCATGAATACTAACTACCCAATGAGATGAGTTGCATTCCTCAAAACGATGGGATTTTTTTTATCAAACAAGAATTAATATAAATAGAACGAATTTCCGTATATTTATCCATATCCTTTTAAATATATATAACGCTTACAAAAATGCACAATGATCTTCCTGAAAATGGTTACCTACCTATCTACTTAACAATCTAAAATTAATAAAAAAAAAAAAAAAATTTTTAGGTTGATGAAATAAACATTTTTTTTTTTTTTTTTTTATTAATTTTAGATTGTTAAGTAGGATAATCAGAAATAAAACACTTTATTTTCACATTTTATTCAATACAATCAATATCAATCGTAACATCGTCTAAAAATCTTGCTGGTGCATCTATTCCTTCCTGATGTCTTGCCCACGATAAAAAGTACACCACACTCGCGACATGCGCGCAGTTTCCAACAGTACGGGCCACGGCAGTCATATCTAAAGGAACATGAATAGTTTTGAATACTTAGTCTTCCATTTAGAGTGGGATCAATCAAAATATATGTCGTCGTGTGGAGAAGTGCCGTGGCCGTCTTGCAAGACTTTGTGAAACTTTATAGTTACAACCACGACATTTGTGAGACAACAAGAAATTTTCACGAAGAGTTTCGTTCCAAGGCCACCTTAAGGTTTTAAAAGGTCGAAAATCCCTTTTGATCGTAAAGAGATCGATGTCCAGAAATATTACATTTTCAATGCTGACCTAACCTAAATAAAAAAATATTAAAATAAGACATAGCAATATAAAATAACAGTCCAGTTACAGAAATATTTACGGAACTCTAATTACAGACAATATGGCCAAGCAATGGTTCTCTTATTTACCATTTTTAAACAAAGTACGCCTATAGCGGTTTGTTAATGTATTTGGGAAAACCAACTTTGTCAAGATGGCGACTTTTCGTTGTATGTCTTACTGAAACCATCATTATTTTAAAATTCAACTTAATGAAAACGCTAATTTCAAGGGGCGTGTAATAATTTTGAGAAAAAACTTATTATACTTCACAGAAAATATACGTGCGCCATGCAGATTCAAACATACTTATACATCTTGACTTATTGTTAACAGTCTACTCATAATTAATATTCTAGATAATATTTATAATAAGAAATGGATGAATAACTTACCTCTATCACTGTTAATTTTTACAAAATATGTGAGCAGCAACATTCACCAATTCACAACACTTGGCTTGAGCTTGTAAGAGATTTGTTATTGTCGTGTTTGGTTCCATTAAGCGCTGATAGTTAGCTTTGCGGGGAGCAAATAGTTTTACGTAGTCCAACTATAAGGTCGTTATTGGGCAAAGCGGTGTTCACCAAGTCTACTAAAGATATTTAATCAGGCAAAATACGCCTATAAATTGGGCCCTTTTCCGTGGTTATAATTGCTTACTATTCCGTTATAATTCTAATAAAATGTTGGTTCCAGAACCATTACTAGACTACATTTTGCTGCTTGGGGTCTGTCCTACTACTTACAGCATAGGTCGTAAAAATCGTTCAAATAAAAGAAGTTCCTCATAATGACGACCATGTCACGTATCTTAAGGTCTTCCAGCAGTAGCTTCAGCATGCACAGAACCAGGGACTCCCGCGCGTTTATCTTAATAGTCCAGTTCGATGCCATGTACATCACTGGTAGCCCGTATTCCAGACATTCCATAGTTTTTCCATAATCCACACTGCAATAAGGATGAAAACGTAGAAAGTATGAATTTTCTTGTTTTTTTTTTATTAATTTATGTTTTTTTTTTGTCTAATTGTGTTCGGTTTATGGGTCGTGTTTGATCTGCAATAAAGATTATTATCATTATTACATTTTAGTTTCTCGAAACTGGAGCAAAGAATGCTGTCAAAGATATTATAATGTGTATTTATAGCTATTCAATTGCAAATCCGTAATTGGCGTGAGACGTTTTATTTTAGATTAGCTTAAGACTTTGTGAATAATAAATAATTAAATTACAATCCTGCTTTCTAAAACTTATTATTAAAAGCGCTAATGTTCGTGAGTATGAATGGACGGTACGATGTTTGTTACTTCTCCACGTTTAAACGTCTGAACGAATTTAGCTGATATTTAGCACATATAGGTTAATACATAGGACATTATTTTCCCCTTTTTTGTGTTTCCATTAGATAATTTAGGACTTGCTTAATTCTGAGTCTACGCAGGCGAAGATGCGGGCATAACCTAGTTCTGTTTCAGTATGACATATAGGTACATACACACTAGAACAAAACAAGAAAAGTTACCTAGGTATAATAAATTGCGGCCTAGTGGAAACCACTACATCAATGTGAGAAACAATTCTTTTTTTGAACCATGCTGAAAGAGACTGGCCTCCACGACACAGGGAATCCTAGTGTAGAGAACAGTGATTTATCTGATCTAGTTCTGTATTTTCTGAACAATAAAGTATACAACAAGTAACAAGAAAATATTATATTAAAGAATTAATTAAAACGAGACTGTGCACCGAAATAAGAGGTAGATCCAATCCAATTCAATCCACGCACGCAGTCTAGTGATTCACCTACTCGTTGCTAGGCAGTTACATACGGTCCTTATGAGATACCTAGTTCGTTCTACTGACCACCTAACAATTCCACTACAGTTCGACCCGGACCACAAATCGATCCTTGACTTGCAAGGGTCTCGGGGCCGATTTGTCGCGATACTCTAACAAGAAGAAAAAAAAAATGGTACTGACTAGAAAAGGAATATGCTGGTGTACAGATAACCAACAGCCGGCATCTCGGTCACGTCCAAGTCTCCACGTTTACGCTGACACATATCCATCGCTCGCTTCTCTAATTTTTGGCACCTCGAGAACTGCACGAAGTATAACGAAATTCAACTATGTAGATTAAATTCTTATTGTATTGTATGTGACTTGTATTAGACGTTCAAAGGTGCCCTTTAACCTTTTTACCACAACAGTCATATATAGATGACACCAAAATGTGACCAGCACGCCACGGTCATGAGTACGTGACAGACTTTTATACATAAATAAAGCTCATAAAATCAACATTGTTTTTTTTATTTGCTTTGCTAATTAGGTAACTATACCTTTCTTGACTCATCCTAATTTATTTATATTACTTAGTTGAACTTCTTTCTTTATATTTAATAATAATATAATAATATGTGGGGACATTTTCACACACGGCCATCTGACCCCAAACTAGGGAGACCCTGTACTATGGGTGTCAGACAGCTGATATACATACACAAATACATTTTTTTTTTGTAAATTCATACATATATAAACAACACCCAGACACAAAGCAAACACAAGTGCTCATCACACCAATGTTTACCCTGGGCGGGAATCGAACCCGCAACACGCTGCGCAGCAGTCGATCGCTCAGCCACTGCGCCAACCGTGTCGTCGAATATATTTCATCTAAGTATCTAACAAAAACTAATACTTAAGGAATCTAATACCTCTCGGAAACGGCTCCAACGATATTCATGAAATGTAGTATGCAGGGGGTTTCGGGGGCGATAAATCAATATAGGTAGGCTTCATTTTGAAAGAACACGAAAAAAAATATATGGAGCAAAGCTCGGTCGCCCAGGTACTAGGTATTTAAGGGTGAATTCATAGCTTGGCGCCGAGGGCACAATTTTGCTTTTTTGACGTGGCGATCAAAAGATCAATGGAGATTTATTCCCTTGACGTCGAGTCGCATCACGTCGAGTTGCCGCCACGTTGCGTCGAGTCGCCGCTACGTCGAATCGCCACTACGTCGAGTCGCCGCTATGCCGAGTCGCCGTCACGTCTCGTCCTTCTAATATTTCCTTTTGCTTTTTATTTAAAAATAATCTGCCTAGTGCCGCCACATCGAATGTGACGAAAGGTACAGTCAACGAAATAAATGATTCAAATCATAATAATTTTTATTGATTTAGACTGTAATAATTGAATAATTTATTTCGTTGACTGTACCTTTCGTAACATTCGACGTGGCGGCACCAGGCAGATTTTTTTTTTTAATAAAAAGCAAAAGGAAATGTCCAAAGGACAAAATTAAATAGACGTGACGGCGACTCGACATGGCGGTGACTCGACGTAGTGGCGACTCGACATGGCGGTGACTCGACGTAGCGGCGACTCGACAGGACGTGGCGGCGACTCGACGTGGTGCGATTCGATGTCAAGGGAATTAACTAACAAGGGCTAGTACAACATTCAAATAAGCTAAAATGCTGTATGGTCTTAGTAATGCATGCATACTCTATGTTGATGGTTCTTTTTTGCTTTTGGGCACTGTCATAATATACCTACCTATCCCGATTTGGATAAAATAAAGTTCCTAAATAAATAAAAAGGAAAAAAGGGCTGATATATTGATCTTAACGATACCTACTATCTTGATGATCCGAAAATACCTGAATCGCTGCTATTTTCGGACAGCCGCATAAAAAAAGAAAAATAATTTACTTGTAGTCTTTGTCCAAAATCTCTTATCATGTTCCCGTAGCTGAGGCACAAGAGCCGAAAGTTGGAATTCGTTCGCTGAGCGTAGTGCAAACACCATTTGGCCGCTAAAGTTGCGTTCGCTAGTTCCTTTTCTTCCTATACATGTAACAATTTTTTTTAATTAATTAAACTGCACTTGCATCGCGTTTATTAGTACGAAGTTCCTTAATGGTGCTTACGAATAGTGCGAATTAGTAGAAATCGTCACGTAACGAAATGCGTGTGTGTATGTGTGCGTATATCAAACCTACTACAAACAAATGAGCACAGTCACCTGCTCGTATATTATTATTATTATTATTTGTTTTAATTTTTTTTTTGTACAGGCACGTAAGTACTTAGGAACTATGCGTTCCTTATGAAGAATACCGTCAGCCCTCCAAGAGCTCGCCTAGGTATTATTAAGTCATAATGTTGGATTCGAGTAATTTACGTTTTTTTTCTTTTATTAAATACGTTGCATTTTCATTTTGATTTTAGACAACAATCACATTTGGTTGGTATCAACTATTGATATATGAGTAAAACCTTCAAACTAAAACAATATAATGGACAAAACGGGTTTTTCCAATTTTAAAAAGGAATAGAAATGACGTTAAAACTCCGTGCGATAGTTGTATTGAAGGTAATCTTGTAATAGGCCCTCCGGTCTTACCATAAAGTATAGTAATACAGATGGTCTTACCGTGAATAGTCTGTACAATCTATGCAGAGTTATAGCGATATCCTCGTAGAAGTTACCAATGATTCCGCTATCCCTCTCTACATAAAGGCTCGGGGCAATGTAAAGAGCAATCACTTGGTGAAATGACGCTCCCAGATTACAAATTCTTGTCATGCGCCTGAAAGCGAATTTTGATATTGAAAATCAAGTTTTTTAAACGTACAACTTAAGGCGACGATATACGCCGGCGACCTTGAGCAGCCAGAAAATCGTATGCGCTGCGTCCAAAACTCTCAAAGTTTAGTCGATAAAATGAAATAAAAGATAGTATTCTTTAATTTAAAAAAGGCTTATACCAAAAGAGCTATACCTAATAAAATTGTCTGTAAGATAGTAAAAGTTTCGTTTAAATATTTTTGGTAGATTTTATGTGATTATCAATGTTTAGTCCGCGTCAGACACAACTTCACGATTAAATTAAACTATTTAATATGAACTTAATCAAAAATATTCACATACTAAATGATTAAGAGAATGTTCTAGTTTAACATATATTTTTTTCAAATCATTTACACAACACATTTTGACGCGAATGTCAGATAATCTTCAAAAGTCGCTTGTTAGCGCCTTAAACTTGGTTTTCAAATGAAAATTAATATTAATGTGACAAATTGTCAAATGCGAGTAGCTGTTGTGATTGTTGGCAAACAGGGATGAACCGTGAGTTTGTGGGGCCCGGGGCTAATAGTACTTGGGGCCCTGCTTAATAAATTAACTACATAATATTTTGCCATTTTGTCAAAAAAACTGTTTTCACGATAGTATTCTTCTTTTTTAAATTCATAATATTGTCCATTGTCTTCAATAGAGGCTGGGGGGCCTTATATATTCACGGGGCCCTGGGCTACCGAGTTCTACTTCTAAATTCATTCCAAGTTTGAACCTTCGAGGTCAGTTTTTGAATTTTGAAATTTAGTCCTACGGAGCAAAAGTTCTTAATACGGCATTGGCCAATTAGGACTCGGGCTTATGACAGTTTTTAAATTAAGAAGGATAACGTAATTTAGATAAAGTTCGTAATACATAAACTGACTCTTAGGTAATAAGACGGTTTGGATCTACGAATAACATTAGACTAACGAAATACTTACGTAGAAATAGGGAAGGGGTGATTATACAGCTGCATAGCGTGTAGCAATTGGCTTCTAGCTTCACTGTAGTCTCTCGACTCTAACATACATACCCCTCGCAAGGAATATATGCTCGCTAAAGTAAAATCTTTTACCCATTTCTTCTTAATACTATATGGGTAGAAATTCTCATGCTGAAAAGAAAATTTGTAAATAATTAACCGCATGCAGCTAAATACCAGTGTTTTACATAAAGCGACTAAGCTGTCTTATCTGACCTCCACAACTCAGTTACTGGCTAACACACCAACACGATAGCTCTTAGTGAGACTTTCTGGCTTCTGACTATTTATAACGACTGTCAAAGATCTACTTCTTCTTCTTTTCGAATCGATGGTTTTCCTTTATGCTAGACTACTTGGGCCCAGTAGGTAGCCACATTTATCGCAGCATCAGTGGCGTTTTTAATGTCCTTTAAAGTGCAGGTGTAGGGGCACTTTGGGCACTGTAATAAGTGGGCCATTGTCTGGCCTACTAATGACAGACTTTTTTTAACAGAATGACATCTCTCAAGTCAACATAAGAGTTTGTCGGCTGCTTAACCGGACTTTCCTGTGTTGCCTTAATTAAATTAAATTTATAGCCTCCAGCCAGGGCAAAAAAATTGACACCCCCAGTGAAATACGGACTTCGGTTTAGGGCGTCACATTCCTTCCCTCCCACACGCCTTCGCACTTACCTATACTCACCCAATTCCACACAAGATACATGATACTCTGCACACTCTTGCATGCTTCCTTTGCCCTATTGTTGCACTTTTAGTCATTGTATAAGAGAGCGCCTTGTTTTCCATAGTACAAGTTTTACATCAAGATTTTCACATGATTCTAATATGTGCAATAAACGATTGTAATTTTTTTATTGATTCTTAGGTCGATTGTCCGATCTTACATACCTCTGTATCTCATTGCCTTTAATAAAAGTTTACCTCAACAAAGCTCTCTACTTCAGTCAGCAGTTGAACCGCTTGTGGTACGTTGGTGCTAAGATCAATGCACAGATCTGCGTATTCCAAGTACGCGTCATACAGTTTCTGGTATTCACCTGCAAAGACCATCATTATACAGTTCAACAGTCCTCCGAGAAGTATCTAGGCAGAGATGTTATAATACACACCCCTGCACACAATACCTACACTCATATCTACATATATTAGTATTCCTAGATACCCAATCATTCACTGCATTTACTATGTGTTAACAACCACTGTAAATGAACAGGGGACCAAGTCTACTATTTTTGTAATTTCGTCATTCCAACACGATCCCATTGTCATTTTGCTAAAAGTTCGTAATCTGCTAAATTCATAATGGTCGATCATTGGTCGGTCGAATTAAACGCAATGAATGCACAATGACGTCCTAATGGTTGGTCACTGATCAAAGAAACTGTCAAAACTTTAGCAGATTACCGCCTAAGTCAGTCATTCAGTTGTCATTTTGTACGAGATTACCATTCTATATCATTTCTTTCAATGGCGTGTCAGTGGTTGACTATTGGAAAGTCATAATGACGCCATTATATTAGTACATTACCAAACTTGTCAAAATCAACAATTATGAAATCAGTGATAGACCATTCTGACACTATTGTAATAGCAGACTTGAGGCCCTGAAATGTCACGCTACAAATTGCAAAATCTCTGACTCCTAAAGGTGGATCCGCCTAATTATCATCATTTCCCCGATCTGATCGCTGTATCCGTATCACTGTATCCATAGAAATCTAAAAAACAGACCGTATCATTCGTCGTACTATATCAAGCTCCGTATCTAGTTATGGACGCCTTTTCTTAAATCTATGACCGTATCATTCATCGTACTATATCTAGATCCGCACGTAATCATGCACGTTCATTTTACTTCGTATCGTACCTGTCGTACCCTCAAGAAAAAGTAGCGGCAAACCGTGCCGTATCCGTATCTTCTTTGATGATCGGACAAAAACCGACTCGAAATGGAACGGGCCGTATTGCGCTATGTATCAGAGCGTTGTATCAAGACTGCGTATCATGATCGCGTATCATCACCCGTCCAGATCGGGATCGGATCGGGAAATTATCAAATGTTTATCCGCCTTAAGATACTCTACGTTTAGGAGCCCGGAGAACTGACAACCCACTGTTTCTAGAATACTATGTACTGTGTTGTAATGTTGTTGTATTTATTGTGTGCAAATAAACTTATTTTATTAATACTCCCACCAAGTTTCGGTCACGGTGGCCTATTTCAGTGAAGGCTAGGCAAGTACGCAGGAGATAATAAAGTGAAACACAGGTGCACATCCTCTTAGTCTGATGGGACAGCAATTCGACACGACCGGGTAGAGGCCAGACACTGGATCAACGGTTTTACACCCTTTCCGAGGCACAGGGGTGTCACACCACCAACTTGCGAACTTCGAGCTGTTGCTGAGAAATTCCTAATTGAAAAACCTAACAACACCCTGAGAAAGGAACCCAGGACCCCGGGCAGTCGCGCTCGCGACCAAGGCAGGTGTTAAAGTGTATCTTAACTAGTTCAGTACCCAAGTTCTAATGTTATGGGAGTCTCCCCCGCCCCTTCCCTTTAGTTATCCATCGGTCCAGACTCTGCTACGAGAATTTCTGAAAAATATACATTGATCGACGCGACCCGGCAATCAACCTTAGACGTATACACAACAGTCGCGCTTTCGATTTAAAGACTACTTTTATTATTAGTTCATTAAAAAACCTAGAATGTGTAAAATCTAAATGTAAATTGTGGGTTCAAAAACAATGGCAAGGTATGAGCTTAACTTAACTGTCCAATTAGCAGATAAAACAGTTAGTCACGTCAATAGTCAAGCGGATCATCATCATCATTATCATGTCAAACTTTAGACGTCCACTGCTGGGCATAGGTCTTCCCCAAGGGGGGGTTTAGTCGTAATCGCCATGCTTGGCCGATGCATGTTGGCGATCGCAGTAGGTGTTATGGTACTCAGAAGGACGCTGCTGCCCATCCTCTGGTCAATATCTCTCTGTCGCCTTCTAAGACACCCTCGGGTAGAAATACATTGTATGGTGGTGCTATTCGCGGCGGGCACAACGCGGCTTGTCAAGCGGATAAGTATAGAAAATATCCTCACCAGCTCCACGACAATGGGCAATAACCTGGTTGTAAAAACATTTTAGGATCGCTAGGCATTCACAATGCTGCATGTCCAAAGATACGAAGGACCGTACACGCCTCATCGAAAATTTCTTCTTTGATAATCGCCGACTGCGACTTGCTGCAGATAGAGCAAAAGTTTGACTCTCTACATTGAACTCTACATAGTAATAGACAAAAAGCGGTTTAACAACAGAAGTTACTTTGAGGTTCATCATCATCATCATTAAGCCGGAAGACGTCCACTGTTGAACAAAGACCTCCCCAACAGAACGCCACAAAGAGCGGAAATCCGCCGCTTGCTTCCACCGATTACCCGCGATCTTAACGATGTCGTCGGTCCATCTGGTGGAACGCTGCGTCTTCCGCTCCGTGGTCGCTACTCGAAAACCTCTCTTTCCCATCGGTTATCGGTTCTTCGAGTGATGTGCTGTGCTAAATCCATTAAGAAACGGCAACACAGTTAAAACAGAGATTGAAAGTCCTCCAAGAATTGGAGAGACGAAAACGTCATTGTTGTATTTTTTTTTTGGTATCTGTTGATTATTTCAAAAAGCGCTGAATCAATTTCGATAAGATTTTCATTTGTTGTATACCAAAACCTTCTCCAGAACAAGTACTTTTCTGAAAACCGCATAAATATCGGTTCAGCCAAACGGGAGATAATCGCGGACAAACATACATACATACGAGCATAGAAATATACAAAACTCCTTTTTTTGAAGTCGGTTAAAAAAGTAAAAAAGCTTTTACCCATAAAACGACTCATGAACTCCTCCTCAGATTCTCGGTGCATTTCGAAGTTATCTAGGTCTGCTGACATGACGATCTTAAAAACAAAATAAAAAATTTAAATATAATTGATATTGCGTCCGTCAGGTAGGCTCATTTTGTAGAAAAAAGGTTAGTGCAGTATGAATGAGATCATCTGCAGAGAAACTGAACGCGAAAGACTTTATATAATTGTTGACTCGATTAAGCCCTGTCTGTGGTAGGCATATGTGGGCTAATTCACGAAACTAAAGAAGTGCTGTTGTAGTGCAGTTGCAGTTAAGTTTCGATCAAAACAATGCTTTTCGTATTCTCTTCCGCTGTCAGACACGCGAAGTTCGCGTCACGCGAGCTCAATAACGGCATTCTACTGTTGTGCGTCTTTGGTACGTGCTTCGGAACGCAACATGATCGGTATTCTACTATTCGTTTGACGTCTCAAAATTACAGTTAAAAAGCTGTACTGGGGTATTATTTTAATATTATATAAACGTTATATTCAATAAAATGTAATCGATTGATATTTTTTCTCTCATGTGGCCACACCATAAGTAAGTTTGGTACAGTTTGATTGTCAGTTCACGCGCAGCTTAAGCGTTCAATGATTGCAAGAATACCCTTTATCACTCAAACTTGAATTTAACTGCAACTGCACTAAAACTTTATCGGCGCGTCATAAAATTACTCTATACGAGAAAAAATCTATAAATATGTTATTGAGACAGTTTAGGTATAAAGCAATCGGAAAATGTAAGTTTTAGTTCATAAAATAACAAAACAATTTTTTAAATTCAATTCAAAGTTTTCAGTATTTTAAATCTGTTATAAAACACCGTGAAATAGTAGCGGCCATGTTATTACGCCGTACGGCTGTGTAAACAAAAAATTGTCTACTGTCAGTCAACCGATTGGCGTAATATAGGCTTTGTACTTTTATTATTTTCGTAACCAACGTAATTTTTTTATTATTACACCTATTACAAAATACGTTTTTTTTTTTTTTAAATGATATACAATTATCATATATAATATGAGCTCATTTGATACAAAACGAACTGACGTCATTTACGCTGATCAATATGGCGTCCAGTAAGAGGCGTTTTCGTCAAACTACGCGCGAAATTGGAAAAATTTAAATTTAGATGCATTTTTATGGGACTTATAGATTGAATAAAAAATTTGTGTTTTTTTTTGGTGGCATATTAGCACTACCGAATTTCGTTGAGACACTTTTCAATAATGGGTGTAATACCCTATTCACGTAATTATATGACGCGCCGACGAAGTTGTAGTGCAGTTGCAGTGTTAAGTTCAAGTTTGAGTGATAAACGGTATTCTTGTAATCTTTGAATTGCGCGTAAGCTGCGCGTGAACTGCACATCAACTGTACGATAACCAAACTCTACCAAATTTACTTCTGGTGTAGACACATGAGAGAAAAAATATCGATCGATTACATTTTAATAAATATTACGTTATTATAATATTAAAATAATACCCCAGTGCAGATTTTAGTGCTTTTTAACTGTAATTTTGAGACGTCAAACGAATAGTAGAATACTCGTACGTACCGCGTTCCGAAGCTCGCACCAAAGACACGCAACAGTAGAATGCCGTTATTGCGCTCGCGTGACGCGAGCGTGTCTGACAGCGGTAGAGAATACGAAAAGCGTTGTTTTGATCGAAACTTAACTGCAACTGTACTGCAACAGCACTTCTTTAGTTAAGTGAATTAGCCCACAGACCCTTTATCAGCATATGGTCCGAAAACCAAAAGTCAAGCAAGGTCAAACGTTCAAAAAGCAATCTTTCCAAACGGCAATTTTACCGTGTTGGTATTTATAAAATGGGTCAGCCACCGCTCCGGACCAATAATTAATCGAATAACACCTTTGACACCACACATTCATCTAAATCGGATGAGTAGGTACCTAGTTTAGGCGCTACGGTGGAATAATTTATGTTAAATACAAACAGACATATATTGGCTTGCTGAAACAAAACCCTTCATTTTTACTGTTCCCTACCCAAAGGGTAAAAACGGGATCCTATTATTAAGACTCCACTGTCTGTCTGTCTGTCACCAGGCTGTATCTCATGAACCGTGATAGCTAGACAGTTGAAATTTTGTACAGATGATGTATTTCTGTTGCCGCTGTGACAACAAATACTAAAAACGGAATAATGGGACGGAACCCTTCGTTCGCGAGTCCGACTCGCACTTGGTCAGTTTTTAATATCATTGGAGAAGTACATACTTTATTATTAGTCATGCTTTCGACAGGCATCCTGGATTCAGCATTTATAGCTATTATTTGTTGACGCATTTTTTTTAATTCTTCAGGCTCTTTGACAAGACCCTGGAGATAAGACACGTTATGAAAATTCAACTCAAAATATGCGTTTTTATGTAAATATTCGCCTTATTTGGATAATAGAAAATCTTCTTTATTTTAATAATAGTAGAGTACATTTTTTAATATACAAATAAGGCGAATATTTACACAAATACAATATATAATAAACATATTAACATACAATAGTACAATAGATCATAATAAATATTTAAATACACAAACATAATTTTATCAGCATAGGCTAGTAGGTATACCAAATATAATACTGTAGCCCGTCGTTCCTTAGGTAGGTGGGCGGTGCGGGAGGGGTGACAGTAGTCACAAGTTGAATATATCAGTGAGCACTCGCATCACGTCACCGCGCAGCTAGGTACAGTACGATTCAAACTTAACGGCGGCCCTGAACACGAGGCGAGTGGCTGCGCAAAAACAATTTCACACAGTTCGATTTAAACTTAATGGCGGCTGTGAAGTGAGCTGTTGGCTGCGCAGTGCCCCGACCGTCACCCCCGCCGCCACGTGAAATTGTTACTGCGCAGCCACTGGCCTCGTGTTCAGAGCCGCCAATGCCATTAAGTTTGAGTCGTACTATACCTCAGGAATGTCTCAGTGAAGCGGTCGGGCAGGTTGGGCTATAGTTAGCTAGTATACTGGCTATTGTCCGCAACTTCGTCCTTCTGGAAGACAACGGCCCTATCGCCATTCCGTTCTTAGCTAACATCTCCTATTTCCAAGATTTCGTAGGTTTGTAATTTGTGATTGACTGAGCTTTCGCTTTAATATCCATGTATAGAGGGATTCATACATCGTCATAGCGTTGCCCAAGGAGCTTCTTGAAGCAGCCAACACGGCAACTACTGCATCGTCTTGTGTAGCGCTCCAGGTACAGTAATGCGCGGGTATGCATTTTCAGCTGTTAGGGTAATGAATAAATGATTACTGTCAGGTAAAAGACAATGCCAGAAACTCTATAGAACTTTGCCCCACTCAATAAAAGTCATGTACAAGCTTGCAATATGTAGCATCCTACTTGCTTATTAATCGCTGATAACTAAACATTAGTCCTAACGACTGCAGAACTTGCCGTTTCTGTTCAAATAAAAAAACTGTAATTGAATTCCTTTTAGCATTGATTTGTAATCCGCAAGTAATAATAATAATGTTGTTTATTTGCCAACAAAAAAAGTTCTTTACATTTCCATAAAGTCAAATTATCGAAAAGGTTCTCAAAAAAAAACTAAATAAGACAAAGGAAGCATTTTGCTAATGAACTCCACACAACTCGACACTCGAGCCTGTCTCGTGGAATCAAGCCAAGAACGTTCAAGAAAAAAAATATATAATAAGGTTCTTTATTCATTGCAATTATTTTATTAGTTAACATTTACTGTAAATGGGTGGGACAGGATCTGGCATTGTCATTTCAGGCATCTATTTCGCGTTCGACATTATCGCTCCCCGGTAAAGCCTATTAGGTATGCTCCTTGCTTGAATTCTCGATACGTTAATTTACTTAACAGTGAGAATCTGTTTTTTTATACATATATATATATATTACCTATATCAGCCTATTGCCGTCCACTGCTGAACGCAGGCCTCCCCCAGAGATTGGCAATCAAGCCGGTCTTGGACAGCCCGCATACATCCGCTGCCAGCCACCTTTTTTAAATCGTCGGTCCATCGTGCCGCAGGGCGTCCCACACACTACGCTTGTCCAAACGCGGTCTCCACTCTAGAGCATGTCCTGCTTCCTCCATCTACATCTATTTTAACTACTTCTTTTAAAAACGTCACAGTTTTTAATTCACTGTTATTTTATTGCTGCTTTGAGGGGGTGAAAGTAGTCATAAATATGATCCATTTTTGTTATGCTAGCTACACTACAAAAATGCACACGATCAAAATGTATGGAACACATGTTTTTCTTTTTCATATTTCAGTGCTGCTGATCCTGTTAAAAAAAGTTGATATTTTTTTGATTTAAAATTCAATAAAGAATTAAGATGGATATTAAGTTAAATAGTAGGTAGTTTACTTTTTTGTTTTCTTTACCTTTTGAGTTTCAGTCAGTACATCATAAGTGATAGTCCTGAACAAGAAACTGTGGAACTTCATATAGCCACAGAACGCGTACATTGGAAGGTCTTCACAGTTCGCTATAAACATAGATTACATATTACAGATATTTATTTCACCCAAAAAAATCACCATTAACAATACCACCAAAAGATTTGATGAATAATTACAAGTTAATGTTGGTATACACGGCTACACATCAAGCTATACATTTCCAGTTAATGCTGATCTCGCATTGTATAGGATTTCCGTAAAATGCAAGGTCAGCTTATACTGGAAATGTATAGCTTGATGTGTAGCCGTGTGTACATACTACCATTGATCCTTTTTGGATATAAGCAAGCTTTTGCGCACGCACATTGTGCGTATGTGCATGCGCATTCAATCGTGTGTATTTTCTTAAAGATCCCTATTTTTTTGATAATACAATAAAAGCTTTAACATTCAGAGATAACGTCGCTAACTTTCTATTAGAAAAAGAAAATCAGAAGCGGACAGAGTTCCGGATGTTGTCGCGTTCAAAGAAACAAATTCTTCAGCTTTATAACATTAGGATATAGGTAAGTTTTTGTCAACCTTTTACTGGGTCGAGCTCGCCGCATCACAGCTCACGAGTGGCTGCGCAGTAACAATTTCACGTGACGGCGGGGGTGAGGGGCGGGGTACTGCGCAGCCAACCGCACACTTCACAGCCGCCATTAAGTTTGAATCGAACTGTACTTGTAAATCATTTATTTTGATAAGGATTAATTCCAAAGTATAAATAAAAGAGCTTTTATGCCACCGCTATAAAAGCTCTGACTATAAAAGCTCTGACTTCATATTTAAGTCCGTGGGGATGCACCGAGATGTGGTCTTAGTGGACAAGGGCCTTACTCCGCTCTCCTTAGCGAACACCAAGAACAACAACACCAAGATTTAACTAAGCTGACAGGAAACTCCTAAAAATAATCTAGTAATCTCCATGTCGTTGGGTACGGGAGTCAAGCTATCATCAGACTATTACTATCGACTAATAATGGTGCCAATTCTGTTGTGCACAAGCTAAACTTATCTTAAGCTATTTATATCTCTTTCTCTCCAATAAAACAAGAAAGAGACAGATACCTATTAATAAGAGCTGTCAATATAACTTGATCTAGAGTGTTCATTCAATTATAGTTGTCATGTCAGAACGTATTCATTAAAAACACGACGAAGTTCAAGAAAAAACTAATTTGACATCTCTAACATAGTTTTTATCTGTCGCCGTCCTTTTCTTCACCTGCCTGGCAGTAAGAGATGCCAATTGTCTAATTTTAGTTCAGTTTGTGAAGAAGAGACTTGACGCCATGGCGTATCTTATTCTGTAACTAACAAGGCCGTTTGGTGCCCAAACATGAGCAGTACGGTTGCTTGGGATTAGGCAGTGCAGGCGCTGGGTGTATCAACACAAGTGAAGTGTCGCGAGTGAAGTCCCCTCCCTCACACTCCAACACTCGAATGGTGAACAGCTTTGCTACCGCTGTAAAAGATCAAGAACAATAACTTAAAAAATTGTACGTAGCTTTTTATGTATGGAGGCTTGTAATTAGCTATTTATTAATATTATATTCTTTATTTTATTGGTCTGTTAGTGTGTAAGCCTTCTATGAAATAAAAGAAATATTGCACAAGTTCTTAGATTTCTTGTTAATTCATCACCGTTTTGTATTACTTAATTGAAAATGTATCATATCTCAGATAGGTGAGTTATGTAACTAGCTACTTACCAGTGAAACTAAAATATATAAGTCACTAACACGAAAAAAGAGGAAGAATCCATGATGTGGGTAAACCCATTGGTACAGTCAGTAACAGTAATTAGCTGACCGACTAGGGCCTCAAGATAGTCTCAGAATGGTCTATCATTGATTTCATAATTGTTGATTTTGACAAGTTTGGTAATCTACTAATATAATGGCGTCATTATGACTTTCCAATGGTCAACCAATGACAGTCCATTGAAAGAAATGCTAAAGAATGGTAATCTCGTACATAATGACAAATTAATGACTGACTTAGTTTACGAACTTTTTACTACTTCAGATTGCTTATAACACTTATAAATAATATGTAAAAATATATATAAATTAAATCTGGCATGAATAAATGTTCAAATTTGTTGACAATGTCATTATAACACAATTCTATTACGAGACCATTGACCGACCAATGATCGACCATTATGGATTTAGCAGATTACGAACTTTTAGCAAAATGACAATGAAATCGTGTTGGAATGACGAAATTATAAAAATAGCAAACTTGGCCCCCTGGGCCTCAAGTCTGCTATTACAATAGTGTTAGAATGGTCTATCATTGATTTTCATAATAACGCCATTATATTATATAGTAGATTACCAAACTTGTCAGTATCAACAATAAAATTAAGAAATCAATGATAGACCATTCTGACACTATTGTAATAGCAGACTTGAGGCCCTGACCTTTACATAAATGGTTGAGATTTTTTTTAGAATACCTACGAATCGATAGAATTTTATTTTATATTTTTCTACCATTTCAGCAAAGTTAATAAAATATAAAAGATTTATAAAATACTATCGATTTGTATTTAAAAAAATCTCGACCATTTATGCAAAGGTGGGTATTTTCATAATAACGCCATTATATTATATAGTAGATTACCAAACTTGTCAGTATCAACAATAAAATTAAGAAATCAATGATAGACCATTCTGACACTATTGTAATAGCAGACTTGAGGCCCTGACCTTTACATAAATGGTTGAGATTTTTTTTAGAATACCTACGAATCGATAGAATTTTATTTTATATTTTTCTACCATTTCAGCAAAGTTAATAAAATATAAAAGATTTATAAAATACTATCGATTTGTATTCAAAAAAATCTCGACCATTTATGCAAAGGTGGGTCGGCTGCTAATAACTGACTGTATACCTAAGATCCAGATCTATTTAGAGTAGGTACAGTTTAAAGATCCTACCTTCAGCAACTTTCCTTGAACAGTCGCTTTGGAGTAAATTCAACAGCATTCGCCTGGAGAATGCATCTCCAAGTACCGAGCCACATTTTAACAGCATCTTCTCAAAAGGTGTCAATGAGTCGTATGTTTTCAGAATTATTGCTACAAAAAGTCGTAAAGGTAAAACAATACACACGTCTCTTTCAACTTTTATTCTCCTTGAAAGAGCTTAGTACCTAGGCAATTATTTATGTAGGGTAATTTTTTGTCATACTTTTTATAGCTGTCAAAATGCGATTACCCCGTAGATTTTGTGGTAATAGTAAAATAAAATAATAGAAGAAAAACGAAAAATAGAGAGAAAAATAAAATAATAAAATGTGACGTCACTTTATTGCCAACTCAATTGAGTAACTATTTATTCATTTCAAAGCAACTAAAATTCGAATTTTACACTTAAATGAAAGTTAATCATTCAATCAAAGTTGTGTCTTGGAAAATATATTGGTAAATGGAGTCACATACCCAATTGGCTAGAAGACACCACCAAACAATTGATTTTATGTCAAAACTCTCAAAGCTGTCAAAACGCGATTCCTCATAGATGTTATATGGCAATAAAATTGCAAACTGTGACGTCACCTATTTGGCAACTCAATCATTGACTATTTCTTGATTTCAAAGCAACTTAAATCTAATCATTTCAGCCGAAAGACGTCCACTGCTGGACATAGGCCTCCCCAGGGGGGGGGGGGGGTTGCCATAATCATAATCAAGCGTGGGGATTATGGCAACCCCTCCCCCTTTATGGGGGAGGGGTTTGTTCAACGGTGGACGTCTTCAGGCTGATGATGATGATAGCGAAGTTGTGTTTTGGAATTATTGGTTTATGGTGTCGTAATCAGGCGTAAGGTATTCAGACACATCTAGCTATCCATTTCCAGAATAAGCTGAGCTATCATTAGTATGTCAGTATGGAAATTCTACATGATGCGAGATCAGCATACTGGAAATGTAACCGTGTGTACAACTCATCTGTGTTGTGCATCGCCATGTGTGCGTGCGCAGAAGAGTTGAACTATCTGTACCTTCCAATGTATTTTCCCAATGTTCAGGCATGTAAGCAATCTTTTGTGCCATATTAAAAAAAATACAATAAACTAAAAACAGTCAACACTGGGGATAACTAGATAAATTCTATGAAAATCTAAGAATTGTTTAGTTATTTCTAGAGCTTTTCCCATGGAGCTGTGTAGGACTTTAACTACGACTAAGTACTTATAAGTTCTTAAAGATAATTTACCATCCATTGCCATTGCCATATCGCTTTTCATATTCTCGAATGTATAAGACTCAACCATCACTGCCACTTGGATCGTTTCTGCATCTTGATCGTCGACTATACTATCATGTTTGATAATCGTGCTGGAACTCATTAAGCTGTTGAACGTAATCTAAAATACGTCATTTCTTTGATATAACAGCAGGTCGTAAACTTAGGTTATACTACAACTACGAGTATGTAAGTATACCATACTGTCCTCTGATATTACATTTAGAAGCTCTAACTCAGGGTTTCTTAAACTTTTTGTAGTCACAGACCAAAACTATTCCACGAACCCCTGTCAAAAAATATTTTAGGAAAATATTTAAAAATTTAAGCCAAATTTCTAGTTCGTGGCTTGGCCGAAAAATGTAGAGTTTAGTACACAATTTCCTAATAAATATGTTGTGAATTAACTGACCCACTGTGGACGCCTGATACACATGCTACTGACCCCCAAGGGGTCCTTCGTAGACCCTACTTTAAGAAACTCTGCTCTAACTCTAGTACGTTTATCAGGGTACAATCCGCTTGTGTTCTCCAACAGCAACATTAGAAACTTCTTTAGGTAACACTAGCTTCTGCCCGCGATGTGATCTACGAATAGGGTATTTTACCAAAAAAATCTAATTAGTCCGTCAGATAGATTTCCAAAAAATATTGGACACGTGTTTTTTCTTTTTTCACGTAAACAAAAAATGAAGACGATACAATGCGTCGAAAACTCGTGTGACATCACTATGTCAGTATACTTTTACTGGCAAAGTGACGTCACAAACCCCCATCATGATTTTGATGCCTTTTATCTTCGTCAGTTTTTATTGGTTTGATAAAACAAAAAATACGTATCCAATATTCTTCGATAATCTAACTGACGGACTAATTCGATTTTTTTGGTAAAATACCCTAATAAACCAAAGTCCTAAATTATTCCACGGGAACACAAAAACTAGATAAAAAATAATAGATATTCTATGATAATATTAATAGATCAATAGATTTCTTATAACAAAAATCTCCAAATTCCTGTTCACTTGTTCCAAATTCTATTAACGCCATTCAGTCGTATAAGCTTATAAGAGTAACAAACAAACATCCATCCTTTCATCCTCAACAACAGCTTACGCGTTTATCAAGGGCGTCACACACGGCGAAGATACTTTAATATTTTATGTTAAGATAAAATATTGCTCACTATACAATTTGGCTTAAGATGAAATATTAAAATATCTACGCCGCGTGTGACGCCCTTAACCCAAACGTGGATCCACGCGAGACACAATAACTTTTGATGTGAAACATCTATAGCCGCACGTAAAACCGATTTCTGGCGTAACGACGCCTGCCGTGGCGACGCGTCGCCGCGCTATATGATGGTATATAGATACAGTCTATATGCAGTAGTGTGTACGGTGTGGCGACGCGTCGCCATGCGCAATCGACTGTGCGATTACCGAAGTTACTGATTAAACCACGAAACGAATTAAGTAGCCACGATTTGAAATAAATTCGTTTATTTTTGTATTTAATGAAAATAAATGTTTATTCAATAAATAGTCATCGTTATCTGGAAAAAGAATCGTAATATTTTATTTTATCATTATGACATATTTAGTTCATATCACAAACTGTTCTTTTCTGCATATTACTTTTACAAAATAATGTCGATGTTTCACATCTGCCAGGCGTCCCGTGACGGGTCACATTTTTTTTAATTGTGTCTGTAATTACGGCATACTAAAGGTTAATACTAGTAATATAAGATAATGAGCTCTATTGTAATGCTCCCACTACTGGGGTACTGTTAGATGAATATTATACAGCACCTGGGAACTATGTGCGAAATCTTCATCTATAACCTTGACAGGTTTCTGTAACAACGCCTGCGGAGGCATCACTAGTGCTGGCTGCTTTTCAACGTCACTACGACTTAGAGTGACTATAGTCAAGGCTCCCCTCTGCACCAGAGCTATCAAAAAGTTTTGAATCCAACCCGGCATGCCATTACTAGAGCTTTCGATAACCCTGAAAATTGCATTCAATAATGCAATAAATTGCATTGAATTTGGTATGAACATATCCTGAACCCTGGGAAAGGACATAAGCTACTTTTTTTTAAATCCGCGATTTCGTCCGCGCATAACCGGAGCAAGTCGCGGCCAAAAGCTTGTTTATAATAATTCTGACATAGGGTGATAGACTGCGATAGCGACTGGAGCGTCGCGCAATGATTGTTGATATAGCGGTTCCGCCTGACGAGAACCTCGTGAAAACTGAGAAAGATAATATCAATTCGTAACTTTTAACGAACTTACGAATGTCTCAAAGAAACTACTGTCGTAGTGATCATGGAACATGGAAGCCAATTCCACAAGTAACTAGATTTTTCTTACGAATCTTATAGACCACTGGCGTCAACCATTGCAATATTGAGCAAAAAATTCAATTTAGCTTTTGCCATCCTTGGAATAGGACCTCTCACAACAATAATGACGGCAGAATAAGGTACGGTGACCATAAGATTGGTTAATAAAGTGTAAAGTTACTTCTCCAAATCAGCTTGAATGGTCTGTACGTCGAGAACAGAATAGAATATTGTTTATTATTACTTGGTTAAGAATATTTGACAAGTCACTTAATGAAATGATGACTGTGGTGTTTAGTCGTAAGCGCATTTTGTCCTGTGGGGGATCTTTTGCAGCTTATTTCTATCGTCATCCCTTACTTTATTTTCAGTGTATATGTTACAGTCAAAACGCCTAACCAGCCAAAACCCTTATTAAGATAAAACGCGTTTGAGTTCAAAATAAATAAATAAGGAACACACTAGTTATAAGAATCACTACAAAACAAAAGTTTTAAAAGGGTCAAAAAAAAAAACCTACCAACCTAATGAGTTTCTACGTATTTAGGATAATTTTAAATCGTTAAAAGGAGTTTTGACTGATTTTTGTAGTCAAAAGTAGTTTTGACTGTGACATATACAATGCAAAAATAAGGTTTGTGGATTTAAAATCCCAGACTTGCATTTACTTATCATTCTACGCGTGACTCAACGGGTCACAGCCGAGAGAGAGGTTAATAGAGAAAAAAGTGTAAATTTACTTCTCCACATCAGCTTGAATGGCCTGTACGTCGAGAAGCTGGCACGCCAATGCGGCTAGATACATGTGGTGGATGCCTGTCAGTGGAACCTTTAATATCATGTTGGTTTCCAGGCAGCTTATTGCCTCTTCTGAAAAGCAAAACAATTGATAGTACTTGCTTATAGGAAATTTATGGCATCATCATCGTCATATATTATCAGCCTATTGCCGTTCACTGGTGAACGTAGAAATCTAAAAATTTATATCAACAAGTGTAAAAATTTATCGTATTCAAGACATGTAACGAACTATTTTGTGTGCTGTCATGAACTTTTTATTTTTTTACGCTCTTTTTATTTACTCATTTGTTTTATTCTTCATCGGTCAATTATATTGACATTGATTAATTATATTGACGTCACGGTTGGCGCAGTGGCTGAGCGATCGACTGCTGCGCAGCGTGTTGCGGGTTCGATTCCCGTCCAGGGTAAATATTTGTGTGATGAGCACTTGTGTTTGCCTTGTGTCTGGGTGTTGTTTTTCTATATATGTATGTATTAAAAATATATTTGTGTATGTATATCAGCTGTCTGACGCCCATAGTACAGGGTCTCCCTAGTTTGGGGTCAGATGGCAGTGTGAAAAAAAAAAAAAAATTTGCACTGGGCCGAATTAATAGGGG
This sequence comes from Charanyca ferruginea, assembly GCA_947361185.1. Taxonomy (NCBI): domain Eukaryota; kingdom Metazoa; phylum Arthropoda; class Insecta; order Lepidoptera; family Noctuidae; genus Charanyca; species Charanyca ferruginea. The sequence goes on along the minus strand of OX376069.1, from coordinate 18,998,948 downwards.
CAAGTGCGGAACATGTGGACACTTTCCAGAATTTGGAATAAAACATTTTTTATTTCTGAATTAGTTAAGTTTTTTTTATTTTTAACGTATCACATGTCTTAGGGGATAATCAGCCTTACTTAAACTAAAATTATAGTCTCAATATTACGTATTACTTACGAAAATAATCAACTTTAATTAAAACAACATATTTGTCCACAGGTTTAACCGACGATTGTACCTATGTACAGTCAAATTGTACCTGTGGACGGTGTTGTACCTAGGGACGGTTCACATTAATTAGGCAATAAAAACAAAAAAAAAAACAATTCTAGACTTCTAAAAAACTTCAAACAAACGTTAACTTTTTTCAAGAGATACAAATAACTTATTTGTATGCATTACGACACTCTTCATACAAGTTTTGAGTAGATTAATTGCTATCGTCATCATTGTCTAATACGAAGCAGGCCACGCAAACTAAACCTTCAACCTCATCATCAGATTCAAAGTTTTCCCTGTGTACACAACGAATATGATAGCTATGCTTGCAAAAACTACATTTCAGCATTTGGTTTTTGTCTTTGGATTAAGTTTTACACCTGATAGAACTAACAAACGATAACTTATCTTGCTGAATTATGTTAATCTTTTTTTCGCAAGATTTCTCAAGAGTTTTCATTCGAAAATGAATTGGAAGGACCAGGTTCAGAAAGATTACAAGCCAGCAGAGGAGTTGGATGACTTTCAGTGCAACTAGCGTCAACTTCGGAGGAACTAGATTGTGAAAGAGATGTTACCACAATTCTTTCACAATCTTTATTTCGCAATTGTTTTTAGAGCAGCTTTTGCGTATTTTTTCTTGTTTGTTTTCTGGGTTGCGATTTTCTTCTTTTTAGCTTTTTTTAATGATTCATCTAAAATTTCATTTTTGTCTGGCGTTTCAGTTTCAAATTTCTTCAATCAATTGCTTCCTTCCTTCTTTCTTCTTTAAATTTCTTCTTTCTTTTTTTTTCATCTTTCTTAAATCATTCTTCAATAGTTGAATGCTATTTCTCAAATCACTGCTTTCGTGTAACTTCAAATACTTAAAAATGTATGTGAATTTGGTACTTTATACTTTTCAGCTACTTTTCTTAATGAATTGCCACTTTTTGCTTCCTTTACGGCTGCTGTGAGTGTATCGGGGCATATTCCTGTTCTTTTTAAACCAGTTTTACTACGAGGCACTGAAAAAATTAAACATAACGGCTGATCAGATTCTATAAGTAAACATTATGCCACTTTTGTACCTGTGGACAGTCCACAGGTACACTCCTATTGTTGTCCACAGGTACAAACATAGACATAAAAAAACAAAACAGAACTAACTTTCAGGTTAAGATAGACTTACAGACCGGGAACAAAGCATTAACTAAGCAATAACCAACACAGATCATACTTCAAACACGATCAAACCGATATTGTAAGTATTATGACTGTAAAACTCACTTAAATTAAGTAAAAAAACTTACTTTTTGGTGCAAAAAACTTTCGAAGTTGACATCTAGACAACCTCACAAAAAACAAGCATGGCGACACGTCAAAACTATCAACCATAGACGAAACTTTACGGACGCGTTCAAATTAGAATTTTAGGGTTACTAGTTTCGTCGGAACCGATTGTGTCCACAGGTACAAGCGTCCATAGGAACAGCACTTGCCCCTACACTATCAATTTTATTTATTTTATTGTTTTGAACCTAAAATTTATGCCCTTATTACTTAACAAAATATATCAGTTTTAGTTTACCAGACATGCTGCCAACATCAGTAATAGATATAACGAAGAACATTTTCTTAGTTTCTAACAGGATCAGCAAAAGGCGCCACGATTCGATGTCCATATTCTGGGCTCCATCAATCCCCACCACAGAAAAACGTTTCAGAACCTAGAAACATGTTGTTGATTAATTATTTTGTTATGAAATAATAAAACAAATATAAGTACCAAGTAGCCAGTCAGTCAGTAACTGTGGAAATGCTTCTTCGACACGTGTGTGTGTGCTCAGAGTTCAGAATGAGTTACTATAGCTTGTCAAAATATAGTTTAAATAGAGAGATTAATGTACAGAGGCAGCACAGCAAGCTACTACAATCTGTCAAATTTCTTTGATAGATTTTCAACTTTATTATAAAAGCATAAGGTTCATATTTAATCTGGAACGTACATGACCCCCCGCCCCCATGATCCCATGCCGATCCGTACGTCATGTTCGTGAACGGGCGCCATCAGTTGAGACTGGTAGATGCCGCGGTTATTTTTAATTTATTTTGAACTAGCTTTGCCCGCGACTTCGCCCGCGTGAATGTCGCTTAGAGCGGATGTAGACGAAATCGTAGAGTAAAAAACCAAATTTTCAGCAAAATCGCTTCAGCCGTTTCATCGTGAAAGCGTACCAAGCAGATCTCTGTTTGTTACGCTTTCACGATGAACTGACTGAACTGACTTTCGCATTTATAATATAAAAATATGGAGTATGAATTGTTTATTATGATTGTCGCTAGACCTCTTTTAACGTGCATAATTTGTTACATGTTTCTCACATTTGTGTCCCGTAGATTCAACATAAATGATGTAACCTAAATTTGTCATATTCTATTGATTTTAATGGAGTGCTCATGGAGTTTCTTGCTCGTTCTTCTCCATAGAAACCTATTTTTTTGAACGAGCAACTAACTTCAACTTTTTTACTGAAATAACAGTGTACTCATCGTTGAAAAGCCTTCTAATAAATAAATAAATAAGTCACCTTATGTCAGTCAAAAAGTTTGCACGAAACCAACATTAGTTTATTGAAGACTTTAAATTTTTAAATGCTGTCACTTTATTATTGATACAAAATGTGAGGGATGGCATGAATTTAAAGTACGCAAAATACGCGCTGAGACGTGGAGTTGCGGACACCGGACCAGCCCCTCATACTACTACTATTACTACTAAACCACCACGTTTTTAGCAAATAAATGATATTATTATTATTATTATTAACTAATGTTGGTTTCGTTCAACTCACCGTGACTCCATGACAATTCAAAAGTAAAAGCCGGTAAATGGTTCATTTGAAATAAATGATTTGAGTTTTGAGTTTGAAAGTCGAGCACTTTACCCTCATGCAAATATCCCGTACGACCGTCTTGATGGAGAACTCCGATAAGACATCACCATTGTATTCGAAGTTTTCTGGCAACGGGAATTGGACGTTAAATATTATGTTGATGCCATGGATCTGAACCGGAGTCAAGTTTTCTGTATCGATGCTAGACGCAAAACAAGGAATAAGAGTAGAAATTATTGCCAAATTCTGAAAACATTTTGGAGCGCGGAATGCGAAAGATGGAAGGCATGGAGGGAGGCTTTTGCCCAGGCGTGGGACAGAATAGGCTAAGAAAAGAAAGGATAGTGTGGAGACGTCAGCTAAGAACGGAGTTTGCGACGGGGCTGAAATAAGCTAAAAAAAAACCGGGCAAGTGTGAGTCGGACTCGCCCACCTAGGGATCCGTTCAAATTCCGTGATTTGGTCACCTATATCTACGATTATGACCGCGCATACCTCGATGATTGATTAGGTACTTTAAATAAAGACTAAGTATATTTTTATGATTTAATTATAAATGTATAGTTTTTAGACTTTTCTCTGAACTTGTAGTATAAGACGATATTAGGTACTTGCCAAATTTCATAATTCTAGGTCAACGGCAAGGACCCTATAAATTTTGATTCCTTCGAGAGTGTTGAAATATACCTATATATTTTGCGACATAAACAGCCATATCTTTTTTTTACGTTAACTTAGAAGTTTGGTTTTTTCACAGCTTCAAGGGACCGTAGACTTGAGTATATGGTTTTAATTTCGACTCGATACCTCCACACGTTCCTGAGATAAAGGGTCTTGACAGACAGACGGACAAACAGACAGACAGACGGACAACAAAGTGATCTTAAAAGGGTTCCATTTTTTCCTTTTGAGGTACGGAACCCTAAAAAAGACCCATATAGAAACAAAAGTTTTATCCAGAGTGAAGGTTACGAGCAAAAAAAACGGAAAACCATACCTATGTTTTACGATGTGCTCATTCTTTTCCCTCGAATTTTGTTCGCTTCCTTGCCAGAAGTGCTTACTCATGATTTTCCAAAAGAGATGGTATGGCACCTGAAACAAACCAAAGAATTAAACACAAAGAAAGAATGTTTGTCAGATTTTAGAACTATAAAGTTTAACCGCAATGGAACCAACTTTGATGTATACTCTACACATTTTTTACCGAATCTTGCATAATAACGGTCTATCAACACATTTAATGCTATAAGCAATAGTCTTTGGCTATAAAAAATGGAAAAAGACACATCACATAGTCGCTAAATGCATCCTAACCCACGAAACTAAGCAACAGTTATTTTCGGTGTGAAAATCACATGTAACGACCAACTCAATAAGCTTACGGGTGCATACTACGGTCGTTGAGGGTATGAAGATTTGTGAATTAGTTGTTGTAAAAAAACGTGCAAAAAAGATTGAACTTTGACCTTCAATGATGCCAATTCTGTCGTGCACGAGCTAAACTTATTTTAAGCTATTTATATAGATTTATTTCCAATAAAACAAGTCAAGTGTTTGTTGACATTTAGTTTCTGATTTGTTATACTTAGCGGTAAACATCGACTATAGTTGAAACTGCACTGAAAACTTCACAGAATTCGAAATATACTTACCCTAAGGTTGAAACTCGGTTGCACACACATAAACTATGGTCTAATTAACCATTAAATCAGTAATTCATTCAAAAACACTCATACACAACCGAAATAATAAAAATATTTTTTTCCGTATCGCACTACGACCAAAGAGAATCAACAACTGACTTTTGACATTATTTTTTTAATCGGAATGAACCATTGTCGGACTATTGTCGTATTTAAAGCATAAAGAAATGTATGAAGATTCGAGTAGAATAGAGAAAACCGATTAAAACATCATGTGATAGAAAGAAATGGATATATTAGGAGTGCATTATGACGATGTACAAAATAGGGACATCCGAGTATGATGGACAGTAGACAAAAAATCGGCTTAGGGACAAGTGTCACTAGTGGACATTATAGCGGTTAATAAGATCTGTCAATTTTAGTTGTCATTTCAGAACAGTTGAAACACGGCGAAGTTCAAGAAAAAACTAATTTGACATCTCTAACTTAGTTCTCATCTGTCGCCGTCCTTTTCTTCAACTGCCTGGCAGTAAGAGATGTCAATTGTCTTATCTTAGTTTTGTTTGTGAACAAGGGAGTCGGCGCCAATATCTCCGTAACCAGAATGTTTAGATAGGGTCCAGTAGGTCGATTCTGTAAAATTCAAACAACAACTCGCATCTCACGTCGCTATTCACTCTCACTTCGCATAAGGTTCAAAATGACCTTGATATATTTGACACTTTGAATCGGGTTCGAGTGCGCAATGAGCGTCAAAGTGACGGGGAAATTACCTTACAGAATGCCACTTCTTACGTCATCTCATACTTTATCTGTCAAAATCTCCCTGTCAATTTAGTGCAACTCGCTGACCCGCTCGCAAGGGTGGCGCTAGTGTAAATTCGAATTATCAACCGAGTTTTTAGAATGCCAATCAAGAAACTCACAGCGGATTCAGATTCGAAGTTTAGAATGAGGTCTTACAGAATCACACCCCTGGACAAAAAAATGCCGCCATGATGGAAAGATAATGCAACCATCGCCGTTACGCCGTAATACATGTACCTATGTAGAATCAAATTTCGCCAAAAATCATAAAGTTCTCGTTCATGTCGTATCGTAGAGATGCCACTAACCTTATCATTTTCAGTTATAATTATTCTTTCCTTGCGTATGAAATAGGGAGTGACATACAAACATTCTTCTACTAAACGCTTCTTTCCGACTGCTTTTGGACCCTAAAATTAGAATAGAATTATTATAGTAGAATTTGGATTTTTCTTGGCCTAGTAAGTATAATGGGCTATGTATCTGAATAACGTTCGGTTTTTTTAAGTCTGCTAGGATTGGACGTGTCTGACTCTTCATGGTATAAAATAAAGTCTCTTCCGTCTATCCCACTGTACGCTTAAATCTTTTAAACTACGCAACGGATTTTATTGCAGTATTCATTAATAGATAGAGAAGGGGAAGGTTTATACGTATAGTTTTGTCTACATTGCACCCTTGCGAAGCCGGGGGACGCTAGTTTCCAAAAATTGCAAGAAGTAGTATTAGTTGAGTTCTTTGTGAAGTCGTTTCCGTCGTCTGTTCATTTTTGTCGTTCGGGGAAAAACAACCACCATGATCCACCGATGTAACTGCAAGCAGCCACATAACGTTGTTGGTTCTGGTTTAAAGGATATGAGAACGGGACCCACTCGGTTGAGTGGCTGCCGCATGTGAGATATTTCTGTTATCTCTTAAATAGCAACGCATCTAAGATATTGCAGATTATGCCACGACCGTAGGCGGCTGTGGGCTGTGACGCCTTACAATCAAGTAGGCCGTTGACTTGCTTGCCAAACTGTGACTGTGCAACAAGACAATCGCCCAGGCTAGGCCCTGAGCTATCTTGCAGGGTCTTCGCACAGCAACGAACATCTTCTCGAGTGTCGATGATACCGCATAGGTTCATAAGCAGCGGAGGTTTGACCTTCAATATTTTTCGCCGGACAGTCGTTGAGGTAAGGTCGTTTATGTGAACCTAGTTTATATCAATAATTTGTCGACTTTATGATATTAATAAATCTTCTAATGAAATCAACGTTTGCATTATTTTTGCATCTTTCACATATTAGTAGCGAAAAGAAGCCTCGCGTAGCGCAAAGGAGTATCTACCGCCCATAGAGCCTCGAAATGGTTAAGGCCGCCGCTGATTACCGTCAAAAATCCATTAGCCCCGAAAAAAGTAGTTTCTTTCCTAGACATTCTGTTTTTGAATCAAGGGGGCAATTCTGCTAATAATTAGAAACATTCGCGTTCTAATCTTGGTATTAATATGTCAAAACCGCCTGTAATTTACTTCCTTAAGAGTGTTACTACACCATCGTCGATCGATGCCATCAATCGACATCGATCGACGTTGATCGATTGGTGTGGTAGCTTTGGTTGATCGACGGATACCGTTCCACTAACTAATCGATCGATTGCCGGTCGATGGCATCGGTCGACGTTGATGATTAACACCAGCTATAATCCATTAAATGAAGCAGCTCGATCGATGTCGACTAATTAATTTTACCATCGATCGACGTCGACTAATCCATTCTACCATTGATCGATGCCGTCGATCGACGATCGATCGATTGGTCTGGTAACACCCTTACATTTTTTACATGGATTGTCGATGACATGTTTAGAGCATTATATGCCCGAAGATGAGACGATATCGGGACTAGATTTTGTAATTAGTAAAATTTATTGTCCATCTCATGTTACCTATATCAAGTACTTACGGTAAAAGCTATTCCGTAAACATAGTCATGGTACCGAGTAAAGCTCTTATTCTGTTGCTCCAGTGCGTTTTGAAGAGCAGTCTTGAATTTGGACATTTCCTCCTTGCGATCAAGTATTGGGTGACGACTACCTTTCGGCCTTTCTGGCCACCTACAAAGAACAGGATAGGTGAGTAAAACTTAAAGAAAATATGCTAACGATAGTATTTTTAACCAAACATGATGCAAGAACAATTGATCAAGTGTGTTTGATCTACCTAAAAATAATATATTAATGTACCAAAGTAAAATTAAGAAAATTAACCTCAGTAATTTTTTTCCGGATAAAAGTTAACATAAAAGTGTTATTGAGTTCCGTAGTTACCTGACTATAAAAATAAACATATCTTCAAGACTGCTGACCAGTAGCGTGCCTAGGGGTCAAAGTTAGAGCAAGCCCGACAGATGAGATAATGATTCAATACCTAGGTACTTAGAGATTTTATTTTTGTGCTTTGTTTTCTTTTTATTGTCTCGCATTATTGATTGCAAGCCTAGCGTTTGGGCTTTAATGGAAGGCACGCCACTGCTGCTGACTGCTAAGGTCGGTCTAAGGTTGAGCGAAGTGTTATTAGGATTTCAATTTCCTCAGTAGGTACTTAGTAGCTCGAAACCTGGATTTATGCCCCTTATAGGGCCTTAAACAAACTGACGAGATGTTGATTATTGTTGATGTTAGAGGTGTAAAGAATTAAAAGAAAAGTATATTGTTTTTAACTATACTACAGTTAATAGGTAAAAATAAGAATAACCCATAATAATCAAACTCGTACACTGGTCCAGGCTTAGCTATACCCTTCAGAGGTTTGGACTCGAGTTGCCTGAAATAGTCGTGTTCAAATTTGCTCCTCAGGAAGGTCTCTTTATCACAAGTTACTTTATCCTGGTAAGTCACCATCAGTCTTGCCGCCTTTATGGAAAAGAGAAATTTAATCAAAATCTTTGTGACTTTGCGAAAAAAAAATTGCTTGCGTTTGTTTATGGCCTACCTTATTGACAGCAGGTCCAATAACAGTGTATTCTCTTCGCAGATCGTGACCAACAACACCACAATAAGTCCTTCCTGTACACAAAATTAAAGAAATTCTGTTAAATGTAGAACTAGTACTAAAATTTATACTGTGGTAGAACTATTGATAGATAGAAGATATATATAGCGTGAGCGTGACTGGTAATTAGTGACCGAAATTTAAACTATATAGTACTATAATAATACTGACTGTTAGGATCATTTTTTCTTCGAGGAAAATACCTAGGAATCCTCTGGTTCTGGAGACATTGGTCAAAATGGCAATTAGTCAGAAACTTAGTATAACACAGCATAACACCGAGATTACGTCGCGTGACACGTCGAAAATAATAAAATGCTTTTCTCTGCATTTTATTATTTTCGACGTCACCAAATACCCTAAACTTCGTTTTACTAATTTTTACGTTTGGGCCCAAACGCGAGGTAATTTATTAGCCTTAAAGTTGTTGCCGTTAATTAAAGCATTACTATGTAGATATAGTTATTATACCTTGGAATTACACGCATACGCACGCATAATAAATTCCGTCGAGTTGGTAAGTTTTTTTTTTTCTTTAACCTTGCCACACTCTAGAAATTTCTCCTGTATCGTGGGTGTTTTTACAAACATTTAACTATGATTCCCTTCATTATAATTAACAGTAGATCAATAAAGTTTTAACGTACCTACCGTTATTTTAATGCTAGCATAACATGTACTATGCTCCCTTATTTTAAACGGTGACACCAAAAAAAACAGTCATCCCTGAATTTTTTATCCTTAGGGCCCTTTTTCTGTGATGCGTATTTTCGCCCGCACGCGGATTTGGTCCGCATGCTGGTGATAGCACGCTCCTGGTCACACGCAGGACAAAGATTTCGTTTGCCGTTGCAAGTGCAGTGTCGTGCGTGTCGCCAGTGACTAAACTCGTGCGTACTATGACCATGCGTGCGACTCACGTCACAGACAGTAAAAACAACACTGAAGACAAAGAACGCCGCGAGCCGCCTGCATCCGGCCAATCCGCGTTCCGCGCGCGTGCTGCCCGCATGATAGGCAAAACATCTGTATGAAATGATAGGATACGGGCAGCCTGCATGCGGACCAGATCCGCGCACGGGCGAAAATAAGCATGACTGTTACGGGAGGAACATTTGCATGAAATTTATATGGGACCAACTTTGAGGTACACACTATCAATTTTATTAAAAAAATAATCCTCGAAATCGGACTACATTTAAAAAGTTATGCGTGGTCGAATACAAAAATAAAAAAATATACGTGTCGAATTGAGAACCTTTTAATCCTTTAGTCCTTCTTTTTTTGAAGTCGTTTGAAAATTCAGTTATTTCAACAGTATAATCTAATAACTGTAAATGGCTACGTTTTGTTCAATACTATAAAAATATTATGTTGCGCTATCTTCTAGACTTACCAGTAGTAACGCCCACAGATACACTAATAATATTATCATCAACGATCCTGTCTTTCAACATGAAGGCACAGAGCAACGCGTGTTGAGCCTCATCCTGATGGCTCAGACCTCGCAGTCCAAACACAATGAGGATCATCATGTCTTTGTCGAACATCGACACCTTGTTCACCAGCCCCTCTGCTTCTAACGTCACGCTATAAAGACATGGAAGAGTTATATGCCTGTGTGTTAATAGGGTATTACACCCATTTTTTGATTCAATAAATATTATTATTATTATATTTTATATACTTTATGTATCTCGGGACCCAGAGGTCCCGGGCCTTTGTAAGGCGTACGAGGAGCCGAAGCCAACTCGCAGAGGCCCCTTAGGTAGCTTTATATGAAATAAGACATCAACCGACGATTATCCCTGTATGCACTATGCAAGTGCACCCAAGGACAACCCCCGGTTGGTGCAGGACTATTACAGGACATGGAAACTAACAGTACTGGACTATGGGTATGGGTTGCTAAAGTGACTTGGTTACCTGGAACTATGAAGTGACTATGGCCCCTGCCGAATCAATGTTTGTATACATGGATAAAATAGCAGGGGGTGACTTGCACACTCACTAAATGGGCCCCCTGAAACAGTCGCTAGCACGAAGTGACGTAGCGACAAGGGGGCAACATATCTTGAGGTGCTAGAGGAGTGGAGAGGTATTCCACGGCTATCAGGACAATCCCGGAAGTACGGTCAAGATCCCTACCAGCGTCTTACTGGAATACCTTACCCCGAGCACGAATGCTCTCGCGAATTTCCACTCTAACCGGCCAATTAAGGCAAGATAGAGGTGGGAGCTCCGTTCCTCATCTCTGGCTTGCCCTTATTGAAAGGCAAGCCAGAGATTAGGAACAAGACTTCTCCCGGGAGATCAGGTCCGTGGGGTCGCTACTGCCCAACAGCTCGCCACAAGCTGCCCTGCGGGTTTATTATTATTATTTTTGGAAAGTGTCTCAATGATATTCTGTAGTGCTTAATATGCCACCAAAAAAAACACAAAAATTTTATTCAATTGATAAGTGCCATAAAAATACATCTAAATTTTAAATTTTCAAATTTCGCGCGTAGTTTGACGAAAACGCCTCTTACTGGACGCCATATTGCTCAGCGTATGACGTCAGTTCGTTTTGTATCAAATGCGCTCATATTAAATATGATAATTGTACCTATATAATTTAAAAATAATTAAAAGCATAATTTTGTAACAGGTGTAATAATAAAAAAATTACATTGGTTACAAAAATAATAAAAGTACAACGGGGAATATTACGCCAATCGGTTGACTGACAGTTGACATTTTTTTGTTTACACAGCCTTACGGCGTAATAACATGGCCGCTACTATTTCATGGTGTTTTATAACAGATTAAAAATAATGAATACTTTGAATTGAATTTAAAAATTTGTTTTGTTATCTTAAGAACTAAAACTTACATTTTCCGACTGCTTTATGCCTAAACTGTCTCAATAACATATTTATAGATTCTTTCTCTTACAGAGTAAAATACCTTATTTCATTACTAGGGAGAGAAATGTAAATATTCAACATTTTATAAAGTCTTTTTTTTTTATATGTATCCTATTTTTGTGTGTCCCACTGCTGGGCAATCTATCCACCATGTTCGGACCATTACTACATACTTATTATAAAGTAAAGTCCCCCGCCGCGTCTGTCTGTCTGTTCGCGATCAACTCAAAAACTACTGAACGGAATTTCATGCGGTTTTCACCAATTGTCAGAGTTATTCATGTGGAAGGTTTATTTGTATAATTAGTTAAGGTTTTGTGTAAATTGGTTTAAATATGACGACCCGTGCAAATCCGGCGCGCGTCGCTAGTTTATTATATCTAGACTAGACTCAGTGCCGTAAATAGGGCGGTGCCAGCGGTGCCCCAGTACAGGGCGCAGACCCTGGAGGGGTGCACAAATGACTAGACCGGGACCACAAACAATACCTATTATTTATAGAGTCATACAACTGTAGTCGATTCGTCCGCGTATTCTTCTTACAAGTAAATAATATTATTAATATCAAAGACGATGAGGTCGTAAAAGTTGTTGTACTACACTACGGGCGCACGCGGGTGTGCGCCATGGCTTTTATCTTTTTTTTTATTAGTAAATTTTTTGGACTGTTCTCCACCACCACTTTCTTCTTCTCCATAGAGACCTACCCTACATTTTGGAACGAGCAACTAGCTTCAATTCTCTGAATAACTAACTGACGCTTTGACAATTCAGAAGTGCCTGTAAATGGTTTAATTAAAATAAATGCTTTCCCTGACTATAATAATAAAAACCATGAACATAACTCTCCAAGTTAGAAAAGCTCCTAAACGTCATATCATTAATCAAAGGCCCGTCAATCAAAGGCTTGAGGAGGTTGTTATCAATATGTGAAGAGTATGCAGAAACTCATGATTTGACTTACAATGCAAAGAAAACAGAAATGTTGATATTTAGGTCGGGAAGAGGTCCACTAATCGTTCCACCAGTCCGTGTAGGGGGACAAGATGTAAAGATCGTGGAGACGTTCAGGTACCTTGGTCATATACTCACGTCCAACATGAAAGACGATGCTGACATTGAGCGCCAGCGGCGTGCGCTTTCTGTGGTGGGCAATATGCTTGCCAGGCGGTTTTTTAAGGCCAGTGCTTGTACTAAAATACATCTTTTTAGAGTGTATTGTCAGAGTTTCTACACGTGCCAACTCTGGACTAACTATACAAGGAGGTCTCATGATGGCATTCGTGTTCAGTATAATAACATATTTAGACAGCTTATGGGGTTAGACCGTTATTGTAGCGCCTCCGGAATGTTTATGGAGGCGAGGCTGAACACCTTCAATGCTATTCAGAGGAGCCGAATTGCATCATTCATGGACAGGGTTGGTACGTGTAAGAACAGTATTATTAAGAGTTTAGCTGACCGTCTATGTGCCTCTAGTACCTACAGGCGCTGGCTTGAGATAGCTGCTTGATATTCGTAATGTACATATTATATGCATATGTAAGTTACGAATATTAAGCTTAATATTTATATTTGCTGTTTTGAATTTTGTAAATGATTTTGTGAAATTTTGTATTTTTGTTATTTTTAAGTACCTACTTAATTTAGGGTCATGTGTCTTTTTTTAAATTGTATATGGATCTTGGATCTGAAAGAAAGATATTTATTATTATTATTTATTATTATTATTAAATATGCACATTTACTAGCTTTTCTATGTACATCTGTTACTGTCGCGAATATTTTTTTTATTACATTAAATAGAACCTTATTCTTCTTGTTCATCGGTGTCACTTCAGGTGTTGGTGGCACGCTTTACGCTCGCCATTCCTCACTTACAGTTGCCTTCCTCGTGTATTCGTGCAAGGTGCCATCAACTGCAGTGCAGCCTTGACCTGATCAGTCCATCTTAAAGGCGATCTACCTCGTGGCCTGGGACCTTCAATTTTCCCCTGAACTACAAAACGTTCGATGGACACATCTCCCCGACGACATACGTGGCCGATAAAAGTGAGGATGCGCGATTGTACAACAGCGGACAGACTTTGCTTAATTCCGAGTTCCCGCAATATAGACTCATTGATATGACACTCCGTCCATGAAACGCCCAGCAATCTTCTCCAACACCACATTTCTAGCGCGTCTATCCTTCTACTCCTTCCTTCCTTCCTTCTGTCTTTCCTTTTTTCCCGTTGGGTCCACGTTTCAGCGGCGTAAAGGAATATGGGGAACACAAGTGCTTAAACCAGGTGAATTTTTGTGTTGCGGTTTCATCATATTCTTTTCAGCGTGTCCATTGCAGACCTAGAATCGCCATACGTCTCTTGACTTCGTCGACGCAACCACCATTAGTGTAAACTAGTGATTAGGGCTCGTGGCTGACGCTTTCCATCTAGTAGAGTATTTCTTCCATGTGGCCAGTGCTAGTGCTGTCTGCATATCGTAGATTAGAGATTTTTACACCGGCAATCGAAATGCCGTCTGTTCAGTCTTTACAAGTGATCCTCATTATGAGCTTGTGTACACATTGAAAAGAAGGCGGGAGATAATAATACAGCCCTGACGGACTCCGCAGCTGGGATGACAATGGTACGATAGGATGTCATCTGCTCGAGCCATCTTCATATAATTTCCTAAAGAAGTGGACTGATGTACCCATCACCGTCAGTGTATTCCAGAGTTTTGCCCATTTTACAGAGTCGAATGCTTTGGTAAAGTCAACAAAGCATATAAAAGTGAGCGTGTTAAATTCTCGGGCTTTCTCTATAATCTGCCGAACTGTCAAAATTTACTCTCGGATTCCTTTTCCCTTTACAAAGCCGGCTTGTTCGGGGGTGATTCCTTTACTCAAGTAGAATTCCTGACGTTCATTTAATAAGTACAGTAAAATCTTACTTGCATGAGAAATAAGAGCAATTAGATGGAATTACTGCAGGTCTTGGTGGACTCATTCTTATGTAAAGGTTCGAAGATAGTATGGACCCAATCTTTTTTGTTTGCCATGGCACGTCTGCCACAACCTGATACAGAGCTGCTATTTGAAAGAACATACGATTTTTTTTTGTAATTGTGAATTTTGACAAATATTTTCGAATTAACGTTTTAAAAACGCAATTTATTTAAACTTCCTAATTCAACATACAAACGTAGTTTCTTGATGTTAGTTTTATTTTTATAGACATCATAATCCATTGTATTGACAGAAACGGGTATGATCAGAAAAAAAATTAAAGGGCGCAGTTATACAAGCTCGCACCGGGCTCATAAAGAGAGGTCATAATAGTTATTTGTTATACAAGAGTGCAAAGTTGCTTTTTAACCGCGTGTTCAATTTTGATGACCGAGCAAGCGAAGGATTCTAAAATTGAATCACGAGCGCAGCGAGTGATTCAAAATTAGAATCCTGAGCGTTAGCGAGGGAATCAAAAGAGCACGAGGTGAAAAATCTTTGCACTCGAGTGCAACACGTAACTTTTCATTCCACCTCAGCGAGGAAATGACTAAATGCAAAAAAAAAACGTTTACAAAGTCTGAGTTTTTAACAAATTAAAAAAAAGTTGTATGATATATTCGGCACCATAGAGGTAGCAGTAAATAGGTTTAATGTTTTTTTTTAATTCACAAACTTTGTGCACACGTTGTTCTAAATTCAATTTACTTTATCCTCTAGAGAATAAAATCGGCTTTTCCACTCAGATATTGAAGATTAAAAATACTCTTTCCGAGATGGTGGGATGAAAAGAGACTTTGACATCTAAATTTGACAGAGTAGTCAGCTAGAAAATATCGACCTTAATTATTAATTTTCAAATAATCGGCTTGCTAGCAAACCTAACAGACTAACACCAAGTCAATTATTGTTAAACTGGCAGTTTAAATTATACATTAAAACTGGTAGTTTTTTTTTATGTTCTAAAGGCTTGCGTTTTCCCGCAACTCATAATGATGCAAAGATGCGGCCTAAGATGGAACACGCTTGCCTTGAAGATACCCAGATTATACTTATCAGGGAACAGAGAGGCGGGCAGTGGATTCTACAGTCTGGCAGTTCGCGCAACAAATGTGGTGTGGTGTGTAAAAACTAATTTACAGAATAAATACCATTCATCATTTACCTTAAAACAAGTTTATAAACAGCATCAACAAGTTCAATAAGGGTCTCGTTAGTGACCGTCTTTGTGATAATATTGAGAAACACTACGACGACTCGCCGCACTTCAGTCAGGAAAGCCAAGGACTCATTATTGTCCACGGCGTGAAGGACAGGTGTTGCCATAAAACGACGGAGGCCCTGATACCATGACTTCTGGATTGCTGCGATCACGGCTGGACGAACTAAAATATATACATAATTAGTGTGATGAATATGGGTCTTTGTAAGAAAGGTAGGTAGGTAGGTATCTTATTTAGCTTCCATCTTGGCTTTAACGGTATTGATACACAGATTCATTGCCGTTTACACATTCTGCACCTGCACCGCGCCTCGAACAATAATTAAAAACACTTTATTTTGCCATGCTTATTTGAACTTTCAATAGGGTCTAACGAAATCAACTTGGATGTGGTAGGTAGGTCCCTACATATACCGAGTAACATCTACGCAAACAATTACCTATTTAAAAAAAAGAAATAAGTATGTAAAAAGAGGAGGCCTATGCTTAAGAGTCGAAGACGTCTTTCAGCTGATGATGATAATGAAGTTTAAAGAGGCATGATACCTTCCTACTTACTTAAACATAATAAATAAAAGGTTCAAAAACCAAACAACTTACGAGAAAATTCCTTGTACAAATTGCCAGATAAAGGTTCCGACTTTAAATATGCACCAGTTGAATGGAATCCTGAATCGGAGACTGAAAATAACATTACCTATGATTTAAGTTATTGTAGCAGTTATGGTTTTCGAGAATAGATTATACTAGTATTTGTACCTAGAATCTAGACACGCCGAAGCGTGTCAAGCCAACTTCCGAGTAAAAGGAACTGGCGACGAACGCAGCAGCCGTATGTATAATGTATAGAATAGAATAGAATAGTTATTTGCCCTTAGAATAATAAGTCTTTGCCGTATGTAATATTACACGAACCATTTGGTTACGATACGAAAAACATGAACATTCATTCTTTAATTTTAGCTAAGAACAGTCTCTTCAATTTATTATCGAGACTGTGTCAATGTATCTATTACATTACGAAATTCTTTTTCGAATACGTAGGTAGCCAAACTTTGAACTAATATGCTATTATTTTATTAAACAACGTACTTACGTGGTGGGTACTAATTATTTCGCAACATTTAATTAAAATACTGCATTGATTCAAGATATGCGTCCATGACTTACATTTGTTGTCGTCTAATTTTCGTAGTTTTTCCACCCTTTTCCAAGCGGCACCGACTCCTAGAACCTAACATCAAAAATATGCAAAAAAAAATAAGTAATATCAAGTAAGTACCTATGCATATTATTATTATTATTTCCATACTCAGGGTTTACTGTCACTGAAAAAACATAAGAAACAAACAAACATACAGACAATGACAATTTCCCATCGTATCATACTTTATTCCTAGTAACTTATTACTATTATACATTTGTAAACAAGTTTGGGAGGATGTATAAATTAATCAGCATTTGCTCTAAACTTTGCCACTAATACAGATATTGATTTAGCTTAACACCCGATATTTTAACTTTTATCCCGTTTTTTTATAAAATAAACAACATTTTTATTTATTTTTTAAAAACGTTCCTTTTAAAAATAAATGCCCCACACTAGGAATTACTCCTGTGTCGTACAAACATATAAAACTTACATACAGAAACAGCCAGACCCGGAACAACTATTTCTAGGTCATATAAATAATTCCGCGCGGGAATCGAGCCCACTATACGCAGCGCAGCAGTCAATCGCTCAACCACTGCCGTGTCGTCAAAATTGTATGATTAATTGTACGGGTACGTAGGGACTACAAGCACAGATTAACTATTAGTTCCTTTGCTACTAGTAACATTGCAACAATGCTAGCGATGCAAAATGCAATGTTCCCCGCGCATATCGTTTGGCGGCCTGTCGTTTGCCCAGCGTCGCGGTCGTGGCAACCACCTGTGGGTAGGTACTTGATTTTGGTAACAGTTATATAGACTTTTTATATTTATGGCATGTACAATACGGTCAACGTAACTTGGCGCGTCTGAAGTTAGCTTTTTGGCTGCGCAATGGAACTTTTAGGAACGAAATTGTCTACTGCGCAACTAATCGGCTAACTTCAGACGCGCCAAGATACGTTGACCGTACTGTACTGTGTATCCTTTGTTGGAGATCCTAAATAAATAAATAATGAATGATGTTATAGATTTGTTTGCATTCCGAACCTTACCTTAGTATGCCTTCCATCACCGCAGGGTTGCGTCCGATACTCAGCTTCGTTAACATACATCCAAGCACTGGCTGCCGTGAGAACATCTCCTGACTTGGACATGTACTGTGCCATCTTCGCATCCCACACCGGTTGACCGATGATAACGTAGCTCGAACTCGACTGGATCGATTTCTCGTCGCCGATTAATGAAAAGTGAGACATACCCGCTGAGATCGCAACTTTTACTGTTTTAGGAAAGACCATTTTTATTATGGTTAGGGGTCATTAAAATAATTGATGTCAAAACGCTGATAAATATAATATAAAACGTAACAGTGAGCCAAAAGTCTTTTTACAGAATCTTTTGTACGCAAAATAGGTTTTTTTTAATAGATCAGATATAGTGATTCAAGAGGAAGGTTTTAGTATATTAGGTCTTTACATATGAAATTGCCGCTCGGTATCAAAAAATTAAAAATAACATTTTTAAAAGAAATTATATATTTAGTCAATCGAAGTATGTACCATTGTTATCGATACACTTTCGCCATTTTATCGGGAGCTCATTGATCCCTTTGGTAAAAAAATCCTGGGAGCGAGAATCGATGAACTGCTTGAAGGCTGTTTAAACTGCCTCATCAGAATTGATTTTTTTTCCTTGTAAAAAGTTGTCCAAATTTCGGAATAAATGGTAATCGTTTGGGGCAAGATCTGGAGAGTATGGTGGGTGACGCAGAGTTTCCAGTCGCAGCTCCTCTAACTTGGCGACCGTCTGATGTGCAGTATGTGGTCGAGCGTTATCCTGAAGGAGCAATGGGCTAGAGCAATTGACCAATCTCGGTTGTTTAATGGTGAGCTTTTCCATCATTGTTTGCAACTGTTGACAATACATGTCTGCAGTAATCGTTTGGCCTGATCTCATGAAGCTGTAGTGGATGACACCAGCACAGGACCACCAAACACTAACTAGAATCTTCTTTTTGGTCAGTTTTCGCTTGGGGCAAGGTTTTGCCGGTTTTCCAGGGTTAAGCCATTGTGATGATCGCTTGCGATTATCGTACACGATCCACTTCTCATCACAAGTGACAATACGATTTAAAATTCCCTGATTATTGTGACGATTGAGCAAGGAAGCGCAGCAACCGACGCGTGTTTGTTGGTGTGTTTCAGTCAATTCGTACGGTACCCACTTTTCGAGCTTTTTTACTTTTCCAATTTGACGCAAATGGATAGTGATTGTTTTGTCACTTACTCCAAAGGCTGCTGCTAATTCAGAAGTGGTTTGAGATGGATCCGCTTCAACTATCGCCTTTAATTCTTCATTATTCACTTGAGTATCCGGTCGTCCACGAGGCTCATTTTGTAAATCAAAATTTCCAGAACGGAAACGTTGAAACCAAAAACGCACCGTTCGTTCGTTAGCGGTGCTTGGCCCGTACACGTCGTTAATCCTTCGAGCCGTTTCTGCTGCACTGGTGCCACGGTAGAACTCATATTCGTAAATATCGCGAATTTTTAATTTCTCCATTGTTGTTGCAATAGCAATTTTCAAGCCCAAACAAATGACGATAAAACAAATGAAACACGAATTTTAAAACAATATTCTTTAGTCTTTATTTTGAAATAATTTTGAATTTGGAATTCCTAATCAAACACAAAATATTTGATTTCAAAGTTGCCAGTATTAAGTATCGGCAATTTCATACGTAAGGACCTAATATAATTTGTCAAGCAGGCGAAGCCGCGGCCATCAGCTATATACATATATGGGTACCTATATCTATGGCTACCTACAATAATAGGCCGGTGTTATTTTTATTACCTAAGTACTTACCCTTAAGGACCACCCCAACATCGGTGGTAAAATTTCCGTAGTTTTTCTGAATAGTGAGACCACAGTCAATGGCATTGTGCACTACATCCTGCATGGATAGCTTGGCAGTTTTTTTCCACATGGACAAGAAGGCGTCGCCAGAAAACTTGAGCACATCACCGTTGTGAGCCAATATCTCCTGGACCATGGCTCCTATGTAAGAATTCAGAACTTTGGTGAGCTTCGAAGGCCCGCCTCTTCCAAAAGTTGTGTATGCTTCGCAAAGTCGAGTAAAACCTTTAAGTAAGTTTCTAGCTGTTAATTGCTTTGAGTAATAATACTACTAATATAAAAATGTAATTTATAAGTGTACCAAAGTACCTATTTCAGAATTAATACCTACCATCATCATCTGCCTAAGCTTTTTAAGAAATATGTTGCGGTTGCTTGTGCTTTTAATCAGTTCTGTATAACACAACCCAGATACCAGGTAACAGTCTTTTATTCAACCAGTCTTATCATGGGGTATCACGTCATGATAAGACTGGTTGAATAAAAGAGAACAATACATAGGTAATGATAGTCTCTTTATTATTAGGCTACTTTGGCCCTAACATATTTGCAATATAAGTAGGTATATTGCAAAAATACAGTTTGTGTTATGTATACTACTGTGTACTGTATTGTAACTGTTAAGTGCCTACTTTGACTTCAAAAACATCTTTCTTTTCATATGATATGACTCTGGTGTTTTAAAACACCCACATTTCGCCAGTTAGCTATGATTGTTACTTGTTTAAGTGCCTGGGCGGCGCGTTTATTGCCATCAATCGGGCACGAATTTAGACTGGGCTTTTACCTCAGAAGTTATTGAGAAATGCCTAATGCAGAAACTCAATCACTTTGTCTAGCCTGGGAATTGCACCCAAAACCCCACACTCGGCAGTATATCGCAAGTACCTAATTATTGCGACCACCATTTGGCCAAGCGTGGAGGGTTGGTGATTATTAGGTACAGACGCCAGCACATCAATCTACAAAAATCTGTCAAATTTTTTTGATAGATTTACAACTTTATTACAAAACTCTAAGGTTCATATTCAATTGAAAGAATTTGACATTTTGGTATGGCTTGATGTACGATCAAAGAAAAAAAATGCAAGAAAGATACCTAATACCCACCAGAAACATCACAAAACATCAGCGCAGTCTCGTAGCTCCTAATAGAATAATCGGAATGCTTGTAAATGATCTCATCAGGAACCATCGATGCTATAATGCTCATCGTCTGAGCTGCTTCGGTCATCGCGAAATTGTCTTTGCCACCCAAACTAAGGAACATTATTTGATACTTAGAGAGACGTTATTTGAGTGGGCTCAGACTATGAAACAAAAGACAGATAGACCGCGCGCAACACTGAGAGTGACGCCAAAAAAGCAAATACAAAGCGAAAACCTACGCGCTTCTTGCTGTACTGACACGTGTCAGTCAGAATAGCACTAAACGCCGCATCGTTAAAAAAAAACAAATACAAATCGAATATAATCACGACCTAAGTAGGTATTCACTTTTGAATTTGTATTTGCTTTTGAATTTGTATTTGCTTTTATGGCTTCACTCTCAGTGTTCCACGTCCAAGTCGACATCGCCCTGAACGAGACGTGTCGGTTTATTTCGGGCTGCCTAAAACCGACTCCGCTCAACAAACTCTACCCATTGGCTGGCATCGCACCACCTGTCATCCGTAGGGATGTCGAATGCGCGCTTGAAAAACATTAGGTACCAGGAATCCGATCCCCGACATCCCCTCTACAAATATACAAAAGTTCCGGGTAGACTTAAGAGTCGGAAAAGCTTTCTCCAGTTTTCTCCGCAGCACACAGGTCATCCAGGACCAACCACGTACGGTGAGACGAAAGTTGTGGGAGGAACATCACCCACCACACCACCACCCAACTTAGTTCAACCCCAGGAACACCTCTGCCACTCGGAAGTGATTTGCAGTGGCCTATATGGAAAGCGCTCAATAGACTGCGCTTCCAAGTAGGCCGCTGCAAACACAACCTAGCAAAATGGGGGATTATGTAGATCCCATCGATACCCAGTGTGAGTGCGGTGCTCCTGACGGCTGACCAGACAATGGCCCACTTAGTACAGTGCCCTTTCACTTGCATCTTAGAGGACATTAAAAACACCACTAATGCTGCGATCATTGTGGCTACCTACTGGGCTCAAGTAGTCTAACACAATAAAATAATAAACACAACCATCGATTCGAATGAAGTGACTGCGTGAGTTCAGCACAGAATAAGTAGATAAGTATCTGATAGTCATCACGTCAACCTTTAGACGCCCACTACTGGGCATAGGTCTCCCCCAAGAGAGGATTTTGCCGTAATCGCCATACGTAGCCGATACATGTGGGCGATCGCAGTTTATAGGTAGGTAGATAGATTTAAAGTAGATTTGCAGTTTAAGTAGGTAGCTCTCGGATTCAGCTAACTCGTGGAACGTTCACCATCGCCACAAGGCAGCCCGTTGTGGAAGTCATATCTATGCTGTACCTTCTGTTAGGTCCGGTACTTAGTTTGCTTTTATCTTTTCCCCATCGGCCATACCTACCTACCTGTGAGTAATGGGCCTCGCGCCACAGTAAAGATATCTTGCTCGCGCCTCCGGCGGCGGCGGCCTACTTAAACTGCAAATCTACTTGTTTCTTGGTTCATAAAACACTATAATTATTACGGAAGGACTACCTACCTATTTATATACTATACAAGCTTTGATTATATATAATGTATATGTCGCAGTAAGATAGATAAAGCCGTAATATAGTTATATCCCTAGGGATATAATTATATACCGTAACATAGTTATACGAAAGCGATTCTTTACTATCTCACTAGGATTATAGTTATAAAACCGTCGAAGTTTAGTGATATACTTATATTACTAGATTAAGTTAAGTGTTATAAATATATTAGGGTCTCAAAAAAGTCATATTGTATCATATTGTCATCATATTGTAGTATATTAAAGCTTATTTATTCTCAAACATTTTTGAAAAAATTTAAAAATTTCAAAAGTGTGCCACTTTTTTGAGACAGACCCATTACTCGATTAAGCTTAGTGAAATAAAAATCTACCATATATAACCAAATAAAACAAAATTTTATTGGTTTTATCTTTATTAATAAGTCAATCAACTTTATGTATCCTGCAGTTAGTTACAATATTTTGTGACATTAACACGTATTAAAGTAATTATAATTAAAACGATCATATTTTTTGGAATTTAAACATTAACAATACAATTAAAACTAATCAAACATTAAAAATATTTAAAAGCCAAACAGTTTTGAGATATCTTTATTTCTTATCAACAAGTTGAGATCTCGGTTTCTTTAAGAGTATTTTTAAATTTTTGTTCAGACAAGAAGAGGAATCATGACATCTAGAATTACATAGCACTGAATGCTTCTTACAGGCACATCTTTTAGTAGAACACTGTATATTCGATTTTTTACAGGAACATTTTAAATAACCTTGGCCACCAAAGTGCGACAATTTTTGCCGTATTTCTCTCAGCGCCGCCTGCGCCGCACACTCCGAAAGCTATTTCACTAAACTTAATCTACTAATATAAGTATATCACTAAACTTGGACCGTTTTATAACCATATTCCTAGTGAGATAGTAAAGAATCGCTTTCGTATAACTATGTTACGGTATATAATTATATCCCCAGGGATATAACTATATTACGGCTTTATCTATCTTACTGCGACATATACAAGGTACCTACTCAGCTTGTTTCGCCATCCCTTGCTTTCTTCGACGGGCTCTTGGAGTTTCTATCTCGTGAGGCATCAACAAGGAAGTAGAAAGCCGATGGTGAACCCGCTTCATAGCCATCAGATATTCATCATATTCTGCTTTTTTATCTTGTTGAAGGATTCTAGGAACTCTCGACTTTGCCTTTATACTACTGTTCAAACCTAAATAGAAAATGAAAACAAACAAAATAGGTAGCGTAACGTTCAAGGTTCTAGCTATAGATTTAAATCGCTTCTAGCTTATGGCGTAAGCTGTTAGGTTGTAACAGTTTATTATTTGTTATCTAACTACCAATGTTGTTATGATAAACGGTAAATAAATGGATACGTACTATTATTTGAAGAATTGTCTGGTTTTTTTTTAATAGTTTGTTCTACTAGGAATTCATCTTTCTCTTGCATAGTTAAAACTTTAGTAGATAAGTACTAGTACCTATCTATACCTAAGTTTTAGTAAAAATTTGACTGATTATAGCAAACAGCGTTCAGACAAGTTCGAGATTGATACATATGTGACGTGACGTGGCAGAATATTTTTAATCTTGACCAAATGGCTACACATTGAGAAGGTAGGTAGGTACACATTTTCATTAGTAGGTAGCTGTAAGTTTATGCTTACTAGTTTATACCCCATTTATTTTTGACAATTGATTTTTATAATCTTAGGGTCGCTATACACAACATAGATAGCCAGGTAGTAAGGTAATACTGTGAAGACCGGGAGAGACATGAAGGAGAGATATTTACTACAAATTATAGGTACTTTATCCACTATTAGGTATACTTTAGATAACTTTGTAAGTTCCTATAGGTAATTGGTTAATTTCAATTAATTTTGTATTAAAAGCTTATTACACAATACAATTTATAGGAAATCAATTTAGAAAATCGGCAGGTGTAAGCGCAGTTAAAACAGATTGAATCCGATTTAGTGTAAACTGGTGGTTTACTAAATTGAGTTCTAAATTGGTCCAGTTTAGAATTCAATTTAGTGTAGTGTGATCACTAGCTAACAACTTATGTGCCCAAATTGATCTCCTACAAATTGTATAGTGTAATAAGCACATTACTTAGCACCTAACCCCATCCCACCCACCTTACTACTACTACTTACCCATTACCTAAGTACCTATAATAAAATTATATAACTAGCTGCCCGCCTCGACTTCGCAAGGGTCCCACCAGTTACCGTCCTCTCTCATTCCCGACGAGTAGTTTGGCTTTCGAACCGAACACAGCTGCGTCCAACAATCCTCCGCATCGTCGAGCATATAAGCGCTGGTTTTCAGCGTGTCTTGATGACGGGTGCGGTCTTCTTTGACATAGCGAAAGCATTCGACACAACGTCAGTCACAGTCTGGCACAACGGCTTACTATACGAGCTTTACCAACTCGGAGTGCCAGATCGTCTCGTGCTCATCTTGCGTGACTTTTTGTCGAATCGCACCTTTCGCTATCGCATCGAGGGTGCGCTATCTTCACCCCACACGATACGCGCTGGCGTCCCTCAGGGGATGAGGGGGGATACTACGGATAGTATCCCCCCTCATTTTCACGCTGTTCACCAGCGACATCCCCAAAGATAAAAAGGTCCAGTTGGCTCTATTCGCTGACGATACGGCCATCTATTACTCGGGTTGCAACCCAGGCTGCATAGCTCGTACCCTCCAATCCGCGGCAAAAGCCTTAGGCGCCTATTTCCGGAAATGGAGAATCGAGGTAAACCCCATCAAGAGTCAGGCAGTACTCTTTTCCAAACCGCGTTTGTCCCCCTCTCTGCCCAGTCCAATAACCATGTTCGGTAAGCCTATCCCTTGGGAGAAGCAAGCCAAATACCTAGGTGTGATTCTGGACCACCATCTTACTTTCGGAGAGCACATAAAGACGGTGAGGTCGCGCGCTGCTTTCGCTTTCGGTAGGCTCTACTTCATGTTGAATGCACGCAGCAAATTGTCACTCAAGTGCAAATGGCGCATTTACACGGCGTGCATTCGTACCATCATGACTTACGCCTGTGCTGTATTCGCACACGCAAAACTATACTGTCTCCACAGGATGCAGACCCTCCAAAACCGTTTCTTGCGAAGAATCACAGGAGCCCCTTTTTACCTTCGCAACGAGAACCTCCATCTCGATTTAAAAATACCCACCATCCAGCAGTTCATGAAACGCTCCGCCAAGCGCTTCTTCGACACTGCTGAGAAGCACTCTAACCCTTTGATCGTATCGGCCGCCCGGTACACTCCCTCCCGTATCAGTAAGACTCGACGACCGAGACATACTCTGACCGACCCTGACGATGCTATTACTCTCCTCCAGGAGAGAAATAAGGCCACCAGTACAGTAATCAAACACAGACACAGACCGCCGTCATTCCGTCCTCGCCGCCGAGGTCCGCCGCGACGACCCCGTACGTCCCCTCCCCGTCCTTTGCTCGTGCCAGCCCGCGCCGCTGAGCCTGTAGCTTTAAATTCGTCCCTAAATAATGTAAATCCGATCCAGCCTGTCCCTTTGCTGTCCTCCCCCAGGGACGCCCTAAGCCGAGGCTCGTACCCCACAGGGGGTGCCCATAGGGCGTTTGTGCACTACAAGGAATTTTACTGTCCGCCAGTCCGATTTTTTACGGTCCGATACCGAGTCTCGTAGATTCAAACCAGGTTCAATTCCAAAATCGGACTGCCGGACAGTAAAAATCCTTGTAGTGCACAAACGCCCTTAGCGTATAGTCGCTTAGTTTGTAAGTTATTTTGCCCTGGCTGGAGGCCCTAAAAATAATAAGACAACTTCGTAGGTTGACCTGCGAGATGCCAATCCGAAAAAAAAAAACTTCGCAATGGTGGTGTTATAAAAAACAGAACAAGTGCGAGTGAGTGCGTTACCCCAGCAAAATGTTGTCGAAAATAGTCATTTAAATATCATACCGAAGAGCGTCAGGAGAGACTTGATGCTGTTCGATAACATCAGGCTGCAACTTGCTCCGTGGAAACCTGCGTTCTCAGCGTATTTACGCATCTACATCCAGGTCTCTAGAGACCAGTGAAGAGTATGATGCGCGACTGTCCGCTGATCGTGAGCGACATGCATTGTCTCGCGAATCGGAAATGTTTACCGATACAGAATCACGCTTGAGTTCTCAGCGTATTCGCACATCTACTAACAGGTCTTTTGAACCGAATGATGAACGTGATGCACGACTAACTGCTGATCAAGATTATCATACACAAGCGACCCGACCCAGCTTCGCATTGGCCTATAGCCTTCCTCGATGAATGGACTATCCAACACAAAAATAATTTTTCAATTCGGTCCAGTAGATCCTGAGATTAGCGCGTTCAACCAAACAAACAAACAAACTCTTCAGCTTTATAATATTAGTATATCTAATATATAAAATTCTCGTGTCACAGTTTTCGTTCCCGTACTCCTCCGAAACGGCTTGACCGATTCTGATGAAATTTTTTGTGCATATTGGGTAGGTCTGAGAATCGGCCAACATCTATTTTTCATCCCCATTTTTCACCCCTTTTTCATCCCCCGTAGATCGGGACAGGACAACGTCTGTCGGGTCAGCTAGTATTAGTATAAATTTGTTCTTTCTTCGACTGCGAAGTTATGCGAGTTCTTGCTGGAGTAACGTTTGTGGTTTTGCTGGATCTCTGAAACGGCTGAGCAGGTTCTTATCATTTTTTGTTCATAACTTCTTGAGAATTTGTTTGAATTAGTTAGGCAATAAAAAATCAAAAATAATGCACTATTCAAAGTAACCTTTGAATGATGCATTATTTTTGAAGATAGCATAATGTACTACGCGATCGCTTTTTTTCAACCACCTTAACGTGGCCGGGTTATAACGGTCTTTCACTTCCTAATGAGTTTTATTTTATTATCTCGTTAATTATTGTATATACTACGCTGAAATTTTACAGGAATAAAACTGAACTAAGCAACTAACTATTGATATATAATTCAGTTTCTAAATTCACCTATAGGGTTCTCGGTGGCCGAATAACTCCGCGCGCATATTTACCGTCAACGTGGAGAACTGAATTTCATCATAATTTGATAATTACTATTAATTACTAACAGGATACTAATGAAACTTCACATACTATCGAAGGCAGTTACAAGCTACAAAATAACGTTTAAAGTAAGTCTTTATAGCTCTTATTCTAAGTGTTAGGACCTATTTAAGTGTTTTTAAATGTAATGAAATAACCTTTGAATGGTGCATTATTTTTGATTTTTTATTGTCCAACTAATTCTCAAGAAGTTATGAACAAAAGATGATAAGAATCCGCTTAGCCGTTTCAGAGATCCAGCAAAACCACAAACGTTACTCCAGCAAGAACTCGAATAACTTCGCAGTCGAAGAAAGAACAAATACCAAATAAGTTGCAATATTTACCCTGTCTAGACTACTAATTACATAGCTAAAATTTATTTCAATATTCCCATTAAAACAGAAAATGTCTGGCTGCGGTAACGTTACCCTAGCAGGAAATGTTTTTGTGAAATAAGTAAAAAACTATAAGTGCAACAAATTTAAAAATGTGCGCAACAATTACAGAAACTGGACAACTAATTATCTATAATATTTAAATGACTATTTTCGACAACATTTTGCTGGGGTAACGCACACAGTGCGAGTCGGACTCGCTCACCGAGGGTTCCGTACAAATTTGTAGGTACCTACATAATAGGTACACTTCCATACCTACTTTAATATATAAATGAGAAAGTAACTCTGTCTGTTACGCTTCCACGATAAAACGGCTGAACCGATTTTGATGAAATTAGGTAGGAAAATAGCTTGAACCCTGGGAAAGCTCATAGGGTACTTTTTAATCCGGGACTCCGTCTGCATCCGCGATAGCCGACATTCACACGGACCAAATCACGGACAAAAGCTCATTATAAATAAACAATATATTTTTCATCCCACCATCTCGGAAAGAGTATTTTTAATCTTCAATATCTGAGTGGAAAAGCCGTTTTTATTCTCTAGAGGATAAAGTAAATTTATCTTCAATATCTGAGTGGAAAAGCCGTTTTTATTCTCTAGAGGATAAAGTAAATTGAATTTAGAACATCGTGTGCACTAAGTTTGTGAATTAAAAAAAAACATTAAACCTATTTACTGCTACCTCTATGGTGCCGAATATATCATACAACTTTTTTTTAATTTGTTAAAAACTCAGACTTTGTAAACGTTTTTTTTTTTGCATTTAGTCATTTCCTCGCTGAGGTGGAATGAAAAGTTACGTGTTGCACTCGAGTGCAAAGATTTTTCACCTCGTGCTCTTTTGATTCCCTCGCTAACGCTCAGGATTCTAATTTTGAATCACTCGCTGCGCTCGTGATTCAATTTTAGAATCCTTATCCTTCGCTTGCTCGGTCATCAAAATTGAACACGCGGTTAAAAAGCAACTTTGCACTCTTGTATAACAAATAACTATTTCATCCCACCATCTCGGAAAGAGTATTTTTAATCTTCAATATCTGAGTGGAAAAGCCGTTTTTATTCTCTAGAGAATAAAGTAAATTTATCTTCAATATCTGAGTGGAAAAGCCGTTTTTATTAGAGAATAAAAACGGCTTTTCCACTCAGATATTGAAGATAAATTTACTTTATCCTCTAGAGAGAGGATAAAGTAAATTGAATTTAGAACATCGTGTGCACTAAGTTTGTGAATTAAAAAAAAACATTAAACCTATTTACTGCTACCTCTATGGTGCCGAATATATCATACAACTTTTTTTTAATTTGTTAAAAACTCATGAATGAACTCATGAATGAAAAGTTACGTGTTGCACTCGAGTGCAAAGATTTTTCACCTCGTGCTCTTTTGATTCCCTCGCTAACGCTCAGGATTCTAATTTTGAATCCTTATCCTTCGCTTGCTCGGTCATCAAAATTGAACACGCGGTTAAAAAGCAACTTTGCACTCTTGTATAACAAATAACTATTTAACGAACACAAAAAAAAAAGAATTATCCAATTTGGTCCAGCCGTTCGGAAGTTATGCGCTAACATACATTTCGGCGATTTATATTCATAGAAGATAGCGAAGCATTAACAAAGCCATTTTCTTAGTGCATGTGCGATATCAACACCATGGACAACAGCACGGATAGTCGATATCCGTGCTGTTGTCCATGGTGTTGCCATCGCTCATGCATTAAGAAAATAGCCTTCCTTCAGAGTATCGTCAGTACCGTTTTAGCGGTTATTAAAGCATCCAATTTGATAAATTCGTTTCTGACCTTACCATCAGTATTCTTGCCCATGTTCCATATCTATGTCAGTGAGGTCAGGTAGCACAGGGCAACATCCAGTCAGCGATCACACCCATCATCATAATGCGCGCTAACAGCAACCAGCTTCCAAAATCAGTCGCCTCAGCATGAGAAGTTTGCTTGTTGATATTAAAAGTATTATTTTTTTAAAGTATGGTTTATAAGCCATAAAAAACAGTTTCACTTGCTTAGATTATTGATTCGGGTCAATATCAGTGCTTGTGCTATTCTGCAAAAATCTTCCTCAGTGAGTAAAGTTTGAGGTGAGCTGTAATCCCACTTGATACAGTGCGATTCAAACTTATGGCGGCTGAGAAGTGCGCTGTTGGCTGCACAATGCCCCGCCCCTCACCCCCGCTGACACGCGAAATTATTACTGCGCAGCCACTCGACTCGTGTTCAAAGCCGCCATAAAGTTTGAATCGTACTGTACTAGGATTGGCAGCTCACTTCACCTACATTCACAGGGGCTAGATTGTACAGAACAAACTGCAGCTACCTACCTACCTACTATTACTTCACCACCATACACTGAGATAACTGTGTACCTACGTTCGTCTACGGAGTTCAGACAGAAGTCAGGCGTACTATTAGCTACGTTGCACGGATTTTAGTGTATGTGTAATTAACTGCGGGTAGCCTGTTTATAATTTATTCAAGTCTGAAGGAATAGGTACCCAAGAAAAAGAGAACGGCGATCCGAATAGAAACGCCACCAATTATTTAATATGAGGGAACTTAAATGAGAAAATCCTATCTGAAGCTAATTTCACAAACACGAAGATCTTGAGAGTGGCCGAGTCTTGTATAAAAAGGTGAATTCGGAACCAATAAATAACACAAACTTGAATCAAAGGAACGTTTATTGATAAACCACAGATACACAAAGCACAAGTAAATAACCCGTTATGACCTCATTATTAGTCTTGTTGGCGAACTTTTATCTTCGGGTCGTCGACCTTTGGACCTATAAATAATCAAAGCGGTACACACGTAAAATGTAGTTAGTAAAGAAACTGTAGATGAACAGAGTGCATTTACTGGCGTATCCTAGGTTCCGTTAGTTTAGGTTTGCAAAAATGAGTGCTTGCACAAAATGCACGCTTTTGTGTGAGTATAAAGATAGTCATTAATGACTAGGTATCCAATTATTTAGCCTCCATTTATGGGCGGCCCCCGAAGCGGTTAGCTTTCAGATTCTGCAGGCCCGGGTCGATGCAGACTGGGGTCAGTGTGGCTGTGAATGTTGGAATGATTTAGTTATGCTTGTGTCGCAACTTGAGATCTACAATATACCTACGGTAGAATTCATTACAGATTGATTCAGATTAGGTAGTTGCTCACCGCTACTACAAATACTTACGAAAACGGTTGACAACACGCCTGAGGTACTGTCATGTGCTGCTACGTCGATGTGGGCTGAATGCGTGCGAAATTGCATCGCATAATAAATTTACCTGATTCCCTGCTTGTTAGTTCAGTACAAATCAGTGTACCTAATGATGTGTTTCTATTCTACAGTTTGGAGTAGGTTTTCGTTCGCATCAAGTATTTTTTAATGCGCATTGAAGTTTGAACACCCGGTTCGACCTCAGAGTTGCAAATCCAGACTTTTCTGTTGTTTTTGGCGAACTGGGACAGTATTATGAAGTGTTAAAGCCATCATTGTTGTTGACTTTCTCGCAATGGAACAATAAAGACTATAACATTTGAAGGTCCCTTGACAATTCATAAAACAATCGTAAAGTTTTTAATTAGTTAGTGATTATTTTCTTGTCGTGTCACCTCGTTCGAACCAGCCGTTTTCACGCCCGAAGTTTCTATGAGAGTAAACATGATAATGAAACACTGACTTTCAGCCAATATTAAGGTGCGTACGGATTAGAGGCAGCCTCGCCTGCCTGAGGCACGCACGGCTCGCCCTGTTGCCTCAAGTGCGTATGCGCCTCAGCCCGAGGCGTGCCTTCACGAGCCGTGCGTGGCGAGGTTGCGCACCCCGAGGCTGCCTCTAATACGTACGCACCTTTATGATGTAGCTAGGTACCCAAATACCTAATGTAAAGAGGAGCACATCAAACTACAACAATCTGTAAAATTTCTTTGATATGTTTTCAACTTTATTTCAACAAGATAAGGTTCATATTTAATTGAAAATTTGATTGAATTTTTATTTTTTTATTTGATGGCTTGATGTGCTGGCGTCTGTGTAACGCCACCTGTTTTGTAACACGTTTGCTTGAACTCAAGTAATCTATAGGTGATATCTATTCTAATTTTATAATGAGGTAAAGTTTGTGAGTTAAAAGGTAATTTTTGGAAGTACTTGTCCAGATACAAAAATTCACTGATAGAAAGCTACTTTTCTGCAGTGTCATACGGCTGTTTTATGGTATATTTGAGATCCATGTGGACTAAGTCGCGAGCAGTTACCTAAGACGATATTTTTTTATTCTTTGTTATTTTTAAGTATTAATACAAAAATGTGTCTTGCAAAACATTGATTAGTCAAGACTACATTAGCATGACTAGAACAGAACACAGCTTTAGATGTGTCATTTAGCATGGGGTAAAAAGCTTAAAAAGCGGGGAATGTGTCTATGTGATCCACAAAATACTTACCAAATGGTGGAACTAAAATGATTGTTACATACCTAACTGTATCACTATTTTTTGTTCACTATGATCAAAACTGTAACTTTTAATTTCAACACAGGTTTTTGAGCAATCACCATGTCTACCTACACTTTGTTAATGTCATATTTTAGTCTTTTAGTGACCACAACACAAACACAAGGCTTCACTGAATCATTTTAGGGTTGAAGCAGTTTCACTTGATTACTGAGCAGTGACTTTCAAGTCATTATGATATTCACTCAAGTGATTCTTTTATCTTGAGGGCACAACACCACAAACCAGTCACTTAGATCAACAACTGCACTTGCCTGAACACATCTCACAAGGTTTAAAAAAACTACATCATAAGATGAAATATTCTATTTGCAACTTCACACACTTACACTACACATCACCTAACATACACTGAATAAGTATACACTTATAACTTTTTATCATAATAAATATACACTTAAAAAAAAAGTTCAAAAAAACATTTGCAGTAATTCTAGCAAAACTATCTTTACCTTTCATCTACATATTTGCAATAATAATGATTATTGCAGTCACTACAAGGCTAACACAGCACTTGCACAAGAAATGTGGAACTTTCACAAACTTAGATTTACAAACACCTCACATCACTACACATCACAAGTACCTATTACATATTAATGTTATTATATTTCTGAAGACAAGGGAACTTTATCAACAACTTAAGCTAGTATTGTAAACTCAAAATGTGTAAATCTATGAATTAGTTCGTTCTAAGCAGAACCACCCATCACCGACACTGTTACTGATCTCACTGCAAACTTTTTGGTCAGATTGTGACCTGTCCAGTTTGGGAGCTCAGAAGTTCATACTAGGCTGACCCACCCCTAACTACCACTATTACCAAGTGGTCTTCCTTCAAACTCTCCTCAGTTAGGTTGTGACATGTCCTCTTGAGAAGGTCAGTAGAAAACTCACAAGGTGGGAAGGAGTACAATACACCTGTGGCCTCAGTCTCTTTGTTCAGGAGAGAGATTACACCCGCTGCTTCTTTTTGCTTTAAGTATGACACCAGATTTCTCATAGGTCTGGTCTGAATACTTGCATCTTCATTAGTTATGGAAGCTGTTGACCCTGCCACTCCTAAGAAAATGGCGTGAGAGCTAGATGTGGCAATGCGCTTCTGAACATCATCTAGTTTTGGTTGATCTAAACGCAGTCTTTGTGTGATTCTCAGTTGATTTTTGCCATCTTCATCTTTCATCAGACTGTCTATAATTTCAGAATCGCCATCAGTCAGGTGGAACTTAGTTGGAAATAGAGAATTCTTTAAGATCAGGGCACCATTCCATATTGTGGTAGCTTTGCGTACAACTTCCGGCAATGTCCGCGCGGACGCCAGCATGCCGCCACTCCGACGAGGGGACCCGTCTGAGTCACTGTCTGGGGATCGTCGGCGCGGCGTTCGTGATCGGGAGCGATCCACACCCGGTTCCCGTGATCCAGAGCGACGGACTCTTCCCTCATATTCAGGATCTGTTGGAGCACGCCTCCACTCTTCATCGCGATAATCTCCCGAGCCGTGATATACACCTCTATACATCCCTCGCCCTCTGCCGCGATGTCCACCTCTTCCCCTGTATCCTGGCGTCCCATAAGCAGGGTATGCTCCCCCCTCCTCCCAGCCCTCATAACCTTCGTAACCTTCTACAGGTCTCCCGTCTTCCCCCACAGGAGGTGCATAAGGCTTTGGCCTGTAGGGGCCTCCAGTGCCGACATCGGCAAAATCGATTCGCAGACGTCTTTCAGGACCACCAAGAGCAAAACCTCTCATCTCTTTAACAGCAGCTTGGGCTGCATCAATTGAGTCATATAAAATATATGCATGGGGTTCTCCTTTAGCATATTCAATTTTTTTGATGGCCCCAAACCTATCAAATTCCCTTTCCAACTGGGCAACAGATGTCCAGGGACCTAGACCACCCACCCATATTCTAGTAGTAGGCGTGGCTTTACCATACCCTATTTTACATTGGAATTTGCCAATATACTGGCCAGAAAGTTCTACTTTAGCCCTATGAGCCATGTCCAAAGTCTGATAGCGAACAAATGCAAATGCATTTCCTGTGCCCGGTGGTGGGCGTTTGATGTCAATGTCCTCGACAATGCCATAACGGCCAAAGATGCGACGGAGCTCTTCATCAGAAATGTTAATCTCTAGGTTACCAGCAAAAAGAGTCCTAGTAGCCAGTGGATCATCTTCTGGCTGAACATGATGTAAATAGTTGGGAAATTTATCTTTCTTGTTTTCAAGTTTCTCAAATGGAGGATGATGGGGACGCGGCATGTATGGGCGGGGCATGTAATGGGGATGGGGTGGATGATGCATAGGTGGCCTGTGATGCATTGGGGGTCCATGAGGCCCAGCCATAGGGTATTCATGCATAGGAGGACGAAAATCTCTGTGATGGGGAGGTACTGTTGGGGGAATACCATAAGCCCTGTCATCAGGAGGTGGTCTACGTCTCTCCGGCACTGGGGACCAAGCATAGGAATAAGGGCGTTCATAATCAGGGGGTGTGATGCTCCTTGGCCTGCTTCTGTACTCCGCACGTACTGGCTCATAGACAGGGTCAACAATGGCTACTTTATCATACAATATTATCCTGGGCTTGGCATGTTTGGCATCCCTAGCGTCTTCAGCACTGCGGAAGCAAACATAAGCAACTCTCTCATCTAATTCATGAGAAATCTTGATGCTAAAGTCGCCAAACTTTTTGTATTCTCTGTACAAGGTATCCTTAACAATTTCATCAGAAGCTTTGGGATGCAGTGCACTCACACATAGGACTTTGTAATACGGGCGAACCGAGTCTTCTCTGACGTCACGAGGCCTCACATAGTCCTCGCGGTGAGGCGATACGTACCGCCCCCGGGGGCTCGGCGAGCGCACCCGCCTTCGCACCCGCTCGGGAGTGACGCGCTCATCGGAGCTGTCGTCATACCTGCCTATACTACTGCGCGTCCTTTTTGATCGCGGCATACTATCCCTTGACGAACTCCTTTTCATGTTGCGAATTTTCACCGTAATTCGATCTCTATCTCTATCGCTACGCGGTAATCCAATCATGAAAGCTCAGTACGACGAACCACTATCTGAAATGCACAACATTACACGTCACTTCAAAATGTCGCTTTGTTCCAGAAGATAAACCACCGCAACGCACAATCGTGTTTTATGAAGTCTTACCACAACGATATTAGCGAGCGACTTGAGTCACTTAGGTCACTGAACACCTCCACTCTGCACAAGGTTTATGGTTAATAATCACAATATTTAGACGATCACTAAACGAAAAACAAATAGAAACCTCGACTGCTGAGTCACTCACGCACGCATCACGCAAGAACAGGAGTTAAATTCAATATGGCTGACAGGATTTTGGTTGGAATTGGAATGTTGGATGCTTGGAATCTTGGATTACTTGTCAGCGAGCAAGCGAGGCAACAATATCTCACTCAAGCATTTTCAACAAGCCACGCCATCGAGCGAGACGAGAAGCGCTTGACTAGGGTTGCAACGATATATCGTTTTAGTAATATCGACTCCAAAATATCGATATTTTTATCGATATGTTAAAATCATTAATATCTATAATATCGAAATCGGAAAACCCAAAATATATATTTGGTAAAACCATTGAAATATTTATTTAAGCATATTTTATTTCTATTTATTTTACCTCCTATTACTATCTTAATTTTAATTAAATATAAATAACTAAATTGTATCAAAACTGCAAATCAAAAGCAATTGTATGTATACAATATATATACAATCAAAGTTATTTATTTTGTTACACAGATATATATGAAAAAAGTTTGCACACAGCGAAGCTATTTAACAAAATATGGGCGAATATTTTGTTAGGTGTTATGGCGGCACCACACTTCGCAATGCGCTATGCGTTATGCGCCTTATTCGCCCGCATACGACGAAGTGTGGAGGGTTTATTCGTCTATATTTGCTTTATTCGCCCGCATAACGCATAAGCGCGAATGGCAAATACGCCTATCTGTCCAACAGTCGGTTTTTTGACACACTTCAAAGGACACGAATAAGCCGAATGTGCATGTCGACCCACACCACACTTCGCTCACTCATTCACTCGTGTTCGCTCGCTTACGCCGGTCGTGTCGGACATATAATATATATGTGAAAATGGAGTAGACGAATGAAAAAGTTATGCTTTTTTCAAAAGGCAAACGCACCACATTTGTTTGGCACACCGGCACGAAGTGTGGATGGCGTGTTAGTTGTACGCTCATATAACAAATATTTGGCGAATACAGTGTAGCCGCATAGCAAATAACGCATAATGAAGTGTGGTGCCGCCATTAGAAAACACAAAACAGTGTCGCAGGAGACCCGCCTTAAGTAAAACACGTTTGACATGAAATATATTTATTTATGTGATCATCATCTATGCTGTGGGCTTGCTGTTACTTTTTTCATCTATCTTTGTAATAAAATAAATAACTTTGATTGCAAACTGCTTCTGATTTCCCTATTTTTTACAGAGCTATAAAAATAGTGAAAATATCGATAATATTGATAATTATCGGGTTGGCATGGACGATATATCGGATATCAATATTTACCTGCCTTCGATGTAAATATCGATATTCACATCGATATTTCAAAAGACTTTGCATCCCCACGCTTGACGTGTCGTGCGTGACTATGACGACGCCCCGCCCCACCCCACTTTGTCTACATCCGCGAATTTGCGTGTTGATGTTGCAAGTCTGAAATTCACGTTTCTTTCGTTCACAAATCGTAAACACTTGGGTAAATAATCCCGACTGCAAGGAAAGGGTTATGTTTTTCGCGCCGGTAAAATAAAATAAAATATTCTTTATTACCTGATATCTTCCAAACTACTGAATGGATATATTTCATTAGGGTATCGTTAGATTCGTCTCATTAGTCCAAGTGTTCTTAGATACGTGACGAAAAAAATAAATAAACGAGGCAGCTGGAAAATGCCATTGTTTGAAAACAAAATAAAGAGCTCATTTTTAAGGATTCATTTTAACGT
Organism: Charanyca ferruginea; assembly: GCA_947361185.1. Taxonomy (NCBI): domain Eukaryota; kingdom Metazoa; phylum Arthropoda; class Insecta; order Lepidoptera; family Noctuidae; genus Charanyca; species Charanyca ferruginea. The sequence goes on along the minus strand of OX376069.1, from coordinate 18,961,411 downwards.
AAATGACGTCAGTTCGTTTTGTATCAAATGAGCTCATATTAAATATGATAATTGTATATCATTTAAAAATAATTAAAAGCATATTTTGTAATAGGTGTAATAATGAAAAAAATACGTTGGTTACGAAAATAATAAAAGTACAATTACGCCAATCGGTTGACTGACAGTTGTCAATTTTTTGTTTACACAGCCGTACGGCGTAATAACAAGGCCGCTACTATTTCACGGTGTTTTATAACAGATTAAAAATACTGAGAACTTTGAATTGAATTTAAAAATTTGATTTGTTATTTTATGAACTAAAACTTACATTTTCCGACTGCTTTATGCCTAAACTGTCTCAATAACATATTTATAGATTTTTTCTCGTATAGAGTAAAATACCCTATTATGTTTAGTAATGTTGAATAACTATACCATTGAAATAAAAAAAAACTGCGCATATAGCTATTTGATCAGTTGGGACCCATTATAGGGCAGATTTGAGCCGGTCTAGATTTTAATGGGTTCCGACGACCTGTCGCTAAAAAAGTTTTATTGAACAGAAATAATAATATGTCAGATTGTCGCGACAATCCGACATGTTGTGAATTTCCCACCATGACAATTTTGTCACTTGTAAGTTTATTAACAGAAAAATTGTCGAATTGTCACTTTTATACATATGTCGGACTTGTCGGATTGTCAGCTTTATTAAACAGGGCCCAGTACTCTTGTGCTGGCACTGGACATGGCTGTCTTTGCTGAACGTACTGTACTGTAGTTTTTTTCCTACGTCAGCCTTTGACTGGTGTTGACCACTGATTACTTGATTAGTTAATAGGGGAAAATACTGCAATGTTCTGGCACCTGAGTGCAGCACTAGCGTAAACAGTAAATAGTTTTTCGACGAGTCGTTCATTGCGTGATGAAAATCGTGAAATACTGAAATACTGCCTTTAATTGAGTTCAAAATTGGGAAGTGTATTATATTATACAATAATGCATCAGTGCTGTGTATTTTGATGTAGGAATAAATGGGAATTATTCATTTCCAAAAGAAGAAAATGTTCGAAAACTATGGGAAGCAGCTAAAAATCACTCTAAAATATGTTCAGGTTAAGTATTCAGGTGAGATAGTCGAATTTACAGAATAACGTTCACATTTATCATGTAAGACAACCAAATATGATTTTATTCTGAGCATAACCTAGAATCAAGAAGCTTATAGATAAAAGTGGAGGCAACACTCTAAATACCTAAGTGAAGCCAACTGTGGGCAGACGCTCTCTTTCTGAATGCATACATAAGATAAAGAAAACACATATCACTGTCTCGTTCTTATGTATGCATTCAGAAAGAGAGCATCAGCCCACAGTTGGTTTCAAGCTTTTGTTCTAAGTGTTGGCTCCATTTATACCTATATCTTCATGCCTAGAATCCACTTTCAAATGGCCGCAGGATGCCATAATTTTGTTAAGAGCGCGTATTCGATTCGTGACGAAAACTTCATGTTTTTGCGTTTTGTCCAGAGCAATATCGTAATTATGTGAGCAGATTATTTAAAGACAATTTACAGTTTTAGAAAGATGAAGTCTTGATTTAGACAGCTACAGAGTAAAAGTATAATTTTTAATTATGGTTTTTTAAAACGAAGACAATTCTTTCATATCGTTTTGCGAAAATAGACGTCAGAGTTAATTTTCAGGACGAATACAACCATTACAATAAGCCAAAATATTTTGTTTTATGCGTTTTTCCAACAGTATATACAGTCATAAAGACAGCTACAGAGCAAAAATTACGAAAATATTACTATTATGTATTAAAAAACAATGTTGAAAAAGTAGAAAATCGGTTCACTTTGTCAATTTTTTTTTCACCAGTATTTGAATAAAAACATAACTGATATATTTATTTTATGAAAGTAAATGTTATGCTTAATATACAGAATATTTTTCAGTCCGTTATACGAGCTCATTTATTTTAGGCAATTATTTTAAAAAGCACTGTAGAACATCGCGCGCTGTCGTTTGCCAATCAATTTCAATGATTCGTGCTTGTTTCGTGTATATTTTATTTTCTGATGCACACAAACAGACCTTTGTATTGTACTAGTGTGTGTCAATGCTGCTACGCCATCCTAGGAATCGTTTAAATTTTGAATTGCGGTAAATCGAATACGCGCCCTTAAAGTACAGTTGGGTAAATATAATTAATTATCTTCTTTACAAGAATAATAAAAAAGAAACCTAAAATATTAAACTAAAAAAAACTAACACAATTAGGCATCATAGAATTCGTCCACATCGCCGTCATCTTTAAATTACCCAAGAGACTGGCGGCATTACCACGTTGAATGGCAATGCTTAATCTCTGACCAAGGTAAAAACCAGCTCTTGGATCACGGGAAGTGTCAACCAACCTTTTAGACATTTCCTTAAAAAGAAGATGAGCACTCGGACCGTGGGGTGATGTGGGGTGTGGGGACCCTCGGGTTGTGGGACCCGAGGGTTTCAACCCCAAACGGCTCGAAAATAATGTTCACACCAAGGTTACTACCTATACTGTCGCCGTTTGAGGTCTTCTGCAGCCGCTGCCACAACACCAGCACAGCACGCTGACCTAGGAAGATGGGATGGCGCAAAAGTAGTACTTAACTTTGATATATTTTCACAAAATACCTAGTTATTACAATTAATAACATAATATAACAAGAATACGTTATTCTCCATGGCGGTTTGTTTACTGTATGTGCTAGTGGCGCCCGCTGCGCCCTGCTGTTATATTATTATGAGCCTTATTTACCATCCATCTTGCTGTACGTCCTGCCAAGGTCATGCACGATGCACGATGCAAAACGACCGTGAATAAGCATGCTGTACGTCAATAATTATTATTTAATTGTTTTCTTTCACGGTACTTATGAAGTATGACCTTGGCGGAACGTACAGCAAGATGGGTGGTGAATAAGGCGTTTTAGTAGTCTCTCTGCTCAACTCTATTATTTTACTGACTGACTGTTGTTGTCGTTGTTTGTTGAAGACGTTGATCAGTGTGACCAGATTTAGCAGATTTTGACCCCAATTTAAGGCTTAGCATAATAGGTCGCAGATTAGAAAAAGTTGGCAGTTTTTAGCAGAATCTAATGAAACAGTAAAAATGCATTAAAAATGAATAGAACATATGACCAGAAGTATCGTTCTGAGTAGGAGGAGGATCCATTGTTTTCGTCTTGGTTTTCGAGAGCCAAGAATGACTGCAATGCTACTTTTCCTAAAGCATGTAACGAATTTCATAATATAGTTTCATGTCTGTTTTATAAGATCATGTAACGTCAGCGAAATACAAAAAAATATTACTGGATATTCTGTACAGTCATCGGTAAGGGAATTTACCCAATCCTCACAAAATATTGTTACAAAGTATAAATCCAAAATATTTTCGTGTTTATTTCATTGTGATTTTTTTTATAAATTATCGAAAGCGCAAGCCAAAAGGACAGTGTTGCCATGGCTAGTTATTATTTCGAACAAAATTGTACGGTTACTGTGTAAATTGTATATAAATATTTATATACTATAGAGTAGTGATATACATTTTGTTTTTGTTCGAAGTTGCAACTCGAAGTGTAATCAGTCAAAAATGTTTTATTTTTAACCCCCGACGTAAAAACGACGGGGTGTTATAAGTTTGACGTGTCTGTGTGTGTGTGTGTGTGTGTGTGTGTGTGTGTGTCTGTCTGTGGCATCGTAGCTCCCGAACGGATGAACCGATTTTGTTTTTGTTTTTTTTATTTGAAAGGTGAATTAGTCGGGAGTGTTCTTAGCTATGTTTGATGAAAATCGGTCCAAGATGGCCGCCGCTACAAAATAGCTAATCACATATTTTCTCACAACTCCATCAATATGGGTATCAAATGAAAGGGCTTCACTAGTAGAATACTTTACACTATGATAAATTTCAAAGCCAAGATGACCGGCACCACAAAATGGCGAATTACATATTTTTTTTCATATGGATATCAAATGAAAGGGCTTGACTAGTAGAATAATGCATACTGTATTGAAAGGGAATGAGGAATATTAATTAACTAACGAAATGAAAACTAAAAACTTGAAAATTAATTTTAAAAACTCTAAGGGCCAAAGCACCGGTTCCCTGCTGTTTAAACAGCCGGCTGTTTAAACATAGGGTAGACTGGGTACGATTGTGCCAGAGTACGGTTGTGTCAATTGGACGTAGTTACGCAAAAAAAATCCAATCCACACTTTTTCCAAAATTGAAATATATACCAAACGCATTCTCAGGGTGATATCTTTAATATCAAAAAAGATCCATGAGACGAAATACAACTTTAGACGTATCTACAACTTCTCAAAACCAGACTAAATTACATTTAAAAACTTTCAAATAAAAATTAAATTAAAAATTTAAAAAACCCCCAACGCAAAACATAAAAGCAATTATTTAAAAAGTTAAAAATAATATCTTTTGTTGAGCCATCAAATGTTTGTTCGTTGAAATGGCGCTATAATGTCGCGGCGGGGTACCGCTAAGTCAGCAACAGCTAAATAGGTAAAATAGCGAACTCCTGGATTTGCAATGAGATTTGACTTACGCGGTACCGCTTACGCGGACTTACGCGGTATATAAATATTTATATACTATAGAGTAGTGATATACATTTTGTTTTTGTTCGAAGTTGCAACTCGAAGTGTAATCAGTCAAAAATGTTTTATTTTATAAAATTTCTTACGAAATTGAGTTAATTAGCTATCGCAGAATTTTTTAAACAGTTTAACAGAGTTTAGCAGATTTAAGCGGAGCTGCTAGCATAATAATTAATTTTTAAATCTAATCACACTGACAGTGGTCTCGAACCTACCGATTTTTCGGTATTTCTACCGATATGGGACCTAGTCTACCGAAATACCGAAATGTAAACAATTTTTTACGATTTTTGAGAATACAGGGAAGTTCTCCGAATTATTTACCTATTTTACATGGTTGCACAGGCAACCCATTTCATTTGGTCTATGACTCATGGGTATTCCCTACCTACTTTGAGAAAAGTAGTTATTTTGGGAGGAATATCATTTTATCCTAGTTTTAGGGAATGCCCCAAGTAGGTAGATTCACTTGCCTTTAAAAGCAAAACTTAAAAGTGGCGATGACACTCAAATGTTTCTTTCTGTCTCTTTTACTCTTTACCGTGATATCACTGCCACATTCCTCAGCCAATGTTGAGTGCATATTCTCACATGTCAATCCAATAAAAACAAAATAGCGAAAAAGACTATCTACTGAATTTAGCACAGATTTATACATACAAAACGATTAATTATTGAAGTTAGTTATTATAATTTTTAAATTAGTTCTAAAATGACCGCTACTATGACTAAAGAATAATTTCATGGTCCTAATAAAGCCTAAATAATCATGGCGATATCCATACATTAATTTGTATGAAAAAAATAATAATTTAGAGATTTTAAAATATTTTCCAATGTGGAAAATACATTAATTACCAGGAATGGATTGATATAATTACCATATTTTGAAACCCCCGCATAATTAAAATATTTTGAAATGAAAATAACACTTCGTTTCATATCGTTGCCCATTTAGTGTTTATAAAAAAAAGAAAGTGACCAATGACATTAACGGATCTATAAAATTGGCAGACAAGAGACAAGTGATGTGAATCATTGTTAGCTCTGCTCCTGTCATTATTTGTGACAATATTTCCCATGAAACGATGCAACGATGCAGTCTTTGTTACTGTCAGCCGCTTTTCGTCCTGAAATGTTCAGCTTTTCGTTAAACTATTCACTTTTAACATCCATTTTAGTTGCGGGGTTTGCGGTGGCGCGATTCCGCGTAGTACTAAATAATTCATAGTAAAATAAATGTATAAGTTATTAAAAATATATATTTACTATGTTTTAGAACGTAAATGTTTTCATTTACTAGGCCTAAAAAAGCATAAAATATCACTGATTTCATCCCAAACTAACACGTTTAATTTGAAAAATGGCTAATAATTTCACTTTTGAGTATACTTTTCTTGTATGAAAACTTACAGTAATATTGACTTTTTTTCAGCCATGCATGATGCAATAGCAAATGTTATTGCTTTTTTAACAGTAATATTGTTATAAGTTTGTTGTATACGGTTTTACTATTATTTAGCATCCGCGTAGAACATCGAGCGCTAGTTTAAAAAAAGCTTAAATAAAAACTGTTCTTATAATGAAACTATACAAACATTTGAACATATTTTTCATCCATGCACTAGATTATGAAATTCTTAATAATTTGACGTCAATATCTTATCTAGAAATTAAACACATTATCGTTTTGTAGTCCGTCGGAAATCATTAATTTGGAGTCCAGCATGGTTCTAACGGATGAACGCTCTTTATTAGTTATGCACCAAGTTTAAGTTGTTGTGTGTTGTAGCGATGCGCGACTGCGAATGATTTCATTCGAATCATTCGACTGAACGAATCATTCGAATGATTCGAGTGATTGAAAAAATTAGTAACTACTAACGAATGAATTGGACATTCGAATTGGATGTACCTACGACTTTGTCACTTAGTGTTTAATGGTAAAATAATTCGATACTCTCTATTTAGGTTTAATAGAATTATTAGTTAATAGTAGGTAATGTTTAGGAGCTGGTTAGTAGTACGTAAACCAATAAACGTGCTTATAAAGTTAAAAAGCATTAATAACCAATTATTAGGTACAGCTATTATGAAACAAAAGGCAGATAGACTTAGACCGCGCGGAACACTGAGAGTGAAGCCACAAAAGCAAATACAAATTCAAAAACGAATACCTACAATCTCGTGATCGTATTCGCTTTTGTATTTTGTATATTTGTATTAGTATTTGTTTTTTGTAACGATGCTTCGCTTCGTGCTGTTTCGTCTCGTGTCAGTACAGAGCAAAGCGAATTTTGAATTTGTATTTGCTTTTGTGGCTTCACTGTCAGTGTTCCGCGCGGTCTAGCTGTCTTTTGTTTCATAATCTGAGAACAAGACAGTCTTCATTTTTCAATTATTTTTTTCTACTCACTCGAATTATTCGAATAAATTATAATATATTGCTCGTTCAACCATTCATTCGAACAAGAACATGAATAGAACGACTTCATTTTATTTGACAGACCGACGCGACGCCATTAGTAGTTACTAATATTAGTAGTGGTCATTCGATTATGAAAATTAGTAACCTACTAATATTCAAGTCGAATTTGTAAATTAGTAGTTGCAGATAATTCGAGTAACCAGATCATTCGCAGTCGCGCACCACTAGTGTGTTGTACTGACCTCTTATGTTCCTAATAATGAACAAAATTATAAAAGTAACAAATGTGACCATGAATATACCTACTGATTTTGGATACGAATCTACCGATTTTTGTGGGCACCACTACCGATTTCGACTTTTGACGTTCGAGACCACTGCACACTGACGTTGATTGAAGTTTAGTTGATTTAGTTGACTTTCGTGTCGTGGATTGACTTGATACATTGATAATACTTAAAAATAAAGAACAATTTGATTAATTATTTACTTTATATTTTCATTCATAAGCAAGCTTATCTCTGAATTCATTATATTTGCGTATTTTGCGGTTAAGTCAGGCTATTAAAAAATGGGTAAATGGTAAATGCAATGTTGTTTAACTAAAACAAAACTTTATTTGTGCACAGTTCAAGGTTCACATCGACGCTACGAAAAAGTAAACATAGTCTATGTACATTATCTAATATCCATGTAATAAAATATTCTGGTATCTTACTGATAGGTAGTAACTAATTCCTCAGATAAACCAAAAGTTTTAATACTTACTGTAGATTTACAACTTGTTATGATCAATTTGACACCACCACAAAGTCAGGATGGACGTAATCATAAAAGTAAATAACCAGTCAAATGGCAGAGATAAATTAGCAAGGTACTGTATATTATTAATTCGTAATTAATATAAAAATGTCAAGTACACAGTAAAAGAACATGCCTTGAAATGGTTAAACATTTTTGTTTGGTTGTTTTGTCCTCTCATTGTTATTTATCATATTTTCAGACTAATTCAATATACAAGTCGCCTAGTTTGGCACCAATTGGAAATAAGACATGCAAACAAATACTCTGTTGACAGAATAAAAAATCTGGAACTCACTTTTAGTTCTTTCAGGAAAAGTAAGTACCTAACTACTTTATTTATTTTATTAAATCAAGACTTAATTTTCTTATTCACTTTCTTCCTCTGATTCTTTAAGATTTTCAGTACTTTATGATTGAGAATTCTAATGCATAGAAAATGCAGGTACCTATGCTGTTAAGTTTTGTTAATCTTTTGGGCACCACAGTCACTAGACGACAAATTAAAACATGCCCTACACCCAGCTGGAAAACATCACACTGAACATTTTAATTACCTACTTAGAAAAAAAAATTACTACTATAAGTTTTCTGTTTCTTTTTCCAATAATTAAAAAAGAACATCAAGAAAACATTGCAAAAAGGTACATAGATATATTCAATAGTTATTTCCCTATTTTTATTTGTAGGTGACTGTGGTGAATTGTGGCTTGGTGTGGAGGGCATGCGCATGGGTTTATGCTCTGGCGTTCAAAAAGTTAAATAAAAAACGTACAAACAGAGCAAATTGAATTAGTCATTAATTAAACACTTGATTTTTTCAGTTTTAAGACTTGGAAGATGCATCGACATCTGTTACACAGCGTTAAATACCATGCACATTGAAGATCCAATTTTAAGAGTTACATTAACATTCAGCAAACTGGCACATGCATTGTTTCTCTACTCTGATCACATTGTCTGGCTCACCAAAAGTGGATTCCTTAAAACAGACTCTGAGAAATGGAATAGGGCAGCAAATAAATTCTGGCTTCTATCTATAATTGCAAATCTGGCTAGAGACTTTTATGAAATAGTTCATCTCATGGATTTGCACAAGTCATCATTCTTGAAGCCATCCGAACTATTGAACAGTTCAGTCACAAGCTATGATTGGAATAGTGGGATGAAATATATGTATATGCTAATGACTTGTCACAAAGATGTATTTATTGATACTTTGAAGAACTCTTGTGACATATTCATCCCGCTAACTGCATTAGGGTTTACTAAATTAAGCCCAAGTACTGTAGGAGTACTGGGAGCCGTATCATCATTAGCTGCACTAGTGACCATTGTGAAACCAATAACTAAATTGGTTCCTGCCTGAAACATTTTGTTTTTTTAAATGTAATAATTATGGTGCTGGGCTTATGTATGTAGATTGTGATATTTAATGTTTGAAGAACCCTCGGTTTCTCGAATAAAAAAATAATTCGACAATTTTTTGCGCTTAGACTTAGTCCAAAGAGTACAATATATAAATACAGACTATTTTGTCAACTTATTTTTTTTGTTCGAAAAACCGGTGCTTACGATAGATAGACGACATTTTAAGATGTTAGATCTACAAAACTAAATGTGCCAGGGTTATTCTCAACAAAGTCAGTAGATGTATATAATCAGGGGCGTAGCAACCGATAGTGGCGCCTAGGGCACGCATCATTAGTTGCGCCCCTATGTATTTATTTAAATCTTAAAACAGATACAGTAATCATTAATCATATTACATACAAAACAGAGATTTATTATCTTTTTAATAATATAAATTCGTAAATAGGACAACTGCATTTACAACTGCACCTTTCTGGTCTTCTTGAACGCAAACATATAGATGATGTTTTCGAAATTTGTTTTATCTGTCTCTTCTCGCTCTACACTGAGCAAATCTAGGTCGCCTAATCTTTCTTGATCTTTCTAAAAGCACAGTATAAGTACGACCGTACTAAAAGATCGCTCACATCTTGCGATGGATACTGCAATTGTAAACAAGCAGAATTTGAAAAGAAATGCGCAGATTTGGAATACGATTTCATCCCCGCTTCACAATTTAATTCAAGTAGTTCTTCTGATTTCTTCAGGTTGACGGTTTTTCTTGTAGATATTAGCATTTGAATATCCAATATTTCTTCGTATAACTGGCCTCCGTCGCAACATCGCAACTATAGAAATCTCCAAATTATTTTCATTTATTTTTTAACCGTCGCAGCCGTAACACAGAGTTGTAACATCTAAAACCAGAATACTCAGAAGTTCTAATCAAATACAAAAAAATTATTGCATCTCAGTGGAACGAGTATTTAACCGACTTCAAAATAAATAATAGTTTAAAAAAACTAAAAACACGCTTTTTATAGAAAACGAAACTAAATTAAAAAAAACTAAAAACACGCTTTTTATAGAAAACCAAACTAAACAATAGAAAATAAATTTTAATAAATTATTTTATTTAAAAAAAAGCGTGGGGTGCTTTTTAAGATATTATCAAAATGATAATCACTCTACTCATATCTGTCAATAAAATATTTATAACTATTGTCACCATGCACCCCACGCTTTTTTTATAATAAAATAATTTATTAAAATTTATTTTCTATTTTTTAGTTTGGTTTTCTATAAAAAGCGTGTTTTTAGTTTTTTTAAACTATTATTTATTTTTTACTTTTAAGTTTGGTTATATCTATATCTATATATATTATGTACATTTATTCTACTAGGGGCGCTTGTGCAGTACCTTCCTAGTATATAATACCTGTTTTTTCGGCAACTAATTTTGAACGACTTGATTTTTTTTTTTGTTTTTTTTTGTTTTTTTTTAATAATTTTATCAAATTAGTGTATTGTCATCGGTCCTCGATAAATCTACAAAGTTTGAACGAAATCTGGCCGTTTAAAGTGGGTCAAAATCGCGCCCAAAGAAGTCGGTTACAAACATACAGGTGAAGCTAATAAAAAGCGTGTAAAAAGGGGGTTCTCAGTTCGACCCGTATGTTTGTATGTATGTATGTATGTTTGTCCGCGATTATCTCCCGTTTGGCTGAACTGATTTTGATGCGGTTTTCATAAAAGTGTTTGTTACATTCTGGAGAAGGTTTTAGTATCAACAAACAGAAATTTGTTCAGCGCTTTTTGAAAAAATCTACAAATACCGAGAAGACGTTTTCGTTTCTTCCATCGTTCCATCTTTGGAGGACTTTCTATCTCCGTTTTAACTGTGTTGCCATTACTTAGTGGATTTGGGTGACAAGGAGGCACTAGAAAGTGGAAAATAAAATCTTTTTTGAAAAAAGTGAACCGCCTTCAAAACCAAACTAAAAAGTGATAAATAACTTTAGCACAGAACACATGACTTTAGTTTCGGAAGTCGGTGGCAATACAAAACAACAAACAGAACAAAGCCACCGACTTCCGAAACTAAAGTCATGTGTTCTGTGCTAAAGTTATTTATCACTTTTTAGTTTGGTTTTGAAGGCGGTTCTCTTTTTTCAAAAAAGATTTTTTTGACATTGTTTCTCGCGATAATGGGATATGGTACAGGACAATACAAAGTGAGCCTCCTCACATACCATGGAGTGCCAATGTGAAGCTAAATCGTAAGCAAATTGTAATTCCTCATAGGTTGCGTTCCGGACACATGCCCGTTAATAATTTAAACTTTTCTATGAATGTTGTTGAAGATTTGAAGGTATCACTTTTTGATGTAGTGTGTCCGGAGGAACACCACTCAATAGAGTCATAGGGAGTGGTGCGTTCCCAGCTCACTCTGCGTTTATTCGCGAAGCGCGGGAATTGTCAACGTGATTGTTTGTTATGAAGTAATAAAGTGAAAATAACATACTTAATGGTGTATTGTACTGTATTTAGATTTGATTTTTGGCTATTTTATTTAATAATTGGCTATTTTTGCGCCCCCCTTCGAAAGGCGCCCGGGGCACGTGCCCTACTTGCCCCACTCTTGTTACGCCACTGTATATAATTATAATCGGACAAAGCTCCTTTTAATTTTGTATGAAATAATCTCCTTTTAATTGGTCTGAGGAAATAATGAACAAAGATGTGAATTCTTGAATTGTTTTAGGTAGGTACCTTGAGTTTGTATCAAACTAATTAGTACCTACCTACTAATTGTATCTCTTCTTATGTTATGTAAACTGTTATGGGTTCAATAATAATGTTTTTATTTTAACCGGTATATGTCTTCTTAAAACATATTAAACTGCTTAATCCGTTGTATGGTTTATTCTACTTTAACATTAATAACATAGTATATATTATTAAAACACTTGTATAAATTCCCTAAAGGTAACATCTACATGTTGCTAGTCCTACAAAGATTTGAGTACAGATGCCTACACTCTATTAAATGTCTATCCTATATAATCTAGACATAGAAACCGAAGCACAGACAGACCCTGAACAACATCGTTTTAACAGCAGGTTTTCTTGAACTTCTTAATTTTTTACAGAAAATAATAATAACCTGACATAGAGGTGATAGATCGATTAGAGCGTCGCGCAATGATTGTTGATATAGCGGTTCCGCATGACGAGAACCTCGTGAAAACCAAGAAAGATAAACAAAACACGTTGACTGCGGCAAAACACATACGTTTGTGTTTCAACAAAAATACGTGAGTGCGGCGCACACACAACCGTATGTGTTTTAGTATTTTGCTAAACGCCAGTGCGGCAAAACACATACGGTTGTGTGGCGGCCGAAGGTACGCTAGTGCGGCAAAACACATACGGTTGTGTGTGGGGAATAAGGACTGCGATGAAAATTTGTCTCTCTTGATTTTTTTAATTCCATGCCCTATATAATAATGATAAAACCTTCACGAAATATTTAAAACATACGGCTGGTACCGCCATCTATTGACTGTTATAGGAACTATACTGGTATTTTATCTAACGAAGACGAGTGTTTCTTTTAGACGATACTGAATAGGATTCTAGTGGGGAATAAGATTTATATGAATGAAAGAATAAAAGAAGAACCAGTCACAAGAAAAATAATAATCGAATTCTCAAACTATCAACTAGCCTATTGCAAAAGAGGTACTTTTGCAATAGGCTAGTTGATAGTTTCAAGTCAAGCATTAAGAAGTTCAGTATTATTAAGTCCCAATGTTGACGTGTTTGAAATATGTATAAATACTAGGTAACAAACCTAGATAAATTTATAATTTTGGTTTAGAACCCTTAGTTTTCATACTTGCCTACATAATCGGGGGGCAATACTATTTACATTTTTAAGTCTTGAGAGAAAAATAACTGATATAATGTATAAGTAATTATTTATTTATTTATATTTAATATAAATCGTGTGAATATTTCTAAAAAATATCCACACAGTCGACGCAAAATCGAAAAACACAACCGTATGTGAGCGCCCGCACAGTCGACGCAAAATTATGAAACACAACCGTATGTGTTTATCCGCACACGCGTAGTAAAACACGCCAAGCGCGTAAACCCGCACTGGCGTAAAGTACGGCCGCACACGCTTGGCGTGTGCGGCCGCACTCTCGTCTCGTTTACGAAAAAGCGTTTCGGCTGTGCGGCCAACACACCAGTTGTGTGGCCAGCCGCACTGGCGATCGGCGTAGCGAATGTTCGCCCGCAGTCAACGGGTTAAGTATCTTGACTTGGCTCGCGAGGTTGTCGACATGTGGGATGTGAATACAGCAGTCATTGTGCCGATAGTCGTTACGGCCAATGGACTCATTTCTAAGAGCCTCGACCAACACCTAAGGAGGCTCTCGTTGGGCAGCTGGATCAAGGACTTGATACAGAAAGCGGTACTCCTGGACACGGCGCGTATAGTCAGGAGATTCCTCTCTCAGGAGCCCTGACCACCGGTAGCTTGGACCCTGTTCCCGATACCGGGCTACTATTTTTTATATTTTTAAATGTTTTTATTTATTTTTTACTAATATTTAAAAATATAATAAAATATGTATATACAATAAATAAATGAGATAATAATAATAAGTGGGGACATTTTCACACACGGCTATCTGACCCCAAACTAGACCCTGTACTATGAGTGCCAGACAGGGACAGCTGATGTACATAGGTACACAAATACATTATTTTTTTGTATATACATACATATTTAGATAAACAACACCCAGACACAAGGCAAACACAAGTGCTCATCACACAAATGTTTACCCTGGGCGGGAATCGAACCAAAGAGTATAGAACCCGCAACACGCTGCGCGGCAGTCTGAATGCATACATTAGATAAAGAAAACACATATCACTGACTCGTTCTTATGTATGCATTCAGAAAGAGAGCGTTTGCCCTGCAGTTGGTTTCACTTAGGTTTTTTTTTTTTTTACTTTTAAATAGGCTTGCGTTTGACCGCAATTCACCTGATCGTAAGTGATAATGCGGCCTAAGTTGGAACACGCTTGCCTAAGATGAACCGGTTCACTCGTGCCAGATACCCAGATTATACTTATCAGGGAACAGAGAGGCGGGCAGGGAATTCCACAGTCTGTCAGTTCGCACAATAAATGTGGAGTCAAAGCGCTTGGTTCGAGACCGTGGAACTTCAACAGTTCAACCATATACCGGTGACGCTGCGCCGTATCTCTGCTCGTCCGATGATGGAACGGGGATGGGGGAATTAAATAGTTAGTTAGTTTAAAGTGTTGCCTCCACTTTTATCTATGTTTCTTGGTCAAGAGACCAACTGACGACGCTGGAACCAGACTGATCTAGGGCACAATAGTATGTTTCTGAGAAAATGGAAGAAATGCGTTATGCGTTATTATTGGAAATCTATGAGCTTTTTATTATTATTTTTTAGTTATATGTACTTCCAATGAGTTTTAAATAAAAAAATAGTAATTATTATTAGTATGAGTTATTTATTAAAACTATTATTCTTAGTTTTACAAAAAAAAAATCACTTAGATCACTATGGCAGTTCAAAAATTTTAAAAATGTATTAATAGAGTAAGTTTTCACTTTGATATTGAAAGAAAAATCACATTAATCATCACCAAATACAGCAGGCAAAAAATTATCATCATCTTGTGCTTCTTGATTGCCGCCTCTTCTAGGAACATGTGGTAATGTCAAGTAAAACTGATGGTGGATAGGAGGTACGAATTTTAGGGTTTTTCTGATATCTTGCATTTTTTGATATGATATTAGTCTAGTTTCAGGAGCTTTTTCTGGTATATAATTCTTTAGATTACAAAAAAAAGTTTCAGAATCCATATCATTTGGTTTCAAATCAACCGTTTCATGTTTCCGTGTAGTCATCATTGTAACTGATTATACTTGAATCTTTACAAAACTTTATCTTCCGCATCTTTGAAATTTTTGCGCCTTCTGTTAACACAATCTGGTAATCTTTGAATAGTGAAGAAAGAAAAAAAAAAAAAAAAAAAAAAAAAAAACTTTTAAAAATATTCAGTGTGTCTGTGAAAATATTAAACCATACTTTTTTAAGTTTTTTTTTTTTTTTTTTTTTTATCATTTGATAGGCATACGTTTGACCTCTATCTCACCTGATGGGAAGCGATGATGCGGTCTAAGATGGAGCACGCTTGCCTAGAAGTAACCTATTCACTCTTGACTTAAGTATATAAATGATAAATATTATACGAAAATTACGTAAATTATTTATACACAATTTAATTTGATATTTCTTTATTGCACTTAGATCAGTTTGGATTTCCATAAATGCCAGCAACTTGCGACCATAGTGATCTAAGTGCGCCTCATTACTTAGATCAGTCTGGCATGTCTCTATTTTACAAACCGCACCGATTCTATAGTGAGATGTCGAGATTTCTCAAGGAAAAAAATACTTAGAAGCGCTTAGATCAGTATGGCCTGAAAGAATTATGATTTTACTTTGCAATTGTGTAAAAAAATCATTTTTGCCAAAAATGTCACTTAGATCACTCTGGTTTTAGTATCGTCAACTGTCACGTCTGTCAGTCTGTCACTGTCAATTACATGTCATTCTTGTCTAAGCTCAAAGCGAGCGAACAATAATTTTATTATTTTCATGAAACTCTCAGTTTATAATTAATAATGGCTCGTAACGTAGCGGAGACGGCAAGGAAATTCTTACTATTAGGCCAATGTGTTCCAACGGTTAAACAAAATGCGGCCAAAATCAGAGTGAAGAGGTTAGAATTGGACGAGAACTTACTGATGGTTTGTATTCGTTTTAAAAGTTCGTAATAGATAACTTAAAATACGTTAGGAAAGAAGACTTTAATATAATCAACAATCTTTTATTTCTTACGATTTCAGTACTTTAAAAAGGATGAATTTTACTACTGCCATGATCCCAAAAAGGTCTGCAAGACTGGTGATATTGTCCTCATACAATCTTTACCTCAAAAACTGACTAAGTTAATTACTCATGAAGTCAAAGAAGTTGTGTATCCCTTTGGTGATATTACTGACCCTATCACAGGGAAGAAGGTTGCCAAAGAACAGTACAGAGAAGACATGGACAGGCAAGCAGAGTTATATGGAAAACTAGATTCTGCTTTTGATTATGATAAGGCACCTGCGCGAGGCTGGCAAGATGGTAAAAAAGACTTTACATCAAAACCTACTTACACAAAGTTTCATGTGTTTGATGAAAATGATCCATATGCCATATAAACTAAGCAAAATTTTATAGTGTAATAAATTAGCAATAAAATAGTGTTAATCTAGCTTTTATTCTTGTGATCACTTATTTCTCTGACTGAATTTGCAGATTTTTTTGGTTAACAGCAACAAAACAATCAGCAAAGCATCATCTCACTTACTAGGTACCTAAAAAGAGTATCAAGTCTTATACCTAACCCATACCTAATTATGTTATGCACAAGTTATTTTAATAATCAACATTATTGAATGATTGGAATGAGTATACACAACAGGATTTCAAATTCATAACTTCAGTTAGGTACAGCAATATTTTCCAGTTGATGTGATAGGGTTGTTTTGATAAAATAATAACAGAAATTCTAAAGAAAAGAGCATTTATTTTTAGCCATAGGGCTCATAATTTGTAAAGATTGCATATTATTATATTGGTGGCATCAGTCCTGTGCTAGGAGTTCTTTCTCTAATGCTGCACCCATGAGGTTCCAAGAGCTGTCGTCATCATCTGGTGGCTCCTCATCTGATGGTGGTGATGATCTTCGTGGTCTCTTGCGAGGTCGGGATTCGTCGCCTATGAATTAAACATAATTTAGTTACCATGTAATGTAAATTTTGTACTTTCCCAAAACTCAACACAATTTGAGTGGTAGTTAACACGTTGAGCGCCAAGCTTAAAAACCGTGTATTTTTAATATTTTGGAGGCCAGAGGTATTAGAATTCATAGTAAAATGTATTGAAATGTGTTTCCTGGCATGTGTTTCCTGGCTACACACTGGCCTACAAATAAAGCACTGCTTGTGTTTCCAGAAAGATACACATGGTGCTCAATGTGTTAAAAAAAATAATGTCAGTCTTTATTTACTTAAGATTTTATTCCTGCCAGGTTAAAGTTGATTTACCCAAGAAATAAGACTTCATACAACTCCCCCATTTTCACCAGAAGTTGATTTTCCAAAAATCCTTTCTTATTGCTTCCCCTTAATTCACCCTTTTCAACCCCTTAGGAAATATCCAAAAACCACAAAACGTACATATTTTTTTAACCATAAAGCTAAATAACAATTGTCTTGTTTTTAACTTAAAAAATAATGGATTTCCCATTTAAACTTTCATCCCCTATTTTAATACCTTAGGGGTATAACTAGAGTTTCATACAGATTTTCATCTCTAATTTTACATCCTGAAGGGTTAAATTTCCTTAAATCCTTTCTTTAGGCGGCCCCTAGGCCCCTAGACGATCAATTACATTGCGCAATATTACGAATTGTGTATAGGGTTAGGGTTAATATTGAAGATTGCGTAATTTTTTAACGAAAGTTTGAGAAAGTTAAATTTTTATTGCTCCATATTTTTCAATTGCATCGTGTAGGGTCAATATTGAGCAATATTTTTTAGTGTTTGTTTCATCATGATGAGGAGTACACGCGCGCGCAAAAGGGAATTCAAAAGTTAAGGAAAGAGAGTTTATTAACGAATGCATCCAATTGTACAGAATTGCCGTCGCTGTGGAATGTCAAAGCAAAGAATATCGTGAACGTGATAAAAAAAAACGCCGCTTACAAAACATTGTTTTTTAAATACATTATAGAGATGTTTTCACAGATAACCTAAGATGATAAAAAAAAAAACAATTCTTTGGAACTATCTGGAATAATACAATTCTCCGACTGAATACGAAATCCTTGCGCAGTTCTTAGTATTGCGTAATATAATTGATGAGTTTGGATTCAAAGCGCCTTTCAATCTTATTAAAAAATAAAATGTATTGTACAATGTTATTGTAGGTCTAGGGGCCGCCTTAGGGCGTTTTCAATTTAAACGTTTCGTGTCGGACCGCCTTTGTCGTATTCCGACAAAGCGCGCAGTGCGGCAACGGTCCTGCACGCGTAGCATGACCACGCTATGTCTACGGAAGAATAGACAACATTTTAACAACCGAGTTTTTTTTAGTAGTTTCGGCTGTTTGCTGATACGTAAATTAGTCAGCCAAGAGCTCCCTACGGTATAGCGAGTCACCCTTCGCAGATGGTACGGTTCGCCGAAATCACTCTTAGTCAACGGTTGGTTCCACGAATAAATCCATCGCCGATAACATCGTTCGTCGATGGTCGCTTCAACTACAACACCTTTTACCGATGGAACGGGTGGCCGAAATACTTCAAAAATAAGTTTGGGGTTTGGGGAGGAACTGGCACTGGGCGGCCGCTGGCGCGGCATGCTCACCTCGCTCGCTCGCTCTCCGCTTCAATGGTCACAGTTCTAACCCAAATGATTTACCACCAATAGAAGGTGTTGTAGCTGAAGCGAGCATCGACGAACGATGTTTTCGGCGAATAGTTCTATCGGCCATGGATTTATTCGTGGAACCAACCGTCGGCGAAGGGTGATTCGCTATACCGTAGGGAGATTAGTTTTTCATGAGTATAATAGGGTATTTTACTCTATACGAGAAAAAATCTATGAATATGTTATTGAGGCAGTTTAGGCATAAAGCAGTCGGAAAATGTAAGTTTTAGTTTATAAAATAACAAAACAAATTTTTAAATTCAATTCAAAGTATTCAGTATTTTTAATCTGTTTTAAAACACCGTGAAATAGTAGCGGCCATGTTATTACGCCGTACGGCTGTGTAAACAAAAAATTGTCAACTGTAAGTCAACCGATTGGCGTAATAAAGGCCTTGTACTTTTATTATTTTTGTAACCAAAGTAATTTTTTCATTATTACACCTATTACAAAATATTCTTTTAATTATTTTTAACCGCTGTCATGTTTAGCGAAACGCAATTGATCGATTTGCAAAACTCGGCCGTGCTTTTGGAAACACGCGTGCATATTTTTTATTTTCTGTTAATCGGCTCTGAACTCTATTCTAAGGGCATTAGAGTCCTACCAAACGTGTTAAAACGATAGATAATTATATTAACTGTCGTTTAGACGCAAGTTTGCAACATTACGAAATAAATTTTTATTTTCAATCGACATCGAAAGTTTGATGATGCCATTTTGTAATTTTCTCAAATTTGCTGTGGTTGTGTTGATTTGTGCTCCAAGGAAAAATGCCGTAAGTATTGTAATTTATTGGTTTTTACTAAAGTGATGGTACCTAATTAATCTAGAAAACCTGTACTGTGATAAATCAACGTTTTATTTACTGATACTACAAGTGAAATGTGCTAAAATCGAGATAGACGAACGCGTGTTTGTTGTCGTTGTGTTTTTATGTATTACAAAGTGGTAATTTAACGGAATTACATAAAACTGTGGTAAACTACGTGTGAAATAATAAAGTTTAAACATCATTCTAATCATAAAAAGTAAAAAGTTCCCTAATATCTTGAAGATGTGCTGGATTACATAAATTTTGGCGCCAAGTGAGTACTTTGTAACGGTTTTGCAACGGTTTTTTGCTTTGGCGATGCTGGTATCCTAACGACAAGGTAGGTTCACTGTCAGGGTTGGCACCTAGCATGCGGCTTTTTTTCACGTTTGGTTTTAATTTGATTGTGATGCACAATATGCCTAGATAATATTTGTGGTGTTGGTTGGTGTCTTAGTTCTTTTTATTATTTTTAATTTATATTAAATAAATATTTATAATCTTCATATTCATATATCAAATTTCATCAAAATCGGTTCAGCCGTTGCGTCGTGAAAACGTAACAGACAGATAGACAGACAGAGTTACTTCCGCATTTATAATATTAGTGTGGATAAAGATTCATACCAAATTTCATCAAAATCGGTTCAGCCGTTGCGTAGTGAAAACGTAACAGACAGATAGACGGACAGTTATTTTCACATTTATAATAATAGTATGTATAAAGATTCATACCAAATTTCATCAGAATCGGTTTAGCCTTTGCGCCGTGTAAACGTAACAGACAGTTACTTTCGCATTAAATTTATAATATTAGCATGGATTGTGCAGACGCCAGCACATCAAGTCATACCTAACTGTCAAATTTTCCCAATTAAATATGAACCTTATGCATTTGTAATAAAGTTGAAAATCTATCAAAGAAATTTGACAGATTGTAGTTGCTTGATGTTCTGGCCTCTGTACCTACATTGTAAAATTGTATTTTATTTGTTTGCATGTTACGGTGGTGGTTGCATGTGTATTTTTTTTACGTTTTTAGTAATGAACAAGTATGTGGTGTGAAGTGTGGAAGAGGGGGGAGGGGAAATGGACGAGGGGGGCGGGGAAATGTTGAAGGGGGGAGGGGAAATGGACGAGGGGGTAGGGGAAATGGGGCAGGGGGGAGGGGAAAAGGACGAGGGGGTAGGGGAAATGGGGAAGGGGGGAGGGGAAATGGACGAGGAGGGAGGGGAAGAGGAGCAGTCCAGGACTTAGCTGTCGCAGGGCCAAGTTCGAGGTACCTATTGTATTACTTTTCATAAAATAGTTTGAAGTTTTAGGCGTTTTTCTTATATTATTGATCTTCTTCATTTATATTTTTAGAACATTTGAAGATGATTTAGAGGCCTTGCGCAAGGCAAAGGCCTCTACTAAAAAACTTTTAGCCGGACTTGACCCTAGCGTGAAGAAAGAGTTGGACGCACGTAGGCGGGAGAAGCAACTTTCGCGGTCGCTTCTCCCTGACGCACCGCCGCGAAAGCGCCAAAAGTAAGTATTTAAGTGTAAGTTTAAAAAAGATATATCAACTTACCATGTGCATACAATAAAAAATATCTAATTTTAGGAAATCATCTCCTGAGCGCGTCGAGTGCCGGTTGACTGTCGGCACTCCGACTACGCCGCCAGCGCCAAAGCTCCAACCTTGGCAAATACGGTAAGTAGGTATATTTGACAAAATATTGCACCTAGCATCATTTTTTTTTCTCATTTGACGTTCAAAAGTGCCTTTTATTGGTCTAATTGAAATAAATGATTTGACTTTGACTTTATTGTTATGAAATAAGTGCTGCAAAATTGATTACTTTTTACAGCAAACTGCAAGCCAATGGCGCGGCGGCGGCGGCAAGAGAGGAGCCGATAGTCACCGGCGACGATGTGCTCGGCTCATCTCGGCTCGACTCGCAAGAACGGCTGATAACTCCAATGAGGTAAGTACCTACTTTAAACCTACCTACCTACCTTAACTTTTTTTAACTTTGTGATTAATATGACTTATGTAGGTATAGGGAAATTGAAAAAATACCCGAAATCTCTTAAATCCTAAATTCGTATCATGAACCTGATCAATTTGTTCTACGAATTTTTAAAATTCGAAACGATTTTTTCCATATAAAAATAGTAACACAAAATGTTGCATAATATAATATAGTTACCACCCGGCAAAAAAAACTCTGATAAATAACAGACAGAACCATAGGTACCTACCAGAAATTTCGCAAAGCTAGCGATTTATTAATATTAGGTACTTTGATTAGGTATCGCAGAACATCTGCGCGGGTTAATGACTTATGCTCGCACTTCACATGGCGTATTTGTGCAAATATTCGCCTTATTTGGATAATACAAGATGTACCCTATTCCCATTGCAATAAAGTCGATTTTGTATTATTCAAATAAGGCGTATATTTGTCCAAATACACCATGTGAAGTGCCAGCATTAGGTTTAATCCAGTTTCCCTTCGTACTTTAAAGTAGGTATCTACTAAACAAAACATTAAAAACTCTTCAATGCAAATGTGAATTGTGATCCGCAATCATTTAACGATCCGAAGTTCACGGGAGATGATGCATTCCGAATGATCGGTTCCTACTAGGAGCCCGGGGACAAAGAATATGATGAGAAGCAGATAATAATATTACGCACCTTAGTACCTATTTCTAGCGTAGGTATTTATTAAATGAAATCTCACCTGTTTAGAACGATTAACTTGATTGGCTATTTACACATTTTTAGTAGGTACTCCGAGCGTACACAATTCGTTTTACTTCACCCCATAAATAAAAGCACACTATCACACACTCGTACACTATCATTAGATAACACACAACACGTAGGCACACTCCGCCCCTAAGACGACCACGAACCATAACTCAATATTCTTCATTGGAATATTGATAACACGTCACTTTTGTTTATTCAACAACACATTTATAGGACACACTTATCGCGAAGTAAGAGGGTTGTTTAAGGGATACGCGGAAGCGCAAATTAGACATGCGGAAATAGCGGCGCACTCGCATAGACTGCGGCGGTCAGCGCGTGAGGGCGAGTGTGTCCTGTCGGTACATCGGGGACGACACAAAGAAAAGGGGTGGGGTGTGCGCACGAGTTTCATTTTAAGTAGGTACTTATTACACTATACAATTTGTAGGATATCAATTTAGGAAATCGGCAGGTGTAATCGCAGTTAAAACAGATTGGATCCGATTTAGTGCAAAATGGGAGGTTTACTAAATTGAATTCTAAATAGGTCCAGTTTAGAATTCAATTTAGTGTAGTGTGAGAGTGAGACTATCAACTTAGGTAGGTACCTAAATTGATTTCCTACTTATTGTATAGTGTAATAAGTACTAAGCCAACGACTCTTTATGTAATTTGTTACCGGGAAAATCTGAATAACGGTACCTACGTTGTTTGATTTACCGGGAAATCTTTCTTTAATCTTTCTCTCAAGATTGGCACATAAATGTTTTGCCGCGTGATTACTTTAGGTACTGTTTACAAGTTCACTTCTTGCGCGCTTAGTGTTCATGAATAATGTAGGTATTTTATTAAACAATTACCTCACAAATTAAGGATATACCTAGGTAGGTTTTTTACGTACTTGGGACTAGAATCGAATATTGAATACCTAGCCTCCCTTATTATGTTCCTCGTTTAACCTAACATATTGTAGAACTATGATTGTTATCAAATATTTTTTATTTTTCTAGCCCCGTTAGTACTGCCGAGGGTTCAGCCGTGAGCGAGCTGTTGGTGGATTTCACCAGCGGCCTATTGAGTAAGTAATTAATATAAACGAGTAATAAAAAAAATAATTTTATAGGTACACAATGTTTTTTCTTATCCGTACCTACTTATAACTTTCAGAAACTGACGTGGGGATTTGGCCGTGCGTCGCAGATCCGCTCCAATCAGCTTCAACAACAGCTCCAGTCCCGACCCCGGCACCAATAGTTGGCGATGTACCACCGGCCATCTCCTCTAAAAGGATACACTTAGGTACGTGGATATTTGGGTTTGTGAAGGTCGATAAAATAACCTATCAACACCATGTTTTCAGACCGCTCAATACAGACGCATGTTTTTTATTACTTTTGTACTCATAAAGTTTGTGTTTGTTTCAGGACCATATTCGGAGAAGACAGCCTCCGACCTAGAGAAGTGGCTGGACTCTGTGGAATCGGACGATGAGGGGGATATGACAGACTTACAGATGGACAGCCAGACGGACATGCCTGGATTTCAATATCCCATGACGCCGGCTCACGTCTTTGAGGATTTTAATCCAGACATGAACGCTTGGCTGTCCAACGATGACGTTGACTCTGACAGACTACTTACAAATTTAATTCCGACTGACCACTTGACGTTCGACTGGAGTCAAAACTACGACACCTTCCAAGGGAAGCGCGAAACCTTCACAGGAATCGCGGGACCAACCTTCCCTGTGACTGACGATATGACCCCACTCGATGTTTTTTTAAAATTTTTTGATGACGAACTGACGGACCTACTTATTTCCCAGACCAACAAATACGCAACCAGACAAATCGACCAACACCTGACGCCCCATTCCAGACTCAACTTCTATGTTAATGTCGACCGATGTGAGATGGCCAAGTTCCTCGCAATACTGATCCTGCAGGGTTTGTTCCCAAATCCTGTTGAGAAAAATTATTGGGGGGAAAATGGCCTTCTCACACTTAAATATTTTTCGGACATAATGACGTTTAATAGATTTGTTTTATTAAAAAGACTATTACATTTTAGTAACTCGACCGACTCACAGACGTTACCGACAGACGAAAAAAAATTGCGGAAGATAAAGCCTGTTCTGGATCTCTTGCAAAAGAAATTCAGCACGCTATATCTTCCGCAACAGGAAATAGCTGTGGACGAATCGCTCCTCAAATGGCAAGGACGGTTGTCATTTGCACAGCGGATTGCTACAAAGGCTGCCAGAGTTGGCATTAAGTCCTACGAGCTGTGCGAATCTGCCACTGGCTATTTGTGGAGATTTTTCGTCTACACGGGGAAAAAGGACGAACCGACAGACAATTTGACAGACGGGCCAAGAGACACGACTCGACAAATGGGCGGACCCACAGACACACCACCACTTCTCACTAATGCGACGTCAAGGATTGTCCATGAGCTAGTGAACCCCTTGTACAATCGAGGGCACACTTTGATCATGGACAATTTTTATAACTCTCCCTTGCTCTGTCGTTTTTTGAAATCGCAGGGCACTGATTGCTTCGGCACTCTTCGGGTAAACCGAGAGTTCGTGCCCGAAGCAATCAAGTCTGTTCAAAAAAATGATCTGAGGGAGGGAGAGTACGTCCATAGTTTTACGGAGGACTTAAGTGTAGTCCTGTGGCGTGACTCCAACGTGGTATCGTTGATATCCACCTATCACGATGGTCGCGTTGGAGGCGCCGAGAAGTATGGCCGGTACAAATACAAGCCACAAGTGGTGCTGGACTATAACCGTGCGATGGGAGGTGTCGACAGGAAAGATCAACTTCTGTCGGCATATCCCATCGAGCGAGTCCGAAATATTGTGTGGTATAAGAAGGTGTTCCGACGCCTTCTTAACATCACATTGATGAATGCCCACATAATATTTCGGACTCACCACGGACAGTGTAGTGCGCGGGAGTTTAGGAAACAGGTGGCAGAAGGACTTGTAAAAATTTCTACGGTGCCTGCCATTACAGGGCCTCTTGTGGTACAGACCGTCAAAATGGCACTGGCCCGTAAAGCTAACAAGTTCAGGCCTGTGTTAAAAGGCAACCATTTTATTGGCCCAGGGCCATATAGGATAGCACGGTGTGAGTGGTGCAAAAAGAGCCGCACGAAGTATATATGCAAGCAGTGTGAAGTATCGCTCTGTTTGGATATATGCTTCGAGCGCTACCACACCGATCCATAATGTACAAATTATTTATTTTTTATTTTTATATATATATAAGGTGTTAAAAAATTAAACTTACAATTTCGTGTAAAAAAAAACTTGAGCTATGTTAATTTTTCATATAACATAGCTCATTTTTTTACACGAAATTGTAAGGTTAATTTTAACACCTTATATATAAATACAGTCATTACTCCGCCAGTCGCCTGCCGCCTGTTTCCTGGCTCTCGTTGGGCAGTTGGATCAAGGGCTTGATTCAGAAAATGGTACTCCTGGACCTGTGTCCAGGAGTGCCGTATATTGTTAGAAGGTTATGGGGTATTGTGTAAAATATTATAATAAATACCGCTCGATATTCTGCAACTAAATAAAAGACAATTTCAAACATGTAAACGCACACTATTTAGACAAGTACATTATAAGTTGGAAGATTATATCAATGATAAAAATGCTTGACTTAAAATCGTTTTTTTTTTTTCTATGTATTTCCGAATATTTAAAAATAAAAATGATATGTGATTTTGGAAATATAGGTAACTAATTGTTTCTAACCGTTTGTTAAATTATATATATTTAAAGATTTAAAAAAAAATGTAATTTGGGAATATTTAAAATTACGTAAGTATTTCAAATATTCATAAAATATATTTTTTTTAAATTTTATTAAATAATGTACCTATTTACGAATTCTTTTTTTTGTATCTACGAATATTTAAAAATAAAAATGATATGTGATTTTGGAAATAAAGGTAACTGTACCTAACCGTTTGTTAAAAAATATATATTTAAAGATTAAAAAAAAAATGTAATTTGGGAATATTTAAAATTACGTATTTCAAATATTTATAAAATACATTTTTTTTAAATTTTATTAAATATATAAACCAAATGTACCTATTTACGAATTATTTTTTATGTATCTACAAATATTTAAAAATAAAAATACTATGTGATTTTGGAAATAAAGGTAGTACCGTAAACCTAATTGTTTCTAACCGTTTGTAAAAAAAATATAATCTATACAATAAGATTTAAAAAAAATTTAATTTGGAAATATTTAAAATTACATATTTTAAATATTTATAAACTATATTTTTAAATTTTATTAAAATATATATTAAATATTTTCTATTTGAAGTTTTATTCGAACCCGATATTACAAATAAATTACTTGGTCAGAGGCAACCCTTGCAATTTGCATCTACAGCCGCCATCTTGCGAGCTTTGGGGGTCATTCAAGGTCATTGCGTGTTTTTAGACAGAAAGTCGTTGTAAGTATTTGTTGTTATTTTATTGGTAATGTATGAAACTGTGGTAGTTTTATGCCATAAATATAAACTATAGGATTCGATCTATTCATCACATGAATGAAACAGGTTAGTTGAGAGCCTATTGTCATCGTAATTTTAGTTTGAAGTCGCTATGCTTTTGTTTTATAAAAAATCTTCTTTTCGGTTTTCTGTCACATATCTAAGCAGTTTATAGACTTATGGGAAATTTTTTATATTACTATTAGAGCTAATGAAGTGACCTTTCTAAACGTAGTTATATTTTTGTTCTAGGTTGTGTAGTTTTTGTGTAAATCGGTTATGATTGTCCGTCTAGTTTTACTGGTGAATACGGTGGTGTTGCTGGTGGAGCGTGTAGATTCGATTATTATTTTTATGTAGATTATCTACCCAATTATTATTGTTTCTTATTAAATAGTACAAATAACTATTCTAATATTTAAAAATAATGGAAACTATATACTTTGAGCCCTATTTTTTTCACAATTCAACGATATTCGACTGAAACCGGCAAAATATGCTCGACCTTGACTTTAGTCTCGTATAAAATATTCTACACATAATTTCAGTCAAAACAAAATACGCTATTTTGTTCTTTATCTAATTGTCAACACAGAACAGTAAACACACTTACGCTAGGCCACTTAGAGCGGTTGTAAACAAAGTTTTAATGAGGGCGGCCGCGCTGAGCGTTAAGGGTCAAATTTCAATGGTAGGGTTCAACGTTTTTTGGGCGGCAAAAGCTTCAGAGCGGTTAAATGATATACATTAGCATATTTAATATGAGCTCATTTGATACAAAACGAACTGACGTCATTTACGCTGAGCAATATGGCGTCCAGTAAGTGGCGTTTTCGTCAAACAACGCGCGAAATTTGAAAATTCAAAATTTAGATGCATTTTTATGGCACTAATCGATTGAATAAAAATTTCGTGTTTTTTTTGGTGGCATATTAGCACTACAGAATTTCATTGAGACACTTTTCAAAAATGGGTGTAATACCCTATTATGAAGAATGTGTTTCATTGCATGAACATGGCAATACAAAGCATCTGCAAATACTAACCCATTTCCGAGTCATTTGTTGCTTCTTGCGAGTCTTGTAATCTGTAAAAGAAAAATATAGACTTAAGTTTTACATTTTCACAGAGCAGGCAGCATCACTTCATATACTTACCAAAAAGATGAAATAAAAATAGTGTACAGTAAAACAAATGCTTACCTGTCTTGTATGCTGTCCTGCATGCTATTTTCCGCACTGACTGATATCAGCCTATCTTCAGGAGGATTCTCCTCATCATCCAAGTCATCATCGCCTGGTTTCTCTTCATCAGAAGAACTTTCATCCGATTCGTTGAATATGTCTTCCACCTATTACATAATACTATAGATATAATATGAATGTGAAAGTCCGAGTACCTATACCAATTTTAAATATTGGTGTCACAAGAACTAAAATAAGTAAGGTGATTTCATAGATCCTATTTACAGTTTCGGCCCTCATACTTACGGAAAGGAGGCCAGAGTCCCACCATGGAATGTTCTACCCTAATTATGTAATTTTATATTTTAGTAGCAACCGGGCCCGGCTTTGCATGGGCCTATAATAGCCTTCCTCGATAAATGGACTATCCAACACAAAAATAATTTTTCAATTCAAACCAGTAGATCTTGAGATTAGCGCGTTCAACCAAACAAACAAACTCTTCAGCTTTATAATATTAGTATAGATAATAATTTGAGTCACAAAAGGCATTATTATTAATTTATATTATTTATGAAAAAAGGTAGTTTATTACTTCTCTATCCATATCAGCGATATCATCACTCGAGAACGACAGCAGCGGATTGATCGTGTCCATGAACCGTCCGGAGGGCGTGCGCTTGCGCAGCGCGGCCACAGGAGCCGGCGCCGGCGGCGGACTGCTGCAGTGTGCCGGTGGCCGGCGGGAACTGCTCTGTGGATTTGGAACTTGCTTGGTCATGCACTCGTCTGATATAATAGGACTACAAGAGCTTAGTGACCTTGAATGTCGCACGCACACATTTACAAAATCGACGTGAACACAGTCTTGCAATGACGCTTACGCACTAACGGTTTAGAGAGGTTACGCCGGAGTATTCTGGTATATTCAATATGAATGATATAACTGAAATTTGTAACATATTATTGATTTTAAAAGAGTGTTGTTCATGGAGTTTCTTGCTCGTTCTTCTCCATAGAAACCTACTGTTTGGAACGAGCAACTAGCTTCAACTTTCTGACTGATTGACTCTGACAATTTAAAAGTACCTGTAAATGGTTTATTTGAAATAAATGATTTTGAGTTTGAGTTTGATGGTGCGGCAACGACGCACTCAGTTTAAACCTAACAAACAGATAGGACGATAAAATTTTATTTGTTTTGAGCGTTACTTGAAAAATTAAGGACGAGGATAATTTGATTTTGGAGTCTGATCAATGCCACAGATTGATGAGGAAAGTGCCGTGATGACTGGTACTGGTAATTTACTTATTTGAGAAACTAGAGGTATCATAGTATTTTTTTTTCTATTGTATCAAATTAGTTGTCATCAATCAATTTTTCAACAATTTCAACTTAACAATTTACTGCAGTGAATTCACCTGTGACCTCTAATGGTACCCACCATTAGAGGTCACTGCAGTAACACTGCAGTGCAGTGCACACATGTACGTACATGCTCGATCTCGAGCAAGTACGAACGTGTGTTCCAAGCATTTTGGTTGGCTTCGAGCATTTGTCTTGAGACTTGCATAGTACACATTCGTATTTGCTCGAGATCAAGCAAGTTTATCGAGCATGTACGTACGTGTATACCCACCATAATATTGTATATTAGAGTTCAGTGAGTAAATCGTATTATACAGCATTATAAAACTTGCGTTTAGGTCCTGTAGTCACTTAAATACTAAATTTATTATTTGCTACTTATACGTAGCTACATAGACTTTACATTGACATTTGATGTCAATGAAGCTGAATACGAGTAGCAGCGTATTCCGATGAAGGTGAGGTGTATTTCTTCCTTTTCTTGTGCAAGATGAACTGCTTGCTTGCTTTCATTGTTGGTGCATACAGGGAGATGTACTATATCATCTGTGAAGCTAAATATACAAATGATATCAAAGGTAAGTATCTAAATAAGTCTATTATATAGTTACTGTACCTGTCCACCTCTTTGTAAAGGGTACAGTCTCTCGTCAACTCGCTCCCACCTCTCTGCACATGTCCACAACCATTCTGGAGTTACAACATGTAATTTGTTCGTTTTGCTCTCACCAATGCGCCTGCTCGCGTTTACTTTGGCTGTACCTATAAGAAGTTAAACATTAAAACCAGCCCATTCACGTTAATTTGGACCAGTAAGAAAAGCAGCAGCTGGTAACAATGGCTAGGACCCTTACCTGCTCTCACAGCTACCAAATGTGTAGTCTTATCAGAATAATCTTGCGTGATTTCTGCCCCTAGGCTCCGTGCTACTTGATACGCTCTTGAGGTCTCCAAACGCTGATGCGTTGGCACTAAACCACTGAAGACAAGACTAGTACCAGCTAATACCTCGCATTTCACCTCTGGGATTATCGACTTTAAGTCCGGAATTTGATTCTTACCCATTTTGTCGTAGTAATCGTAGAAGTGCCTGGAAATTGATAAAAGAAATAAAATAGAATTTGTGCTAAAAATGGTTATAAAAATATTTAATAAAAAAAAATATTGCTAAAGTTTGTGGAAAGCGAAACTAAAAAGCTGAAAAGTTTGTTTGTTTTTTGTTTGACCATTTTTTTATCTCCATAATTATTGGTTTGATTCTAAAATCATTTGCGAATCTATGTTATCCTTGATAACATAGATTCTAGATCATCATCATTAGATTAGCCCTGTAGGCTTAAATTATTTTATTTGTTAAAAAGTTAGGGATTTACAAGATTTATGTGGACAAAGTCACTGTCAAAGTTAGTGATATTTTAAACTTCAGTATGTAGCTACTCACTTATGTATCCTTTTAAGTATATCATCCAAGTAAATTAAGTAGTCATCAGGGTCCTCTACTTCTATCTGTCCGTCTGAGGTTTCCACCCACCGAGGTTCGGCCGGGTCCTGCGCTATCCTCTCATCGCCCTCTTGGTCAGCCTCCTCACTTTCTTTCTCCTCTGTATTAGAACTCTTCACTTCTTTATCTTTAGCAACTATTTTACCATTACCACCTTCTTCCTTGTTCTCTTTGTTTTTTGATGCGTCTTTTTGTTCGGGTTCAGCATCTAAAGTAGGCATTTGATTGACTTGGGAGCCGTTTTTGCCGCCGGTTACTTTATCTTTAGGTTTTTCGTTTTCTGTAATATGAGAATGGTGGCTTTATCAGACTTATTCCTATATTGAAAATATATTTATGATAAATCTTGTAATGAATTACCTGGTGAAGGAGGTGCGTTTATATCTCCTGTGGACTGGAAGAACGAGTAAGGCCTGACGTGGATAAGATTTGTTGCGTGTCGCCATACGTCTTCACGATCATCTATGATACACACCATGTTGTCGCCACAAGGGAATAACGCTCTGAAAAATACACAAACAGATATGATAAAATTGGTAGTTCGAATTTTTGAGAGAGAAGCTTCACACATCCAGTCTTGTAGTTAATAATTATGTTTCTACTTCTACGCAGATTAAATTTCCGGCCATGTAGAATGTTAAAAGAGCAATATTATGCTTTTTGGGAAATAAACTTACTTCAAATTAGCTGCTTTAGTTCTAGCATCAAAGCATTCATCCCTGGACAAGATTCTATGAGAAAAATACTTTTTCTCTGGATCGAGTAAGTCGGCGACGGCGTGGGCATACTGGCGAGCTCCAAATGTGCATACATGAAGTTCATAGTTTTTAGAGGCAGATTCGAGGAACTCTTTGGTTCGTGGTCGTAGGCGCGTGTGGCACCAGCGACCGGGACATCCAGGACCACGCAAGAAGAAGTGTAGCACTCCCTGTAATGAAGAAATATTGTTGTTAATTTATATTCAGAATAATACATTTAATTTATCCTAAAATAATACTATTCATATTACTTTTTAAATAGTGAGAGGAAATAGTAGTATGTGTTACTGTTTTCTTATTTTGTAGACAAATTCATTCTCATTTTTATAAAATTTACCTTCAAATTAGCTGGTATATTGTCATTAGTGGTGTGAACCAATGTTTGATCTAGATCCACAAGTAATACTAGCTTTCTGTCCTTCAGAAGACGGTCAGCATCTTCTCGTCCTAATTTCTGTGCCAGTTCTTCAGATACCTAGAAGCAGAAAGGAAGAAGCAGAAAGTTATAACAAGTTCAATGAAACATACATTTGAAACTGCAAGCCACATTTTTTTTTATTCTTTTTATTGTATTTAAAATATGCATTTTAAAATTAATGTAGCCCTCGTATCTGTCTTTCTTTCAAAGCTCAACAAAAGAAAGTCTTCAAAAGGACTTAATATTTTGCTCTTTGGATTGTAAGTGAAGTTATAACTATTATTAAAAGTTAGAACTTGTATCTAATCCAGATTTTGGAGAGCTTGATTGTTATCAATATTTTTGCTAACATAAGTTGTGTTAGAAAAGTTAGATAACAAGAGCCCTATTAGCTAGTTGGGAAGCTTCTGTAAATAAAGGTAAATACGGAAAATTGTAGAATTCAGTTCCTTTGTACTGTTTTATTTAACATGAATGTCCGTAGTCTCACCTTTAGTTCAGGTACTGAGTGTACCATGGGCACGACGGCGACGTCTCTGTTCGTGACCTCGTCGGTGCGCAGGTCGGCGCCGCACTCTGCACACATCTCTTTCATCACAGTGGGATGGCGACATTCTTCAAGTTCAGCTATAGCTTCACTGGCAAAATAAATGATTCAATATTAAACCATAATTTGGGATATAAACAATAAAGTATCTCGCTCACTTTTAGGCGCGACATATGATGCTATACATATAAAATTATTGTCGTAGAAAGAAGTATTTACATAGTTTATGCAATAGCGAGCAACACTTAGCTTGAGTGTGAGTTAGGTACTATTATTCTTTGTAGTTGTAAATATTTTGATGTGAAGTAGGACTGTGTTGTGAACTTGTGAATGAAACTTATATCAGGTAGTTTTTCACAAATAATTATTTCAGAGTATATTACATAAACAATAAATTATGAAAGAAGATAATCAAAACATCTGCAATGTTTGTTTTAGGTTACATTTTAGGCGGGAAGCTTCTCTACTGCATTGTATTTGCCGCGCAAACGATGCAACTGCACCATAACATAAAAAGTAACCTAAATGATGCAATTTTATGCAAATTATTTTTGTTTGATCCGATATTTTGCGTTCTTTAAGTTAAAATATTATTATAAAGTGCAATATAGTGTGACGTCACTTACCCAGGCTCTGCAATGTCTCCTTCCTTCACCTTGATCGATGAGATAGTACCAGCACGAAGTGCTTTATATTTCTTTAATTCAGTGCCTGTGCCTGATGAGTCGTTGTATAAAAATAATATTTGACCTTGCGACACAAAAACACCTTGTTTTACTTTCCACTTTACTACTTTCAAAGGTTTTTCCGATGGAACAAAAATAGGCATAGTTTTGTCGGCCATCTTGAACGGATATGGTGACTTATTTGTAGAATGGCGTTGTCCTATTGGTCGTTATCGTGTAGTTTTGGCGGTTATCGTATATCCACCAATGAAATTACAAGACAAGCAAAATCAATACGCAAAAGAACATTATTTCCGGAAATAGTGGCACTGGCAACTGGCACTCAGTGAAATGATGAAATGTCAAACTGGAAACGTCCAAAAACTAAATTATTTTATTTAATAACATTTTGATTGATTTTAAGGTAAACAAAAATAAAAAATATGTAACAGGTCATTTTGTTTTAAAAATAACTTTTCTATGTTGTTCAGAGAAGATTATATAGAGGGTAGAGTTGACAGCAAGTATATTTAGTAGTTTGGGGCACTTTGGGCAAAGAGTAAAGTAAGACTTTGGGGTCGGATGGCCGTGTGTGTGAATTGAATTGTCCCCACATATTATTATTATTTATAAATTAGTAACTTAAAGACTTGAAATTAGTACTTTGCAGAATTTTAAGAATAAGAAGGAAGGCACAAGCAAGCGTCTGACTGTTTGTTGTGAATTAAGCTAGATGTCTACTAGGAGGACAAGAAGAGCCGCATTGCAACTGAAAAAAATACACCGGGCACCTGTACACTTTGTATTGTATTTATAGCAAGGCGAATATTTCGCGATCCTGGCAACCCATAATGGACAAACACATGTCATTATTACGTTACGAGAGTTCACCTGACTGTTTAAGCCAGGCGAACTCTCTTGAAATATGTATGTCTGAGGATCTGTGCACCTGAATTGTCTCCTGTACTGACACGCCTCTTTCGGCTCTCTCTCGAGACTAGATTAGTGCCGAAGTCATGGAAACTCGCCAACGTGTAGCGCGTGCCCAAAAAAGGTAGTCGTGCCGATCCTACCAACTATAGGGCCATCTCGGTCACGTCCATTATCTGCAAGACAATGGAACGTGTCCTTAATAACAGGTTCCCGGCGTACCTTGAAGCTAATGATTTCCTCAGTTATCGTCAAAAATCGGGAAATCGGTCTACTGGGGATCTTCTCGTGTACGCCACTCACACCTGGAGTGATGCTATCGAGAAATATGGGGAAGCACTTGCCGTCTCCCGGAACATATTTGGCATGATGACCTAATTAGCGAGCTTCCATCAAATGGATTGTCGTCTGGTTTCTATACATGGATATCGGATTTCCTGAGAGATCGTTCAATTCGAGTAGTCATCGATGGCTGCTCGTCTGATCCAATGGCTATAAATGCTGGTGTCCCTTAGGGCTCGGTAGTCCCTGCAACCCTTTTTTTGCTGCATATCAATGATATGCTGAAACCCGGTACTTTTGGGTACGCAGATGACAGCATGGTTGTAGTGAGTTACACATCCAGCGCACATGCCAATGCGGCTGAAATCCAGTCTTTTCATGGTTGAACGTTTGAACTTGCCCCTCAAGGCACTCTTCGATTGGGGCGATGCTGATCTGGTCAAGTTTAATGACGCTAAGACCCAGGCGTGTCTTTTCCCTGCCAAGAAGAGGCCTTTCCATCAGGCCCCTTCTTTGCCACATGTACACGTCCCGATCACTGACCATCTTGAGCTTCTAGGCGTTACTCTGACACCAAATCTTAACTTTGGGTCATTCATTGAATCCAAGGCCCAATTAGCTGCCAAATAGCTGGGAGTCCTCGCAAAGGTGCGAAAGTACTTTACGTCTCGTACTGGGTCTTAGCGTACAGCTGACCAACTTATACCAAGCACAAGTTCGATCGTGCGTAGAGTACTGTTCGCACCTTTGTGATGAATCAGCTAAATACCAACTGAAAGCGTTGGAAGTTATTGATAGACGTACCAAGAAGCTCAATGACAACGACTCTCAGGTTAGGGCTAGGCTCCAGAGCCTTGAGCCTATCGCCGCGGTCTTTTATCGGGTACATTTTGGAGAGTGGGCTTTGGAATCGCACAATTTAATTCCCCCATCCCTACTCCATCATCAGACGAGCAGAGAAGCTATATGGTTGAAGTTCGATGGTCTTGAACCAAGCGTTTTGATACCACATTTATTGTGCGAACTGCCATACTATGGAATTCACTGCCCGCCTCTTTGTTCTCTGTTATGTATAATCTGGGTATCTTCAAGACACGAGTGAACCGGTTTATCCTAGGCAAGCGTGTTCCACCTTAGACCACATTATCACTTAAGATTAGGTGAGTTGCGGTCAAACGAAAACTTTTTAGAATATAACTTAAGCACTAAGTTCAAAACGTCAATTTACAGTTCATTGTCCAAACATGTGAAACAAACATAATAGGTAATTCAAAATAACTTAACACTTATTATGAACTTTGTCACTACAAAAAAGTTTATAATAAATGTAAAGTTATTTATGAATTAAGATACTAATCGAATCGCACCTACACGCTGACAGAACATTGGGTGTCGACTCTGCTTCATTGCATTGGCCATGGCATCTCAAGGGCCAGGTCCACCCTGAAAAATAACTCTAGGTACGCCAATGAAATTCTCTAAGGATCTTAGCCGAGGTTGAGACATGATCACTGGGGAAGAAAACACAATGTATAAGCATCATAATGATACTCGATCAAGAAGCTTAATAAATTATAGGTAAAGGTGGAGGCAAGAGGCAACACTCTAAATGCCTAATTAAGTGTAACCAACTGTAGGCAGATGCTCTCTTTCTGAATGCATACATAAGAATGAGACAGTGATATGTGTTTTCTTTATCTTATGTATGCATTCAGAAAGAGAGCATCTGCCCACAGTTGGTTTCACTTAGGTGTTCAGAGTGTTGCCTCCACTTTTACCTATAAGTCTTGTACTCGACTCGAAGCCATGAAGCTGTAGATTCTTCTTGCTCTATACTCTGATTTTGAAAGTCATCTAGAATCTATACTCAAAAAAAGGCTTATTAAACTATATAATTTGTAGTAAATCTATTAGGAACCAAAGTTGTTATCAAGTGATGATCACACTACACTAAATTGAATTCTAAACTAGACCAATTTAGAATTCAATTTAGTAAACCACCAATTTACACTAAATCGGATCCAATCTATTCTAACTGCGATTACACCTGCCAATTTCCTCAATAGATTTTCTACAAATTCTATACCTAGTGTTTATAAGCCTGTAATGTAAATAACCACAGACCGTACACAGGTTAAGCACACAGCAGAGTAACCACAACAGACCAAATGTACTCTGTGCAACAGACTGAGCATCTTTTGTAACTTTGTAAGTCTGTGGCTTTGATTGAAGTCAGACCACAGAGTACATTATATATAGTCAGACAGACGTCAAAAAACAGCAACAATTTTCGTTGTCTATTTCATCAATGTAACAAGTTTCTGATAATTATTATTTTTCGTTTTGTTTGTTTTCTGTAGAATTTATGTAAATATTAATTCTTAAAAACTACAACATGATTGACGAAAATATTACAGTGAGCGATAACTCGGATTTAGAGGATGGCGGAAATCCTGAACTTCGCGGATACTTGAGCAAATGGACAAATTACATT
This sequence comes from Charanyca ferruginea, assembly GCA_947361185.1. Taxonomy (NCBI): domain Eukaryota; kingdom Metazoa; phylum Arthropoda; class Insecta; order Lepidoptera; family Noctuidae; genus Charanyca; species Charanyca ferruginea. The sequence goes on along the minus strand of OX376069.1, from coordinate 18,924,334 downwards.
CACGGTTGGCAGGACAGGTTTATTGTTTTGAAGGATTCTACTTTATCGTACTATAAGAGTGAACTGGAGAGTAATCTTGGATGCCGGGGTGCCTTATGCCTGAAAAAAGCCAAAGTCAAGGTGACTATGCATAGTTGTTTTATCTGCGAAGTCCAATAAAAAGATTAATTTGTCCTTGTTGCGTCTCGACTTTTTTTTGTCGCAACCGTTTCTGCTTGAGAACAAACAAACTTAGCATGTGATCTAATAATTAGATATTCAACCTTGAATGTTTATTGTTTCAGCCTCATGAATTTGATGACTGCAGATTTGATGTGTCAGTCAATGACTGTGTTTGGTACCTGAGAGCAACAAGCCCTGAGGAGAAGCAGCAATGGATTGATGTTTTGGAGTCATTCAAAGTGAGTATGATAAGAATTTCAATATGATGGTAACATTGATGTAAACTTGTAATTGGATAGCTACCATTATCTGGTCAGTGGGTCGTCTTAACTGTGTAGAATACATGGAGTATTCTAATCAGTATTATAAAAGGTATTCATTGCAACAGAAACCACTTATTTTGAATGTTTACAAAGATCCTTTATCCTAAGTGTTTGTTTACTCCATTTTCATAACATCCACTAAACTTTTTGATGATACAAAGTTAGACTTGTTATTTTATTTTATTAGGATTTCCAACAAAGAATACACCTTACATGCTATATTATAAAGGACAAGAACATAAATCTATGTAAATCTTGTTAGAATTTTTATGTCTACTGTCTATAGCAAACATTTTAGTAAATCACATGAAGTTATTCTGATGGCATCAATTAGGTATAATAATCTAAATTGAGATGATCACCTTGAGCACTATTTAAAATAAATTCAGATGACAGTCAGAATCAAGTTATAAGCTCTTAAAATAAAAACAATAGTATGAAATATTATCATACAATGTTCATAACAAGTCAATGTGTGTGATTCACTCAATAACATTAAATCAGAGTACTTAGTGTATATGTGTGAATGTCTTGTTATCTAACATTAAGGCATCATTTATTACTCATGAACATCCATATAACGCACATTGTAATGAAATGTTCTTGTTGTAAATTCATGTTAAGTTGACAAAATAATAACACTGATTATTTGTAACACACATACTATTACATTTACGCACATTGTAATGAAATGTTCTTGTTGTAAATTCATATTAAGTTGACAAAATAATAACACTGATTATTTGTAACACACATACTATTACATTTTTTTAGATGCAAGCTCTATTTATAATTAACTAGCACTTGCCCGTGACTTCGTCCGCATGAATTTACTTATGTATTCCATTTTTTTTGGTAACAAAATATAGCCTATAGCATACAGGGACATCATAGCTGCTTATTGGTGAAAGAATTGTTGAAATCGGATAAGTAGTTGTTAAGATAACCCTGTACTATCGTGGACACACCCGCCTGACCACCACTAAGTTCAGTTTTGCTTGCACTCAAAAGATGGAAGCGCTCTCTACCCCGCCCCGTTGACTTCGCAGGCGCCAAGGGATTTTTTTTTTAACTGAGCAGGCGGTAAAGTCCGCGATAGTACATACAAACAAACACATTTTACCTCTTTGTAATATTAGTATTAATAGTTGTATATAATTTTTTCAGCTTCATTAATATATTAAGTGATTTGTGTTTATACAAATAGTTCGTTTTTGCAATATCTACAAGAATATGACCATGAGTTTTTATATTAATAGGCTCGCATTTAAACACTACCTTACCTGATGGTATGCAATTATGTGATAGTTCTTCTTAATTAATTTATAGATTAGGTAGGTATGTTAATATGTGCCAAAAAGTAGATAGGATAACAAAGAGGTAATATGACTAACAATTTTATGCAAACACTCTTTAAAAAGCTTGTGTATTCTTTTGTTAAAGTACCTAATCATATATTTTTTAAATAATTTATTATATCTATTTGCTTCAAATGAGTCATCTTTGGGCTATGTGTCCTACAACTGTGTTTCACTTGTTTTATAATACTACTACTCATTATTGGCTTGGTGAGTAATACTAATGATAAGGACTGATATTATTTTCTATGTCATTTAAGTATGATTGTATTCAATTGTTCTAAATATAAGAGTTTACAGATTTTATGATAAGATTATCTTTATTAGTCTAGTTGGGTGTTTCTTACTTAAACAAGTAATGAGTCATCTCTTCATGGTATACATGTATACATAAGAGATAAGAGAATACAGGACAATATATCTTTTTTACAAAAAAGTAAAGTAGTTTCCAGATGAATACAAAAAAAAAGTGTTATTATAGCGATTGCAGGTATAAACCATGTCAATAAAAATAAACTTTTTATTCAAAGTTTCACTTAAGTAATTAATAGTACATAATAATAGTATGTTATTACTGGGTTTTTAATTAACTAATATAGTTTTAATTATTCTATTATCATCCACTTTGTTAATGAATTATTACTAAAAACGTCATTACTACTATTTAAACCAATCAATTTTTAGTTTCAATGATAATGAATACCTACGTTATTTTAATTCTCAGGTGGAATCAGGGTATGGTACTAGTTCAGACAGCAGTTCCAATGGCGGTGGCCTTCGCAGACATGGCTCTGCTACTTCGTTGCAGTCAACTGGCTCTCATGGTTAATATTTGTTTTATTATATTTATAAATTATTAAGCTCAACATTCAGCTCAGCATCTCACTGCTCTCAACTGAGTAATTCGTTCAATTTCGCGATACTAGGACACCCATTACTTGTCAGCAACATAGATCTTTTATTTGTCTTCATTAACGTTTATCATATGATCATATCAATAAGTGGCCTCCTATCATATTACGTCGCAATTCTGTACCACTTTATAAAGTCACGTGTAAAAGAAAGCCAATGCTTACTCGAATGTACTGCATAGAGTAAAGTAGTATATCGGGTATGGAGGGCCAACTCCACAGACATATAATACCAGTAGCAGACCAAACATTCGCAAAAAATTGCATAGCCATTACGCACACATAAGAAATGTGGTCAATACAGGACCGGTTGCCGATATTCAAACAACCTATACACCTCAGACATATAAAGAGTATATACTTACTGAAAATCGATATTCTCCTGATATAAGAAGTGATAATTACTTATTAAATAAATGAAGAATTGTAAAAGGCAACTAAGGGAGTATTTTAAGAAGACGATCGGCAGTAGTATTCTCTCCTCTTTTCGACGACCGGCGTGACTGTATACATATTCTACACTAGCATTTTTCCCACGACTTCGCCTGCGTGAATTTTCTTAGGATTTTTTTCAATTGATAAATATAGCCTATGTTACTCAGGGATTTTGTAGCATTCTCATGGTGAAAGAATTTTTGAAAAATCGGACTGATAGTTTTTGAGTTTACTCGTAATAAACATACAAATCTTTCCTCTCTACAATATTATTAGTGTAGATTACACAGACCGTTGACGGGTATCAGTACTTATATAATAGAAAAACTAGCCCTGCAGTCATTAACCTGCATCATGCATCCGTATCCGCAGCTTGGTGGGACCTAGAGTTAAGGTGTTTGTTTGCCTGAAAGATAGTTTATGAAATATCAGGAATTTCGAAAGAAAATAATGAATCAAAGTCGAACAACTGGAGGCAATCTATTATAGATTGATTGTTGTTACAGTCAAAAGTTAACAACCATTATTAGTTGACCTTTCCATGCATTTCAGCACTTGAGCTTTACAATTTTCAACCGACTTCAAAAAAGGAGGAGGTTACCAATTCGTCTGTATTTTTTTTTTTTATGTTTGTTACCTGGGAACTCTGGAGTGGGTGAACCGATTTCATGATTCTTTTTTTATTTGAAAGCTGCTGTTTCCCGTGTGGTGCCATTTTAATTTGGTCCAGTTCTGACAATGGCATCCATGAAAAAACCGTATAAGTCTTAAATTTGCATTAAATATGTGCGCGATTTGTTACGCGTTTTCTCCGGCAAACGTAACCCGATTTTTAAAATTCTTTTTTTTATTGATAGGGTATGCTTCAGGGGTGGTCCCATATATATTTTATCGAAATTGATTCAGCACTTTTAGAAAAAATCAACAAATACCCAAAAATTTAACATAGACGACGTTTTAGTTTCTTTAATCTTTGGAGTAGTTAACTTTCAATCTCTTCTTAATAGATTTGGATGAGAAGGAGGTACTAAAAAGCGGTCTGTGTTGTCTTTTTTGTAAAAAGCGTTTTTATCTACACTGGATATTAAAGATAAGGTTACAAAATCCTTTTTAATTTATGGCACATGCTGAGTTGAACTTTATTGAGGAAGTCTGCCTTGCTCCTGGATACTTAACACAATAATTTAAAATTCATGTCCATCTATTATGTATTAATGTTAGGTCTGCTACTGGAATTATATGTTTGTGGACCATTCGCAGATTTTTTTGTAGGTCGCAAATGTCAATTGATCACATAAATAGCGCCAACTATTATCGCCATCTGAAAACTTACGTATATTTATGTGTGTATGTGTAGGTATGCATTTATTAACGGTTAGTTAGTAACGGAACTAAAGAATCCACAAATTTCTTTAGTTCCGTTACTAATTTACTTATTTTAAAGTTGATATTCTTTTAAGTTTTCCTCATTATTAACAAAATCGTTTTACTATGATTTTGTTAAGGCATGTAATTAAATCGATATCTGTATATTCCCTTTTTTCGAACAAAAGATTTCAAAGGTAAACCAAAAATACTGACTTGCACACTAAATAAATCAAATTAAAAATACTGTTTAATGGTATTTGCAGAACTGTTTTACTGAACTAATAACTGTTATCAAAATAGTATCAATTCCTTAGTTTAACAAACATATTAAAACTTTTTAAGAAAAACCATCACCTAATTTACTTTTAGGATCATCGTTTATTCTAAATAAATCCCAATTTAATGCTGCATGCAAGCGTTTCTGTCACGGCTCCGGCGCTACAGGGTCTGGGCGGCCCCACGCGAGCTTATCGTCGCAGATGGTTTTAACGCTCACCACCGCGCCTACGCGTTCTTAAATTACACTCTAGGCGTAGGGCAGATAAGACTGCGTAAATTCGGTTTTGCAGCATTTTCCTGGTTTTTAACCGACTTCAAAAAGGAGGAAGTTATTTGCGTAGTAAAATTGTACAATTTAGAGTGCAAGTCAGTATTTTTGACAACTCGTATTTTTGTTTTATAAATCATATATCCGATGTACGAACCACATTTTTGGTGTGAATTCGATAAAAACTTGCACCTCATATTGTGTTTTTTTTTTTTTTTGTAGGACATGTTTAGTTAAATCAATGTGTTTTTTTGCACAGCATTCTATTTTCTGGTATGCATTCAGTTAATTAGTGGAGTTACCTAGTGTGCTGAAAAATTATACATAATTATGTGCATTTAAAAATATCCCTTTTGTTAATAATGAGATATCAACTTTATAACAAGTAAATTAGTAAGGGAAATGTGGCATAATTCAAAATCAGGAAATGTGTGCAGGAAGGATACATAAACAACAATTTTTCTTTCAATAATATACTATTTAAACTCTTGTGTTTATTTCTGTATGGACATCTCAATGCATACCGTTTGGCACAAATTAGAACGATAGTGTCGCTATCTATGGTGAAACAAAGTAAACATTTTTTCGGATGGCCATTTCTGATGTCGCATTTTGAAAATCTCCTTATTCACTGTATGGGATTGTCCTTCCGCTGACATACTGCAATGTCAAAATTATAAAAGACGGTAGGTAGCTATTGTCATAATTGCACAGATTGGTAACAAGCACAGCAAAAAAGGTGTTCGAGGCTGAGCGAGAAATTCTGGCACCAGAACAGTTTGCAGCTTACTGCTTAGGTGTTAAACTCACGTGAAAGTGGTTGGTGTCAGTGTCAAGCATAGCATAGAATCGGAATACTAACATAGGGGGTAAGGAGTACCTATTGTTATTAACACAATCGAGTCTTTGTTACTTTTTTAAATAAAGAAATCATAATTATAGCCGGAGAATGTGTGAGGTGTGAGAGGAAAATGTGTGGTGTAGATTTTGTTTTTGATGTCAGACAACTAAACAGGGTGTCAAAAGATATGCGTTCTCAACAATAAAGCTAAGTAGTTAAGTAGCAAATAAACTGTTCTTTCTTTCTTTGATTTATTTTGCTGCGGGGAAACGTCTTTTATTTATAGTGTGACAAAACTCTGTAAAAAACTTCAATAACTCGGTAACTAGAGCGTTTCCAGAACAATAAAATGATCATAAAATTGGGTAGAACAATGTAACTTTTGGCTTGGTTTTACACTTGTTTTTAATACATTTTTTGCATTAACGAGTTATTCTCTTATAAGTAGTAAAGTGGTTGCTGAGCATTAAATGGATGGATGAATATTTCGCGTAATCTTGATAAGGCTAAGTTTGCATATAATTAAGATGATTAAACCGTGTCGAGCTGCGTGTCTGCATCATGTAATTAATCTAGTATTCAGTGTTATTATGAGACAAAGATGTAGCTGTACTGCAGTGCAGTGCCTTGGCATTATTTACAGAGATGAAATTTACTGCAATTGATGAAAGTATCAAGATATTTCTCTCTTGACCTGTATTACACTAGGTGACATTTCAAGCTACACATTTCCATTATGATGATGGCCTCGCATTGTATGGAAATCAAATGTGATCATCTCATTCTAGATATGTACAGCTTTATGTGTTACCATGTGTACGTAACACATTTGGTGTTTTTCGTACTTTTTATGAATTTCTTTTTCAATTAATTTTGAGTTCGCCTCTCTAGGTAGGTACGCTTCCCAATATTTATTTATATATCGCTTCATACGTTACCAGGAAAATATTCTTAAAAAATAAATATGCTATAAACTTGACATATTTAATAGTTATAAAAATAAGTAATCATGCAAATTACTGTAATTGTGTTAGCCATTAATGAAATCAATGCTTGTTCTGCTTGCAAGTCAAATAAGTACCACTGTCGAAAGAGAGAATCAATATTTTGTTACATTGAAACTATACTTCCATAAACTAGTCGGCAGTCACTAATGAAAACTTATAAAACCGTGGCCTTAAAAATGGTTCATGTCATATCCTCTCACTCATTCACTATACTGCGCGGGTGAAATGGGATGATATACTCCTTTGTTTGGCCGGCATTTTTTTAATGGCGCTTGTTGCTCTGTGATTTACATAATGGTCGGTTAACAGACTTGGTTACGGGCCTATTTCCTGTTTCCTCTAATTTAGTATTAGTATAAGTATAGTAGTAATGCCAGTCATTGTTTTAATCACCGCTGTCGCGATTTTTGAAACATTTAAAACTAGTATAGAGTGTATTCATTAATTGGATTGGCCTTTCCAAGTTTATGATTTGAAATTACGTCAATTGTAAGATATTTTTAATTTTCCTCCCTAGGTCGCACAGCCCGCCGCCTGGCAGAGAAGATCGCGGAGCTGGACACATACAACGAGCTGCTTTCAAAGCAGGTGGTCCAGCTTCAGCAGTACTTCGATATGTGCGTTGCGGCGTACCCTCAGATCAATGATGACACTACCGAAGCTATCGATGCTGTTAAACTTGCTGATGGTTTGTGGATTTTATTTGAAAAGGTCGATAAAGGTGAACGCACATTTATCCGAGCCGAACGCGTCGAACGAATCGAAGTCAAGGAGGCCTCGCACACATCCGCACCGAAAGAATCGACCGCGCCGAAGAAATTGTTTTTATTTCCTTGACGCCTGTCGCACTGTTATTATGTGAATTGTGGTGCGAGCGCATCGGTCGAGTCGACCGCATAAGCCGCGCCGAATCTGATAACGTCATCCGAATTCGTTTAGGATTTCTGGGATTCTTCCAGATTCGGACGATTCGAGGCGGGCAAGTATGCGAAGTTTCATAAGATTTCATTTACAGAGGGCCTAGTGCGAGTTTTTATTCGTACTCGATCGAATTAACGTAAACTCCAATTTGTATTGAAACTGAAACAGCGCAGTCTAGTGGCAGCAATAGGTACCACAATTATTCTATACAAATTGACATTAGCGATAGTTTTACGTTAACGCGATCGAGTTGGAATAAAAACTCACACTAGGCCCTCCGAACTCTAAAATTCCTTTCGTTCGATGCGTTCGACTCGGATAAGTGTAGGTTCACCTTAAAAGGAACCTTTGACAAAAGACTAGATAAATATATAAATAAACAGATTAGAAACAGATGATACAGTATTAAAACTGTATATCTCATCTTCGGTTAGACAAGGGCAAATCTGCAGTTTTGGTAATTTTAAGATTTTTGGCATTCGACACCGTATTTGTTTTGGTCCTATTGCTTTAAAGTTATTTTCTTAGCGTGAATTTGAATAAATAATAATAACGTTAATCTCGACCAACAAAGGATCATTACTCATAATAAAATAATAACAAGAACACAAACAATTTGGCGACACGGTTGCCGCAGTGGCTGAGCGGTTGATTGCTGCGCTGCGTGTAGCGGGTTCCATTCCCACACGGAACAAATATTTGTATGGCAGCTGTTCAGGGTCTGACTGTTTGTGTATATGAGTTTTTATTTTATTTGCTTTGTTGCCCCACACTAGGAATTTCTCCCAACCCACGACACAGGAGAAATTCCTCGACACAGGAGAAATTCCTAGTGTGGGGCAACAAAGCAAATAAAATAAAAAGACAATATTAATTTAATTACTTTATGTTACGTTGTCATTGTTCTTGTTATGTTGTCTTATACACTTGTGTGAGTTAAGGTATGTTTACAACAATTTTTACAACAGATTAATTATGGGAGGTATTAACATCTAAAACCTTTAAACAAGCACTTCTTGTATATATATATACTAGCTGACCCGACAGACGTTGTCCTGTCCTTATCTACCTACTTACCTGTCTATTTACCTACACCTACCCTACACCACCCTACACCTACCCTACACCTACCCTACACCTACCCTACCCTACACCTACCCTACACCTACCCTACACCTACCCTACACCTACCCTACACCTACCCTACACCTACCCTACACCTACCCTACACCTACCCTACACCTACCCTACACCTACCCTACACCTACCCTACACCTACCCTACACCTACCCTACACCTACCCTACACCTACCCTACACCTACCCTACACCTACCCTACACCTACCCTACACCTACCCTACACCTACCCTACACCTACCCTACACCTACCCTACACCTACCCTACACCTACCCTACACATACCCTACACCAACCCTACACCTACCCTACACCTACCCTACACCTACCCTACACCTACCCTACACCTACCCTACACCTACCCTACACCTACCCTATCTTTCAAGTTGGATCAAACTGCACACGGTGTACAAATTTCATTAAAATCGCTTCAGTAGTTTAGGAGTCCATCGCGGACAAACATCGTGACAGGAGATTTATATATATTAGATAGAAGATAGAAGATATATAATCTGAATCTCGGAAACGGCTCAAACGATTTTAATGAAATTTAGTATACAGGGGATTTTGGGGGCTATAAATCGATCTTGCTTGGTTTTATAAAAAAAATACACGAAATAAAAATACCAAGCGGTGCTCGGTCGCCCAGGTACTGTTATAAAACGGCCCAAGAGTCGATTCGGGAATACTGATTTATCTGTTGGAAATCGATAGACACTATACATACTGCCGCACTCAGAGACGTCACTTAATAATAATGAATCATTAACTTTAATTGACCAACTTAACTTCTCAATCTATCATATATTTGACTGACAGCGTTCCAATTTACGTTGGCCGATTACAGTTAATGATTCATTATTATTAAGTGACGTTTCTGAGTGTGGCAGATAGCCACTCTCGTCATATGTTAGAACTGTTTTAAAAGTTAAATTAATGCCGCTCTTAATGTTTCAAGGTTTAATCATTTTTGCATCGTTATTTTTTGCTTTACGCCCACAACCGACATTTTAATATTTTAGCGTTTACAAACATATTTCCGCCAAATGCCAAAAACCATATTTCTGTAATCGATCAAACTGTACGTAACCGCTGATATAGAAGTTATAAAATTTCAAATATTTCCTGCCTGTTTATAATTATCACTTATCACACAATTTCAGTTAGTCAAATAAATGGACAGCTTCAAACACTATGACATCATTTTCAATTGCTTCGCACATGGCTGTTAATTTTTGAGATTGAATGAATTGCTTGTAAATTGGATTATAATGTCTGGTGGGTAATTGGTTGTCAGCGTAGGGGACACTAGATAGGTTGCGTTTAAGGTTCTAGAGCAAAGATGACATAAATCAACAGAGTCTGCACTTCATCATTAATATAACGGATCTTTTGTTTTCTTTTTTTTGATCATAGTAATTTCTTGATCATAGTCTAAAGATGTCATAGTGTTTGAAGTTATTGTATAAACTATTATACAATCACTAGCCTCTGTCTGCGACTTTGCCCGCATGAAAGTCAAGTATACTGTAAAATATACTAGCTTTCGCCAGCGACTTCGTCCGCGTGAATGTCGGTTATCGTGGATGCAGACAAAGTCGCGGAGTAAAAAGTAGCCTATGTCCTTCCCCAGGGCTTAAGCTATCTTCGTACCAAATTTAATCAAACCGGTTTTAGCCATTTCATCGTGAAAGCGTTACTTTCACATTTATAATATTTGTATGGAAGTATGGATTAGTATGGATTTATGACACTCGGAAATAGTCTAATAGTATAGCTTTTTACCAGTGAAATCATTTTTGAAATGAGCAGTTATGGAGATTAGCTCCTACATCCAAACTTACAAACTATGCCTCATCATCATCATCATCAGCCGGAAGACGTCCACTGCTGAACAAAGGCCTCACCCATAGAACGCCACAACGAGCAGAAACCTGCCGCCTTGCATCCACCGGTTACCAGCGACCTTAACGATGTCGTCGGTCCATCTAGTGGGAGGCTTACCAACGCTGCGTCTTCCAGTTCGTGGTCGCCACTCGAGATAATTTCTTCCCCATCGGTTATCGGTTCTTCGAGCGATGTGGCCTGCCCATTGCCACTTTAACTTGCAAATTTTGAGAGCTATGTCAGCTATGTCGGTGACCTTAGTACCTTTATGCCTATTTTTATAGTATTAGTACATGAGATGATGTTTTATTGTTGCGCTTGCCTCGTTTAAATACAATACTCCAATACAGGAGTCTTGTGACTTACTGACTATCAGTTGCCGCCCATGATGTCATAGACGAGGGGCTCTTATCGGGGAAATCCCGTAACTGCAGTCCCGGGATTTTCCCGATTATGGTACCCGAGACCGCACAGTCTAAGGGCGTTTGTGCACTACAAGGAATTTTACTGTCCGCCAGTCCGATTTTTTACGGTCCGATACAGAGTCTCGTAGATTCAGATTAGGTTAAATTCCAAAATCGTACTGCCGGACAGTAAAATTCCTTGTAGTGCACAAACGCCCTTAGGTAGTCCCAGTTGTAACAAGTTACGGGTATTTCCTGAGCCGACAAAGCTGTGGGTTAGATAATTCGACATTATCGGTATAGGAAGAACATCCCTTTGTCCCTAATGACCTAGCATTGTTCTGTCTCCTGCTCGTTAAGAAGGAAGTAATTATGGGTTTTCCTCTTTCGCTGTTCTTTTCTAATTATTTTCGTTGTAAGATCCAAGACAGTTGAATCGTTTCTCCGGGACTCGTCGTGCTTTATTGCCTCGGTGCTATTCTGGTGGTCGCCACTGTTGATTTTGGGTTTCAAGATTTCCAGTGGGTGGGAACAAGGTGGCGTGTTTATCACAAAAAAAAAATACTTATAACTTTATGTGAAGAAACAGGAAGGTTGAGTTTCTCGTTTGAGTCATACAAGGTCTTAATAATACACTTATTTACTAGGTAACGACCTGAGTTTGCACGTGGGTGAAGTGCGAGCATCTAGTGCGTCCTTCCGAGCGACCTGTGGCGCCACCATCTCCACTCTACAACACTGTGCCGAGCTGTTGCGGCGTCGGGAGAAGCAAGCTAGCAAGGCCGAGGAGCTGTATATGTGAGTTACTTCAGTAAAAGCCAGCTAATCAGCTGGTCTATTCTATAAAAATCTGCTGAGGGTGCCTGAGCTGAGTTGTCAATTCTAGTATCACTTATCAGTAGTGCTATTCTGTTACAATCTCCCTCAGTGAACACTTAGGTGAAGTGAGCTGTCATCCGATTATAGAGCTTTGTAAATCCCTAGCGTCGGGACAGATGACAGCACACTTCACCAAGGTGTTCACCGAGGGAGATTGTAACAGAATAGACATACAGCCGTGTTAATCTGAAAAAACACCTTCGGTAAATTTTGCCGAAGTAAGCTTGAGCAAAAACGTGCCCTCTGTGACAAGCTACGAATTCCTACTCTATGGAATTACGTATACGTGACCGTGGCGTGCTGGACACATCACATTTAGTTTGTCGTCTATAAATTACTGTGGCGGTCAAAAGGTTAATCGTAAGGAATGACAGTCGTCTTCACCAAAATTTAGACCGCATCATCGCTTCCCATCAGGTGAGATAGTGGTCAAACGTATGACTATCATAAGTAAAAAAAATTACCAAACGAAATTTCTACAGAATAGCAGTGCATTATGTCTATTCTGTTACAATCTCCCTCGGTGAACACCTAGGTGAAGTGAGCTGTCATCTGTCCCGATGCTAGGGATTTACAAAGCACTACAATCGAATGACAACTCACACACACACACACACACACACACACACACACACACACACACACACACACACACACACACACACACACACACACACACACACACACATACACACACACACACACACGCACACACACACACACACACACACACCTCATGCTGGCACTTCACTTGGCTTATGGGAACAAATATTTGCCTTATTTGGGCAATACTAAATGTGCCGTACAAGTATTGATGCATATATATATGCCGTATAAGTATTGTGAGTATTGATGTATATTTTATATTAGCTAAAAAATATTTGTACAAATGTGTAGTGCCAGCGTCAGATTCTGGTCCAGAGCTTTTTGCATGTGTTGACAAATATTTTTGGATTCTGCTTTATGCAATCTGTTCTGAAAACAATAAGCCACCCTTTTGTACGATCTCTCATCTGTTAATATTTTTTTTATGTTTTTAGTCCCTTTCTTTTTCCTAAAACTCATTCTCTTTAAACGAATCTGCTGCTCAGACTGGGGGTGTCACTTCGCTTCAAACGCAAGTTCATTCACGTGGTATTTTCTATGTTGCTGTTACCGGCTGTACCCCATAATTGGATACCGTATGTCCATATTGGTTTGATAATAGCTTTGTACACCATCATCTTGCTAGAGTTGTTCAACTGAGAATGGGGTCCGGTTAGACAGTAGAGGCTGCGAAGTTTGCTGTCTAGTTGCTTACGTTTGGACCAAATATGTTTTTGCCATGGAAGTCTCCTGTCTAGGTCGATTCCTAGATATTTGGCATGATTTTCTTGAGGGATGTCTTGGTTATTTAGTTTTACTGGTGGGCAAGTCCCTTTCCTAAGAGTGAAGGTAACATGTGTGGATTTACTTTGGTTGGTTCTTATTCTCCATTGTTTAAGCCACTTTTCGATTCATGATTCAGATGTGCTTGCAGTTGAAACTAAGCAGTTTCTGGATTAGTACTTGTTGACATCAAGGCAGTATCATGGGTATATGTTTCAAACATTGTGTTTTCATTTGTTGAAAGATCTGCAGTGTAGATGAGGTAAAGTATCGGTCCGAGTAGGCTGCCCTGGGTTAATGTCGTACAGTTTCGAGCACTCGCTCCTGAGTTTGACCTGAAAGGTTCTTTTGTTGAGGTATGATGTGAGAATATGCGTGAATGAGTGAGGAAGCGACTTCTTTACTTTGTACTTGAGGCCCTCGTACCATCGACCCTGTCAAATGCTTGACTTATGTCTAGAAAGACGGCAGAGCAATATTCACGGTTTTCTAGACATCTCCCAATAATGTCTACCGCGCGATGGACTTGCTCGATTGTACCATGTTTTTCCCTGAATCCGAAATGGTGGCTTGGAATCTCTTTAGTTAGGTGTTATTTAATTCTGTAGAGCAGTATCTTTTTCAACAATTTTCCGGTAACCGGTAGTAGACTTATAGGCCTAAACGAGGCTGTTTCCTGTAGTGGTTTCCCTGGTTTAGGAACCATCAGTACTTGCGCAATCTCCCATTGAAAGTGCCAGGAAAGTGCGATAGTCGTAGGCAGGCGTTAAAGATTCTTACGTTACTAGTGCCATGATTCCCTTGTGTGGTAAGTGTTTTAAGAGCGTTGCATCAATGAGGTCATATCCCGGAGCTTTGCCTTCTTGGAGTTGCCTTATTTCCCGTAGGATTTCTTTGGGGGTTGTGGTTTTCAAAGGCAAACACATTTGTGTAGCTGAATCTAAATACTCTGTTATTGCTTTCGTATGTTCTTTACAGGAATCTGGTAAAGGTTGGAAAATACCACTGAGGTTGATAACACTGAAGAAGTTTAAATTGTACAGTAGTACACGATGAAGTTACTAGATGGCGCTACTGACATGTGGAATTAATTAATCTATACTTATATAATAAAGCTGAAAAGTTTGTTTGTTTGTTCAAACAATCGCTTTAATTTTTGCAACTACTGGTCCGATTATGAAAATTATTTCGCCAATTAGAAGCTACGATATCACTGAGTGCTATAGGCTATATTTTATTAGGAATCCGTAAGAAAAACACGCGGACGAAGTCGCGGGGAAAGTGCTAGTACTATAATAATTATGGTTTTCCGTAGGGCTTTGAAGAATCAGCTGACTGAAGCAAGGTTGGCATCGAAGCCAGGACCAGACCATGAGGTGAGTTCTAAAAGATAATCTATACTAATATTATAAAGCTGAAGAGTTTGTTTGGTTGAACTCTCAAGATCTCCTGGTTTGAATGGAAAAAATATTTTTGTGTTGGATAGTCCATTTTTCGAGGAAGGCTATAGGCCCATGCGAAGCCGGGCCGGGTCGCTAGTATTTAATAAAAACCTATAACAGTTTAATAACCAACAAAATGGGACTAGCTTTAAAAATATTAAGAAGATGTTATGTTCCTAAGTCAAAAGCATTTATTTCCTTAAAGGCCAATGCTGCAGTAGGCTTTCATGGCATTTCTACTACCATAATAAAAAGGTATTCTTCAATACTTGCTCATGTACTTTGCCATATTTTGAACCTCTGCGTTGTCCATGGAACCAAGAGGATCATGGAAGAGGGATATCACCACTTTTAAAAGTGGAGATCGCTCTTCTTATTTTATTATTATTATTATTTTTATTTATTCAAGCGGTACAACAAACAGCAACAATATAAAAAATAGGAACAATAAATAAACAAAACGAAAAGACAATATTGCAGCCCACAACGCTGTACACAGATAAACAAAAGAATAGGAACAATAAAGTGAAAATAATCGCTAAGGTGACAAATACGAGTTAATCTTACTAACTTACTATACTTCCGAGTGTGAGATGTTTAATACTTAAGAAACGTCCATAAGTATAAGACTTTTGAACGTATAGGGGGAACATGCAAAAATGTCTATATGTTCAAAAGTTCTATTGTAGGAATCGACCATTCTGCGAACAGGCGAACGCAAGCCAGAGTTGGACTTGCAAGTACCCACTGCAAATAATTTGCCATTGCGCACCTTTCGCTTATGGACTGTTCGGGGAACTGCATAACTCATGTTGGAGAGTTCAATACAGTCAAATTTGTTTCTGACAATACTATACAAATTCATAGCTTATAAGTCTTAGAACTTCTTTTACTAACTATCGCCCTCATTGCGGTACTGCCAGCCCTTTCCAAGATCTTAGAACGTCATTAATACCAAGCTTGTTATTTAGTTACCTTGAATGCAGTAATCAATCTTATCAATCAACAGTTTTATTGTAACGGGTAATTACAAAATTATTGATTTACATATTTCCTACACATTGAACAAAAAATAAAATTCTTTATATTCGCACGTCTGCGGCCTTCTATTCTATATCATTTTGTAGAACATAGGTACGCCTTAGGAATAATGATGTTATGACCACAGTATGTGGCACAATGTCTCGTGATTGACATAGCCTGCTGTTCTATCCGTAATAAATACATTGTCTCTACCTCTCTCTATCAATGGAAAGATGAAGAGTAAGATACTATGAAAAATTGGCGTAAACAATACATTTGAAAGACGGATAGGCGCCGTATACAATAAGTTTAAAAGGTGGATACGCGCCATAAACAATTCGTTTTAAAGGCAGATAGGTGAAATTGACAATACGTTTGAAAGAAGGATAGGCGCCATGACCAATATTTTTGAAAGGTGGATAAGCGCCATGAATAACACGTGTTTTAGGCGGACAGGCGCCATAAAAACACGTTTTAAAGCCGGATAGGTGCCTTGAACAACTTGTTTGAAAGGCGGAAAGGCGATAGGACCATCCTAGTGACATAATAACAGTCACTTTTTGCGATAACGGGATGGCGTATCCTTTTGCTTGATACGCCCACGAAACCATAAAATAGCTGATAATATTGTTCTAATCGTTTTAGACCTAGTCTTTTTAAAAACTGTTGTAACGTCTGTAATAACAATAATTAAGAATAATAATAATTTATCCAACTCAAATAAGATGCATACAATATAAATCAAAAAACTACTTTTGTTGTAACGTCTGTAAAATATCTTTAAAATAATCATCAAGTAGGTAATCGAAGATTCATCTAAAATTATTACAGGTACTACAGACTCGTGTGATTTTGAACTTGTTTTTGTCAAGTTCTGTAATGGGACAATTACACTTGGTAGTTCATCCGCATTCGGATGTCTATATAGTTTACGAGCGAGCCCCATAATAAACCATTTCAATTATGTTTGTTTCGGAGTTTTGGGTATTCTATCTTAATAACCGAATTTCGAAATCAGAAACTAATTTTGTGCCAGTCTCCATGTTACCGTCCTCCTGCCATTTTCCTAATTTATTTAGGGTGATGTACCTCTGCAAAATATTGAAAAACGATTTTTTTTTAAAGGGTTGTGCATATATAGCGGGGCGGCCTATTCGGCAAGGGCATTTTCAGTACAACCTTGAATAACGTTGTATTGAAAATACCAAACTGAATTCTCCATACAAAACCTACTTTTTGTAAGGGCAACTAGATTACATTTTTTTTCTTATAAATGACGTTTAAAAGTTCCTTTGCATCGTCTAATTGAAATTAATGATGTGACTTTGACATGGCTTCTGCAACACTGAGCGAGATGAATATGTAGAGATCTATCACTCATTATCTCTGTAATCTTCCTATTTCTAGTCATACCATCGTTCCCCAGCCGTCATAATGAGCCCGAATCCCGTAGAGACCCGAATTTGTCAAGGCTGGCTGTGTAAAAAATGTTGGGTGGGACCCACTCGGCAATCCAAATTTGGGTTCAAAACATTCGGTGAACCAAACGTGGGCCAGTGACCATATTTTCGCCATTGTTATGTTGGTTATACCAAAAAATATATGATGTCTTATATATCCCAAACATATTACAAGTTTACATTTAAAAAAAGACTGAATTTAACAACGTATCTTGTCATGTCTGTTATATGGGTATTAATTACTACTCATCAATTAGCTCTGATAACATTCTCCATTACAATTTTATTCTGATTAATTTTCATATGGATGTACAGTTTTTATGTAGGTCATGTCCTTACGCATATTATATTATTAATAGATTCAGTATTTTTTTCGATAACGATTGGTTTTCCCCCCACTTTTATAATATAAATCATTGACTTTGAGAAAAAATGAAAATGAACTGCATCAGTTACGAAAACACATTTTCGCAGAAAACATGCTTCCATCCATACCAAATTCCGTTTCGTCTTTCATACTTTTACGGGTATAGAATTTGTAAGCACTAACAGAAATACAAGTAAGATCAGATGAAAACTACACATTATGCATTCAATATGCAATGCAGTCCTTATAATCTAGCAAAATAAGATCTAATACAGTTTTGATTGCAGTATCGATATCAGTGATAGCAATCTATGTTAACAGTGTACGAGACAACTTTCCAAGTTTTTATGGAAGAGAAAATTACTTAGCGATATATCCACGCCGCTGCATACTATAGAATGTTTTATTGCCGTATCGTGTACAGAATTATTTTCTACCCGAGCGAGCGAGCGTCACTTCGGGCGCGGACGCCAAACAGTACGGACGTCCGTATATACATAATTTCGTTTTTATTTATTTACTTTCGCGTTTCGTTGACTTTGCCGCTATTTCTGTGCTTTTATCTCTAGCCTTGATATAAAATTAGTTACCATTAAGTTCTGTGATGTTTGTATTGTGTTGAAGTGAGTTAATTTTTCCGATATGAAGTTTAAAATTTTCAAGAAGATTCTGCGTCAGGTATGTTTTGTTGAGTCAGCGATGTTACAGTTCGATTAGCTGAATGTTTACATGGTAGATTGCATGGTTCATTATGTATAAATAGCTGTGTTTCATGTTAAGTTACTTTGGTTGGCTTTAATTGTTGTTTCGCAGTTTCTGCAAGATTACGTGGATTGTTTGTGCAAGTGTTCATTATGGTTTCCTAGAACGTTTGTTATCATTTTTGATGGAAAGAAAACACACAACGTTATTTAACTTTATTATTCCATCGTTTTGGGATTGTAAATACTATAATAAAATAATATAAATCTATCACGTCTTTAACTTCAGTAGCTAATTAGTTTTTGGCAGTTTCCAACTTTCGTAAAAGGCTTCCCTAAAATTCGCTGCAAGCCTAGTTTTTTGGTGGCCTTTCTTGTATATGGAAAATTGACTTTAGTTTTACTAAAATAAACGTAAATGAAAATTTCTCCCAATTTTCGAAGTAATTGTAAGAATCGTAGATATTAAACACTGATTAAGTATATATTAATCTGTAAGTTTTGGACATGCAGAGGCCATCACGTCATGCTACCCCAATCTGTCAAATTTCTTAGATAGTTTTTCTTTATGACAAAAGAATAAGGTTCATGTTCAATTGGGAAAATTTTAGAGTTTGGGATAGCTTGATGTGCTGGCGTCTCTAAATTAAACTGTTGTTGCTGAATAGTAACGTAACACGTTTGCCGTATTAAATTAAGATTGTGGATTGGCTCGTTTTACCAGAATGAAGCTTAATTCAAGTAGGGTTGTATGCCCCTTTAAGGTATTTAGTGCATGGCGAAAAGTAATGACGAAATGAACGACATGAACAAACCAAGGGCACACTTTCTTGTAATACTACTTTTTTTTTCAACATAAGAAAGCAATTCGGAACTCTTTTCTTTCTTTGCTATGAAACGTAACCTTGCTTGTCACAGTAATTGTCATTCTTCTGTTTTGTTGCAGTAGTTTGAATTTTAAGTATGTATAGGTAACATATTACCTATGTCTGATATTAGCACTTGCACTAGTCATCATCATCATCATCGACTAGTATCTTATCCTTTAACAGGATTCTAAAGGTTGACTATTGATAATTATAGTTAAAACTTAAAGATACGAACGAATGCCATAATCACACAAACTATCAATTTAGATAAAGTTCGTTACTTCTTAATATTCCTCCATTACTCAGAAAAAAGGAAAAGGAAGAGGCTTGTAAAACAAAGTTGTCAACAAACCCGGAACCATACTGTTTCTAAAACACTTTAAACAAATTCGCCATGAAAGTCAAGGGCCAATTGTTCTATAACCTGCATAATGCGGCTTTAAGCAAAGGTAAAGTTATGCGCATGGTAGTTGGTACAGCCAGCAGCCGGTTTCAGAACCGTCGCATCTAGTTTGCACACTGACCTACAAACCATACTGGTATCTTTTCCAGTATAGAGATTAATAACATAATCTTACCAAAGATGGAGGCAAAATTACACACAGACTGTTTATATATTTGTAAACGCACTCATGACATGATACAGGATAAATTCCTGGTGTGGGACAATGATAAAAAAGAAAATAAAAAAAACTGGAAAAAAGGTAAAAAGAAAAAAAGAACAGAAAATTAGTCAAAAAGGAAAAAATTAAAAGAAAATAATTTTGAAATGAGAAATAAATTGATGACAAAGCAATAAAGAAATAAACTACATAATGTTTATTTCTTTATTTAGGGCCAACAAACAGCACTGTAAAAATAAATACACATTGTTCGGGAGCCTCATAATTGCATAATATGTAGTTGCATTGATTTAATATTTAAATAGTCTGTGGTGTCAAAGGTTCTGATAGAGGTCCTTGATAGTCAAAACATGTCAATCAAAGTAGACAAAATCTGTGTCAAATACTAGCCAGAGCTATTGTCTATTGTGACAATTAAAAGACAAGTTAAACAATAATAATAATATTAGTCTATTATTGTCCCACTGCATGGCAAATGGCTCTTCTCATACACAGAAGGTATGAGCATTGATTACCTACCATGCTTGCTCAACACTGATTGGCGAATTCAGACTTATATTTAGACTAGATTTTGGCTCCGATTTTCGTCCTTGCGAATGTCCGTTATCACGGATACGGAAGTCGCGAATTAACAAGTAGTCTATGTCCTTTCCTTGGGGTACAAGCTTAGTTTGTACCAAATTTAATTAAATAGGTTCAGTAGTTCAGCTGCGCAAGAGTAGCAAATAAACAAACTCACTTTCGTATGTATTATATTAATATGGATAAGCCAGGTTCCCTCAAGATGTTTTGTTTCAGTGAGGTCTGGGATGTCCTAGATAAATTAAGAATTCATTAAAAAGTCACATTGGTACTAAACCTTATGTATCTGAGGCGACACACACTAGAAACTGATGTTATAGCGTCTCATTTGAAAGATTTTAATAATAATAATAATTTGCCAGCCTATTACCGTTCTACTGCAGGGCAAAAGTCTCTTCTCATATAGAGAAGGCACGAGCATTGATCACCTGACTTGCTCGAGGCGGATTGGCGATTTCAGACTTATATTAATTACTAGCCCTTTGACCGTGAATTTTCTCAAGGATCCCTAATTTTATGATAATGTAATATAGCTTAAAGCACTTAGGGATAACGTAGCTTACTATTGGTGAAAGATTTTTTGGTATCGGCTAGGTAGTTTCGGAGATTACCCCCTACATACAAACTAACAAACATACTAACTTACAAACTTCTTTATACACACAAACTTACAAACCTCTTTATTTGTAAAGATTATTATATTAAAATATTAATTATAAGACAAGGTTTTCTCACGATGCGTCCCTTCATCAATGTCGGTGATGTTCAAGATAAACTTAGAAAGTACTAGAGAAATTTAAAAAGTCTTCTTCAGTTCTCTTGCTCGTGCTTGGTTGCAAACCCACAACCTCGTGCATGAGAAGCGGTCCGGTTGTTTGGAGCGGTTCTTATGATTAAAAAAAGCCTTTGTCCTGTTTGTTGTTTTGTATTGCCACATTTGCCACCGACTTCCGAAACTAAAGTCGTGTGTTCTGTGCTAAAGTTATTTATCATTTTTTTGGTATCTATGGGCCTATGCAGCTTTAAATAAATGCATTATTATTATTATCTTTTGAAGGCGGTTGTCTTTTTTGTAAAATATTTTCATTTTCTGCTTTTTAGTACCTACCTCCGTATCATCCAAATCCATTAAGAAACGGTAAAACAGTTACAACAGAGATTGAATGTCCTCCAATGATTGAGGAAATCAAAACGTCTTCTATGTATAATTTTTTAGTATTTATTAATTTTTTCAAAAGGCGCTGGATTATTTTTGGTAAAATTTATATAGGACCACAAAAGCGGCATACCCTATCCGTAAAAAAAAAATCAAAGTCGATTTACATTTGCCGGAGAAATCGCGTAACAAACATACAAAAAAATCTACATACAGTCGAATTGAGAACTTCCTCCTTTTTTTAAAGTCGGTTGAAAATTCGCGCTTGCTTATTCAAGGAAAAAACTATATATATATTTACTTAACTTAAACCCTAAATAAATATTAAAAGAAAGTGAAAGGATTATGCAGTTTTATTACGTTTACTTCCTACGAGTACGTATTATATTTTTCGCTCATTACCACTTACGTCGACGTTATGTAACCTCTTTTGCGAATCGTTTGATATCACTCATGTTGTATTCTTTGCGATAGCTGTTGCATGCTTACTCCTTGTGGTTTGTTCAAGTGGGTTAATAATACAGTCGATAGTAACATTTACGCAATTTCTAAACAATTTGACGCCAAAAAAGAGAGCAATAAGGTGCAATTTGACAATGTGGTTCAAGTCGTTGCGTAAGTTAGAAAAAATGCGTTTTAAGTTTTTTTCTTCTTAAGACCGAACCGATCAATCTCTTCTTGTTGATATATTTTGTTCTACTTCAGTGCAATCTTTTTTTCAATAAAAAAGTTAATTGAAGGAGAATAATAATGCTATTGGAAAGATTTGGTCTCATAACATGTAGCTGTACTTAGGCTGTCATCATCTTCTCATCATCCTATGTTACTTATACTACTATACTCAGTGCAACACGTTTTCTTCATCCATCCCGTCCTGTCTACCTCTCTTCTCTTTCATATCAATCTTCACACAATCCATCCATTCTTCCTCACCACCACTCCACGTTTATATTCAACACTCTTTTGGTCACTTGCATTACATTCCTTAGGCTGTAGAGAGATCAATTGAAGAACTGTTTACACAAAAACGACTGCACTGTTGGAACTGTAGTCGCGACTGTTTAGCTAATGGCACAGAATACTTAATAGTACTACGTCTACTACTGCGTACTACTGCTTCTGGGCTTGATTTCCAAGTCGTGTAAAGTGTTATCGGATTCTTCAATCAATAATTTCTTAGTAGCAGCAGCTGCACTTAGATATTTGCACACTTAGGTACTAACTTATTTCGTTGCGGGATCCAAGACAGTTGAATCGTTTCTCCAGTACTCGTCGAGCTTTATAGCTTCGGCGCTTTTCTGGTGATCGTCGCTGTTGATTCTGGCTTACCGGAGTTGCAGTGGTTTTGAATAGTGTCGCGGACATGTCCCCAAAAAAACTAACTTGTGCATTTTTATACTTTTTGCGTTCTGGTGCTAGTTTCTATTGATATTGATTGCTGTAATCAAAATTCTGACGGGAGAATATTATATAAAACCATGTTGATAAAAACAGTAAAGTTTCCTTTGTGCTCGTGATTGATTGCTTATCTTGTATGACAAAGGGAAAGAGATGAATCAGCTGTTTGTTCCCTCTGTCAATGATACAAGCCTTGGAATGAGCCCGCCGTTGTTTTCGTAGGTTAAGTATAGTTTGTTTTCCTATATTTTGTAATTTTCCTTTAGAGTTACCGTTAAATCAAACTCTTCTATGTTGTTTTGGTTATACCTATGAATTGGTAATGACAGCACTAAATATTAACAGTAAAATTATATTATATTTCTAGACAAATTATATTACCACAGAAATAATTATATTGCTACAAATGATATTACTAAACACGTAATAATAATACACAAATTATGTTAATAGACAAATTTAAAAAAAATGCGTTTAAAAAGAAAACTGTAATTACTATGTACTCTTCACTGCAGTTGTCGTGCATGTTTTCAAAGAACAGCAATTACAGATTTATGACAACTTACATTTATCGAGTAAACGTGAAAAGCAAATATTATCTGCAATAAAACGATGCTACAAACTGCAGCATAGAGGACACTACATGTTGACTTTTCTTTGACAAATACATTGTAGGGTAGCACCATTGAAAACTAGCTAACGACAAGTGAATAAGTGTACACAGAGAGGCACTACCTCTTCTCTCACTGTAATAGTTCGATGGAACGGCAATCGGGTACGGCCGGGTAGAGGTCAGGCGCAGGACCAACGGTTTTACGTTGCCGAAGCACGAGGTTATGATACCACCAGCTTCTAAACTTCAGGCTGCTACAGAGAAAATCCTAATGGAAAGACCCAATAACACTGCCTGGCCTAGGAATTGAACCCCACGCTCACCACTCTAGCTAACAACCACAAGATCAACAGAGCCTGAAGACAAAATCCCTTTTCTGTTAGCGTTAACGCCAACGGAAAAATCAAATTGTATGCAGTTGACATATTTGCATCACGTAAATGTCTAACTCCTTACAATTTCATTTTTCCGTTGGCGTTAACGCTAACAGAAAGTGATCTTCAGGGCAGTCTAACAACGACATAATAATCATCACGAACAACTGTCTTTATGTCAAACGTGATTGTACTGCGGTCGTGGCATATAAAATCGGATACGTATTGCTAAAAGCTTGCACACATGCGCAGATGAATAAGGGCAGCAAGTAATATCGTGATTGCCGATCTACTTCATATACAAATTCAGCTTATCAGCTTCATGATTCGCGAGAAGTAGATAAGACTGTCTACGTATTGTCCTCAGGTGTTTAACTAAGAACATGTGATCTTGTTTCGGAATCTGTAATCATAAGTACAGTGATCTGATAAGGAAACTTTATTACGGCGCATATATACTTTTCAAAATGTTTCGGTATTATGGTCTCGTACTTATGGATAGATGCTTACTCTTGTTCACTTTCTTCACCTATAATTATATTCAGCTTGACATTAAATTAGTTTTTGAGCGATTTTGTTGGTTAACTCTATAAATGTGTCATAATTTTAACTACTTGTCATATGATACGCCTTTCAGTTAACCTAGCCAGTTTGGAATGTCGACAGATTAGTGCAAACAGGCATGCCGTATGCCAGCTAATCGCGATTGCAACCAGACTAATCCGGCTGCCAATCTCAAGAGCTCATGTATACTTATATCCTAAGCTAGCCTAGCCAATACTTCTCGATTTGTCAGGGTTACCACAACTTACACCCGATTTTAAGTTAAGTGCTTACCTAGTTACTTATTAGTTCAGGTTGTAAAATGATTTATTCTATAACGGTAGGCATAGGCTATGCATGTATTTGAGGCGTAAAAGAAAGAGGAAAATTTAATGTTTTTTCTTCATGCATGATGCAATTTTTCTGTTTAATATTTTTATTGTTTTTCCTCTGCACCTGCTTTGTATTTTATGATTGTACATAGACTATATTTCCACTCGATAGATCGGTTTTCGCATTGTGTAACTACGATTCATATTTAATTACAAATAGCAGTCTAGTTTTACATTTATCAGATTTGTAGAGCATCGTCTGTTGACTCTTACTAAAACTGGATGTGTCATATTAACGCTTCCTAATATTTAGACATTACTTGAGAATTACAACCCTAGTGCGAAGCCACCTGGCGCGGTGCCTAGGTCAACATACCGCATGGCTCCAGTAACTGATTGTAGGACAATGTATCATTGACAATGTGCCATGTACTATGTAAGTGAGTGGAATAAACGACCTATGTTCAACTGCTGTACATATTTTTAACAGGTCGATTAGAAAGCACATAAACTTTACATAAATAGCTACTTGATGAATCCATATTTTTATTGCATTCATCACGACTATGAAGTTTTAATCGTTTTGGTGATAGCACCAAAAAAGCTTACCAATTTAAAAGTCTGCTTTCGGTTCGTATCTAAGCTTGCATGGTACGCTCGCGCTCGGTAACAAAATCAAATAAAATGTCTGTAAAAGAAAGGAGCATGACTGAACAAAAAATATGCAAGTATTCAATAAATTCACGTGTTTGATTATTTTGCATTAAAATATGCGTTATAGTTTTGCTAACTTGTAGCGGTAATTCTATGGTATTGCGTAAAACAGGTGTAAAATAGTCTACTATTTTACACCTGTTTAATAGTATAAAAATATTATTTTGCTCCCTTGTCATACAATCTATTGTATGACAAGGGAGCAAAATAATATTTTTACGGCGAGGGCGCTATTTTGAATCCAGAGCGAAGAGAAGGATTGTAGAATAGAATCCCGAGCATAGCGAGGGATCCTAAAATAGAATCCTGAACGTAGCGAGGGATTCAAAGTACATCGCCTGAGGAAAAAATATTTTTGCTCTAGAGTCATATAGGTACTCTACTTTTCATCTCATTCCATGAGAAAATATTTCTCCCATTATTTCGTAGGTATTAAGTTTTGTATGACGTTATTAGCTTCTATTTTTTTTGTTTCAGGAGTTAATGCACTATCACTTTCAGAACTCGACGTAGAACTAATTTTTTTTGCAAAATACAATAAAGTCCATTACCGATTACAAGAACAGTGAAGTAAATCGCGCGCTTTTGTTTTTGTTTTTTTAGTTACCGCGCCTCCCCGCACTGTACAACCAATACTTACAGCCAGTAATTTATACAAATTGCGTTCGATTTCAATGAGCGATTCGTGTTCCAAATTCAAATCTCATTACTGCCCGCTAAAAAGTCTAGTTTGCTCCCGCTTATGGAGGAACAAAACGACAGTTTTCGAATAGAAGGGATGAAAATATACTTATCTAATAAAGTTGTATAAAGTTATATGTTCTTACCATCATAGCGATATTTTTTTTTGGTTCTGGACAATATCTGGAAAACTTTTGACTAAGGAGATATTGAAGGTCGCATTTTCGGTCTGTCCGATATCTGACAACCAGTCTTACCAAGGGGTCTCGTGTTATCCAATAACTGGGTTGTGGAGGTCAGACAGGCAGTCTTTTCAGGTAAAGGCTAGGCAGATGATGATGTTACTTAGTTTTATGGGCACTATACGTAGTTAACGATTATCTGATGTGTCTTTGTTTCACTCCGTATGTTGGTCAATATGACAATATTTAATTTATTACTTTACGTTAAATACAAAGGTTATTAAGTTCGATGCATGAACTATGTACGAGGTTCATTACCCTAACCACTTGTCATTGATCGGACGGCGCTTTGGTATGTTGTTATTGTGTTAAAGGTACTAGGGAACTAGACTGGAACTTACGCTACGTTTGAATCAGAGTGCCTTAAAGGGGCCGATAAACATTATTTTGGAACAGAACATGAAGCATTATTATTATTATTCGCTGTTTTAAGTTAATCATCATCATCATGTCAACCTTTAGACGCCCACTGCTGGGCATAGGTCTCCCCCCCCCAAGGGGTTCAGCCGTAATCGCCACGATTGGCCGGTGCATGTTGGCGATCGCAGTAGGTGTTATGGTACTTTTAAGTTATGTTAAACCAAACTACGAACAAATGTCGAAACGACTATTTTTGCTGATCATTGTAGCGAATAAAAACATGAGCAAGTTGTTGTGGGTTCGCTAGAAAGCTCAAAGATATGCTCCCAAATAAAGATGTCGATTGAACATTTACATAGTTTATTAGAATGCTTATTAAAAGTGAATGCTCAGGTTTGTCAGCACCATAATGTTTCGGTAGCATGTGTCTTGAATGTCTTGGCTATATTACGTAGTTTTCAGCTTCTAAACCAATAAAAGCAAACGCAATTTCGCAATTTTCAAAAGTAACTCGGTATGATTGCCCTCTGATTTCATTAACCTACCTCGACGTCTTCAACTTTAATAATAATAATATGTGGGGACATTTTCACACACGGCCATCTGACCCCAAACTAGGGAGACCCTGTACTATGGGTGTCAGACAGCTGATATACATACACAAATACTTTTTTTTTTGTTTTTGTTATAGATAAATAAAATAAATAGATATAGATATTTTCAGTAGATACCAATATTAACTGGGTTTCAAACTCAACTCAAAACCTAAACAAAACATTTTAAATACATACATATATAGATAAACAACACCCAGACACAAGGCAAACACAAGTGCTCATCACACAAATGTTTACCCTGGGCGGGAATCGAACCCGCAACACGCTGCGCAGCAGTCGATCGCTCAGCCACTGCGCCAACCGTGTCGTCGTTCATTAACCTACCTCGACGTCTTCAACTTTGCCCTTACTATGCGTTATCCCAGTAAGGGCAAAGTTGAAAGAGGAATATGATACTGATGCTTTCTGATTGCTTGTGCTTGTATTGACTGGCGAGAAAATAATGGTCACACACCTCTAATCAATCAAAAGAAAGCTCGTTTGATTTAAAATCATACACACTCTAGTTGATAGGGAGGTTTAACCTCAATCACTGCATGCGATCGTAAATTGTTAAGAAATATGGTGGCCCTTTAATAGCTTTGTAATTAAATATGTATGGCTTTGAATATTTGAAATACCGTTCTTGGTAAAGGTCGTTAATTTAGACGTAGTTGACACTAAGTGTTGAAAGGGCTTTTTTACGTGGTTAAGGGCACATGAGTCAATAATTAGAAATATTTTGATTTACAGATTCTCTATAGGAAAAGTGCTAAGATATCAAGAACATATCCAGTCTTAAACATAGATTTAAAACTATTTGATTGATTGAATCAAGTTTTAAGTAGAGTTTTAGAGCGTAGCGACTTTATTGTAGAGTTTGTATGAATTATATGGTATACCTCATACAAACGCTAGTACTCTACACTGTGCATTAGCTTTAAAACTCTTTGATATTATGTTTTTTACTGACTGTTCAGTCAGACGTACGTTTCTTGCGTATACGTATCAAGGTTAAAAAAATCTGTTCATTAATTACCAACATTGTAGACTTAATAGTTTTATATGAGATACTGTGTATGGCGTAGTTGGAGCATCGATTTATTATACGGTCCTAAGTATACTTCCATTGTATCCTTCAAATTTTGGCCAACTTCCGAGTAACAATGAGATCGTGGAACGTGTACCGTGTCTTAAACCAGTCCTGTCTGCCCGCGACCCTTGCTTACGTCAAAACATACACTCGGCGTCACAAAAATCGCACCTCTTTAAGAATTCCCTTCAAAGTCATTTTAACCCTATTAATCAATGGTATACATATGACTATAAGGTATAATTGGAAAGGCAATTTATTTAAATTTCAGAATAAATCAATGGATTTGGTTTTTTGTTTACCAGGGAATAAAAAAAAGCAAGCTAATGCAAATGATTAAAAAGTTAAATTTTATTTTATCAGCAAAAATTACAACAAAGTCCTTAAAACTAACTTAAAACCTAGTGTTACCCCCCCCTAGCCCTGATGACTGCTTCCATGCGTTCTCTCATGGACCTTATTAATGTGACAACAGTCTCTTGTGGAATGTTGTCCCATTCTGCAACGACGGCATCTTGAAGGTCTTGGAGAGTGGTAGGGGCAGTATTTCGTGCCCGTACTCGCCGTTTCAGTTCATCCCAAAGGTGCTCAATAGGGTTCAGGTCTGGACTTCGCGCCGGCCAGCGCATAACAGGGATGCCAACTTCTTGCAGGTAGTCTCTTACAATTAAAGCGGTGTGACAACGGGCGTTATCGTGCATTAACGTGAACCCACTGCCAACAAAACCCGCATAAGGGACAACCTGCTCCTCTAAGATCTCTGTTATGTACCGAGCAGCAGTCAGCGACCCTTGCCCGCGAGCACTTCCAGTCCGAGAAACACACACAAGGTTCGTTTTACCGTCGATTGACATGCCGCCCCAGAACATGCACGAGCCACCCCCGTATTCCACTGTCTCTTGAATACAGGCTTGTGCGAATCGTTCCCCTTGCCTCCTATACACTCTTCGACGCCTGTCGTTGCAGAAAAGACACACCCTCGTCTCATCCGAGAAGAGCACAGCCCTCCATTGGTCTATTGTCCAATCCACATGGTCACGGGCAAATTGCAACCGGTCTCTCCTATGCTGTGCAGTCAATTTGGGCCCTGTAGCAGCCCTATGAGCTGCAATTTTCTTCTCCCGCATTCTTCTTCTAATCGTGGAGACGCTTACAGAAGTTCTGCGAGCTGATCGCAGTTGTTGTTGCAGCTCAACAGCATTGGAGAACCGATTACGTAAAGACGTCGAAACAATGAAGCGATCGTCTCTTTCGGATGTGCACCGTTGTCTTCCAGATCCACGTCTTCGGATATAGCCTCCAGTCTCTTGGAAACGTTGGAACACTCGTCGAACGGCAAAACGACTCAAGTTCAGTTGCCGAGCAACATCACATTGCCGCATCCCTGATTGCAGTAGTGCAATGACTTGAGCGGCTTCTTCTGCAGTGGTATCCATCTTCTGGGGTATTTTTCTTGCTGTAGCTGTTCACGTGTGTTCACTTCAAAGGTTGAATAGCGAATGACCCACATTTAACCCGGGTCGCCCGTTTTATACCCTTGTAGGGAGGTGCAATTAGTGGCCGTTGTAATGCGTATTTTGACAACATTTTTTTTAACGTTACGTGCTAATGAGATCTGTTGTGTTTAGGAATTCTAACTGTTGTTAATTTAAAGGTCGTTAAACATACTTTTAATTGATACCAATATTAATTGGGTTTAATGTATTCGTTACCGGCGGGACATGTTTTAAACTTATTTTCGAAAAGGTGCGATTTTTGTGACGCCGAGTGTATAACACCATCTGGCTAGTCCACGTATGAAAACTTGCTCGCCTTGCACTAATTTATAATAACTGACACTAGCATGTGTACGAGACTTTGTTCCTTTCTGTATGTACTTTCTATGTTTATCTTGGATATCACTGACGTCGATGAAGAAAAACATATAAGTTTGATATCTCCAATCCGCCTTGAGCAGCGTCAGCGTGGTGATAAATGCTCGTCGCTTCTCTGTATTAGGAGAGGCCTTTACCTTGCAGTGGTTTAACAATAGGTTGGTATTATTATTTTAAGTGGGTGTCGTAGAAGACGACAGAGGGATATTGACCAGAGGATGGGCAGCAGCGTCCTTCTGAGTACCATAACACTTACTGCGATCGCCAACATGCATCGGCCAAGCATGGCGATTACGGCTAAACTCCCTGTTGGGGGAGACCTATTCCCAGCAGTGGGCGTCTAAAGGTTGAAATGATGATTATTTTAACATGTGCATTGTTACCGCACTTCGCACAGTAAGAATTTATATTTTCTTTGCTATTCCCGTCTAATTAAATGTGTGAGGAAAAAGGCTCCAACACGCAACGACTTCGCCATGTATTATGTGATTATAAGACATTGACCGGCCTGAATTGTAATCGCATTAAACAATATTCAGACTTGGCTGCTACTTCTAGTGACTCACACAGGTGTTTCAACAATAACAATAGGTTTTTCAAAATATGTGATGAGTGTTCTCCTATAAAGGTTAGTCATGGATATGGAACAAGTGACTAACTTACCTGTTGATATTGATTTTTGCTGAAGATTTTACTTTCTGTGGATGTCACCACTACAAGTAAATTTTGATGAGTAATAAATAAATTTCGAGGTCTGCTGTTTGTAATCGTACAATAAGTTATGTATCCTAACAAAATGAAAATAGATCGGATCTCGAATTCGTCTCTAAAATATGTGCATATTTTTTGCAACTTCAGTAAAAACATAGGTATACAAATCTTGTTTTTTTTTTTCAACTAAAAATAAATTTCAGCGAACATTATCATGTATGAAATGTTAAACTCATGTAACGAAACAGAGTTTATCCTACGTTAACCATGACCTTGGTAGTGTTTAGTAAATCATTTATTTCGATCGTTGTTTCACACACGAATATCCTCTAAAATCGCTTCCGATCGAGTGTAAACCGATTAGTCGAAGGTTAACGAACACAATGCCTATCGATTTTGTAACCCTATTTCGTGGTAAAATTTTTTTATAACGCCTTGTCTGTCAAAACATTTACTGATATCTTGACATTTAAGTCATTTATTCAGTTAACGTCAATAGATTTGTTTTTGTTTGTTTTCAATGGATTTTTGTTTATTTGTATTTTAGTTTTTATTTGTAGAATAGTGGTTTACCGTTTGGCCACGGCCAGTCCCACACGTCATTGAATGTGAATTTTAGACTTCAGCCACAAAATATAGATGGTAGGTAGGTACAGAAGGACCGCTCCCGCCATCTTCAAAAATAATTACGTATACTTGCCAGACTCACTAGGGCTGCTTCTGTAGTGACTCTGTAGGTTTTATTTGTGACAATATGAAATTTTATTGACGCTGGTTGGAACTCTGCAATTTTTTATAACAAAATTTTCTCGATGGCCGTGAAATGTCAATGTCTCTTATTTATTCATTTAGACAACACGTGCCAGTCGAGTCTGTCTGAAGTCTGCTTGAAACTGCTTGAGAATGCCTATAAACGTAATGTCAATGTGTGCGTGGTAAAAATGGCGGTTTGTTCTGAGCGGTCTATCTGCTCGGGCGCGACGCAGCCTTACGTAGGTACTTTGTGCTTCAGCGGCTGTAAAAATGAATTATAAGTTAAACCGTACTTGCTGTTACCTATGTATTTATTCAAAAGTATCAGTGATCACAGCTCAGTGTATCGGTTTTATCGCCTATCATTGGAAAAGTGCTTAAGCATAAGCCCTTATTAAACTTGGCAAAATTGAGTCGACTAAATTCAGTCGTTGCTGAATTCAGTAGAGGGTAATTGCATTCAGTAAGTAAGTAGTAGTAGTAAGTAGTAACTGAGTTCAGTAGTGACTGAATTTAGTCGACTTAATTTAGCCAAGGGTAATAAGGGTTTTAACTTGGTGGAAATACTGGCTCTCTTGACATTAATTTTTCATATCAACTTGTTGTACAGACAGCGTCATCAACTGCTTGCCCCCTATCGGAAGAAATTTTAACGCGTAGGGGGTAAGCAGTTGATGACGCTGCTGTAGGACTAACGTTTCTAGATAATGCAATTCTCCCCTTTGTATCAGTCATAAAAAACCATTATATCGATATAGGTTTAAAGAATTTATTCTCATAAGAACGTAACAGTTCACTTAAAATGAGATACAATGTGAAATATTATTGTAGGTATTTGCCTCTAGGGTATGCTGGTGGTGTTACAGGACATAAGTACATGTTTTTTGAGTCTAGCCAAAACTAAAACTAAAACACACAAAACACAAAACACAAAACAACACAAAACAAAACACAAAACACACAAAACAACACACAACACAAACACATTATTATTTCTACATTATACATTTCTTTAGATCCTCTGGTAAATCATTGAATAGCTGCGTTCCTTCAACTAATATTGTTTTCTTGCCGTAATTAGTCCGTGCACGTGCGGTTATAAGTTGAAAATTGTTTTTACTTCTTGTGTTGTATGTTGGTGTCTTTTTATGTATTTGTATATTTGATTGTACAGAATTTGTGGTGATTTTTCTTATGAGGATGCAGGTGTAATAAATGTATAGTTGTGTGAGATTTAGTAGGTTAGTTTTTTCGTATAATTTTTTTGTTGGATATGGGTAGTGGTAATGAAATAGTACTTTGATAATTTTGTTTTGTATTCTTTCTTATAAAGTATTTTACCTAATTATACAATGTAATTGTTGGTTAGCTAAAGTTACATTTTGAAACTCTTTGTTACTAGGTACCTACGTCCGTCCGTGAATGAACACTATTATAAAAAGTTCAAGTTTGTAAGTCAAAAGAGTTAAAATTTTGTGCTCCATTTTATTCAATTGTTGTAATTACATAACGAGACTATATTATTATACGCTATTAGCTCAGTGTCTTATCTGTAAAAATGTTGTTTTTATTAGCGTTGTCCTCAACTATCTTCTTTTTCTGCCTCGACAAATTGTTAAAGTTTTTTGTGGGAATCTGTGTTGGTAGCTCCCAAACGGCTGAACCGATTTTGATTTAGCTTTTTTGTATGAAAGGTGACTTGATTGACATTCAGCTTTTAGAAGAGCAGCTTCTTTCTAGTTGATTAATGGATGTGAATATAAAATAAAAAATAAAATAAAATAAAAATGTATTTATTTCAGTAAATCTTTACAAGTAAGTTGCCGGGGCTTCCCAGAAAGTAATCAAATGATACTTGTGTTGGGAAAGCCTCGCTCTTCCGTTGTAAACATAAATTTAGACTTACTAGACTAACAATATGAGCAACAATAATATTGCGGTAAGTACCTTAAAAACTAAAAAGAAGAAAAACAAGCGTAAAGTGTGTGTTTGTGTGTGCGTGTATGTGTGTGCGTGAGAGTGTGTGTGAGTGGGTGTATGTGTATGTGTGATGGTGAGCGAATGTAAGTGCGTGTGTGTGCATGGTTATTTGAATGGGTCACATATCCCTATTAATTCGTTACGTGTCTATGTGAGTGCATTACACATATCAAATTCAAGTTACGGTAAGCAGGATATCCTCCACGTCTTCATAATTAAGAGTAAGGAGCCATTCAGTCAGATTTTCCTTACACTCGTGCAATTGCATGGAGTAAATATTAAGGATACGATTAATTTTATTATAAACACGGGGAGCTTGAGCTAAATATTGCCGACTAGCAAAAACAGTACGAGTGGGGTATGTAGGGGCTACTATATCGCACCGTCTTTTCCTAAGTTTGGCATTGTCGAAAGGTAGTGCTTTGTGATAACTATGTGTCATGTGTAGGATATATAATTTCCTGACGGAGAGAAGCTTAGAAATTGCATATAAGGATTTAGTGGAAAACCTAAAAGGTTTACAGTACATAACTTTTATCAAGGATCTTTGCGCCCGCTCTAGATCTATAAAGTATGACTTAGCTGCACCTCCCCATACCGAAATACAGTATATAATTACAGATTGTGCTAGAGCAATGTATATTTTATTCAGTAGCTCTGTATTCATAACGTGTCTTAGAGATTTGAAGACCCAAATAAGCTTTCTTACCCTCCCTATGGTTAGTTCAAGGTGTGGGTACCAGCTTAACCTTTGATCCACTATAATTCCGAGGTACCTAGCAGAGCTAACTTTCTGAATTATCGGACAACTTTGAGTACAAGTAGAAGGAGTACGACAGGAGTGAATTTTAATTTCGAAGTCAGGCGAAGGCTGCGAGTTTAAGTACGGGGCAAAGCAAACGTAGTTAGTTTTTTGGGTGTTTAACGTCAGAAGATTCTCATTAAGCCAGTGGCCAACTCTAGCCAGACCCTCTTCAGCCACCAACCTTACTCTCTCCCATGTCTTGGCAGTAAAAATAATAGCAGTGTCGTCCGCGTAGGACAGTATCCTCCCACCGACGCCGCTAAGATTACATAGATCATTGATATATATCAAAAAGGGCGTCGGCCCGAGAACACTGCCCTGCGGGACTCCAAATGTTACGTTTTCTTCGTCACTGAGAAAATTGCCAATTTTTACCCCCTGCTTTCTATTTTGTAGGTAACTGCTGAGTAGGGAGAGAGCAGAGCCACGGAAACCTATCCTCTCCAGCTTGCGTATCAGGATTGGAATAGAAACAGTGTCGAGAGCTTTCTTGAGGTCAAGAAAGACTACTAGGCATTTGTTACCCCTATCTATTTCTTTTGTTATTGTAGATGCAAGATCCATGGTAGCATCCTGAGTCGACATACCTTTCCTAAACCCATATTGAGAGTTAGATAAGATGTTGTACTTAGCCAAATAGCTTATAATTCTAGAGTTCAAGAGCTTCTCAATGATTTTGGAAATGGAGGTCAGCACAGAGATAGGCCGATAATTGTTAGCGTCGTCGCTATCTCCTCCCTTGTACACAGGGGTGACAACGGAGCGCTTAAGAAGATAGGGGAAGATTCCGGAGTTGAAACATAGGTTGGCAAGGTCTCTGATCAGAGGGACTAAGATCTCCTTAGCTTGTTTTAAGAAAAGGGTAGGGATTCCGTCCCAGCCTGGTGCACTCCCAGAGTCTAGGGACATCAGTGTAGTTTCAACTTCCATCTCAGAGGTGTCTAATAAAACAAAAGAGGACAGATTATAGGTGTCCGTGTCAGTTGATCCCGGAGGTACGAAGCTATTTGAGATATTCTGAGCCAAAGTTTGACCAATGTTAATAAAATAATTATTTACATGGTTGGTTGAGGCTTGAGAACATGATTTTATCTTAAGTAGGTCACTATTTGAGCTCGTGGGTGGCTTGTAATGTGTGATTTCATTAATGGTGGACCATAGTGCCTTAGGGTTTTTAACAGATGCTATAATTTTATCTTTATTGTATTTATTTCTTAGTTTTTTTATAAGGTTTCCACAGAAGGTTCGGTATCGTTTATAAGTTATTATTAAAATTTGGCTTAGGGGGTTTGATTTAAGTTTTAGGTAGATTGTGTTTCTAATTCTAATACACCGTAAGGCACCTGTGGTTATCCAGGGCTTTATCTTCCTTTTGCTATTCGTGACAATTACATTTTTGGTGTTGGAGAGTATAGTTGACCTGACCATCTCTATCAGTACAAAGGCGTAAGTATCCGGATCTTTAAAGACATTAAAAAAGGATGTATCAATATTTATTAATCTATTATGAGCGTTTTCATAATTGATTAGGCTTTTGTGCTTTTGAGGTACCGTATGTTGATACTTATTGGCGATTGACAAAAGAATAAAACAGTGGTCGGTTACAGTTGTATTTAAAACCGCCGTAAAAGCCATGTTCCTTTGTTTGTCCAGGCTCAGAAAGACATGGTCAAGACAGCCGTCTCCTCTCGTTGGTAAGTTATGAGACGGCAACAGTCCATGCAGAGATAGCATATTTAAATAGGTTAATCTATTATTCCTTTCTTGATTAGTATCTATTGGGGAAACGATTAAGTCAATGTTAATGTCACCTAAAATCAAAACGTTTTTACTAGGGGTGGTATTCTCAAGATGATTATTGAGAGATGTAATGAAATCACCTGCATTTATAAATGAAGGTGACCGGTAGATACCCAGTATGGTGTAGTTTGCAATTTGTAACTCCAGGCCCGTAGCATTAACAAGGTTTAGTTCTTTAAATTTTACTGATAAATTATTTTTGATGTAAGCAACTACCCCATCACATTGATTAATGGGGTATTTGGTTTGAAATGATGTGTAATTAGCTAATTGCGGTATGTTTTTGTTAGGGTTTAGCCAACATTCTGTAAGAATCAAAATATCTATTTCACATTTTAGTTGTGCCAGAGTGAGTTGCAAATCATAAAAATTTTTGTATATACTTCTAATGTTTTGTGTTGATATAGTTAGAGTATACGTAGCCTTTCCTATCTCTATATTTATTTCCTGTATACTGCCCTTAAGTGATTCCGAGGGCTTAATTTGATCAATTTCATTCAGTGTATCAAAACTATCCATTTATAAATATTGAGTTAGAACTCTTGGGGTTGCAGCTGGGGTAGTTGGATGGTATAGTTAAAAGCAGGTCAGGTACGGGTAAGTATACCAGTGTAATGATGAATTCATTGTAAAAAAGTTGCGAGATAATTGGTATGAGGCCTGTTGTGTATCTATAATCTATAAAATATAGGTGTACTCTTTTGTCTTTAGGGTTGTAAGAGGCTTGAATGTATGTAGATAAATTTAAGTTTTGTATGTGTACTAGTTTGTTTTGATAGTCGGCGTGTAGTATACGTGAAAATTGGTAGTTGAAATTATAGGTTAAAAGTGTGTATGTATGTATAGGTTTGTGTGTAGTCTTCTGTGTGAGTTTTTTAGTATAGTAGATATTTGACATTTTCTCAAATAAAATAGGTATTAGTTTGAGGTAAACTGAAATATCTTCTACGGGTTTTATTGAGCTTAGTTAGTCCAGGGTTTTTCTTTCCATAAAATGTTGGTTCATTCGTTTTCAGTCGTTCACTCATTCGTTCAATACCATTCTCACTCTTCTATTAATTTTGAGCTGACGTCATAGGCATTATGTCCAGTATAAAGAACCATCGAATCAAATTCTAGTCGAATATAATTGACGAGACCGATTGAGACCACTTTCATTTGTGTGCTGAAGTATAATTAATTGATGTCCAATACGCTCTTGAAAGGCTTGATTCCATGGAAAGTTCATTTACCATTTTATTTACCGAAGGTACTTTCCACGTCACTCTTACTGGGACCTATAATATTGACGGGAATCAATTATCTATACTAATATTATAAGTTGAAAAGTTTCCTTTTTGCTTTTTTATTTTGACGCGTTTATCTCTGGAACGGCTGGTCCGATTCTGTTTTTTTTTCTGTAATAGGAAGTTTTATTATTCCTGAGTGTTATATTTTACTTTAAAAGTAACGACTTGAATTCTTAATAGAAGAAAAAATAATCGGCTGCGTTTAATTTTACAAGTAAAAATTAGTAAAATATTAGAATTTCAGGTAATTATCAAAGTCACCTCTTGTTTTAAAAGTCACCCACCCAGTTTCGACGGTATTAAACTATATTCGATGAGGAGTTCTCTAAATTCGATTTGTCCTAAACTGTTTCTATCACCAGTCAAATCAAACGAAAGTTATAATTGCTGCCCATACCTGTAGGTGCCAATTATCTCCCTACGTTGTTGGTTATTGTTCTTCCGTACTCGTGCCGCCAATTAGTTTGTAATTTCATTTCATTTCCTTCCTGACTCGATTTTGTTCTAAATATTTGGTGCTTCTTTACTGTAACAGGAAACAATGGATTTTACCTATTAGGGTACTTATTCATTGTTGACATCATTGTGATGAATCAACTGAATTAAACGCTCCATATTATTATATTGTATTCTTATCGTTGTGTCAGTAATGTGGTTTAGGAATTGCTCATATAGCTTTTTATAACAATTAATAGCTTTTGCTCGTGACTTCGTCCGCGTTTATGATTCCAAATAGGTATTTAAAAAGATTTTTAGCGAAAGAATTTTTACAATCGGGCCAGTAGTTTAGATTAAAGCGCTTTTAAAACAAAAAAAAACTTCAGTTTTAAAATTAGTATAACCTACATTAATAAAATTGTAACCTATGTACAGTCAAGAACATAAATATGTACCTATACAGATTGCAAAATTCAAAAGATTATTATTTCAACTTATAGATAAAACCTATTTTATAGTAGTTTGGAATCAAAAATACCCTATTTGTAACCCTATAACATTTCAATCAATAGTTTAGGAAAAAATCAGTTTAGAATGAGCTAACTGCCATGTTTACATGTTTTTGCTCGTGACTGTACGTAATAATTATTATGTCCGTGTTTTAACAATACAGTTGGAAAGATCGACCTTAGACTCGTTATTCTGACATCATCATTGGTAAGGTCTCTCAAATATCGCGTTGCCTATAAAAAAGAACATTTGGTTCCCCTCTTCATGACGTCTGCGGTGGTTTTGACGTCATCCTCCCATATTCCCGTTGAAGCGGTTCTGGTGGCGCAACTTGGGGTTTGTTATGATGTCATAGAGTGAGGTGGATGTTTCATCCAGTTGGTAGTCTGTTTATATTATCTTAATGGATGTTTCGTACATATGGTTAGATATTTGGGTAAGGGCTTCCTTATTGTTCTAGGATTTCAAAGCTGAACAACGCAGATATCAGCTCTATAATGTACAAATATCACTTATCCATTATGTATAGTTGCTATGTGCGTTCGATCAGTAATGTGAGCTTACTAAATAATAATATGATAAGTCCTAAATTGACTTTAAATTTTAAGTAAGGAATTCCTTACAATTGTAGTGTGGCTTCTAATTATATTTATCAACGAAGAGCCACGATCTAACACTGTTATTAGAGTATCAAATCTCGACGCGACGCACGAATTTGACATTGTACAGGACATCGAAACACTATAATTATGTTTAAAAAATGTAAAGTTTAATAACATTAAAGGTTACTAACTAAGAATAAAATTTTGTACAAAAATATTATAAAAGTTTTATGTGACATTATAGAGGACGTCGAAACACCATATAATTATAATTTAATAATTGAAAGTTTAATAATTCTACAAGTTACTAACGAAGAATTAAATATGTGCCGTATAGTAAAATACTAGCTGACTCGGTAAACGTTGTTTTGTCATATAAATAACTTTAAATAAACAATACCCTTAAAAAAAACCCTACGTCCTATTCTCAAACCTGCTGAATATACACACGAAATTTCATAAGAATCGGTCAAGCCGTTTTGGAGGAGTTTTGTTACAAACACTGTGACATGAGAATTTTATATTTTAGATTTATTTTACAGTAGTAAATAAATACCCATGAAGTTTTTTCCAAGGTAGTTAAGTATGGGTATTAGAAGGGGCAACTTGGATCAATTACTTTTCCTGTAAATAACATTATAAAACGCCATTTACCTAATGGTCATATTGAAACAAAAAACTTGACTTTGACGAAATGTATTTGTGTATGTATATCAGCTGTCTGACACCCATAGTACAGGGTCTCTCTAGTTTGGGGTCAGATGGCCGTGTGTGAAATGTCTCCACATATTATTATATTAAATTATTTATAGGAAAAATAGGTTTACCAACTGTTTTATTTCATTGTCCTGTAACTTGTCAAATACTGAATTCTAGGTAAAGAAAATTGCGTCTTAAGCCCTTAGTGACAAGCAGATGGTGGCTCTCACATTTTAATAACGTGCTTAGTTCAGTTTGCAGACTTGTTATTAAGTTACTCTTTCTAGAAACAATTCTTGGCTAATCAATAGAATTGTAGATGAAATTTTACAGAAATGAAATATCGGTAAAGTCAGTTTCATGTCCCCATAATCGCAATAGATTTCTAACTCGCATAGTCGACTTCAACTTTATGTGTTTAGAGATAAGCATGCAAATTATTTGCACTATTTGAAGTAAGCTATCGTACAACGCAAATCACCGAAACAAAAACAGCGCCAACTTATAAGTATTTAGTGTATCGGTAGTTAACATAACGACCAGGCATAGTATACGCTAGAATCTCCTTTGATATGCTAATTCCCTCGCTATATCCTAGAACAAAGAACTACTGTGAGAACAGAAGCACCGGTCTCACAGTTGATGTAATACAGTAACCTTGGAATATGTACGTATGTGGTAAAGTAATATAATTCGGATGACTGGATGTGACTCACACAGTGATAAGGTTTCGATATTCTGAACTCTTTTTAGTATATTTGAATGGAAAACTTGTAAAGGATAATGTTTTGTTTTGTCTTATTCTTCCGACCAAATTTCGGTCATGGCTGCCAATCTTAACCCGCCAGCACTCGCGCCTCTAGAAATTACACGGGCACTCGCGTGTAGAGCATTTTGCTCACGTTTTTGAATGTCATTAAATGCAAGTTTTACCTAAAAATATATATATATTTTTAATTTAATAAATAAAATACACATTATTTATTCTAGAAAATATATATTCAAAAAGTTAACAATATTAGTCTTTTTTATTTTAATTAACAATCATAGGAACTAATTTGCCAGTCTTCTAAGGCAGTCTTATTGAAAAAATTAAACAAAAAAAAAACTTTAGATGACGATTGTTCAGTGTTAGTAGAATGATGGCTGTGTTCACTGCCTTGATCGCTTTCAATGTCATCGGCTCTAAAGGACGGGTCCTCAATGTCTTCCAAATCTTCCTCCACCAACCATGCCAGAACGCGTTCATCACTTCGATCACGATCCATCTATAATAGAAATACATAATAGATTACTATTTCAGTAAAATAAAATCATAATATTGCATAAAAATTGCAGTAAAACTGTCGCTAAGATGAAAAAAAAAAAACGCCATGAGTAAAAAAAAGTACTTACTTCGATACACGCGCGATGAGCAAAACGCCGCTTGATGGTACACGGCGCAACAAACCACCTCGTCCGAGCGACTGGCGCACACTGGCGAGAAGTGAACTTCATGCAGGGGTGGGGGACGGAACAAAACTCAGCTACCGAATGAACGATGTACGTACGCATGATTTTAACAAAATGCCGAGTGTTTTAAATTTACTGTGAGCAAAATGCTCATAGCGCGAGTGCTCGCGGGCAAAGAATAGTCTAGTGCGCAGGAGATATATATTATCCGCTTGACTGTTGACATGACTCTTGCAGTCATACTGTCATTGTTTAAATATTATGTTTGCTAATTGTACAGCTTTTTGCTCGTTCTTCTCTACAGAAACCTACTGTTTGGAACGAGCATCTACCTTCAACTTTCTGACTGACTGACTCCTTGACAATTCTAAAGTGCCTGTAAATGGTTTATTTGAAATAAATGGTTCGAGTTTAGCTCATATATAGTACAAAAGTGGGTGACAAACACAGGTGCTCTCCCTCCCTCCATCCTTTGAAGGTGCGATGGCACGGGCATCTAAAACGACCCTGAAGAGAACCAGCGCAGGAAGGCTTTACGTGCTTTCCGAGGTACGGGAGTGGTATCACCGACTTTCAAACTTCGGGCTGCTACTGACAAATTCCTAATCGAAAAATCCAATAAAAATTTGACTAATGGGACAATCTTGAATTTAATGTGCAGTTTAAATTACATTTATTCTGTAAATAGGTTGCAAATGACACTTTTCACACCATTAAAAAGTCCTAACATTATGTTTTGTTTAACGAAACTGAGACAAAAATGACATTATTTTAACATCGGTTGACAAAAGAGGATTTTTCTTACACCTGTGTGCTGAAAAGCGTAAAGTATAGTGTTTTGTGCCGAAAATTTACAACCAACAGTCAAAAAACTTTCTATGAAAAATGCAACTGTCCCTCATTGGTCATATTATAGAAACATGCGAAATTGATGCGAGCCTCGCGTGACGGCGGGCGGCGCTATCATAAAATAAACGTTACGCTTGTAAAAGAAATAGTCTGAATCACGGATTGGCACTGCTATGAAGCATTTAAATAAGATAGTACCGTGAAATATTAGAAATGACATCGAAAATAACATTGTTATTATTTGCTTGTCTGGAGAATTGTATTGGAGAACGGTGAAGAGTTTTTATACAAGATGTAATTGTATAAACTGAAATCCAGAAAACAGGCTATTGTATTCATCGTTATCATCATCATCATCAGCCGGAAGACGTCCACTGCTTAAAAAAGGCCTCCCCTCCCCTATAGAACGCCACAACAAGCGGAACCCTGCCGCTTGCATCCACCGGTTACCCGCGGCCTTAACGATGTCGTCGGTCCATCTGGTGGGAGGCGTACCAACGTTGCGTCTTCCGGTTCGTGGTCGCCACTCGAGAACCTTTCTTCCCCATCGGTTGTATTCATCATTATGAACAAATTTTACTCCATAGTAAAATTTGTTCATAATGACCAACCCTGGAATTACCAGTTATGTTCACTTATAATAATACCAGCCTATTAATGTCCCACTACAGGGCAAAGTCGTCTTCTCATACAGAGAAGGCATTGATCACCACGCTTGCTCAAGGTGGATTGGCGATTTCAGACATATATTAATTACAAGTCCAGTTTTGCTCATGATGTTTTCCTTCACCGATGTCAGTGATATCCAAGATAAACTAAGAAGTACATTATGATATTGAAAAAGTGACATTGGTACTTGCTCGTGCCCGGTTGCGAACCCACAACCTCGTACAGACACCAGCACATCAAGCCATACCTGTCAAATTTTCCCAATAAATATGAACCTTATAGTTTTGTAATAAAGTTGAAAATCTATCAAAGAAATTTGACAGATTGTAGTAGCTTGATGTGCTGGCCTCTGTACATTAAAGGCGCCTTCATGACTTTATGTTCACTTAGCTCAACTAAATGTATGGATCAACAGCCTTTCTTTTCATGGTTTCGGGGGATTTTCAGGTATTCAGTTAATTCAATAACTCGTTGAGCCTGTAATAGTCTATTACCCACGACTGACTTCAGGACCTCCTCCTCCTGACAGGTCTATTGAACAATATTGACATAATCGCCTTTGTAGGAAGCGGATTGGATATCATAGTATGTTTTTTGGACTTGTGACCAGTTCGTTAAATTGTCAAAGTATACATTTGTCCATTGACTGTTCGTTTTTACTCGATTGTGCGACAGCAAACACAGGGTTATATTTTTAATAGTAATAGTAGTAAGAGCGGGGAGCCGGTCATGATGGTTAAGCTACGCTTACCGCGGTCGGTCCGTGAATGGGTGACCATCTATTTCATATTCAGACCCTTCCGAGCCTCGCACCTAAAGCCGTTGATCCCGGATGTGATTTGTAGATCTTTGACAGTCGTTATAGGTGGTCAGAAGCTAGAAAATGTGACAACCAGTCTTACCAAGAAGTATCGTGTTACCCTACAACTGGGCTAAGAAGGTCAGATAGGCAGTTGCTCCATGTAAAACACTGGTATTCGGCTGCATCCGGGTAGACTGGAAACCCCAAAATAGTTGGGAAAAGACTAGACAGAGAGTAGTAGTTGTTTGCCTGCCTTGGTCTCGTGGTGCAAGCGGTTCAGAGAGCCTAGTGTGAGTTTTTTAACCTATTCTATCGCGTTAGCGTAAACGTTCTCTTATGTGAAATTATATGGAATTGTGTTTCCTAATATAGCCACTAGACGGCACTGTACTAGTTTCAATACAAATTGAAGTATACGTTAACGCGGTCGAGTACGTATACGTATACGTGTAGCCGATGGTCCTGCGCCTGGTCTCTCTCCGGTCGTGTCGGATTACCGACCGGAATATGAGACTGACGGCAGAGGGAATGCACCTGTGTTTACGCAGAAGAAATTAGTAGTAGTAGTAGTTACAAATCAGTCGGCTGAATGAAATACTGAGTCCACAGAATTCTGCTACGATACCTTTGTACACACATTTTGATTGCCTTTTTGGCTATTAACAATACACACATTTTATTTCCTCTGAAATATTAATCACTGCCGGAATCGTGTCCGAAAATAGACATCATTACGGCTACGACTCGTAATGGGACTATCTATTTATGTATAGCATGTCGTTTCTATGGGGACTGGGGAGTGCCGAGCTGACGTCACCAGCCGCATGGCGTCCTCGCTACAACGGGGTGCGCCCGCTACCCTTCAGCGGGGATTCCAAATATCCCGTATATTGTAGAAATGCTCGAATGGAATTTTACTTATTGTATTACTAAAACAAACACGCGATGAAATACGTTAGTCAAATTAGCTTAATTGAGCTTGGTCGTAGTTTTGTTTCAAATAAATTGGTTAGTAAAATTCGTAAATCATA
This sequence comes from Charanyca ferruginea, assembly GCA_947361185.1. Lineage (NCBI taxonomy): Eukaryota > Metazoa > Arthropoda > Insecta > Lepidoptera > Noctuidae > Charanyca > Charanyca ferruginea. The sequence continues at coordinate 18,879,353 of OX376069.1, read as the reverse complement.
AATAATTGTTAGGCAGTTAATTTCTTACTTAGGTACCTGTATTTTATTTTAATGTTGGTGATGCTCAAACAAAACTGTCAAATCAAGTAATGTAAAGAAGAAACATCATACTGAAATATAAGTCGTATGTCCTTCCCATAAGGTCTTTCATCAAAAAATTCATTCACCGGTGTCAGAGTCTTCATGTCGTGTTATCGCCCCCAGTTATCTGAACACCATAAAGTAAATATTGTCATTTACATATCTCATTAGGATTGTTCTACAGTAAATAAATTATATGGTCTAACAAATATGAATAAAGATAAACTCTTTACAAATTACTGGGTTTTTAAAACGATTACTGTTGTTAGATTGTTTGTAACGTTGTTAAAAGTACTTATTATTGCAAAATCGTAAAATTTCTCATTTATAGGAATAACATATAATTATGATGACACAGACCTATTTTTAATTGTTTCTTCTTTCTTTTCTTTTTTTTTTACCTGTAAAATAAAACATCATTGACTTACAGTATTACAAAACAATTACCTACGTATTTTCCACCATTTTGTTCACTCTCAGGGTGAATTTTACCAAACTTTTATACCTTGTGTAGGTATAGTACGAATAAATTTTCCATTTTCCATACAACAGCCATCAGACGTAAATTTTAATCCAAGAATAAAACACCTAAAGTTTAGTGATTTCGCATTAATTATAAGGCGATTGAGTCAAGAGGAAAAGGGCAAGTTCTCTAACCCCAATAACCCAAAATAATGAATGGATAGACACTAGCCCGCTAATTACCCTTCGTTAACCCAGACACCACCAATCGAGGTCACTGAAGGTACCCCTAGACAGCCATTGTTCTTATTTGGGGCGTAAAGCAAATCTAACCTACATAGGGTGTCAGGGGACTGTTCAAGCAGGTGCTGAAATGCTCCCAACCTCACGATTTATGTATATTGTTGTTTAAAAGCTTTGCCTCGTAAAGATAAAATATGCTTGAGGATCAGATGTTTATTTTGTCCTTAGAGATTTCGGCGTATAGCCTGGGTACTGGGACACTGGGTAATACATTACCTACCGCATTTACTATGCGAGATATGTTATCGTCTACTTTTAAACATGGATTTCTTAAAATCGTTAATACTGAAACGAGTTGTGTTGTTTTAGACAAATGTACTCTTTACTGTATTCTTTCCTCGATTAGGTTTTGCAATAAATAGAAATATGGTTATTATTTCATATAGTCGATTTGCTTGCATGGAACTTTCTGATTATCAAAGCAATAGACGTACGAGCGAAGTACTCCACTTAAAGATCAACTATACTACACTACTTAAATCTTACTGACATTTTCTACTGTTTAAATTAATGTAGTAGTAGGGGAGCCCAAGATGCTAAATCGGAATTTACTCGAGCGTCGTGGAGATCTATTGGATTGTGAAGGTTAAATGCTAAAAAGAAAAAAAGGTTATGAGATGTATGCACTTTCACTGGTGGGGAAAGCGTGTACAGGTTTTCAAAAATGTAATTAAAAACCGTCACATGGACATACTCGAGCGTGTCAGATATTAATAGTGTATACGCCCCACGTGTTTCTGGTAATGGAAAAATGTTAATCTGCCGGTTTGCATGGTGGGGGTGGCCGTACGAAGGGGTAGAAAGTAGGAAAAAAATAGTTTGTCGAGCGCGTCAGTTATTGAGAAGGGCTGTTAAGTAAAGCCTCAAGTAGCTCATATTCAAAAGACTGACGAATTAATTGGACGCGCCCAAAGGTCATGGTCGATTTTTGAAAATGCAAAAAAAAATCGATACCTCGAAATACTCGAGCGCGTCAGATTTTTAAACAGACGCTTCATCTTGAAGTCCTTCTCGTACTGACCCATAATCTGACAATTATGTGGAGGAATTTCCTCAATCTGACGGTTAGAAAAAAAATATTCCTATCTTTCTGGTAATTTTTTAATGTAATAATTTATTTTTACATTCAATTGCATGCTTCATGCTTGCTGCATGCTTGCTGCATGCTTGCTTACATGCTTGCAGCTGCATACATGGCATATGCTTGTTTACATGGTTGCATGCTTGCTGCATGCATGGTAAAAATATGTTTTAATATCATTATGCGTTAATAAGTTTATACTGTAGAATGTTATGCTTAAATCATTATTATGATTAGAGAAACAATTCTTAAAAAAAATATGCGTATGCTGTTATGCATAATTAATATAATGCGAAAATATAATTAGGAGAAACAGTATGCTTAGTTATATTGAGTTTTAAAATTTTATCTAAATGGATAGAAAACCTGTATTTAGAAAATAAAATAGTGTACTGATAAAAAATAATGAAACAAATGTTTCAATCATCATCGTGAGTGGAATCGCCTTCATATTGGAAGTTCGGTTTGGTTGTTACCTTATCTTTTCTTCATCTTTCTTTTTTAGTAATGACATCTCGCAAGTCAACCTAGGAGGTTGTCCGCTGCTTAACCGAACTTTCCTGTGTTGCCAAATGAATTTAAGGCCTCCGGCCAGGGCAATACAAACTTACATGCACCACACTTTATTGATGTTTTAGCCACTTAGGCTTGTGCAAATCGGCAGATTATGTTATTTCCGTGCTAGGTAACTAGTTTCCATCAAAATAAAAAAAAAAATAATCGCGCTCGAGAATGTCCACGTGACGATTTTTTTTTGCAACTTTGTGACTCTCCCATTTCTTTATGTCACGCTCAAATTGTCAGATTATTAAAATGCACACTTTTCTGCATGTAATTAACTTACCTTGGCTTAATATGACGCGCTCGAGTTTATCTGATGATCGATTTTTTTTTACTAATCTGATCGGCTGTCCTAGACATACGACGCTACATACAAAAATCAGGTATGGTGGAAGCACTTCACAAGTCGCAAGGCTTCCCCCCATATGTTATTCTGCCGCGCTCGAGTAAATCCAAAAATCCCCACTACGGCTCCCTTACTATAGTGAAATGAAACGTCTCCATTACAAACATATTATATGTTAAAATGGACATGTTATTCTCAATTTTAACAAACACCAACGAAAATAGAAAACTAACAACCATTTTAATTATTATCTTTTCGATTATGTTTTACTCTAAAGATACTACGTGTTTTACTCTAGCTAGCGTACTCAGAGATCGATGATCTTTTTCACCCATGTATCAATAAGATCGAGCTATACTTATCTACGTGTAATGATACATCTATTAAGCTTTTGTAAAATTACCAATGTACGTCAATATCCTAAAATAATTACCTTACTTATTCAAATGCAAATTCCTCAAGGGACTTCAATGTTGCAGATTGTTTAAACGCGAATGTTTATGTGTTGGCAATGATATTATATTAAACAGATATGTTATGAGCGCACAGTTTTGAAGATTCAAAAACGTCCTAATTAGGACGTATTGCCTTTAGTCTGCGTCACGCATGGCGACGAATGGTACGCTTTGTTAAAGCAGCTAAAAAAATAAAAAAATGCTATTTTGTGTATTTAGAAAGTGTACCAATTATGATACCCAATTTAATAAAGCACAAGGGATCTCATACCACATGTAACTACGCAATATACATCGATTTGTTTATATATTTCAATTATTTTCCTAATATTCTTATATTTGGAGGTTAGAAAAAAGAAAGAAACGGAAGTACATTGTTTCACGTGAGTAAGACAAGGACGCGTTCACTCCGGACATAGAATAAAAGTACAGATGCGATATCGTAGGCAGTAAAGTCATTGTTTACCCACAGTTCTGTTTTTCTTTTTTCTAACCTTGTAATGATTAAATTTTAATCATTTGGTTTTATTCAATCATTTATATACCTAATTAGAAATTAAACAATATGACAACAGATATTTATTATCCTTTCTTCGTTAAGGTTATCCAATGAGATCTGGCTTCAAGAATGGATCGCATTTGTTCGTAAACAAAGAAATTAATTTTATTACAAAATAAATATTTTCTACTCTGTTTAATATTATAATTATAGGTATTCTATTATACATTTAGTCCTGTTTATTAGTTGTTATAGGTACAAACCGCGTGTATAAATGTACTCGTGGTTTGTACCTTCTGTCTCGTTAAATTTTGCTAGTCTGTGATGCCAAGACGCAGTGATTGGTGGCCAGGATAATGCCCGTTTACATTCACGCGCAATTGACAACACTAACTGTTTCTTTTTTTCTTGTTGGTTTTTTCAAGCCATCCCTTTTCAACATTTTGACTTGTACTGAATTGTAAAATGAATGAAAAGTGTAAATGTGTGCAGCCGCTGCTGCGCGGAACACTTTTTTCGTTTGTTTTGTGAGTGTATAACATATCTGTTTATTAGAATATCATTGTGTGTTGGTATTTTAAGCCCTTGTGCTGGTATTAGTAACTCACCGGTCAAAACTGGGTGGGTTTATACTTCATAGTATTTATATCTGCCCTGACTTCGATATGGTTGCCTCATTTTGCGGTTTCATCTTGTAAAATCGGAGTAACATATATTCTTCCGGTATTATGAGCGTGTATTCGATTCGTGACGAAAACTTCATGTTTTCGCGTTTTGCCCAAAACAATGTCGTAATGATGTGAGCAGATTATTTAAAGACAATTACAGTTTTAGAAAGATTAAGTCTTGATTTAGGGAACTACAGAGTAAAAGTATAATTTTTAATTATGGTTTTTTAAAGCGAAGGCAATCCTTTCATAGCCTTTTACGAAAATAGACGTCAGAGTTAACTTTCAGGACGAATACAACCAATTATGTTTTATGCGGTTTTCCAACAGGATATACAGTCTACTACAGAGGCAAAATTACCAAAATTACTATTATGTATTAAAATCAGTGTTGAAAAAGTACAAAATCGGTTCACTTTGTCAATTTTTTTTCACCAGTTTTTGAATAAAAACATAACTGATTTATTTTATGAAAATAAAGGTTATGCTCAATATACAATTCTTTTTGCAGTTCCTTGTACGAACTCATTTATTTAAAAAAGCACTGTAAAACCTCACGCGCTGTCGTTTTCCGATCAATTTCAATGATTCGTGCTTATTTCGTGCGTATTTTTATTCTCATGCACACAAACAGACTAGTGTGACTAGTGTGTGTCAATGCTGCTACGCCGTTCTAGCAATCGTTTAGATTTTGAGTTGCGGTAAATCGAATACGCGCCCTTAAATTGAAGTATTTACGTATTTGCTGATGTCGAACGAATTTTTGGTCAATATTAATTTTCTCTATGTGAATTTTCCATCTTACATACATAAAAAAAAAATCATTTTTAAAAGCGTTTGTTTTATAGAATTTTATTTATTTATTAAAACTTTATGCACACAATTTAATAATCACTGTACAGGCGGACTTAATGCCTTGGGCATTTTCTGCCAGTCTGCCATAGGGTGATGCAGAGACAAAACATGGTAGGTGTAAAGGTGTAGAAAATTCTCAAAAATAATATAAAAATATAATAATAAATACATTATGCCCATTTTCCCGAATAAGTTTCAACTTTTTGGTTAAGTCAGCAGATTTGATCATAATGACCACCAAAATTGTTTGCGCGATTTCCAAAAGACCTTCATGCATGATTTCATGATGTGAGTACTCTGTTCATTGTTTAATGCTCTGCTGGCCACGGTTGAGTTAATAGGTGATATTTACATACATTGAACATTGTACTGTGTATACAAAATACCCGTAGCAAATTGCCAGAAGCGCTATTGGTAGAGGAAACTATATCTAAACACAATCAAAAATGAGAATCGGTGTTGATTGCTCTTTGGAGAAATTGACTGAACTAATGGATAGACAGGTCTCTCCCAAAATTGAGTAAAAGGTGATGAACTCCATGATGGATTGCTTATACGAAGAAGCGCCAAGGGTTAGTGACTTATTTCAGTAATCGTATAGGTATCATATTGTGTGGATGACTGTCGAAAATTGTTTACTTTAGAGGTTATAAACCTTTTTGTATCAAAATATAATCACCCAGAGATAATATCTGTTTTTTTTCTCATAGCTCTCTCATCGATAATTACAACTTGTCACTCTGAAAACGTTGAATGTTATTAAAAGAGCTACTGAATAATCAAGAGTAGAAGTGGTAATTTGGTTATTTGTGACCATGGATTGTGCTGTTATTGTATCTATAACGTTTGTGGTCAAGTAACTTTATTTTTAATTATTTATAGTTTTAGTTCTTACTTACTTAATTAAAAGATTTTGTTCGTGTCATTTTCCATCACGGACCGCAAAGACACATTGGTATTTCGTATTCATTGTTAAACATAGAAGTATGTGCGAAGTACATAATTATATATTGATGTTCATAACTTTATAAGCCTGCGAGTTCTGCGACCCATTGCTTCGTTCAGGCGTACATACTAAACTAATAGCAATAATTTAGAGTTAGGTTAACAACGTCTACAATTATATTTTACTTTGAATTTGAAATAATTAACTTCGTAAAACCTTTAGCGTCTAAAGCATCGATTTTCGGAATAGGCTTGCCATGCTCGCCTTGCCAGTTGAATGTTTCTAAATTATCGTTAAAAGAAATGGTATTGTTTCTATTTCTTTAACATTTTTTCAATTTGGGCTTAGTCTATAGACTGATGTCGAGTTAATAAAATTGTTCTTATTCAATTTTTTGCCCCATGAATCACATTATTGTGGTTGATTGTTGCACAGAAAGTAAGCGTTGATTATTGATATGACAGAAATACATTGCACAAACTGTGTTTTAATAATCAAGACTATGCCATTGTTATCTTGTATCACTTTCTTTGTTGGCAAAGATAATAAAAAAAACTTTTCCTGTTTCGTAAATCCGGCGCCCTTGGGTTTGACAGTTGGTCTGTCACAGCCGCAGCTGTAACTAATAATTATGCGAGGCGGACCATCACGTGGATCGCGCAATCAACCAAATTTCATTTACTAACATGTCCTCACGAGTGTGACTAGGTAAGTAGGTCGGAACGACGCGGAATAATATTATCTAAAGGCTATACATACTTACCAGTTTATCATATTTGTGTAGCTTTGTGTTAGATAGAGAGCTTTGTGAGAGATCTGTGTATGAACGGGAATTAAAGGGAATTAAAATATAAAACATACATGAAATTATACAGACTATTCCAAAACCAGAAATAGTCTCAACTTTCGCTAATTAGAAAATGCACTAATGCATGCATTTGTCTGGCTAGGTACAGTTTCGTTTGACTAATTTGATTCTGCAAAGTTTCGACTGGAAACTACCTAATTGGACATTTAAATATGTCTGCTTGAACGTATGCGCTGCGTTAGGGATGGTCCCATTAGAAATGTTTTTTTTCTCCTGATAATTTTGGTTTTTATTATAACTACTTTTTTGTTACCACCATGCGAAACTACCTTTTGGAAGGGGCCCCTTCCTTTAATGTTCTAATTGAGGATTTCTTAAAGTGGGGTCGATGAACCCCTTAAGGGTCAGTAGCATGTGTATCAAGGGTCCGCAGTTGGTCAGTTATCTCATAACATAATTAGGAAATTGTGTAGTAAACTCTGCATTTCGGCTAGTCTGGCCACGAACTCAAAATAAGGCTTGTTTTCTTTTCCAAAAATATTGTTTGACAGGGGTTCATGAAATTGTTTAAATTGTAAAAGTGGTCCGTGACTACAAAAAGTTTAAGAAACCCTGGTCTAATTGAAATAAATTATTTGCCTTTAAAAATTGGAGACCAATATTGTGTTAAATATGTTTTCCTTTGCCAACAGGAGGGTCCTCACTCCACACTGCCTGACGACGAGTTCTACGATGCCGTGGAGACAGGCTTCGACAAGATGGAGGAGGAGCGGTGTGCGCGTGTGGTGCCGCCCAGCGTCCATACACGTGACCAGGTGGAGCTGCCACCGCCGGCCATCGACAACCGACTCACTGTGCACACTCTTTGGTCTGAGGTAAATGAACTCCATGGACCACTATTACACCAATTTAGGGATGATGCTTTTGACAATGACACATGTTTACCTGCTGTACATGGTACCACACTTCGCGCGAAGTGCATCTATTCTTGCCAGATTTTTTTTAATATTCTTCTAGGCTTATGCTTGGCCGCATTTCACCTGATCTTAAGTGATGATGCGTCCTAACGTGGTGCGCACTTGCCTAGGATGAACCGGTTTACTCGTGCCTTGAAGATAGCCAGATTATATTTATCGGGGATCAGAGAGGCGTGCAGTAAATTCCAGTCTGGTAGTTCGCACAATAAATGTGACAGCAAAACGCTTGGTTCGAGACCGTGGAACTTGAACCATAAAGCGGTGACGCTTCGTCGTATTTCTGCTCGTCCGATGATGGAATGGGGATGGGAGAATTAAGTTGTGTGCGATTCCGGCAACGGTGCAGCGGTGATCAAGGCACTTATTTGTCTATTACCTTTCTCCTAATATCGTGTTGCTTATCGAAATTTGCTATGGGTTTATATTAGCTAAACCTTCCTATATTTTGTTCAATTTTATATTTTCCAGTTTGTACTACTGAACTCCCTCTATAAACTGTTACTTTTACTTACGTCGGGATTATTGTAGACGGATTATTTGGATCAAGCCTTAGTTGAAAGGTCTGTCCCATTTTGCCACTGCCCCATAAACTTAATGCCGTCGAAATTACCACAGGCCAGGTAGACGATGAAAATACCACGGTATTAATATTCTAGGTTAATGGTTCGATAAGGTAAACATTTAGTTTATCTTTTTTTGTCAGTAGATCTTACGTCATACAAGATTTACTGTTTACGACAATACTCATTTTTGAATTCGTGCTCTGTAAGCGTTACGTGTAACAGGAGACAAAGTTGAAATGTCCAGTTGTAATCTTTAACGTACATCGGAGAGATGGTGCTCTCTTTAGTGACCACACAACATCAAGTAGAAAGCTGCTTGTTTACCAGCCAATAATAAAATCTAATGTAAACTTCACCTCGACGACCTGACCATGTACTCTCTAGGCACCTAAACTAGACAACCAATCTGAGATCACTGGAGAATATTAAAGTAGTATTAGAGCTCTTAATAGCCGCGTGGTGCCGGCCGCGAATAGCATCACCCCATTTCTAGCCGTGGGTGTTGTAGAAAGCGACAGAGGGATATTGACCAGAAGATGGGCAGCAGCGTCCTTCTAAGTACCATAACACCTACTGCAATCGCCAACATGCATCGGCCAAAAATGGCGATTGCGGCTGAACTTCTCCTTAGGAGAGATCTATGTCCAGCAGCCCAGCAGTGGGCGTCTAAAGGTTGACATGATAATGATGATGAATAGAGCTCTTAGTGAAGGATCTCGGTCGAGGAAACACTACCATCATGCCTATTTCTGCCGCAAAGCAAAGTTTAGTATTCCAATTTGAAGGGGATAGGTACCGGTGTAATTATAGGCACCATAGACATTTGCTCGTTGTTTCTGAAATGACTGCGCATCTGTAAGGCCTCTGGTATAGTCGATGTTTATTGGCTGCGGTGCCAACTTAAGGGGCAGATAAGAGCCAACTAGCGCCACCCATCATTTTATTTATTTTACTTCTAAATCATATCAAATTAAAAAAAATCTAAAACAGTATCTAGTATAGTGATCTGATTTAGTAGTAAAAGAAATAAAATGATGAGATGATGGGTGGCACTGGCGCTAGTTAGCTCTGGTCTGCCCCTTAACATCAGGTTAGCCATCGGTTTGTTAGCCATCGGTTTGTTTGCCACCTAGTAGTAGTAGTACGACGGGCTGGTGTCCGCAACTCCACGTCTCAGCTCGTATTTTGCGTACAGGTGGGAACTAAATCATTCGATCCACCCAAACTCCTCAAGAAAGGCCAGTAGCACCTTGACGTCCCTGGTGATCTCCCGTAGGTTTGTCATCTAATCATGTACAGTAGGGCCTCGATAATCCGAACGCCCAAAATGTGTACCCTGTTCGGATGTACGCAGCGTTCGGATTATAGTATGTAGACAGTAGTAGTATCGCGTCACGCGTTTTCTTTTCTTGGATGTTAAAGCCATGTCAAATGCACAACAAAATGACGGAGCGGTCAAGTACAATACCTACGTATAGCGTCCAAAAAGTTTAACTCTGCACTAAAATATGCGCGTGGCATAGCGAGTTACTACGAAACGGCAGCAGCGCGGGGGCAGGGGGGTCGTTCGGATTGTACAGGCGTTCGGACCAGCTTGGGTACGGATTATCCAGGCCCTACTGTAATCAAATAATAAACATCGTAACTCAATAATTCCAGATCGACAGAATATCGACTGAGCAGATCCAAGCCGCGTTCGAAGGTGTCGGCGGTGAAATAGGATGGCAGTTGTTCGCGGAGGAGGGTGACATGAGGATGTACAGGAGGTACGTGGAAAATGTTTGTAGAAGTGGGTATGTGGACACGATTCTTATACTACTTTTGCTTCCTGTATTAAAACCCTTTTATTCATAAAAGTACACTCGACGTCACAAAAATTGCACCTCCCTGAAAATAACATTCAAGAATGTCGAGCAACTGGCTTCAACTATCTTACTGACTGACAATTCAAATTACCCGTAAATGGTTTAATTTAAATAAATGGTTTTGAGTTTGAGTTTGAAACCCAGTTAATATTGGTATCTACTGAAAATATCTATATCTATTTATTTTATTTATCTATAACAAAAAAAAAAGTATTTGTGTATGTATATCAGCTGTCTGACACCCATAGTACAGGGTCTCCCTAGTTTGGGGTCAGATGGCCGTGTGTGAAAATGTCCCTACATATTATTATTATATGTTTAATTACCTTTAAAATAACCATTTTTCTCAAACAACTACACAGTTTTTGAACGGCTCGTGCTCTGAAGTATTGTATTATTATTGAATCTATCTATGGTTATTTTAATTAAAGGTCGTTAAACATATTTTCAGTGTATACCAATATTAGTTTGGGTTTGCATGCGTTGATAGCTAGACATGCTTGAATGTTATTTTCAGTGAGGTGCGATTATTGCCTAAGAAAAGACAGAGGTTAGTCTGTTTATTCAAACAGTTTGGGTCATGCTTTGGATTATTGGGCTCAGTATTCAATTACGTTAGAGCATGGCTTGAAACACACGGCCCAGACGGTAATTAATGTAATAGGCTTTGTCCCTGATATGTGTGAATATAATATCTAAGTTTTACGATGTTGCTCTCATCTGTGATATATATTTTTTAAATTCCATTTTATGAATAAGGGGTAATAATGTAGCTATAATGTACAGTCAAATGTAATTAAAAAAAATGTATCAACTGGTGGCAATTAGTGTTAGTAGATTTTGAGTCATTCACAGCAGCGGTTATTGTTTTTCATTTATTAAAACTTCTTTTTTGCATGTTATATGATAGTAAGTGTTGCAAACTCTTTTTGTCAAGTTGTAATGTTTTGGTAAAGATAGCCTGTGTTTGGTGTTCGCTTTGTTTATAAGTTTTGAATGTAGTAGACTGTATATATTTGTTTCGCCTTGCACTTAAAATTATTGTTGTTTTTCTGGGATTTGTAGATACTGTATAGTGCAAGAAGCTTATAGATAAAAGTGGAGGCAACACTCCTAAATACCTAAGTGAAGCCAACTGTGGGCAGATGCTCTCTTTCTGAATGCATACATAAGATAAAGAAAACACATATCATTGTCTCGTTCTTACGTATGCATTCAGAAAGAGAGCATTAGCCTACAGTTGGTTTCAAGCTTTTGTTCTAAGTGTTGGCTCTATTTATACCTATATCTTCATGGTATAGTGTGAAGATCTTTGTGTCTGTGTGTGTGTTTACGTAGTAAGTTACAACTGGAAACTTCTTTAGAATAAGAGCATGCATACACTGGTCAGGGGCCTAACGTTAAGTCCCGTTTATTCCATGATGATCAGTTTATGTACTTCCTTAGGGAGATGGAAGTGGACGGGATGGTGACAGATCCTCTGAAGGCGATGCACAAAGTCCGCGGCGTGACTGCACGCGAGATGTGTCACTACTTCTTCAACCCGCGCTACCGATATGAATGGGAAAGTGAGTATTATAATAAACCTGTATAAAAAATTACAGACCAAGCGCGTGGTACCCCACACGCAGCGTAGTTGCAGCTCAATATTATGGAGAGCTTTTGGTTTTATACTCACTGTAGGCGTTCATCTTTTTTATTTTTTTCTAGTCATACGTAAACATGTTGTTCAATGATAATAGTTCTAGTAGTTAGTTGGCTATAATTGTCCCACTGCAAAAGGCAAAGGCCTCTTCTCATACAGAGAAGGCACGAGCATTAATCACCACGTGCGCTCAAGGAGGATTGGCGATTTCAGACTTAGATGAATTACTTTAGGTTTCCTCACGATGTTTTCCTTCACCAATGTCAGACATGTCTAAGATAAACTTTAAAGAGTACCTACATATGAAATTGCAAAAGTCACATTGGTTTTTGTTCGAGCCCGGTTGCGAATCCACAACGTCGTGCATGAAGTGTTGATTTTATAACATCTGTACCCCTTCCCCATGTTGGCAAATAAATAAATGATTTGATTTGTTCTTAATAAATTAATAAAATGCTCAACATTACAATATAAAAGAAGAGGTAGAATTTTGCGTGAGATTATGTCTTCAGCTGTCAATAGTCTAAAATATTACAAAGATTACAAATATTTTTTATTTCGTAAAATTATGCTAATATCATTTTGTTAATCGTCCTTCGATAAACTGATCTTTGTGTGCCGACCGCATCTACCATAATATTTCGCTATTTTGGCAGGAGAATATCATTAATAACTTTAAAAAATATTATACTAGTGATAAATGACAAAAGGCTTGTCAAGGCCGGGCAGGGGGCAGAGCTGAGGGCAAAAACAAAATGTGGTATACATATATTTTTTCTACTTAGAAAAAAAATATTGACTGAATAATTATTACATTATCTTGACCTTCTTATGTCTTGTATTGTTATCTCAAGGCTTTATTAATATTTTATAAGCTACGTTGGTAAGGTAAGAGCTCTTAGGCCAGAGAGAGTGATGAAAATCGAAGAGTAGCCGAGACTAGTAGCATCTGGATGAGAGTAGCTGATGATCGAGTTAAATGGCTTGTGATTGGAGAGAGCCTTCAAAAACTAAAAAAGTATAAAATAAGTTCGGTGGCAACACAAAACTACAAACAGAACCAACAAGCCCTTGGGTTAACAGCGGACGTCTTTCGGCTGATGATGACATTTTTTAAGGCGGTGGTCTTATTTACAAAAACGTTTTTTTTTTCGCTTTTTGGTGCCTACTTTTTATCATCCATATTAATTAAGAAACAAAAACACCAAACCAATTAAGTTGTTCCTTAATTTTGAACTCAGTTACACCAAAACTTTGAGATATGCTTTTTTTGTATCACGTCGAGAATATCTCAAGGAAAAAAGAAATACAAATCGTCATCCACATAATGGGGAAGTGGTTTGGACTCAAGTGTGTAGTGTATTTGTGTATTAAAATAGTTTTTATATAAGTACCTAGAATATCGCTAGTCCATGATAGGACACATTGTCATCATCATCATTTCAACCTTTAGACGCCTACAGCTGGGCATAGGTCTCTCCCTAGAAGGGGTTCAGTCGTAATCGCCATGCTTAGCCGATGCATGTTGGCGATCGCAGTAGGTGTTATGGTACTCAGAAGGACGCTGCTGCCCATCCCCTGGTCAATATCCCTCTGTCCCCTTCTACGACACCAACGGGTAGAAATGGGGTGGTGCCATTCGCAGCCGGCACCACACGGCGGACATATTGTACTAATGTTACGTATTTATTTTCCAGCCACACTAGAAACGATGACAATAGTAGAGGAGATATCATCGGACGCGCTGGTCTTCCACCAGACGTTCAAGCGCATCTGGCCAGCCTCCCAGCGAGACGCGCTCTTCTGGTCGCACGTCCGGCAATCCAGTGACGACACATACGCCGTCACTAATCATTCCACAGTCAATCCTGATTATCCGGTAAGAGAAATGATCTTTAATGCCAGGTTGAGAAGGTCTATATTTAAACTAATTAGTTTGTTTTGTCGTTCAGTTATGAGTTGAATAATGGACCATACAAAAGGCACTCGTGTTGATGAATCATGTTTAGTTTTCAGGAGACCCAAAGACCCAAATCTCTTAAGTGGTACTCGAATATATTTTTGTTGCATTTTATCAAACTATGTACAGAGGCCAGCACATCAAGTTACAACAATTTGTTAAATCTCTTCGATAGATTTTCAACTTGATTGCAAAAGAATAAGGTTCTTATTCATCTGTACAGTCACCAAAAGAAAAGAAGGAAGAAGGTCATCAAAAATAGTTGAAGTTCACTTAGAAACCGATGGATGCTTTTGAATGATGTTTTATTAAATCATTGAACTGTTTATTCTCTATTAATTTTATTTAAAAACATCCATCGGTTTCTAAGTAAGCTTCAACTACATCTGACGACCCTGGTTATTTATCTTTTTGGAGACTGTACAGTCACCTTCCTTGTATTTCTCATTTTTGTCCTTTCTTGTTCTTTTTTAAGTAGTTTTGTAACATTAATGGCCGCTGTATGTAGGGTGAATGGTAATTAGTGACCGATACTTAAACCTAACTAATTCAAACCACATACTTAACTAATTATTAGGATATTTTTTTCTATTAGGACACACATGGGAATTCAATGGTGTTGGATATATTAAAAAGCAAAAGCAAAGCAGCAATTAATTTTTTAAGGTTTTTAAGAATACGTGTTCCAAGTGCCATAACTAAACTTTTTTCCAAACAAACATAATTTGCTCAACTGATAGGTGCGGTGCGTCCTGGAAAGAAAAAATATTCCTAGCAATTGGTACAATATGTGGTTTGGTGTGGTGTGGTCACTAATTACCAGCTACGCTGTATACGCGCGCGTTCGGTTCGGCATTTTCAATACAACGTTATCAAAGGTTCTATCGAGAATGCCAAACCCGACGACAAATAGCTGACTTAACGCAATGCGATCCTTAGAACTCAGTTTGAACAAGTATTTTGTGTTTTCAGTCAAACACTGGCGCGTGTATCCGTCTGTTCGTGACGGTGTGCTTGGCCTGCCGCACCACGTTCCCGGCCGGAGAGCAGCCCACACGGAATAATATCACTACCGACATCGCTTACTGTAGTACAGGTAAACTTTTATAATAAATCTTACATGGTATAAAACAAAGTCGCCGAAATGTCTGGACGCGCGATTGCACCAAATTGAATAATTATTTTGTTGTGTTTGGTATTGCCACGACAAGGTTTGAAAGAAAATACCGGATATTTGAAAAAAAAAATCACTGTATATCTGTGAAGTTTAACAACACGCGTATTTCCTGAAGGGGTTGGGGAGAGAGTTGGGGGGGCTGATGAGGTGTCAGTTATGTTGCTTGCAGCAGTTCTATGTAATCGGGCGAGGTTATAGAACCGGGCACTAACACTGCCCAGTGTTAATATATTTATAATGGAAAAACTCACGGTACACAGTTAGTGCTCAATTCCCTTTTCGAAGCCAACAACTGCAGCAGTGGCTATGTGGCTTCGTCTAGTCTTAAGCGTCGCCTTAGATTCGTTGTTTTGTTTTGATTAGGGGAAATTCATGGAAAAAAATCAGTGAAACAGGACCGTTTGCTAGTAAGAGCTGCCATAAGAGCACAACTGTTAATTAGGAGACACAATAGTTAAACAATGACAAACTACCAATATTTGGCTTCTGGACATTTAAAGGGATAAGTGGGTTCCTAATATGAATATTCGACTTCCAGTGAACCCAGGAGGCTGGGCGCCGGCTGGGGTGCTTCGTGCTGTGTACAAGCGAGAGTACCCCAAGTTCCTCAAGCGATTCACTAACTACGTAGTTGAACAGTGTCGCGATAAGCCTATCGCCATCTAGCGGTGCGACAACTCGGCCGGGGGTCAAAGTACCTCCCACGCGCGGTAATGATCACATACCTGGGAGCTTAGACAAAATCCCTTTTCTGTTAGCGTTAACGCCAACGGAAAAATCAAATTGTATGCAGTTGACATATTTGCATCACGTGACATCGCGTAAGCAAACGTCAACCCCGTATAATTTGATTTTTCCGTTGGCGTTAACGGTAATAGATAAGGGATTTTGTCTACAGGCCCTGATCAACTCAGGTTATGAGTCATTCTATACCTTTACCGGCACTACATTTCGTATTTTCGAATAATATATTTCTCAGACGTTAAAATATATGTCGGTCACTTTCTGTTTTTGTTGCTAAGAAAGAGACAAATCTCCCGTGAACTGAGAATTCCCATATACTGAAGTGTAGTGCTATTATATGTTTAAATAGGTGTTATGTAATGTTAAAGGTTTTATTCAGGGTGAAGTAAACGATTCCTGTATCATCGTACTCCGTTAAATTGTATTTTCTTCGCGATCTCGGTGCCCGAGTCTGACTTTGACTCAAAAGTGCTGGAACATTTTCGTTTGAAAATAGACCCGGGCATAAGTGGACACTTTTTAATCAATGTCGTTGCGAATTTGAGATTTTTGTTATCGATCCATATATTCGGGATGACAGAGTGAGATAACGCTATACGTCGACTAAGCGCGAGAAAGAAAGCAATCGTCACGTATCCGCCTGTTATACGCTAAATATCTAACTATACTTGTTTGTAAAAATATTTGATTGATATAAGCCGGTGCATTAAAGAAAGGAATCTTAAATGGCGGCATGTACTTTGACAGATAGTGTACGTTGACAGATAGTACAGTCAGCATATAGAATTTCAAGTTAAAGTTTTTTTTTTCAAATTAACAATGATAAAAACAAGACTGGGTCACATTAATTTCAATCTAGCTTCTGCCAACGGCTTCGCCCGGGTGAAACTTGAAAGCATTACTATGCTCGAATGGATGATAACGCTCCAGATTTTTTTTTCTGCTTACGGTACGCGCGAGAGTGAGTATAGACGGCACTAGTGTGCGAGCGAGAGAACATAATAAGCGCCGCCATTTAAGATTCCTTTCTTTAATGAACCGGGTTATAATAGTAATCATGCTGGATAAGTCGGTGTCATAATTAGCATAAATGTATGATCAAAATATTTAATTTAATTTTTTTTTTATGTGAGACTAAAAATGTAAAATTTCTTCAATTCGGATAAAATAAGTAGGTAGTAATCTACTTCGCTTATAAAAAATAATTATTATAATTATTTTGATGTCGAACATATGGTAGAGTTTCTCAAAGCAGATGTGTTAACACCTGTAGATTGTATTTCAATGTTCCAAGGTTTGTAGAAAATGCCGTAAACACTTACAATATTGCATGTCGTCAAATGTCAATAATTTACTCGCGCCATTATGGAAGCGTATTAAAAATGGCAGCCAAACACAGAAACTTAGATTATCATGCCATTTCACTCACACAATAAAGCGAGTGAGTAAGAGGACATGATAAGCGCCGCCATTTTCAATACATTTCTTTAGTTGCTCGGATTGTAATAAAAAATAAACAATGTAATTCTATAAAATATGACACAAAACTCATTATGAGTTGGTACAGTGATGTTTTTGAAGTAAATATTTCTAAAGCACTTTTGACTGCAAATACTATGATTTGATTGTATGTTTTCAATACTGTAATGGCAAGGCAGTACACTTATCTAAACACTGTGGTAGGTATGAAGCTTTTGTGAAAAATATGAGAGAAATACTACTTCAACTGTAATAATAGTTTACATGCATTGTTAAAATAGGCCACAAAGGCTCACTTGCCTCAGCAATTTAGTTAGTTGCTAATACGCGGTTAAATTACAAAATATGTCATATATGATGCGCCCGTGTTAGCAACAAATAGATAAACCTGCCTGGTGCAAGCGGGCCTTAGAGGAAAAGATTTTTAACATTTATATGCCCAGTCTCCGCTGTTAAGTTTTGTACTGATTGGGGACTCGGCTGTGAACTTGAAAAATGCCTTTGTAAATAAATAAGTGTTGATTGGATATTGTTGCTCTTAATACGTATAATTATTAGACTCTTTAAAAAATATGCGAGTGTAAATTGGGGAATCTCTAAATGGCAAAAATTGTTTTCAAGGGCGCGTGCAAGTACCTGAAGTAGATTGTCATGCCGAATTAAACTTTACGGCTGAACAATATTACACTACTTATTGAAAAGTAAAAAAATGTATAGAAAGCATTGTACGGAAAGATTAAATTAGTACTTATCTTTTATAGAAGGTCTTGTTTGTGAAGAAAAGAGGGTAATATTCAAGGATGGTGATAGTCTGATGTGTTCA
This sequence comes from Charanyca ferruginea, assembly GCA_947361185.1. Classification (NCBI taxonomy): domain Eukaryota; kingdom Metazoa; phylum Arthropoda; class Insecta; order Lepidoptera; family Noctuidae; genus Charanyca; species Charanyca ferruginea. The sequence continues at coordinate 18,861,055 of OX376069.1, read as the reverse complement.
GTTAGATAAGTTCGCGAAAGAAAACACGTACTTTTAGCACTCTTTGGGCTGTGGCCTCGGGGAAGGCGGACTGTGAAACACGAACGAAACGTTTATAAGCAAGAAAAAATACCTTTCGCGTGTTTCGTGGCCTCACTTTGAGTCCGCGGCCTCAAATCCATTTTCATGTACAGGGTGGGACTATATAAATGTAGCTCTTAAATATAGCAACTATGTTACTTCGGTTTTTGACCAAATATGAAATCTAGGCGAGTTGGCTTGCGTAAATTTGACAGAATATTAATTTAATTATTTTAGAATTTATCACTGATCGGGGAATTGACATTTTGAATTGAATTTTGTATCTGTTTGTTTTATACGTCAGCATAAGACTTAAAAATATTTCTAGATTTGAGTATGTTTGGTCAAAACAGTTTATTTGTGCACATAAACGATAGTATTACTTTCGTGTTACTGTCGTATTATTTTTATTATTGTTACTTGTATGAAGCAGACTTCCATTCCAGATTTTTTATCGAATATCTGATTTTGTATACATAAAAAAAATAGGTTTAATAATTAAAGGTTACTCGGATGAACTTAAATATATATAATAATGATTGTACAGAATTTCACGTTTATGTCTCAAAGTAATATATAATTTGCTGTTAAGTAATGTTTTAACTGGTTAATTTTGTGTTGTATGTAACCAAAAGGATAACGGTAAACATTACGTCACCTACAAGTTGAAACGTGAGCGGAAGTGTAAGGAAATTGCATTTATAATACCGCAATGTTGCAATTGTATTAAGTTATATAAAGTATGTTTTTTTTAATAATTATTGTTTATAATAAAATGTTTTATGGAAAGCTTTGTATTTTTCCCCGTTTGTTTAAAATTAGACTACGCTGGGCGAGACTGCTCGACCCAACCTCCGCGAGTTTTATTCACAAGCGCAGGTGCAGTTTTGTGTTATCCTTCGCGGATGCTCGAGAGTTTTCGCGCATCCTTGAGGATTCGCGAGCAGCCTCGCTTATGCGCAAGGTTGTGTTCTAGCATCTACGGATGCTCGAGCATTCTCGCACATTGCGTGTTGAGGATATTCAACTTGAGGATTCGCTTGCAGCCTAGCAACCTTACGGATAGAGAAGTCATAATATTGAAAAATAAAACAAGCATGTTTCGTCACTTCTTTGTGAAGCGTTTTGAATCTTTATTCATTTACATTAACATTAATTAATTGGTACTTATACAAGTTATGCATAGCACACGTCTCCCGCATATAAAATTCACAACAATGTAATTTTATCTATTCTTCACATTTAAATATGGGGGACCAGCCCCCGGTACCTTAAGTTATAGTTTCTCAAACATGACCACTTACATTAAACTCAATATAAATAGAAATCAGTTGGATTAGGTCTTGATTTACTACAATAACACAATTATGAACAAACCACTGGCACGTGACAAATTAACATCCTGGGAGAGGACGAAATCATGCACCCAAATCAAGATTTTATAATCATTAAAATCTAATTAAATTGAGCTATGTAACTAAAACAAAAATTAACTAATTTGATCATTAGAACTTGTTAGTAGGCGAAAAAAGTACGTTTTGGTAGGTTCATATTATTCATTAACTAATATAATATGAGATTGAACACCGCGACCTAATCAATACAGTACAATATTGGAGTAGCAAATTGAACTACGTAATATTATGTATAAAGTTGACGAATATTGAAGTAGGTATGTATGTATAACATTAACATTAGACCGCTATGTATTGACATTGAGCACAAGGAAGCGTATTTAATGATCTCAATACAATGTAGTGTCAACTATAGTACAACTCTTAAATACCAGCGTCATAAAGACGAATACATAATTCAATAATCGCTATTACATATATGTTAGACCTTATTCGAATACAATAAATTATTTTTTTAAAGAAATATTCAAGTGTTCTAATATATCTATTAATAAATAACATTAACATTTATAATTTGTTAAGTATAAAATGTTATAAAATATGTCTCAGGAATGAAACAAAAGAGTCTAGGTAGATTTATTGTTCAACAGTAATTTTTTATCAAAATCATTCTAAAATTTGAAATTTTTGATATGATTGAGGCCGAAAGTGTGCACTACAAAAAGTTTTTTTTTACAAAAATAGGAATTTCCTTTGAAAGCTCAAGTGTATAAATGGACCAATTGTTCAATAGTATAACAATATAAGAAGTAGAGAAATACTTTTCAAAGTTTGGTGCGATTCTTAAAGTAAGGGCGTTACAGATGTAGGGTCTTGATTGACAGGGAATTCCAGACTCCATGGTAAAATCGTCAATACAAGCACCTATGCCTACATCAATCTTAGTTCGGTTGAAAAGTCAAGCGAATAAACGCCCTCGCGGTTCACGAATCATACCTCTATCAGTAACTAAAGGTAAGGTGTGGTGATGAAGGTACTGTCATGGGATGCAGTGAGAAATGATCGCAACACCGCTAAATGAATGAAACATTGCCAATAGTTAATATGGCACTTATATCACGGACATTATAAAACATTATAACAATACATATTATATAACTAAGACCTACCCGTGTGTATGGCAACTTGAATACAACAATTAGTGGATTATGCCGATTGTCTAAGTGATTCCACAGACGACACAATAATAGAGACAACATTTGGATAAGCACAACGTATTATATATTGTATGCCATATATTTTATACCTTTGCTATATAGTCATGTCATAAGTTGCTTTTATCAATAGGGCAATATAAGCTTATATGAGGACTCTTGTCTCGATATATTCAATACGATTAAAGATCAGGGCTACAATAAGGCCAATATGTATAGTTCAGCACATCACTAGTAAATATATTCTATCACACAAGTTAAAACATTTAAGTACACACAAAGCCAGACAAAATCATGTCATCTGTGGACAGTTTAATGTAAAATCCAATGATACATCGATGCAGTAAATATTTTGCATTCAAATATTACTTAATAAATACGACTACTTAAAAAAGTAGATATCAACAATTATAATTAGTGATATCCACACTAACACGGATATATAAGTATAAAATAAGCGTATTATCGGACACATCCGTCAGGCATCTGCCTATGATCCGTTTCAGACTTATAACGTTGACATCCGTACCTGGTCCACCCCCCCGCCTGCCCGCCCCCCTGCCCCCCCCCTGCCCCCCTGACCCCTCCCCCGCTCCCCGCTCACTCCTCAGCGGTGGCGTGCGCGACCCCCTGCCGGCCCTGCGCGCGCCGCACGTCAGCTAGCGTGGTGACGCCCGCGTCGTCTAGCTCGCGCCAGCGGGAGTGGTTCATGCGAGCGTGGTTCACCAGCTCAGGCATGTCGATGAATGCTGGAAGGTAATAGGCCTAAAGGTTAGCTCCTTTTTAAGGTTCCGTACCCAAAGACAAGGGCGTGGCCAAGGCGGGGTAGGCAGGGGCAGTTGCCCCCCCCCTTAGAGATTCCAAACAGTATTTAAAATTCATACTTTTTCTATCCACCATATATCAACTTGCCCCGCCCCCACCCCATGGGCTATCAGCTGGCAAGTCCTGGCCACGCTCTTGCCCAAAATTACTCTTAAACTAAGACTCCACTATACGTCTGGCTGTATGTCATATCTAGACAGTTGACATTTTCACAGATGATGTATTTCTGTTGCCGCTATAACAACAAATACTAAAAACAGAATAAAAAAGGGGCTCATAAACAACAAACTAAATGTTTTAATGTAGTGTCTAATGTTGTAGTAGGTATAGATATTTCTTTATATTATTCTTTGCTGTAATAATGTGGCTTTTCCTGATACGTCAGATAAAAATAACGATGAAGTAGGCCGGTAGCAAATCACAAGACATAAAAAAATCATCGTCAGCCGAAACGTCCACTGTTAAACAAACCAGTGTCTCCCCCCAAAAAGGGGTTGCCATAACTGCGATCCCCACGCTTGGTAGGCGTCTTGGCGATCGCAATGAAGCTGTTAATTACACGGAAGCCGCTGCTGCCCGACTTCCGGATTTTCCTTTGGTCGCCTTTTACGACACCCTCGGGATGAAATGGGGGGGTGCTATTCTAGCCCGGACACCCCACGGGTATCAAAATTAATCAAACAAAAAATAATAATATAAATACCTAAAACATTTTAGTAGAGCCAGTCGAACCATTCTTCCAATAAAAAGTTAAGAAATAATAATATAAATACCTAAAACATTTTAGTAGAGCCAGTCGAACCATTCTTCCAATAAAAAGTTAAGAAATAAGGTACAGGCGCCGATGAAGGCCCGCTTAATTTCAAAACCTCGTAAAATCTTGCAGATAAGTAAAGTAGAGAAAAAAGATAATGGAAGTTGTAATATATTTATTTGAGAAACAAGATATCTAAAAAAGTAGTACAGTTTTTGGCATTTTAACACAAATGTAAACACTTTTTAGAAACTTGTTATTGGGCTATCTTGGGAAGCTGGTCGCTGAAGATGGCCCGAAAAATATTAATGAAAGTATATGCATTATAAACTCTTAAACACTTTTAACATAAAACATCGAAATAAAAACATACTTCCCACAACATTATTCATAAAAGGTAAAAAAAATCAACCAAAAATTTAAATGTGGGCTATCTTAAATCTATCAAAATGAAAATCAACTATAAAATAAAAACAAACCACTAAATAAAATAAAATTTAACTTCGAGACCAATATTGAAAGTAACTTATCAAAAATAAAAATAAATCAGATTTTTTTTCTAAAATTTATTTTTTTGATGTCATTCATTAAGGGAATTATACTATGGGCCATGATAGGAAATTACACCCGGGTTGAGTATAATCTCGTAAAAATACAAAAAAAGGAAATAAAATAGTAACACTCACCTGTAATTCGCTTATAAATAGATTAAATATGAATTTTCACATTTTAGAGCAAAGAGATTTGTTTTAAATTCGTTAATTTTCAAAAGGATTTAGATAATGCAGGTAATAAAAAGTGTATCGTCTTGACATGAACAAGCAAACTGCCATCAGTCTCCAAAATGGCGACGCGCCGGTAATGAAACACACTTGCACTATTGTCTATAGTACCAATAGCATACACCCACGAAATTTCAAATGTTTCGAATAATCATAACTGTATTTTTTTAAATGTGGGCTATCCTAGGACCCGGGCCATCTTCGGCGACACTACCTTAATAATATAAATACCTAAAACATTTTAGTAGAGCCAGTCGAACCATTCTTCCAATAAAAAGTTTTATAAAAAAAAAAGAAAACCGCCTTCAAAGAACACACATTACTTTACTTTCGGAAGTCGGTGGCAATACAAAACAACAAATACGAAGCCACCGCCACCGACTTCCGAAAGTAAAGTAATGTGTGTTCTGTGCTAGTTATTTATCACTTTTTAGTTTTTGAAGGCGGTTTTCTTTTTTTTGAAAAAACTTTTTATTTGTCGCTTTTAAGTGTTGCCTAAACATCCAAATCCATTAAGAAACGGCAACACACTTAAAAGAGATTGTAAGTCCTCCAGTGATTGAAGAAACTAAAACGTCGTCTAAGTAAGTTTTTTAGGAATTTGTTGATTTTCTCAAAAAGGGTTGTACCAATTTTGATAAAATTGATATGGGACCTTTTCGGAATAAACCCCTTTCGAACAAAAAAAGAATTTTGCAAATCCGTCTATTTAACACAGAGTTAGGCCCGAACATACTTAAAATAATATGTATATATATAAACATTCGAATTGATAACCCCCTCCTTGTTGAAGTCGGTTAAAAATATCAGTGCATCACTATTATACCCAAAAAAGAAAACCTTTACTAACAATAGGTCGGAAAAGAGATAAAGTAGAAAAAAAAAACCCATCCAATGCGGCGCACGCCGATCGGCGTAATTCTGACCACGCCGATCGGCGTAACTAAATGAATTCTGCTGCTCGCTAAAACCGTCGTTATTGCAACCAGTATAGCACACTACTGGAGATTTCTAATGGATTCCAAATGAATACATTCAAATTCATAAATTGCTGAAAACGCCGATTGGCGTATTATTATTTTTTTTATCAAGTGCGGCTCTCCCTGATCGGTGTTTACGTTAAAAACAAGCCGCATCTGGCTAGTGAGTAAAATTAGTTGCCGCATCGTCTAACTAAGAGTTTATTTTAAAAGAAGATAAGTATTTACCAGCCCAGGCCTCCATCATGTCAATGATGATGTAGTCGATGAAGCCGATTTGCGAGCGCGGTATGGAGCAGGTCGCGCGGTCGAACATGGGCATCACCACAGGCAAGTCTTTAGCTTTCTCCTCGTCTGTTTGAAGGAAGTATTCTTCAGCGATCCTGGAACACGTGGAGGTTAATTTTAGTACACCTGATGCAATAATTTGGATTTCTGTAAATGTATCGATGATACATTAACTCATCATTCATCATCATCATCGTTTGTCATTTTTTTTATTTTTTTTTTCATGGATGTGTTGATTTGGATTTGTGTTGTTTTGTGTTGTGTGTGTGTTGTATGTGTGTGTGTGTTGTATGTGTTTGGATTTGTGTAAATTCGAGCTATTGATTGGTTGCGGACAGGGATCGATCTACAAGATGAACTCTCAACCAAAAGCAGAGTACCTAAGTAACATCCCATCCAGTTAACTTATTGTCCTGATCGGGTAGTGAAAACAATGAGCACGATCTATTGATTTCTATTAGTCTTGTTTCTACGATTGACAATATTATTTCTGCCAAATTAGTGAATCTGACTGGTTATAAAAATGAATACAATCGCTCTCACCTCCTGGCCCACTCGAAGGCAAACTTCTGCGGTCGCGACGCGTTGGACACATCAGCGCACTTGATCATCATCCTCTTCACTAACACGACGTTGTCCGGCATTGACAGCGCTGTCGTATCCAGAGCCAGCGGTTCTTGCTAGAAATTGTAGAATAAAAATTAAGTTAAAGATTTGACTTTCGTTGAGTTTTCCAAAAAGCAGTTGCTTCGGGCATAGCAGAAGCTTTAGGGCCTCGATTTTGCGAGAAATTACTCTCACATTCAAGAGAACCAAAAACTTTGAGTAATGTAAGGATTACATACTACTTATGAGTTGAAAGTCGATGAGATACAATTATTTTAATCTAATGACAAACCCAACAAAACAAACAAAAAGATCACGTTGTGAACTACATTAAACATTATTTTTGGTTGACACATGATACGATCAACCAACCACCATGACTTATAAATAATCTAAAATTATTTTTGCCTTTTAGAAGTCACTGTAATCATAACTCACATCTGTATGCATATTATCCTCCTTACTGCCACTAGACTTGGCGTAGAAGACGTTCACGAACTTGGCGAGATGCTCGAAGTGCTTCGTCATCTCAGTAGCGAGGATCATGTCGATGACGTTGTGTCGCACCTGCTTGTATGCGTCGCGGTCCATGTTCTTGAAGATGTTTACGCGGTCGTCGTCTGTGGAGGTGGCATGTTGATGTTAGAAGTTTAAACAGAAAAACAAGAGCACATTTTGCAACGTCTGAATTGATTTCCTCAGAATACTACCTATAGAAAAGGATATGATCATATTGCAGCCATTGCATCATTGCGTCGTCTTCCAACGGGGCTAAAACCAACGGTTACCTGGTTTTTAGTTTTTTTTTCGGTTCAGAGCTAATGTGGACCAAGAGAATATTGGAAAACGTAATATCAGAAATGGGGTTGGAAAGAAGAAGAGGAAAATAAATAATAAATATAATATCAGAAATGCACTTACTAAGCGTCAGTTTGAAGGTCAAGGCAGCATGATGAGACTCTAAGACGCTGACGTCATTGTATAGAACAGCTAGAGGGTGTCGAGCATTGCATAAGAAGGCAGATGATGTTCCAGGGTGGTCCACGTCGTGTGCCGCAGCTGCTATCAGAGCTGCGGCGGCCTCGATTGGTTCCAGTACTGACTTGAGCCGGTCCTTCTCCAAGAAGAATGCTACGGCCTACAAAGTAAGAACATAAAATAAATAATAAAAGATAGAATGCACAATAGAAAAAGTTATTATAGATAAATGGACCAAAAGTAGTGCCTTGAGGGACACTGTTGTTGTTGATCCATTCAACTGAATATCATGTTGAACAAAATAAAATGCTTTTTCTTTAGATCTGAAACTGTTTTTGATCTTTAATTTTAACTTTGCATACTAATAGGGTATTTTACTCTGTATTAGAAAATATCTATAAATATATTATTGAGATAGTTTAGGCAAAAAGCAGTAGGAAAATGTTAGTTTTAGTTCATAAAATAACAAAATAAATTTAAAAATTCAATTCAAAGTTTTCAGTTTTTTTAAGAAAACACCTTGAAATAGTACTGCCGTCCGCTGACTAAAAGACCGTTAGGTGAATAAACCTGATTTTGAGCTACGGTTCAAAACGCGGGAAATAGTTTCCCTAGAAATTGGTTAAACACACTGCTATGTTAAATAGACCAAAATACTTGATAGCTGTTAAGCTTTCATTCTATGGGTTTTAATGAGTGCTAAGTAAAATAATATTGTTTTAAATTAAGATTTTGTGTTTTTGTCATGTTTATCTATTCCATGATGGGACCTCTTACAATACTAAAAAACGGCTGGCTGACATACAGCCGTCTTATAGAGTTGTAGTGGAATTGTAACCGCCATACATTTACTTTCTGCCACAGTTTAATGCAATTTCAAAGCTAAATAACAGTTAAATCACTTAACCATCTTTTTAAATAGTAAATTAATTAAAATTCAGTGAACTGCACCAGTGAAAAAACGTTATTAGACTTTAACTGTCTATGTTATTGTTTAGAGATACTTATATTATACAGATTTATGATCTAAAATACAGTTTCTGAATATAATGTGCACAAAAACTGTCTTTTAGTTTAGGAATTACTGGCTAACCCGTATTGCTTGAAAGTCAAATGGACAACTATGTGTTGGATTTCTTAAATAATGGGCTAGCTTCTTGTGGTTTTAAATAATATTTGTGAACATGTAAAATGGCAGTTAGGTAATTAAAATAAAACATAAAATAATATGTTTTCTTTTAAGTATGTATGTATAGTCAAATAAGGAAATTGAAATAATTATTGAAAATAAAAAGTGCTCACAAACCTTTGTGGTACATAAAAACAGAAATCAACTCAAAAATAATAACTAATTAAAAAATTATAAATAGGTAAATGATATTAGACCAGTGTTGTGGTGCCTGTGACAGCTAACAAAAGAAATATCATAGTGTTTTGTGGCATAATTATGTATTGAGGCGACACAATAGTGCCGCACCACTGGAGCTTTAGATTATTTAACATAATAAAATAATACACTTTTGTAACCGGTCACAAGCACCATCATACAGTTAGTACCGCTACGTATAAACCAATAAAAATCGTGATAAAAAAGCGAAGTTAAATTTTTTTCATCCAAAAAGTTTTTTTTGTAATTATATTATATTTTTATTATTATTAGAATTGGAGTAACTTATTCACTAATGAGATCAATAATAGGGTATTTTACTCTATACGAGAAAAAATGTATAAATATGTTATTGAGACAGTTTAGGCATAAAGCAGTCGGAAAATGTAAGTTTTAGTTCATAAAATAACAAAACAAATTTATAAAATCAACTCAAAGTTTTCAGTATTTTTAATCTGTTATAAAACACCGTGAAATAGTAGCGGCCATGTTATTACGCCATACGGCTGTGTAAACAAAAAATTGTCAACCGTCAGTCAACTGATTGGCGTATATATATACGCCAATCAGTTATCTATCCTATATATAGGCTTTGTACTTTTATTATTTTCGTACCCAACGTAATTTTTTCATTATGACACCTGTTACAAAATATGCTTTTAATTATTTTTAAATGATATACAATTATCATATTTAATATAAGCTCATTTGATACAAAACGAACTGATGTCATTTACGATGAGTAATATGGCGTCCAGTAAGAGGCGTTTTAGTCAAACTACGCGCGAAATTTGAAAATTTAAAATTGAAATGCATTTTTATGGCACTTATCGATTGAATAAAAATTTTGTGTTTTTTTTGGTGGCATATAAGCACTACAGAATTTCATTGAGACACTTTTCAAAAATGGGTGTAATACCCTATTACTTAATGTTATTGTGTTTACCAGCTTGTAAACCATGTACCTAAATATTATACATTTTGGCTACATACCTAAGTACCAAATTAACATTATAAATCTATTTGTACTATAAATTAAATAATATACAAAATAGGTTTGGAATATAAAAAAAAGTCTTCAAGATTCAATTTTACAAATTAGATCTTTAGCCGTGCTCACACGTTACACACTTTCGGGCATATCGTAACAGAATTGCATTTTGTGCGGAACTTACGCTAATATCTTTTAACGCATTGATGACTGCGGTTTTTCTTGCCTTTTTGTTACCTTTTGGTACACTTTTAAACTCTGGTTTTAAAACATCCGTGTGTTTTAAATATCTATTAGTCATAAATCGTAAAACTTTATAATCAGGATCATCTACTTCCGTTTTATACAAGATATCGTAATTTCTTCTTTGGAAACATACTTCTTTTATCTACATCTTTCTGGTATACTCTCGGTGCCGATGTTTGTATACGTCTATCAGATACATAGTCTTGGAAATTAAAAAAATCTTTAGGATCCATTGGTTTAACGTCCACTCTGTCTAAATTAGCAGAAGCAACGCACTCTGTAAAGTCTTGAAAATCACACAGTTTTCCTTTCGTTTCCATGGAGAGCTCGACTTGATGATGAAATTGATCACAGCTCATAAATGTGTGACCACTGACCAGGCTCAAAATATTGAAAGGTTATTGTTTCAGTGGCTATCAAGTCGCTGTTAATTAAGAATATAAAAAGAGAAAATAGTAACCAGTTCTTATTTTTTGTACTGCAGTTATCCATCCAAATGGTGATATTTTTTACGTCACGGTGTTGCATAATTAAATAATAATAATATCTTCTTGTTTGCGACCAGAGATGCCGTCATGCCAAATACATGCTAGCAATAACACTACTGCAACAGCACGCTGCGCTGCTGCTGCTGCTACTATACTAGTAATTTTACTTACAGGTGCGAATGTGAGGTTAAACACCGTTAATCTAGGGCAAAATATAATACTTTTGAAACTATCTAATCTTGGTAACATTATAACTTTCTGTAAATCAACATTGTAATATATATTTTCACAATTTTGTTTTTTTTTTATGAGACTTATACAAATTGCGCGCTTTATTATATTTCTGGTTATGACATATGTATAAATTGCAAGCCTCACAGTTATCCGGAATCATATTTTTTGCATCGTGAGCTGTATCTTTGGCATGTAACTCATACGTTTCACAAACTTCGCACTCCTCATTACCAAGTTTGAAGCGGTGCGGTCACCACCAGCCATCACCACCAACTCTGCTTCCCTGTACGAGGTCCCCTGGGCCGTGCCCAATGTGTCGTCTTCGTAGCACGTCATCTCTATGCCCGATTGGAGCTCGCCCCTCAGTACACAGTCGTACTCGATGTTCCTAGGTGTGCCAACGATCGAGCTGCCAACATCACCCCACCCCAGGACCCAGCTTCCTCAACCAGGGCTTTCACCCGCGCTATCGAGTAGATGGTAGAGCGCTCATACCGAAAACAGTACTAGCTCTTGTCCGGTCCCTCTGTGCACAAGTGACTGACGAGGCAGGTAGCTCGTCTAACAGCACTATGGCTTGGTACGCGTACGGTGAGTCTGTAGGGTGCCCCGACTTCCTGAGCAGGATTAGGCGGCCAGATTTACGCAAAGTGGAAAACGCCAGGCTCAAGGTACGCTCTCAGTTGGAGCTCTAGCTCTTTCAGGGCATAAGCCAAAACACAGCTTTGTACCCAGTCGGGCCCCGGAGCCACATTATGGCCGCATCTCTGCCTGTGTCACCCCTAGGACGCTGATGGCGTTATTTTCTGCAGAATACGGCTGTGGGCAAAGCCATGGGAGGCGGAATGTGCTTCACTCTTGCTGGGAAGAACCTCCTCCAGCAGCTCGGGTAGGTAGACTCTCCGTAAGTGGAGGCGCCGCGATTCGAAGTATCTCTCGAACCGCTCAATGGGCATACCGGGAAGGTACATAGACGTCTTTTAACGTAGGAATGTCAGTTAACTGTTTTTTGTATTGTATTCGTTGACATAATATTTGAAACAATCACAACTAAATAACGGTCACTGTGTTTTAGGATTGTATAAGCTCCAAAGTCTCGTTGGCTTACCAACGACTATCCAGCTAAGTGTGAGTAACGGTTTTGTAGAGTGGTAATTGAAGAAAACTGTCTTTTAGATGTCATAAATGACAATTCGATTTGTATTACAATAAATCATTAAAATGCCTTTAAAGTGATGTAACGGTTTAATACTATTGTTGTTTCATGTAACCGTTTTCTAAGATTGCATAGTGGATTAATATTAATTTTGAATAGACGGTTACGAGCATGTAACCGTATTATACACTCGGCGTCACAAAAATCGCACCTCTTTAAGAATTCCCTTCAAAGTCATTTTAACCCTATTAATCAATGGTATACATATGACTATAAGGTATAATTGGAAAGGCAATTTATTTAAATTTCAGAATAAATCAATGGATTTGGTTTTTTGTTTACCAGGGAATAAAAAAAAGCAAGCTAATGCAAATGATTAAAAAGTTAAATTTTATTTTATCAGCAAAAATTACAACAAAGTCCTTAAAACTAACTTAAAACCAAGTGTTACCCCCCCTAGCCCTGATGACTGCTTCCATGCGTTCTCTCATGGACCTTATTAATGTGACAACAGTCTCTTGTGGAATGTTGTCCCATTCTGCAACGACGGCATCTTGAAGGTCTTGGAGAGTGGTAGGGGCAGGATTTCGTGCCCGTACTCGCCGTTTCAGTTCATCCCAAAGGTGCTCAATAGGGTTCAGGTCTGGACTTCGCGCCGGCCAGCGCATAACAGGGATGCCAACTTCTTGCAGGTAGTCTCTTACAATTAAAGCGGTGTGACAACGGGCGTTATCGTGCATTAACGTGAACCCACTGCCAACAAAACCCGCATAAGGGACAACCTGCTCCTCTAAGATCTCTGTTATGTACCGAGCAGCAGTCAGCGACCCTTGCCCGCGAGCACTTCCAGTCCGAGAAACACACACAAGGTTCGTTTTACGGTCGATTGACATGCCGCCCCAGAACATGCACGAGCCACCCCCGTATTCCACTGTCTCTTCCACTCTCCTCTCACACAGGCTTGTGCGAATCGTTCCCCTTGCCTCCTATACACTCTTCGACGCCTGTCGTTGCAGAAAAGACACACCCTCGTCTCATCCGAGAAGAGCACAGCCCTCCATTGGTCTATTGTCCAATCCACATGGTCACGGGCAAATTGCAACCGGTCTCTCCTATGCTGTGCAGTCAATTTGGGCCCTGTAGCAGCCCTATGAGCTGCAATTTTCTTCTCCCGCATTCTTCTTCTAATCGTGGAGACGCTTACAGAAGTTCTGCGAGCTGATCGCAGTTGTTGTTGCAGCTCAACAGCATTGGAGAACCGATTACGTAAAGACGTCGAAACAATGAAGCGATCGTCTCTTTCGGATGTGCACCGTTGTCTTCCAGATCCACGTCTTCGGATATAGCCACCAGTCTCTTGGAAACGTTGGAACACTCGTCGAACGGCAAAACGACTCAAGTTCAGTTGCCGAGCAACATCACATTGCCGCATCCCTGATTGCAGTAGTGCAATGACTTGAGCGGCTTCATCTGCAGTGGTATCCATCTTCTGGGGTATTTTTCTTGCTGTAGCTGTTCACGTGTGTTCACTTCAAAGGTTGAATAGCGGATGACCCACATTTATTTTTTTTTTTTTTTTTTTTTTTTTTTTCGGATTGGCATCTCGCAGGTCAACCTAGGAGGTTGTCGGCTGCTTAACCGGACTTTCCTGTGGTGCCTTAAAAATTATTATTTTTAGGGCCTCCAGCCAGGGCATAAAAGCTTACAAACTAAGCGACTACACGCTAAGGGCACCCCCTGTGGGGTACGAGCCTCGGCTTAGGGCGTCGCTGGGAGAGGACAGCAAAGGGACAGGCTGGATCGGATTTCCATTATTTAGGGACGAATTTAAAACTACAGGCTCAGCGGCGCGGGCTGGCACGAGCAAGGGTCGGGGAGGGGACGTACGGGGTCGTCGCGGCGGGCCTCGGCGGCGAGGACGGAATGACGGCGGTCTGTGTCTGTGTTTCTTAACTGTACTGGTGGCCTTATTGCTCTCCTGGAGGAGAGTAATAGCATCGTCAGGGTCGGTCAGAGTATGTCTCAGTCGTCGAGTCTTACTAATACGGGAGGGAGTGTACCGGGCGGCCGATACGATTAACGGGTTAGAGTGCTTCTCAGCAGTGTCGAAGAAGCGCTTGGCGGAGCGTTTCATGAACTGCTGGATGGTAGGTATTTTTAGATCGAGATGGAGGTTCTCGTTGCGAAGGTAAAAAGGGGCTCCTGTGATTCTTCGCAAGAAACGGTTTTGGAGGGTCTGCATCCTATGGAGACGGTATGGTTTCGCGTGTGCGAATACAGCACAGGCGTACGTCATGATGGGACGAATGCACGCCGTGTAAATGCGCAATTTGCACTTGAGTGACAATTTGCTGCGTGCATTCAACATGAAGTAGAGCCTACCGAGAGCGAAAGCGGCGCGCGAACGCACCGTCTTTATGTGCTCTCCGAAAGTAAGATGGTGGTCCAGAATCACACCTAGGTATTTGGCTTGCTTCTCCCAAGGGATAGGCTTACCGAACATGGTTATCGGACTGGGCAGAGAAGGGGACGAACGCGGTTTGGAAAAGAGTACTGCCTGACTCTTGATGGGGTTTACCTCGATTCTCCATTTCCGGAAATAGGCGCCTAAGGCTTTTGCCGCGGATTGGAGGGTACGAGCTATGCAGTCTGGGTTACGACCCGAGTAATAGATGGCCGTGTCGTCAGCGAATAGAGCCAACTGAGCCTTTTTATCTTTGGGGATGTCGCTGGTGAACAGCGTGAAAATGAGGGGGGATACTACGGAGCCCTGAGGGACGCCAGCGCGTATCGGGTGGGGTGAAGAGAGCGCACCCTCGATGCGATAGCGAAAGGTGCGATTCGACAAAAAGTCACGCAAGATGAGCACGAGACGATCTGGCACTCCGAGTTGGTAAAGCTTGTATAGTAAGCCGTTGTGCCAGACTTTGTCGAATGCTTTCGCTATGTCAAAGAAGAGTGCACCCGTCATCAAGCCACGCTGAAAACCAGCGCTTATGTGCTCGACGATGCGGTGGACTTGTTGGACGCAGCTGTGTTCGGTTCGAAAGCCAAACTGCTCGTCGGGAATGAGACTCTTTGCTTCGGCAAAGTCTTTGAGTCGCTTATAAATAAGCCTCTCGTAGATTTTGCCTAGAACATTGAGTAGACTAATGGGACGGTAACTGGTGGGATCAGTCTTGGGTTTGCCTGGTTTCGGAATGCCGATAACGGTGGCCTCTTTCCATGCCTGAGGAAAAATGTTGTTGCTTAGAGCGCCATTGAAGATGGCGGTCATTAGCATTATGAGATGGGCGGGGAGGAGTTTGAACACCTTATTGGTGATACCGTCAGAGCCGGGGGCTTTCCGGGGTTTGAGCCTCTTGATAATATCGTGCACTTCGTCTGGAGTGACAGGAGGCAGAGGATAATCAGGGTCTTCAACGGGTGGGAGAGAGGCTCTACGTTCGACTTCGGCGTCGACCTCAGAAAGGCGAGCTTCGTCTACTGGTTGAGAGCTGGGGGTGCATTGAGACTCTAGGCTGTCGGCTAGACATTCAGCCTTTTCATCGTTGTCGAAGGCGACGCTACTGTCGGAACGAATGAGAGGGGGCATGGAGGCCTCGTTAGAAGAACGGAGCTTCCTCTGGAGTTCCCAGAAGGCTAGGTGGGTGGGCTCGAGTTCGCTAAGTGTCTTGTCCCAGCGGCTGGAGCGCAGCTCCTCGATGCGTTTCTTTACAGCACGCTGTAAAGAGCGCATGTGAGCCTTGTTCGCATCGCAGGGGAAGGCACTGTACGCACGGACGGCCGCGTTCTTCTCGGTCAACAGATCACGCACATCGTCAGGCAGTTTCCAGCGATGATCGCTCATCGCCGGAACCTCCCTTGAACAATCGTTCAAGACGGATTGTACATGATTTGTGAACGAGTCGATCGCGCCCGTCGTGTCCGCGACTGTCACCAAGTGGTCGGGGATAGCGTCCAAGTGAGGCGACGTGGTGGATTGTAGGCTTTCGCTTACTTTCCTCCAGTCGGTAATAATTTGGGTCGGAGGGGGCTGGCTAGGGTCAGAGGGACCTGAACGGGGAGCTAGTTCTAATATCACTGGACGATGGTCGGAATTAAGCTCGTGTAGCGTCTCTATAGATTGCAAACGGAGGTTCACATTCTTGAGCAGCGCTATATCGAGGATGTCGGGAAGATGGTTGGGATCGTGGGGGAAATGAGTGGGAGTCATCGGGGCGATGACGTCGAAGTTCAGTTGAGAACAGAGGTTAAACACGATCCTACCTCTGGAAGAGGTCCTGTTACTATTCCAGGAGGGATGTTTGGCATTGAGATCGCCCGCCAGTAAGACGGAGTCACCCAGGCCAAGAAGAGCAGAAAGGTCATCCTTGAGGAGGATAGGATCATCCTCCGATGGTGATGGAGGGACGTATGCTGATATAATAGTTAACGGCTGATGACCGGTCATGCCGAGCCGACAGACAGAGACCTCGAGGCGAGCGAGGGGAGGAGGGTCCATAGGAATGCAGTACAGAGCCTTTCTATAGTATATTAGGGTACCGCCCTTGTGACAACGAGACCTATCATTGCGAACTATACGGTAGTTGGCAATATTCGGGTCACGATGATGGGGCTTAAGAAAGGTCTCCTGTATGAGGAGGATATCAAGTTGATGGTCGCGGAGGAAATTGGCGATCTCATCACGTTGGTTAGTAATGCCATTGGCGTTAAAGAATCCTAACTTAAGGGATCGGGGTTTATTAGTACACGGCCTTTCCTTATCCATTGGATTAGCAAGGGTAAAGTTTATCTAGGGCTTGCGTAATCTCCGGATACGCTTTGAACACCTTAAGGATGTCGCTAATATTTGCTTTACACGCGAGTATATCCCTAGCCATAGCTTCAGCAGCGGGGTTGCGGTAAATTTGGTAGGCGAGGTTGATGACTTCGCCTATCCTCTCGGTAGGGAGAGATGCAGGTACGCGGGAGGCTGAGGGCGCGGTTGAAACGGCGGGGGCGGCCTTAGATGGGGCGAGGGCGGCCTTAGGAGCGGCGGTGGCGGCTTTAGGAGCGGCGGGGGCGACCTTAGGTAGGGGGGGCGTGGTCGCGGAGGCTAGGTTCGGCGCGGGGACTGGCGAATCCATCAGCGCTGGCATGGGCAGAGATTGGGAGGGCCTCAATGCAGGGAACGCTCTCTGATGATTCAGCGAGTTCCATGGGGAGGGCCTCTGAGGGCTGAGACGCTCGGGCATCTCTGAGGAGGGAATCTTAACAGAGGGGCTTTCCCTTTGTTGACGAGCGTTCGCACGCTTGGTCAACTTGGGAGAAGAGGATTTTGGGGCTTTGGGGCAGCCGCGGTAATTGGCGGGGTGACCTGATTGTCCGCATAGCACACAGCTGGGAGGTTCTGTGCACAGATTGCGGTCTTTCGGACGGGGACAGTCAGCAGTTGCGTGCTCACCCAGACACTTGACGCATCTAGGGGTCGCGTAGCAATTGCGTTGGGCGTGACCGTAAAGTTGGCAGCGGTGACACTGTCCAACCGTATCGGATTTATAAGGCCTCTCGATAGAGATGCCCGACAAGTGACATACCGACTTTACTTTAAAGATCGGATGGTGGCCGTCGGTGTGATCGCACACGACAAGAACCGAGTCGTATGCAATCGCACCCCTAGCTTTGTGCAGACGATGCACAGCGGATACTGGGACATTTTGCGACTGAAGGTCGGCGAGAATCTCTTCCGTTGAGATTTCTTTGGGGACGCGTCGGATTACCACACGGGTGGGTTTATCATCGGGCAGGGAATAAGTGTGGAACGAAATGTTCCTCACTTTTAACAGGGATGTAAGTTCCCTGTGGTCGTTCACCGTGGGAACTTGAACTTTGATACCCTGTTGGGTCGAGCGCGCGTTTGTGTATTTGATCTTACGATCGTTACACAATTTGGACACGTCGGTCCACTTCGCCTTGTCCTGGATGAACAAGGGAGGCGGGGCGGGGAGTTTCTTTTTTGAAACCGAAGGATTGGGGGCAGCAGTGGACATGGGACTAGCGGGACGGCTGCCCTCTGGACGAAAGGTAGCTGAGACGGAGGGGGCCGAAACCGAGGGGGTGGAGGAGGGGGTGGGCGCGGCTACGGCTTTCTTGGCCTTGGTGGCCTGAGAGGGACTCTTACCCTTCTTTCTCTTGCCTCCCGGACCGACAAGTTGGTAGTCGTCGTCCGAGGACGCGGAGGCAGAGTGGGCTTCCTCAGAGTCGGAGTGAGATGGCTCAGAGACAGGGACAGAGGTATCCATTGTTTCTGAGAAACATGGCGACGCAGAGCGCAGCTGCGTGGGAACAATGGCCGCGGGAACAATGGGCTTGGAAACAATGGGTTCGGAAACAATAGGTGTTTCCGCGTACGGGCTTGTTGTCTTAATTGACAATAGGGACGGGATTTGCGGTGGCATAGAGGATGCCGCCACAGGTGTGCCTTCGTTGGCGTTATCGGGGGAAAAGGGGCTATCTAATATGTCACTGAAGTCAGCGACGCTAGCTTCGGCTGCTTTTCGGGACGCGGACGAGTTCTCTAGCCATGTGTCCAGATCGGCATGGAACTTGGCGCTTTGCCATAAGCGGGCCTTGACGTACGCTAATATATCAGCGTCCGACATGGTCGGAGGGAGAGTTAAGTTGGGGAGGGAATTTTGGGAGATTTAACTCTCCGGGAAGCCTAAATTATACCTAACACCTAACTCTAACTCCCCGGGTGGAGTGGCCCGGGGATGTGTAACCCTCCCTGTCGGGTGTAGACAGGGAGGTGAGTACCTATTGGTGAGCCCTAAGCTTGTAAACCCGTCGCCAGTCTTATTATGCGAACGGGGCCCTAGCCAGTCTAGTGCGAAGGGTGTAGACACGCCCAACCGACACTAGGTGTGTAGCTGTGGAAGGAAACCAGAGACTAGGTTCGACTAGGAGACCCCCCAAGGCCGAAACACTAGCTCCCGACTCCAATTGACTGCCTCGCCCTGAAGGGGTTTGGCGGGTGTGATTGGGGCAACACCCACTCGGCTTCGTTGGCACCGTAAGGTATCCACCGAGTACCACGAAACTGTGGTTTTGCCCTGAAGGGGCCAAGTGAAGCTACACGACTGACTCTGTTTAAAGGAATATAAATTTCAGCCGTCGCCTTGAAAAAGGCAACTTTTGAACAGTTGGTTGCAGTCGGCTGACTACAGGAATCGTTGCGGCGGGCGCAGCGAGAGCAGGTGACGAGCGTAGCGGCAGAGCGTGGAGCGAAGCGGCGACACGTCCGTGCGCGGCGAGCGTCGAGCGAAGAGTCGTCACCCACACCCACATTTAACCCGGGTCGCCCGTTTTATACCCTTGTAGGGAGGTGCAATTAGTGGCCGTTGTAATGCGTATTTTGACAACATTTTTTTTAACGTTACGTGCTAATGAGATCTGTTGTGTTTAGGAATTCTAACTGTTGTTAATTTAAAGGTCGTTAAACATACTTTTAATTGATTGAATATTAATTGGGTTTAATGTATTCGTTACTGGCGGGACATGTTTTAAACTTATTTTCGAAAAGGTGCGATTTTTGTGACGCCGAGTGTAGTATAATAAAGTGACATAACCGTATTTAAGTGTTGAACGATCTCAAAATTGATGTAGTTAGCCGTGTGTGTAGTCTCCAGATCTTGTAGCGTAATAAAGATAGAAACATATGACTTAGACTTAATGTTAGAGAAAAAAATGCTCTTTTTCGTAGTATATATAACTCAAATTTGACAAAATGTCACTTAACGGCCTTTTAGTAAACGGACGGCAGAGTAGCCGCCGTATTATTACGTCGTACGGCTGTGTAAACAAAAAAGTGACAACTGTCAGTCAAGCAATTGGCGCCTATAAGCTTTGTAGTTTTATTATTTTCGTAACCAACGTATTTTTTTAAATATTATACTTATTACAAAATATGATTATAGTATGATTATAATTATTTTTAAATTATTTACAATAATCATACAAAATATCAGCGCATTTGACTACACAACAAACTGTCGTCATTTCCACAGAGCAATATGGCGTCCACTACGAGGCGTTTTCGTTAAACTACGCGCGAAATTTGAAAATGTAAAAATTAGATAAGATTATATGGCACTTATCGATTGAATAAAAATTTTGTGATTTTTTTGGTGGCAAATTAGCACTACAGAATTTAATTGAGACACTTTTCTAAAATGCACCATATTATGCAATCTTGAATGTTGATAATCTACATATTCGCAGGCAACCTTGCAAATGTTATCTAAAATTACCTGCAGCACATCAGCAGCATGCGTAGAATTATGATACGTATTGACAGCATGGTAGTTGGTCTCGACGATGGTGAGCCAGTGCAGTAAGGTTCGTTCATCGCACTCGAGCGCGGCGCAGACGTCGAAGCGCCCCCCCATGAGGGCGAGGCCGAGGTGAGCGAGCGGGCGGCCGCGCGTCAGGTCTTCTAGTTTGAAGATCTCAAAGTCCCAGCACAAAGCTGTGTCTAAGAGCTCACGGAGCTGGCCTGTTGTCTGAAAATGTATATTTTTTTTGTGAGTTGCAGTGGTCAGGATATCATTGTGTATGACCACTTAGACCTACAACGCAGTTGCGGTCAGCCGTCAACCGCCAAGTCGTCGTACTTTTGCACACTTTAAGTCACCTATTCCTCGGCACACTCCAAGTCACCTATTCCTACATTTGCCGCTATTAACGCTCTCCATGAACTCAAACACAGACCTAGATATGTTTGCATATGAATGGAAGACGATACTGTCATAATGTTTGAATTTTTGCGAGAAGAATGCATGACTGTGTTAAATAAATTAGGTATATTATTTTGTTTAAATAGTGTAATTGGTTTCGGCCGTTCTATTTAAAATAAACCACTCCGGTTGCCTTGGAGCTGTGGCGGGCCGCACATCTATTGTTATGAATTTGTAATTACTGTCGTATATAGCCATCAATATAATGGAAAAGAAATGCTTGGAATTGACAACGACATGCGGCGGAACGAAATAGAATCGAGACGATACGCTTAGCTTGTGCTGGCATACAGCGCGCCGCATTGCGTTGTAGGTCTTAGAGAGTGCCAAGGATAATATACACCAGTGAAAAAAATGTAATAGGAAGTAGGTACTGGAACTCATTTCTTCCTAATTATAGAAAATCCAGGGATGCTACTACCCACGCGAGTTGCGTGGGTTGATAAATACACTCTGTAAGAAGGCATTTTAGTAGAGTTTCCAAATAACGCTTTCCTGTTTTCTAAATATATCTTTCCGGTCGAAGTGAGTCATAAATTCATTATGTTTTTAGGTGTGGGTAAAGAAAATCGTTAAGATGCTAACTCTTTGAAAGATTGAAATGTCTTCATAAATAGGTACCTACTCAATACATTATATACCTACTTACGTTGAAAATAAAGTCAATTTTATAAGCGTTCGTCAATATTCAATTTGTCACATGTAGGTAAATAGAATGCAATAATCTTTCAACGACGACGACGATTGTCAACGTTAGGTCAATTTCAAAAGGACTCACTGTAACTTCCCACTTTCCGTAATCAAATTAGAGTAGCCAAAATCTAATAATTAAATCCAAAGACTGTATTTAGGATACAGGTAGTTAAATACACACATCTCGGATTTAAAGGGAGAAAAATCTAATTAAGTGGAGCCTCGGCAATCCAATTGGAGTAGCCAATCCCTTAATAAGCCCAATCTATACTATGACTCGTATTTTAAAGCTGAAGAAGTATTTGTTTGTTTGCGTTAATTTTCGGAACTATTGGTGGAACATCATCAGCTGGAAACGTCCACAGTAGAACAAAGGCCTCCCGTATAGAAGACCACAACGTGCGGCAACTTATTATGAACTACTAGCTTTTGCCCGCGAGTTCGTCCGCGTGAATGTCGGTTAACGTGAATGCAGAGATGCACAGACGAAGTCGCGGATTAAAAAGTAGCATATGTCCTTCCCCGGGGTTCAAGCCATGTTCATACATCAAAATCGAATCAGTCGTTTCATCATGAAAGCGTAACAGACAGTTACTTTCGCATATACCATATACCTAATATTATATGTAATAAGGTACGCGGTGTGTATTAACTAAAAAATCACCCGGATGAAGTTGCTGGAAAAATCTAGTTCTAAATATAGAATTTGGATTAGAACATTGAAGGTTCCTAAAACAGTTGTAATCTAATTAGTTGCGTTACCTTGTGCTTGATATTGGTTCTGTTAGTCTGCGATCTGACGACAGTAGAATCGTTGCTGCTTCGCCGAGAGGACAGCGTGTTGGTCGGCCCTTGCTGTAATTGAATCAACGTTTATTTATATATGACCACCTTGGTAGTATTTGATGCTTTTTTTTACAATGTGTATAGACTAAGACATTTGAAGCATGCTCTAAAAATCTGAGACTGTTCTTTATTTAAAACCATGCTATTTTTTTTAGGAACCAGTTTTTTTTTATAATGGACACGTAAATAGACCGGCGTAATTTTGAGATCAATATGTTATAAGTTTATTTAGCATAATGCCGCAGCGGATGCCAGATTATTTACAAAATTAGTTAGATAGTAATTAGAATATATATTAGTAAATAATAAATGACTAGTTAAATAATTTAGTTAGTAGGTTTTATATATTTTTTCAATGTATGAAATGTTAACGCAGCTCGCGCACTGCAAGACTACGACCACGAGAAGAAAGTTTGGTCGCAACCAGCCCGGTCGTAGTCGTACCTTCTGCGGCCACGATCACGATTGATTGTGGTCATGGCCGCCTAGTGCGCAAGGCGAAATGTTATAGGATTTCAGAAAATAGTGCTAAACACAATAAAATTACTATAGTGAATCATTGGGCAAGGCTTCATAGAATTGAGACTTAGATGGAAATTATGTTACCCAGGGTTCATTTTATTTATTTATACGTATTATTAAGTTATGCACATTTTATAACAAAAAACACATTCACGAATTAGTGAAACATTTAAATACATAAATAGAATTGTATCCTACAGTGGTTAGAATGTGCAAATACCGTTACAGGCAGCAATATTTAGGTGCCAGATGCAATTAGAGAAAGCAAAAAGATATACAAATACATAAATTGTGATATGTATATAAATATTAATAAGTAACAAAAAATATAGAAAATGAGCCCTGTGTAGTAAGAAACGAAAGCATGAATCACAAAGATCTATGTAGGTACTATCTAAAAAGTCTATATGTTTGAAGGTATAGACATAGACAGACTTTGAATTCCAAACCTCCTACCATAAAGAATAGGCTAGTGTTCACTTGCTCCCTCTTGCCCACGCGAACAGGATCGTAAACAAATAAATACCACTGTTAGTACATACATAAACAACATTACATGCATAGGTATATTACTTCAAATAACCAATATCTACAATCGAAAATAAACACAATAAATAAAAATAAATTCAAACATTTTATTTTAAATATCATATCATCTACATATACGTAATATCAGAATTCATTAAAATTATCGTTACATATATGTTCATAATAATATCAAGTTGATTATTATTTTGCAGTAATTATGTGCGGGGTAGCATTACGTGTTTTTTGTAAGAACAATTATTTATACGCTGTGACTTAAAATGACGAAATATATAGTTAAAGCTATTTGGTGGTAAGCTTCTGCCAAGTCATTTAAATGTAGATTTTAACTTACCGATAGTAAAGCTCCAATGAGGTCAGTGGCGATGGGATCTTCAACGCCGCGCATTCTGGGGTCGTCTCCTCCTCTCATCTGAGGAGAGTATAGCTCCGAGGTCCTCAGCATGTCCACTGCCCTGTCGATGAACGCCACTGTGGATGGAGGAGCACCCTCCGTTGCCGCGGATAATAGAGATATCACCTAAAGAACAGATAGAACTTTTATACTGAACACTTTTTAGTTTATTTTGTAAAGAGAAAGAAGCTTCAATAAACGTGTTCTTTATGACCGTAACTGATGAATGTTGTAAAGTAAAAGCAGTTGATTCACAGCTTTTTTTATCGGACGATGCTTCACTATTCATATATCTATATCACATAAAGGATGTTAATAATATACTGAATCACTGTTTGCCAACAAAATGTGTTGCAACTTTGCTTATTTTAATGATATCATTCCTCGTGTAACTTTCATAGTAAACTTACAAAGGGATTGTGTGAATCAGACCGGTAAGGTCTATAAAGGACGGAAGGAGGAAAGTCAGAAAGAATTCCAGGGAGGCCATTCTGCTAAACTTTATACATACATATCCTCCCTCACTGACACTTCAATCCTCAATTCGCACACTCATCCACCTCTTACGCCCTATACACTTACCTTACTTTTCTACTTTTGGATAGTCCTGCGATATTATTACTTATTACGTATTTTTAATTATTTTAATTTTAGTACGTGTATTTTGTACGTCATACGTTTACTGTTACTGTCACTTATGGGCATTAGGCATTTCTATTTATATGTAAATAATCTTGCCGAGGTCCTTGGTGGCCTGTTTGTGAGACACAAGTTTTAGTCCCAAAACCTATTTCAGTCACCAGTCCCTCACAAAGGTGGAAATAGTTATATAGTTTTAAGCCTTTATCGTAAGACCGCTTTTGTGAAGAGAAAATAAATGATTATTATTATTTTATTAACGTTCGCATTCTTATCTATCTCAAACTATCAACAATGCATCTATTCACCGACACTTGGTCGCTCAAATGAGATTGCGACAAAATTAAGAACGTTTAATTAGTAGAATACGGCTTAAGGTATTTTACGAAGTAGACAAGTTTATACAGAAACCACTATTTCTCATTACGACTATCAGCGGATATGAAAACCCTGAAACTTTATCAACGTAGCCGAAAGTTGGTAATAATATAGATACCTGAAGCTAAACATATGACACGAAGGCTATAATATTAATATGTGGACATAAAGAGACTCATATATCGTATGTAATGTTCTTTGATGAAATATGTAATAAAATTTAGTGGCCCACGTGTGTCGCATAAAAATATAATTTCTTCTGTATACATCGGCACATGCTCTATCTTTTTATATTTCCGTAACTACTAGCTATAAACATCTCATAACAATAGTGATTGGCAGGACACTCCACGGTTTATTGCTTTTACAAGTTTGTGCGCGCAACATATTGAGTGATCTTTTGATCCCGTCCAGGCTTTTGTGCTATCAAATCACAAGGGGCATCATCAAAAGGGGGATGCGCCAGAACCGTCCGCGAAATTTAAATTTTCTTAAGTTTTTTGCAGCTCGGTATCAGGTTGAATTAATTATTAGCTCGTAAATGTCATATTTTCATTTTCGTGGGTTACCCTAGCGCTTACACCTTAAGGGAGACATAATACGACTTAATACGCAAAATACGCGCTAAGACGTGGACTTGCGGACACCAGCTCGTCATACTACTACTGCTAAGGGAGACTTAAAATATTAAAAGCACCATTACAATAGAAGCTCCTACAATTTGTGCCCTCGTGAGTTATGTCGGTTGTCGTGTGACTGAGTAAAACTCCCCAGTCATCATAAGTTCGAACACTCTTAAACATGAATCTACTACAGCTATTATAATAGACGTTTTAAATAGAATAAATCTTTGTAATATTCATACCTTCGTAATAGGAGCTTCAAGCGGCAACCCTTGTAGTTTCGCAAGAGAGGTTCGTCGCAAGCCATCTGACGCCACAGAGCGAACATCCAGAGACCCGCGCCGGATCGAGTGGAGAGATCCTCGACCACGCTCGTTCTCCAGCGCGTGAGTAGGCTCACACACGAACACTATGTGCGAGGTGCTCCTGGCGGAAAGAGAGAAGAGTAAGAGAGAGAAAAGAGAAGTTAGTTAAATTAAAAGAGTGTAAAATCTGCCTCAAATTAGTCTGTTATGTTAAATGTAGGCGAGCGTAATAACTTGGATTCGATCAAGTCAGCTTGTACACTTAATTATACATTTAAATAATTCTTATCCTTCCTGTTTGTACATGACATAAAGCTACTGCTTTATGTCGTCACGGTCAGTTGTTCTATGGATATAAAAGGAGAGCCTGACGTACCGACGTTTCAGCGCACAGCCGAAACTACTGGAACTAGAAATGTGAAATTTTGCACGTGGCTTCTTTTTTTTTTTTTAATTCGATCCTGAGGACGAAAAGGAGACTTGTATGTATAATCTTATTTACTGGGTTAATAAAATTGAAACTTGGCACGAATGTCAATTCGAAAGAAAGAAAGTTTTTTTTAAACTACCCCTCGAAATCTACACGTACGAGATCGCGGGTGAAGTGATAGTAGTACAGATTCAAACTTAATGGCGGCTCTGAACACGTTGCGAGTAGCTAAAAAACCAAAGTACACGCGAAATTTGAAAAGATGCATTTTTGTGGCACTTATCGTTGAATAAAAAATTTGTGATTTTTTTGGTGGCATATTAGCACTACATAATTTAATTGACACACTTAAAAAAATAGTGTAATACCCTATTGTGTGTGCATGACACAACTTGCGCGCTGATTGGTTGAAAGTCATGTGCCTTCTTTCGCCATCTTTGACTGTCATTCGTTAGTCGCATTAAATAAATGATTTTTGTGGTTTATATTGTGAGGCTGTTAATTTTCATGCAAAAAGCGATAACATTTTACCCCCCGTAAATGTAGTCCAATTTAAATAATTTTTGGAAAGAAATATTGCGTACGATAGAAGTAATTATCATCTAAATATCTACATTTTTGACTTAAAAACTTCCTCCAGTGTTTTTATTTTTTTTAATTAAACTTTACTGAATTACTTAAAAAGCAAAACGTACCTAGATTAAGGTGTACTTAATCTAATAAGACCAAAATTGTCTCATTTCGTGAAGGTTTTGGGGGAGAAAAACGTTATAGCCCAAAACCATATTTCAAAGTGAAAATGTGCGTAATTGCCTCCTAGACTTGCAACTCTCTCTATCGCACGATAGAGCAAGGCCATATTGTATTTGTATTGTTCACCCGGAGGGAGGCAGAGCAGGTGGTATGAAACAGATAGCATTTTTGGAAATACCTACTCTCGCCCGGTATCGGCACCTCACCATCCTCTTAACATTTGATATCGAACAATTAATGTACATTTCCTTCATAAGACTTCTATGTGAGATAGATTATAAACGAACGGTGTCCACAATGGTTTAAATACTAATGTTTGCCATAATTTAAAATGCAATAATTTTTTACATCGTACTTGAATTTGCCATAATTTTATTAGAAATAACGCTGCAGTTGGCATTATCGTGAAATTACATAAAATAATTTTCACAAATTAAGATTGGTCATATTCGATCAAGTGACATAATAATTTTAATCTATTTTAATTACTATATTTTTCATTTTCGGAAATGTCGTTTTCCATAACATTTATTCACTATAATATTCATTTGCCCATTATTAGCACAACAATGTTAGTTCAGTACAAGCAACAATGTTAGTTCAGTACAAGCAACAATGTTAGTTCAGTTCACCTGCGATTTTGTTGTTCTGATCATGTTAAAATCACAAGGAAACCTAAAAATAAACGTAATCTACCATGCATGCTTGCTTGTTTTACAAAAGAGGAAATCTGGCACAGTTCTAATGTACCCGTTTCGATTTTGAACTGTAATAAATCATTTGATTACAGGCCAAATGCCTTAGAAATTATTTTTGGTACGAAAATATAAACTTTTTTAAATTATATTAAATGTTGCTTATGTTAAGTATCGATTATATAATGTGTTGCTGAGCTCAACTGTTAATTAGGAGAATGACAAACGACCAATACTTCTATGTGAGATTGATAATGTTGCTTATGTCAAGTATCGATTATGTAATGTGTTACATATAGAAACTAATGATTATAACACATGTTATTACTTATTACGGAAAGTTATTTTATGGCAAATAAAAATTATAACTAATAAGTTGATCGTATATATGACAATCGTTAATTAGTATAAATGATAATAGTGCAAGTAAATATTATGAGGAGGGACGATTATGGAAAACAATAATAGTACCTACAAATTATTTCATGGAAAACAAGACAAGACAATACCGTCCACAATCATACGGTGACATAATTATATTATTGATTTTTGAACGCGAAAGGCAATCCGCAAGGAAATGTAAACCGAATGTGATTTCGATTTGTAGCAGACATTGTGAAGGAAAATAGTATGGCAGTAAATGCAATGAGCACTTTCATATGATCGATTGCACGATTTTTGCCTATGGAACTGAAGAGCCGCAACTTCACAACCAAAGAACTGCGTGCGGCTTGCAGCCGCAAGTTGCCGACGCCTGTGGATAGTGGATAAATCAGTAGGTACAGTATCTTGAAAGAAACCATATATCCGAAAGATTGTTTTGCAACTGGTCGAGTTAGTTGCGATTGTGACAGCTGTGGTCGGCAATGATAACCACAGAAATGTAAACTGAGAGCATATGAAGGTACGGTCAGCAACAAAAGTGGATTAACACTATTACATAGGTATTCATATATCCTCTGAAAAGATACAACAATAAATACAATGCAGGTAATACTTTACAGAATTTTAGGTCATAGTTAAGAGTTTATTTTAGGTTGATTTTCATTCCTG
The DNA here is from genome assembly GCA_947361185.1 of Charanyca ferruginea. Classification (NCBI taxonomy): domain Eukaryota; kingdom Metazoa; phylum Arthropoda; class Insecta; order Lepidoptera; family Noctuidae; genus Charanyca; species Charanyca ferruginea. Next base: position 18,832,057 of record OX376069.1, on the reverse strand, counting down.
TCCGTATTTCCAAGAATTATGCTCAAGAATTATGATATAAAGATCTGAAGCGTTGATCGACTTTCGTTGCTGACCATAATACTGCATATAATTATGATTTACATTTACATGATCCTGTTTTGTTTACTATATATTTATTTAATGATGCCTTGATGCTTAATTAAAATTCCACCGTTAATACGATTTCCGTCACGATAAGCAATATTTTGAGTATTTTCCTTGTTTTTTATTGATTAATACGTATATTTTCAAACAGAATGAGGAAATTAGGCAAAATTTTACTTTGTTTGTGATGAATTGAAATAAATTAAATATAAATAGAATAATAATATTCAGACTGAATTTCAGTACTTAACAGAGCGGTAGGAATATGGCAGAAAAAAGTGGATATTTTCGATTGTGTAAGAAACAATGGAAACACAATAATATATAAGGCTCATCATTATTTATTTAAAAAAAAACTTGTTCGGTCGGGGGGCGTAAGGAACGAAGTTCCTTACGTACGTGTATTAATTTTAAGCTATTTATGTCTCTTTCTCTTCAATAAAACAAGAAAGAGACATATATTATAAGAGCTGTCAATTTAAGTTGAAATGTTCATACAATTATAGTTGTCATTTCAGAACTATTGTTTAAAATCACTGCGAAGTTTAAGGGAAAAACTAATTTGACATCTCTAACTTAGTCCTTGTCTGTCGCCGTCCTTTTCTTTAGCTGCCTAGTAGTAAGAGATGCCAAATGCCTAATTTAGTCTGTGAACAAGGGAATCGGCACCAATGAGCGTTTATTCTATTCTGTTTTACCAATAAATAGTCTTATATGTTAGTTGAAAAGGAACATAATTACTTGGTGAGTCCAATAGCAGCTCCTCGGCAGGGCAGCAGGATGGGGTCGGGCACGGCGCGGCGCCGCAGAGTGACGGGCGCCTCCCAGTCGCGGGCGCCGGTGGTGGCCAGGCGCAGTGCCTCGCCCCCCGCGCTCTCGCACAGCAGCCGTGGACCCTCGTCTACCCGCCAGCCCAGAACCTTGCACCACGATTTGTTGGCCAGCTGTTGAATAACAAACTTTATTGTTTATCATCAATAAGTTAAAAAGCCCAAAAAAAAAAGAAAGAGAAAAAGCCCAACGTGCTGCGGGTCTTCCCTATCACTTTCCTACAGTCGACTTGTACAAAAAGTGGAATGTACCTACTATCCATAAGACAATCGTTTGTTCTGCACACGGTCTTCAAAAAACACTCACAGCTAGACTATGATTCGGATCTACTGAAAGACAAACGACGAAAGGATACTGGGTGCAGTACGGTTTTTTCCGTTTAAGTCTCTCCCAAAACTTTTTCTGTTTCCTGGGGGGTTATCTATTTAATATTTTAAACAAGACTCTTAACATTTATCCACTGCGCAAACCTGGCTGTAAACGAAAAGTTACTGAATACTTAAAATCTCTTAGCTATGATGACACAGAAATTGCTCCCCCCAATTAGCTAAATTCCAATTCTGGTTTGTTTGTCCCTTTCAGCATCCTTTTTACAATATTGTATGCTTATTAGCCAACGGGGGGTTCAGCCGTAATCGCTATTCTTGGCCCGCCATGTTGGCTATCGCAGCAGGTGTTATGGTACTCAGAAGGACGCTGTTACCCCTTTTGTTTGTTATCGCCTTTTACGAAACCCACGGGTAGAACGGGGTGGTGCTATTCGCGGCCGGCGCCATTCGGGCGAACTTTATTGTAAGCTTAATTTTATTGTTATAAGCTGTGTAAGCTTTGCGCCAGTTTTTAAAACAACTGTGTTTGCGTCTCGTTACTTCACTACTTCATGCATTGACGGCTGTATAATTGTAAACGCTTTACAGGTATTTTTAATGAACTTATATGTTCACTATCACTATCACATATGGGAGAAAGTTGAAAGTGTCCAGCTCTAATCATCAAGTAACAGTTCCAAAACCTGTCAAAATGGCGCTAGCGTAGGCTCTGGGTATGGTATAAATGTAGCCTGTGTATGAAAATAGATCTGTGAATGTAGCACTTGTTGAAAGTTTGAAGTATGCTGAGTTAGAAATTTTTTACCCGGTCGTGATTGTAGCGCCACCCTTATATGGCACATTTAACGGACACTTTTCAACCGACTTCAAAATGAAGGAGGTTCTCAATTCGACTGTTTGTTGCTTTTTTGTATATTTGTTACGCAATTTCTCCGGCAAATGTACATCGATGTTGGGAATTATTTTTTTGACAGATAGGGTATACCTCAGGGGTGGTCCCATACCTATAAATTTTAACGAAATTGATTTAGCACTTTTTGAAAAAATCACCGAATACCCAAAAAGTTTACATAGACGACGTTTTAGTTTCTTCAATGTCTTTCAATTTGAAAGACATTGAAGAAACTAAAACGTCGTCTATGTAAACTTTTTGGGTATTCGGACTTTCAATCTCTGTTTTAACTGTGTTGCCGTTTCTTTATGAATTTGGATACTGAAAAGCGAAAAATAAAAAGCTTTTTTACAAAAAAAGACAACCGCCTTAAACTGAAAAGTGAAAAATTACTTTAGCACAGAACACACATGACTTTAGTTTCGGAAGTCGGTGGCAATACAAAACAACAAACAGAACAAAGCCACCGACTTTGACGGCTTTGTTCTGTTTGTGTTTTCTTGAAGGCGGTTGTCTTTATTTGTAAAAAAGCTTTTTTCATACACAGAGATAGTGCTCCTTAAAGCCCCTATTACACTTGGCTAAATTAAGTCGACTAAATTCAGTCGCTACTGAATTCAGTTACTACTAACTACTACTACTACTACTTACTTACTGAATGTGATTACATTTTACTGAATTCAGTTGCGACTTAATTTAGCCAAGTGTAATAAGGGCTTTACCTTTACCATTCTTAATTATGTATGTTAGATAATATAAAAATAATGTGGGCCCACACTAGAATTGGTCGTTTTAACCCACTGCCAAGAATACCCAACTAATTTTGTAAAACTGCTATCAGCTATGCCAATTAAATTGACAGATCCTAGTTTTGAGTACTTACGAGTATCCTCTGCTGGTCGTCAGTGACTGCGACCAGGTCGCGGCAGCGGTCGGCGGCGGCGGCGAGCGCGGCCACAGCAGCCACATGCGCGCGCACTGATGCGCCCGCGGCGCGCGACTGAAGCACTTCAGCGCACCATGCTGTGGCGCTCAGGGTCTCTACCATCACCTGACGAGGATATGAGACATCAGTTAGGAAGAGTAACTTGCGTATGGGATAAAAATGGCCTTAATACTATAGTAACATTAAAACATGATCCATACTACATACTACAAATAAATAGAATTGAAGTGCCTGTTTGTCATTACAAACAGGCACTTCAATTCTATTTAAAAGCTGTTATTTTGACATTTCAAAATAACAGCTTTTTACTAAATGCATAATTAGGAAAGTATATACGGTACGGTATCAACAATATTTTTTTTTTCTCTGTCTGTCTGTCTGTTTGTTCCGGCTAATCTTTGAAATGGCTGAAATGGCTGGACCGATCTAGACGGACTATCACTGGCAGATAGCTGATGTTATAAGGAAGGGAGGTTTTATTTTAGAAAAACGTTTAGGTTTCTGCGAAATAACATTAAAACCGACTATGATTAAAACCCTGCTGATAACGGACTATCACGCGGACAAAGTCGCGGGCATCAGCTAACTAAATTATTATACTATTAAAAACAACCAAATCTTTAGCTTTATAATATTAGTACCTCTATTGTTTTATAATCTGAGATTAGTAGTTACCTATAGATAAATAATAAAACAGTGTTGTCACGTTATCAAATGACAAACTTTAAATCAATCGTAATAAATAATCTGCAATATTAAGGTGGTAATATTATCTTAATGAATTAAAAATATGATTCTATGAACTACTTTTTATATCATTAGACGAATGAATGAATCGGAGAAAATCTGAGCGACAATTTTACTAAGCAGAATTACCGACGTAAGTATTGAGTGAAAATTGACAATTATGAAAATGTGAATACTGCACTAACACCATTTCGAACTGAAGTTCTAGATATTGCATTTTATCCAAGGATATTTTTCAGGCACTATTCAGTTCAGTTCAGTTTATAACTATAACCATTTTTCCACTCCAATTTGAATGTCACGTACCGGTAAGTACTGGTGATTTCTTGATTTCTGTAGATAACTGAGTTTCCGAAATATAACTCTATTATAGGCACCATTATTACGTTGAAGAATGTTGGTAGATCACAGATACGAGTAGTATAAAAAAATACAGAGGATGAATTACTTTTTATATCATCAGACGAATGAATGAATCGGAGAAAATCTGAGCGACAGTGTTACCAAGCAGAATTACCGACGTTAGTATTGAGTGAAAATTGCCAATTATGGAAATGTGAATACTTTACTAACACCATTTCGAACTGAAGTTCTAGATATTGCATTTTATCCCAGGATATTTTTCAGGCACTATTCAGTGCACAGCGTTTAGATTATTCAATCTAAACGCTGTTTCAAACTATAACCATTTTTACACTCCAATTTGAATGTCACGTACCGGTAAGTACTGGTGATTTCTTGATTTCTGTAGAATAACTGAGTTTCCGAAATATAACTCTATTATAGGCACCATTATTACGTTGAAGAATGTTGGTAGATCACAGATACGAGTAGTATAAAAAAATACAGAGGATGAATTATCGTGAGAAAATATTTGAATGTATTTTGTTTGTTTCCAGGTAAAAATGAAGTCACTCCACTACCATTTAGCCGTAATTTAATTCTTCATTAAAATTAAAAAGATTTTAAGTACATCTTCTTTTTTTTTTTAAAACAGTGCGTTCACTTTTCTTTTTTTAAACTGTGAAAAGAGAGTTTTCTAGTCAAATACAAAAAACGGGATCTTAAAATCATTTTGTGGAAACAAAATAAATGGAACTATTTTTCTTGAAAACGCATTGTTTTTTTTTAATGTGTACTTCGCTACGAATTCCTCCTGTATTGTGAGTGTCTTTATTTATACATAAACTCACCTTAACAAACAATCAGACTTGTAACACCTAACAACAGGCCATACAAATATTTTTTCCGTGCGGAAATCGAACTCACAATACACAGCGCTGCAGTCAATCGCTATGCCAACCGTGACGTTTTGGCTGCACTTAGTCAAATATTTATTTTAAGAATACTACCAAAACTTAATACACAAGCCTACGTTACTTAATACTTGGTAGTTTCGATTTTAATAAGAAGATTGTGTGATGTGATATGTAACGGTATCCTATAGGAATATCTCAAAGTTGCTCGGTTGGAGCTCATTACTCGAATAGGGATGAGGGAGGAAACTTAAGACGAAGCTATTGTTCTAGCGTGTTGTTGAGACAACCACCTTTTGTAGCTAGGTAGTCTATGTATCTATAAATATATGTAGGGACATGTCTAATAGTCACTAGTCAGAGATGGCACGGAATATTATTTCTTGGAAAAACTTTTTTTTTGATTGACCTTTGTTCTGCCAATATGACTTATCATCATTAGGCGGAACAAGTTCACTGTTGGACGACGGCCTGCGGCGCTGCGGCGGTTTGTGCATGAAGTATAAATAAATAAATAAATAAATAAATCCCCACGCTTGGCAGGCGTCTTGGGGATTGTTTTGAGGTTGCAAGCCGCTGCTGCCCGACTTCCGGATTTTCCCTTTGTCGCCTACTACGAGACACCCTCGAGATGAGATGGGAAATATGACCTATGCATGGGATGAAATATGACCCAACCTTTCAAGAATTAAATGAATTCGGCTCTTCAAACTAATTAAATATGACAATTAATGTGTAACATTACTATCCCGCTAAAACAGGTTAATGTATATTCAAAAGTCATGCTTAAAATGAATATAAAATGTATCATAGTTGGCTTGTATAGAACTAAACTACCTAGGTTTGTTTAATAGAGAAACTTTTAGATAAGGCTCGCCCTGAAGCATTAATCTAATTTCAATTTGGTATTCAACGCAATATTTCCCTGTTTAGTTATTGTTTTGTTAACCTCGAAAACTCAAAGATTTGTGAAATGTACATTTTTCTTTTTTTCAACCGACTTCAAAAAAAGAAGGAAGTTCTCAATGCGACACAAAATTTTTTTTAATGTTTTTTTAGTGGAGTCTTTTTTTTATTGATAGTGTATAAGTACTACCTTAAAGTTGGTCCCATATATTGTATTGGTGTCCCATATAAATTTCATGAAAATATTTCACCCCTACGTAGTACTATTAAGTATTCTGTGCCCTAAGGGTAGAAAAGTAAGGAATGCCTGCAATTTTTGGTGTCACCGTTTCGTAATTAATTTGTGTGATAAAAAGTAGGTAGTAAAAAGCAAAAAAAAGCCTTTTTACCCGACTACGGCAAAGCCAAAGGAGGGTTATGATTTTGACAGGCTATGTATGTATGTATGTATGTATGTATGTTCATCTGTTCGCTCATAGCTCCTAAACTACTTATCAGAACTGAACAAATGAGGTATCGTTAGAAGCGTCTTGATCGTCCGCTGGTTATAGGCTATATGACGTGTCACCGAATCCAATGTGGCGCCCTCTGGCGAAAAAAAAACCAAGATTAAAAAAAAAATGAAGTCAAGCATACCGTGTTTGGTATCATTGGAAAGGGGTTCACTAGTACCATTCAAATATATAATATTTAGTTGTGACTTGTCACAAATTATTTAAAAAAAGGAAAGATTACCAAATAAATTAAGATACGCATACCGTGTTTAGTATCATTAGAAAGGGGTTCACTAGTACCTTTTAAATATATAATACTTAGCTGTGACTCCAAAATGGTTTAAATAAAAAAAATAAGTTTAAAAACTAAAACCCGACTACAACAAAAAGTGATCTAAAAAGTACGAAACAAGAAAATATTTCACACAGAAATCAAGACATAGGTACAAAATGGTCAAGGTAAGCCGTGGTTGTATGCCATTATAATTCATGTTCATCGCACTCATAAGGGATACAGGCATGCAACCACGGCTTACCTTGACCATTTTGTACCTATGACTTGATTTCTGTGTGAAATATTTTCTTGTTTCGTACTTTTTAGATCACTTTTTGTTGTAGTCGGGTTTTAGTTTTTAAACTTATTTTTTTTTATTTTTTAAACTTTATCCCATACTTGGAAATTCACCTGTATAGTGGATGCGTTCTCAAACATAAACTCACATACACAAACAGCCAGACCCGGAACAGCTACCTGTAAGTAATACAAATAGCACCAGGCGGGAATTGAAATGGCTCAGCCATTGCGCCCATTGTGTCGTGAGTGTCAACATTTTAATTTGTACAGGTTGGTCGCGTAAACAAAGAGGTAAAATGGAGTCCCAAATCCTATTCGAAGTCATTTTATGGAAATTAGACAGCTGGCCAGTACTGGTAAGCCAGTCTGTACACAATGGCTTCTTATTACAAGTACCTATTACTGGGCCGGTTTAAAGCTAGCGCTCGAGCTAAGTGGCTTGCATTTACATAAACTCATTGCTATTCACTGAAGTCATTGTAAAGCGTTCAGCCCGACCCTGTTGTCTCCTCTCATTGACTCGAAACTAGGTAAAATATGGATCCAGGGTAAGTTAAATACCAGTGTTATGATAATAATATTATTGTGTTTACGAGGGTAAATAGTGAGGGCATTTAATGTTGAAATGTTGAGTGTTTATAATTTGCTGATTGTTAAGTCCATCTAGTGAAGGATTTTTAAATAAATAGCTGTTTTATATGTCTCAGTGTTATTGAATAAGACTTCTAAGCTGGCGCATTGATTTAAATAGATTGCCTTTTTTATTGACGGCATTTTTTTTTTCATATTTTATAATTACTCCTTGCACATAGTCATGAGTACTTTCACCCTGTAAAAGATTGTCAATGAATTAAAAAGTCACCAAGTATTTTACAGAAACACCGAACGAATAAGAACCTTGTTAAAGGTTACTTACGGCGAATAATAAAAATTCGATAAACATAATACTGAAGCTCTATCAGAATCAATTACGGAGTCTTTAACGGAAAAAGAAATATTGTGAATTTTATATTACTGCTTAAAGGGCTTAACTAAATAAAGCTCAATGATTAATATTATCAATAAAAATATAACAAAAAATCTTTTGAAACGTACGGTTTTACAGATTCCTTTTCAGAAAAATGATAGAAATATCCCGTTATTTGTGCACGTTATAGTATTTTTTTGAATGTTTAATGTTATCGAAAATGATTGACATTGATGCAAAACAGTCTTCGTCTGACTTTTTTATTTAAATTCTGTGAAAATTTCTTATGCAACAAAATTAACAAATATTTGTGTTCTTATTAAATTTAAGTACTTTTATAATTTTTTTATGCTTTCTTCTTTCTTTTCAGTTTTGAAGATTCCTTTCAGAATTTGAGTTATATTAGAAAATGAAAAGTCTTTGTCGGGTTTTGTCAGTCAGTAGACGACGCGCTTTGTGTTGTCTTGTTATACTGAGCTTTCAACGTTGATATAAACAACTTGCACTTTCCCCGCGCCTTCGTTCGCGTGATTATTTTTAGGAATCCTAATTCTTTTTTATAATAAAATATAGCCTATAGTACTCGGTGATAACGTAGCTTGTAATTGGCGAAAGAATTTTTAGAATCGGGCTAGTGGTTCCGGAGATTAAGTTCAAACAAACAAACACACTCTTCAGCTTTATCGTTATTATTATAGATTTATTATTATTAGGTATAGATGTGGCCGGTTTCGTAATATAGCTCATTTTTGTTAATTGTGTTTCTTTTTTTCCTTTTTATTATATTAATACTAGCTGACCCGACAGACGTTGTCCTGTCCCGATCTACCTGGGGGATGAAAAGGGGTGGAAAAATGGGGGATGAAAAATAGATGTTGGCCGATTCTCAGACCTACCCAATATGCACAAAAAATTTCATCAGAATCGGTCAAGCCGTTTCGGAGGAGTACGGGAACGAAAACTGTGACACGAGAATTTTATATATTAGAAGATTTCAAACTTTTCACATTTTTTTTTATATTCTTACAGAGTGGAAATTTTCCCGATAAATGAAGATGGATAATTCATTGTCAGTTATAAAACGTTATTAAAACGCTATGAAAAGCGTAAAACATCCAATATCTAGGAACGATACATCACGGTCCTTTCAAAGTGACGAAGAGGAGATTTTTATTTGGTAGGTATTTGAATTACAAGGCTTACTTATTGAGAAGTATCAATCTGAAGATGGGTATTCAGATTTATATTTAAACCTTGCTATAGACACTTATCCATACTAATAATAAAAATGTGAAAGTAAGTTCGTTTGTTCGTTTGTTACGGTTTCACGGCTAAACTACTGATCCGATTTTGATAAAATTGGGGACAGACTAAACTCGAACCACAAGAAAGGATATAGGCTACTTTTAAATCTGAGACTTCTTCTGCATCCACGATAACCGACTTTCAAGCGGACGAAGTCGCGGGCAAAAGCTAGTTTACGCCGCACATTATCTCACACAAACTTTAAGATCAAAATCTTGGAAAATAATTAACTGATTTTAACAAACCGATTGATACGTATACGTATAACTAAAAAGAAAATTGAAAAAGAGTTTTAAAGCTAAAGTAGCGTGGTTTTAAGTTTTCAACTTTAAGTCGCTTTACATTAGCTACAAAGTCCTTTTTTACCATGAGGCATTAACTAACAGTGCCGTCCAATTCCTATGTATGGTTCTTATGGGTACGTTTTTTTGTATTTTCTAATAGGCTTGCGTTTAGCCGCAACTCACCTGATCTTAATCGATGATGCGACCTAATGTGGAGCACGCTTGCCTATTATGTTATTCGGGAAACAGAAAGACGGGCAGTAAATTCCACAGTCTGGCAATTCGCACAATAAATGTGGAAGCGAAACGCTTGGTTCGAGACCGTGTCACTTCAACCATGTAGCGGTGACACTTCGATGTATCTCTGCTCGTCCGATGATGGAATGGGGATGGGGGAATTAAGTTGTGTAATTCTAAAGCACACTCCGAAATATACCCGATAAAAGACCGATAGACTTATAACGGTGGTGTGGCGTTGATAGCAAGGCTCGCTCATATATAGCGTTGCCATTTCTAAAAACCAAAAAGCCGGACTAACCCGACAAAAAAGCCGGACTTTTGGGTCCCAAAGCCGGAGATCAAGAATATTGAAATATTAAATAAAACACATACTTAAAAGTCGGACGCTAAAAAAAGGGATTTTTGACAAAAAAAAAGTAAACACATGGTAGGTACATAGGTACCTACTTTATAAGAAGCGTGTAGTTTTGCGAGTCAGCAAATCTCGTCTCGCTCGCTCGTTCGCTACTGACTGAAGTGATTGTATTGAACGATTGTATAAAAAGCCTAGCAAAACCCGGGCGGACCGGACGCGGCTAAATTTGGCCGGACAAGAGATCAAAAAGTCTAACACTGTCCGGCTTTATCCGGACAGGACTTCTAATATCGAAGACTTTCTAATATCTGTTTTCATGCAATACTAAAGTCCGGCTAGACTTATTTCAAAGTATAGTAATCAATGAGTGAACTCACCCGATTGAAGCCAGCATCCAGGTACGGCAGCACCGCAAAGTCGTCCTTCAAGTAAGCGCTGTAACAAAGAGATAAAAATGAGAAATTGTAGAAATTCTTCACTTGTTGAGAAATACTCCACTCCTTTATTGTTTCTGGATAGGGCCAATAAATCTTTCCATACGGAGAAAGCGTGAGCATTGATAACCACGCTTGCTGAAGACAGATTTTGACTTTTATTTAATAGGTAATGTTAAAAGCATCTGTGGTCAAAACTTTAAATAAGTAAAACAATAACGCAGATATTGTTCTTGTCATCAAAAACAGTTATATAGGGTGAAATTGAATCATGAGCAAATTTTTAAGGAGTGACTCAGACCACGATCCTGAACAGCTTTCATTATGGGGAAAAAAATCTGCTGTTCCATACAGAAGTGCGATAGGTACTCGGGTAATTGGATTTTTTTTTTGAGTTGGCTCCATAAAAGTTGTTCAGGTTCGTAGTCTGAGTCACTCCTTAAAAATTTGCTCCAGAATTCAATTTCACCCTGTATAAATATCCTACACTATATTATCTCCTACTCAGATTATGAAACAAAAGGCAGATAGGCCGTGTGGAACAGTGCGAGTGAAGCCACAAAAGCAAATACAAATTCAAAAACTAATACCTACAATTCGCTTCGCGCTGTAAAAACTAATACTGGGTAATACAAATAAAAATTCAAAAGCGAATACAATCACGAAATTGTAGGTATTCGTTATTGAATTTGTATTTGCTTTTGTGGCTTCACTCGCGGTGTTCCGCACGGTTTATTTGCCTTTTTTTTATAATCTGAGGTCTCCTTGTTAATTGTAAAAATACTTGTTTTTGCTCGCAACTCCGTCCGCGTAAATGTGCGCAAAGCTGTGTGTGTATTCTTTATTATGGTTCACACTGTTTAATAATGATATTTACATTAGTAGTTAGTATAAAACAAAGAAGCTCCAGCTGTCTGTACACTAAGATCTTTTAAACTTTGATTTTAATGCAGTTTTCAGCAATAGATAGCGTGGCGTAGCGCGTTGATATAATATGTAACTCTTCCTCTTGAATCACGCTTTATTATAATTAGTACATATTATGTACTATTCGTAATCATAATATTATTAATCACTTCTCACTGGTCCACATTAGTATGTACGGTCACCAAAGGAGATAAGTATCCATGTCGCCGGAAACAGTTGAAGTTTACTTAGAAACCGATAGGTTTTTATGAATAAAATAAAATACAATTTATAGAGAATAAACAGTTCAATGATTTAATAAAATTTAATTTGAAAGCCCCCATTGGTTTCTAAGAAATCTTCAACTATTCCCGACGACATGGATACTTATCTCTTTTGCGTACTGTACATTGCACCCGAGCAAAGCCGGGGCGGGTGGCTAGTATATATTGTTTCCAAAAAATATTTTACAGTTAACACACTAACTTAGTACCTACTCATATTATGATAACATTAATATCTGTGTCTGAACTGTATAAAATAAATAGCTATAATACAGCTACTGAAATACATTTCCAGTATTTCCAGCTAAAGTAACATTGGAGTGTTCTGTGTAGCTCGCTGCAGACTACCTTTGAGCGCTACGCTGCAGCATTTAGCTTATTTTAACTGAATATTTCAGACAGTCGGTACTCGCTAGTTTCGCGAAACTCGAGTAGTTTTCCGATTCGTAATGAATAACTTCCGTTGGTTTCAACAGATACCTATATAAACTTCACTATTCTATTTAGGATAGGTACAAAAACACTGCTTTTGATATGAATAACTAATTACTTTTAAAAGCTTGGAAACTGTGTTTATTTTTCCATTTCTTTTTAGTTTTCCTTGCCGCGAGCTTATTGCTTACTTAAAGCTATATTTAATAAGATTTAATTTAAATGTCTAGGTATTTAGTGCCTTTTAATAAATCTTAATGAAATGTGAAAGAAAATACTTTATCTTTGTGCAAAAATCTGTAGCAGATTTTTAAATCTCCGGAACCAATTTCCACGGATAATTTATTCACACTCGTGAAAAAAGAACGTCCATTTGGATCGTGACAGTTTCTCAAATCAAGTGGGTAGGCACGTATATTATATTGTTTTCACGCGTGAGAGGTTACTTGAAAAATACCATGTTTATGTAATGAGTAACGCGCTTGGCTTTTAGCAGTTCATGTGAAAATAATATTCCCTTAGAAACATTTTGAAACCAAGAGTTTTACGAACACGATGAAAAGATCCGAAGACCCCAATGAAAGCTACGGAAAGTTTTTGTATTCAGTAGAATTTTTATTGAATAAAAAATTATTGGGACTCGGTTTTATTGTTTATTGTGATGTCGGGTTTCAAATATTCTTCTATTCATTTTGCAATGACGTAGTACCTAACTTAAACTCGCCAGAGAAATTAAAATAAAAATATTTTTTTAAATTAGACACATTCATTACCTACTATTCTCAATTTGGAAACTGCAAAGATCCACTTCATGCGAAATCTAATCGAACGAGGTGAAAAACAAAGACGATTCGTAGAAGCGAAAAACTTATTACAATAAAATATTATTACCCAAAGCAACATAAAAGAAACAAAACAAAGCGTAACTGGTGAACTGTGTCAAGGCTACACAGAGGGTGGTTATAAATTAATTTGCACTAATCCCTCGCAGCGTATAAACGTCAATTCGCGGACTGGAGTCCATTCATCAATCTATCAGAGAGACGAACCTTTCTCAATGGTTGAGAGGCAAGTTCTCAACAATATTATCTGGAAACATTGTCTCCCTATACAATTCCGTCCGAAATCGGACCTGGGACAGTCGACAGACAATAGGACCCGTAGGCTAGATTGGAAACGGCCTTCAATGTGACTGAAAGCTGTCTAGTTTAAGACATAGGTTTATGGGATGTACTCCAGGTAGAAAGGAAAACAGCAAATAGTCACTGTAACAATGTAAAAAGGTGATGCCGAATACAACATAAAGGGCTATTAGAATATTGTTCTTAGGTTTTCATAAAAATAGACAGATTTTTTATTTTATCGCGCAGTTAATTTCAATGGAGATAGTCAAAAACGCAGGAGATATTATATCGTACAAGTGTGTGTGCAAACGTATGTGCATTTCTTTGTCTCTCAAGCTTATAGGTGACCGCAATCCAACACGCTGGGAAGGATCAGGCGCAGGGCCAACGACTTTATGTGCTTTTTGTGGCACGAGAGCTGTCACACCACTAACTCCAGGCTGCTGTAATTGAAGAATACATTCAAGGTAAAAGTTCGCAAACACTTCGGTTGGTGTGGTTGTTTGGTTGGCAGACTCGTCTCTCAATTAATTTGTTGTAATTTCTCCATCTATGTATTTTTAGCTCTCTAATTTGAATATTATTATTATTATATTTTGTTTGAGTGTATAAATTTAACTACCTATTTATTATTTTATTTTGTTCTTGTAAAATTTCTGCATCTTTGCACCTACCATGTTTTGTCTCTGCATCACCCTAAGCTAGAGTGGTAGAAAATGCCCAAGGCATTAAGGCGCCATGTACATTATATTATGGGCATAATGTTTAAATAAATGAAAAACCTATAACTATTTGCCCGACCTGCGAGTCTCAAAGGCGAGACTAACAGAATAGTCCAAAAAAAGGTCAATGCATTTGTTGCATCTACAAGTTGCACTTCTGTTATGCTTACAACTTGATATCTTGATATCTTGGGTTTAAACAAACGTCTCTCCTAGACGTTATCCTTAAGGTACAATCGTCGGCACCAACATACCGTCATACCGTCCACAGTAATGACTTCAATCGTCCCAGCTTTCGTCATTGTCACTTTATCAAAACAAATGGCTAGGATTTGAGATCACGGCTCAACGTACTCGCTTGCCCTTCGTGAATAATAAATTAAACTGTGTGTTGGCTTAATTATTTGCATACCACAATTAATCTTGATAAGAAACAAAGCTCTTTGTAGTAAGAAGTTTAAATGGTTCTGTGTGAAGTTGTATTTTTTGTTTAAAAGTTTAAATTATGGGGATTTGTCTGTTGCTGTGGTTTCGTTACGGTTGCCATGGTAACCATTTGTTATTGTTTTAAAATAGAAAGTTTTTTGACACAGGCTGTTGATTTATTGTCTTGATTTTGCAGTAAGTCCCGCTTACTTGACAAGAAGAAAGATCGTCCCAAATTATAATTTAATAAAAAGTAACTAAGATCTTGTATAATTTTACGACTTAAATTGCTCAGCGTTGATTGAAACGCGTCGGAAGCTAATATTTACAGTATAAAAATATTATTCTTGCTGAAAACGTTTTTTTTTTAATGTTCAGTAATTTTGTCGTTCACCTTGATTAGAGTAGGCGCGTAGGAGTGCTTCATTACGTTGTCATAGCAACGGAAAAATAATTTTAGTGTACCCTACGTGATGAAACACGTCTGGGTATCTCATAGTTCTGATACCTACATATTTTAGGCATAGGTGGAGTTGTGGGCATGTGGGTGTCACTTTGATTGACATAATTATGCATAATAAGTACTACTCAAGTCGATTATGAGTTGAGTAGGTACCTAGTCACTTTCTAGTATTAGGTAAGTAGGTTGCTTTCATCATCATTATCATGGCAACCTTCAGACACCCACTGCTGGGCAAAGGTTTCTCCCAAGGGGGGGGGGGGAGGGTTCAGCCGTAATCGCCATGCTTGGCCGATGCATGTCGGCGATCGCAATAGGTGTTATGGTATTCAGAAGAACGCTACTGCCCATCCTCTGGTCAACATCCCTCTGTCGTCTTCGACGACACCCACCACGGGTAAATAATAATGTATGAAATTATCAAGCACATTTTAATTTTTAGTTTTAAGAAACCGTGGAAGAATGACATTTACGTATTTGTTATTTTAAGATCGTTTGGTGCCAAAAGTCACAATCTTCTTCATTTATTATATTTGTGAATAAAACAACAATTTCATATTTTTTCTTGATGTTTGAAAGGCGGAGTTCTTTAACTGAAATCGGAAAGCGGAAAGAAAAAAGCCTTGAATTAAGGTAAAAGCATCTAATAAAAGATTTGAGATATTCTGTACTGTTTCACAGTACCTACCTACTCATATAAAAGTTAAAGTGATTTGTCATGTCGTATGCTTATACTCGTACGTAGGTACTGGTAGCCCCGTTGGCAAACGTCAAAGTTGTCAGCAAGCGCGACGGCTGAGTGTAGGGTGCTGGATTCTCAGTTAAGGGGCCAAGCTCAGATTATGAAACAAAAGCCAGAAAGACCGTGCGGAACACTGACAGCGGAAGCCAAGAAAGCAAACCAGGAATACAAATTCAAAATCGAATACCCACAACGCGCTTCGTGCTGTACTGACACGAGTCAGTTTAGTACATCGTTAAACAAAGCAAATACAAATTCAAAAGCAAATGCAATCACGAGATTGTAGGCATTCGCTTTTGAATTTGTATTTTCTTTTTTGGCTTCACTCTCAGTGTTCCGGACGGTCTATCTGCCTATTGTTTCATAATCTGAGGGGCCAAGTAATAAAATTCTGGGTATCTTAAAGGCACGAGTGAACCTGTTCATCCTAGGCAACTTTAGGCCGCATCATCACTTAAGATCAGGTGAGTTGCAGCCACTCCAAATAGAATGAAAAAAGAAGACAACCGCGTTCAAAAACTAAAAAAATAATTTTAAAATCGCAAGTCGGCTTTGGTTTTGTTTGTTGTTTTGTAATTGTCACAGACTTGCGAATTTAAAGTTATTTTTTACTTTTTGAAGGCGGTTGTCTTTTTTCTTTAAGTTTTTTTTCTACCCTTTTTAGTGCCTACACGGTAAACGGTGACACCAAAAAATTTCAGTCATCCCTTAATTATCCACCCTTAGGGGTGGAATATTTTCATAAAATTTATATGGGACCTACTTTCAGGTACACTATCAAATTTAAAAAGAATAATCGAAATCGGACTACTCTGAAGAAAAGTTATGCGTGATCAAACATTATCATTACACACACATTATCATATTAGGTGCTATTCTGGCCTGGACACCCCACGGGGCAACCAATCAATAATGATAAAGGATAATAAGATAATTAATAAACTTGACTTGTAATGTGCAAGTGATTTGCTATTTTTTAATTTTATTTTACAAAAAAAAAAACAATTGATTAAAAAACTAGCTTTCGCCCGCGACTTCGTCCGCGTGAATGTCGGTTATCGCAGATCAAAAGTAGCCTAAATTTCATCAAAATCGGTTAAGCCGTGTCATCGTGAAAGCGTAACAGACAGAGTTACTTTCGCATTTATAATATTAATATAATATAACAATATATACCTAATAATATGATAATTTATATATATAAGTATGGAAGTACGAATTAGCATGGATATAGTAAAGTAAATATTAGGTCCTTACATATGAAATTGCCGATACTTAACACTGGCAACTTTGAAATCAAATATTTTGTGTTGGATTAGGAATTCCAAATTTAAAATTATTTCAAAATAAAGACTAAAGAATATTGTTTTAAAATTCGTGTTTCATTTGTTTTCACGTCATTTGTTTGAACTTGAAAATTGGTATAGCAACAACAATGGAGAAATTAAAAATTCGCGGTATTTACGAATATGAATTCCACCGTGGCGCCAGTGCAGCAGAAACGGCTCGAAGGATTAACGACGTGTACGGGCCAGGCACCGCTAACGAACGAACAGTGCGTTTTTGGTTTCAACGTTTCCGTTCTGGAAATTTTGATTTACAAAATGAGCCTCGTAGACGACCGGATACTCAAGTGAATAATGAAGAATTAAAGGCGATAGTGGAAGCGGATCCATCTCAAACCACTTCTGAATTAGCAGCAGCCTTTGGAGTAAGTGACAAAACAATCATTATCCATTTGCGTCAAATTGGAAAAGTAAAAAAGCTCGAAAAGTGGGTACCGTACGAATTGACTGAAGCACACCAACAAACACGCGTCGGTTGCTGCGCTTCTTTGCTCAATCGTCACAATAATGAGGGAATTTTAAATCGTATTGTCACTAGTGATGAGAAGTGGATCGTGTACGATAATCGCAAGCGATCATCACAATGGCTTAACCCTGAAGAACCGGCAAAACCTTGCCCCAAGCGAAAACTGACCAAAAAGAAGATTCTAGTTAGTGTTTGGTGAACCTGTGCTGGTGTCATCCACTACAGCTTCTTGAGATCAGGCCAGACGATTACTGCAGACATGTATTGTCAACAGTTGCAAACAATGATGGAAAAGCTCACCACTAAACAACCGAGACTGGTCAATTGCTCAAGCCCATTGCTCCTTCAGGATAACGCTCGACCACATACTGCACATCAGACGGTCGCCAAGTTAGAGGAGCTGCGACTGGAAACTCTGCGTCACACACCATACTCCAGATCCAGATCCTGCCCCAACCGATTACCACTTATTCCGAAATTTGGACAACTTTTTACAAGGAAAAAAATTCAATTCTAATGAGGCAGATAAAACAGCCTTCAAGCAGTTCATCGATTCTCGCTCCCAGGATTTTTTTGCCAAAGGGATCAATGAGCTCCCGATAAAATGGCGGAAGTGTATCGATAACAATGGTGCATACTTCGATTGACTAAATATATCATTTCTTTAAAAAAAAGTAATTTTTAATTTTTTGATACCGAGCTGCAATTTCATATGTAAAGACCTAATATTAGGTCTTTACATATGAAATTGCCGCTCGGTATCAAAAAATTAAAAATAACATTTTTAAAAGAAATTATATATTTAGACAATCGAAGTATGTACCATTGTTATCGATACACTTCCGCCATTTTATCGGGAGCTCATTGATCCCTGAGCGGCAATTTCATATGTAAAGACCTAATATTAGGTCTTTACATATGAAATTGCCGCTCGGTATCAAAAAATTAAAAATAACATTTTTAAAAGAAATTATATATTTAGTCAATCGAAGTATGTACCATTGTTATCGATACACTTTCGCCATTTTATCGGGAGCTCATTGATCCCTTTGGTAAAAAAATCCTGGGAGCGAGAATCGATGAACTGCTTGAAGGCTGTTTAAACTGCCTCATCAGAATTGATTTTTTTTCCTTGTAAAAAGTTGTCCAAATTTCGGAATAAATGGTAATCGTTTGGGGCAAGATCTGGAGAGTATGGTGGGTGACGCAGAGTTTCCAGTCGCAGCTCCTCTAACTTGGCGACCGTCTGATGTGCAGTATGTGGTCGAGAGTTATCCTGAAGGAGCAATGGGCTAGAGCAATTGACCAATCTCGGTTGTTTAATGGTGAGCTTTTCCATCATTGTTTGCAACTGTTGACAATACATGTCTGCAGTAATCGTTTGGCCTGATCTCATGAAGCTGTAGTGGATGACACCAGCACAGGACCACCAAACACTAACTAGAATCTTCTTTTTGGTCAGTTTTCGCTTGGGGCAAGGTTTTGCCGGTTTTCCAGGGTTAAGCCATTGTGATGATCGCTTGCGATTATCGTACACGATCCACTTCTCATCACAAGTGACAATACGATTTAAAATTCCCTGATTATTGTGACGATTGAGCAAGGAAGCGCAGCAACCGACGCGTGTTTGTTGGTGTGTTTCAGTCAATTCGTACGGTACCCACTTTACGAGCTTTTTTACTTTTCCAATTTGACGCAAATGGATAGTGATTGTTTTGTCACTTACTCCAAAGGCTGCTGCTAATTCAGAAGTGGTTTGAGATGGATCCGCTTCAACTATCGCCTTTAATTCTTCATTATTCACTTGAGTATCCGGTCGTCCACGAGGCTCATTTTGTAAATCAAAATTTCCAGAACGGAAACGTTGAAACCAAAAACGCACCGTTCGTTCGTTAGCGGTGCTTGGCCCGTACACGTCGTTAATCCTTCGAGCCGTTTCTGCTGCACTGGTGCCACGGTAGAACTCATATTCGTAAATATCGCGAATTTTTAATTTCTCCATTGTTGTTGCAATAGCAATTTTCAAGCCCAAACAAATGACGATAAAACAAATGAAACACGAATTTTAAAACAATATTCTTTAGTCTTTATTTTGAAATAATTTTGAATTTGGAATTCCTAATCAAACACAAAATATTTGATTTCAAAGTTGCCAGTATTAAGTATCGGCAATTTCATATGTAAGGACCTAATAGTATGGATTGAGTAGCATTGCTCGATTGCTGTCTCATTAAGTGGACTATGTACCTATTGTTCTTTATGAGTAATAATGTCGCTAAAACTATTTTCAATCTCTTTAATTTCTATATATAGGGAATACTCATCTGTTTTTAATACTTTATCCTTAATACAGTTTTTCTTGAAACTAGTAAACAGGTGCGATTCTAGACAGATTTCATAGTTTTTGCTCCCTAAAAATCTCTTTACGTAAACAACAAATTCAGGACTCAACAGGGTTTACTTCTCTAAATGTCTAAACACACTATGCCGAAGTTACGCGACCGAAGTTCAGCACAATTACGCCTGCAATGCTATTTGAATTACTGACGACACACTATGCCGAAATTACGTCGCGTCATAGCGTACAGCCTAACTTCGGTCGGGCGTAAGTTCAGCGGCAACTTATTCTGTGTGCACACATTAATAACAAGATCACTTTGTTTTGCGTCTGTCTGTCCAACTGTGTAGATAACAAGACACGACGCCACTACAGCGCTCGAGACACTGATTACACACACAAAGTTGCGGAACTGAATTTCTGCCGCGTAAGTTCGGCACTTATGGTGTGTCATATCAGCCGAATACGTCGGAACGTAAAATCAGCCGCCGTACTTAGGTCGCGTAACTTCGGCATACTGTGTTTAGACACTAAGATAAATAGTAATTATGAGAAGTAATTTTAAGAAGCAACAATACCTTGAGAGTCGATCCACTTCACCTATAACTTCTCAGTCTTTAGCACTACTTGACAAACATAAATAGTAATTACTAGTTATTACCCGCGACATCGTCCGCGTTTAATTTCTCAAGGATCCTTATTATTTTTCAAAATATAGCCTATGCTACTTAAGGCACATACACTCACCATATAATCAAAGCGCTAAATCTGTAAATAATGACTATCTCACAGTGATAGGCCATACATACGACTATTTGCATAGAAATAAATATAATTGTAATTGTACAAAATTGGATTATGTAGATAAATTTAAATATTTAGGTCTAACAATAGATAAGAACTTTAACTGGAGACTACATGTAAATGACACCTGTAATAGGCTAAGATCGGTGCTAAGTAAGTTTTACCACTTAAAAAATGTATTGAACAAACAGACGTTAAGAATAGTTTATTACGCGCTGGCCGACTCGCTGATGAGTTATGGACTCCTTGTGTACGGGCGAACCTTTATTACATATTTAAGAGATTAAAGACTTACAAATAAGGCTGTTAAAGTACCTAGTTAGTAAAAATGTGAAAGATAAGTGCAACAAAGAGTATGATAAGTTATTTCCCATTTGTAACATTATACCGATAGATAAAAAATTAGATTATTTGGTAGGTCTGGAATATTATTATAATAGCGAATATAAAGTTAATGTCAAAAACAAGTACAACACACGTAGGGTTAGAGAGAATAAACTGGTTCAACCGCAGATAACAAACTATTATGGTAAGAGAACAACTAAGTATTTGGTGCCTGAAGTGTTTAACAAAATAGAATTATTAAGAGAAAATGTAAAAATTAGTAAAGGATCACTTAAGTCGAAATTAAAAAACATTATACAGGATTGCACATAAGGTGGTTCATTGTTACTGTAAAAGAGCGCCTCTCGCCATCAAACGTAAAAGTTTGGCGAGTTTAGAATTAAGTAACACCTCTGTATCAATATAATATTAAATAAATAAAAAAAAAAAAAAAAAAAAAAGGATAATGTAGCATTCTAAAGGTGAAAGAATTTTTAAAATTCGACTAATTGTTTTTGAGTTAAATCGTAACAAAAAAACAAATCTTTCCTCTTTATAATATTAGTTTAAACCAGCACTTTGCCCGCGACTTCGTCCGCGTTATTTTCTCAAGGATCCCTAATTTTTTGATATTGCAATATAACCTTTAGCATTCAGAAATAACGTAGCTTCATATTGGTGAAAGAATTTTTCAAATCGGATGAGCAGTTTCGGAGATTACCCCCTCCTACATACAAACTTACAAACAATTTTTTTTTAGTTTAGATAAAGAAGCAAGATTATCAGGAGAGCCAACAATCCATATATAACTCATTAAAAAAAATGTAACAGAATTTACAAAGTGGACGTGGGAAGCTTTTCCTGCCCAGTGGGTCGAAAATGTCGAAGGCTCAGCAAAAATCCAGTCAAAGATTTTTCACAGTGGTTAACCACTTCGATAGAAGATCACCCTTCAGTTCGTTATCTGTTGGCTTTTGTTGTGTATCATGATAATCTTTGAAGTAAGATAACGATGTCGTCCTACGAAAAGACGGATACACTTGGTTTATGCCGTTGAGCGGGATTTAGAGGTCTAATGGAGGTGGGGGATGGGACTGAAGAGGAAAAAGAAAGTTGTTTATGGTTTCATATTTTCAATTCGACACCAGTAAGATACGAGTACACACGGCTACACATCAAGCTATAAATTTCCAGTATAAGCTGACCTCGTATTGTACGGAAAAAATACCTTCAGTCTAAAAAGTAAAGTATAAATTCGCAAGGCTTTGGTTTACTTTGTGGTTTTGTATTGCCACCGACTTGCAGATTTAAAGTTATTTTTTACTTTTTAGTTTTTGAAGGCGGTTGTCTTTTTTGTATAAACGTTTTTTTTTACGCTTTTAGTGCTAACTTCGTATGCTTCTTTCTTCTTCTTATTATTCTTCTTATCAGCTCAACTGACTAATTAGCTGACACAATAGTTAAACAATTGACGCCAGACTCCTTGAGTCTTTTGTACAGATAAAGGGTTTCCTATATAATTAATTACGAAACGGTAACACCCAAAAAATCAATCATTCCTTAATTTTCCACCCTTAGGGGTAAAATATTTTCATGAAATTTACATGGGACCAACTTGAGGTATACACTATTAATTAAAAAAAGGATCATCGAAATCGGACTACACCGAAAAACGATATACGTGGTTAAAAAAAAAATGAGCCGTCATCTGCCGCCTGGCAGATGTGAAACATCGACATTATTTTGTAAAAGTAATATGCAGAAAAGAACAGATTGTGATAGGAACTAAATATGTCATAATGATAAAATAAAATATTACGATTTTTTTTTCAGATAACGATGACTATTTATTGAATAAACATTTATTTTCATTAAATACAAAAATTTACGAATTTATTTCAAATCGTGACTACTTAATTCGTTTAATCAGTGACTTCGGTAATCGCACAGTCGATTGCGCATGGCGACGCGTCGCCACACCGTACACACTACTGCATATAGACTGTATATATATACCATCATATAGCGTGGCGACGCGTCGCCACGGCATGCGTCGCCACGCCAGAAATCGGTTTTACGTGCGGCTATAGATGTTTCACATCAAGAAATGTCTGTAAAATTAAGAACCTCCTTCTTTTTTTGAAGTCGGTTGAAAAATAACATCAGCATCATCATAATCATCTGCTTAGGCTTTCTCCAAAAGGTTGGACTTCGAGTCTAACCGGATGCAGCTGAAAGTAGTATTTTACATTCAGCGACTGCCTATATGACCTCCACAACTCAGTTACTGGGTAACACGATACCCCTTTGTAAGACTGGTTATTGGGAAAATTGGAGATAGAATAGGTAATTGGGACGACTGTCAAAGATCTACGAATGATAGCCCGGAGCGGCTTAAAAGTTCTGAGAAGTTTCTGAAGACTCTGAAGTTTTACCAAATAACGTTAGAAACAAAATGAGCAACACACTGCATGTAATGTTTCGGTAAATGTCATATTAAGGCCATCGGTAAATAACTATTTATAAGTATAATATTGACGTCACAAACTGTTATACGGTATTCAATGAAACGAGACGAAATTGCCGAAGTAATTTCCTTTCTGCGAAATATTTCCCCGGGATTATGTGATTGGAATACGTGGAATTCCTTATATTAGGAAGCTTGGGAATTAACGTATATAAATATATATTTGATACAATATTTGTAATATGAACTTAGAAGGGCATTAGGGTAGTGAATGATTTTTTATTGTTGTTTACACTATATTTAGTAGACGATTTGAATGAATTAGAGTAGAGAGAATTAAGACTTTATATGGGTCTGGTCCAAGGTATTTTATCCAATATAAAATCAGAGGCAGTTAATTTTTATTGTAATAGGTTAAAGAAATATGTAAAAGTTAGTTATAGGTACTATTGAATTTACTTTGCAAGACAGTACGATGGGGTTGACGTATTGGCAAAATCTATAAAATTAAAAATGATTGATTGTATGTTTGTCTTTTATGCTTTCCTTAACCATTGCGATAAAAATTTGGTTGGTTGTTCTGCGTAAACCGCAAAGAAAAAAAAAAAAAAAAAAAAAAACAGAAAAAAAAGATAACCGGGAACGAAGTCGCGGGCAGCAGCGCCAGCAGCTAGTTTTGTATAAAAACACTCAAAACAAAAAATTAAAAATCGTTGAGAGAATTGAGTGTTTTATAAAATCTGGTAGGATTTGAAAAGTTAAAAAGTAATGTAAATTTCATCTATATGGTGTCTTATATGTAAAAATCTTCTGTGCGTGTGTATGAAAGTGAACTCCTCCTAAACGGCTGGATCGATTTTGCTGAATTTGTTTGTGTGTGTTCCAGTGGATTCGAGAATGGTTTAGATTCACAATTGGACCCGGCAGGTGGCGCTATAGTCGGGTTGCAGGACAACGTCTGCCGGGCCCGCTAGTAAATGTATAAGCAGGGCCGGCCTTAGCCATCTAGGCGCCCCGAGCGAGTCATGCCTTTAGCGCCCTTTTAGGCATACTTATTTCATTACAATTAAAAAATTTAGTTTGAATTTCTACCATATCTTTAATAATATTTATAGAAAACTACAAACATCACATGTATTTACCATGTTTTAACTATTAAGAGGTCCCTTCCCTGTCGGTGATTGAAAACTTTTTTGTTTCGCCCATCACAATGCTCGAAAACAAACGATATAACATCGCATAAAAATTGGGAAATATGTGTTTTTAACCGACTTCAAGAAGAGGTTAGCAATTCGGATGTTTGTATTTTTTTATGTATGTTCGGGCGTAACTCCGTCATATATGGACGAATTTGCAAAATTCTTTTTTTGTTCGAAAGGGGTTTATTCCGAAATGGTCCTATATAAACGTCATCGAAATTGATTCAGCGCTTTTTGAAAAAATCAACAATATCCCAAAAAAAAAATACATCTAGATGATGTTTTATAGTTTCTTTAATCTTTGGAGGACTTTCAATCTCTGATTAACTGTGTCGCCGTTTCTTAATGGATTTGGATGTTAAGGCGATATACTAAAAAGCGCAAAATAAAAACCTTTTTAGAACACACATTACCTGTGGTGGCTTTGTTCTGTTTGTTGTTTTGTATTGCCACCGACTTCCGAAACTAAAGTAATGTGTGTTCTGTTCTGATGGTTCTGAAGTTATTTATCACTTTTTAGTTTTTGAAGGCGGTTTCATTTTAAGTTTTTTGAATCAGTTTTGTAATTTAGAATATCCATTACATGTGCAAGGTTTCTAACAAACAATTTATTTTTACTTATTCAATGTAATAATTATGTTTGCATTATGAACGGCCAGTTTAGATACAAATTGTACAAAAAGCTGATTGACGTGTATACTGAATTGGTTTCTCAATAAAAGTTGTTTTTTTCGTTACATAGGAACCTAGATATTTAGATGTGTGTTAAAAAATTTCGAGGAAAATTTGCTATATCTCTGTAATCACGTGCGAGCGTTTGTATGGGAACTATGTCATAATGGGCGCTCTTAATTCTCTAGACAATGAACCTATCTATATTGTTTGTCAGTCACGTCACGAACCATTAAAAATATTAAAATCTTATCTTATTTAAACATTGTCACAGAATACTTAATAGTACTACATTGTAGACCGCAAGTGTTCAGAAGTGTTGCCCGTTATTTTAAGATTATTCGCTTTACTTATGGGGAATTCCCCACTACAAAATGTACAGAGATTTTTAAACGAGGCTAAATGGGCGTACTAATGGTACTCTATTTATTATCTTAATTTAGCTACCACGCAAATAATAAATAATTAATTCGTAAATAAGTTCATGATAACCTAAGTTTTCCAAAAAGGATTTTTGATTTGCTTGTGAACTTATGTCAAAAGCAAAGAAAGAAAAGTATGTATATTGCCTAATACGAGTTGCAATTTCTCGCCTGTTGCCTATAATTCGTTCTACATTATTTAGTGAGAGATGACAAATACGACCATTTCGACATGACAGCAGATCTACCACAAGCTCTTAACGCGATCCAAACGCGATCCTTTTTAGGACCCAAACGAAACTGTTCTTCAGATTCGTACCCTTACGTCAATATAGCTATACAATTTATGCCATGGCATCTGACAGCGATTTTCCTAAACTGAAATGTCTGGCTTTTAAATCGTTTTTAATTAGATCATGGTAGGCCAACAGGGGTGTGATTCTGTAAGACCTCATTCTAAACTTCGAATCTGAATCCGCTGTGAGTTTCTTGATTTGCATTCTAAAAACTCGGTTGATAATTCGAATTTTCACTAGCCCTTGTGAGCGTGTCAGTGAGTTGAACTAAATTTACAGGGAGATTTTGACAGATTAAGTATGAGATGACGTAAGAAGTGGCATTCTGTAAGGTAATTTCCCCGGCACTTCGACGCTCACTTCGTACTCGAACCCGATTCAAAGTGTCAATATATCAAGGTAGTTTTGAACCTTACGCGAAGTGAGAGTGACTAACTGACCGACACCTTGACAATTCAAAAGTGCCTGTAAATGGTTTAACTGAAATAAATGCTTTGACTTTGAAAAAAAAAATAGCGATGTGAGATGCGAGTTGTTGTTCGAATTTTACAGAATCGATCTACTGGTCGTGTTTGTTAGACATAGAATATATCATACGTACTCCTACGAGATAAGTCTACAAAAGTTAATAGTGAGTCTAGTTTTCCTTTGATCGATAAAAATAGGTATTCAAATTAAGTGGTTAAGTTGAGCTGGCGCACGCGGCGTTCTGTAGAACCTGGCGCCCCGGACGTCCGCCCCGGTCGCCCCCCCTAAAGCCGGCATTGTGTATATAATTCAAAGGTAATAAAATATTCTTTCAATTGCCTTACGAAGTACATAAAGAAAAAAAATTAAATTACGATTACTTTATTAATATCTACAATGTAAGATAAGGTATTTGGTTTAATACACTTAGCAGCATTATCTTGTAAAAGAAGGGATTTATGCAAATATTATGATAACATAAACGTAATGCACTAATCAAAATACCTACTGTGGCTTATCTCAGCTGCAAAATTAATTTAGCCTTGCATAAAAGCATCTATATTAACTCTTGGTTATCCTAGAAAAAGCAGAAAAGAGATGTTTATTCTTAAAAGATAAAATTGCTATGCTAGTCAAACTGAACTTATGACTTAGAATAAAAAGAAATTCGAATTTTGAAATGATTCTTTAACTTAATGACAAAATTAAATAGAAATAAGTAGTTTATAAGTATGTTTTCAGTTCTCTTTCGTAGCAAATAAGTAAAAAAATATTTTAGACCGAACCCCAACACAAAACTGCAAAATTTAAAACAAAACAAAAACAATAAAAGTAGCTTCACACGAGTGCCGGGGCCGCGCGTGTCGCAGTCCTTCAACGTTTTGACGTCAAAAGCGCACACTTTAATTACAAACAACACGTTTCACAAAAGGAAACTACGTTTAGGTATGTGTTGATCATTCTTTTGATCCCTTTGCACTGCCAAAAGCCACTATCTGAGCTGTCAACAAGTTTGACGTTGACGTCGCGTTGACGCCGCGTTGATGTGGTAGTTCGTGCCTTTATGCTCACTGTCGTTCTGAAGTTTGGATGAGTGGGTAGGAATTCTATTGGTTTAAAGGTTATTAAATAAATCTCCTTTTTAGGGTTCCGTAGCCAAATGGCAAAAAACGGACCCCCGAAACTATAAGAACTATACTGTTCAAACTTGGTAAGTAGATGTCTTCTGTGAACCGCATTAAGATTTTCACACAAAAATAGAAAAAAAAACAATAAATTTTGGGGGTTCCCCATACTTAGAACTGAAACTCAAAATCATTAATATCATTTTTTTCTAAACTGAATAGTTTACGCGAGAGACACTTCCAAAGTGGTAAAATGAGTGCCCCCATGAAACTTCTAAAATAAGAGAATGAAAAAAATATATGATGTACATGTAAACTTCCACCTTCGTTTAGTAGTTTTTTTTATTATGTCATAAATCGTAAACCGCAATTTACCTTACTTGCTACTACGGAACCCTTCACGGGCGAGTCCGACTCGCACTTGGCCGCTTTTTGTGTCTTTTTGTTCATATTACGTATTCAGGATTTATGACTGCCCTTTGAAAGGTTGAACAAGTTTCGGGTCATTGCATCTGCTGTCAAAAATCATTTGGCTGCCGTGGTTTACTTGATCGACATAAATGTTAACAGCCAACTGCTTTTCGAGAATAGGAGAAATACTAAGTTTGAGCAACATTTGTAAGATAAAATCATGTAACCCTTTCCTTGCAGTCGGGGTAAAAAAAACAACAAGTACCACACAAAGCTGAAATGTAACATCATCATCATCATCATCAACCGAAAGACGTCCACTGTTGAACATAGGCCTCCCCATAGAACGCCACAACGAGCCTACCAACGCTGCGTCTTCCGGTTCGTGGAAAATGTAACATGTGCCTGTAATTATCCTTGCACTTATACCCTTCATGATGAAACACAGCAATGCTGTTTGGCGCTAGAAATAGGTATAATTATGTTTCGAGGAAGAATTTTCAGAATTCTCTATTCTTACGTTATAGTTGTAATAATAAAAAAAAATGAGAAATATGTAATTAAATGTTTAGCAATTATAAAATTAGGTGAGCCACAAAAAACAGCATTTAAATAATTTGGTCGGCATACAAAGGTTTTGTTTGCAATTAAAAAAATCAGGCAGCAATCCTTGTTCCGCAAATTATTTTGATAATGGTCAAAATTAAATCATAATTAATAGGCAGCTTGCAATGACATGAGTTTGCATAATAAACATTCAGTCCGCAAAATAACTACTTGATCAGCAAGACTTCATGATTGATCAGCGGAGAAAACATGTCCATAAGCAGTGTATTTGATTGGTATGCATATTTAAAACATGGTGAGCTAAATAACTAATTGGATTGCGTTTTTCGAAACGCAAACCTAACATACCCGTTCCGAAAAATCGAAACGGTCAGGTTAGAACTATGACCAGATGTCTTTTTGCTACTTTTATATGCAGCTCAAAATGAATTTTTTTGCTTACCCTTTGAGTGCTTATCAAAATTTTATTAAACAGGAGCAGCTCATTGCAGCTTACTTAATTAATATGCTGTACAAAAATAATTACAGCCATCCAGAATGACATAAATTGCTGATTGATTTTAGGAATGTTTGCTGGCCATGAGTTGCTGATCAATTAGCTATTTCTGCTCACAGATTATATTTTTTTGCTCACAAAAATACGAGTACGAATACTATGCTAACCATTTAAATAACATCCAATAAAAATAGCAGCAATAGCCATTTTAAGACTTTTTTAAAATTTTGAAAGATTTGAAATACTTTGTAAAATTGCAAAGGATGTGTACAACATTTTAGGTCCCTCGGACGGGTCGACGCGCTCTTTATAGCCAGTAAAAGGGATTGCTTCATTAAAGGGATGGATCGGTACAGAATATTGCATCGCATTTATTGTTTTTTTTGTAGCATAAGTTTAATTTGTTGCTTCTAGTTATTGCTGTAGAAGTTATAGGGTGAAACGGAAGCACGACTTGGATAAAACTGATCAAGTTTTATATTTAGAAATAAATAAATAAACAGCCAATAGCTGCTTGCTGCTTTAACTGTTGCATTTTTTTTTAAATATTTAGAAATGACAGTGTTCATAACCTGTCGTTAGTCAGACCTTTCCAAAGTTGTCATTCTATTTCGTACTAGCGACCCGACCCAGCTTCCTCGATAAATGGACTATCCAACACAAAAATAATTTTTCAATTCAAACCAGTAGATCCTGAGATTAGCGCGTTCAACCAAACAAACGAACTCTTCAGCTTCATAATATTATTATAATATAATTATTATAATATTAGTATAGATTCAGTCTAATAAATGAAAGGAAAACACTGCAATCAAATCGAATCAAAAAATATGTTCAAAGGAAATAAAACTTTAATTTAGCATTTTAAAACTCCATTTTCGAAAACGTTAGCCAAAACTAAAGTTTTTTAATAAAACGCGCGGAAGGCTGATGCTCTGCGTGTGCAATATAATTATGACTTCAGGGTGCTGTAGAGGTTAACCCGGTTCAGCGGTGCGTCTAGCGTGTTTGCTGTAGTACGAACTGACGACTTTTATGCCATTATGAGGAAAAAACGGTTCCTTAATAAGCAGAATGAGGGTACGGTATTTTGAAAACCGTAGCCGAGCAACATGATGCACCAATATTAAGTCACTATGTCCAGTTGCTCGTGCGTCCGGGATTAATAAGGCTGCGTTTCTACCAGAGATGTGCGAGGATGTGTGTGAAACTAGCCAATCACAGCGCTAGCTTAGTACAAGTTATGACAATGAAGCGGTATCATTGGTCATTACACGCACTTCCCTCGCTACGCATTCGCAGCCTAATACCTAGTGATGACTAACTATTAAAAACTAACCTTTATTATACCCTGTTCACAATAAGATTAGACATTTACAAAAACCTTTTTTACAGTACGTTTAACCGATTTTGACTTATATTGCGTTGGTAGCATGACAAATGGCAACAGCAGTGAACAGTTGTTATTGTAACCATTTTTTTGCCTCTAATGTCATCCTTAAGCCTACGGAATAGAAGTCAAAATCGATTGAAGGGACTGTAAAAAAGGTTTGTGTTTATGTCTAATCTTATTGTAAACAGGGTATAGATAAGTTTTTACTGACTGGCACATTATTATTATATATTGTTATCTGCAGAATTCTAAAGCGCTTGAAAAAAAGAACACTCGAAAGGTAACAAAGCATAATTCAACTATAGGAAACAAAACAATAAATACTGCAAAAACAAATTAAATACACGTGCTACGGCGTACCAGAGGTTGAGAATAGTTTCAAATGGCATTAAAAAGTACAAATTGCTCAAACATGTGTAGGCGAAATAACTCACTAGGGATGTGCGTGAAATGAAATAATATTTTTTCATTTCAAATAACATATTGTACCGAACTACGTGGATCTCGAAAACAATTTTCCGATATTAAAAAGTAATTTGACCTGTACCCACGGCTACATAAGCTATACATTTCCAGTCTAAGCTGATCTCGCATTGGACAGAATTTACATACAATGAGAGATCATCTTATACTGGAAATGTATAGCTTGATGGGCAGTCGTGTGTACCTACCGTTTCAGGCACGAAACAAAATGTTTTACGAGTCATGATATCGAACATTTTGGCTATTAACATTGTTCATTCGGTATGCTCGTAGATAATTTACGAGGGACATTTAAATTATTCTGTTTGTTTTTTTCAATTGAATTTGAGTGATATTTATGATGTTCTTTGGAAGTGAAGTATTGTTTGGCTTGTAATGTCTCTTACGTCGTGGTTACACTGCACTGCACTGGTACAATAGGTACCGTATAGGGTCCATGCATATGGCAAGCTGGTCGGAAGCATTTCACTAAATGTTTCGTCTAAACACTCTGAATTTATTCTAGAAGTTGTTTTGATTTTAGAAGCGTTATGCTTGTTTTTTATGGACGGTAGAGAGCGAAAGAGAGGAGCACGATCTCTGCATGAAAGTATCCGTAAGGCTACGAGCGCACTCGTCGGCCAGTGGCCAGTTATCACTCAAACTTAAACTTAACTGCAACTGCACTGCAACTTCATCGGCGCGTCATAAAATTTCGTGAATTAGCCCTCAGGTCGCGGCAGCCAGGTCGCGGCGGCCAGTGAGATCTAGCTATTTGTTCATTTAGCGACAAGCGGCTAATGCGCGCGGTATTTAAAGTTATGAGCAAATAGCTAGATCTCACTGGCCGCTGAGACCCGGGCCTCAAGTCTGCTATTACAATAGTGTCAGAAAGGTCTATCGTTGATTTTCATAATGACGCCATTATATTAGTAGATTACCAAACTTGTCAAAATCAAGAAGTATGAAATCAATAATAGACCATTCTGACACTATTGTAATAGCAGACTTGAGGCCCTGGCTGCCGCGACCTGGCCACCGAGTGCGCTCGTTGCCTTAAAATCGATGCGACATAATAAGGTAAGGCAATAAGGGTGGCGCTACAATCGCGACTGGTTAAAATTTTTCCAACTCGGCATACTTCAATCCGTCAACAACTGTTACATTCTCGGATCTATGGCTACATTCATACCATACACTGGGCCTACGCTAGCGCCATTTTGGCGGGTTTTGGAACTGTTATCATGCGACAGAAAGCTGGACACTTTTTTAACTTTCGCCCCTCAGATTATAAAACAAAGACAGATACACCGCGCGGAACACAGAGTGAAGCCCAAAAAGCAAATATAAATTCAAATATCTAAAATCTCGTGATTGTATTCGATTTTGAATGTGTATTTGTATTTTTATTTGTATTTTTTTAACGATGCGGCGTTTCGACTCGTGTCAGTAGGCATAGCACAAAGCGCTTGTACAGGTAGGTATTCGCTTTTGAATTTGTATTTGCTATTTTGGCTTCGCGCGGTCTATCTGCCTTTTGTTTTATAATCTGAGTTTCCCCCATATGAAATAGTGCTTCTTAATTACCTTTATTATTTTTGAAGTAAAACTTCTTTACGCATGCTTGACTTGGGCAGTAAGCTGGTGAATACGTGATGAGAGCGTTAGGAAAACTGTGATCGGGCGAGTTGAGAGTGAGATATAAGTTAGTGAAGATTAGAAAGAGAGAGTTAAGTTTCGAATATTACTGTAGGGGCAAGAAAGAGAGGTGCGAGCAAACATTTTCTTTCTCTCATAGTCAGTTGCAAACGGATACATACATACATACATACATAAAAGCTAAAGAAGTTTTACTTCAGTCGTGTGGTCTAAAGCACACCCGATTATTTTTTTATGTTATGGCGATGTTTGGCCTGGCACTCACGGAGTACAGACGTGCTATTTAACAACATAGTAATTTGTTTCCTATTTCCCTCTTTGATTTATTAGAACTTCCGACTCCCTTTACACGTACCTAAGGCGCAGCCCAGTCTGAAGTCTTACAGTAGGTACCTTATTTTAAATAAATAAATAAGGTACCTTACTAGTTTTTGCCCGCGGTTTCGTCCGCGTGACTGTCGGTTATCGCGGATGCAGACGCAGTTTCAAAGTAGCCTATGTCCTTCCCCATGGTTTAAGCTATCTGCAAACCAAATTTCATCAAAATCGGTTCTGCCGTTTCATCAAGAAAGCGTAACAGACAGAGTTACTTTCGCATTTATAATATTAGTATGGAAGTATGGATATTTGGTTGTAAGAAGGCGTTTTTGATGGCACATCCATTCATCCATTGTTTCTTTCTCATCCTATTTATAGTACAAAGGCAAGCCATAGAGCAGAACTCTTTAATAAATGTTGTCATCTCCTAGGTCTTAACAAAGGAGACTAATGAATTATGTCAAAACAGCGCCGGTAGAATACAATAGACGTTATACCACAATAATACAGGAAATAAAGCCGTATTCAGACTAGGCAACGATTGATGTGTAACGTGTGAAATCTTCCACAGCCATGTTAAAGGACCAGCTGCCATGAAAAGTACCTTTTTTCGTACGAAACCCGTTTTTTTCAGTTTGCATTTTGACTATTGTCCTTATGTGTGACGTCATTATTTTCTTAGAGCATACTCTGATTGGTGCAACCGGTATATTCCTTATTTGATTTGATTGTTTTATGTTGTGATATTATGGTTACGGATAGGACTTAAAACTAACAATCCGTATTATGCAGACTGGGTGCAAATACTCAGTATCTATCAAATGCAAAATCTCTTATATACAGGCTGGGGATGGCAATAGCACAAAAAATGATCATGGTAGGATTTGCTAATTTGGTGTAATTGTTTTTATTGAGCATTAATAATATTACATTATGACGCCACAAGTTGCCGCTCTTCTCACAAGTTAGAAAACCAATATTTCATATGGTGTTTTATTTTGGTTACATTTATATGCTCTTTAGTATATTTTAACTTTTTTTTAAATTTCGTTTTTAGGATTTATTTGATAGTTTCAAAATATTCTTATGAACTAGTATTACCAGTATTTTAATTTTTTGTCGTATCGTCGTCCCCACCTTGTATAACCTGCTAGTAATCTTTTATCATTATATGTGTTTATCTGTTTATTGAATGGAACACAAATACACAATAGAAAACTCAGTATCTTTAAGAGAGAACAATGGAAACATTATTGTCTCTTGAATAAAAAAACTAAATTAATAAAACAACAAAAAAGTATAAAAGTAAAACTAAGTTAAAGTAAAATGCTTCCTCATCAATTTTATGTTAACCGGTCTTTTACGTACATTGAAAACTTTTATCAAAAGTTTAATAATAACGTGAAATTACGTTCTCGCTGTAACTTTTATGACGTTGTGTTGTGAGAAATGTTCAATAAAAAGTGGGCGTTTTCTTAAGCCCTAATGCAGGACGCGGTGTAAAAGTCACCTTTGTAAGTCTTTTCAACCGACTTCAAAAAAGGAGGAGGTTATCAATTCGTCTGTATTCTTTTTTTTTATGTTTGTTACTTGATTTCTTGGGACTGGATGAACCGATTTTGATGATTCTTTTTTTATTTGAAAGCTAGTGCTTCCCGCGTGGTCCCATTTTAATATGTAATAATTTGGTTCAGTTCTGACAATGGCATCCATGAGAAAACCGTATAAGTCTTAAATTTGCATTAACTATGGGCGCGATTTGTAACGCGATTACTCCGGCAAACGTAAACCGATTTTAAAAATTTCAATCTCTTCTTTATAGATTTGGATGAGAAGGAGGTACTAAAAAGCGGAAAATAAAAAGCTTTTTACAAAAAAGACAACCGCCTACAAAAAGTGAAAAATAACTTTAGCACTGGCTTTGTTCTGTTTGTTGTTTTGTATTGCCACCGACTTCCGAAACTAAAGTCAATGTGTGTTCTGTGCTAAAGTTATTTTTCACTTTTTGAAGGCGGTTGTCTTTTTTGTAAAAAGCTTTTTTATATGAAGAGTGTGGATTTTTAAGATATTTTGTTGGTAGATTTATAAGCAACTTAATAGTGCTTTTTCGTGTTTATTCCTTACAATTTGGCCCTTTTCCGTGGTGCTATTATTTAAGTCTCATTATGCTTTTATTTGTTCCTCTTAGTTCAGTTTGTTTTAGTTTACATTCAATTCCTACAGGCCAACTGTAAAAAGTCTACGTAATTCAAATTAGTCAAGCACTGTTTTAATAAAATACTTGATTTATATTGAAGATTTATTCTTAACTGTTATTGCATACTTAATATTCGATTTTTATTATGTTTTTTAACGACTTTCATCCATGTTTGGAATGAGATTTTCATTTCTTATCACCATTTCTGATTTATATACTAAAAATACTCGTAAAATATAATGGAATTTTTATTACTTTGCACGCAGCCTAAAAGCAAAAGACTCTAAAATTGTTAAAAGAAAATGGAAGGAGGGATAATGAATTCATAGCTGGCACTGTGTTTTGCAAAAAAAAAAGAGAAGAATTAAAACCTTTTGAGATTAATTTTCATGCTGTTAAAGTATTAATTTTCTGACTAACTTAATTCCATTATGTCTGAGACTGCCTCTGCAAAAAAGTTAAATTAAGATATACTTCTCGGCGATTAATAATTAAGAGCGCGTATTCGATTCGTGACGAAAACTTCATGTTTTTGCGTTTTGCCCAGAGCAATATCGTAATTTTGTGAGCAGATTATTTAAAGACAATTTACAGTTTTAGAAAGATTAAGTCTTGATTTAGACAGCTACAGAGTAAAAGTATAATTTATAATAATGGTTTTTTAAAGCGAAGACAATTCTTTCATATCGTTTTACGAAAATAGACGTCAGAGTTAACTTTCAGGACGAATACAACCATTACAATATGTCAAAATATTTTATTTTATGCGTTTTTCCAACAATATATACAGTCATAAAGACAGTAACAGAGCCAAAATTACGAAAATATTACTATTATGTATTAAAAAACAATGTTTAAAAAGTAGAAAATCGGTTCACTTTGACAATTTTTTTTCACCAGTATTTGAATAAAAACATAACTGATATATTTATTTTATGAAAGTAAATGTTATGCTAAATATACAGAATATTTTTCAGTCCGTTATACGAGCTCATTTATTTTAGACAATTATTTTAAAAAGCACTGTAAAACATCGCGCGCTGTCGTTTGCCGATCAATTTCAATGATTCGTGCTTATTTAGTGCATATTTTTTTTTCTGATGCACACAAACAGACCATTGTATTGTACTAGTGTGTGTTAATGCTGTTACGCCGTTCTAGCAATCGTTTAGATTTTGAGTTGCGCTAAATCGAATACGCGCCCTTAAGACAAGGCTGAATGATTGAATTGAAATGTCTAGAGTACGTTCGAGTCTTATTAAAGCCGTGTAATATTGTATGAAAGTTATGTAGTTACCCCGCATACAACGAAATGGTACAGCGGAAATAAACATGGAAATAGATTGTATAATATTACGATTTCGAGCTTCTGGGAATGAGCAGATGCGATTGCAAATCAGTGTTTCATTTTGTAGCTAGTAACATTTGGAAATAATCTCGGTCTGTGTTTCTGCTTGTGTAATTTTGAGCTTAGAGCAAATATTAGTCCGCATATATTTGAATAAACTGCCAATACGGAAAGAATAATTGTTTTCGGTTTTCCAATATGAATCTAAGGCTTAAAAGACCATGCACTGACATCAAAAATGGAATATGTTTTTATTCTTTAGCTTTTAATACGAGATCGAACAAAAGATGTTTAAATAAAAAAGATTTGCTTCTTTCACTTACGAAAAAGACATAAAAATCTTGTCCATTTGTGGTTTATTGCTGTAAGTTTTTGATAGCAAATTACCTATTGAATAATAAAATATAATTATATAAGAGTTCAAGGTACTCGTAATAGGTAGGAGACAATAACGGGCTTGAGATCGAGTATCGTAAAAAGGCTAAGAAGCTTTTCAACAAATAATGGCTTTATTTCACTTTTCATTTAGATTCTTCGAAACATTTTTTTTGCTTTCTTGGGTTTTATAGTTTTATGGAAAGATATTAGAATTCATCTGACTTACACGGGTATAAAATGGACGTAAAATTTGGAATAGAACGTTGATATGGAGAAGTAACGATTTGTTTGTGTGGTACAGTCAACAGCAAAAGTAGATGATGAAATTAGTAGTAAAGTATGTGATTGTCACACACATACTTTTGAATCACTCCGACGATACACAGTTCTGACGCGAACTCCGTTCAATAGTATTGAATTTCTGATTTTGATCTTCTACTTTTGCTGTTGACTGTACGACAGTCGCGTCACGAACTTGTATATCCCAAATAATCTACATATTTATAAAAAAGCGAAAAGTCACTCATTCGTTCACTCACTGTCTAAACTCGAAATGGCGAAATTACTTGACTTATGAAGCTGAAATTTGGCAGGTAGTAGTAGATAGTGTAAAGGTAGGAAAACGCTTCCGCTCTTCAGGGCCGAAAGAAAAATCAGTTCTTGACTTCCACAGGGATGAACCCGCGGTCAAAAACTACTTACTTATAACATTGACAAATAATTCAATAACAAAATCTATGTATGTACAGATGACAAAACAGAGGTGACACCAATATACATCCTCTTTGTAGTCTCCTGTCACCTACTAACGAGGTTGCGACATAGTTTGACCCGTCAAATAGATATTAATTAATCTTAGTTGTCTCCCCAAAATCATTAACCTTACATTGTTTATCCTAATAGTTAATACACACTAGTTATAGTGAGTGGTTTCACGAAATACCTTATTATTAATTCCGATTGAAAATATGCAGTCTATTTTAGAATGATGGTACTTAATGGACCAATGGTCCAATGGTGCCCAAGGCATTAAGACCGCCTTTGTATAATGTGTTGTTATTTAAATTTTGTGTATAAAGTTTTAATAAATAAATAATGGCAATATTTTGATAGGTATTTTAAAATATCCAAAAATTATTTATTCAATATTTTTTTTTTATTAATAGGTAGTCATAAATACCAAAAGCCTGAAGCCAGGCTGAGGCTGAGGGCAGGCTTTTACGTTTTTTTTTACCAACTTCACTCACTGAATTTTACAGTTTTTTTTTTTAATTTACAGCGTCTGTTGCTTTTCTCTGTGAAAAATTGCCAGGTTGCCAACAAAAACATTTTTGAAAAAAGAAGATTCTATGTCCATAACAGAGACTAACCAACGGAAAAAATATTCAATATTTTTTCCCCAACTTTCAAAGAAAAGAATGGCAAATTTTTACCGGTATTCTAATCTCTAAATCTTTTACTAAGAATTCAGCTATAAGAGAAACCCGATACATAGTTTGCTCTCAACTTTTTCCCGGTACAGTTTGCACTTCACAATCTATTTAGTGATGGTGTTGTCCTCAGATCCAATTTATCTGAGCACAAAATTAAATTGCGTCTCATCCCCTCACGTTGGCTTGTCTCTACTAACTACAATTCATGCCGACCCTATTTAGGTCCCGTTAGGGTTGCACGTCATAAAAAATGTGCAAGTTTTGGTTTACAGGCTTTTTTGTGAAAACTTGCTCTATGATTATCCTAGAATCTGTCTATTATTAATAAAAAGAAAAGTTTTTT
Source organism: Charanyca ferruginea (assembly GCA_947361185.1). NCBI lineage: Eukaryota > Metazoa > Arthropoda > Insecta > Lepidoptera > Noctuidae > Charanyca > Charanyca ferruginea. The sequence goes on along the minus strand of OX376069.1, from coordinate 18,793,365 downwards.
GTAGTTTTTCACAGTAAGCGTTTATTTATTTATTTCTTATGGTTTATTAACAGGGTCTTTACAGGGTTATTTGTAAAAAAGAACATTCTGCAGATCCACACATTTATGTCTGCATACGTTTTTCAATTTCAGAATGATGTACTTTCTAAGTCTATCTTGGACATCACACATCGGTGAGGTGAACATCGTCAGAAAACCTGGACTTATCTATACTAATATTATAAAGCTGAAGAGTTTGTTTGTTTGGTTGAACGCGCTAATTTCAGGATCTACTGGTTGGAATTGAAAAAATCTTTTTGTGTTGGATAGTCCATTTATCGAGGAAGGCTATAGGCTATAGGCATGCGAAGCTGGGTCGGGTCGCTAGTAATCAATATAAGTCTGAAGTCGCTAATCTGCCTCCAGCAAGCGTGGTGATCAATGCTCGTGCCTTCTCGGTACGAGAAGAGGCCTTTGCCCAGCACAATATTAGGCTTGTATTATTTTTTGTTATTTACGTTTTTTGATTCGCGTTTTCAATTTTGAGAACAAAAGTTGTTGTTTATGATGCTAGTTATATATTTATGTTAGGTTATTAGTGTTTAAAAATAATAATAATGTCATTTATTTCGGGTAACAAAAGACCCATAACATTTATATACCTTACAGACTATCATACATATTTATAATAAAACCCACAAAAATATTTTTAAACTATTGTACACGAAGAGACGGCGTCGTGTTACGCTGCGTGGTGTCGCGTAGCCTTCCGCGGAACCGCCGATCCACGACACCCTTCGGCCAAAACTCTTCCTTGAGGAAGGTCTCAAGATAATGCGTCGGGACTCGCACCACAAATGACTTAAAATTCGTATTGTGGCACGACTCCAACTTCTCGACCCTTAAGGTCCAGGTGGTCTTGGCTCGAACATACTCCACGATCTCCTCAACCTTCGTGGTGTGATGCAGCCGGGACACATAGAGCTGCGTCGTAGGTGTTTGCCGGACGCAGCATATTGGGTCCTGCCAGCGCGGTTCCGCACTGGTTTCGACTAGGAGGCTTCTTCTTCACACTGATACCACCACCACACCACCGAGAACCCACCACACCACCACCACAATAACACAGTTTTTCAAAATTGACAGATAACTGTACATAAGTAGGTACTTACATTGTACAATACGTTAAAGCCATAAATGAGCTAGTACCTACCAATCTTCTATCTAAACAAATAAGTAAAATTAAAGTGTCTGTTTGTAATGTCAAAATGACTAAACAAATAGCTAAACTTAGCGTTTAAACTTTTATATTATGAACCGGCTGGGCGGATTTTGACGGGACTTTCATTGTCAGATAGCTGATATTATAACAAGTAAGTTCGGTTACTTTATTTTAGAAAAAAATTAAGGTTTCACAAATTGAAAACCCTGCTGATAACCGACTATCACGCGGGCGAAATCGCGGGCTTCAGCTAGTGGTCAGAAAGATGACAACCCTAGCGGTTTCGCTCCATCATCCAGGCGATGAGTTTCATTCGGTTATGTATGAGTATGACGCGGGGATAGTAGCGGAATGTTAACAACTGACATGGATTTAAAACTCTTTTGAACTGTTTTGTAAATCAATATCACCATATAGCATATAACAATAACAATGTATATAAAGCTCTGTTTAGCTCTCCAAGTTAGCATAATCGGTAAATATGCCTATTCAATGAAAATATAACGTTTACGTATTATGTTAACTTAAAAAGTTAAGATGATTTTAATTATTAATTATAATTCTTTTTTGTTCGTTGTATAGTCAACAGCAAAAGTAGATGATCAAAATCAGAAATTTAGTACTAATGAACGGAGTTCGAGACAGAACTGTGTGGCGTCGAAGTGATTCAAAAGTATGTGTGTGACAATCACATACTTTTATTAAATAAACTAGTAATAAATTTTATAAATTAGTGTTAGTAAATTAGTTTTGAATTTCTGATTTTGATCATCTACTTTTGCTGTTGACTGTACCACCGAGGTAAAAACAACATTGTTCAAAGCATTTTGTACATCTTTCTACACGAGCAGCCTGTGGGTCTCATACATGCGCGGACAGTACAACGCCCTGCACGTGCAGTAAAATAATGCGTTCAGGGTGCTGATGGGGCTGCCCCGATCCTGCAGCGCGTCAGGGATGTTCGCCGGGTCGCAGTAGACTGTTTCTGGTGCACATCCCTGGTGCGCAGGGTTCGGGCTAGCTCCAATAGCATTCTGAGGGCATTTGCGCTGAGGTTCGATTGCCAGTACCTGAACCATTGATGTCTGGTTCACTTACTGAGCAATCGAAATCAATAGGTAACATGTGTGTATTTTAATTATGTGTATGTGGTCTATTTAATTGTTTTGTGTTTTTGTTATTATTTTATTATGTATAATGTGTGTGGCTATGATCCTTTGTTGGTTGAATTAAACGTTTTATGATTATTATTTAAATACATATTTGCTAGATCCGCATTAACTTGTTTAATAGCAAGCAACCTGATATTGATCTGCAAATTCCAGAAAACGTGAGAACATTTGAATTTCAAGCTGCCCTGGCACATCCCCCTTAACGAAGCCCATTGCACCATTTGTTCGGAACCATACCTACAAATCTCTGAGTAAGAAAATAATGAAGGTCAAATTTCGACAAAATCGGTTCTGCTGTTTTATCGTGGAAGCGTAACAGACAGTTACTTTCGCATTTGTAATATTACTAGCTTTTGCCCGCGACTTCGTCCGCGTGAATGTCGGTTATCGCGGATGCAGACAAAGTCGCCGATTAAAAAGTAACGTCCTTCCCCAGGTTTTAAGCTTTCCTCATGCCAAATTACCACAAAATCGGTTCAGCCGTTTCATCGTGAAAGCGGAACAGACAGAGTTACTTTCGCATTTATAATGTAATATAGTAAATATAGTATGGAATGGTATGAATTGTACAGCAGATTGATGGCCAGTAATTACGTTAACGGCTATGTAAGAATTTGTTTCCATTAAACCATTCATAGGCACTTTTGAATTGTCAAGGAATAGGTTAGTTAGTCAAGAAAGTTGAAGCGTGTGCTCGTCTAAAACGTAGGGAGAAGAACGAGCAAGAAACTCCACGGACACTCTTTTTAATCCAGAATTTTCAAAATATTTATAACATTATTCGTATTGCTGCTATATAGAAGCTTTTTCTCATATGAGAAAAAGCTATATTTGAGCAATGTAGGAAAAGAGCAATACAAAACATAAAAAAAAAGAATCAAGATAAAAGCAATGGCAGCTACGAGAAGACTAATCGGTACTAACAGTGCCCGTTCCTAAACATGACGTGAATCAGTACCATGTGTCTTTTTACACCCTTTAAAACTTCTAAGTAATCCCGAAAAGCATTTCCTAATAAACCTTTTCGTAATTATAATTCCAAATACTGACTCAGATCAAAGGCAGTACCCGGAGGGTTACTTTATTATGTTGAAAGGATAAACCACTAAATTTGAGAGCAATGGTAACTGTTAAATAAGGAAGGGTCCAGTTGTAAAACAAGATGTAGAATTGAAGCCGTTATTTGGGTGCTAGTACTAAAACCCGAATTATATTACAGAGAATCGAGAGAGTAAGGGTTAAATCTATAATTTTGATTCAGAGCTTTTCTTTTTTTATGCAATGTTTTACTTTGCATGTAACAGTTTTTTAACGGCCGCATGTCGGCTGCAATAGCATTACCCCATTTCTACCCGTTGGTTTTGTAGAAGGCGACAGAGAGATGTTGACGAGAGGACGGGCAGCAGCGTCCTTCTGAGTACCATAACACCTACTGCGATCGCCAACATACATCGGCCAAGCATGGGGATTACAGCTGAACCCGCTCTTGGAGGCAACCTATGTCCAGCAGTAGGAGTAGTAGTAAAGGTTGACATGGTGGTGGGATAATAGTTTTTCGGTTCTCAGTGTGAGATCGAAAGAGCGAGTAAGTTGACATTTGCCCATTTTCATCAACACTAAGTGACACCTAAATACACAATAGCGCACTGTTGTTAAACGAACTGCTTAAGGGTCAGAGTTGAAAATTCAACAATTCACTAATGTTTATTTTTTTATATGTACTTCATGCACAAAGGTACAAAAGGCGGTCTAGGTAATGTCTTAGGTCTTCTCTACCAGTTAACCAAGATGTTAGTGTAGTTAGTAGGCGTTTCATTAAGATATCGACTTGGTCAAGACAAGCATTATTTTAAAACAAAATTAAGATCATCAGCAACCACAAAAGAAATAAATCTCAGTTAAACATATTCGACACGTAATTGAGATATTTTAGTTCATCCACATTGATATCCTACTTTCACATGACTTTGAACTCGGCAACATTGTCCCACAACAATCAAATAGAAATCAGCTTCTGAATCGTTTATCACAAAAGGTCGTTTTTATGTGTCGTGAAAAGCTGAAACACGTTACTTGTTTTGCGTCAACGCTTTTATGCGATAAATAATAACTTTTTGATGTAACATCTTTATGTCGCATTAAAAATCATGATCGTTAAGCAATAAGGGCTATATTGCAGTGATTTCGATAATATATTGAACTACATAGTTAATAAAATGTCTTATAACAGAAGTTTTTACGGCAAATGGTAGTACGTACAGTTGATCAATTGTTTCATAATAAACGCTTGTAATGGGAAAACTGTTGCTGAAAATGAATGCTAGTTCGTAAATTGTTTTTTTTATGACTATCATTTTTCCCGCGACATCGCCTGCGTTAGTTTTTTAGCCTGTAAAACTCAAGAATATAGTTTAATATTTTTCTGATTTTATCCATTACAAAGAAAAAATTTAACTTAAACTTAAAATTAAACTTTTGTCTTTTCATTTAAGCTTGGGTAAAATACGATTGCTGGTTAAGTGAGCTATTATGACTGTGTCCTGATCTGACCCGTTCGTGTCAGATTGCCGTTCCATCGGATTAAGAGACAGAGGAAAGAGAGAGTGCACCTGGTTCACGCAAACACTTTTACAGCATAATACCTTCTGCGTATTTGGTTAGTTTTTTATGCGTTTAAACAGTAAAAGATTTGCAAACCGTACGAATTTTTTTATTAATAAAGCATATTTCCATTAATAGTTTTATACTTTTTTTTCTTTTTACCGTGTCAAACTAAGAAAAAAGATAGTCTCTATCTGCAAACTATCAATTTATCAGTCAAATTTATTTTTCCCACCACAAAAAGAACCTATACATAAATAATATGGACACAATCTATTCATAATATTATCTATTTTTTATTATTACGAGATATTTAAATTAAAAAAAAACGTAATTATTAAAACTTTAGCTTTACCTTTAATTTTAGTTTAAGTTTACTTTGTCTAAAGAATCATGGCGAGCCCATACATTCATTTGTATGAAAAAAAATTATTTTCTAATGTGGAGTATACATTAACAGGAGTAGATTGATATACTTACCATTTTTTTAAATCTTCCGCATGATTAAAATATTTTGAAATGAAAATAACACTTTTTCCTTTCATCTCGTTGCCCAAAAAAAAGAAAGTGACAAGTGACATTAATGGATCTATCGAATTGGCAGACAAGTGTGTGGAAAAAAAATAAAAAATTGTGACATTATTTCCCATAAATCGGCGCAATTTTAGTGTAAGAACTGCGATACGGCGGCTGTCATTGTCACTGTTACTGTCAGTCACCGTTTCGTTCTGAAATAATGAGCTTTTCGTTAAAGTATTCACTTTTAACATCCATTTTTAGGGTTCCGTACCTCAAAAGGAAAAAACGGAACCCTTATAGGATCACTTTGTTGTCCGTCGGTCTGTCTGTCTGTCTGTCTGTCAATAATTTTTATCTCGGAAACGCTTGGAGGTATCGAGTTGATATTTAAACCATATAGGTACTCAAGTCTACGGTCTCTTGATGCCAAAAAAATCAACCCTCTATGTTAACGTGAAAAAAAGATACGGCCGTTTATGTCGGAAAAAACTTTAAAATTTATAATATTAAGTAGATTAAAGTATGGATAGTAGGTATGGATTAGTATAGAAGTATGTACGGAACCCTCGGTGAGCGAGTCCGACTCGCACTTGTCCGGTTTCTTTATTGCAGATACTCTTTAGACCTATCTAAAGAGTATCTTAAGGAGTACCCAAGAGTATAAGAATTAGAGTTTCAACTTCTCTAAACATCTTTATTTTTTTTTGTACAAATCCTGCCCTGATCCTTAGAGCACGGTATAAAAACTTTTCCTGTAAAGTATAAAAACGCGTAAATGTGTGTGTGTGGTTTGTTTCTAAATAGAAACAAACAACACACACACATTTACGAATTTTAACTAAATAGTCGTCTAGAAACATTCTTTAAAGGTAACTGAAATAATATTTTTGCAGAATAAACCAGTCTTTCATAAAGTCAAGGCAACGTTGCATATAACACTATTAGAGGACCAGTAGCTTGGTAATCGATTAAAATTTCCGATGGCTACGCGAAAACGAATATTTCCACGTAATTAACTTCTGAGCAAATTGGTTTGGAACAGTTACTGGAACTCCAGTTTAAACTGCTTCGGAGCGGTTAAAGTCAAACAATTAATGTTCAACATATTTGCCTAGAGTTTAGTGTATACTTTATAATCCAATTGAGTAAGTGGTTTAACGTTTAGTATCGCGGTGAACTTAGCCTTTTAGAGTAATTAACTTTTCAGTTTTGAGTCGATTAACCATATTTTTCTATCAAACAGAAAAAGACCGACCACTTTTTTATGTCGATAAGTTTTTATATTTTGATACTCAAATCAACGAATATTTATTTTAAAACTACGACGGACACCCAATCGTACTATTTTAAATTTCGAAACATTTCTGAACTTTTATATTTTAAAATTCCATATACTCCATTTACAATAGCATTAGACAGAACTTAAAAAAGATTCTTTTTAATGCACACTTTGTAACAAAAGTACAATAAACATGTAAAAGTTAAGATAGACACCGAATTTATTATAATCTGTTTTTACAGTAGCTGTCGCGTGTATTTGTAACCATTTCAATAATTCATCTTCTAAAATTATGTGGCTTTCATTTATTTGTTTAGTTAATTTCAATTTAAAATTACAGTGTCAATGCTAAAAACTTAACAGAAGCAGGAATGAACAATACCCGGAACGTTATTCGTTTCACTGTAATTCTACCAAATTTAAAATGTTACCTTATCTTTTAAAGACTTTTATTCTGTTTATATTATTATACGTCTATATTTAGTATTATCTTAGATCTATTTATCAAAATTATGTTAAAATAAGTTTAATTAAAATTGTTTTAACTTACCTTTGAAATAAAATGTTTGGCATTCCTGCTTCTATGAGCCTCTTTTTTCTAATGTTATTATAAATGGAGTATAGAGCAAAATGAAAGTGTCAATTTTCATTTATGTCATTTAAAAGAGCATTCACAGAATATTCGTTTTAAGTTTTTCATGCATAACGATTCGGAAATTAAGGTCGTTATTATTGCCCCTAATACTTATGTAAAAGTATTTTTCTGAATATCAATGTGCTTATAAGACTAAATCTTATCAGATGATTTCTTTAATTTTTTTATCTTCTTCTCGCACAGACCTTTATAGTTATTATTATTAATAGTAATAAAGTAGTTTTGGTCTCTTCTGTATACCACAAACTCATAACATTATTACACACAAAACTAATAAAAAACACTTATATAGGTACCTAATAGTATCATACATATATCTATAGGTACAAATAAAATGATTTTTCCTGAATAACTAACTGACGAATCAACGCACAGCCTAAACCGCTGATCGCAGAGACCCGAAACTTGGAGGGCGTGTTCTTTGTATGACGTAGGCATCCGATAAGAAAGGATTTTCCGAAATTCTACCCCTATGGGGGTGATAAACGGGGCCAAAATTTGTATGGGACAACGTGATTCCTTGGTCCAATCTACTTCAAATGCATAAACATTCTTTAACAAAATTGATTGAAGACGTGTTTTGTATTTTATTGAACCCCACTGCCTAACGGGGTTAAAAAGGGGTAGAAAGTTATTTTGGGGGTGATTTGCATCGAAGCTGATATCAACACTCCTTAGTGCATTTTATTTTTACACAATAATTATTAAAACATTTAAATATAATAAATTTCTATGTTACTAGCAACCCGGCCCGGCTTCACATGGGCCTATAGCCTTCCTCGATAAATGGACTAACCAACACAAAAAGAATTTTTCAATTCGAAAAAGGAGGTCCTGAGATTAGCGCGTTCAATCAAACAAACAAACTCTTCAGCTTTATAATATTAGAAAGAAGAAAGAAAAAACGTTTATTGATACTAACTACACTACACTAAATTAGTATAGATAACAAAATTAATAACGTAAAAAAAACAATTAAAAGTCCTATTAGACCCATTTTCGACTTCTACGCGGATGAAGTCGCGGGCAAAAGCTAGTTACATTTATATCTACACGACATAGCGTACAGAAAATCGTCAGATATCTCATTTACGTCAGCTTTCGCAGGTCAAATAACAAAGCTGGAAGAGTGAAGCTTCAGTGAGAATTATTAAAATTCCTCCGCGCACATAAACAAGTCAATTGAATCTAGAAATACTTTATTGGAATTCTGACGGAATTATAATGTGTACTTGCTTACAAAAGCAAAAATCCTAGGATAATGGGTTCGCGAAGTGTGATACTTAAAATATAATAGAATATAATGCCATTTATTACTGCGGGGAATTCGTGGTTCGATTGGTATGGGTAACCTACGTTTTCCGCGGTCGGTCAATGGATAGGTGACCATGCTTCCGTGCCTCGGAAATCCCGTAAAAGTATTGGTTCCAGCTGTCATTATGTTACGGTTAGTCAGACAGAAGCCCGAAAGACTGACAACCGAAGGTTATCGAGTAACGCAATAACTGGGTTGTGGAGGTTAGATAGGCATCGCTTCATGTAGAATACTGGTGTTCTGCTGCAGCCGATTCGGCTGGAAGTCGACCCCAACATAGGAAAAGGCTAGGCAGTTTATTTTTATAATACTTGATTAGATGTCTATTTACATCCAATGTCCATCAATTAACATTATAAAATTAACATTGACTGTTTCGAAAATTATTAAATCTAATTGGGCCTAAAAACCCTATCGAAAAATAATATTTTGTACTCCATATGGCAAAGCACAGAGACTCCGTAGAATTAGTGTAACATCCCACATATTCTTATATAACTTTGTTGCCAAATAAAGGCTGAGACTGATTTAATAATTTAAAAGAGGAAAGAAATAACTCAATAATATTGGCATACATAAAAGAAAAGCTGTCTTCATGACGCTGTTTTGTGTTATAAAAAGCTTATAGAGCAAGAGCCCGTGAACCCCAGACCTTCACTATTTGATTAAAGCTGAAAGTTTCTCAGCGCATGCTCCCAACACAGGTAATAACGATGGACATTTGGACAATCATGAAGTTTGTGTGATCGTGGCTTTGGCAGGTAAACGGTTCTAAAGGTGTGTGAAATACTGATGATATGTGATTTTTTGATATTTCCTTCAGAATATTATTAAATATCACGTCATTCATTGCCAGACACTTAACATCGTGGCAACCCGTTGCCACGCATCCTTAAAGTTCAGTAAATTGTAATTATACTTATGTTATAGTAGTATTATACTTAAGTAGTAGTAGTAAGCTGATTTTTATATATAATGCCTGGGTAATAATTTGAAGATGTTTCCTTATCAGCCAGTTTCTGCAGTTCCAACCCCTTTGTTTTTTGGTTTGGTGGCCACGATGTTAAATGTCTGGCAATGTATGATGTGATTTTTAAAAATATTCTGAAGGAGATATCACAAAACCATATTTTATTATTTGATGAATTTAGGTTGGTATTTTACACACATTTAGAACCGTTTACCTGCCAAAGCCAATCTTCATGATTGCCCATCGTTCTTAAATGTGTTGGGAGCATGCGCTGAGAAACTTTCAACTTTAATAAAATAACGATGGTCTGATGTTCATACGCTCTTAGTCCATTATAGTTATTCTGAATCCTTCAAAAGCTAAACTAGCTGTGTAAAGTGTAACTATACTTAGAAAATTTATTTCACAATAATTCCGTATTCTGCTGGTAAGTACTTAGTAAATACGTTAAATAATACCAGCCTATTAATTGAGTCACTGCAGGGCAATTTAAATGCCTCTTTTCATACAGAGATAGGACAAGCATTGATCAAAATGATTCCTCACGATGTTTCCCTTCACCCATGACAGTGATGTCCAAGGTAAACTTAGAAAATACTACTTTTGAAATTGAAAAAGTCGCATTGGTACTCGCTCGTGACCGGTTACAAATCTACAACGTCACGCAAGAGAGGCGGGCGCCTAAACCTTTGGGCCATCAGGACATTACCGTTACGCAAATAGCGTGAACATTAAGAATTTATAACTAAAAAATATCTGCGGTGTTACCCAGCAGTTTTCAGCAGACACTTGGGGCAAAACGGTGGAGTATTTTTAGCATTCACTAATTGGCCCAAGCCTCGGTATATTTCGCCTCGGGTTGCAGACTCCTACTTATCTCGCGTTGCAGGCTCCTTTGAGACTGATACTCAAGCCAACTCCAGTTTAAGGAGCTAAACCTCGGATTTTGAGGATTGGATTAAATTGCGAAAATAGTTGGTTAAGTTTCTTTAAGATTGAAATAAAGGCAAACCGTTTTACACCCGTAGAGAGGGATTTGAAATAAAATCCAGATTTTACACCAAGGGCCTGTCTGCACCAGGTAGGGTTATCTTTTAACTTTAGCTACTGTATCACGGGCCCATTATGTATGAAATTTTGTAATATAATCTAATGTTAGTAACTAATTCTGAGTTAAGTTTATGGTGTAAGTGGGCCTTACAATATAATTCACTTGAATGTTTTAATGAACCAGTTACTAACAAAATCTTTGTCATAGTAACCTGGATAAAGAAAAAAGTAAAGAAAATATCATTGCAAAATTCACCCAAAATAATAATCATATTATATTAGGTCTTTACATATGAAATTGCCGCTCGGTATCAAAAAAATTAAAAATAACATTTTTAAAAGAAATTATATATTTAGTCAATCGAAGTATGTACCATTGTTATCGATACACTTTCGCCATTTTATCGGGAGCTCATTGATCCCTTTGGTAAAAAAATCCTGGGAGCGAGAATCGATGAACTGCTTGAAGGCTGTTTAAACTGCCTCATCAGAATTGTTTTTTTTTCCTTGTAAAAAGTTGTCCAAATTTCGGAATAAATGGTAATCGGTTGGGGGCAAGATCTGGAGAGTATGGTGGGTGACGCAGAGTTTCCAGTCGCAGCTCCTCTAACTTGGCGACGGTCTGATGTGCAGTATGTGGTCGAGCGTTATCCTGAAGGAGCAATGGGCTAGAGCAATTGACCAATCTCGGTTGTTTAATGGTGAGCTTTTCCATCATTGTTTGCAACTGTTGACAGTACATGTCTGCAGTAATCGTTTGGCCTGATCTCATGAAGCTGTAGTGGATGACACCAGCACAGGACCACCAAACACTAACTAGAATCTTCTTTTTGGTCAGTTTTCGCTTGGGGCAAGGTTTTGCCGGTTTTCCAGGGTTAAGCCATTGTGATGATCGCTTGCGATTATCGTACACGATCCACTTCTCATCACAAGTGACAATACGATTTAAAATTCCCTGATTATTGTGACGATTGAGCAAGGAAGCGCAGCAACCGACGCGTGTTTGTTGGTGTGTTTCAGTCAATTCGTACGGTACCCACTTTTCGAGCCTTTTTACTTTTCCAATTTGACGCAAATGGATAGTGATTGTTTTGTCACTTACTCCAAAGGCTGCTGCTAATTCAGAAGTGGTTTGAGATGGATCCGCTTCAACTATCGCCTTTAATTCTTCATTATTCACTTGAGTATCCGGTCGTCCACGAGGCTCATTTTGTAAATCAAAATTTCCAGAACGGAAACGTTGAAACCAAAAACGCACCGTTCGTTCGTTAGCGGTGCTTGGCCCGTACACGTCGTTAATCCTTCGAGCCGTTTCTGCTGCACTGGTGCCACGGTAGACCTCATATTCGTAAATATCGCGAATTTTTAATTTCTCCATTGTTGTTGCAATAGCAATTTTCAAGCCCAAACAAATGACGATAAAACAAATGAAACACGAATTTTAAAACAATATTCTTTAGTCTTTATTTTGAAATAATTTTGAATTTGGAATTCCTAATCAAACACAAAATATTTGATTTCAAAGTTGCCAGTATTAAGTATCGGCAATTTCATATGTAAGGACCTAATATTATTCTTATTTCATTGAGAGATAAATTGTATAAAGCGCTTTAGAATGTACGTAAAAAGCGCCACAGTGTCTAAAGCACATCTCTAACACTCACACGGAACTAGGCTAAAAGCGTCACTACACTGCTCCATAAATACACCTTAGTGGCTACTTTGCTACATCATAATACTGTAGAGAAACTTAAATGCGGAAATCTTGTAAACGAACTTTAAAGTTTTAAACTTTAAAGGCCATTTTCAATTAACAGTATAATTAACTTAAACTTCAATTTAATCTCCACCGAGTGAATTTTTGACGGCTTCCTAATTATTTTGTTTAGCCTGTAGCACTCTGGAATTACTTAGCTTCCTATTGGTTAAAAAATGTTTAAAATTGGTTAAGTAATGTTTGAGATTTTTTTAACAAACAAATAAACAAAATCAAATCCTTGTCTCTTTATATCATTGGTTTAGAATATAAATAATGCATTGCATATTATTTGTGAGACAAAATATAAAAATTATTAAACATGATTTTTTTTCTTCAATATAAACTGCAGAGGCGAAATTAAAAACATTTAGGTGTCTAAAATGGTGACTTTAGACATTTTATTTAGAAGGCTTTTTCCACAAGCATACAATTTTCTGTTAGTCAATCTGTTTGTAGTTTGCACAAGTCTAAATACAGTACTAATCCGCACTGTTATCACACAGGTATTGCATTTCCTGTAAAACTTTTATCGCATATGGAAGTGCAGCAAAAGTCGCAAATTACTTCATTCTCCATCGTTATCAGTAATCTTGATAAAAAAGTGCCGTAATGTGTCTCCAACACGTAAAGTAGGCTAAAACCTACTGCTAAAGCGTAAGGGATGTCTATTTTTTTAATTCTTGTCTGATTTTATTTTAAATTGAGTTTGTGCTAAATTGTGTTTTAATAAACGCCGTGTATTGTACCCTATACCTAGTGTGTTTACATTACACGACACCCAAGTTCTGCCCACATGATGACCGAATCTAACAGAGTAAATCCTGACGATCCAACATACAGAACTGCTAGTCCGGTTTTAAAAAATCTTTTGCTGATAGGATGCTACGATATCTCTTACTGATACAGGTTATATTTCATTACTATTAAAAAATAGGCATCCGCAAAAAATATCGCAAAAACTAGTTACTTAATAAAGTAAAATAAAAATGACATCAATATTTTGAATTTAAATATTCTTTCTCATGATTGTATTACTGCAGAAGTGTGTAACCACCTTTAAACAGCTTACGGTGTAACACGTAGCAAATATTAAGATGGCCGCACCGAGGTAGAACAACAAAAACTTATTAGTAACCTAAATTGTACGCCATTTATTTGTCACTGTTACCTCAACTGATAGGGTTGGCCAGAGTTAAGTTTACAAGCGTTTGCCCGCGAATTCGGCAGCCTGAATTTTTTTTATGGTCAATTATCCCAATTTATCCCAATTTTTGACAGTAAAATATATCCTGTAGCAATCAGGGATAACATAGGTCCCTATTAGCGAAAGAATTTACAGAATCGGATCAGTAGTTCTGGAGGTTAGCCCAAACGAACACAAACTTTTTTTTTCGTAATATCATCTCGCAGGTCAGCCTAACAGCTGCTTAGCCGGACTTTCCTGTGGTGCCTTTAAAGTGAATTTAAGACCTCCGGGCAGGGCAGAAAGATGCATCTCGCAGATCAGCCTAGGAGGTTGTGGGCTGCTTAACGGGACCTTCATGTGGTGAATTTAAGGCCTCCAGCCAGGGCAAAAAAAATTAAAGCGATTACACGCTGCGGGCGCCTGTGGGGTCCGGGCCTCGGCTTAGGGCGTCGCTGGGAGAAGGCAGCAAACAGACAGGCTGGATCGGATCTAGATTATTTAGGGACGAATTTAAAGTTACAAGCTCAGCGGCGCGGGCTGATACGAGCAAGGGTCGGGGAGGGAACACATACTCAACTTTAATTTATAATATTACTAGCTGACCCGACCGACATTGTACTGTCAATTGATTTTTAAAAATTTCTCACCGTATGAACCTTCCCTGGACTTCCACAAATATTTCAAGACCAAATTTACCCATATCGGCCCAGCCGTTCTCGAGTTTTAGCGAGACTAACGAACAACGATTCATTTTTATTATATAGATTTGAAGTAATGGTAGGAATAGTTATTCTGTAAACAACTGCTTTAAAATTCTTTTCAAAAAAGCTCGTATCACGTATCCGAAGAACAATAACACTTTTAAAAATTTAGTTATAAATTAATGTTCAGTTAATTTTTTTCCTTTAACACTTCCACAGCAACAGTTGTTTTTAACCAAAGACCTTTAACAGAGTATCAGATGAATGTTCACTGAACGAGATTCACATTTTACAAACAATTTCCTTGTTATTTTTTTGGACAGCCCTGTCTTGGTTTCAGTCACGAACTTCCGATCGTAATGATGACTTCTTTATATCTTCAAAAGGTGTTTCCTTTTGCCCCGACGTTCCTTCGAAGCACTGTTTGGAACATTACTTTGCTAACTTTATCGTGTTATTTATCGTTACCTAAGTACTTACATCTCTGTTATAAATTCCAAGAATTTTATAGTTATGGGTTTTCAGGTATTTAGACCATTCAAGCTTAGCAGAGGGGATCCAGGCTAAGTAAAAGCAGTACAGATCGATTGACCATGGTTAAGCTGCGCTTGCCGCGCTCGATTCGTGGATGGATGACCATCCATTACTTACCGAGACCCCTCTGTGCCTCGAAAAACATGTAAAACCACATTTAAAGATTTGTGACAGTCGTTATGGGTAGTCAGAAGCCAGAAAGTCTGGGAACCAGGCTTGTCAACTAGGCCTAGGGGTATCATCTTACCCAGTAACTGTGGAACATGTAAAACACTGTGTTCAGCTGTATCCGGTAAGACTGGAAGCCGACCCCAATATAGTTGGGAAAAGTCTAGACAGATTGATAACTACCATAGTTTAGAGTTTAACTTTCAAAGAATTAACAATCCTAATTGCTTTAAAACAATGTTCAAAATGACAAAAGACTGATAAAACATTTAGTGCTAGACTAATTTAAACAAACTGATATACCCTGTACAAGCCATTGTATAAAACAGAAACTTCATACAGACTTCTGCGAAACTTTGATAGCCAAAAGTGAATACAAACTGAACTTGCTCTATCCAAACTTTAGTATTTACCGCTTTGGAATAGCGTTCAGATAACTGGATTAAACGCTACTTTGAAATCTACGAAACTTTTTCGAACTTTTACGAACTTTTTAATACTTTGCGGAAAATAACCTGAAAGTTGTTTATTTAACCCTAAAATGTTGTTATGTGTTGTGTTATGTTGTTGTTTTGTTGTTGATCCAAAGTCAAAGAGTTGCCAGACCTACGTTGGATGCTATCTGACATTTTGAGAATAGAATGAATATATCGTTAAGAAGGTATGCGTACTATCATTAATCCTAGGCCCCTTTTCAGGTTTAAAGGTACTTATTTACGTTCAAGTGAGTAAGCTGGTTACATATAACCATTATAACCATAGCTGCATGACTGCATGGCTAGTTATATATTTTAAAGGATATTGGTAAGTGGAAAAGTATTTGGTGTTCTCTATAATAGTTTCGTGAAATAGATCGCTTCATCTATAACACCTAATACAGTTCTCACCGCGGAATCAGAAGTGAGCACTGAAGTGAGAAGTGAGTTCTTACTGAATAGCGTTGCTGGAGTCTGGAATCTCAGTCTATTTAAATTAGATGAACGTAAATACTGCACATAGACAAAGAAATTATACTATTCATAGCCCCTGCCCTGAACATATTCAAAATCGTGCTTTTTTATGGGGTTTGACAAGAGGGAAGTAAAACTTCTTCCATATGGACAAAGCATTACTTATTTTCTCGTTACCATACAACGTGTAATTGAATAATGTGAAAACCTGAAACGGGTTGAAGTTAGAACTCATTTTTATGAAAAACTTTTCGTATGGGACCAAACATGAAATAATTAAAAAAAAAACAGTTCATCCATTCATTTTATTCAGCTACCTGATAATAAATGTATGGATCAGCTAATTTTTATGGTTCCGTACCTCAAAAGTTTGTTGTCCGTCTGTCTGTCTGTCTGTCTATCCGTCCGTCTGTCTGTCAAGACCCTTTATCTTCGGAACGCGTAGAGGTATCGAGTTGAATTTAAAACCATATACTCAAGTCTACAGTCCCTTGAAACTGTGCTTTCGCTTGCACGCTCAGGATCAGGCGGAACGTGACACTTTTTCGTGCGTGCAGCCGGTGTTCATCGATTTATAAGACGTTATCACGTGAAAAATCAAACTTCTATGTTAACGTGAAAAAAAGATGTTTATGCCACTAAAAACGTATATTTCGACACTATCAAGGGAATCAAAATTTCTAGGGTACTTTCCGTTGACCTAGAACTATGAAATTTGGCAAATAATATCGTCTTATGCTACAAGTACAGGGAAGTCTGAAAACTATACATTTGTAATTAAATCATAAAATATTTTGTCTTTATTTAAATTACCGAGGTACGCGCGGTATGGGTGACCAAATCACGGATATTTGAACGTAATTCTCGGTGGGCGATTCCGACTCGCACTTGTTCGGTTTTTTATTTTTATGATTTGCCACCTTGTATAATATGTATTTATAATAAGCACACCAACAGTACTGTCACAATTCGAATAAAAATAACATAAAAAATACAGTATTTTAGTATCATTGAAGTCAAAATATTTCGAACTACCTACCTACATAGGTAACAACTTTAAGCCAAGAACCTGCGGACTGGAGCAAACATTCAAAGTACACAGTTGTTTCAGTAACGGCGAACTTTCGTCTCCATCTTAGCCTGGTCTGTGCAGAACAGTCTGCGACAAGGAAACATTGGAACCATTTCGACTGTTTTCATTTTCTATTACTTACGTGTCCCTGTTTCGTTTTGTTCGAGTGGTTCGCAGTTATTATCTTTTAATTTTTATTTTGTATTAATATTTTTATTTACTAAGGCGAGAGTATTTAAGATTTTTTTAAATTGAATATTTCGGAAAATGTGCGTTTAAAATATTTATTTATCTTTTTTAAATTTTAGTCTCTTTAAGGCATTATCGCCAATCCGCCAGCAAGTGTGTAGACAATGCTTTTTTTGTATGACAATAGGCCTTGGCTCTGAAGTGAGACAATTAATAGGCTGGTATCATTATTATCATAAGACAGTTAACGTTAAAAAACAAACATCCTTATGAAGACCAATAATATTTGTAAAAATCTGTTTACATTTTGTGAATTCCCTCTCTGAATTCCATTTTCTGGTTCAATTTGTTCTCTATAATAAAAATATATATTTTTTAAATTCCTTTGCTTTGTTTTCCCGTCATCCTTCAATTTGAATTTCCCATTGTTATTTTAAGGGATGTTTTCTGGAAAAACTCCATTCATCCGATATTTTTTTTGTCTTGTAGGAAAATTCCATTTTCCGGAGTACGTACATTGATGACCTTGTACCCACTTAACGTAGTACAGAACCTTGTATAACCGTAGCCATGTCCGTGACATACATAGCCTTACATTCTGGTTCCGTATTATCGTCACATCCGGGAAGTCCTCTGTCAACCCTCCCAGGCATTAATTAACTAAATATCGTTTGTGTGTATTCGTTTCGGGCAAATCTGCCCGACGTGCTCGACTTGCCCAATATTGAAAGAGTAAAAGAAATTACAGGTTATTTGAATCAAAAAAACAAATAAACAAAATAATAATTTTAGAAGTCAGTATTGTGGGTCCCGTTTCGAATATCTATGGTCCCGTTGCTGAGCTAAAGAGATTTTTAATAAATCTCCCTTCTATTGTTTTTTAAGATAGGAATGTATTTTGTATAAAATAAGTATGTAGGTATAATTGTTTTGTAATTGTGTCCATTTCATTTTATTTTTGTAGTTACTTCCCTTTTTTTAAATTTCAAATTTCCTTGCCATACGCTCGCACTTTTGTTTACACCTGTTATCTCTTCACCACCTTTGGTTGACTGGTAGAAAATGCCTAAAGCATTTAGTTCGCTTTCTTGTAGTCCTCATAAAGTCTAAATACGGCTTATTACACACGTACCACAACCACACCACATAACAGCGTCAAGCAGTGGTTACAAGTGAATAGCGGCTTTTTGTAGCTGCGTTGTCGTATTGACAAAGTGGTCGGTGTGAATTAAGGCGCTAACAAGCGACTTTTACAGATTTCAAACTGACAATTACGTCAAAATGTGTAGTGTTAATGATTTGAAAAAAATATTCTATACTAGAACATTTTCTTTATCATTTAGTATGTGAATATTTGATTAAGTTCATATTAAATAGTTTAATAAACTCGTGAAGCTGTGTCTAACGCGGACAAAATATTGATAATTACACAAAATCTACCAGGTATATTTAAACGAAACTTTCACTATCTTAAAGACAATTGTATTATCTATCTTTTAGTATACGCCTTTTTTTAAAAGCTAAAGAATACTATCTTTTATTTAATTTTTTCGACTAAACTTTGAGAGTTTTGGACGCAGCGCATACGATTCTCTGGTCGCTCAAGGTCACCGGCGTATACCGTCGCCTTAAGCTATTCATTCTTATAAAAATAGTGCCCGACTACTTGTTTTTGTTGTGGTTGTGGTACGTCAGAATAGACTTTAAGTAATTAGGCCCAGTTCAATGACATGTCAGACGTACCATGCCAAGCTTGACCTACTAATAAGCCTGGTAGGCAAAGCATTTGGGCCAATGACAGCTCGTAAATGGGCTTTCACGTGGCGTGCACCAATGAACGGATGGAGCGCTTTTAGAATAAACCCTGTGGCGCTGTTTATTTGTCCGTCACGGTTTTAGATTCCCGAAATAGCTGATGTGTACTTACCCGTATTTAGATTTCTCTTTTAGGGTTGTGACTGTTGGTTTAGTAATGTTTGTTTTGCAGTTGTGTTATTTAATTAGTAGTTTACATTTACGACGGGACTGTTCATTATTTAGTTATCTTAATAATGGAAAATTAACATAAATATTCTAGGTTCAGGTAGACCAGAAACATGTTATTTTGAATACAAACAGATATTATTAACTCAGAATAATTAAGTAAAAAGGTATGTGATATATTTTAAATGACATTTTAAGCTTGTAATAATATTCAATTTACCTGTAAAAGCGAAAGTAACTCATTCATTCATTGATTAAATATTTTTTTATTGTTTTTAAGTATATACAATATTTACAAGAATAATAAAATAGAAAACCTAAAGTCTTAAACTAAAAACAAAAAACAAAAACCTAACACAATTAAGCATTATAAAATTCGTACACATCGCCGTCAACTGGAAATGTACTCAAGAGACTGGCAGCATTGCCACGTTGGATGGCAATGCTTAATCTCTGACCAAGGTAAAAACCAGCTCTTGAGTCACGGGAAGTGTCAACCAACCTTTTAGATATTTCCTTAAAAAGAAGATGTGCACTCGGACCCCACGACCCGAGGGCTTCAACCCCAAACGGCTCGAAAAATTCATTGATTAAACAAGAATATTTAGAAAACTACTTGATACGACATCATCATGATCATCATCATGTCAACCTTTAGACGCCAACTGTTGGGCATAGGTATCCCCCAAAGACCTCCACCTGTGTCGGTCCTTGATACGACAGCTGAGAACGAATTGTGTGACAAGGCCAAATTAAGGGGTTTTTTAATTTCCACGCGGAAATAGTCGAGGGAAAAGCTAGTAATCTTTTATGATTACAATTGAGATCTATTTTCATCTACTGTAAGAAAACTAACAAATATAACATATAACATTCAAATTAACATCACAGTGTTGGCAAATTAAATAAAAGGAAAAAGAATATTAGGGATCTTACACGAAACAACGGTCCCTTATTTCGTTGTACTTTGTTTAACACATAAGAATTCCCGTTCATTACAAACTGAGAGTATTCTACTCAACGATTCCTTTGAAACTCACATTAAAATGTTTAAGAGCGATGTACACATTTGCGAATGACAATAAAACCGACGCACCAATGAAACTTTAATTTTAGGCTGCCTGTCCATTAGAGCGGGTCGAGTAAGCGGAGAAGAGCGGGGCGAGTTAGTAGAGATGTGCAAGGAAGCAGAGTAGCAAAGTGTACATGTTTTCTGAGGCAACAAAGAACTAATATATTGCTGGAGCAGTTTTTATTATTAATTGATTATGAACTAAGTACATCACAAAATTAGACTTAAAAAAATTATAAGCTAGATATATAACTCTACGCAGCATTGCAATTATGCAATTATCAAATCTATTTTTGTTTTGATTTGGTTCATTCTCAATTTAATCAATCAAAACTTCGAGTATATTGCTGGTCGATCTGCGCTGACTGTAAGATGATCGATCAGGCAGATACACTAAGAGGCCACAACGTTGTATATATTTCACAGAATAAGTGTTTCACTTCGCTGATAATAGGCATACCCACAAAAAAAGTATAACTATTATTAACCACCAACCACAGCAGTTTACACGCGCTTGAATCCGCTTGCTTTTCTTTCGAGGAACCGGGGGTGAAACTCTCACTTACTCTCCACTTCAGTGGACAGACAGCCTTGGATATTTCAGTAAACTCAAAACTGCCACAAAGTTGAGTCGTTGCATCGAAACTGTAGTTGGTGTTCGTCGTAAAACATAAGTTTTGACGGTAATGTACTCACGAGGTAGTGGCAAGTTGGTGTTGACGTATAGTTGATGTACCTACAGGTAAACTACTTAGTGCTTGCTACGTGTATTATAGAAGTTTGTACCCTCCCTCGGTCGTCGAAGTTATAGTGAAATTGTAACTTGATACCAATACGTATGCACTGTGTACAAAGATCGATTTCTGTGGAAAACCCATTTCCACAGAAATCGATCTTTGTACACAGCGCGGCAGCGTCAGCACAGGTCAGTTTGACGTAATGAGTTTATTTTGAACTAAAAGGAATATGATTTGATATTATGTGTTGGTAATTTGCGCAATTCCTGAAATTTAAGTTACTTCGGGAAATCATTAATTAATTATTTTTAGACTATGTAAATAACACATAATTAATAAGTTTTAAAATAAAACCATCACTATTACTTAAAATATACTTTTGAAGTAGGCTGCTACCTAGCAGTCACCTGGATAGGTACTGTAAGAGGCCCAGTGCATACCAGTGGTACTACGAAGCGTTTTGTGAAGCCTAATTCATACGTGCATTTTAAAGTAGTAAGTGAAACTATTATTTGTTTCATAATAGACTCATGTGTGTTTGTTTAAAATTTTGTCATAATTAAGGACATTATTCAAAATTTAATACCCGGCCCCTCCACCAATTGTAAGAGGTTTTTATGTACGGGATTCTAACTAATAAGCTACAATCTAAATATACTACAATCTAAATATTCCTACTTTAACTCATAGTAGCTAGAATCTCGTACCTAAAAACCTCTTACAGTATCTATTGTTTGAAAAAAGTAGCGAACAAAACCTCAAAACAGTAATACTCCATGAATTAGATAAAAAGCGGCTAAATATGATAGTAATTAGGTTATATTGTTGAAATAAGTGTATTCTGGTGATATAAAAATAAATTGAATATAGAAATCTGCAAAATCTTAAACATTTGCTTGTTTAAACTTTACGCAAACATACAACTTTGTAAAATATGCTACAAATACGTATAAAACGTAGTCAAATATTCTGCAAATTAGCATACAAAACGGAAGTGTACTCGAAACAAACTTTGAAAACTTCCACGAAAAGGAAGTGCGCTCAGATACGACTTTAACCACGTACCCAAGTAACTTTTGTTTCTAAAGAAAGTCTTTAAGTACATTATAATTTAAGATACATCATCTCAAGGCCAATTCTCGTAATTACTTTTAAAAGTAGCAATAATTAGCGAGAATCAATGTCAAAAATGTAGGTAATAGAAGCGTTTTTGACAGAATGAGACAGATTAGAATGCGAAAGTGTCTAAAAGTTTAATAAAATGCCCCTAGTTTTTAAAATAATAGTTCTATACCAGGGGCGGACTGTGAGTTTGTGGGGCTCTGGGCTAATACTAGTTGGGGCCCTGCTTAATGAATCAACTAATTGCCTTTTTTCAAACAGTTTTCGATAATAATGTTTAAGATACTTATCTTTATTTTTTATATTCATAATTTAGTCCATTGCTTTCAATAGGGGTTGAGGCGGTATATATTCATGGGGCCCTAGGCTGCAACACAAATAGTCCTTATATAGATCCGCCCCTGGTCTATACACAGAACTATATCTTGCTAGTTATTCAAATTATTATTAATCAACCCAAATTCGTCTTCAGAGCTAATTTAGGCAAGACGTGAATTTTACTATCAGAAAAACGAAACAATTGATTTTCTGAAGAGGACGCTTATAAGAAGCCCATACTTTTAATTCTAGAGTACATAATGAAGGGTATAGGTAAGGATTAAGGAGCATGATCTCTGTGTATGAAAGTGTCCGTTAAATCTGCTTCATAAGGGTGGCGCTACAATCGCGACCGGGTAAAATATTTCCAACTCGGCATACTATAATCCGTCAACAACTGCTACATTCTCGGATCTATGGCTACTTTCATACCATACCCTGGGCCTCAAGTCTGCTATTACGATAGTGTCAGAATGGTCTATCATTGATTTCATAATAATGTTGATTTTGACAAGTTTGGTAATTTACTAATATAATGGCGTCATTATGACTTTCCAATGGTCAACCACTGACACGCCAGTGAAAGAAATGATATAGAATGGTAATCTCGTACAAAATGACAACTGAATGACTGACTTAGGCGGTAATCTGCTAAAATTTTGACAGTTCCATTGATCAGTGACCTACCATTAGATCGTCATTGTGCAGTCATTGCTTTTAATTGGACCGACCAATGATCGACCATTATGAATTTAGCAGATTACGAACTTTTAGCAAAATGACAATGGGATCGTGTTCGAATGACGAAATTATAAAAATAGCAGACTTGGCCCCCTGGGCTTACGCTAGCGCCATTTTGGCGGGTTTTGGAACTGTTACTTGCTGCATAAAGCTGGCCACTTTTTAACTTTCCTCCCATAATTATGAGATAGTGTAGTGTGTATGTGAAGTGTGAGTGTATTCTATATGGAAGTTAGAGCCCTCCATATAGAATACAGCAAACTGTTTATCAGCAGAAAAAGCCTCATTATTTCAAACAAAATCGTGCTAACACAAAAAAAATATTATTAATTTAGGTAGGTCAAATGTTGTTACTTTGCCTACATGCTCAACATTGCCTACATTCTAAAAAGTTAAATTATTGCCGCTAAGATATTTTTTTTTGCCATTTAGACAGCCAACTTGCTTTTTGTAATACCATACACAGCAAAAACATTTCAGAGCGGCAATAATTTAACTTTTTAGAATGTAGGCAATGTTGAGCATGTAGGCAAAGTTACAGCATTTGACGGTATTACAGGAATCCTCATAATTATTTCTCTCAATTGTTAGCGAGTTCACAAACAATTTCAAATTCAATATAGCTATAGCTATTTAACAAGTAGTCAATAAGTTTACTCAGTTTTAAAAGTAATTTAATTAAAGCATTTCAGAGGACGTTTTACAAAGCTTGTATCGATTCTCTGTCAGACTCGCTTTTCAAACAAAACTTTTAAACTCCACGAATTTGCAATGTATCTGCTATACGAGAAGTTTTAAAGTAACCTAGGTAAACAACCTTCAAACTTCGTATAAAAGGTATGAAGATTGTGTTTTTGTATTCTGTGAATAAGGTAGAAAGTAGATCATAAAATTATCGGTAACCAATTTTTGACAGTGAAAACGATTTTGATTCCTTATCACACAACCATTTAGAAAAAAAACCTCATTATGTTGATTTTTTTAAGATAAATGAAAAGGGAGTCAGTGATTATCGAGTTAAAAAAAAATGTTATGTTAAAAAATATAACATTCGAAATTCAAACATTTATATGCGGCCAGGACTCAAGAGCGCTAAACTTTCAGAATGCCTATGTATTAGTGTGATGTCAGTGCGAGATTACGCTTAATCACACCTCGGACACTTCAT
The DNA here is from genome assembly GCA_947361185.1 of Charanyca ferruginea. Lineage (NCBI taxonomy): Eukaryota > Metazoa > Arthropoda > Insecta > Lepidoptera > Noctuidae > Charanyca > Charanyca ferruginea. Next base: position 18,768,903 of record OX376069.1, on the reverse strand, counting down.
ACAAAACATGCAAAATAATTACTATTACTACTACAAAACCAAATGACGTTTGTACACGTGTAAATGTGTGCGTGAATTTTAGTAGGGTTGAATCAGTTGGATGTCGTGCTAGCGTACAAAATGGCGCGAAAAGTGCAGCGCTTTGCGTCGGGCGAACCAAACGACGGCACTACCCGAACGTTTCGAGCATTATTATGAAGTGATCTTGTCCGAGCGTTCAATTATTTATTTTTAAAGAAATAAAATAAATGATATTTGATTTTTAATACTCGAATTTGTAATGACATTTAAAAAGTAATATTATAATATTTATTATGTAAAGAGGTTTATCGAATCATCAATAATGGTAAATTAAGGAACGTTATTACAAAATATGGAATTCACGACCGCCCCGCACCATTACGCGGCAACGCAATGGGGCGACGCGACAAAGTTAGTGCGTAGGGTACTACTTTTCAGTTCCAAGAATGAATAGAACGTGAAAGAAAGAGACAAAAGTACATAACTAAGACAATCAAGAGAGAGAGCAATATTAATAGTTGGTAATGTTGGTATGATAATATTACGGAAGTTTAAATTGTATTATAAATTGAAGAAAACTTGGAAAATAAATGAATCATCGAGATTAAAACTAATAAATAAAACTTAAAACAAAATAAATCGCAAAATTCTTACGATTTTGAGCGCCCTGGCTAAAGAGTCGGCGATTAGCACCTCTAAGTGCGGGGTGAGGTGCGGTATCAGATATAGCGCGGGGAAGGGAGTGTCCCTTCTGTACGTAGTACTATTAAGTATTCTGTGGCTTAATGAAAGGCTGGTGATTGAAGCACCATACCGAAGGCTTTCATGTGTTTTACAATAGTATGTTTTGCATTGTGAATAATAATAAATACGAGCCTGTATTACATGATTATAAATCCTTGTAACAGAATATTGCAGTCATTTGTGATATGTCATATTTCAGAGAGAATTTTCATCGAATGATTTTACTTCAATTTGAATAGATTTCATGTGAATTACGACGCCGCTCGTTGCTGCTCGTTGTGGCGTTATTGGGGGAGGCCTTTGTTCAACAGCGATGTCATTCACCTGATGATGATAATGATGATGAATTACGACGACAGCACAAAGTCTACACAAAAACCTGTTTGAATATATCAGTACAATTGCCTTTCTAGATCGAATTACCAATCTGGTATTTTTATAAAAAGGCAAGACCAAAATGTGTGACAAATCTCTGGCAAAAGCTAGTTTTATATATGCATTAAAAAGTATAGTGATGTAGAGTAAATTCATCGTATTTATCCCATCATTGCATAGTTGAATACTTGTGAACGTCATTAAAAAGTACCCAATATCAGTGATGTAGAGTAAATTCATCGTATTTATCCCATCATTGCATACTTGAATACTTGTGAACGTCGTGAGTTATTTCTGTCATTTTACAGTGAACTCAATGCGACGTCTTCATAGCTGTATTCGATGGTAATATATCTCATGGTCTACTTTGTTATGGCAGCCATTTTGTTAGTGACTTTTAGGTATGTTTTCTCTTTGGTGCTTATAATTATCGATTTACCTGCTAATGGTAAATGATACAGTTTAATCCAAAAGCAAAAAAACCGTAGTAATTTTTCATAGAAAAAAAAAGAAGAAAATACATGTTTTCCTACTTTTAGGTAATTGCAATCAAATACAGAATAGTACACAGGGTACAGTCCCCTACAGCCCCGTATACGTTGCATTGGCCACATAAATGTATATTACGCCTCTGGAATTATTACTCTTCAGAATAAAAAAGAAACCGTTTCACAAAAAAGAAATACAAAGTACTACAGCAGCTGTAACAGGCTTAATGTATCATTTCTTTGTGAATTAGACAAAACATACCTTTTTTTGACGACACCGATGAGAATGATGTGCTGCGTGTTTTTAGTTCCCCGTATCGCTCTGAAACAAAACATAATTTAATTATTAACTGGAATTTGATAAGTACGTATATAATAATAATAATAATATGCAGGGACATTTCACACATGGCCGTCTGACCCCAAACTAGGGAGCTATAAATATATAGATAAACAACACCCAGACACAAGCAAACATAAGTGCTCATCACACAAATATTTACCATGGGCGGGAATCGAACCCATATGCTTCTAAGAAGCGTGTGGTATGCATACTCGGTTCAGTATAGTTACCACAAGCTTTAAAATTGAACGTGCGCATACGCTTTTAATTAGCTAAACGGTCTCAAATTCGTTAGATATAAAAACCTTCCTTTTTAAAAATCTGTTAAAAAGAGTTCGTAAGGCAAAAAACAGCATACTGTGTAGTGTTGTACATCTTCGTAGCACTTCGTAGCGCCTCGTAGCGTCTCGTAGCAGCGCGTAGCGCTTCTTTTTGTGTTTTCAAGTGTAACACATCGAGACAATGTACTTGTTATTTGTAATTTGTGATCTTACCTAGCCTACCTACCCTACATACCCTACTAATACCCTAAATAAATTTGGTGATTGGATTTGGTTTGGTAATTTGGTAATTTTGGTGAAGTAATAATTAAGTCCATTATGTATTTTTGTTTGGTTTTAGTTGATTTTTTTAATGTTTCGTGCAACTTTCTTAGTTTTTTCTTTCATATTCTTCTTCTTCTTACAATAACAAATACAACAAAAGAAAAAAAGAATTAACGAAATTGGTTCAGCCGTTCACGCGTAATGCCGTGACCAAACTAAACTAATAATAAATTGACTATGACTGTACCATAAATCCTAAGGTATATATTATATGTATGCTCACAATAATCGCTAGTTAATTGGTGATCCATCTTTCTATATCATCGATAATGTTACAGATGACGAATCTGATGTTTACTAAGTATGGTGTACATATTTAAATAAATTCACTAAAGGAAAAGGAATGAACCGGTTTAGTTTTAGGATGGAGAAAATATTTAATGGCGAAGACTTTCAGTTATGTAACGTTGCTGGTAGCCAGTAATAAGAGGTATTATTAAAACCCTGCACATAGCATTACTAATTATGCACTTATCTATTGCGCTAAGAATAATTGTAAAAGAACGGTAGTCTATTGGGTAATATTTTATTTGTATAATATTCAAACGTCGATAAAAAATTCTTGTATGACTTGAGAATTCCGTTCCCGTTACTCCAATGTAGAGACTGATCACACGGAAATGTTGGTATTCCTCCATATGAGTCTTGTAAACCTCATTTTAAAAAACTCAAAATATTACCCCTACCGAGTATGTACATTTTTGAAATTTGTGTGTTCGTAAAATCCAATCCTAACCTATTTGTGAAAGCTCATGATATTTATACACGTGATAATACCCATCCTCGTAAATCAAGGCGTGGTCAGCGACTAGTGCTAGAATTTGCAACAAAGACAGCAGTGTTTAAAAAAAATTGCCCAGCTATGTGTGTTAAAATTTATAATAAGTTACAATCTGACATTCAGGATCTTCCTCTACCAAAATTTAGAAAAAAGCTGAAAGAGCTACTTCTTAATAAAATGATTTACTCAATTAATGAATGGTTACAGGAATGATATTTTTTATATATATAAGTAAGAATTAATGTGACGTTATTTAACGTAAAAAAACTGACTTTCTTACTTTGATAATAACTGGTATAAATATGTTTTAGATTAAATGCCCAACACTTTTTTAGATTACATTTTTTTTTAAAGTTTCACATGCCATAATGAGGCTAAATAGAAGATAAGCACAAATAATGTAACTGTTAAACCACCTACTGTACTTACTCTATTTAGATGTGAATAAATGAATTTGAATTTGAATGTAACCAGGTAAGTACGTAAAATTTACCCGGGTACATAGGTATAGGTAAAATGTACCCAGGTAGGGAAAATCACTTTCGAACGAGAGACTCCTTCAAACCCAATGTTGCGAACGTAATTCCCTTTGTACCTACACTACACAAGTACATATGGATATTAAACGTAGATGGAGGATTATGGAGTACAAATAGGTCTTAAAGTGAGATATTTTGTGTGAGATATTGGACTTGTAGAAATGTTTTTTATAGTCAAAAGTGTGAGAAGTAGGACAGTAAGTAAGGTAACAAATGGGTGGTAAGGTTATGAATAGAATATTAGTGTTTATTAAAATTGACACAGATTTTAACAACACCTTATGTTATTCTTCACCTGGATAAAGCAACCGACACGTGACGCCGCAAGAATTAGTTATAGAAAACAAATTAATAAAATTTTGATGACGAATTGAAACATTTCTCTTCACATTCTTGGAATGACTTAAGGGCACTATGGCAGTTTCCTTAGGGTGCTTTTTACAGTGTTGTTTTGCCTTATTTTCGGGCCAATTACTGGACGAAATATCTAAAAAAAGCGTTATGTTTAATTTAAATCCGGATAATGATTGCGGTCTTCAACCAGATATAAAAACTCAACAAACAAAAATACAAGAGAAAATTCCTTATTTATTCCTTCCCACGTGAGGTAACTTTCCAGAAAGGTGGCTTTGAAATGATATTATATTGCAAAGGAGCTTATATCGACATTGTACAGAAATAGGATAACGTCGTGACAACACTATTTCTGTTTCGAACAAAATATTACTGTCTAGTAATATTACAGTAGGGGATTGGTGGTTTGTGTACGGCGGGTAATATGTTCGTAAACGTACTTACGATACAGGAGAGAAATTTATAGTATGGGGTAACGTTTAAAAAGAACAACTTTTAAGTCACATGGGCACAATTCGTGGGCGAATAAGTGTATAAAATTATTGTATTTATATAAGTTATGGTATGTTTGACTACTAATCTTTATGCAGGTCAAAGCTACGAAGCTCAGGGTTTGTCAAAGGTCTACAAACGATACACTTAGGCATCAATTTAAGGAATGTATTGAAAATACTGGTTGAAAAAAACCGTCTGTTGAAAAGTCAGAATAAAAAAATCACTAGCTTTTCTTTCTTCTTTTTCTTTCTTTCAAAATATAATTAACTAACTTTTGCCCGCGACTTCGTCCGCGTGAATGTCGGTTATCGCGGATGCAGACGAAGTCGCGGAATATAAAGTAGCCTAATGTCCATCCGTAGTATTCAAGCTATCTTTATACAAAATTTTATCAAAATCGTTTCTGCCGTTTTGTCGTGAAAACGTAACAGACAGAGTTACTTTCGCATTTATAATATTAATGGTAAGTAAATTCGACAGTAAATATTTAGTAAGTATGGAAGTATGGATATTAGAATGAAATAATTATGGTTTACAGCTTTGTATTTAGATCTTAGACAAGCTTTATAAAGGTGAAAGGTATTTTCATTCAAAATCAGACAAGCAATTTCAGATTATCTCTCCCTTATCTCAAATAAAAACAAAATGTAATTACAAAATAAAGTGCTCATAAATTAATTTCAGGTGCTCACTATAATCCTGGTAATCAAGTCATGAGATGAAGGCCGCGTTTGGTAATTAAATACGGTTTACCCTCGTTTTGGTTGCTTGGTGATAAACTCTACATATTGCAAGTGATCGTGGGTGTCGTAGAAGGCGACAGAGAGATGTTGACCAGAGAATGGGCAGCAGCGTCCTACTGAGTACCTTAACACCTACTGCAATTGCCAGTATGCGTCGGCCGAGCATGGCGATTACGGCTTAACCCCCCTTGGGGGAGACCTATGCCCACCAGTGGCGTCTAAAGGTTGACATGATGATGGTGATTATTGCAGGTGATAATCCTTGTGAAAACGTGGTCTTAATTAACTTATTAACAAGTGTTAAGAGCGTGTATTCGATTTGTGACGGAAACTTTGTGTTTTCGCGTTTTTCCCAGAGCAATATCGTAATGTTGTGAGCAGATTATTAGAAGAAAATTACGGTTTTAGAAACATTAAGTCTTAATTTAGACTGCTACAGAGTAAAAGTATAATTTTTAACGATGGTTTTTTAAAGCGAAGCCAATCCCTTCATTGCGTTTTACGAAAATAGACGTCAGAGTTAACTTTCAGGACGTATACAGGCATTATGACAAAATATTATATTTTATGCGTTTTTCCAACAGGATATACACTCTTAAAGTCTACTACAGAGCCAACATTACGAAAATATCACTTTGACAATATTTTTTTCACCAGTTTTTGAATAAAAACATAACTGATATATTTATTTTGTGAAAACAAAGGTTATGCTTAATATACAGAATATTTTTCACGCACAAAAACAGAACATTGTATTGTACCTACTAGTGTGCTTCCATGCTGCTACGATGTTCTAGCAATCATTTAAAGCAGTCGTGATTTTGAGTTGCGCCTTAAGTAACTAGTTGGACGACACGGACCAACTGCGCCAGTTGGTTGAGCAATTGAACCCTGCGCTGCGTGTCGCGGGTTTCATTCCCGCACGGAACAAATATTTGCATGACCTTTAGATAGTTGTTCCGAGTCTATGTTTGTGAGCTTAAGATATATAGGTATATAAAATAAACTTATTCTCAGTTTCAGGAAGGAATTTTATAAACTTTTAACTAGCTGACTAGTTGCGACTACGCCCACTTGTAAGTTAAGCATATCACAAAATGTCTCCTATGGTACCTATTATTTGAGAATAATGTTTTTATACGGGAAATGAACTACGATTTTATTGAAAATCCATCTCTTATACACATACACATTCTCTTATACATATTGACATTAATTTGGTAATTCAAGGGTGACTTTTTTATCTGAGAGTGAAAATATTTCGTGGCGATAGATCTATTAATTAGATGGTACAAGTTGATGACAAATACTTTGCTAACAAAAAATATAATTATTCCCTTCTAAAATAACGTAAGATCGTCGGAAATTGTCTATAGGTAGGGGTTTTGCTTCCACCATGAAACATGAAAGTAATAATAAGCAACGCGATTTAATTAAAAAGTTTTAAATAGCAACACTCAGTATCGAGTTTATACACAAATGAGGTGTTCCATGTTTTATCTTGAATAAATTATAATTATTATATATTAAAGTTAAAGATATATGATTATTAAAGAGTTGAAACGCTGATCATTTTAATTACATGGTTAATTGCTTTTGTAAACATTTTGTGAGCCGGTGGTTACACATTTAACCATCTTCTGTAATTACTGTAATACTTGTAACATGTAATGTGTAACTGTTTATTTTCACTAAGAAATAAAATAAAATAAATTAAATTCCTATTTAATAAAAATCTTCGGACCGAATTTCGGTCACTGCGGCCAGTCTCAATTGCAACTAGCCAATTACGCACGAAATATACACGATGAAATTTTAGTGATTATTTTCTCGAAGCGAAATGATTTTGTCTTGGTAGTCCAATCGATTAATATAAAAAATTAAAATTAATTATTAAAAAACGGCAGACTTAGAATAGGGTATTTTACCAAAAAAATCTAATTTGTCCGTCAGATAGATTTCCAAAAAATTTTGGACACGTGTTTTTTCTTTTTTCACGTAAACAAAAAATGAAGACGATACAAGCGTCGAAAACTCGTGTGGCATCACTATGTCAGTACACTTTTACTGGCGAAGTGACGTCACAAAGCCCCACTCATGATCTTTGATGCGTTTTATCTTCGTCAGTTTTTATTGGTTTGATGAAACAAAAAATACGTATCCAATATTTTTCGATAATCTGACGGACTAATTAGATTTTTTTGGTAAAATACCCTATTGTGGAAAACTAGCGACCCCGAACCAATAGTGATACAGCGCGAACGGCTGACTGTGCGAGGTCCTTTGTTAACACAATAGTTACTTACCTAAAAGTTATTCCAATATTCCCTTCACACATTTACGGGTTTAGGACCGTTATAAGAGGAGTTGATACATATTTTTTTAATTATTTGTAAAATAAAAACATTTTTATTTTTTTAGTTAAACTCTATGAATCGATAGTACTACTAAGGGCAAATTGTTCTGCCGCGGGAAAAGGACCATTTAGATTAATTCAGCTTGTATACAAGGGTGTGCGTAAACAATGATCACACCCTCTTCCCTCACTCTCATAGACGGCGAACCGTCACGACTGGGAAAGATCAGATCAGGACCAACTTTTTCAGGGTTTTACGTTCCGGGGTACGGGGGTGTCACCAACTAACGACACGGTTAAGCAATTGGCTGTTACGCTGCGTGTCGCGGGTTCGATTCCCGAACGGAACAAATATTCGTAATATCTACAGATAGTTGTTCCGGGTCTGGCTGTTTGTGTGTGTGAGTTTATATGTTTGTAAACGCACCCACAAAACACGAGAAATTCCTAGTAAACGCAGCAACGCTTTAAAAAAAAACTTTCAAACACTGGGCTACTATCACAGTATAAAATATTAGTACTACCGTACAGTAGCGACACGCTCCGTCTCCCTCTGAAACCGTTCCTCACCTCTCCCCGCGTCGAACGACTGCTCTGGGAACTGCGTTTTTGTTCGAGCGGCGTGTAGACACGCACACACACGCACGTATCTGTACAGTCTGTTATTTTAGTAGTAGTGTAGGCAATTATATCGTTTCGTTTCTATGGAGTGTCGCGGGTGTGTTACTACTGAGAAATTTCTAATAAAATAACACTTTGTCTGAACTAGGAATTGAACCTAGGTACGTTTAGCAGTGGCGTTTGCAAACACGAAACTAAGGGGGTTCTGGCTCTAACAAATTAAATACATCATGACTAAATTCATGAATAAACAATTTGTCGCAACTGACGTCACAATTAACATAAATAACTATTTGGTACGCATGTGTGCGTTAACGTAAATGTACGTTACATTGTTTCCGCACGGAATTTCATAATTGCCCTCCCTGAGGTCTTGATACCGCAAGAGAGGCTCTAAGCCTCTGCAATATTAATTAAGTTTTAAGTTAACTGGTGGATCAGAAATGTAGCTGGATATTTATACAATCTACAGAAATAAATAAAATTGTAGTGTCTGTTTGTAATGTCAAAAAAGCTTTTTACTAAATGCTTAAAAGAAAGTATATACGGTACAGTGGCGTGACTAGGGGTCAATCTTAGGGCAAGCCCGACAGATAACAACAGAAACCCGATCAATTTTCAATACTTATTTAGAGGTATTTTCGTTCTGTACTTTTTTTTTTTAATTATTTCGCTTTGTTGATAGTTAAGCAAGCCAGGCTTTTCGGCTTAAATGGAAAGCACGCCACTGATACGGTAGGGACCACGTAGAGATTTATTAAAAAAAAACAATTTTTAAAATTTTTCTCTGTGCCTTTTTGTTTCGGCTAACCTCTGAAACGGCCTGCCCCATTTTGACGTGACTTTTAGTGGCAGATAGCTGATGTTATTAGGAGTAACTAAGGCTATTTTTATTTTAGAATATGTTAGGGTTACTTGCAGAAAAAAGCAAACCACCCAGTTACCGGTCGAACGGGGTGAGATTGATTAGTTTTGAAATAAAAACCTACATAGCTTTTACAATATTAAAATAAAAAATATGAAAATAAAAAATTTATGACGACTTTTTGAATGAAAACACAATTAACTTTGTTTACATAAAATTGATTAATAATTTAGAAGAAAAAAAATTATAACCTGTCCATTTTATTGATATTGAAAATGGGGCTTCTTTGATAACACCCACAATTTGCATTGCTGCTTTAAATTCATCTCGACGTAGAACGTATTTTTGACCAATATTCAGGGTTAACTTTTAACGTAATTTTTTCCATTTCCAACTATCTTTAGTGTGTTACACCGTTTACAAAACATGGCGTAATGACTTGAATTCTTAATATAAGATTAAATAATCGGCTGTGTTTAATTTTACGGGTAAAAATTAGTAAAATATTAGAGTTTTAGGTAATTATCAAAGTTACCTCTTGTTTTGAAAGTCACCCCGTTTGACGGTACTGCATGGGTAACACAATACCCCTTGGTAAAACTGGTTGTCAGACTTTCTGGCTTCTGACTACCCATAACGACTGCCAAAGATCTACAAATGACAGCCGGGATCAACGGTTTTACGTGTTTTCCGAAGCACGGAGGGAACTCGGTATGAAAGGATGGTCACCCATCCACAGACCGACCGCAGCTAGCGTAGCTTAACCTTTGACTGATCGATCTGTACGGCTTTAACTTAGACACGAGCTCCTCATCTGCCTTTAATACACCTTATTTAATTCACCTTATTTAATTCACCTTATTTAATACACCTTATTTAGTACACCTTATTTAATACACCTTATTCAATTCACCTTATTTAATACACCTTATTTAATACACCTTATTTAGTAGCTGCCCGTATTGTTTACATTACACTTTCATGTTCAGCGGGTATGTTGAAAACTGCTGACGCTGAAGTATTTTGTATAGTTGGCAGAAAAGTTTCAAAGCGGTTTTCTGTGTAAGTGTTTTGTGGTAAGTTACCTACTAAAGCTGATTTCAACCGGAAGAGTTTTAAATTTGATGTACCTATAATCTTGGGTAAAGTATTTTATATATAAAAAAAATTTTTTTTTGATGCGCCCTATGATATATTGTATTTTTCATAAAGAATCATGACGAGATTCAAACATTTATTTGTATGAAAAATAAATCGTTTGAAGGGTTTTAAAAATACTTTTTGTTATCCGTCCTATAAAATACTATTTTGCACCATAAAACTGTATCTTCTGTCATAAAGCGATCACGACCGTCCATCAAAACTAAATAATTCTTCATAGCAGTTAAAAGATACTTTAAATTCTAACGTACCAAAATATATCTAATTAAATCACACCAAAAAGTAGACAAAACATTCTCTAACTAAAACCCGGAAATTAGTACAGGACAAACAAAACTGAAACAGGTAGAAATTACCCTTCAGCGTTGACTGCGGCGTAAACACAGGGCCGGCTGCCCCATTTCATTAGTTACCTGTCAAGAGGTTACCTGTGACGTCGAGGTTCGTCCAGTCACAGAGTAGATAGGCACAGAAGGTTAACTCCTTGCGACTAGCAAGCACATAGACGCGTGCGTATAGCGATCATAACCGAATGCAAGTCGCGTGTGCGCTTGCTCTAGCTGTATATAATTAAATACTTGTCCGTGGATTCCCAGTACAGACGCCAGAACATCAAGCCATACCAAACTGTAAAATTTTACCTGAATATGAACCTTATTCTTTTGATAAAGTTGAAAATCTATCAAAAAATTTGACAGATTGTTGTGCTGGTCTCTGTACATGAAACTAGAACCCCCAGCGTTGAGCGTCGCATAAATAAAGAGTAAATCAGATATTCCATCATCATCATCATCTGCCTAGCCTTTTCCCAAATATGTTAGAGTCGGCTTTCAGTATTGTACACACGGCTACACATCAAGCTATACATTTCCAGTTAATGCTGATCTCGCATTGCATAGGATTTCCGTACAATGCGAGGTCAGCTCATACTGGAAATGTATAGGTTCATGTGTAGCCGTGTGTACATGGAGCGACTGCCTGTCTGACCTCCACAGCCCAGTTACTGGGTAACACCATACTCTTTGGTAAGACTAGTTGTCACACTTTCTGGCTTCTAACTACCCATAACGACTGTCAAAAATCTACGAATGATCGCCAGGACCAACAGCTTTACGTGCTTTCTGAGACACTCAGGAATCCCGGTATAAAACGGATGGTCACCGATCCACCGACTATCCGCAGTAAGCGTAGCTGATCGATCGATCCGAAAATCTTTTACTTAGTCACGGGCTCCTCATCAGATGTTCGAAATATTTTTCAAATTGAATGGAATAGCATTTTTTTATAATAAGCTATGTACACTCTCTTGGTTTTAAAATAATTTAGGATTAAACCCATTGTTACAGCGTTATTATTGTGCCGCGCTTCACTGTCCCTTTCACACTGTATATGCGTGCGTTTTCACTCTTTATTTAGAGATGACCTTCTGTACCGGTTTAGTTTGTGTTCCAGTTTAATGAGTACCTACTTGAGGTTCCTTTAGCACGGGTCATTGACTGCATTGTGTCCTGATCCTGACTTGATTTGTTCGACAGGGATTTGTTAATTAAAGGTTTTTAGAAGTAGATTGTGTGGGTGTGATGAGTTTTAGTTTACATTAGAGAATTCGATTTCCACTTTAACTGGTGAATCTAAAGGCCAATTCCGTGAACAAAAACGTTAAAATCTAGTAATAATCTAGTCAAAATGTCGTAATGAAGCCGATTTTTTGCGCATAAAAACGCATGAAGCGCCACGATCACCCAACAGCATTATTGTACTGGGTTCGCAAGACTATGTAGATCCGCTGCGTATGCAGACTCAGAGACCGCTCGAGTAAAATGGCAGAAAACCTTAAAAGTGCTTTTTCTCTTTTGTTCTTTCTTCTTTTTAATTTTGGTGGATTGAGACTGACATAAGGATGCGAAAATAGAGGGTTTCGAAAAATACAGGCATTGCCTTCTGTTGTTATTCTGTTGCACATTCACCTAAGTAGGTACCGGGTATTATAAAAAAAAACAAATAAATTCGAATTCTTTTTTTTATTCTAAATTCAAATCGTACTTTCGACTTCGTATATAATATTTTATTCCGTATCACCTACCAACATCAGAAAATTAAAGAACGTTTTCATTAAAATTGCAAAGTTATAATAAAAAAGGTAAGGTTATGTTCCTTGCGTTATATTAGCACTAATTAAAAGTTTCCATAATTATTATTGTAAGGATAGTATTTCTAGAGAATAGCGTAGCTGTCTAGATTACATTATGAAAGTAAGTTTATAGAACTTTGTGAATTACGATAACAAAGGTATCAGATTCTTGTATGAAAACTTGGGAGTTGGTTAAGTGTTGGTATTTGATTGCTTTGGTTTGTTCTCAATAGGAGTAAGCAATACAATATATCTTTTTTATGAGGTATCCCAAGTTATCTATACTAATAATATAGAGGTGAAGTTGGTTTGTTTATGTTTTTAGTTTGTAAGAGAAAGTACTGGTTCAATAAATTACAAAAAAATATTCATTGAGACAAAGTTGCCTTATTGCTGAGTGTCATAAAGCTATGTTTTGTGGTACACTGGTCTTCCACGCGGATGAAGATGCAGGCAGAAGCTAGTTATGTAATATCTTAAGCAGTGACATTATCAAACATTTAGCAGAGACTACTGTTATCTTCCTTATATTATAAAATAAATATTTCTTACGAAGGTAGAATTGGTAAATATAATTTTCTAGAATTTCTTATCTTTTACGATACCCATTTTACAAAATTTAAAGCCAAATCGTTAGCCCTGTGTTTTATTACGACCACCAGTGCTATTTTGTTAAAATCTCCCTTGGTGAACACCTATGTGAAGTGAGCTGTCATCCGATTGTAGTGCTTTGTAAATCCCTAGCATCGGGACAGATGACAGTTCACTTCACCTATGTGTTCACCGAGGGAGATTGTAACAGAATAGACAGAAAGTTAATTGAATTAAATTGAATTTCTTTATTTCAGACACATGCATTTCAGACACACACACAGTTGATGTATGTTGTAGTTGTTGTTTGTTGTTGTGTTATTGTTATTGTTGTTTGTGTTGTTAATTCTCATCTCAGCGACAATCAATGTCAAAACATAGAGACGTTTTTGATAGATTAAGTCTGAGATTTAAATACGAACGTCGTTAATAGTTATTAGAATTGTCTCCCAGATTTAAAATGTCGCGCTTTTTAATTACTGTCTATCTTTTTTTTAATCTGTATTATTTTAAGGGACTTTTGAACACAGTTTGTCCCAATCCCAATATAACCTAATCTTAAGTTAACTTAAAAAAAACAACCAAAAATAAACATAAACAGTGCTTTAAATATTAACTAACGTATAAATATTTTTAGCCTCACGGGACATAGGCCGAGCCAGAAAATTATGAAAACATTAAATAATAAAAAACCCGACTGCGTAAAAAGTGAACTTTAAATAAGTAAAATCTGAAAAGAAATAAACCAGTCCAGTTGTCTAGAATTATGTTTAGTAATGTTGAATATGTTAGAATATGTTTAGTAATATCAAAATAATACTAGTTTACTTCACTAGCTACTATTATACTAAACGCCAACACTAGTGATTAATAAAAAAGATTGTCTATTCTCAACCAGCAAGTCATTCGTTTTATTAGGTTATGGGCCCAGTGCAAAAAAATTAAAATAATTTTACGGTTAATTCATATCGTGTATCAGGAAATAAGTTATAATGTCGTCAGGCAGTTATTTAGTAAATGTGCCGAAGTTAAAGGGACGCGAGAACTATGACGACTGGGCGTTCGCAGCAAGAAATTTTCTCATCTTGGAAGGCATTGACATCGACGCCATTCCTGTCGATTTAAGTGATGCAGAAGATAGAAAAGCGAAAGCAAAGCTCATCATGACGATCGATCCCAAGTTATATGTGCACATTAAAAATGAAACTAAAGTTAAGGACTTGTGGCAAAAACTCCAGAAGTTATTCGATGACAGCGGATTCACAAGAAAAATCGGTCTACTTCGAACACTGATATCCATTCGACTTGATAATTGTGAATCCATGACAAGTTACGTAAGTCAGATAGTGGAAACTGCACAAAGACTAAAAGGTACAGGTTTTGAAATTAACGAGGAATGGATCGGTTCATTGCTGTTGGCGGGGCTGCCAGAAAAGTTTGCCCCAATGATTATGGCAATAGAACATTCCGGCATTGCCATAAATTCTGATGTCATAAAAACGAAATTGCTTGATATGAGTTCCGAGGTCGGTGATCGTGATTCGGAAGTTGCATTATGGTCAAAGCAAAAAAGTAAGGTTGGTCAAAATTTTAATACAAAAGGCGCGAAACAAACGTCAACGTCAAATGTAAAAAAGGTTATAAAATGCTATAAGTGCAAGAAAATTGGCCACTATAAGAACCAATGTCCCGACATGAAAGAAAAGCAAGTAAATGCATTTAGTGCTGCATTTTTTAATAGTGAATTTAATAAGGAAGACTGGTATATCGACTCAGGGGCTAGTGCTCATATGACATCAAGCAAAGAAAACTTATTGCAAGTGAGAAAAGTACGTGATATGAAAGAAATTATTGTTGCTAATAATATGACTGTGCCAGTTGTGTGTGCCGGAGATACACAGATTACTACGCTTGTGAATAATTCTCAGTTTGACATTAAAGTAAACAACATTTTATACATACCTAACCTAACCACAAACTTGTTATCAGTAAGCCAGTTAATAGCAAGAGGAAACAAAGTTACTTTCAAAAGTGATGTGTGTTATATAAATAATCAACGGAATGAGCTTATTGGAATAGCTAATCTACAAAATGGTGTGTATAAGTTGAATACAATGAAGTCAGAGAAAGTGTTGGCGGTAGCAGTTCAAACTACAAATGCTAAACAGTGGCATAGAAGATTAGGACACATTAACAGTAATGATTTGCAGAAGATGAAAAATGGTGCTGTAGAGGGAATATCATTTGATATGAAGGCTGATATACAAAAATCCAACTGTCAAGTATGTTGTGAAGGGAAACAGAGTCGTTTACCGTTTCAACTACGAAACCATAGAAGTACAGAAGTGCTAGATTTAGTTCACTCAGATCTGTGTGGGCCTATGGAGGTTCGATCGCTTGGACAGGCAAGATATTTTCTATTGTTTGTTGATGATGCTAGCAAAATGGCATTTGTATATTTTATAAAGGAGAAGAATCAGACTCTACATTATTTCAAGGAATTTCAAAGAATGGTTGAGAATCAAAAAGGAACAAAAATAAAAACATTGAGAACCGACAATGGAGGGGAGTTTTGTTCAGATATGATGGAAAATTATCTGAAAGATAATGGAATTATCCATCAGAAGACAAACCCATACACTCCGGAGCAGAATGGTCTCAGCGAGCGTTTCAACAGGACCATAGTTGAACGAGCAAGATGTTTATTGTTCGAGGCCAAACTGGATAAAAGTTTTTGGGCAGAAGCAGTTAACACGGCAGTTTACTTGAAAAATAGATCGCCGGCTTCAGGTTTGGACCAAAAGACACCGATTGAAGTATGGACAGGACAAAAACCTGATCTCAGTCATGTCAGAATATTTGGGAGCCCAGTAATGATGCATGTTCCTAAAAATAAAAGATTGAAATGGGACAAGAAAGCAGTTCAATTCATATTAGTAGGATACCCAGACAACGTAAAAGGTTACAGATTATATAACCCAGAAACCAGAAGAATATGTACCAGCAGAGATGTCATTGTAATGGAGCAAGATACTACTCAGATAGTAATAAATGAAGGACAGATAGAAAAACAGCAATCAGTACAAAAGGAAAGTTCTACGGAAGAAAGTGAAATAACATTGATAAATCAGGACGACCCTACTTATGTATATGATTCTGAAAAAAGCACAACTTCAACTGAAGGAGAGTCTTATCAGACATTATCTGAAGAAGAAGATCTATCTGAAAATGAAGAGCCTCCATTGGTGGTAAAGCGTATCAGAAAACCTCCTGAAAGGTATGGTTTTACAAATCTTTGTGTTTCAGATGAACCAGAGTCTTGGGCTGAAGACATAACGTATGATGAAGCTACCAACGGTCCAGAGAAAGACAAATGGCAGCAGGCTATGTCCGATGAACTTCAAGCGTTTGAAGACAACCAAGCATGGGAGATTGTAACCCAAGAGGAGGCAGATAGAGTGGTACAATGTAAATGGGTGTTCAAGAAAAAGCCAGAAAGCAATAATAGTATCAGGTATAGAGCTAGACTTGTGGCGAAAGGTTACACTCAGCAGCATGGAGTAGATTTTAATGAAACTTACTCACCAGTTCTCAGGTACTCTACACTTAGACTTCTGTTTGCATTAAGTGTAAAATTTAATTTTGAAATCACTCATCTAGATGTAGTTACAGCATTTTTAAATGGGTTTTTAACAGAAAATGTGTACATGCAGGCACCTCCTAGTTTAAATTGTCCAAATAATTGTGTTCTTAAACTTAAAAAGGCAGTTTATGGTTTGAAGCAGTCAGCTAGGGCGTGGAATGCCAGAATAAATGATTGTTTGATAGATATGGATTATGTAAAGTCAGTTTCAGAACCATGTTTATATAGTAAAAAATGTAAAAATGAGCAGACTATCATTGCAATATTTGTTGATGATTTTTTCATTTTTTCTAATAGTAAGACTATGACTAATGATTTGAAGAAACACCTTATGTCAAAATTTAAAATTAAAGACTTAGGTCAATTAAAAAGGTGTTTAGGCATGCGAGTGAAATATGATAATAATTGTATCTCCATTGATCAGGAACAATTTGTAAAACAAATTCTTAAAAAGTTTTATATGAATGATTGTAATACTAAAGATACTCCAATGGAATGTAATTTAAAATTAGATAAGGCAGTATGTGTTGACAAACAGTTTCCCTATCAACAGCTTATAGGAAATCTTATGTATCTGTCAGTATTAACACGTCCAGACATATCATATAGTGTGAGCTATCTTAGCCAATTTAATAATAGTTTTAATTCAGTTCATTGGCATCATGCAAAAAGAATTTTAAAATATTTGCAAAAAACTAAGTCATACGGTTTGAAGTTTACTAAAGACACTTGTAATTTAGAAGGTTTCGTAGATGCTGATTGGGCTTCAAATACTATAGATAGAAAATCCTACACAGGGTTTTGTTTTAAATTGTCAGGCTGTGTAATATCTCATGAATGCAGGAAGCAACAAACAGTAGCATTGTCAAGTACTGAAGCCGAATACATGGCCATTGCTGAGGCATGTAAAGAGGCATTGTATTTAAAAAGTCTTTTATCAGATATTGTTGATTGTAACTATACTGTAGTAATTTACAATGATAACCAGGGAGCTCAAAAGTTGACGGAAAACCCTTTATTCCACAAACGAACAAAGCACATAGATGTGCGCTACCATTTTATACGAGAAGCAGTTTCTAATAAGCTTGTAAAAATTGTTTATCTGTCAACCTCTGAGATGCCTGCCGATATATTCACGAAAAGTCTAAGTGGTGCCAAACATAACTATTTTGTAAAATTATTAGGAATACAAAATGTTTAAAAATGTCAAGGTCAATGTCAGGTTACTGTTCTTGATTTTTTGTTATTAATTGATATTAGATTATTTTGATAAGTGGTGCTGTTAGAATATGTTTAGTAATATCAAAATAATACTAGTTTACTTCACTAGCTACTATTATACTAAACGCCAACACTAGTGATTAATAAAAAAGATTGTCTATTCTCAACCAGCAAGTCATTCGTTTTATTAGAATAACTATACCATTGAAATAATAAAAACCGCGCCAATAGCGATTTGATCAGTCGGGACCCATTATAGGGAAGATTTGAGCCAGTCTAGATTTTAATTTTTACTTATTTAAAATTCACTTTTTACGCAGTCGGGTTTTTTATTTTTTTAATTTATAATTTTATTTTATACTTTTCAGTTATGAATACCTATGTATTAATATTATTATTATTTATTTTTCAATGACGTCAAAAGCTACAATCGCATCGGTGGTGTCTGGTATGGCGCGACAATTGAAAAATATAAAATATGAGGACCGAACATGAAGTGCATGGGTAAGTATGGCAATGACGGAATATATACATTGCGCGTAGCCCAGCACGCACTTGGCCGGTATTTTTGTATTATTATTATAATACTACTAAGGCATTGTAATACCTTTTTAAAATTCTTAAAATGAGCTCTTTATTTTGAGATATCGAAGAAAGAATAGTTTTTATTTTTATGTTTTAATTATTACTGTGATGATATACATTTTTAGAATCCTTAAAATAAGCCCTTGAATTTGATACCCATATTATAACTTTAGAAAAAAAACTTTTCTTTTTACTTCAAACAATAGCATTTCCCAGCTGCCACGTTTATTTTTTTTGTCACCTATCTAAGAACACTTGGACTAATGAGACGAATCTAACGATACCCTAATGGAATAAATCAGTTCAGTAGTTTGGAAGATATCAGGTAATAATAATAATAATGACTTAAATCAAACAGACCTTCAAGAAACAATTGACAATACATACTCACAAGCAGATACATTACACGAAGAAACCATAAGCGCTTTGTTCGTAGACGAATCCCTAGACACCAAAATAGAAAGGACCTTTGAAGAAACCTACAGTAAATATTTATTAACAGACCCTACAACTAGGCCATTTATACCCAAACAAAAAACATCGAAGAAATTTGCTCACATAATCACTTTCTTAAATCACACAGTTATACCTAAGTATACATCAAATGATGACGATTTTCTGAAAACCCACACACTTGTCTATTGTGCTGCTTACACAGCAGCAATCTGCAATGGATCCAAAATCAAAGAGCAATCTACGCAAATATCTACACAAACATCTACACAAACATTTATACAACAGCGCGACATAGTTATAGACCGAAGACCAAAGTGGCTAAAACGGCTAGATATAAAAATACAGGTAATACGCAGAAACATAGCAAGAATGACACAATACATCAACGGAAATAGGCACTCGAAACTGATTACACATATTGAAAGAATAAAACACAAATACAGAACACATTCTAGTTATGAAGAACCTAACACAACAAATGAACAATTCATGGATAGTCTTAAACAAAAGCTCTCCGCTGTAACAAGTCGCCGCCGCAGATATTTCAATTGCACTAAACGAAAGGATCAGAACACACAATTTATAAACAACGAAAGACAATTTTACAGAACTTTAACCACAGACACAGCCAATACACAAAATATACAACAGACAGACAGACCCAATCCCTCCCCTGAACAGCTACACACATACTGGTCAAATATTTGGTCGAATACATCAGAACACAATCATACTGCGACATGGATACAGGACGATAAACGCAATTTAGAAAACGTCACTGATATGTCATTTGCTAATATTCCATTAGAGGTTTTCGTTAACGTCATCAATAAAGCTCATAATTGGAAAGCTCCTGGTACAGACCACATTCACAACTATTACTATAAGAAATTAACTTGCCTACACCCCTCCATCTACAATCACATCAATGATTTCATTAAATATCCACAAAATATCCCAGAATTTATTACACAAGGCCTAACCTACATGCTTCCTAAAGACACCGATTATATGAACCCAGCCAAATACAGACCCATAACTTGCCTACAAACTATTTACAAATTAACAACCGGTTGCATTGCGGAAATTATATATAAACACACCGTCCAGAACAACATCTTAGCTGAGGAACAAAAAGGGTGCCGTAAATATAGTCAGGGGTGTAAAGAGCAATTAACTATAGATGCCATAGCCATGAAACATAATACTAACTTTAAAAATGATATTTGCACCATGTACATAGATTATCAAAAAGCTTTTGATTCTGTCCCACATAGTTGGCTACTGTACATACTAGAGCATTACAAAATTCATCCCGCAATAATTAATTTTTTGACAGAGTCCATGAAACATTGGAATACCAAACTTAAAGTAGGAAAATCAATAGAAACAGATCCCATACCCATAAAGCGTGGAATTTACCAAGGCGACGCTCTAAGCCCTCTCTGGTTTTGCCTCGCTTTAAATCCTTTATCTAATCTTCTAAATTCTTCTGACAGTGGTCTTACAATCAAAAATAATGAAACATCGGATAATTTTAAACTCACCCATTTAATGTTCATGGACGATATTAAACTCTATTGCAATAGTATATCAGGACTCCACTCACTCGCAGATCTTACTCAAACCTTTTCTGATGATATAAACATGTCTTTTGGTATTGACAAGTGCAAAACATTTACTCTACGAGAAGGAAAACATGTTGATAGTAACCCATACGTATTAGAATCTGGCCAAGCAATAGATCCCCTATCACAAAATGACACCTACAAATACTTAGGTTTTGAACAATCACACCAAATTGATCAAAAACACACGAAAAATAAAATAATCTCCAAATATAAACACAGACTAAACATGCTAATAAAATCACAACTGACGTCGCGTAATTTAATAAAATCCATAAATTCATTTGCTATACCCATACTCACCTATTCTTTCGGAATTATAAACTGGTCCAAAACTGATCTAACTAAACTGCAACGCTGTATAAATACTACCCTAACTAAAAACCGAAAACATCATCCACGATCTTGTGTCCAGAGGCTCACGCTACCGCGAGACGAAGGTGGACGCGGTCTTATAGATATAGTAAATCTGCACAACAAGCAAATTACCAGCTTGAGAAAGTTTTTTATTGAGAAAGCCCTTCAGTCACCACTTCACAAAGTAATTACACAAGTAGACAAAAAACTCACCCCACTTAATTTACACAGTACTAAACCACAGACCAACGAACGTATCACCAGTAAAATAGAAAAGATTGCAGCATGGGAACGTAAATCACTTCACGGAAGACATCGCCTCGACTTGCAGCAACCTCATGTCGATATAAAAGCATCGAACGCGTGGCTGCGACGAGGCGAACTCTTCCCTGAGACCGAGGGATTTATGATTGCCATCCAGGATCAGGTCATTGACACAGCCAACTACCAAAAATTCATAATTCGCAGACCCAACTACAATGACTCCTGCAGACGATGCCATGGTGCATCCGAGACCATCCAGCACATCACAGGTGCATGTAGAGCCATAGCCCAAACCGATTATAAACATCGCCATGATCAAGTTGCTGCAATAGTTCATCAATCATTAGCAATTCAAGCAAAACTAATTACAGACAAAGTCCCCTACTATAAATACAAACCGCAAGCAGTGTTAGAGAACAATAATTTCAAATTGTACTGGGATAGGACAATAATTACAGATAAAACAATTTACAATAATAGACCAGACATTACTATGTTAGATAAACAAAAGAAATTAGTGTACATAATAGACATAGCAATTTGCAACACCCATAACCTTACTAGCACACATACGGAAAAAATTGCAAAATACACAGATTTGTCAATAGAACTTAAAACGCAGTGGCATGTTACACACACCAAAACTATCCCCATCATACTATCCAGCACAGGAGTCATCCCAAAAACCCTACACAATAGCCTTAACTCATTGAATATTAGTCCATCTACTTACCTTCTGCTACAAAAAGCAGTTATTTTGAATACATGCAGGTTAACCCGCAAATTTTTAAATAACTAATTTAGTACACAATGCACTTGGCTTCGGCCCGTGCCAATTTCGACCCACACATAGATGTGAGATATTTTAAATATACCGAGAAATAATAATAATAATAATAATATGTGGGGACATTTCACACACGGCCATCTGACCCCAAACTAGGGAGACCCTGTACTATGGGTGTCAGACAGCTGATATACATACACAAATATATTTTAAATACATACATATATAAAGAAAAGAATATTTTATTTACAAAGACCGGCGCAAAACATAACCAGTTCCTTGCAGTCGGGGTAAAAAGCATAAGTCTAACCTATTTCATTTTCTCATTATTCTATTTCTTTCCGATTCGTTCCTGTCAATAATACCGGCATTTATGTTCACAGTATTTGCTACTGCACTGTTGGAGTAAGTTGATTCAATAGAATCAATTAGAATGCAATCATTGAAATAACTTTGTTCATTGGACGCTCACGAAGTCAAAGTGTCCGTGCCATTGCTGCGGGATACAAAATTGGCAAGTCGTAATGCAATTTAAATTGATTTAATTAGGGTGACCGAATCTTGACTTTGTTTAATTGAATGAAACGGTAATTTATTGAATTTACCGGTTCAGTTTAACTTTATGTGTCAGAATATTGTGTCAAAGTTTTAAAAATATATTTCTGATATAATAATAATAATAATATGTGGGAACATTTCACACACGGCCATCTGACCCCAAACTAGGGAGACCCTGTACTATGGGTGTCAGACAGCTGATATACATACACAAATACATTTTTTTTGTAAATACATACATATAAATAGATAATGTGTCGTGAGTACTATTCTTGGTACATATTTGATGATATTGATCAAGCTTAGGCGGAACGTGACACTTTTTCATGCGTGCAGCCGGTGTTCATCGATTGATAAGATGTTATCACGTCAAAACGTAATAAGTGCAGTTATAACATGGGATAAGTGCAGAAAGATAACGATTAATAATGAGATTAGCTCTATTCTAATATAGAACGATAAGACTTGACAATACGCCACGAGAACTGGCTGTCAGGCGGTTTTTACTTAAGTTTCAATAATTATTATTTTTATATCCGCGTTTAATTAAAGCAGTAAATATATTATAATCTAAAAACATCCCGAGGACTTCAAGACTTCTTCAGTGCCTATCTCGCGTACATTTAAATTAACAAATCAGTTGCCTTTCTATTCTAACATAACCGTAAAGATACTCAATAAAGAATGCGAGTAGATCAAGTGACGTGCAATTTACTTTTACGATTGGATCGAAAGCGCTTAGGTTAGGAATGCGCCCGCGACTCTCCAAGTGTTAAGTCACAATAATATTGTCAACGTCGCGGGCGTCGAATTCCTACGATTCGTAAATGGAATGTGTTATTTGAAAGTGGAATTATTCGAAAAGTAGTACTATGTAGACCACTAAGTAAATAAGACGTTACAATATTCATTTTTCTTCTTTAATTGAGACAGAAACGTTTTTAGAAAACTAGATAATAATAATAATAATTTATTTATTAAAATTACAAATGTGTACATTTAGTCAACAAAAAGAAAAATTCCCATACAAATATAATGCCTTAAAATAAAGTAAAACTAAAATATTTATATAACTGGTGCAAGTAATGATGGTTCGGAAACAACAATATTAGGTAGCGACCCGCCCGATCTAGGTTAATTCAAACCTGTGTTTCAGGCCATCACTTTGTACATAATTCAATTGGGCAGTGAAGTTTAAAGTATAACTAATATATAATAATCAATTAACAATTATGAGAAAAAGCATTGTACATTATTATCTAAAAGTAAACCTTTATAAATCTTATGTAAATATACAAGAGTAAGTACTTTATCATTATGCCAAAACTTCCAAAAGTATTTTTGTGTCTGTGTAATTGAGAATCGCTAAATATTCAGATAATATAGATTTAGATAAATTATATAGGCAAACACTACTAACATTTATTGTTTTAAATGTAACTTATTTAGATACTAATTCCTTAATGACTAAGTCACACACATCAATCTTTGTCATTTCCTTCATCTTCGATGGCTTTTGTTTACAGTGAGCTAATACGAAGCTTATTAAGAGGGCCGTTCCCGGTCCGTCTGTCGTCAACGCGAGCATGATTGTAACACTTTTTGTTTCATCCAACGCAATTCGAAAACAAACGAGTGAGTGTAACTTGAAATCTCCATTACATGTGCAAAGTTTTTATGAAGACCTTTTTCTTACTTTTATAATATAGATATGAGTACAGAACCACCAAATTCAGATAAAATTGTGCAAAAAATCTGATTTGCAAACGTCTTTGCTGAATTCGTTTCTTTAAAAAGTTTTATTATCATGCCATATAAACCTAGATATCTCTGTATTCATAATATCTGAAGGAACATTGTTTATAACGCCATAATCTCGTACGAGCGTTTGTATCAGAATTATGATGAGGTTTGTATCTACCAATGCAACCTTATACCAAAATCAATCTTGAATTCTATTACAAAATACCTCATCAAAGTTTCAAAATCAAATTCTGCAAACTTACGATGTCCACATAACGTATTACCTTGCAAAATGAAATTGAATCCCTATAAAATGTTATGACCGATCGTTTGTCGTTGAAAGTTCAATCTAAATTCCAGTGGTTAAGACACAAATTGGTTTGGAGCAATTAAATCGCAGTTATGGGATATGACGGGATCATCAATTACTATTGATGGCGATTAAACTTGAATCGAAATTGGACACGATTTTATACACAACAACCGCCTTCAAAAACTAAAAAGGGAAAAATAACTTTAGCACAGAACACACGTTGACTTTAGTTTCGAAATTCAGTGGCTTTGTTCTGTTTGTTGTTTTGTATTGCTACCGACTTCCGAAACTAAAGTCAACGTGTGTTCTGTGCTAAAGTTGTTTTTCACTTTTTAGTTTTTGAAGGCAGTTGTCTTTTTTGTAAAAAGCTTTTTATTTTCCGCTTTTTAGTTCCTCCTTCTCATCCAAATCTATTAAGAAGAGATTGAAAGTTAACTACTACAAAGATTGATGAAACTAAAACGTCGTCTATGTAAAATTTTTGGGTATTTGTTGATTTTTCAAAAAGTGCTGAATCAATTTCGATAAAATTTATATGGGACCACCCCTAAAGCATACCCTATCCATAAAAAAAAGAATTTTCAAAATCGGTTTACGTTTGCCGGAGAAATCGCGCACATACTTAATGCAAATTTAAGACTTTTACGGTTTTCTCATGGATGCCATTGTCAGAACTGGACTAAATAAAAATGGGACCACACGGGAAGCACTAGCTTTCAAATAAAAAAAGAATCATCAAAATCGGATCACCCAGTCCTAAGAAATCAGGTAACAAACATAAAAAAAAATACAGACGAATTGACAACCTCCTCCTTTTTTGAAGTCGGTTGAAAAAGGGCAGGCTCTAGAATTCACAAATATGTAAAAGCGTAAAAACATTTTTACTGTTACTACTGTGTGAAATACGTATGACAGATTCATACGGTTGATTTAAAAGTGAAAATGAAGAATGAAGCCATATCATCTGTATTTAACCTGTATATGCAATGCCAGGCATATTAATTTATTGGTATTGTAAAATATGGATACCAGCAGTCAGTTTAGATGTTTGTAAACGCACCCACGACATAGGAGTAATTCATAGTGTGGGGCAACGTTTTTAAAAATATAAAATATAAATAATAATTATATAACATTGCCCCAGTTTTCCCTGAAAGACTAGGCAGAGGTATGCCTATAGTAAGTACATCAGCGGCGACTATGGGGCCCTTCATTAAGATTGGCCACTGTGACCGTATTTCGATCGGGAGATTTATATTACACACGGTTCCATTTTAAAAATCAGTTAGACATAGAAGCAAGTTTGATTTTGGTTTAGATACCATTAATCTGAAAAATACTTAAGTACATCATGAACCACGTCTACAATGAGACATCCCGACATGCCGACATCCTCCGTCATCCGAAAAAAAAGTATTAATCAGCTGGTTTTTTTTCGCTTTTTCCTAATGATGAGTTCAATGACCTTTTTCAGGTTTATGGTAAAAACTAAGCTTGTATAGTAACAAGAATTCTGTATATTTCATTTTAACTCACGAGGACAAGCTTATGTCTGTGTCTTTTGTTACAAACACTATTCGCAATTAACACTCGGAATAGGTACCTACTCTATTAGTACAAATTACATAATTATGTTATGCCCAGACCTGTGGGTGCCATGCGCTTGCATGTCGCGATGCGGTCGCATGCATTTCAATAGCTGCAGCCAAGCAGATTGCATGTGGTTTTTCATTTATAATTTAAACAAAAAAACTTACTGCACGTCCAAACGCGGTTATTGTAGGGTTTTCCAGAACCGTGTTGTCAAATAGGACTCTAACGAACAACACATTGAAAAAATATTGCGAAATTGGAAAATAAGGTTTTCTTTTTGTCAAAAAGCATGACAATAAATGTGTACCTATGTCAAAATCTACTTGTGACTGTGCTTTTCAGCCATTTGCAATGTGCGTGAATTTTTAAAAAGGTATTCCGAAAAGTTTCACTAACTGCTGCTATTAATTTTTCACATAAACATCTGTGCTAAAAGGTTTTCTCGCTTCGTTTTAGCTAGACCTGCGAGAAATTTTGTTCTGGAAATAATGGCCAGTTTTGACCGGGTTTTTTACTGTGATTCAGAATATCATATCTTATTTGGTTCTTGTATTTTTTTCCTGTGAAATGTCGATTTTACGTTCGTGATGTCGTATAGCATAGGTAAATTGGGTAGGATAATTAGGTTGTTAAATTATCAGAATCTATCTACGTTATTTTATTCTTGATACAACAGAGAAACTCCAGATTCAACTTCTCTAAATTGTATTGGTTTTAACAAGTACGTACAGCAGCAGCAATTATTATTGGCAATAGTAGGCTGCCCCTAACATGTATTATCCTAGATGAGACAACGTCAATACTTTCAGTACTTGAATCTCATAAATAAAACAGCATCGACACATAATAACTATTCTCTACAGAGCCCCTTAAATAAGTCGACATTACTGTCAACATAATTCCATCCGTGATCGAATCTCCGTGTGAAAAACATTTACAGTCATCGTCGACTTCCTAGCATTGTGAGGCCGTACAAAAATATAGGGAAATGAAATGTTTGAAATAACTACCGGGACATAATGTATTTTCCGTCCAAAATGTTGGCACTTTTCTGCCGTCGTCGAAGGGAATATTTTGTTGAATGTATGCCTTCATATTATGATGTGTGAGTATCTGAGCATACGTATATTTCGGGGATTTGTGCTGAATATTTCATGTTTAGGATTATAGTTTGAATAGTTTTGATTGAATCCCAAGAAGAAAAGAAAGTTAACAATAAGGAGCAAAATTGTAGTATCATATATGTAGTGCGTCAGAGATGTTTGTGCAGAATCGAACCCATGGTTTTCATGAGGTGATTCGCAAAAAAACCGCATCTCTACTAAGCAGAGTACGAGAAACTAGCAACAGCATCCTCAAAATAATAAGGGAGGACGTTACGTCTACAATTGTGAAAAAGATGGTGAGGACGGTGATTAATTAGTAATAACTTTATAAATCACCAATATCGTGTCATTTTACTAACAATAGTTGTAAGTCATAATTATAAGTACTAACACTTTGGATCTTAGTCATCTGAATAAAAGAATTATTATTATTATTATATATCTGGTTCCGTTCAGTAATATTTATACAAAAAAAACTTTTTACAAAAAAGACAACCGACTTCAAAAAGTAAAAATAATTTTGAATTCGCAAGTCGGGTTTTAGTTTTCTTTGTTGTTTTGTATTCCCACCGACTTGCGAATTTAAAGTTATTTTTTACTTTTTGAAGGCGGTTGTCTTTTTGTAAAAGGTTTTTATTACGCTTTTTATTTTTTTAAGAAGTAGGCACTAAAGCCTACTTCTTTCGCAAGCTTTCTTCACACAAATTAATTAATGGCAACAACAAAGAATTTCAGTCATCCCTTAATTTTCTATCCTTAGGGGTGGAATATTTTGATGATATGGGACCAACTTTGAGGTATACACTATAAATTAAAAAAGGGATCATCGAAATCGGACTACACTGAAAAAAGTTATGCGTGGTCAAACATAAAAATATACTTGTCGAATGGAGAACCTCCTTCTTTTTTTGAAGCCATTATAAAGTCACATATTTATGGATATAAACATTTAAGCTTTTATTAAGTACCTAACAATGAGAACAAACTTCTGGTTGCCAGAAACATATTCTTCATACTTACTCCTTTCAAGGAATTGTCACTAATCTTACCAGGGAGGGATTTAACAAAGTTGTCCGCAACACGTATTGAATTCCGGACCCTCGGATAAAAGTTCGTGAAAGGGATAATACACTGGCGACGTTAATGGAAATCTTGTGTGTGGAAGTGTGGGGAATACAAAATATTGGGGAGATGATGAACACACACATGAAGCTCTTTTATTTCGCAATATTTGCCGGGAATTGTCTGCCGTGGAGAGGTCCTGCGTTGACTAAAGTGACGTAGTAGATACATAATGGTTTGTTATAAAATGTATACAGGATGGAACCACTTTTACCATGAAATATACATGATTCTATAAGACCACTACGAAAATTAACGTTTTTTCATCGGTTATTTAAAAATATCAGTTGTTCCATACATTATGTCGGTGTAGCTGTTGCTGTTATTTTTTTTTTAAATTGGTAATTCGCGAAAAATTCTAAGCATGAACTGAATCCACGTTAATAAATAATTGTCTGTGCTCATGATTGGCCAATTTTTTTTAATTCACGAAATTTTATTCACATTTTAGCGTGAAATCCTAAACTTGTGGATGGATGGATGTTTGTTACTCTTTAGGTGGTTGCACAAAACCAACATTATTTTAACGAAGACTTTAAATTAATGCTGTCACTTTCTTTTTGATACAAAATGTAAAGAATAGCATGAGTCTCCGTTAAACTAATGTTGGTTTCGTGAAATTCAGCGTTAAACGCTTAAACAGCTGAACAGAATTCGCTGAAATTTGGGGACCATATATGTAGATTGATTAAGATTAACATATAGGATGAATTGAAGATTTTGCCCAGTATTTGTGTACAAGTGTGATAATTTAGGATTTTCTTTTCATAAAAAAATTAATTTCTTATACTCATTCCTTCTAAATTCTATGCAGGCAAAGACCATGATGCCAGCACTAAATTTCTCCATTAAATGGCATGCGATCCGAAGCATATCAAGGTTGTACTCGTTTGAGTACGGACAACACGCTCATTATTCCATCAGGGGCAATCGTCCGGAATTAGACCCAACTAAGAGGCAATAAGCAATA
The DNA here is from genome assembly GCA_947361185.1 of Charanyca ferruginea. Lineage (NCBI taxonomy): Eukaryota > Metazoa > Arthropoda > Insecta > Lepidoptera > Noctuidae > Charanyca > Charanyca ferruginea. The sequence continues at coordinate 18,739,344 of OX376069.1, read as the reverse complement.
ATCAATACGCTAGTTATATAGAAAATTTGGGCAATAAACAGTTAATGATATAACTAAACGATTTGGCGTCGGACCGTGAATGGTAATGAGGGTAAAAACCTTGTTGTTGGGATTATCGTTTTCAACAATGTATCTATAAGTACCTGTGTTTACAAATACATATGAATGAAAATATCTATACTTATAATATAATAAAGCTGAAGAGTTTGTTTGTTTGTTCGAACGCGCTAAACTCCAGAACTACTCGTCCAATTTTTAAAATTCTTTCACTAAAAGAATGCTACGATATCCCTAAGTGCTATATGTGGTATTTTATTACCAAAAATTAGGAATTTGTAAGGTAATTAAAGCTGACGAAGTCTCGGGCAAAAGCTGTTAATTATAAAGTTACAAGAACTATGTTTGATTTAAGTAAATCTTCTGTCATAAATAAAAATGGTAAACATCTTCACCCTAAAATCAAGTGCTGGTAATAGTAAAAAAAACAATATTTGACGTGGTAAAATAAGAAATATCCTCGATAATATTATTAAATACTGCTTTAAAATTCGTTGAGTGCTACAAGGCTCTAGTTTAAGGCCTCTATAATTAGATTGGAATAATTGGAATAAAATAATGAATGAAAAGGAAAGATAACACAAATATTCTGAGATTCTCATTTAATTTTCAAACTGTCAAGTCAGGATTCCACGAAAGAAATCTGAAAAGGTCTACTAAATATTATTACTTATTCAAATTCTTCATACTTAACGGAGTAATGGAGACTCCGTGACAGCTGTCAGAGAGAATGTTAATGATTAAAAGGTGATGGAGATGAAACAGGATATAGCGAACTTCTCGAATTTACAGCCAATATTGGATGAATTTGATTCAATCTCGTTCAATTACGTTAACGCTTCAAGTGGTCTCTGAACATTGAAAGTACTTTAGTGAAATCTAAAAAGTAGTGTAAAGATTCGGTTTTATATCAACGTTTTTTGAGAGAAACAAGGCATAAAATGCTATACCCACTTTACAAGTATTACTGTTTTGTTTCGTCGCTCTATTGACAGGTCATATCAATGGAATTTTACTTTGTTTTGGTTTGTTTATCTGTGAGGTCCTGTTTTTTCGTATCAAGTATAACAAAGACCTAAAAAGTAATTAAGTTTTGATTTCGAATCTCTCTTAGAAAACTGCCCTTGCTAAAAGAGGCGTGCTCTACGATAGCGATTCCTAAAGTGGGTTCCGCTGAAAAGGCGCCAGGGTTCGATTATTAAGCTTCATAGTAGACAGTCCGTAATGGAAATATAATTACATACCTATAGGTTGGGTACCTAGTAAGTTACATAACATATCACTAATTATTATTGCTTATATTACTAATTACATTATTGGAGGAGCTCGTGGCTAAGTTAAAGCCATACAGATCGATCGGTCAAAGGTTAAGCTACGCTAGTCGCGGTCGGTCTGTGGATGGGTGACCATCCCTTTCATACCGAGTTCCCTCCGTGCCTCGGAAAGCACGTAAAGCCATTGGTCCCGGACCCCGGTTATCATTTGTAGATCTTTGGCAGCCGTTATGGGTCAGAAGTCAGAAAGTCTGACAACCAGTCTTACCAAAGGGTATCGTGTTACCCAGTAACTGGGTTGTGGAGGTCCGATAGGCAGTCGCTTCATATAAAGCACTGGTATCCAGCTGCATGTGGCTAGATTGGAAGCCGACCCCAATATACATTGGAAAAAGGCTAGGTAGATTATGAGACTAATTATAATTATTGTACATATCTAATTTTAAACTGGCATCATTAGACTAGGTATAAAATATAAAATTATGAGTTCAAAATTTAGTGTGTCGATAGGAAACACAGATTTATGTGTAATGTGTGTGTGTGGATGTGAATGTATGTATGTGTGTGTGTTTGATTTTGTCAGATTCCTTGTTTGGGTAATCAGCCACGGCAACGTCGGACTACATCACTTACAAAATATTCCTCATAAAGGTTCTTATTTTAAATTGCAATGATTTTCATTGTTATCATTTGATGTGCGGTTCCATAAAGCAAAAGGATCTATGTTGACTGTTCTGTTGCCTTAAAAGATTTAGAAGAACTGTAGGTAGATTCTGTAAAATTTAAACAACAACTCGCATCTCACATCGCTATTCACTCTCACTTCGCATAAGGTTCAAAATGACCTTGATATATTTGACACTTTGAATCGGGTTCGAGTGCGAAGTAAGCGTCGAAGTGACGGGGAAATTACCTTACAGAATGCCACTTCTTACGTCATCTCATACTTTATCTGTCAAAATCTCCCTGTCAATTTAGTTCAACTCGCTGACACGCTCGCAAGGGTGGCACCAGTGTAAATTCGAATTATCAACCGAGTTTTTAGAATGCCATTCAAGAAACTCACAGCGGATTCAGATTCGGAGTTTAGAATGAGGTCTTACAGAATCACACCCCTGGTCTACTGCTTTACATCATTTAAATGGACAAAAGCAATAGAAACAGAACTATAAGGTCTTTGATATAATTTATGAAAGCCTAAATATACTATCCGAGTATGCTGAGTATGAGTACCTATGAGTGTCGATCTTTTGTGAGAAATAAATCTGAAAAGGTCTACTAAATATTATTACTTATTCAAATTCTTCAAACTTAACGGAGTAATGGAGACTCCGTGACAGCTGTCAGAGAGAATGTTAATGATTAAAAGGTGATGGAGATGAAACAGGATATAGCGAACTTCTCGAATTTACAGCCAATATTGGATGAATTTGATTCAATCTCGTTCAATTACGTTAACGCTTCAAGTGGTCTCTGAACATTGAAAGTACTTTAGTGAAATCTAAAAAGTAGTGTAAAGATTCGGTTTTATATCAACGTTTTTATCTTTTGTGGGTCAGAGATCAGTTGCAGTAGTTGTAACGAGTGAAACTTTTAATTGCTCCCGTTAGAAAGTTTGGTGCTCCAGCGGGTTTTGAAAATGTGCTACGAATTGGTTCCGCTTTCTATCAAACTATCATACCTATTGTCAAGTATAACATAATTGGACTTACAGGATTGCTCTAAAAACAGTCTAACTTTTAAACAGAGGTAGAAATTAACTTGTTACTTATTTAATTACAATGTTATAATTTTTATTTTGTGTTTATTATTAATTGTTGTTTATATATATATGTATGTATTTAAAATGTATTTGTGTATGTATATAAGCTGTCTGACACCCATAGTACAGAGTCTCTCTAGTTTGGGGTCAGATGGCCGTGTGTGAAATGTCCCCACATATTATTATTATTATTAATTTTAATTTTTAGAGTTATTTGTAAACTTTTAGTTGATTAGTCTTCAACTTGTGTAACAAATTTTTGCATGCCTGCTAGTCAAAATGATTGATCTTTTTCTATTTTACTGTACCTATATGTGTAAAATAAAATATCTTAATCTCTTATGTGTGCTGTGTGGCATTTTTTTTTAGAAGGCGACAGAAGGATATTGACCAAAGGATGGGCAGCAGCGTCCTTCTGAGTACCATAACACCTACTGCGATCGCCAACATGCATCGGCCAAGCATGGCGATTACGGCTTAACCCTCCCTTGGGGGAGACCTATTCCCACCAGTGGCGTCTAACGGTTGACATGATAATGACGATGAATCTTTTATGATTTATAACTGCACCGCTTTAATGAAGTTGATATATCACCATAATTGATCACAATATTTTGTTACTTCATCATCTGCCTAGCCTTTTCCCAACTATGTTGGGGTCGGCTTCCAGTCTAACCGAATGCAGCTGAATACCAGTGTTTTACAGGAGCGACTGCCTATCTGACCTCCACAACTCTGGGTAGCACGATACCACTTGGTAAGACTGGTTGTCAGGCCTCTGACTACACATAATGAATCATTTCCGTGGCACGGAGGGTCTCAGTATGATATGGATGGTCACCCATCCACAGCCCGACCGTGGCAAGCGAAGCTTTACCATGACCAATCTATCCGTAAGCTATGAGCTCCTCACAATATGTTGTTATTTATTAGGAAGTAATTTCCTATACGGAATATAGCCGTATTTTTGGAGAAAACGAGGTTAAGAGCGCCCTTCCCTATCGGCCGAACTTCAACGCGAGCTTGATTGAATTGTTCAACTTACGCAATGCTTGAAAACAAACGAGTGAGTGAGAACGCGATAATAATGCATGAAAATTGGGAAGCGGAGATTTCACAAATCTTGTTCTAACAAGTTTTTGATAAAAATGTTTGTAATTTAAAATTTTCATTACAGTGCACTTGTGTTTTATTTTTATTTTATTCAATGTATGAGTTCATTATGAACGGCCAAAGTTCAGATAAACGCTGATTTTCGGACATGTTTACTGAATTTGTTTCTCAAAAAAGTTGTTTTTTCGTTTCATAGGAGCCTAGATATTAACCACAAGATAACCGTGTGTTAAAAATATGTGGAGAAAAATTGGTTATGACGCCGTAATCACTTACGAGTGTTTGTGTGGGAAATATGGGATGGGCGCTCTTAAGATGCGCAATCAGTCTTATTAACAATACAAGGCACTAATATAACAGACATTCAATACAACACAAACACTGATAAATTATTCCTCTTTTTGCAACTCGCATAAATATTACAACCAAAACTGATCGATGTCATAGTAAACAATATGCAAAACCAGAAATATTTGAACGAATCAGGGATCTGTAACTTAAAATAAACGGGTAGGGTTGTCAATATTTTGTGTTTGAGTAAGCATCAATATAGACTGCGAAAATATTGGGTGAGTAAACTTTGCGTGGGATTTGCGACGAAGTGCGGAGTACTTTTTACTATTTATATTTGTATCATTGATTTGACGCCAACATTTCCAGTTTTTGAGGGGTTTTTAGTAGAAACCTTGAGAATAATTTACTGTCACATGAGATGATAAAAAATGATAATTTTTATTCCCGAAAAAAGAATAAAGATTCCAATTTTCCGAATTTTCTAGACTGTCTATAGACGCAAGATGCATTTATAAATGCGATTGTAAACTGCAAGCAGTGAGCCCCTGTTGCCTAGGCCTAGTATTCAGGATATTGTACGTTAAAAGCTTAACTAAATTATACTGCATGGAAGGTTGTTTATTCGCAAGCGGGCAGGGATGGCGTGCACTTCAATTTGTGGGTGTGTGGTGTACGTCACAGCACTTCCAATTTAACATGGCCGCCGCGCGAACGACTCGCAAATTGTGTTCCGTGCACCGCTGAACACAAGTTGTTCTCATGATAGTAATGGAGATTGACTGGGATACTGGTTTACAATTGTTATAGGTAGGTAATTGAGATTGTTTTGGCTAGTTTGTTTTTTCGTTCAATAGTTATGGTTACCAAAGGAGCAGTTTTTTTTTAAATGTCGAGAAGTAAAAATCAGCTAGAAAAGAAAGTAATTAACCTAGCATATACCTACTCATGAAAGGGAAATATCAACTGACATACCTATGGTTTCTTAAAAAAGTGGCTGTGACATACGGACGGACAGACAGACAGACAGACATGACGAATTCATAAGGGTTCCGTTTTTTGCCATTTGGCTAGGTAACCCTAAAAATGAATCGTTGTTCGTTAGTCTTCCTAAAATTCGAGAACGACTGGATCGATTTGGCTAATTTTGGTCGCGAAATATTTGTGGAAGTCCAGGGAAGGTTTATACGGTGATAAAATCAGAAAATACACAAAAAAGGAGGTAGGGACAGGACGTCTGTCGGGTCAGCTAGTATAATTATATATTATTATATGAATGATTCGCAGTCTTTGGATACATGAATTGAGCTGTCATTGTAAATTGTGACGGTGTATAGATAGAATATGATGATACCAACCTGGCTAATAGAGATGCGTCCAGCGTCTGCGGTTGTCGCGCGTCTACGACGATAACGTGCGGCTGCTTGGCGTCGGAGTCGCGTCGCAACGCTTCCAGCGCGTCGCGAGCGCTTCGCACCGAACGCGCCTCGCCGCCCGCCCGCGCGACTGCTCCGCATGCTGCCGCGCAAACGCGCGATTGTCGCTCCGGGAAAACGCATAGTAACTGCCGGCAAACAATACCATGTGAATTTATAGTTCGTGCAGATATATCGGTTGATAACGTGGTTGATAATGATGATGATGACTTAAATATTGCCGAAGCGGTTCACGTTGCTGAAAGCCGGGGCAGATGTCGCAATATCGTCCGTGGAAAATTGGTTCCCAGATGGGTCACGACGACCCCAGCGTTGGGAAAACTACGCAAGGAGGAGGAGGAATGATGATTATGTAGCTGAAGAAGAGCTGAGAGCGTTCATCATAAAAAAAGTATATGTTTTATCATCATAACAATGGAGGTCAAAGATCGATGCTTTTCACAACATCTGCTGTTTTTAAAATTATTAATCTTATTTAGAAATCTTCATTTTAAACCGACCTCAAAAAAGGGAGGAGGTTCTCAATTCGACAAGTGTTTTTTTTTATGTTTGACCCACGCCTAACTTACTACTATAGTGAACTCCGATTTCGATGATCTCTTTTAATGGAAAGTGTAATAAAAGTTAAATAAAAAATATTTCACCTCTAAGGGTTGAAATTAAGGGATGACTTGATTTGTTTGATATTGCCGTCTCTTACTTAATTTGGATTATTAAAAGTAGGCACTAAAAACCGAAAAAAAAATTTACCCTTTAAAAAGAAAGCCATCAAAAAGTATATTTAAATTTTTGAAGGTCTTTTTTAAGTAACGAAATTTTTTAGTGTTATGTATCTACTTACATATATTTTATAGCAGCATTTACCTTCAAACAACTCTTTAATAAGTTCTTCTTTCTATTGTGCCTTTTGTTCCAGTTTCAGTCTCAAACGAGCCTCACTTCAGCAAAGGCTAAAGGCCAAAGACTATCTAAAGGCGAACGAGAGAATAGATTCAAAATCTTTGTTTTGAATCTTTTCTCTCATTCAATCACGACCATAGGCCCTGAGTTCATTCAATGAACGATTTCTTCATTCATGGCGTATTTTCAATGTATTCGGATTGTTAAATAAATAAAATACGCCTCGTTTTCTATTGTTAGTACCGACAATGTGCCATCACATACCTACAAATGTAGGTATGTTAGTACTGTGTTAGATTTTACTGATGTAGGTATTACTGTCATAGTTTTATTACCGATTTTATTGTTACAATGAAAACCCGTTCTTAGTTAAAACGCGTTTTCTCTAGTTAAAACTAGTTCTAAATAGGGAAAACGCGTTTTGTCGAAATGATACAGTTACAACTGTTTCAACCAAGTTCAAAGTTCATCGTGCATTGTTTTGATTGGTTGAGAGACATCACCTGAAAAGGTTCCTCTAGTATAAGCCCTAGATCGGGCCCTGGTTAAGAATTAGGGTAGGTAGATAGATAGGGACAGGACAACGTCCGCTCGTATATCATAAAACATTTATTTATAATTATTATCATTATTTCTTTCGTACACTCGGCAATTATAATAGTGTAGCTTTTTATCAGTGAAATAATATTTGTAGCGTTATATCACAAAGTACAATACGGTCAACGTAACTTGGCGCGTCTGAAGTTAGCTGTTTGGCTGCGCAATGGAACTTTTAGGAACGAAATTGTCTACTGCGCAGCTAATTGGCTAACTTCAGACGCGCCAAGTTACGTTGACCGTATTGTGCGTAAGGCTGCGGCGCGCCCGAGCAGAGAGACCACTCAGAACAAACCGCCATTTTTGTCACGCACACATTGACATTACTTTTATACGCATTCTCAAGCAGTTTCAAGCAGACTTCAGTCTCGACTGCCACGTGTTGTCTAAATTAATAAATGAGAGACATTGTCATTTCATGACGAACAGGAAAATTTTGTTATAAAAAAAATGCATAGAGTTCCAACCAGTGCCAATAAAATTTCATATTAATAGGAATCAAACCTACAGAGTCAATACAGTAGCAGCCCTAGTGAGTCTGGCAAGTTTGGGTAATTATTTTTGAAGACGGCGGGAGCGGTCCTTCTGTAATCTCTATATTTTGTGGTTATATGAACTCAACTGTCAATTAGAAGACACAATAGTTAAACAATGACAAGTTACCAATATTTGGCTTCTGGACCGACGGTAGGGATAAGTGCAGTTATAACATGGGATAAGGACAGGAAGATGACGATTAGTAATGAGATTAGCTCTATTCTAATATAGAACAACAAAAACGTTTATATCTTTATAATCTGCGCTTCTTGGCGTTACTTTGACGTCAAATCTTAACTTTGGGTCATTTATTGAGTCCAAGGCCAAACTAGCTGCCAAAAAGCTGGGAGTCCTCGCAAAGGTGCGAAAGTACTTCACGTCGGAACAGCTGCTCAACTTATACCAAGCACAAGTTCGATCGTGCATGGAGTACTGTTCGCACCTTTGGGATGGATCGGCAAAATACCAACTGGAGGCATTGGAAGTCATCGATAGACGTGCTAAGAGGCTCATAAACAACGACTCCCTGGTTAGGGCTAAGCTCCAGAGCCTTGAACATCGCCGCACCGTTGCTAGCCTTTCGGTCTTTTATCGGGTACATTTCGGAGAGTGTGCTTTGGAATTGCACAATTTAATTCCCCCATCCCCGTTCCATCATCGGACGAGCAGAGATACGGCGAAGCGTCACCGCTATATGGTTGAAGTTCCACGGTCTCGAACCAAGCGCTTTGACTCCACATTTATTGTGCGAACTGCCAGACTGTGGAATTCCCTGCCCGCCTCTCTGTTCCCTGATAAGTATAATCTGGGTATCTTTAAGGCACGAGTGAACCGGTTCATCTTAGGCAAGCGTGTTCCAACTTAGGCCGCATTATCACTTACGATCAGGTGAATTGCGGTCAAACGCAAGCCTATTTAATAGTAAAAAAAAAAAAAAAAAACTACTTAACATTTTAAGCAAAATGTAGTCTTGCCACATAATCGATTTGCAATGAATTTCAACTAAAAACAGTTGGCGATTCTCCTCAAATAATAAGTTGTTCCAATGAAGTTGTATAATTGCTGTTCCATTCAGCATCTCGATCCGGTATTGATTAGTTTTGGGGTCCAAAATTTAAGCGGAAAAGTCATTAGAGTGACGTAAATCAATTAGAAAGGTCCGTACTACCGCATGCCGGGAATGCGATTTATATAGGAGAACTGTCGGACCTCTATTAATTCAACAATTTTGATAACTCTTAAGATGGTGATTTGATTTAAGAGCGCCCATTCCGTCATATTCCCATACAAACGCTCGTACCTACGTGATTACGGCGATATAACAAATTATTCTCCAAATATTTTTAACACACAGGTATCTTGTGTTTAAATGTATGTTTGTATGAAGCCAAAAATAATCTTTTTTGACAAACAAATTCAGTAACCAAACCTGCTTTTTTGCACAATTTTATCTGAACTTTGGCCATTCATAATGCACTAATATATTGAAAAATAAAAATAACAGCTTCATAGAAACTTTGCCCATGTAATGGAAATTCTACGAGTAAATTACAAACATTATTACCAAAATCTTGTAAGGCTTTTTCAAAAACACGTATTTCCTGGAACAAGTTTTGTGTAATCTCCGCGTGGCAATTTTCTTGCGATGTTATTGCGTTCTCACTCACTCGTTTGTTTTCGAGCTTTGCGTTGGTCGAAACAAAAAGATTTTCAATCACGCTCGCGTCGAAGTTCGGCCGTTGGGGATGGGCGCTCTTAAGAATGTTTGATGTACTTGTAAACACTGTTCTCTGATAGAGCAATTAACACGCTGAAAATTAAAACAGTTGTTTTTATTTCATACTAGCTTTGGCCCGCGACTTCGTTCGCGTGAATGTCGGTTATCGTGGATGCAGACGAAGTCGCGGAATAAAAAGTAACCTATGTCCTTCCCCGGGGTTCTCTTCATACTCAATTTCATCAAAATCGGTTCTGTCGTTTCGTCGTAAAAGCGTAACAGACAGAGTTACTTTCGCATTTATAATATTATAGTAAGTAAGTAAGTATAAGTAATTAATAAGTAAGTAAGTATGGAAATATGGATTTCAGAGTGAAAAGTCAAAATTTAAGCATTTTTTTCCATCTCAACAACTGTCGGGCGAAAAATGTGAAGGCCAAACCACTTCTACTTATGCACCTGTGCAGTGCATTTGACATTTGAGAAAGTAAATCATTTAAAGGCACTTTTGAATTGTCAAGAAGTTGCTCGATACAAAACGTAGGTACGAGTAGGTCTCTATGAAGAAAAACGAGCAAGAAACTCCACGGAGCTGGTCACATAGTCAAAGATTTTCATTTTCATTAATAGTTAGGGTAGTTCATCTTTAACCGGTCATCCATACTAATATTATAAATGCAGTAGTGAGTTCGATTGTTTGTTACGGTGTCACGGCTAAACAGACTACTGAACCGATTTTGATGAAATTTTGTACAGACTACACTAGAATCAAATAGGCTACTTATTAATCCGTGACTTTATCTGTATTCGTGGTACATTTACGTGGCCGAAGTCGCGGGAAAAAGCTAGTGTTGAATTAATAAGTCTCAATAAATTGTCGGATGAAAATACAGTATCAAAATACAAAGACTCTCGAATAAAAAAGTCTGGCGACATTTAGAAGGGCTCCTGCTATTGAAAAAATCTACTCAAAAAACCGGTAAATTAATGAAAGAATACAAAAAAAATCAAGCACTGAAAGGACCTGTAATTTTCAAAAGACGACGTTGATTTTAAATTGTTATGACCGCCTATTCAAATGCTTTACAAAGACAAAATTCAGTGACATTTTATTTTTTTTATTTTGTAGAAAGTTTTGTTTTCACTTTTGCTTTTAATGTTAAATCCATACTTAATATTGTAAATGCGAAAGTAACTCTGTCTGTTGTGCTTTCACGGACAAACGGCTGAACTTATGTTGATGAAATTTGGTATGAAAATAGCTTTAACCCTGAGGAAGAATACAGGCTACTTTTTAATTCGTGACTTCGTCTGCATCCGCGATAACCGACATTCACGCGGACGAAGTCATGGGTAAAAGGTAGTTATTAATAAATCAATAAAATCCTTGTAGGTACTTAATAATGAACATGGATCACATACCCTTATGTGATGTACTCGCTCAGGAATTTTCTTTCTTTAACCCTTAGTACCTGGGCGTACCTTTGCTCGGTATTTTTTTTTAAAATGAAACCTAGATAGATCGATTTATCGCCCCCGAAACCCTCACACAAAAATTTCATTAAAATCGTTGGACCCATTTCCGAGATTCTGATTATATCTATACTTAATATTATAAAGCTGAACAGTTTGTTTGTTTGTTTGGTTGAACGCGCTAATCTCAGGATCTACTGGTTCGAATTGAAAAATTATTTTTGTGTTGGATAGTCCATTTACCGAGGAAGGCTATAGGCCCATGCGAAGCCGGGTCGGATCGCTAGTACTATATATAATATTATAAAGCTGAAGAGTTCGTTTGTTTGTTTGGTTGAACGCGCTAATCTCAGGATCTACTGGTTCGCTAGTATAATAATAAATGCAAGAATTGCTCGCTTAAAGCCATAGGTACCTACTGCCCTTTGAATTTTAGTTTTGTTTGTTCCTTTTATATTATTGTTATCCCTTTAAATTACCCAAATAGAATTTTATGTCTCTCTTTCTTTGATGAGTGTATCTTTTACGAAACCAATAAGAATGAAAGGAGACTAGTCTTTACTTCAATTGAATGCCGTGTGTGGTGTGTGCAATTCCAAAACACAAAATAAAAGGTAGTATACTCACAAATGTGGCCATTTTGTCCTTTTAGTCCAATTAAAAGGTACCGCATCGCGCGTTACCACAGATTGTGTTAAAATATTTTAATTAACGGTGTTGCCAGTGTTAATTGCTAATGGCAGTTGGCAACACAGCTCCATTATTTACTTTTACAGTGAACACTATAAAGGGAATGTAGGTACGATGAGCTTATATATAAAATTCAGCGAAGCGTTTTTGTTTTATTTTGTTTTGGTTCCGCATGTTGTGTTGAGTACTATATTTAGAAATAAACCAGCATTTTATTCATTTTGTTTCTTTTGTTTACGTAGAACCTAGGTTTTTTGCGTTTAACAGTTCGAGTAACTATCATAATAATTTGTATATGAGATATCTAATTTTTTATTTAGGCTTCTTTTAGTTTGACATGTAGGTAGCGCTGTGATTAGATTATTACGGGACACTATTTGTGAGTATAAAAAGGTTTTTGTAACATATAGGCATCTACGATTATCAAGAAAATCTTAGTGCGAATTTAATGAAAGAGAACGCAATTATAAATCCTAAAGATGTGTCCAAACATAGCGCGGCAAACTTGAGCGGCATGCCGCGCACGCCTTACCGCGCTATGATGCCTGACGCCTGACGCGCGCGGATGTCGCGAACTAGCTGCCACGCGCGAACGGTGTTACTTTTCGTTCGTCGGTGATTGTATGTGGACGTACTTTAATTTGGGTTATTCCACTTTTCCCCCCTAGGAGAATCACCCTCACCTCAGTGGGGATTTCTGGAAGGTGTGAAGGTGTGTTTTTAGACTCCAGTTCTTCCTCCTAAGGGGATTATCAGGGGGGGAATTCTAGACTTCATTTTTTAGATTACAGTTTTCCCCCTCAGGGAGCACTTTCGGGGGGGATTTCTGGAATAAATGTCTTTTTCGATTCCAGTTTTCCCCCTCAAGGGGGATTATCAGGGGGGAATTCTAGACATTTAATTTTATATTCCACTTATCCCCCCTAAGGGGGCTTTTAGGGGGGATTTGTGGAATACGCCCTTTAATTTCATTTAACAAGCAATATGTATAACGAAGCGGCTATTTAATTCGCCTAATTAAAATGTATGGCATTGTTGTCTAAACGAACTCTTGGATAGCGGCAAATTTGTGTCCTGCTGTGTTTGAACACACCTTAATAACATTGATGAAAATCTGATCCAATTTTACTGAACCCAAACTACCGGCATTACATTTATTAAACGCTAGTGTCATATTACAACAAGCTTGTGAAATCTTATAGGGATTAGTTTTAATTGCGACATGAATATTTGATGCCTTCGAGGTTACTTAAGTACCTACGGTTACCGACAACGAGACGTTTTAATCAAGCAAGGTATTTTGTTAACACACGGCTTTACGGACCGTTAGTGGTAATTGGAGGGTTGTCTTTCAAAATGTTGTGTGGGGCATTTTGTTAAGTAACTATCTTGTTTTACATTTTAATAGGTACAGTCACCAAAAGAGATAAAGTATCCATGTCACCGGGAATAGTTGAAGTTTACTTAGAAACCCATGGAGGCTTTCAAATGAAATTTGATTAAATCATTGAACTGTTTATTCTCTATAAATTGTACTTTATTTTTATTATAATCACCCATCGACGACGACACGGTTGGCGCAGTGGCTGAGCGATCGACTGCTGCGCAGCGTGTTGCGGGTTCGATTCCCGCCCAGGGTAAACATTTGTGTGATGAGCACTTGTGTTGCCTTGTGTCTGGGTGTTGTTTATCTATATATGTATGTATTTACAAAAAAAAAATGTATTTGTGTATGTATATCAGCTGTCAGACACCCATAGTACAGGGTCTCCCTAGTTTGGGGTCAGATGGCCGTGTGTGAAAAATGTCTCCACATATGTCCCCACATATTTATCGGTTTCTAAGTAAACTACAACTATTCCCGGCGACATGGATACTTAGGTACCTCTTTTGGTGACCGTACATAATGTAAGTATGTGGAAACAAACAAACGGTAAATTCAAATCAGTGTAAACTATTTAACATTTTACATTAAAATAATATTACAAAACTAATACTTTTTAAATGGCCATGGAGCCGATTCTCTTGTTCACAAACTAAACTAAAATTAGACAATTTTCATCTCTTACTACCACGCAGCTGAAGAAAAGGACGAAGACAGATAAGAACTAAGTTATAAATGTCAAATTAGTTTTTCCCTACAATTATGCCGTGTTTTTAATCAAAACGTTCTGAAATGACAACTATAATTGAATGAACATTTCAGATTAACTTAAATTGACAGCTCTTATTATTTATAGAGCTTAAAATAAGTTTAGTTCATGCACCACAGAATTGGCACCATTATCGTAAAATAACAGAGCGTATAACACGCTAGCATTCAAATAAAATAAAAACGATAGTGTTATAACGATGTTTGTATAATGTTATAGAGTTTATCAAATGAATATAAAGAATTAAAATATTTTCTCACCTCTAGCGGCTCCGGCGGCGAGTACAGCATAGCATTGGGGATGTGCGCGGGCGGCGGCGACCTGTTCTGCAAAGAGATACTTCTGTGTAATATACATTAACATTACATTCATACATAATAATAACCCTAAGATTCTATCTCCAATTACAAAAGTAGAATAAAAACAAACACTAGGAATTTCTTCTGTATAGTTCCTGCGTTTACAATTTTATATAAACTGACACACAAATAACCAGACACGGAACAACTTCCTGTTCTGTAAGCCATACAAATAGTGGTTCCGTGCGGGAAACGAACCCGCTGATATCGGTTAAAGGAAATAACAATAACTACTAGTTATAGTAATACACTTAATAATGTTGTCATTAGAATTGGCAAACACGTTTCTTGTATGGGTGACCATAGTAACATTGTAACACACTGTGACTTGTCAGAGTGACAGTTTAAAAGATACAGCCCTGTGACAGAGCGACAAACAGACGGACGGACGGATCAGCGAGAACAATAGAGAGAGAGGGTCCTGACGGGCCTCCGTTTGGACCCTTTAGTCACAGAACCCTAAAAATACCTGGATATTGGTATAAGTGAAGTTACCGACCGGTAAGCCCGGTAGGTGATGTTATTGATATTGATACATGTGACGATAAAGTCAAAGGGTATCAAATTGAATGTCTATGAATTAATCAAGTACAGTCAAACAAGCTACTGATTATACAGGCATCTAAATTGCAAACAAGTTGTGAGTGTGCCGAGTAGTCCTTTTTTTATATCACTCTCTTGTCTGTGCCAAAAGCTAACCAAATATTGGCAGTGGAAATACGAATATTTGTGCCTGTATACTAAATCGTTTGTTAGACTGTACATTGCATTACTGGTAATGATGATGAATTTACTTGCGAATATATGTATTGAAAGCTGAGAAAAGAACGTGCCAAGATAGGTAAAGTTATTGAACTTTTTATAATTTTCTCCCTTTTTATAATTTTGATCTTAGTGAAGACTAGCCGACATTTTAAGTTTAAATAATTATTAAGTACATAGCGCAAAAGCCAAGCCAAGGGTCACCCAATTTAAATACTTGGGAGTTGGGACACTATGTCACTGAGGACCTCAAAGATCATGTAGATATTGATGGTGATGGCACTTGCAGCCAGAAGCAACATGTTTGCTCACAGATTCGCTCGTTGTAGTAACGAGGTGAAAATAACTTTGTATAAAGCTTATTGTCAAGCGATCTACATGTGCAGTTTGTGGATTAACTGTACGCGGAAGCACAAAGTACGTAAGGCTGCGGCGGCGCGCCCGAGAGAGAGACCACTCAGAAGAACAAACCGCCATTTCACTCACGCACACATTGACATAACGTTTATAGGCAATCTCAAGCAGTTTCAAGCAGACATCAGTCCCGACTGTCACGTTTTGTCTATATGAATAAATGAGAGACATTGACATTTCATGACGAACAGAAAAAAAATGTTATAAAAAAGAATGCAAAGTGCTCCAACCAGTGTCAATAAAATGTCATATTGTCACAAATAAAACCTACAGAGTCAATACAGTAACAACAGCAACAACAGTAACAATGCAGCCCTAGTGAGTCTGGCAAGTTTAGGTAATTATTTTTGAAGATGGCGGGAGCGGTCCTTCTGTACCCTTTATATTTTGTGGCGAAATGCTCTAGCTCAGGGTTTCTTAAACTTTTTGTAGTCACGGATCACTTTCACAATTCCATGGACCCCTGTCAAAGAATATTACAAGCCTTATTTCGTATTCGTGGGTTGGCCGAGAAATGTTGTGTTTATAAATAAAATAATAATAATACCAGCCTATAATTGTCCCACTGCAAGGTAAAAGCCTCTTCTCATACACAGAAGGCACGAGCATTGATCACCACGTGCGCTCAAGGCGGATTGGCGATTTCAGACTTATATTAACTAAGTATAAGTCCAGGTTTCCTCACGATGTTTTTCCTTCACCGATGCCAATGATGTCCAAGACAAATTTAGGAAGTACATATGAATTGAAAAATACACATTGGTACTCGCCCGGTTTCGAACCCACAACCTCATGCATAAGAGGCGGACGCCTTAAGGCGACGATATAAGCCGGCGACCTTGAGCGACCAGAGAATCGTATGCGCTGCGTCCAAAACTCTCAAAGTTTAGTCGAAAAAATTAAATAAAAGATAGTATTCTTTAACTTACAAAAGAGGCGTATACTAAAAGATAGATAATAAAATTGTCTGTAAGATGGTGTAAGTTTCGTTTAATTATACTGTAACGTTGTATCGTTACTTTACCTGAAAACAATTAAAATCACAACCAAATATCAACAATTAACCTCACCATAACAAATAAATGTCAAATCACATTAACAGATTATTAATATTTAGGGACGTCCAAAGTTACTATTAGCTATAGTACTAGTGAAGTCCGCCTAATTGTGGTATCCGAACGTGTGAAATGAGGAATGTTATCTATGCCAACTACCGTATTTAAGCCACGACGAAGGACATGACAGTCCCTTTTTCGAATTCCGGCATCGGCAAAGATAGACAGAGGTACACCTGTTACCCATTAAATGTTCTTCGCCATTTTAGTTGCCAGTTTAGATTGACTAATAATAGTCTTAAAGTATTAAACTCAGTGAATTCATAACCCCATATTGGGTAAGTGTTGTGTGTTGAACAGCTAACTATATTTTACATTTCGTGTTCCTACCTTATAGGTTATGTTAGGGCGTGCACCTATGTAATCGTTTAGCTTCTTCTTATTGCAGCTTAATACGCCTTACGCGTTATTTCTAATGCAGATGCAACCTATTTGCTACTAGCTCAGTGCATTTTGTTACACGTAGGTACCTATTTACCACGCGGTTCGAATCTGCAAATCATGTCTTGTTTCTTTGTTAAAGTCAAGTCATCCATTGTTCATTGTAAACTCCGTACTGATTGTGACAACCACACACACCTTCATTAGCGCACTAGTACATCTCGCTTTGCTTACGCTTTGGTGTCACAATCAGCGGAGATGACCTTCGGCCATCTTGTGACACGCTGGACGTTGCATTCCAGGGTCCAAAGTTCCGGCTGAACACCTGGATATTTTTCTAAATCCTCGGACATCAAGTGCATCCCAACGTTGGGTGCCGCACCACCGCTCGTCCACACCGCCGGACAGCAAGCTCCGCGCCCCCGGGTCCCTATTTATCCCGCGTGGCCGCGTCGAGCTCACTTCGGGTCCGGCTTCACCACCTGCCGACCGTCACCACACCTGGCGTCTCCAGCGTGGCACACCGCTGTGATCGTCGTGCCCAAGGCTGAGCCAGGAGAGTACAGTGCAACTCCCAGGGGAGGTTGAAAGGGAATTAGTGACCGTAAACTTACCCACTCCTTTTCTATAATATATTTTTTATGTTGACCGGTTACGTTGGGTTTTCTTTTATATCCCCCGCGTAACCCCCACGTCACAATACCTGGTAGATTTTGTGTGATTGTCAATGTTTTGTCCGCGTCAGACACAACTTCACGAGTTAATTAAACTACATAATATGAATATAATCAAAAATATTCACATACTAAATGATTGAAAGCTTTTACTTTTTTTCTTATACCTTTTCTATGAGTGTTTTGTTTATTGGTATACAAAAAGTTTCATATTACGTACATGTTTTCATACCTCCGGGCACAGTACGTTATTATTTGATATGTTATGCGTCACAATCGTAATTTTATACGGAGGAAAGATGTCGTGTATTTCGCATTCTTGAAAAGTTATGCGATACTATATGACAACATACGTACGGTGTTTCTAGGTGTATGTTTAATTAAATTATATCCATAACATTGCGCCTCCTTCTATGTAAATAGATACATGCATTTCAATAATCTTTTAAATCGCATGTGTAAGTTCTGTTAGGGCCACTTGTGCCTAAAACTTAACTAAGAGTTAACTACTAACACAAGGTTCATTTGGCTATTCAAATGAACTGTGTGTTAGTAATTACTCTTAGAGAAGGAGGAATGAGTCATATACATGACTCCATCAACTGATAATTCCAAGACAGATCTTCTCTAAGAGTAATTACTAACACACAGTTCATTTGGATAACCAAATGAACCTTGTGTTAGTAATTAACTCTTAGTTAAGTTTTAGGCACAAGTGGCCAAGCATTTACTTTTAGCCCTGAAAACATGAATAATTTGAAATCTATACTAATATTATAAAAGTTAAGAGTTTGTTTGTTTAGTTGAACGCGCTAATCTCAGGATCTACTGGTTCGAATTGAAAAATTCTTTTAGTGTTAGGTAGTCCATTCGTATGTCAATTGATTGGTGGTGTCATCTACTCTATTACAAAAGTCAAAGTCAAAGCATTTATTTCAATTAAACCATTTACAGGCACTTTTGAATCGTCAAAGATTCAGTTAATTAGTCAGAAAATTGAATCCAGTTGCTCGTTCCAAAAGGTAGGGTGGAGTGGAGTGGATGGAGAAGAACGAGCAAGAAACTCCACGGACATTCTCAAAATGTCATTCATAATGGGCACGAGTTAAAAATTAACTCAGAGTTAAAAATTAACTCAGAGTAAAAGATAACTCAGACTGGCGCAAATGGGCCTTAGGAAACGTGACTTTTAACCAACCGTGCACAGATCCAAATAGGGTTGCTATTGAGATTTATTTTATGCAGTTACCTAACTACATCGCCTAACCAGAGGTCTAACACAAGATCCCACAATATTTAAAACAATGTGTTACGACAGAAATATCTTTCAATTATCAACATCATCATCATCTGCTTAGCCTTTTTCAAGTATGCTGGGGTCGGCTTCCAGTCTGACCGGATAAAGCTGAATACCAGTGTTTTACATGGAGCGACTGTGTCCTGGACCCGTCCCGGACCGGTCTGACCTCCACAACCCAGTTACTGGAAAACACAAAACCCTTTGGTAAGACTGGTTGTGATCTTTAATTCATTTTTTTTTCATTTATTTTTGTCTACATAAGTTGTTTTTTTTTACTATGCACCTGCCATGTTATCTCTTCACCACCCTTGGTTGACTGGTAGAGAATGCCTAAGACATTAAGTCCACCTTTGTACCTTTGTGCATGAAGTATGAATAAATAAATAATAGGTAATATTTAAGGTATTTTTTCTATTTCTCAGCACAGCGTGCATTAACCGTTTCGTGACCTATCGTGACCTTAAGTCACACTGCAAGGTCGAGGTCAACCCTAAGATGTATAGGTATACGTATTGATAATGCTCAGTTAATATTCTGCGTGGGCGAGGGTTAAGCCGGTCTTTTTATCTGCGTCATTTGATTCGCTTCGATTCGATCAATCAAATTGCCTGAAGATGTTGAATTACAGGCAAAATGGGTCGAGTGACACAAATATGTCAAGTATAGACTAGTATTGAATACTTCTTTATAGGAGAGGTGCTGCGATTTATTATTTACTTATCTGTTCTATTTATTTATAAGGTTTAAATTTAGACGCTCGCAGGATGTAGCTCATATTGTAGAGAGAGCAACAAAATATTACAAGAAAGAAAGATTGTTTTTTCTTTGTAAGAGATAATGTCTGAAAGTACTGATGATTAAAAAATATCTAACATTGTAGTGGCTATGTTTTATGGTAGATATACTTAACTTCCACGCAGGCGAAATCGCGGGCAGTAACTATTACTTCGAAATTTAAAAATTCTCTGACTATGTCGAGTATACTGCATATAAGCAGTGGCGTGCCTAGGGATCAAAGTTAGGGCAAGCCCGATAGATTTACAATAAAAACCCGATAAATTTTCAATACCTATTCATTTTCTTATCTTGTTTTTTTTTTTTGCCGTCTCGCGTTATAGATAGCAAGCCAGGCTTTTCGGCCACACGCCATTGCATATAAGTATGTGTTGTGTTTGTTATATATTTTTTTGTTTCTTTATTATGATGTTTATCAACAACACAGAAATAATCAGCCTATCAGCAAGTTTGTCGCCTTATCGAGGCCTATAAAATCATTTAGGACAGTCATAAAGTCAGCCTCCACAAAGCCCCGGGGTAATCTCACGCGGTTGCGGGAATGAGGGCGTATTACTGGATCCCGGGATAGTGTTCCCGAAGGAGAGTCTGGGATGTCCCGGGGGACCGCCTGTGGGACCACGTGAGTGCCTCTTTGATCATATTATGGCTTACGTTCCGTAGCTGTGAAGAGCTATTTAGAAAATTGAAGCGAGAATTTTAAAATGAGGGTTTATAGTGCATCATTAAAAAACCCCCTTTTTAATTATTCAATCATCATCATCATCATTTCAGCCGAAAGACGACTACTGTTGGACATAAGCCTCCCCCAAGTGTCCACATTGACCGGTCCCGTGCGACTCGCATCCAAATTATTTAATATATTAATTTAATAGATAATAGCTTTATGCTTTTGAGGTAAGAATCTTATCGTTCTTGACACATTAAAAATTCTAATAGAACTTTGTGTGCCTTCACTTACTTCTCTTCAGCATGTGTTTGCCCACTGCAGGTCTGTAGGTCTGTGGTGCTTGGTCCAAACTATACATAACTATATATATCTACACCTGGTTGGTGATCTGCTAGCGTTTTTTTTTATTTACTAGCGATCGAATCAAGTAAGTACTTATTACAGTAAAGAAGGTACAGTTAAGCTGATATGACAATGGTATTCTTTTATAAGAGTTGGAAAACAATAATAAGACAAACAAGATGGATATTATATAATGAGGGCAGAATTTGTGAGCACGTGACAAACTGATTAGGTACTATGATGTCCGGTCATAAATAATTACTTTTTTCACATACATAACAGAATAAGATATTATTTAATTAAAATCAAACGCCTAAGTAACGGAAATAGACCTACTATTACTTCCGTTACACGTTACTTACTTTCTCTATTAATATTTATGATATAATGAACGATATCAATTAAAAATTCAAAATAAATGAATATTTAAACTCTATTCGAATAATTTAAACTGTATTCGAGTTTGATTCAATTACTTTTACCAATAAAAAATTACGAGCAGGTACCAATTCATTAATTGTTGCATAAAACGAATTAATTAATAAGATTAATAATGCTTTTAAATGGATAATAAATAAACGCTTTTTGTGAGACTCCAGTGTAAGTGCGATGCTCCTGACCAGACAATGGCCTACTTACTGCAGTGCCTGAAGTGTCCCTACACATGCACTTTAAACGCCACTAAGCTGGGATAAATGTGGCTATTGGTCCAAGTAGTCTAAAAACTTCATCGATTCGAAAAGAAGAAGGCTTTACAGCGTACACATGATGGAAAAGACATTATGACACAGACTTTTAAGTACCGTGATTCAGAAAATGATTCTCGAGAGTTAACATTTTTCGTCGATTGCTGAAAAAAAAACAGGTGATCATTTTGACCGTGCATATGTTACACTTTTGTATGGAATAGCCGATTTCTAGTACAGAATCTATACTTAGTAGAAGTTTGACACGATGTCTCGTCCACCATGTGTGAGCCACTACAAAAGCGACATCAAGCGATTGTCGCAAAGGTAACAATACAAGAAAAGTACACACAAGAAAGAACACACACACACACACACACACAATCACACACACACCAACAAAAAAGCGGACACACACACACGGTCACATTGAAAAGTTGAACACAAGGTAAAGGTATGTTTTACAAAGAAACAAAGTAGAACTATTTGAGACACGGCTGTCATCGTCATCATCTACCTAGGCAGATGGTGACGGCAGTTTGACTTTGCATAGTTGGGTAAAGGCTAGCCTTATGTGTGGGGGTTGACTTACAGTCTAGCTGGTTGCAGCTGAATACCAGTGTTTTACATAGAGCGACTGACTGTCAGACCTCCACAATGTTACTGTTACTGGGTAAGAAGATACCTTAGTAAGAATGGTTGTCTGTTCATATAACCAAACCTATGAACACACACACACGCACACTTTACACATATTGTGATTATGGCTTATTAAGCCAAAGAGGAACCATCACAACCGCTTCATAGAATACATAAATAGTACGATAAATAGTATGATTAAGACTTTTTTAGGAGTCATCAACCGCTCCATAGAATATTTATGGTGTACCTAAGGCCTTAGATATAAATAAAGATCAGGGGTAGGCCTTGATCGATTTTGATGAAGGCTTATTTTTAAGGAGTCATCGACCGCTCCTGAAGATATCTAGTATGGTTTAGTGTCATAGATATAAATAAAGATCAAGGCGTAGGCCTTGATCAATTTTGATGTAGTCTTGACTTTCTGGCTTCTAACTACCCATTACGACTGTCAAGCAGTGGTTAAAGAATAGTGGGGCAAACTTTTCTCATTAAGTAAAGGCAGAAATGGTTAAGTAATACACTTGCAGTACCTACAGTAATGTGATGAGAGCGACTCCTTAAATAATTATGCGATCGAAGAGTAATGGACCTTAACAACTTGCCGTGAGCACCTTTTAGGGTTGTCCCAAATCGTTTATTTAGGCAATTGGACTCTTTAGCAAGTAAATAATGAATAGACGTTTTGAGAGTTATTTGCCTCGATAGGTGAGGTTTGCGCATAGTCGACTTATTTTAAGTTATCAAAATAATTGCTGATTGTTAAATCACCATTATTCAATTTTAATTTATATCTTAGAATGCACCTCGATCTACTCATTATTAAAGTAAATATTTAATGATTATTTCACGGTTATTAAATGCACTGATGTTTTACTGGA
This sequence comes from Charanyca ferruginea, assembly GCA_947361185.1. Taxonomy (NCBI): domain Eukaryota; kingdom Metazoa; phylum Arthropoda; class Insecta; order Lepidoptera; family Noctuidae; genus Charanyca; species Charanyca ferruginea. The sequence goes on along the minus strand of OX376069.1, from coordinate 18,716,326 downwards.
ATGGCACGAAGATGAGAAAAAATAAATAAAAATGAAAACGCAATAAACTGAAGGACTTTCAAAGCTAAATATAATCTACAAAGCGAATGTAGCAACAAAACGCTCTTTTTTACTATTTGCAATGCAAAGGACGTGGCTCAAACATCTTACTGTTTGCTACATTGAAGGAAAAAGAATTCTAATTAAAACTCGTATTTCAGGAGAATATCTTTATTTCTTTTATTATTAAACATGGGAATGCAATATGTTTTATTACACGCTTTTTATTAGCTTCACCTGTATGTTTGTATGTTTGTTTGTAACCGACTTCTTTGGGCGCGATTTTGACCGACTTTAAACGGCCAGATTTGGTTCAAACTTTGTAGATTTATCGAGGACCGATGACAATACACTAATTTGATAAAATTATTCCATTTTTCAAAATAAAAAGTAAAAAATAAATAATAGTTTAAAAAACTAAAAACACGCTTTTTATAGAAAACCAAACTAAAAAATAGAAAATAAATTTAAATTAAAAAAAGTGTTAAAAATTTCATTAAATACAGAATGGGGACCACTTATATGCAATAAATTATACGACATACTTGTTATCGCCTTTTCTGACGATAAACAAAAAATGAACGAAATCGGTCCAGTAATTAGGTCAAAAAGTAGGGTTTTAATTTTGAACAAATTTCAACACTCTGTAGAATTGGATCACTAGGTCAATGACTCAATGAACTTGAATCCTCTTAACACTGAAAAGCTACGCTGCCACGGAGTGCAAAACTACAAACTATCACGACTCTGTTATGTACCTATTCTAGTTACTTGCCTAAATGTAAAATTCGCTCCGGGGTCAAGGTACGTTGTCTTTAAACAGAGTGTTTTCTTTAACTGAATTTATTTTGATATTTATTTTGTTTGAAAATTTAACTTTTTTAATTTTCGGTTTTAAATTTAATATTTAATTTTGCTATACTTCTGTGGACTATTACTACTTGAGGTTTCATTTATTGCATATAAGTGAGTTCCATATTGTATAAATTAATAATAGTGTGAATAAAAAAAAATATTTTATTTAAAAAAAAGCGTGGGGTGTTTTTTAAGATATTATGAAAACGATAATCACTCTACTCATATCTGTCAATAAAATATTTATAACTATTGACACCATGCACATTAAAATGCCATGCAATTTAAATTTATTAAAATTTAATAAATTTAAATTAAGAAAAGTGTTAAAAAATTTCTAAACCAAACTAAAAAATAGAAATTTTTTAACACTTTTCTTAATTTAAATTTATTAAATTTTTTTTCATTAAATTTTACCTTGAAAGTATGTAATGGTAAGATAATTGATTTACTGATATAATTATTGAAGTGGACAGAGAATGCAGTTGGCCGGGATATTATTTGGTGGAACATGCCTCCGTAGCTCTAGTTCATGTTCTAGGTTTAAATTGGATTATTAAGGTTTCATTCCAAGTTAATCAGAGCCAAGAGTAAATAAAAAGAAAAGTTCAACTGCAGAATATTCAAATTTCATATTACTCCGAGCTTTGTTTAAAGAATTTCGAAGCCACATACAAAAGGTCGTTGTTTATTTACTTTCAAACAAGATCTTAATGAAAACCTGAGAAATAAGACTCTCTTATTGCTTGATTGTTTACGCAAAACTTGTTTTTATTATTATATGAGAACTAGTTGAACCCATTTGCATAAAAGACAGTTGAGGGTCGACAAATGGAATCGAGTGCCGGAAAAACATCGTTGACGTTGAGGAATTCCAGTTGACCGGTATTGCCAAAGTAGCCCAACCCACAAGCTCTCAGTAAATAAATTAATGAACATTCAATGAACATCCAAAGCTTATGCTTACAACATATTTGAAAATTAACCAGTGTTAAGTATATATCCAAAATAATTACAATAATTTCGAAAAATAGGATGTTTTTGACGTGTATTGATTGGTTCATTATGGCAGAACTACCCTAGTTGTAACTATGCGAACGTTAATGTTAAGCGCATCAAAATAGATGGCACATAGTGACGATGACGACTCTGAATTGTACAGACGCCAGCACATCAAGCCATACCCAAATGTAATTTTTTCCAATTGAATATGAACCTTAATATTTTTATAAAGTTGAAAATCAAGTTTCACTGATGAGATTGTGTACAAGGTTGTTGTAGCTCTTTACGTCAAGCGCACGTTATCCCATCAGGGCTTGTATTTTTTTTTTTTTTTGGTTTTTTCGGATTGGCATCTCGCAGGTCAACCTAGGAGGTTGTCGGCTGCTTAACCGGACTTTCCTGTGGTGCCTTAAAAATTATTATTTTTGGGGCCTCCAGCCAGGGCAAAAAAGCTTACAAACTAAGCGACTACACGCTAAGGGCACCCCCTGTGGGGTACGAGCCTCGGCTTAGGGCGTCGCTGGGAGAGGACAGCAAAGGGACAGGCTGGATCGGATTTCCATTATTAAGGGACGAATTTAAAACTACAGGCTCAGCGGCGCGGGCTGGCACGAGCAAGGGTCGGGGAGGAAACAGGGTTTGTATTTGGTACGCGAACTATATATACATTTTGTAGTGCACAAAACGCGTGTTTGTGTGCACTACTTTTTGCAAGAAAATATTATTTAAAGCGCCGGCCGCTTTTACCTACTCTAAACACAAGATTTTTGACAGACAAAATGTAAAAGCGGCCCACCCTTTTAATAATATTTGCGTGCCTACTTACCTCCCGTCTCCATCATCAGATCTTGTTCTTAGCGTGTGGCAAACACGGATATGTACCCATAATTATTATTTTATCATGGGTATTACATACAAGCTTTTCAATCAATACGACAATTTGAAGTTGTCCAAAATTTTGTGTACAGTCACCAAAAGAGATAAGTATCCATGTCGTCGGGAATAGTTGAAGTTTACTCAGAAACCAATGGAGGCTTTCAAATGAAATTTAATGAAATCATTGAACTGTTTATTCTCTACTAATTGCATTTTATTTTACTCATAAACACCCATCGGTTTCTAAGTAAACTTCAACTATTCACGGCGACATGGATACTTATCTCTTTTGGTGACCGTACATGCTAGTTACAGCTGAGCGTGTTAAAAAGTGTAGCGCAAAAAAAATGTTCTGAGAATATTTGGTCTAGGTAAAGACAGATTGTCGATAAAAATTGTATTATAGTCTGAAGTAGATAGGCGGGCCATTTTGCCGTGAGCTCGGTACCCCGGGCGTCATGGCGCGACATTGCCGTAATGTTAACTAATTGGTCCTCGAAGGCTTGTTCGGTTCAACTTTGAAGCTTTTGTTACGTTGTGATTGTGTTTTGTTACGGCGATTTATGATATTTTTTATAAGGGCATACAACGCTTCTAGTTTTATATTGCCACCGACTTGCGAATTTAAAGTTACTTACTTTTAACTTTTTAAAGGCGGTTGCCTTTTTTTGTAAAAATGTGTACTTTAGTCATATGTCGAAGTCAAAACATTTATTTCAATTAAACCATTTACAGACACACCTGAAGTGTCAAGGAGTTGGTCAGTCGGTCATAGTTTGCTCAATAAGTAATTTAACTCGATTAAGTTTGTATCTTAATCTTTAAATAGTATAAAACAAAGTAGCTCCCGCTGTCTAGCTTAGATCTTTAGAACTACGCAACGAATTTTAATGTAGTTTTCAGCAATAGATAAGAGTGATTCAAGAGGAAGGATTATACGTATAGTTTGATCTATATTGTACCCGTGCAAAGTCGGGGCGGGTCGCTAGTATAGAATAAAAAAATTGGTTGTCTGTAAAGTCGGTTTACTGACGATAGTTGAACGTGACAACGCGAAAGAATCATCACCTTTATCGCTGTAATTATCGTTGCTATAAACAATTGACACCATATTCACTTTTCACTTGGAACGCTGCAGAGCGAGGTAACGCCGCATGACGTCATGTAACGCCGTAACGACGCAACGACGCATGACGTCATGTTTTTTCGTTCGTGCAGCCGGCTATCGAATTATAAGACGTTATCACGTCAATAATATCTCAAATAACTAAGAAGGAGGGAAGAGTTGCGCACGAAAGGGTGTAATATAATGTCTACTAAATTGGCCACTATCACAAAAAATTCCTCGGATGTATTTATTCTAATTAACAAGAAAAACCCAATAAAACCACGATTGGAAACCATAACAAGTTAAAATAAAGCTTTTCTTTTGGCAGAATACTGATTTTTTGCTCTGTACAATCAAAACTAACGCCGCGAATACCACAAAATGAACACAGAAAATACCGATCGTAATAAACGGTGTTTTCTGATCACGAATTCACGAAATCACGATACGATGATATCGACTCACAGTCGTTTAACAATAGACCTAACATGAGCTTGCTGACGTAAAAGTATTCGCTTCGATTTGGTTTTCGAATTAAAAATACAGCTATCGTAAAGAATTTTGGTTTAATTTTAGGAATACGGCAAGGACAATTAGTGTCACCCATTGACTTTACTAGTTTTCGACATGCACAATTAGTGTCACCCATTGACACCACTGGTTTAAAACAAACGCAATTAGTGTCACTCATTGACGCTTCTACTTTTCGACAAGCACAATTAGTGTCAGCCATTGACATTTCTAGTTTTCGAGAAACACACTATGCCACCCATTGACACTACTAGTTTTCGACACGCACAATTAGTGTCACTCAATGACACCAATAGTTTTCGACAAGCATGACTAGTGTTATGCCATGGACACAACTAGTTTTCAAACTAAATTAATATAATCGAGCGAAATGGGTCAGTGCACCAGTCCAGCCTGAACCTACGTCATTTGACCAAGACTGAAGTTTTGAGAGAAGGCATGCGTAGGTACTTCCAATTTAAAAGTTGATCAAATTTACGATAAGTTTACACCGCGCGCTTGTGCTACGCCCTCAGGCAAAAAATTGTTAAATATTAATATCAGAAGAGAAATTCTAGTATTTAGAACATTCACATTCTAATCTGTTAAAAATACCTCTAATTTATCTAACTTTTAGACCAGTTTTTGACATTGAATATTGCGACTGCTTAGATTTTGACCGTTTTTAAATACGGAAATTAGCTTTCTCTGCACAAGTCGAAAACATGAATGGAGGAGGAAGCTTATTTCTATCGCTTAATCGGTTTGACTGTGGTTCAAATTGGAAGTATAAATGAACACAAGTTTAAACTTCTAGCCTCGTCAAGTCAAAGAGAGGGCTAAAAATAAAATAGTAAAAAGGCAAACATAAATTCATAAGACTTTTCATATTTTCTCGCCCTCGAAAAAACTAAAAGGATTTGTGAATATTTTAGTAACTTCTCTCTGCAAGCGATTTTCATTGTCAAGATTAAATATGCAATACCTCTCTCCTCGAAGTGAAATAAAAAATTTCGTCTCAGTGAAGGCCTTCCTAAGTACCTACCCCATTCTGTGTGGCCCTTAGTAAAGAAAAAGTTCACATCTGTTGGTGTCGAAAAAAAGGACTAGTAGATATTTCTAATAGACTGAGAACCCAGAACCGCCGCGCCGTGGAAGGTGGTATGCGTGCTTTGCTAGTTTAGATACCTACTGAGCCTTTTTTCAATTATCAGATTTAAAAGGTACCTTACTCATTGACGTTCAAGTATGACGGGTGGTTTTTACATTATGGTTTGCAGAATATTGTTACAAACCAATATGTAACTGGATCACACACTGTAGAACAGGAACCTGCTTTAAGACAAATTATTCTACAAAGGCATGCTGTAGGTATTAATATGCTCATGCTAGCTGTTGGTGATGTAGATAGGTGAGCAAGTGTACCTCAGTACGTACTAAGTGCGCATAGCAATAAAAACCGTTTTAAAAATCATCGTTACGTCATTTTGACGTACGATATGACCCGACGCGGCGACACGGACCGACGCGACGTATATAAAAGTATTCAGTTTTTCATTGATTTCCAGATAATATGATAATATATCTGACGTAAGTACTTACATGATGGTTTACCAGATTTCAGAGTCCATTCTTAAACAGATTAGGATATTTTTTTGCGTCATCAAAGTGTCATAAAGTCTTCGTCGTCATTAATCTTCAATTGTTGATCTGATATTAGTGACGTCATCATAATAATCAGTGATTACTGTTTCTATAGCGATATTCGCTTATTTAACGATGCAGTCAATGATGATTCAATGGACAGTTCTTTGAGAAACAATGTGTTGTAATGACAGAAATATAGGTAGATGACCTAATATTACAATTTTCAACATGTATGTGTGTATGTAGTTCCTAGATGTTTCTTGATTCGATATTGGTGCTCTTCGGACCTTTGATTAAGTTCTTTTGCGTATTTTTATAAAAAAGTTATTTTTTTGTTATATGAAAAAACATAAAATAAATTATCACCTTCTAATGTCTAATTTTCTAATTCTATGTGTGTTCTATGTGTGTGTCTAATTTTATGTGTCCGCAAAGAAGTTTTAGCTTACAAATCATATATTGTATGTAACCACAAAAATAATGCATAAAAGAAGAGAGAGGGAGAGAGAAGAAGGGGGAGAGTGTAGAGGAGTTGGAGTTCAAAAGTTGTTCGTATTCATGACTTGTCACCCTCTGAAAGATAAGCAGTCCTACTCGACTTTGGACTTTAACTTTAAATGCGTTCACTTTTGCACACATGTAGATGTTGATCTAGGTTAGCACAGGATATTCTTTTATCCAATATTTGTGTTCCTTTGGTACCTTTGGTTAGTATAATATATCAACTTTGACGTGGCAGATAAATAAAAGAGGAGGTAAGGTATAAAGGTACAAGGTAAAGGTAAAGGTAAGGTATATTTATAATAAAATATGATATAACAAATGATAGTTTAATGGAATGTTTGGAATGTTGTTACTCATCTGAGTTGTGTAGGAAGGTGAAGGTAGGTGTAGGTAGTAGTAATGGGTGTAGATGGGTTGATGATGGCAGATTCAGGAAGACGACAGCAGGTGCAAACAGGTCAGTCAGGAAGGTGTAGGCAGGACGTGAAGACGTGGACGTGGGTCGACCGCATGCCGAAGCTCAGACCGCCGACTCCGGCTTTAACTCGGCGGACCTTGCGGGCTCCAAGGGTGCAGGAAGGTTGGTAATTGTAAGCTTCCACACTACATTTCTTAAGGTAGCATAGTCCAACCCTTTTCAATAAAGGCGCGATCAGATATAGCGTATCGTAAAATACCTATTCCAGCACGCGTAGCATACTGACAGGAAGAATAGACAAACTGTACTGACTTGTCTATTCTTGCTGTCAGTGTGTCTATTCTTCCGTGTACATAGCGTGGTCATGCTACGTGTGCAGGCTCCAGGTCAGCTGCTTCTGATGCTTGTTTGTTTAAAGACATAATTTACGGCAAAATGGGGATACCTTGGTACTTTGAAAACTTCATAGTGTATTATGTAAATAACTGATAATATTGAAATGAAATAAGTCCGTGTACAAATACTTTTGCATCATCCAAAAATTAGGGAAAATGTCCAGTCCTTTTTCTGACACCAAGTTGACAAGCTTTTTCATCTCTCATTTAATTTTGAAATTGGCATGGATATCAAGTTTTACTCTATGAGTAAAGTCGCCAGAATTCATATTACTTAGTGTTTTACGAAAAGGTTGTCAACAACTTCGTGGTGTTAAGAAATGTGTTGAATGTAAGAATTATGTTAGTAATGTAAACATCACAGTGGGTGAAGTCGCGGGTGAATATTAGTCACCAATATTCCATTTTCTGTCGAAGCTAAAATGAGCCACTACAAATGTTTCATCTATTGGTACGCCTAGTACACGATATTTCAATTTAAGTCAATACCAGGCAGGTAGCTTTATTCAAAGTAGTCGTTTTGTTACGTTATCGTCTCGTTTTGCCTGTATTATGGAGCTACAAGCTATTGTATTGCCTGTATTTTCCAATATTCTTGCCTCTTGTTGCATTCATTTTCGTCGAGTGCCGTAGACGTATCGGAAATTTCCCTTCTTTTACAGATAAAAATAATGGAGGTAAAAAGATCTTTTGTATTATGGAGAACTTGATGTTGACTGAGACTTTTTCAGCTTAGATTTTGTTTCGCGGGACCCTAATTTAATAAAAAGCCTAAGTAACTCCTTAGAACATCAGCTATCTGCCAGTAAAGTCCAGTCAAAATTGGTCAACCATTTCAAAAATTTGCCAGAAAAAACAGACAAACACAAAATTTTTAAAATTTGTTTTTTTTTTTTTATATTAGTACCGTAAATACTTTCTTATGCATTTAGTAAAAATCTGGTATGTTGACAATACAAACACACACTCAAATTTTATTAATTAGTATAGATGATTTATGTAGCGAACTGGTTTGTTAATCAGTGAATTAGGTGTAGTTTTTTTAAATATATCGGTTAAAGTTGAGGATATACAGAGGATATGCTTAGTTCGGCACCAAATGCGTAAATTTTTTCTTTTAATTTATTTATTTGGAAACAAACGTACCTACTATGAGTATTTATTATATTTTAACCAGTAATAAAAAACATTGTTATTTTATTACTGGTTAAAAATAAAAGAATAAAAATGCGGTTTATTTCACGGTACGAACGTTATGGAGTGAGTACAGTGAACAAAAAAGGTGTTAACTAATTCACGTTGATATAAATCAGACGGCTCCCGACGCGCGACGTGTGGGCAGCAATGACACCGCAGCGAACCAAATAAATATCAATTTGCAACTATTTGCGAACACTCCAGCCGATTTGTTTACGAAATAGCAGCTTGAGGTCTAGGATCGTTTCGGAGTTTTATTAGATTGCTGCCTTTTGTGGGATTTTATAAATAATGGAGAAACATTTCAAGTTTGGTTGAGATTTAATTTGATTTTTAAATAAAATAGCTCGCTATTTTTGTGGTATCTTAAACTAAGTATGAAGGATATATATATATATATTTATTTATTTATTCAGACAGTATATAAATAGTATATATTTTTCAATTATTATTTGTATTAGTTAATAAGCAGCCGGAAACTATTATTATTACGTTGAATTATTGAGCTAACTACATTTTAGTTTTACTGTGCCAGAAAGAGGGTTATGTTTTTCGAGTGTAAATTCAGAGAATTCAATATTTGTAATTTTTAAAAACGTTTGTCAATCTCAATCTGATTCTGTAAAAACTCCTGTCAAAGTCAAAGCATTTATTTCAATTAAACCATTTACAGGCACTTTTGAATTGTCAAGGAGTCGGTCAGTTTGTCAGAAAGTTGTTGTTTATGTTATGTTACCGAACTGCGCTGTAAAGAGGGTTATTTTTTTACCTACATTTTTGACAAGCTTTTGACATTGATTGTTGCTTAGCCACACTGCGTCTAGATTCTAAACAGACTTCTTTTTTTAAATAAAAAAAGGTACTTATATAACAAAAGCGGCTTTACAAAAAACCACTTGTGTCTTCCAATACCTCTCTGGTACACCTACACACACAACGGTGGCGGGCGGCGGCGTCGAGTAAGATTAATGTCCAAGGTGTAAATCTTTCAATACTCGGATATCAAATATTGGATTTACGGTAGCTTTATTTTATTTGCAGACTTTTATGTAATTTATTTATCTTCTTTGTGATATTATGCTGCATGGTGGACGGGATTTTTTTAAGCCTTTTTGCCAGCGTCGTATTATATAATAAGGCGGGGACAATGATACGATAAAAAAAAAAGTACTAGTTCATAAGAATATTATGAAACTATCAAAAAAATCCTAAAAACGAAAAAAAAAATCACATATAGTACTAAAGAGCATATAAATGTAACCAAAATAAAAAAAAACCATATGAAATATTGGTTTTCTAACTTGTGAGAAGAGCGGCAACTTGTGGCGTCATAATTTAATATTATTAATGGTCAATAAAATCAATTACTTACCTACACCAAATTACCAAATGCTACCATGATCCTTTTTTGTGCTATTGCCATCCCCACCCTGTATTTTTTTTTTTTTTTTTATTTATGCAAGGCACACCAAGGACATATTTACAAACACAACAACAAGTAATCACAAATTTTAAAACTGTGTAAATACATCACTTATAGGCATGCACAACATTCTTATTAAAAGGTAAACAATTCATTAAAAATTACAGATTAGATATACAAAAAAATCAATTATTATGAAATAAAATTAAATAGATTTATATTAGAGTTAAAATTAAATTAAATTACAATTACAATAAATTAACAATGGAATAAATTAAACTTACAATAATTTAAAATGTCAATTAATTAAAATTATAATAAATTGAATAAAATTGCAAGAGTAGCTGATCACAGATTAATTTTGATAATTTTTGATTTGAAAACGGGCAAACTTTTGGAGAAAATGTCGATACTACTGTCGATGGAATAGGCCCTGTTATAAGAACTCAACATTCTATTGAGGGGAGCATGCTGGCCCAGGTTTGTGCGACTAGGTATAGTAGCGAACGTTCTAATGGTTCGCTTGGACCGGAGGTGAGAATAACGGGGTACGTCTATGTTGATTTTCTGAAGAAGGTCTGGAGTTGATGTTCTCCCGTTAATAATTTTGTAGAGCGTTGACAGATCAGTTAGAACCCTGCGTCGCTTTAATGAGTCGAGTTTAAAGTGGTTTAGCCGTTCCTCGTAGTCGGCTCTGTAAGGACATTTAGGATCCTTAAATCGCAAGCACTTCGTAATTTTTTTCTGTACACGTTCAATACGGTCTATGTAAGTCTTGTAAGTCGGACTCCAGATGGGAGATGCATATTCTACAAGACTGAGAATAAAGGTGTTATATAGCAATTTTAATGCCACGGTTCCCTTAAATTCTTTACCAACTCTGGTGATAAACCCGACCATTCTCATTGCCTTTTTAATAATGTTATTGATGTGTGCGGTGAATGAAAGATCGCTGCTGAGTACCACACCTAGATCCCGTATGTTTTTAACTTGCTGCAATGATGTTCCATTGAGGGAGTAAGTTGATTGTGTGGGGCGCCTTTTCCTCGTAAATGTTATATGGTAACACTTGCTCGCGTTCAAAACCATCCCATTCACCGCACACCAGTTTTGTAGTGAATTTAGATCAGATTGGAGCAGAGCAATGTCCTCTTGGGTCTTTATTTGCCAATAGATTTTAAGGTCATCGGCAAACAAGGAACATTGGCTATGTTTGATGCAACCTACTATGTCGTTAATGAAGATTAGAAAGAGAATTGGCCCAGTATGAGATCCCTGGGGCACACCAGAGGTAGCAATATACTCCGGAGATTGATACTCGTTTACCACCACTCTTTGTGTTCGCTTGTATAGGTATGATCTGAACCACTCCAGCAAGGGTCCGTGTATGCCGAGATCATGTAGTTTTAGCAACAGGATTTCATGGTCGACCTTATCAAAAGCGCTGCTGAAATCAGTGTACAGAGCGTCTACTTGTTGGCCAGAGTCAACGCTCATACAGACCTCGTCAAGATATGATACCAAGTTGGTGACGGTGGATTTGTTGCGGCAGAAACCATGTTGTTGAGGTATAAGTTGTTTTTCAACATGGGATGTTAATATGGGGCAGATCAGTGATTCAAAAAGTTTTGAGAATATGGACAAAATAGAGATTGGCCTATAATTTTTTGCATCTGCGCAATCACCTTTTTTGAATATCGGCACCACGTTAGCTTTTTTCCATTCTGTTGGAAATGTAGAAGTTTCAAGCGATTTGCTGAAAATAAAAGTTAAGGGATATGTTAGATTACGTGCACATTTTTTTATGAAAAGTGGAGGCAGCCCGTCCGGTCCAGCACCTTTGGTAACATCTATTCTGCTCAATGCTTTAGAAACTTCCCTCTCAGTAAAAACAATTTTATTGAGAATACATTGAGGAAATATTTGAGCATTTGTTTCTGCACTACTGCGTGTACACTGCGTTTTTCTACTAGCGACTGAAAACGTAGACGAGAATTGAGTAGCGAACAGTTTGCATATTTCATCGCCTGTCGTAGCTTTTGAACCATTAAGTGTCATTTCGGATGGTATCGAGTTAGATTTAGAGTTTTTTGTTTTAACGAATGACCAAAACGCTTTGGGGTTTGACCGGATGTTACTCTCCACAGAACTAACATATTTCGTGTAACAACTCTTAATAATAGATCGTGCTCTTTCATCGAGTATTCTGTACTCAATCTCTTCACGCGGATTATTGTAGTTTTTAAAACGTTGTCGTAGCTTTTCTTTTTCGTTGAGAACTTTTACTAAAGTTTTAGAGTACCAGGGGGGGAAATTGGTGCTAACACACTTAATTTTAGGAATATTCTGATTAATAATTGCTTTAATAGATTCATAAAGCACCTCTGTCATATGGTCAACATTTGCACATGGTTGCAGTCGCTCTTTCCAGTTTATTTCTCTTAATCTTTTGTTAATTAATATGTAGTCAGCCACCCTATAATTAAATTTAGTTATTTTTACATGATTTAATTGTGCGTACGCTTTTAAAATAAAATCGATTTCTAAAGGGGGATGGTGACAGTCTTCTTTACAGATAGGTGAAGCAGACCTCCTAACCATTACATTTCTCATATTTGATAACACCAAGTCCAATGTTCTATTATTAGTGTTTCTAATGACATTATATTGAAACAGATTATTTAAAGACATAAAATCTATAATAGAGTACCCCAGGTTGTTAGAATAGTTTGACGGAATAGTAGAGGTTGCATAGGAATGACTCCGGTCCTGGTTCCATTCGATGAAGCCGAGATTAAAATCTCCGACTACTATAATTTCCTCACCGGTAGTTTCATTGACACTCGTGACCGAACTGAGGAACATGTCTAGATGCTGCTGTGTCACAGGGGGTGGCAAGTAGACAGCGCAAATGTTTACTTTCTTCCCATCGCTAACCTTCACGCGTACCCAGAGGTCTTCTGCAGTAGTTTCCCACTGACAAGCCCGCGCGGAATCATATGTCTTGGACACCGCAATAAGAACGCCACCTCCTTCTCTTCCTGTATGTGCGCTGGAAGTTCTATCTCTTCTATAAATATTATAATAGGAGTTAAACAACTCTGCATCGTTGATGTTATCATTAAGCCATGTCTCTGTCACCACAATCACGTCGTATTGATTGACATTGACAGCCATATTTATATGACTCAATTTTGTTCGCATTCCCCGGAGATTCTGGTAATAAACGGTGAATTTTAATGATTAACTCAGGGGTTTTAATCTCCTAGGTTTAGAGGCAGCGTGCAGGCTCTTTATCTGTTTAGCTTGTGCTCCATCTTCCTTACGGACCAGTATGCGGCCATCGCGGACCCAGACATACTTATAGCCCTTCTCGCGCGCCATTTTCCTCGTTTGTGCATGTATCGCTTTATATCGCTTTTTTTTTTGTATAATGTTTACTATATAATTAATTATTTCACAATCTAAGTATCGTAATAAGTATTTAGGAATCAGATAGGATCACCCCTGTTCATCTGTCTGTCCGTCTGTCAAGACCCTTTCTCTTAGGGAAGGGTGGTTAGATATGAACTATATAGATGATATTAAAATCTAGAAGCAAATCTCCTCTACGTCAGATATCCTTTTACTGCAGGAAGATCTCTCTATCTATCTAATATTAATAAGCTCCAAATCAACGTCGTTTATTTCACACTCCTTTAACTAGAACCAACTACAGACGAAACTCATACTTCATAAGAGCGTGTCATAAGTACAATGCAGCCTGCCGAGACGTCGACTTCGATATTATTAACACTACCACCATGAAACTTAAGAAATTTCTGTGTAGCTTTTCTTTCGAAAACTTAGTATAATTTCTCTAATTTTACTTCACCTATTCTTTTGGTCTTATTTATATTAAGTAGGTACCTAGCTGTCTTTTACCTTCTTGTACCTATTAATATGTTTTTCTAGCTGTGAAAACCATATATCCCGTAGTGAAAGCTTTTAATTGGCTCTATCGATGTTACTAATTAAATCTAATTTCTGTACCTAGCTCTAAAAAACTGATTTAAATGAATCCAATTACGATATATCTGTTATTATTTTTTCAAGAGTATACTACTGTGCCGTATGCAGCATCAGATCAAGAATTCCATATTCTTGCATAGTAATATGGCTTAAATGAGTATTTCAATGAGTGGTCACACATTTGTTTGAAAGTAAAGTAAAAATCCTCTATGCGTCTAAGATCCCTTCAGCAGTTAACATAAGAGCTGATAACTTTAAAACGGCTGAACCGATTTTGATAAAACATGTCTAAGAACCATCAGTAGAAAACCTGCTTTCAAATAAGAAAAACCGCTTTTTAATCGGTCGACACGTTTAAGAGCTATGGTGCCACAGACAGACAAATAGACGCGACCGCAGCGCAGCTAACAAAAGAGCTGGTAACCTTGTAACGGCTGAACCGATTTTGATAAAACATATCTAAGAACCATCGGTAGAAAACCTGCTTTCAAATAAGAAAAACCGCTTTCTAATCGGTCGACCCGTTTAAGAGCTACGGTGCCACAGACAGACAAATAGACGCGACCGCAGCGAAGCTAACAAAAGAGCTGGTAACCTTGTAACGGCTGAACCGATTTTGATAAAACATATCTAAGCACCATCGGTAGAAAACCTGCTTTTAAATAAAAAAACCCGCCTTCAAATCGGTCCACCGGTTTAAGAGCTACGGTGCCACAGACAGACACACAGACTCACAGACACACAGCACACCTCTTCCGTCGGGGATTAAAAAACTAAGAAACGTCATGATTCCATTGCATGTACAGCGAAGGATGAGAGGTTGTCAATAAATAGATTCTAATCATTTCAAAAGAGTTCTCATATCTTGCAATTTTTTTTTATAGATATTTGCAGCCAAATCTGATTCAGATCTTTGTCAATTTAATTTAATTTTCATTGCCAGTACCTATCAGATAGAATCTTGTCATAAATACCTACCAAAATTAAAGAAATACAAGAAAATAATTTGTGATTAAAGATACCAAGTCCAGATAAACAACAAATATACTCAACAGACACAAATATAATTTGTCAGTCCAATTACAATTATTTTGGCGTCGAACGAATTAGCTGATTTTCTACTTGATAAAATACTCATTATGACCAAGATTGTAGTTTCAGATTTTATCTTTTGAAGGCAAACATGTGTTTGTGGTGCGTTTTTCAGTCTGGATACATAGGTAGTGACGCTATAATAAATACTGCGTAACTGGTAATGTAATGCAACATCATCGATTTATTAAAATATATAAAATCGCTGATGTCACGAAAGAGATGGCGGGATGACTTGGATAGCTTCCTTGAGAATTGGCAAGACTTGAGGTCGAGACCGATGGAAGAAATGCAGGGAGGCCTTTGCCCTCCAGTAGGACAGTACAGGCTTAATATACGACAAACATCTGAGGAGGCTCTCGTTGGGCAGCTGGATTCAGAAAGCGGTAAGTACTCCTGGACACGGCGCGTACTTATTATTAGGAGATTCCTCTCTCAGGAGCCCTGAACACCGGTAGCTTGGACCTTGTTCCCGATACCGATGGGCTACTATTTTTAATATTTTTAAATGTTTTTATTTTTTACCAATACTTATAATTTAAATGTAAACAAAATAAATAAATGAGAATAATAATAAAATCGCTTGTTGTGGACATGACTTGAATGCTTAGCAAGGGAAAGTATGAATTTGAGTACCCTGCGGGTAGTAAAGCTTTTTGGTCCCTAGCTAAATCGGTCGAGTCAAACTTCTGTCACCCCTCACTGCCTCCAATGCTGAAACCTGATGGTTCTCTAGCTCACACTGCAGAAGAGTATGCAAAACTATTTGCAGAATCTTCGCATCTTGATGCAGGAGACGCGGCTCCCCCGACTTTACCTGGCAACACGACTTATGTCTGATACTCGCATTCGCCAAAAGGCGGTTTGTCAAGCGTTACGCAATCTTGATGTGAACAAGGCCAATGGACCAGACGGCATTCCAGCTATAGTTCTGAGGACCTATGCCTGAATTGTCTCCTGTGCTGACACGCCTCTTTCGTGCCAACGTGCAGCCCATGCCCAAAAAAGGTAGTCATGCCGATCTTACCAACTACAGGCCCATCTCGGTCACGTCCATTATCTGCAAGACAATGGAACGTGTCCTCAATAACAGGCTCCTGGCGTACCTTGAAGCTAATGACCTCCTTAGTGATTGTCGATATGGCTTTCGCCGAAATCGGTCCACTGGGGATCTTCTCGCGTATGTCTCTCATATCTGAAAAGAGGCCATCGAGAAATATGGGGAAGCACTTGCCGTCTCCCTGGACATCTCAAAGGCCTTTGATAGGGTATGGCATGATGGCCTTACTAGCAAGCTTCCAGCATATGGCTGGCCCGCTGGTTTCTGTGCATGGATATCGGATTTCCTGAGTGATCGGTCAATTCGCGTAGTCATCGATGGCTGCTCGTCAGATCAAATGGCAATAAATGCCGGGGTTCCTCAGGGCTCAGTACACTCTGCAACCCTTTTTTTGCTGCATATCAACGATGTGCTGAAACCCGGTACCTTTGGGTACGGAGATGACAGCACGGTTGTAGAGAGTTACACATCCAGTGCACGTGCCAGTGCGGCTGAAATTCAGTCTTCTAGAGAGTCCATGGTCGAGCGCTTGAACTTGTCCCTCAAAGCAGTCTCCGATTGGGGTGATGCCAATCTGGTCAGGTTCAATGCAGCTAAGACCCAGGCGTGTCTTTTCTCTGCCAAGAAGAGGCCTTCTCATCTAGCTCCTACTTTCCGACATGTATCCGTTCCGATCACTGACCAGCTAGAGCTTCTTAGCGTTACTTTGACGTCGAATCTTAACTTTTGGGTCATTCATTGAATCCAAGGCCAAATTAGCTGCCAAAAAGCTGGGAGTCCTCGCAAAGGTGCGAATGTACTTCACGTCGGAACAGCTGCTCAACTTATACCAAGCACAAGTTCGATCGTGCATGGAGTGCTGTTCGCACCTTTGGGATGGATCAGCAAAATACCAACTGGAGGCGTTTGAAGTTATTGATAGACGTGCCAAGAGGCTCATCAACAACTACTCCCTGGTTAGGGCTAAGCTCCAGAGCCTTGAACTTTGAGCCCAGAGCCTTGCTAGCCTATCGGTCTTGTATCGGGTACATTTCGGAGAGTGTGCTTTGGAATTGTACAATTTAATTCCCCCATCCCCATTCCACCATCAGACGAGCAGAGACACGGCTAAGCGTCACCGCTATATGGTTGAAGTTCCACTGTCTCGAACCGAGCGCTTTGACTCCACATTTATTGTGCGAACTGCCAGACTGTGGAATTCACTGCTCACCTCTCTGTTCCCTGATAAGTATAATCTGGGTATCTTCAAGGCACGAGTGAACCGGTTCATCCTAGGCAAACGTGTTCCAACTTAGGCCGCATTATCTCTTAAGATCAGGTGAATTGAGGTCAAATGCAAGCTTATTTGATAATAAAAAAAAGAGTTGATTTTTTATATAAAAAATTACAATTCTTATTTCATTTTGGTTCAATTTAATACGACACTAGTACTGCTCGCGACTTGTCTGTTTGACTTGTGTGTTTTTCATTGTAAAATATAGCACTTGAGGAAAACGTAGCTTCTTATTTGTGAATGAATTTAGAGAAACGGATCAGTAGTTCTGGAGAATAGAACGCACACAATCAAACTCAAAACCATTTATTGAATACTGAAGGAGTCAGTCAGAAAGTTGAAGCTAGTTGCTCAAACTCAACTTTAATTTATGTGATAGTTACAGCGATCAAGCACTATTACTTAACCTTCAGGATCACCAGTAGGTCGATTCTGTAAAATTCAAACAACAACTCGCTTCTTACATCGCTATTCACTCTCACTTCGCATAAGGTTCAAAATGACCTTGATATATTTGACATTTTGAAACAGGTTCGAGTGCGAAGTGAGCGTCGAAGTGACGGGGAAATTACCTTACAGAATGCCACTTCTAACGTCATCTCAGCATCATCTTCATACTTTATCTGTCAAAATCTCCCTGTTAATTTAGTTCAACTCGCTAACACGCTCGCAACGGTAGCGCTAGTGTAAATTCGAATTATCAACCGAGTTTTAAGAATGCCAATCAAGAAACTCACAGCGGATTCAGATTCGAAGTTTAGAATGAGGTCTTACAGAATCCTACCCCTGGTCTTCTCTGTAAAAATCTCCCTCGGCAAATTTTGATAAAGTGACCTTGAGGTGAACGGTTAGTTCCTATATCTATGTGCAGAATGGGGTCCAAGCATAGATATCCTATCCGTGGGTCCAATTCAAAAACCGATCGAATTTAGGTTACATTGACTCTTGTACATGCTAGGCTGATTTCACTTGCACTTAGAATAGTGTCAGTAAACTCTACATAAGTAAACTCTCAAAATGTAATGTATAATTTATAAGTGGTAAGTCAGTGCTGTAAATGTTTCTGAACCCTTATAACTTAACCACGATAGCATAGAGAATATAAATACATACATTCATAATGAGACTGTTTATTCAATAAAATCACTGCGGCAGAATTACGAATAATTTAGTGATGATGCGAGATAAATGTTGTGTGTACGGCCAACCGATACGATATTGCTCAACTAACCAGAATGCGGAGTCATGACGCGCTAGCCCCTGGCATCAACATGTCAGCCCACTACTCGTAGAAGTATAGACATACCAACATTGCCTGTCGTAGCTATACGTACAAAATGTACGGCTTTCTAAACTTGATAGCCAGTTCAAGAATTGAAGATTCATTTTGAGGCAAAGATCGCTTTTAGGAAACGTTTACAAACAAAGTTAGCCCTTAAATGCGGCTTAAAAAGGTCATTTCTTACGTTTTCTGCCAAATGCAGTGCTGTGTTACGATATATGTTTATCAATTTTCATTACACGACAATTTTTATTGCCTTATAATAACAATACAATGCGTATGTGTAGATATATTTATCTATAGGTACTAATATTATACATACGACGACTACTACTACAATACCGATTTTAACAACATTTTGAACAGACTTAATTTGAACCCTAAGAACATATATAGGCTACTAATTAATCCGCGACTTTGTCTGCATCCACGATAACGAAACTATAAAGTTAATTTATATTTGACGGAAAACGGTACATTTTCTTCTAGAAAAGTCTTACTTCCAGAAAATATAATTTCGAAAGCTCTGTTGATGTTTTTAATTATGATAATTTACACACGCTTTTTCCTTGCTATTCATAATAGGCACCATGGAAAAATGAGGAAAATGGGAATCACTTCGACGTAAATTCTTGATAAAAAGTTCAGGAATATAAAACTCAAGGCAAAAGAAAAGATTACAATGTCGGTTCTTTCAGCAAACAAGGCATCAAATTAGGTTAAGATCTTAGCTTTAAACTATATTAAATCCTAAAGAGCTTTTCTATGTTGTTATTTCATTAAACATAGTACAAAGGATTACCTTGCAGTTGAGTTTGAAAAAACTTTGAGCAGTGCCCATTTTTAAACATAGGGCAGAAAATTACTTTAGATCGGAGAACTGTATTTATAATCGTAGAAAAATAAACATACGGCACAAATTCAACCTCCATTTTTGAAGTCGGTTAAAATAAGTAACTAAACTTTTACTTTCAAATCCATTAATATAGATGAAATGTAAGCTACAGACATCAGAAACTTCAGAAATCGGGAATGAATTCGGCGAAAAAATAAGCTTATATGAAAAGGTTTTACTCGTTTGATCTGCAAAAGGCTTTTTTTTAACATAAGTACCTACCAAACATCATAAGTAGGTACGTAAAATTTAGTACCTACTTAAGGTGTTATTTTTAGCAGGAGGTGTATAGGTAATGTTTTACGAATCTATGTATTTCTGAAAGTGTCTAGCTCATAAACTTACCTATGCTCTAGGCATTTCGCTATAAAACTAAGCAAAAATAGTATAGAAAGTAAATAAACACAAATATTATACAGATAATTGGAACCACAAGTATCACGATCTGTATGAAAACCAGGGTGCCATTTTTTGACTACCTATAATGACGTCATAATGTTTTGTTTTTCTTAAATTTGGTATTACCAGGTATTGCTGAGGGTATTAGATTAAAAATAATTGTCTTTTAAATCAATTACGCATAATATTAATCACAAAATGACTGATGGAAGGAAACGTTTACTTTGTTTTTTTACTTACGATTTTTGTACGTAAGCTAGGCACGAAACTTGGCACACGAAGTAGTTGCTCTTGCGTTATCTAGGTCCATCTATATCTGTGATTGGAACTATCCCTGTGTATTGTTACAGTCAACATTGGAAAGTGTGAAATGAACTGCTTGTTCATACAAAAAATACTGCTGCTGATAGTATTCATTCGACAGTATGTTAATTAGGTCACAATGCCTGCAATAAGGCAGAAGTCTCATCATCTATGCTATTACTTACTACATACTGTCGAATGTATACAAAGGAGTATTGCTTGCATGAACAAGCAGTAATTTTCACACTTTAAAATGTTTAATTTAATACAGATAATCATGAAAGATTCGGTAAAAAGTTTGAATAACATCTTACTGAAATAATTTCCTTACAGTCACAAATTGTAACTGGTTGAAAAGAACAAATAGTGACGTTAAGAAAATAAGATAGTGCCACACTACAAAAAAAAAAAAAAGGAAATAAGATGACATTGTTTTACACACGACCTGGTTTCGGGGTAGGTGAAATTCCAACTATTTTGAATTATTCATGAGCTCACCCGTGACACGCGTCAATACAAATTTGCCATTTCCGAATACAATTTATAAACACGATGTCTTACATCACTTGCGAAGTTTACTACAAAAGACAGCACGCTGTCAAAACCAATGAAGGCACCTTGCAAAGCTATTACCGTGCATTAATTACCTTCCCAGCAAGGATCAACTTCAGGTTGTCGTAAGGACCTAGGCTATGGGCACTCCATCCGCCTAATAGGATCCGTCAGCGGCAATACATCCACTACAAAAAAGGTACAGTAGGCTAGCTCGATACAACGAGCGAAGTCACACAGTTGCGTACGTAAGGAGAACTCAAAGAATGTCAGTAATGAGTGCGCGTGCACTCACTGTACGTGAGCCGTGTCTATGCGTGTGTGCGTTGCTCGTTGTATGGAGTTGAACTTCTGTCCTTATGTATTTTATGCTTCCACCAAGAGGATATAAGTTCCGTCTATGTTCATTATGCACGGGAAACAGCGTTCGAAATTCAGTAAGCTTTAGAATTATTTATCTTATTTTATAACCTTTTAAGTTTAGAATCGATTGGCAGACTTTGGATAAACATCAATGAGGTATACGAGTACATTTCGCATGAATGAGCTACATCGATAAAATTGAAAATGATAATTTCGATTAACTGTCGTATACAATGATGGAAATGTGAACATTATCAATATAATTACTAATTAATCAGTTACGTGCCTAAATGCCAAATACTCAAATGCTACTCAATTTTAAGATCGTTAAGTCTCGTAAAGTCACAGTCACTTTGACATAAAGTGATAGAGAGCACGAGGCTTAATTGAGCAGCATTTGAGTATTCGCTCATAAATAACGTAAGTCTAAACTCAAATAAGTAGTGTTGTACGGATATTTTTATTAGTTTTTAGTGCAGTGCACCAAAAAGAAAACAAACTTAATTTCCTCTTGATTACATTAGATTTATAATCTATGCTACATGGGGTACTTAATTGATTACCCAGTCTACTGTAATTATCTTCATCGTCATAATACACGAGGAAGTAATATCAAAATAATAAGTGATAATCTGTTTATATCTGCCAAGTTATTTACGACACCTTCAACAAAGATTTAGCATTATATACGATAAATGATAATCATTAGGGACATTTTTTATTATTAATCCATGTTTTCAAAATAATTTTATTATAAATTACGTCACAGCTGTCTGATTGTTAAAGCCAGTTTTATGATGATGGGCCTTCCCCTACAATTATTAAAAAAGAAACTACAGACGAAAATCCTTTCAAAACCTTATGGGCTTACCACACGCACAAGCTTCACCACAGTTTTGCCTGCGCAAGCCGGTTTGTACACGGAACACCGAGCGTGTGGTTTTGACGACACGGTTGGCGCAGTGGCTGAGCGATCGGCTGCTGCGCAGCGTGTTGCGGGTTCGATTCCCGTCCAGGGTAAACACTTGTGTGATGAACACTTGTGTTTGCCTTGCGTCTGGGTGTTTTTTTATCTATATATGTATGTATTTACAAAAAAATATATATTTGTGTATGTAGGTATATCAGCTGTCTGGCACCCATAGTACAGGGTCTCCCTAGTTTGGGGTCAGATGGCCGTGTGTGAAAATGTCCCCACATATTATTATGTTAAGACATCACTAGCTCCCGCCGACATCACTACACGCCGGGCGGCCGCGGGCGGAGCAGCGGGTGCAGGGGGGGCGCTCGAGCTGCGAGCGCGCACCGGCCGGATCAGCTGACACTGCGTCATTCACCGCCGTACTAAGCGCGCGCTTCACCCTTTCGCGTTAATCCATTATTCTAACTGTCAACCGTTTGTTTCTTCGATGTTTTAAATATAGTCCTGTAATACAAATTAGCACCGCGTTTTCGTCCTATCACCACCATTAGGGCTTACCCACTCCTATCTATGGTCCTTCGAGCCGGATCGGCACCGTTCATACTCATCTGCTTACGTCTAAAAGTAAGGTAGCACCGATCAAGTCGACCACAATCCCAAGGCTAGAACTCTGTGGTGCCTTATTAGGGACAAGGTTGTGTGCGAAGGTACTAGAGTCGTTAACACTTAAACCCGACAAATGCATATTCTGGTGTGACTCAATGATTGTTCTAGGTTGGTTGTCTGCTTCACCTAGTACACTTAAACCGTTCGTTGGGCATCGAGTTTCGGAGATACGGGAAGGTTTTGGTGATTACACCTGGCGATATGTGCCGTCTAAGGACAACCCTTCCGATCTATGGTCCTTCGAGGTTTTCGGCGAGTAAACAAGCCAGTAACGAAGAGTGACAAGCGGTTTTTCAAAATTTGAAAACGGCCGTTAGTAAAACTGGACTTCGAGATCAAGACGACATCCCGCCCTTCGTGCGAGCTTTGTTCCTGTCTTCGGTCATCATCTTCGGCGCCTTTGTGAAGAAGCGCATTTTGTGGAGCGAGCAAGTTCTTCAGTGGTCATCATAGCAGGGTCAACGCAGCGTAGCAGCCCGAGCAGAGCCCAAGAGCATCGCCATCCATCACAAGCAAGAAGACGTTTAGTTCGGACACGCAGTCAACGGATTTTGTGAGATCTTTCCATATTCTTACTAACATTTGTACACAATCATATACTAACATAATATCATTCCACCAGAGTGTTAGATAGTGCATTAGACCAGAGAATCATTCATTAGTATTCGTCTCAGTGAGTAGTATCATCCTACGTTAATTACAGTAGCTTGTTTTGTCCAATACAATCATACATTTAAACTACATTCTGTCATAATCATTATTATTTCAATACTCAACACATTCATGCACAAGTAGATTTTCCTTTCCCATCAAAGTAGAACCCCATTATTTAATCATTATTAGTAATAAGTGCTTAATATAATAATCATAATCATCTAGTAAAAATATTCGAAAAAATATTTTTTTTTAAGGTACCCGCTTTTTTTGACTTTTCTGTTTGAATTGATTTTTTTTTCTAAACGCCTAACGGTATTGAATAGCATCGCTTCATCGGTCAGCTGTTCGCCTTTGTTTTGCAACAGGCGCATATTCTAGTTTGTTTCAGTGCCTTTAGCATTAATTCTTATTCTGGTTTTTCTTACTTCCCTTTTTTTTCTTCTTTTTTCTAGCACTTAAAGCTATACTCCTGTTTAGCCATGACTGAAGAAGTAACGGTTAAAGAGCTTACGAGGAAACGTGCCTCAATTAAATCTCAGCTTACGCAATTTACAAACTTTTTAGCTACCGCTAAGTCTTGCGAACAGCTTAGTGAGGAACAACTTGTCGAGCTAGACATCAGAATTGAGAAAATAGTTACCGTATATGCCACCTATGATCAGTTACAGAGTCAACTGGAGTTCCTGTCCGCTAGACCCGACGAGCAATTTACTGAACGTGAGCAATTCGAGAGCATCTACTACAGGCAACTAGCAGCTGCCCGCGCGCTTCTGTCACGGCATCGTGCGCAACTGGGATCTAAGGTAGGCTCCAATGAGCAACTGTCAGTGGTTACTAGACATAATAATGTTAGACTTCCTAAGATTAATTTACCTCACTTTAGCGGCGGTTATAGGGATTGGTTAGAGTTTAAAGATATTTACGTGTCACTGATTCATGAAGAGAAATCTATAGACAATATAAACAAGTTTCACTACTTACGATCATCACTTAATGGCAGCGCAGCACTAGTAATTAAAAGTTTAGATTTTAGAGGGGACAACTACGATAATGCATGGCAATTGTTATGTGAGAGGTACGATAACAAGCAGTTATTAGTGAATAATCATGTTCACGCTTTATTCAACGTGGAACCACTTCAGAAAGAGAGTAGTCAGGGCTTACGTGAAATTGTCGACGTGACCAGGAAAAATCTTCGGTCATTGGCAACCCTGGGTAGGTCCGTACAACATTGGGATGACATGGTGATACATTTAATGGCATCAAAGTTAGACACTGTCACCAGCAGGCAGTGGGAAGAACATAGGAACTCATTAACTGAGTATCCATCTTTAGACGAATTTATTAAATTTATTTCTAACCGTTGCAATCTTTTAGAAACACTTGAGGAAGCTAAGAGCATAAAATCAAAGCCGGAGTCATCGCACAGTAAGCCTAAAAGCTTCTCTGTATTAACAAGTAAGGGTAAATCTGATATTTCTTGTCCCCTGTGTAAACAGAAGCACTACATATTTACTTGTGATCAGTTCAAGGCACTTGCAGTCGCTGCACGCTTATCTAAAGCGAAGGAATTCAAACTTTGTTTGAATTGTTTACGCCCAGGTCATTTTGAGGCTACTTGTCCACTCGGGCACTGTAAATACTGCAAGAATAGGCACAATACAATGTTGCATTCTCACGATGATAATCCTAGCTCTAGCAAAGAGCATATAACTTTAGCTGGTACTAACTATGATTATTCATCTCGTCATGTTTTACTTTCCACAGCTTTGGTAAGAGTCACGGACAATTCCGGGACGCCGCACAGCGCCAGAGTCTTACTTGACAATGGAAGCACGGCAAACTTTGTTACCAAGGACCTTTGTGGTAAGCTACATTTACCTATTCGTAGTGTAAGCTCACACGTTGCAGGCATTAACAGTCAAGTGTCCACCATAACACAATCATGTACTGTACATCTACAATCGTGCGATGGGTCATACAACATTGACATTGATTGTTTTGTCTTGCCCAACATAACCACTCATATACCTCATACATACATAGACTTAACGGACTTTTTTTTTTTTTTTTTTTTATATTGTTATAGGCTTGCGTTTGACCGCAACTCACCTGGACTTGCAGATACCGGCAGGAGTAAGTCTGGCCGATCCATCTTTCAATGTCCCTTCCACCATCGACATACTTGTTGGAGCCGACATATTTTGGGGTGTGATTGGTCGCAACCGTATACAGTTAGGTAGACATATGCCAACGCTATTCGAGACAAAGCTCGGATGGCTCATATCAGGCGCCATACCTCAACGTAACTCAACCCACTCATCATTATGTATGGTCGCCCATGACAGGCACACCACACACGTACAAGCGCCCATGGATCTATCAAGATTCTGGGAACTTGATTCCATCTCGCCTAAGTTCAATTATACATCCGAAGAGCGAGCATGTGAACAAAATTACAAGACCACTACTAGACGTAACGCAGATGGACGTTTTGTTGTCACCATTCCTTTAAAGGAGTCTCCCGAAGCGTTAGGTAACTCCTTTGAGATGGCTAAACGTCGCTTTCTGTCGTTGGAGCGTAGACTTGATAGAGACCCAACATTCAAGCGTCGCTATGTAGAGTTCTTGCAGGAGTATGAAGCATTAGGTCATATGAGCGAAGCCTCTCAGCCTTCTTCATCTCATTCATACTTCCTTCCACATCATGGTGTTTTCAGAGAGTCCAGTACAACGACAAAGCTTCGAGTTGTCTTCGACGCTTCAGCCGTCACAACGTCGGGCAAGTCGTTTAACGACATCCAAGGCATAGGACCTAGAGTTCAGGACGACTTAATATCCATACTACTAAGGTTCCGTCAGCATAAATACGTCATATCGTCAGACATCGAAAAGTTCTTTCGACAAATTGAAGTGGACGAATCGCAGCGACCTCTACAACAGATATTGTGGCGTTCCGACCCATCACTTCCTCTCAAAACTTACACGCTAAACACCGTCACTTACGGAACAGCATCTGCTCCGTTCATTAGTACACGATGTTTGTCACAATTGGCGAAGGAAGCCACGCACACACGTACGCAACAGTCTATACAACACGACTTTTACGTGGATGATTACCTGTCAGGAAGTGACTCTATAGAGAGTACTATAGCGCTATGTAGAGATGTCATCAGCACACTTAAGACTGCACAACTCAATCTTCGAAAGTGGCAGTCTAACAATTCACAAATACTTCAGGCAGTCACTACAAGCATCGCACACCCTTCACCCACTCAACCCACATCCACATCACATACAGATACACCTAGCACAGTCAGCTTAAGTATTGACGAACCAAGTAAGACACTCGGTCTTAATTGGCATTGTCATACTGACTGCCTTACATTCTCCATTCATGTACCGGAACACACAGTTACTTTAATCACAAAACGACACATCCTTTCCACAATAGCGCAAGTGTTCGATCCTCTGGGTCTTGTCTCTCCATGTATTATCGAAATTAAGATAATCTTGCAAAAACTATGGATAGACAAGTGCGCATGGGACGACGAGGTTAATGAGGACATTAAAAGGTTGTGGCTGAAGTTCACACAAACATTACCACAGCTTAATCATCTCAGCATACCACGCTGGGTGGTATCAGATAGCCCTACCTCTGTTGAAATGCATATTTTTACAGATGCGTCAGAAAAGGCATACGGAGCTTGCATATACATTCGTTCTGTAGCTAGAAGCGGCACCGTTCATACTCATCTGCTTACGTCTAAAAGTAAGGTAGCACCGATCAAGTCGACCACAATCCCAAGGCTAGAACTCTGTGGTGCCTTATTAGGGACAAGGTTGTGTGCGAAGGTACTAGAGTCGTTAACACTTAAACCCGACAAATGCATATTCTGGTGTGACTCAATGATTGTTCTAGGTTGGTTGTCTGCTTCACCTAGTACACTTAAACCGTTCGTTGGGCATCGAGTTTCGGAGATACGGGAAGGTTTTGGTGATTACACCTGGCGATATGTGCCGTCTAAGGACAACCCTGCAGATCTGGTTTCCCGTGGTTTAGGCGCTGACCTGATAGGTCAATCTACCATGTGGTGGTCAGGACCTTCATTCTTGTTGACAGACTCGGCTCTTTGGCCTTTAATGCCTAACTCGGAAGCTGACGCAGTGCTACCGGAGCTCTTAAAATCACATTTTACGAACATTAACAGTCAATCATTACCTATTACCAACACTAATCTTAATACAAACACAGAAAATTCATTTCATACTTTAATTAATAACTCATCTAATTACTTACATGTACAACGCCTACTAGCATACGTATTTAGATTTATTAACCGGTCTAAAAGAGAGCATAACCACAGTCCTACCCTTACTTGCTCAGAGCTAACTTACAGCGCTGAGTTTATGGTCAAAACAGTTCAGAGGGAAATGTTTCCTGAGGAGTACGAACTGCTTTCATCAGGTAAACCACTGCCAAACAAAAATCGTCTTAAGAAATTGTCACCTTTCATTGAATCTGGCATTATACGAGTCGGAGGCAGATTAGACAATTCCTGTTACGACTATAATGTCAGACACCCCATCATTATATGCAGCAAACATAACTTCTCTAAACTCATTTTTAATTTCTTCCATTTACGTCTATTTCATGCTGGTCCACAGTTACTCTTAGCTACGATTAGACATGAGTATTGGCCTTTGGGTAGTAGAAACCTTGCCAAAACAACTGTCCATAAGTGCGTGAAGTGCCAACGATTCGCCGGCAGAACCGTTCAACCCATCATGGGCAATCTGCCTAAGGAACGGGTTCAGCTGGAATTCCCTTTCCTAGAGACTGGTACAGACTATGCCGGACCGATCCTCATAGCCGACCGCAAGGGTAGAGGATGTAGATTAATAAAATCATACATATGTGTTTTTGTGTGTCTAGCCACAAGGGCAGTTCATTTGGAGCTTGTCTCTGATCTTACAAAACATGCCTTTATTGCAGCTCTGAACAGGTTTATTGCTCGTCGTGGTAAGCCTAGAACAATTTACTCCGACAACGGTACTACCTTTGTTGGCACCTGTAACGAAATAGCTGACATACTAAAACAGGACCTCTCTTCAGAAATGGCAAATTCAGGTATCAACTTCAATTTCATCCCCGCATACACCCCACATTTTGGGGGCTTATGGGAATCTGCCGTGAAGTCTATCAAACATCACCTTCGACGTATACTAGGCTTAGCACATCTCACGTACGAAGAGATGTCTACTTGTCTGATTCAGGTTGAGGCAATTCTAAACTCTCGCCCTCTCACTCCTCTTTCCACTGATCCATCAGACCTATACCCTCTAACTCCTGCCCATTTCCTTATTGGGAGATCTCTCACATCCTTGCCGCATCCACAAGTCAGCAACCAGAACGTCTCCAGCCTGAAACGTTACCAGCGCATAGAACACTTGAAGCAACAGTTCTGGAATAGATTCTCTAACGAGTATATCTTTTACCTCCAACAGAGAACCAAGTGGACGGACTCCGATGGGATGCTCGAAGAGAGAACCATGGTGGTACTCAAGGAGAAGCTTGCACCACCACTGATGTGGCCACTCGGCCGTATCGTACGCCTCATACCTGGGAGAGACGGAATAAGCAGAGTCGCAGACGTCAAGACGAAGAAAGGAATAGTCAGACGAGCTTACAATACCATCTGTCCTCTTCCAGCATAACTCTTGAAGACTAGTCTTCAACGCCGGGAGCATGTTAAGACATCACTAGCTCCCGCCGACATCACTACACGCCGGGCGGCCGCGGGCGGAGCAGCGGGTGCAGGGGGGGCGCTCGAGCTGCGAGCGCGCACCGGCCGGATCAGCTGACACTGCGTCATTCACCGCCGTACTAAGCGCGCGCTTCACCCTTTCGCGTTAATCCATTATTCTAACTGTCAACCGTTTGTTTCTTCGATGTTTTAAATATAGTCCTGTAATACAAATTAGCACCGCGTTTTCGTCCTATCACCACCATTAGGGCTTACCCACTCCTATCTAATTATTATTATTATTAAAATATGCTCCGTGTTCCGTGTACAAACCGGCCTGCGCAGGCAAACCTGTGGTGAAGCTTGTTCGTGTGGTAAGCGCTTTAAAGTCATAATATATCTAACTTTTTTCCAACTATATTGGGGTCGGCTTTCAGTCTTAACGGATGCAGCTGAATACCAGTGTTTTACATGAAGCGACTCTTTGTGTGACCACCACAACCGAGTTACTCGGTAACATGATACTTCTGGGTAAGACAGTTGTCTTTCTGGCTTCTGACTACCAAGGGCGTAGTTAGGATTTTGTTAAGGGGGGAGGGGGGGGGGGGCTGTCCCATACAGGCACACTGGGTGGCAATAGTTACGGGACGATTGTAATTGTTTCATTTTCTGTTTTTTTACGTTATGTACATACTAACATAGATTTTAAGGGAATTGTTACTAACACATGAATTCTGTCTGAAATAAATGAATAATAATAATAGACAAACCAAGAATATATCTAAGGTAAATGCTGCATGAGCAATGGGACAGGTTACGTTAAAAATGAAAAACCCCTTGAACAAACCGTTGTTCTGCCATTTTTCAAATTCAAATTCAAATTAATTTATTCGCAATAAGTGTTGGTACAATTTCATTCTTAAAAGAAATAATTATACAGGTCCCTAACACTTAGTCATAATGAATGTGACATGCAAACATTTGGGTTCATACTTATTATTAATTATAATAATTCAACAATTAAAATTAAGTGGCATTTTGCAATATTATTAGATACATTTTTTTTTAAATACTATTAATGTCCAGGGGTAAATGATTATGATTGTTATTTAATTTTTAATCTCTTATCAAATATGTCGTTTACTGAGTAGAAATTCTTTTCCTTTAACCATACTTTAAGACACCTTGCAAATTTATTCACATTTTAATATCATAGGTCGGCTTCTTGATTAAAATTAAGTAAATCGTAACCACCTTGTCTGTAACTCGCTACGCCTTTGCTGACTACCCATAACAGCTGTTAAAGATCCACGAATGACAGCCGAGACTAACGGCTTTCGGTGCTTTCCAAGGTACGGAAGGGTTTCGGTATGAAATGGATGGTCACCCATCCATGAACCGAGCGCAGCAAGCGCCACTTGACATTGACCGATCAATCCGTGGCATTTACTTAGCCACGAGCCCCTCTTCAAAAACCTTTAAGAATTCTTTAAGATTGAATCATACCTAAAAATACTAAAATATGCGTATACGACATTGATAAGGATCAACCCTGTATTTTAGTAATTTAATACTTTTATGTTAATCGGCTTTAGTCGATTAGCCATTTGTATCTTTTCACACCTTTATTAATGCCTTAAGATTTGGATGTTTTGCATTTCCCACTTTGGATGTTTTCCTTTTCCTGCTTTGGACGTAGGTAATGAGTGAGAATAAAAAGTTGCAGTCTTGGACTCGGGACAAATTGTTCTCCATTATGTACTGAGTTGTTTTGAGCTTATGCAGTATGTTAATTAACAAACAGCGCTCTCCTTAATCGTCCATAGGCCAGGTACAAAAAAAAAAACCGATCCAAATAAAAAGTTTAATTTTTTTAAATGTCATACAAAATCGGATACGTTAAAGAAACACTGCACATTTTTGTTCTTATTTCATTCTGTTTTTTTAAATCTACCTATTAATAATGTAGATTAACAATAAAAAGCTTTTTACAAAAAAGACAACCGCCTTCAAAAACTAAAAAGTAACACACATTGACTTTAGTTTCGGAAGTCGGTGGCAATACAAAACAACAAACAGAACAAATCCACTGAATTTCGAAACTAAAGTCAATGTGTGTTCTGTGCTAAAGTTATGTTTCACTTTTTGAAGGCGGTTGTCTTTTTTGTAAAAAGCTTTTTTTCAGGGTTGCGTACACAGATGGTTCCAACGGGACGCCATCCATTGCTAAGTCTCCACTGTCAGTCCGTTCTTCTGTTAGGGGATAATTAGGGGGCCATACAAAAATATTTTGTATTTTGAGTAAAAGTGGCCCTCGCTCTTTATTTTCTGTTGCTTTTTAGGCCAATACGTACCTACAAAAGCGTAGTCTTTAATTTTTATTGAATTTCAAATATGTTTTTAAGTAGGTATAACTATTTCATGAAAAACTTGCTCATGAAAACCAGTTTCACCTTGTTTACGTTTCTATATTATCAAAAACAACAGCCTTTCCGTAAGTAAAATAGTTAAGATATATAATAATAAGTGCAAGATAAGTTTATCTTATCAACACATTTAATGTGTACTTGTTTGTTATCATATCACTGTGATCTATGAATTACTTACGGCCGAGTTCTCAAACGCGAATCGATTTAAAATCATCTTCACTTCATTCAAGTCTTATACTATCGCAGTCAAATGAACATGTAGAAGTAGATGAAGTAGCGACAAAAATCTTAAAGTTATATGCCGTTTGAGAATACGGTGGTAACCAGTACTTTACGGTTGACAGACACGCAATGACAGGAATTAATTCGATAGGTAATTACATCAAGATAACGTAAATTAGGCTCGGTAGCTTAAAAAAACATGTATCGACATTTAAAAGTGACGTACTTTTGAATGTCGGACATGTTTTTTAGGTTGGTAATTAATGTTACGATTAGAGCAAGTAACTGAAAGCGTCTATGTTGTTTCTAATTTGGATTTATTAACGGTGCGGCCTAGGGTTGCCAACCCTACTATATAATATAGTATCCTACTATATTAGAGGCCCGACTACTATATTTTTGTAAAAAATATATAGTAGGCGAAACTACTATATTTTAAAGTCAGCAAACTCTTAGCAATAATATTCGTTTCAAAATGTGTAAGCGTAAAACAAAATGTCAATACCTATTTTTAACGATTCTGGAATGTCAAGTTGACAGATGCGTTCAATAGTTCACAAAATATTCTTCAAAAAAATAAAGTAAATACCTAATTTTTGGAACCTACTATTTTTTTTCATCTTTTCGTTATGTACTATATTTTTATGGCTAAAAATTTTAGAACCGTCCGTCGTTTGACCGTCAAAGAGTTGGCAACCCTAGTGCGGCCACACCGGAGTGGACAACTTGTGGGCACGGTCAGCTACTGTGACACAATGATTTTCATTCTGTAATGTTCATTTTAGTTGAAACATTGTTTTGTGAACCTTAAACCTTTTCCTGAAAATAAAATTTACTTTTATTTTCTTTATTATTATTATTACTGCTGCAGTAGTACGTGTATGGTCCACCACAGACTAATGTATACCAAGGTGAGCAGAAGTTGTTCGCGTTGGTGTGGACCTGCCCATACATTTGAAGGTTCAATTCTCGTTATACAACGACAATCAATGTCAAAATCTTGTCAAAAATGTAGGTAAAATATTGGCATTTTTGGCAGATTGACATTGAGATTAGAATGCCACTGTTCCTAACAATTGGGTTGATGACACTACCTGTTAATTCAACCAATTAAAAACTTTTTATGAACTGTCAAAACGCGATTGCGATTCCCTCTTAGATGTTGTATGGCCATTTTTACTTATGACGTCACTTTTAGGTAGTCATTTGCTGACTCAATGGACTAATTATTTAGGTATTTTAAAGCAACTACTACTACTCTCCCTCCCCCCTACTCTTCGCTCTCCCTACTTTGGTTGATTGGTAGAGAATGCTTAAGGGCGCGTTCAGACGAGCGCGATTTCTTTCGGCGCGACACAGCGCGCGCGTTGCGTGCGCATCGCTTCCTCTTTAGAAACATTGAAATTAAATGCTTCTCCAATATAAAGTTTAAAATATATCGATATAAAATACGCTTTATAAAGAAGGAGCGCAATGACAGGAATATAGTCTTTATTTAGCGCTCGGGTCGCGTACGCATACTCGACTGAACGCGCCCTAAGGCATTAAGTCCGCCTTTGTTCCTTTGTGCATAAAGTATAGGTAAATAAATAAAAATCTACTTGTACAAGAAATGGAATATTAATCGGATTTTCAGGGCTAAATTTTAAGGAAATTGTTACTAACACTTATATGGATTCTGTCCGAAATTAATAAATTATTATAATAATCAAGTGTTTTTTTTAGAGAAGTTCTGTTTTGAAATTATAGGTTAATGGTTCACGCACCCGCGTCCACATTTTGTCCACTCCACTGAAGCCGGGCCTTTCGTTATTTAAACTTTATGTACAGAGGCCAGCACATCAAGCAACAACAATTTATCAAATTTCTTGGATAGATTTTCAACTTTATTTCAAGAAAATAAGGTTCGTATTCAATTAGGAAAATTGTACAGTTTGGTATGACTTGATGAGCTGGCGTCTGTACAATAATGTTGTACTAAACTAGCAAACTTATTGCCATAACACATTTTCTGCCAGTTCCCCTGTGGATGATAATGGACTCATATACTGTGCTATAGGTGTTCTTGTATTTGATGTATAATAATGCCCTTGGCCATGGCCTTGGTTGACGGGTAGAGAATGCCTAAGGCATTAAGTCCGCCTTTGTACCTTTGTGCATGAAGTATAAATAAATAAATAAATAATAGCCAGTCTATTATTGTCCTACTACAAGGCAAGGCCTCTTTTCACACAGAGAAGGCAAGATCATTGATCACTGCGCTTGCCCAAGGCGGATTGGTGATTTGAGGCACACATGATGATGATGATGACCCACACATCTTTACATAGTATAAAACAAAGTCGATCGCGCTGTCAGTTCGGTTAGATGTTTTATTCTACGCAACGGATTTTAATGCAGTTTTCAGCAATAGGCAGAGTGATTCAAGAGGAAAGGTTTACACGTATAGTTTGGTTTTTCACATTAGTATCGAAATTTCATCCGTGCGAAGCCAGGACTGGTCGCTAGTATATTATAAATGCCAAAGTGAGATTGTTTTTTGTTACTTTTGAATCCACGACTTCGTGTGTAACACTTCATGCGTCATTCACACGAGCGAAATCGCGGTCAAAACCTAGTTAATTACAAGTTCTGCAGTGCTATTCTGTTACAATCTCCCTCGGTGAACACTTAGGTGAAGTGAGTTGTCAATCTGTCATCCGATTATAGTGCTTTGTAAATCCCTAGCGTCGGGACAGATGACAGTTCACTTCACCTAGGTGTTCACCGAGGGAGATTGTAACAGATTGTACTTACTGGTTTCCTCACGATGTTCTCCTACGCTGATGTCAATGATGTTCAAGATAAACTTAGAGGGTACATAGTTATTATATTATAAAGCAACTAGGCTATATCTACTTTTCATATCGGATGACTCGTAAATGGTCTAAGATTAAAAACAATACGTAGTCTGTTATTGTGCGAACATCGCCATCGCCCATGATTCACAATAAAGCAATTTGAATTTGAAAAACAAATTATACCAATTGAAGCAAGGTCTTTCAACACAATGATGATCATCTTCATGATAATATATCAACCCGTAAAATAGCGATTATATTTGTCAGAACCTGATTACCATAAATAAAATAGGGTCAAACCAGGTCCCAGTAACATTTCACATTGACGAATTTCGCAGAGCACAGAATGTTATTATGAAAATGAACGCATGTTGTTCAAAGAAAATTGTTTGACAATTTCAAGGAAAATTCTTTAAGAGAAAACGGGGAAATGTTTACATACCTAAAGTTTATGTTTTGAGTAATTGGATGTCGCAAAATAATGAGTAAAAATGTATACTAGAAATAATTAATGAAAAGTTTTGCCGTGATAACGTCTTATAAATCAATGAACACCGTCTGTATGCACGAAAAAGTGTCACGTTCCGCCTGAGCCTGAGCGTGCAAGCGAGAGCGCGGAGCAAGCGATAGAGAGGCACGATCGGCCTAACCAATAAGCTCCGCCCACCTCGACGGAAGCCATTATTTGATTATGTTATATATGTTAGTCATTATGTTTCTTTAGGACGTTATCACGTAAAACTATCGTCCGTAAACTGGCTTTACAGACAACCAATTTTTTGCCTGTTTTGGGATACCATTTTCGAAAATCCTGAACGTCGTGATTTTATTTTTTACCAACAACCCAAAAATCAATTCTAATGTATAACATTTATAAATTGACTGATTTTCTTTCATCCCTATTAAATATTCGAAAATCCGTTCTTGACACATGCTGTCTTCTTTCAAGTCTTAAAAGAAACCTACTCTACTAAAATGTAATAATAATTTGGGTTTTATAGACTGTCCTTATCTTGTTTTATTATAAAAGCAAGTTAAGTAATTAATATTTATTAAATTTATGCTGGATTAACTGAAA
Source organism: Charanyca ferruginea (assembly GCA_947361185.1). NCBI lineage: Eukaryota > Metazoa > Arthropoda > Insecta > Lepidoptera > Noctuidae > Charanyca > Charanyca ferruginea. The sequence continues at coordinate 18,680,561 of OX376069.1, read as the reverse complement.
AATAAAACGTAGAATATTTAATAAAAATAATTCTTGAAAATTATATTGAATAAATAGGTACCTACTCTTATAATTTCTCGAGAGAACCATCAAAATGTCGATCTCTTCAAAAGTATTTTACTCTTTTAATATTAATTTCATATAAAGTATTTCAAAGTCTCAAAAAGAGATAAACCGAAAACAATTACTTAAAATAAAGGAATCTTTAGACCGACTTTTGTTTTTGTTTTTGACTATTTATTTTAGCTACTAACTCAAATTATTTGATTAAGTATATTGTATTCAAAAGAGAAGGATTAATCTAATTGGTTGAATCTAAACTAGTAGAGCTTCCCAGTCTAAACGACCTTTACCAAAAGCCTGTGTGAGTCCCACACAATTGGCTACACGATAGGCAACTCGTCACATGAAGGATACGATGTGAATGGGTACCCCCGCAGCTGCCATTGTCCACAACTGTCCACCATTATCTACCATTGTTCGACTACCAACGTCTGGTTTTGTTCGAGCCTATTGTAACTACTGTAATTGAATATTCGCTTTAGAAGCCGAACAGACAGGTATTACTGTCAATCATTGCCTGTTCTGTGTATTCACTTTTTCTACGCATTATTTTAGTGGCTTTATTTTATTTTACTGCACTGTGAGTGAATTCACACGGGTCGCATTATTGTCTTATATGTCTTAGTTATGTATATTACATGACATGTTTGTATTATTATGCACAACCATTTTTTGTTAACCGACTTCAAAAAGGAGGAGGTTCTCAATTCGGTTGGTTTTTTTTATGTATGTACATCGATTACTCTGAGATTTACGATCCGATTTACGTGATTCTTCCTTCGTTTGATGCGGAATAGTTGCCATTTAGTCCCATACAAATTTAACATTGTTTGGCCCAGTAGTTTTAATTTTATGAGCATTTTTTTATTTTTTATATATTTATTTTTATGTTTGACCACGCATAACTTTTTTTAATGTAGTCCGATTTCGATGATTCTTTTTTTAATTGATAGTGTAAACCTTAAGTTTGGTCCCATATAAATTTCAAGAAAATATTCCACCCCTAAGGGTTGAAAATTAAGGGATGACAGATTTTTTTTGGTGTCACCGTTTGGTAATAAATTTCAATGATGAGAGGCACTAAAAAGCGAAAAAAAAAATTTTTAACAAAAAAGACAACCGCCTTCAAAAAGTAAAAAATAACTTTCAATTCGCAAGTCGGTGGCAATACAAAACAACAAGCAAAACCAAAGCCGCCGACTTGCGAATTGAAAGTTATTTTTTACTTTTTTAAGGCGGTTGTCTATTTTGTTAAAAAATGTTTTTGTTTTATATAATGTAACTACACTATTGTATTAGCTATAACACCAGCGATAAGATTTGAATGTGATAATAAATAGAATTAACCTAACCTACGGAGATCAGACCCGCCTTGGAGTGTACCACAAAACAATGGAGCGCAGCATTCTGGGTGTAAAAAGAACAGATAAAATACGAAACACCACGCCGCGCTCCAAAATCGGGATTGTAGACGTGGACAAAAAGGCTGCCTGGTTCAAATGGGATTAGGCAGATCACGACAGCAGCATGCACAGTGACCGCTGGGCAAAGGTCTATACGTAATGGGTGCCTGACCAGCCTTGGAAAAGGTGGTGAGAGGACCTAGACGCGTATTGCAAGGGCTGCTTCGACGCGGTGCAAGAAAATAATAACTGGAAAGATTTTTGAGAAGGGCAATTGAGTGGAACATCATAGGTAAACAAAAAAATACAAATAATAAATAAAACTTACAACTGACGCTTCCCGTGGCCCAAGAGCTGGTTTTTTACTTCGTCAGAGGTTAGGAACTGCCATTCAACGTAGTAATGCCACCAGTCTCTTGAACACATTTCCTGATGACGGCAATGCGGAGGAATTTTTCGGTGCCTTTTTCTTTTAGTTAATTAGTTATAAAGAGAAATAGGTAAGTAATGACGTATTAAGTTGAATTGTCAAAACGGCGCAGTTTCTATAGAAATATTGTAGTATTTTATGTAGACGAACACTCAAGCATCTAGGAACATTTCAGGCCAAATGCCTGAATACACATTGCATAAAAGGACTGGCCCTGTTTTACATAAGGGTTGAACCAAAGATGAAATCCATTTTCAAAGGGGTATCTATCATTAGGTGCCTACCTATATTTGCTTGATCCTGTTTCAAGAGTATACCGGGCTTCTGACTCAGAGTAAGAGGAACCGTGGGGTTTTAATCGGTAAGAGTCCGATATAACCTCCCGTTTCCTAAGACGGAGGGGTTTTGAGGATCCTCCCACAAAAAAGGACATATTATCTTCCTTACAGTGTGATTCACGTCGAAATCACGTCGTTGACTATAATAATTTTTAAGATAGACCTTATATTGGATATCACTGACATTGGTGATAGGAAACACGATAGGAAACATCGTGAGGAAACCTGGACTTTTAAAACTAATATAATCGTTTTCTATGTTTCCGCCTCCGTATTCAATACCACTCTGTGAACTATTTAGATCTTTCCAAAAAAGTCATTTGCAACCACTTATAAATCGTCGAAGGGTGGCGGATTGTACATATCTTTTAAAAATCATAGCAAACGAGATTTACTGTCCTGATCTTTTGCGTAATCTGCATTTCAATGTACCCCAGAGATCAGTAAGATTTAACCCACTTATTTCCATACCAAAGTCAAAGTCAAATCTTTTATTTCAATTAGACCATTAAAGGCACTTTTGAAAGTCATAAAAAAAAAGTTGATTCTAGTTGCCCCTTCCAAAAGGTAGTTTCGTATGGAGAAGAATGGGCAAGAAACTCCATACTACCCTCCTCTTCTTCAAATAACAGGCGTAATTCTTACCTAATGCGAGCGAGCAGAGACCTTAACTCATTGTGTAAGGAATTCTCATTTGACGTGTTTACCACTAAAAGCTTAACAGACCGGAATCAGCTAAACCTTGACTTTTTCAAAAGTGAATAGCTTTAGTGTTGTCCATTAGTATTAGTGATTTAATCCTTTAACTCTTTAAATTTTCTGATTGTTGTGCGTGTTTCTCGAGATCCTTAAGATTAATATATTTCTAGCCGTGAGAACCTGTAATTGGCTTTATGTAACTTACTCACCTTCTGTATTTCAATCTTTGTATAGCTGTTGGTTTTCAAGTTTAAAATCGGCAATATAATTGATATAAGTCTAAAATCGCCAATCGCCGTATGCAAGTATGGTGATCAATGCTCATGCCTTATCTCAATGAAAACAGGGCCTTTGCCCTGCAGTGGGACAATAACAGGTTGGTATATTATTATTATTATATAAGCTCAATTGCTCTTCGTAAGTGTTTATCACCAGTCGAGTAACTCGTTTATATAGTTCTCGAAGATGAGTGTTAGTAAAACGATGAGTGGTTTATTTATTTTAAACCAATCAATGGAGGTTTTTCAAGTAAGCCTCAGCCGCGGTGGTGCGTTTTAAAACCAGCTGCGACAATAAGCTTGCGTGGGGCCGCCCAAACCCCGCAGCGCCGGAGCCGTGACAGAAACAATACTTGCAGGTTGCATACTGCATGCTTGTTTGCATGCTGCAAGCCTGCTTGCACGCTGCATGCCTGCTTGCATGCTACATGCTTCGTTGCAAGCAAGCATCCTTGATTGCATGCTTCTTACTGGGACCACTTAAAGGATTTCAGAAGGACGTTTTTTCCCGCGCGCACTGAGTAGTGTTGGCCCTAAACTGTGTTAGGACCAGAGCGCTAGTGCCATTTACTGCCACACTCAGAGACATTATACAATAATAATGCGTCATTAACTTTAATCGACCAATATAACTTGGCACATGTCAACAACATATTTTTTTTTTTCAATCTGTCATATTTTTGACTGACAGCGTTCCAATTGATGTTGGTCAAGTGACGTCACTGAGTACCACAGTTAGTCACGGTTGCCCTGGGCCTCAAGTCTATCATTGATTTCATAATTGTTGATTTTGACAAGTTTGGTAATCTACTAATATAATGGCGTCATTATGACTTTCCAATGGTCAACCACTGACACGCCATTGAAAGAAATGATATAGAATGGTAATCTCGTACAAAATTACAACTGAATGACTGACTTAGACGGTAATCTGGTAAAATTTTGACAGTTTCTTTGATCAGTGACCTACCATTAGAACGTCATTGTGCAGTCATTGCTTTTAATTCGACCGAGATTAGCAAAATGACAATGGGGTCGTGTTGGAATGACGAAATTATAACAATAGCAGACTTGGCCTCAGGAGGCCAAGTCTGCTATTTGCAACTTACCGCCTAAGGACCGTCCTTAGGCGGTAAGTTGTAAGTTTCAAGTACGGGAATCACGTAACTGAATACACTTTTTGTATTTGTACTAACACTATATCATAACAAGAAAGAAAAACGGTCCATCTAATCTTCAAGTTAATGAAAACACGAATATTACTCACTTAGCTTTTAAACGTTATATTTATCTAAAGTAGAATTTTGTTCTAATGTCTTCTCACAAAAATCGTTTTATGATACGTTTAGGAATATTATAGCGTATAGTCGATTTTGTTTAATAGAAAAGACAATATTCTTGGTAGGTGCATAAGCAGCGGAGGTTTGACCTTCAACATTTTTCGTCCGACAGTCATTGAGGTCAGCAGTTGTCAGTATGACGATATTGTACTAATCGGACACAATGTCAGATAGTACAACCTTATATCATCTGTGGTACAACTATGTCAAACGACAAATGAATGCCACCCGCAACCGCTTCTGTCTGAAAGACGCTTTACGCCACTATTGCCTATAAACACAGGGATTTTCTTTTTGTAGTGTTTGAAGGCAGTTGAATTTTTTGTATAAAAGTTTTCTTTTAAAACAAATGAATGTTATTTATTCCAATTTTGTTTTACAGGAAAAAAAACCTAACAACAGATACCCCCAAGATTTCTAATTCACAATCAGCATACAATAGGCAATTTAATTGCTCCACATCCTGCCATATCAGATCGCTACAATCCAATTATAGTGAAAGTCATGTTTCGCCGCCCGTCAGTATAGCTAGAGGCGTTTACTGACCTATCAGATTAATTCGAATCTATCCACGCTTGCAATGACAGGTTAATCTGTCACTATCGCACAGAATATATTGAAAACCAGTTGTATTTGGTCTCTCATTAAGATATTACAAAAACTAGTATCAAGTTTCACTTATTCGAGTCAGTGACCGGACTTTAAAATCGAATGCAGATGGTCTGCTATAGCTTGGAATAAAATAAAGCTACATTTTTCAGAATACCATTGAGTAAAATTAATTAAATTGACAGGAAAGAAATTGAGTCGCACTTTTACAATACTTAATTCGATACCATTTGTTGTTTTTTGATAAGATTAGGTTTCCAAGATCGGATTTCCGTGATGCATATTTCCAATGAAAAATTATTTAATTTGAATATTATAAACAACGTCATAAATGAATATGTTTTTAAAGCTAATCTTTACTTACCACTTCTATTTCATCGTCAGGTTCTTCCATAATTTTAGTGAGACTAGGTCTTATCGACACTCGATGCCGGACCGACTTCCTCCACAGATCGGGTTCTTCCTTCGTTTCTTCATCATTTAAAGTAGTAAATTGTTCATAAAAATTAGTCACACAACCCAAATCACCATCTTTGTCAATGTTCTTGGACGAATTATTGGCATGATGTGCCTTTTTAACTTTACTAAGTGATGATTTTCGTTCTGAAATTCTTCTGTACCCATCTATATTTTGAGTTTCACCAAGTAAATTTATAGGCGTTGCATTGCGGGACCTGTATTCAAACTCTAAATCGAAACCTCTGTCTTCAAACAAGCTCTTGAATCGAGCCCAACAACCCAAGTTCTTATTTTTATCTACTGCCGCTGGCTTTTGTACTTCGTGTACATTATTCTTATCCATGTTAACTCTTTTTTTTCACTAGGATAAATAGTATGAGATGATTTCCTTTATACAATAATCGTTCACATAATGAATTCACTATGTATATTATATGACTAGTAAATCTCTTCGAATTGGAATCAATGCCAATCTACACAATAGTGATTATGTAGATAATGTGAAGTTCTTGCTGCTTGATAATGATGGTATATTATTAATAGTTGATTTCGAAACTGTTACATGTTGCTTAATTTAAAGTAATAAACTGTTACTCAGTACATTTTATCGACTCGTCGACATTAAAATGCTCTTTGTGCAGTGGTGCCAAAGATTGCGTTTGCACCGTGATTATCTTTGTAAATTCAACAGATGCGTTCACATAATAAGACTATTACCACGTTTTCACTTACGTCACACTGTTTAAAGTATCACTTATTCCACAAATTATTTTCACTGTAACATCACTAATTATTTCGCACATGTATTTAGTTCAATTCGTACATCCCCCGTGACTTATTCACACGGCGTTTTATATAAAACTAAAACATTAAGAAATTATTGTATTGAATATGATAACACCTTATCGATTTGAGCCGCACTGATTACGTTTTATAAGTTATTTGAAAATGTTGATTAAATAATTATAGCATTATTTCAATGCTAAACTTGTCAAGGCTGTACGACATTGATTTTAATACTTTAAAGCTTCGGATTATAATAAGTGTCGACAAATAATTGGGAGCACATTGTAATAACTGAATTAGCGGCATTTATTGAAAAAGTGGCAAATAATTAAATACACCAATTCCTAACTCAGCATTGTATGCTTATAAAACTCATCATTATAATATTAATAATAATTGCAAAGTAAACACTATCGATTTACGAATAGTAAATGCACACTCAACATGTATTTCAGCAAATTCTGTCATCATATTGCAATCGCTAATGGCAACTTACTTATTACGGAAGTTAATTGACATAGACAGCAAATTATGTGTCAAAAACCAGTGACTCGTTTCGTATGTTATGCCAACTAGGTTGGAATTGAATTAATCTAGCCAGATGTGAATGAACATCATCCCAATTCTTGGGTATGGGCATAACTTTCCGTTAAATTTCTTTCACGTTCTTATCCCTAGACACCTATATATTTTTTCGAACGGACAACTAGCTTCAACTATCTGACTAACTGACCGACTCCTTGACAATTGACTTAACCTGACATTGTTAGGGTCCACCAGTTATCAAAGGAGACGGAAACGATTACATACAATCTTGAGAACAAATGTAAAAAGATGAAAATGTTGTGAATTCATAGGTTCAGACCTATTAGTCCCTCGCCATCTGAGAGCGGAGTTATTAGAGGTCTAGCAAAAGTAAGGTTATGTTACCTACATACAATATCTGACAGCTGATTCGTGAAGTGCAAAAAATGTTAAAATCTGATAGATTTGTATCAATACCGAGTTCAGGACCACCAGACCACGGACCACCTGCAGAGCCCAACTACTGCTACTGCTAGTATAGCTCCTTGGCAGGACCAAAAAGAGACAGGAGAAAACTGCACAGAGTATATCCTCCGTGCCATTTTTCCTTCTTTATTTCAAATAGAGACTGGCCACTCACAGATTGGTTGGCTATACTGGGCTTCTCCCAGCGGTAAACGTCCCTTTGTGCTTATTGGCCTTGTTCTATTCTGTCTCCTGCTTGATTTGAAGGGAAGTGGAAAATATGTTTATCTTACTCCTTCGCTGTTCTTTTCTGATTAATTGTTGCAGGATCCAAGACAATCGAATCGTTTCTCTGGGACTCGGCGAGCTTCATTGCTTTGGCGCTTTTCTGGTGGTCGCCACTGTTGATTCTGGCTTACAAGTGTAGTGGTTTGGGAATAGTGAGGCGGGCTTGTCTCATTCAAAAAAATGTATATATCCACAGATCGACCTCACAGATCCAATTATCCGAAAGGTTCACGAGACGTTCAACTGATGATACAAGATCAGTACCTAATTATAAGGGTTCGGTTTCATATGTAGTCCCTTGATTGGATGCGAATGCACGTAATTAGCTAATGATAGTAATGCGTAGTATATTCAAGATGTCGTGTGACGTGTTCTTGTTTATCCTCATTAAGATCTTGAGGTTATTATGTATGTCGATAGCTGTAGCTATTTGTTGTCTGATATTATCAAGTGTAATTACTACTGGGATGTGTTCTACTGTAATATTAATAATCATCTGAGTATATTCACGCCAACAACGATTGCCTTTGCGTTATCAATAGACGAATCTCTAACTAAGTCTGAACTAAGTAACGAAGCTCTAGATGTATCTATATAACGATCTTCAGATACGTCTAGAATTATACAGGGTGGCAATGGCAATAGCACAATAAAGGATCATGGCAAGTTTTGGTAATTCGGTGTGATTGATTTTATTGAGCATTAATAATAATATATTATGGCGCCAAACTTTCCGCTCCTCTCACAGGTTAGTAAACCAATATTTTATTTGGTGTTCTGTTTTGTTTACATTTATATTTTCTTTGATATGTTTGTTTTTTTTTTTCGGTGATAGGATTTATTGGATAGTTTCAAAATATTCTTATAAAGTAGTGTTACCAGAATTTAAATTTTTGGGCGTATCGTCATTCCCACCTTGCATACTTTATAGAAATCCTATCGGTAGTTAGAAAGCCTATCGGTTTTTTTCTTATATCTGTGATCGGACTCAATTAGAAAACTAGATTCTTTTTCAATAGTGTTTTTGTTTTATTAGATGCAATATCATCACCATCTTTATGCCCTTGTCCTATGTCTCTTCAGATCGGCGCAACACTTATTTGTTTTATATTCTCCTCCGTCTGCCGTCACGCTATCATTCACTCTTATTTCTTTTTATTGTTCTACCTTATTATTAGATCTCATTTTGAAAAAAATATATCGACAGCTAAATATTTATTAAGTCTACTTTTTTGGTGAAGATTTTTCACTTGAAATGTGTCGTATAAAAAAACTTAAAAAAAAAGACAACCGCCTTAAAAACTAAAAAAATATTTTAGTATCGCCTTAACTTCCAAATCCATTAAGAAACGGCGACACGGTTAAAACAGAAATTTAAATCTTTCAAAGATTGAAGAAACTAAAACGTCATCTATGTATTTTTTTTTAGATAATGTTGATTTTTTCAAAAAGCATTGAATCAATTTCGATATAATCTACAGGTTTAGAACCATTTCGAAAATAATCTCTTTTCGAACAAAAAAGAATTTAGCAAATCTATACAGATGGATGCTTTGCATGCTTAAAAAAACGTGCTAATTGATAACCTCCTCCTTTTTGAAGTCGGTTAAAAACCATCTCAAACTCACCACAACCATTTTACATAAGTACAAACTGACCTGCATAACTCCTTCATTCCTTTAAATTGAGAGCTTTTTTGCACCAATCAACTGCTCATAAAAAGTGATCATATCATCATTAATCACAACAAATGGACTGAATCTTGCGCATGCCATTTTTTTAACCCCCGACGTAAAAACGACGGGGTGTTATAAGTTTGACGTGTCTGTGTGTGTGTGTGTGTGTGTGTCTGTCTGTGGCATCGTAGCTCCCGAACGGATGAACCGATTTTGTTTTTGTTTTTTTTATTTGAAAGGTGAATTAGTCGGGAGTGTTCTTAGCTATGTTTGATGAAAATCGGTCCAAGATGGCCGCCGCTACAAAATAGCTAATCACATATTTTTTCACAACTCCATCAATATGGGTATCAAATGAAAGGGCTTCACTAGTAGAATACTTTACACTATGATAAATTTTAAAGCCAAGATGACCGGCACCACAAAATGGCGAATTATATATACCAAACGCATTCTCAGGGTAATTAATATCTTTAATATCAAAAAAGATCCATGTGACGAAATACAACTTTAGACGTATCTACAACTTCTCAAAACCAGACTAAATTACATTTAAAAACTTTCAAATAAAAATTAAATTAAAAATTTAAAAAACCCCCAACGCAAAACGTAAAAGCAATTATTTAAAAAGTAAAAAATAATATCTTTTGTTGAGCCATCAAATGTCTGTTCGTTGAAATGGCGCTATAATTTCGCGGCGGGGTACCGCTAAGTCAGCAATAGCTAAATAGGCAAAATAGCGAACTCATGGATTTGCAATGAGATTTGACTTACGCGGTATCCCGCCGCGACATTATAGCGCCATTTCAACGAACAGACATTTGATGGCTCAACAAAAGATATTATTTTTTACTTTTTAAATAATTGCTTTTACGTTTTGCGTTGGGGGTTTTTTAAATTTTTAATTTAATTTTTAAGTGAGGCGTTTTGCCACACGCGGATATGAACCTTGACACTTCACTTCATTGGGTGGGCGCCAGAATTCAAGCACCAATTTAGCCTTTTGAATACGTTATTGCGAAATAATTGTCTTTTTAATGAGAAAAAAGGAATTGACCTGTTTTCATAATGGGTTCAGTTTAATTGTATTGCTTCAATGAGTACGTATGTACGTACAGTTAGCAAAAGAGATAGGTATGCAGGTCATCGGAAATCGTTGAAGTTTACTTAGAAACCGATGGATATTTTTAAATGGAATTTAATTAAATCATTGAAATGTTCATTCTCTATTAAATTTATTTTATTTTATTCAAAAACATCCACCGGTTTCTAAGTAAACTTTAACTACATCTGACGACCCTGCATACCTATCTCTTTTGCTGACTGTACCTACTTGTAAGTTATATACCTCTTTATTGGTCTCTAAATACTAACTTGAGTATTTTCTCTTTTTTTTTTGAGTAATCAGAGATTGAATAATAACTGGTTATTATATATTAGTTTGACGACACGGTTGGCGTAGTGATTGAGCGGTTGGCTACTGCGCTGCGTGTCGCGGGTTCGATTCCCGTACGGTACAAATATTTGTATGGCCTACACAGGTAGTTGTTCTTGGTCTGCCTGTTTGTGAGTTTATATTTATTTATGTTTGTAAACGCATCCACGATACACGAGAGATTTCTAGTGTGGGGCAACGTCTACAAAAACAAAATTGAAAAATAATACAATATTATTCCACAAATAATAGGGAATTAATGGGTGTCCCCTTGTTTCGCAGACAGAAATTTCATAGAATTTCGTTTCCCAGAAAATGATTCAAATAATATTTGGTTCTCGTATTTTTATTTCGACTATTATTGTTTCAAAGACTATTTACTTCAATGAAAAATATTTCACAGAAACACAATTCAACGAATTTTTAATCACATTTTTTTTTAACAAAGTTATCAAAAAGTAGAATTCTTTTTTAACGAATATTGTTTGTTTGTTTATTTTTTTTTCTTTTTTTTTAGGGACATTTATAATCGCAAAGCGTAAGTGAGTCCCATCGTACCTTAAATACACATTGGTCATATCTGGGCCTAAACATACTCTTCGCATCATCGCAATTTGGTTGAGATAGAATTTCATAGAATGTGCCTACTTCAAGTCTGTTTAACCTCAAGACCCTAAACAAGTCATTTCTTCCAGACTCATATCGAACACAGTCCATCAATAAGTGGTGTAAGTCTTCAACAACTGTTTGTTTGTTGTATTTTTCCATAGAATTTATTTCAACGAAAATGTATAGATATAAACAGACAAAAACCAAAATGTTGTCTTAAAAAATCAATATCTTGTGCTAGCAAAGTTAATGACAGAAACGAATCGCTGCGAAACCGACTCCACGTAGTCTTTTCTGCCTTACCCCTAGAGTGTAATTTAAATCTGCGTAGGCGTGGAGGGGCGAGGCGGCCCGCGAGCTGAGGAGCAGGTGGTTTTAACGCCCGCGGCCGCGGCTGAGGCTGGCCGGCGTAGCCGGCCAGTAAGCCGAAGCTGCGGTGGTGAGCGTGAATACCATCTGCGACGATAAGCTCGCGTGGGACCGCCGGAGCCCCGCAACGCCGGAGCCGTGACAGAAACTATGCCTGCTGCATGTTGCATGCTCGCTTGCATGATGCATGCTTGCTTGCATGAGGCATGCTTGCTTACATGCTGCATGCTTGCTTGCACGCTGCATGCTTGCTTGTACGCTGCATGCTTGCTTGCATGTTGCATACTTGCTTGCACGCTGCATGCTTGCTTGCATGCTGCATGGTTGCTTGCACGCACGCGCAGTAAGTATGGTTAGAACTGCGACTCCCATTCTTGGGAATAAGTGTTATATTAAATAAAAATATAAGGATAAAGAATATTTGATTTGTTATTCTATGATATGATTATTCTAACAATAAACTTTATGTGAAACAAAATTCAATGATTTAAAAATCTTGAAAGTAAGTATTCTGCGTATTGATTATTCTATGAAACGAAATTATTAGAAAAATTTTATGTGAAACGAAATTCTATAAAACTATTAGCTATGAAACAACGTATAACCGAATAAATGACATGTCATGAAATAACATTTATTTTTATTCTGGTTCCAACATTGACTCTGATGGTACTTATGTGACCTATAAAATTCTATAAGGACCTATAGGATAGTATAAGTAGGTACCGATGTTGTTGTGTGAAAATGTTTCATTTTTGCCTGTAGAGACTAGCTACTGAAGGAAAACATGCATCGTGAGGAAACCAGGAATTATGATTATTTTAAATTTGAAATCGCCAATCCACCTTGAGCAACCGTGGTGATCGTTGCTCAAAGCTTCTCTGTTTGAGAAGAACTTTGTCCTGCGGTGGGACCATAGTAGGCATCTATTATTTTTTCTTTGGTTTTGGTACCTACGTACCTACATGTTAATTTTCATCAACATAATTTGACGACACGTTTGGTGCAGTGGTTGAGCGATCGACTGCTGCGCTGCGTGTCGCAGGTTCGATTCCCGCACGGAACAAATATTTGTATGGCCTACAGATAGTTGTTCCGGGTCTGGCTGTTTGTGTATGTGAGTTTATATGTTTGTAAGCGCACCCACGACACAGGAGAAATTCAGTGTGGGGCAAATTTTCTTTTTTTTTTTTATAATATATCTTTGGTTTTGGTACCTACGTACCTACATGTTAATTTTCCTTTCAAGTATTTCTTTTTTCATATTCTATAATTTTTCGTAGCACATACATGTGAGCACTGTGCTCTATAAAGCTACCATTTACGAAGTATGCCTCTCGTATGACTTGAATATGCCCTGGCGATTGGGAGAGTCATGTTCACTTGAATGTCTCGCTGACGGTGGCGCATGTGTTGGATCATTCGGTTCTCTTCAAAATTATTGAGCTAAATGGTGCCGATCCATGCGTCAAGTTGGGACTGGTCATCTCTTAACAGCCTCGGTTATTTTTGGTTTGAATTGTTATTATAACTATATTTTTCTCTAGACCTCTTTTAACATGCATGATTGTTACATTGTTCTCACATTGTACCCGTAGATTCAACATGAATGATTTAACCTAAATTTGTAAAATATTTTTGATTTTAATAGAGTGTTCATGGAGTTTCTTGCTCGATCTTCTCCATAGAAACCTACTGTTTGGAACTAGCAACTAGCTTCAACTTTCTGACTGACTGACTCTGACAATTCAGAAGTACCTGTAAATGGTTTAATTGAAATAAATGGTTTTGAGTTTGAGTAAATAAAACTACAGCAACATATTCATGAACAAGTAATAATGAGACGTCAAAGTAATATGAATACTTTGCACCGCTAAAGGTCAAAGTTGTTCAACAAGAATTAATTTGCTACACGTCTTGAATAGTTAACGATGCTGAGGTTAGGTGTTAACGACATAAAAATAGTTGAACTTACACAATACATAATGTAGGTACTGAATAATGTAACTATTGTATCTAACAGCGCGGTTATTACACTGAATAGTAATGGAAGCGAAAGTGTTAGTCTGTTTGTTTGGTGCAAGAGTTAGAGGTAACTTGTGAATACCAGTTTTTCTCATAGAGCGCTGCCTATCTGACCTCCACAACCCAGTTACTGGGTAACACGATACCCCTTGGTAAGAGTTGTCAGGCTTTCTGGCTTCTGACTACCCGTAACGACTGCCAAAGATCTACAAATGATAGCCGGGATCAACGGCTTTACGTGCTTGATGCATGAAATGTATGGTCACCCATCAACAGACCGACCGCGGCGAGCGTAGCTTAACCTTTGACCGATTGATCTGTACGGCTTTTACTAAGCCACAAGCTCCTCCTGTGTGTGTTTAATATTTTATTATGTGAAGAGCAACTTACGGCGACATCGACTAGGGGCTCGTCTTCCGGCGTGAGCGCAAGTGACGAGCGTCGGCCGGCGCGAGCCCCCGGTGATCCACTCGAGCTGCCTGGAACAACAGAAATAACACTTATTATTTCTCCAAAACATTCAAAGTCAAAGTCAAGCCTACACTACACCCACACACCAACCACACCAGTCAGCCCAGCCAGCCCAACCCAGCCCACACTTTTCAACGTCATATAAGAAATTTGATTCTAATTGCCTCTTCCAAAAGGTTACAATACTTTGCATTTACAGGAACTATTTATTTTATAGGTGAATACGATATGTACCTTGCATAAAATCCACTAAATTATAGTATGTACTAAGTATTATAAGTTGAGGAATGGCAGCTCAGTTAGGTACATTCTGGGATTCAGCCCTTTTGAGAATATTAAATGAATACAACAGGTAGCCCCAAGGAAGACCCCAAAAACGATGTGTTGCTTTATTTACAATACACACTTTAGGACCCATTAAATTTAAAATTACTGTCGACGCAGTCGGATGTCTATAGAGTTGGAAAATTAATGCTCTTGCGCAGAAAAAAAGATTAAATGATATCACCCGTTTTAAAAATAAGATATTTTGCTTATTTGGGTTTCCCCCAGTTGTAAACGTCCCTTTGTGCCTATTGGCCTAGTTCTGTTCTGTCTCCTGCTTGATTTGGAGGGAAGTGAAAAATTTGTTTTTCTTACTCCTCCGCTGTTCTATTCTGATTAATTTCGTAGCGGGATTCAAGACAGCCGTAATGTTTTGCCGGGGCTCGTCAAACTTCATTGCTTCGACGGTTTTCTAGTGGTCGCCACTGTTGATTCTGGCTTTCAGAAGTTGCTGTGGTTTTGAAATAGCGTGGCGGGCTTGTCCCATTAAAAAAATAGGCAGAAAACAACTTAGCGAAAAAGTTATTTAGGTGTTGCATATCAGATTTCCAAACACAAAAAAAACTATTTCTCGATGTTGTTAGAAAAATATTGCTCAGATTTTGTCTCCTTATCTTGAATCAGAACAGACTTATCATTTTTTGTAAAACTAAAACAGTCATTGTTATAATATTCAGCATGCAATCTTCCACTATCAAGACTCCTGATTGCGGTCAGGGTCAAAATCATTGGATTTTACTGTAATCATCATCATCATCATCGGAAGGTTCTGTTATTGTCATTGTGTTAAGAAACGCTAATAGGTCCAAGAAATGAATGATTAAGTTCGAAGTAACATCGAACATAAAGCGCGGACTGACTACGATTTTTCCGCTACAACTGCACTTCCAACTGCGTGAATAAAGTTGAATATTGAGAGAATATTTGTGTTGATAATGGAGTGATTAATTTGCGAATGAGAATCTATTTTACGGGGTTTCTTTACAATTTTCTGAATTATACACATTGAAATAAATATTTATTTGGTTAAAGTTAAAAAAATGTGTCCGCACGTATCACGTGTGGCGTTCAAAAATCACCTAGAGAAAAGTGACCAGCCCAAAAACAATGACTGAAGGTATCCGTTAAAATGTGCCACATAAGGGTGGTGCTACAATACCCAACTAACAAAATTTGGTTAAAAGTAAAGTAAATATTCTTTTGTGTTGTCCTGGAAGCGTTCTAAGAGCAAAACAATAGAACTTAAATGCTCTTTAATCTTATAGAACCAAAACCATCTGTTAAAAATCTTTATAGTACAAAAAGTCACAATGGTTACCATTATAGGCCTACTATATCACTGTTTGGTGATAAAACGCCTTGGTTATAGAAATTTTTGTTACTTGGGTCACAAAGTACGTAAGGCTGCGTCGCGCCCGAGCAGAGAGACCACTCAGAACAAACCGCCATTTTTACCACGAACACATTGACATTACGTTTATAGGCATTCTCAAGCAGTTTCAAGCAGACTTACGACTCGACTGTCACGTGATGTCAAAATGAATATAGTGACAACAAACAAGAAAATGTTGTTATAAAAAATTGAAAAGAGTTCCAACTAGTGTCAATAATATTTCATATTGTCACAAATAAAGCCTACAGAGTATGGCAAGTTTAGGTAATTATTTTGAAGATGGCGGGAGCGGTCCTTCTGTACCCTCTATATTATGTGCTTGTAAAAATTTTCTAACTCGGCATAGTTCAATCCGTCAACAACTGCTACATTCACAGATCTATGAATGTAGCCCATTCATACCATACCCTGTGCCAACGCTTGCGCCATTTTGGCGGGTTTAGGAACTGTTACTTGCTGCTTAGACCTGGACATTTTTTTAACTTTCCCCCCATATGAGATACTTAGCTTAGTGCTCTTTACCTCCTACCCTTCCACGGAACAGATAAATATCTGTTCCGTGTACCCTTCATACAGTACCCAGGCAATATGCCAGTAGCCAAGCAATAGGGTACTTGACGACACCAATCAATTGAATCATTGCTAGCAAGACGCGACGCCCCCATAGACATTGTATGGCAATAGTAAAATGTGACGTCACTTTTTTTCCAACTCAGTTGACTATTTATTCATTTCAAAGCAATTAAAAATCGAATTTTATAAGTACCTACTTAATTTATAGTTAATCGTGTTTAAAGTCTTTTTTAAGGGAAGTTATGTCTCGGAATTAATGTTGTCAACTCAAATTATAATTTTCTTTGATCAATAAGTGCAGTTTAAATGACTGCTCCAATCTGATACCCACAACCCAGTTGTTGGGTAACAACATAACCCTTGGTAAGACCGGTTGTCAGATTTTCTAGCTTCTGACTACCTATAAGGCCTGTCAAAGATCTACGAATGACACCCGGGACCAAAGGCTTTACGTGAGATCCGAGGTACGGAGGGGTTTCGGTATGATATTAATGGTCACCCATCCACGGATAACCGCGGCAAGTGTAGCTTAACCATCATGACATTCATCCGCACGGCTTTTATAAAGCAACAAGCTCCTCATTAGAACATTAAGCATATTATTTTGAGAAATTGAACTGGTGTGAAAATCAGTCAAATTTCAGTAAAAATATCCGTACATAATTTTTCAAGATCGGTAATTTTATACCCAAGATTATATTTTTTTTTTTTGTAACAACGTGTCATTGACCATTGAAAACTTCTTCGATATCTTGACTTTCTTGGCTACAGATGCAAAATAGGTAAAAAGTATATTTTTAGCTTTACATACATATAAATATTGACAGACAGATTCTCTAGAATCTGTGTGAGAATTTATTACCACTCTTGCATAATTATTTATTTATTTTAAGATGTTTGGGCCATAAATAGATATTGGACATTAATATTACGTGTAACGCAAGCTCATCACTTAAAAAAAGTAAATTTAATAAAAGCTTTAAAAATTTTGAATTCATTATTGCATTTATATTTTTTTGAGAGTAGGATTAATAATAAAAAGGAAAGCACACACTTCAAATAATATTTTGTTTTACACAGATTAGGTACTAATGTTCATAATTAAATAAAGAGTTTTTATTAACCTGTGTCAGTGTCATCACTGCCTCGTCTTTGAAGCCACCTTTGCACCAATTCGATGCTGGCTTCCTGACCAGCCAACATTATCATTCACATATTATCATAAACTCACAGCATTGTTAACATCACTGCATAACACACATATCTAAATTTTATTATTATCTAAACACATTTCTAATAATTTCACTAAACACAAGAAATATTTTTATTAAAACTCTAGACGTAACTTTATTATTTTTTAATTTTACTTATCATCGCAAAAGTTGGTTGCCTACCTAAGTATACTTCCAAAAACACAACGTAAAAAAAAACACTGGCCAGAAGAAATGACAGCACTTTGCCGCGTTCAAATATCGAATTAATTAAATGACGAACAACGACGAGCGAGTGTAAACAGCGAGTAGAGTAGATGAAGCCAAATTAATTTTGCACTCGTTGGTTATGTTTTTTATTAAATTCTCAACCATATTACGATGAGATAAGAGGGTTCGATGGTTTTTTAAGTGCGTCAGTATTTTGGTGTTGTGGTGTGGAGTTTGTAGAGCGCGCTAGCGGTCGGTTAGGTAATGGCCGTCAAGCCGAGACAGTTGATCGAAGAAGGGGGGTGAATGTAGGACGAGTGTGGTCTGAGCATACATTAACCCACTGGAAGGGATACAGCTGACAGCCTGTTGATAGGTCTCTTGATATACTATCAGAGCGTAATTCGTTGACAAATTGTGGTGGTCGCTTTATAGGTACTGGTCAAATTGCTTACATATTTACTCGCGGAATGTGGTCCAGTTTTGAACTTTAAATGTCATGGGAGCGACCCTGCGTATAAAGTTTATAAAACAGTCAACTAGACCGTTATACATAAATCATTAACTTTACTTGGACTCACACTAATTTCTGTACATTTAAGAAGTTGAAGCAGGTACCTATTAGCACAGATTACATAATAGCGTATAAGTTGGCAGTTAAAATGTTAATGAAGTATGTTTACGTTTTGAGACCATTTACTTTTAAGTATGTAAATTGTACATGACACGTTGTACAGTTTCTTAATAATAATAATAATAATTTCTTTATTTCGGAATAAAATTCCATAAAAGTACAGATTTGTTAGCACATGACCACTTAAAAACTATGTTAGTATACAAATACAGTACAATACAAAGATGTTAGTAACATAAAACTTAAAAACTATGTTAGTACACATTACCATTATATACAGGAGCATGTAGCTGACATAGGCTCCAGATTAAAGGACAATCCAGTTTGTTGGCAATGACACTCAGGAGACTGTTGGTACTGGCACACACCCTGTGCTACAAGGATGCTGCTCGCTTGCGCCTGATTGCAGCGAAGCTGTCAGTCCGGGCGTCCACGAACATCCCTGAGGCATTACAGAAGCGTGGCAACCCCAACAGCATCCTGAATGCATTATTGTACTGGACTCGAAGAGCATTAACGGCTTTTTGAGTGAAGCTAGTCCAAAGGCTACACGTGTAAAATACTTGACAGTATGCTTTAAAAAGTGTTATTTTAACTGAACCCGTGCAGCGTGAGAACCTCCGGATCAACATATTACACCTCACCGCCAATGCTCTTCGCTCCCGGTCCACATCTAGATTGTCCTTTAAATCCTCCGTAACAATATGCCCTAGATATTTAAACTGACGAACACGGTTCAAGACACAACCACTCAAAAAGACAGCTGGATAGCTCTCAGTGACCTTGTTAGCCGCCTTGTACACCATCAACTCACTCTTGACCGAATTGTACCTCAAACCGTGTCCCTCAGCGTAACACTCATAGACTCTAAGTAGTCTCCTAAGACCCACCATTGACGGGCTCAGCAGTGCCATGTCATCAGCGTAGCTAATGTTATTAAAAGCAACCCCATCTATGTAGCAGCCAGCATGTAAACTGCTGAGCTGGACAATGAAGTCATTTATGTATAAATTAAACAGGGTAGGGGAGGTTAGCCCACCCTGTCTAACTCCACATTCCATAACGTACTCCTCAGACATTACATTAGCCCATCTCACACAATTTAGTTGATGGGAGTACCAATATTTAAAAATACATTTATCACCCTACTAGGTACATTTGTCATAAGACACTATGTCAAATGCCTTTGACATGTCTAAGAAACAGGCGAAAACGGGAGTTTGGTTGCTTGTATAGTAGTTTACGGTCTTTTTTAAACATAGAACTGCAGTTTCAGTTGATAGCGACCTTAAGCGGCAAACTTTGTATTGCCATATAAATTAAAAAAATATACAGGATGAAATTGAATTCATTAGCACATTTTTAAGGAGTGACTCAGACCACGAACCTGAACAACTTTCATTACGGAGCCAACTCAAACAGCGCGAAAAACAAACAGCCTTTTTCATACAAAAGTGCAATAAGTACTCGGCCAAAATGTATGGAACAGCTGTTTTTTTTTCGCGCTGTTTGAGTTTGATCCATAATGAAAGTTGCTCAGGGCCTCAAGTCTGCTATTACAATAGTGTCAGAATGGTCTATAATTGATTTCATAATTGTTGATTTTGACAAGTTTGGTAATCTACTAATATAATGGCGTCATTATGAAAATCAATGATATACCATTCTGACACTATTGTAATAGCAGACTTAAGGCCCTGGTTCGTGGTCTGAGTAACTCCTTAAAAATTAAATTTCACCTGTATATTTTGACTTCAACCTGTTATACTTACTTCGTGCCTACGACCTATACTCAGACCTAACAAATATAAATAAAAAAAAAACATAAAAATCGATCAAGCCGTTTCAGAGGAGTTCGACAACAAATACATACGTTCAAATGTAAAAAAAAATGTAGTGTAATGTTTGGTAAATGCAATGTAGATATAATATTATCTAAAACATGACCTCAGCAAGATTCTATATCATCAACACATTTTTATAAACAAGCACTTTCCCCGCGACTTCGCTCGCGTGATTTTTCTCACGGGTACCAATTTTTTTGATATCTAAAGATAACCTATAGTACTCAGTGATAACGTAGCTTCCGATTGGCGAAAAAAATTCAGAATCGGAACGTAGTAGTTCCGAAGATTAGCGCATTTAAACAAACAAACAAACAAACTCTTTAGCTTTATTAAAGTATAATATATATAACTAGCGGGCCTGGTAGACGTTGTCCTGCCTGAAAATAAAAAAAGAACCCGACTACATAACATCGCCACCTATCCGGTCCAATTGTGAATCTGAACCAATCTCGAATTCAATGGAACACACACAAAAAATTTCATCGGTCCCGCCGTTTAGGAAGAGTTCACTTTCATACACACGTACAGAAGATTTTTATATATAAGATATAGTATACCTATAGATTACCGGAACAACAGCACGCGTAGCATGACCACGCCATGTCTACGGAAGAATAGACATACTGACAGGAAGAATAGACAAACTGTACTGACTTGTCTATTCTTGCTGTCAGTATGTCTATTCTTTCGTAGACATATACCGTGGTCATGCTACGCGTGCAGGTCCGATACTGTAAATTGTTTCGCTAATAAATAGCTATGTTATCCCTGAGAGCTCTAGGCTATATTTTATTATCACAAAATAATAGGGGTCTGTAAAAAATCGCGTATAAAGTCACAGGCAAAGGCTTGTTACCAATAAATATATAAATTACAGCCATTAATGGCGCAAAAGAGACTGCGTTTAGTAATTTACAAGTGGGTGGTTCAATGGCGATTATTCCGTTTTGCCTAAGTCAGTCCAAACAACTTTCACACTAATCACACGTACGCAACGATCAGAGAGTCACATTCCAACAAGTTGCCAAATATTAACAGCTAAGAGAACTAAGCTAGGCCAGTTTATAATCTAATCTAAATATTGAGACATGAAAAATTTGATTCGGATTCGCAGTACATAAATCTTTTTTTTTTTTATTTATGTTCTGGCAACTGGCAAGTGCGAGTCGGACACGTACAGTCACCAAAGGAGATAAGTATCCATGTCGTCGAAAATAGTTGAAGTTTACTTGGAAACCGATGGATGTTTTCGAATGATATTTAATTAAATCATTGAGCTGTTTATTCTCTTTTAACTTTATTTTATTCAAAATCATCTACCGGTTTCTAAGTAAACTTCAACTATTTCCGACGACATGAATACTTATCTTTTTTGGTGACTGTGACGAATGACGGGTTCCGTGCCACCGTACTACAATAATAAGATCGAGGAAAAGTGCGTTTATTGTATGATTGTCTAATTGATTACTTTATTAGCTACACAATTAAACACAATAAGATACACAATAGTTAAACAATAGCAACAACGCTGAGTTCACGGTTAAGCGGATATTTTATTTTTATTATTGGTTTTTGTAACGGCCATAGTAAGGACACACTCTGCGAAAATTGCAAGTGCCTACCTATTACCTACGGCTCAAAAAATACAACCCTGTGACAGAGAGACAGACCGACCGACGGATGGATAAACGAAAGCAATCGGGTTCGGTATGAACCTTTTAGGTATGGACCTCTAATTAGACGATAGTAGCTGCTCATCAGCTATGCAAAGCAATAATAAATAATTTTACATACGTAGGTATATACTCACGAGTAAGATTATCTCAATAGTTTGCAGCACTCTAGCTTCCTCTTATCTAACTTAATAATCATCTAGATTGCCATCCCTCTAAGTCAGAATCTAAATCAACACACCAAAGATCTACAACAAACTCATTCAAGCCGAAATTCAACATTTCCACATCAAAGATACGTATTGAAACTCATTAATAGTCGTTGAATCGGCAAACATTAAACAGAACACACCTTTATAGTGAAGTAACCTTTTGGTAATATTCCGAATGCGTCAACGTACTTCGTTTTCCCGCCAACTTGGATGTCAGAGAGAAAATTACGAGGCATATGGCAAGTTATGTAGTACGTTGTATGCAGGTGGTATTGCCATTATGCAAGTTAATTCTGAGAAGCTAATACAAGCTCTTAGATCTTTTATGCATGCCCGGATCGCTAGTTGCCAGGAATATAGATGGGAAGATTGTATAAGATTTTATTTTGAACTTTTAATTTTTGTTATGATTTCGTTTTAAGTTTGTGCGATTATGAAATCGTGTTTTCTAGTAGTAGTTAGCTATTTAGTCCAGTGAAAGTGTAATTATTTTAATATTGTTTTTTTACTTGTGTTGGGTTTTCCGATATATTGAAGTAGTAGGCGCATTGGTATTTGATATTGAACGTATACGTACCTACAGTAATTAAACTTTGTTCAAGATAATAATGTCAAAAAAAAAGATGGTAACTAGGTAGGCAAAAAAGATCGAAGAATAAAGTTTTTATATTTGATTATTTTGTATAATACCTGTGTTAATGTCTGTTATTAATACACGCATTAGTCTCGTGTTGACAAAATATAGTCAGTATAATATATAAGGCATTAAAATAGAAAGTTCTGTCTCATCTAGCGTCTCTAACTCCTTAACGGCACTAACTTCATATGGAGTTGTATTTATCATTCCATATAGCGCAACCAGTCGGTTAGTCGTCTATTGTTCAAACCGGTTAATAGTTCGGAATCAGGCCCGTTTGGATGATCGATGGCTTGCTACTGCATTTGAAATGAAATTATATCTATCTATAGTATCTAATTAATGTCGTTAAGGTTATGTAATGGGTTTTATGATTCTTATCGAAGTTTGTGTTGGAACTGGTATTATTTAATTGGATTTTCAAATGTTTATGTGCCTTCTAATAAGAGCGTGTATTCGATTTGTGACAAAAACTTCATGTTTCCGCGTTTTGCCCAGAGCAATATCGTAATGGTATGAGCGGACTATTTAAAGACAATTAAAGTTTTAGAAAGATGTAAGTCTTGATTTAGAGAACTACGGAGTAAAAATATAATTTTTAATTATGGTTTTTTAGAACGAAGACTATCCTTTCATAGCGTTTTACGAAAATAGATGTCAGAGTTAAATTTCAGGACGAATACAACCATTACAGTACGCCAAAATATTATGTTTTATGCGTTTTCCAACAGGATATACAGTCTTAAAGTCAACTACAGAGCCAAAATTACGAAAATATTACTATTATGTGTTAAAAAACAATGTTGAAAAAGTACAAAATCGGTTCACGTTGTCAATTTTTTTTCACCAGTATTTGAATAAAAACATACCTGATATATTTATTTTATGAAAATAAAGGTAATGCCTAACATACAGAATATTTTTCAGTCCGTTATACGAACTCATTTATTTTAGACAATTATTTTAAAAAGCACTGTAAAACATCGCGCTGTCGTTTGCCGATCAATTTAAATGATTCGTGCTTATTTCGTGCGTATTTATTTCTGATGCACACAAACAGACCATTGTATTGTACTAGTGTGTGTCAATGCTGCTACGCCGTTCTAGCAATCGTTTAGATTTTGAGTTGCGCTAAATCGAATACGCGCCCTTAACCGTCATGATTTGTATTTAATTTAACTATTTATTTAATCCTTTAATTTTTTTAGATATCAATAGAAGAAACAAAAATAATGGAACCAGGATTTGTTAAAATTGAATTGAAAAGAATGTCCGTGGAATTTATTGCTCGTTCTTTTCCAACGAGCTTCAACTCTCTGACTATAAATACAAATCGACTCGTTCACAATTCAAAAGTGTCTGTAAATGTTTTAGTTGAAATAAGTTTCTGCTTTGACTTTGACTTTGTGTATCAAATACCCTTCGATCATACTTGCTCCTCGATAGTAGAAAATCCGAGTTTTGAACAATTAATCAATTATGTTAACTGCATTGCACATGCTGCTATCGTGAATTCGTGACTCGCAAGTAGCATAATGATTGACACAAATGTCACTCAATGACCTTAAATTGGCATGCACTAAACTATGTCAATCAACTCTATCGAGTTTTACATCTCTCGATGATATAGGTAGATACAAATCTTTTCAGGAAAATAAAGTACCTACTTTTAACATTGAAAATGTTTTTTTTTTGTACCTAGGGATCAAATAAAAAAAACCGGATAAGTGCGAGTCGGACTCGCCCACCGAAGGTTCCGTACATATTTGTAGGTACCATACTTCTATACTAATCCATACCTACTATCCATACTTTAATCTAGGTACTTAATATTATAAATGCGATTTTTGTGACATAAACGGCCGTATCTTTTTTTCACGTTAGCATAAAGCGTTGATTTTTACAGCATCAAGGGACCGTAGACTTGAGTAAATGGTTTTAATTTCGACTCGATACCTCCACGTGTTCCCGAGATAAAGTGACAGACAGACAGACATACGGACAATAAAGTGATCCTATAAGAGTTCCGTTTTTTCCTTTTGAGGTACGGAACCCTAAAAATATTACAAAGTCCAGCACATCAAGATACAACAATCTGTCAAATTTCTTTTATAGTTTTTAAACTTTACAACCAAAGAATAAGGTTCATAGTCAATTGGGAAAGTTTGACAGTTTGGTATGGCTTGATATTTGCTGGCGTCTGTACATTTATTAAAAAAAAAACCATTCATTCATTTGGCAGATTCATTTTCAATGAATCAATGTACCTAAAAGTCGTGCGTGACAGACACGAGAACTGAGGATTTTTTATTGTATGAAGAAAAACCATGACCTACCTATATTCAATACAAATCCTTTTCCCAAAACAAAGGGTATCACAACAGCCACCATCTTTTATTTAAAGTGCCAATTTGTATTGTTTTACAGACGACACGAGATCATTGTTACTATCACAATAGAGGTGTTAGAAGCAAAGCTATACATCACAGAGTACACAAGCGAGCAAGGTAGGTAAATGTTCAGTAAATTCGGTTGATTATTTTTTTATAGGTATTTTGTATAAAGAAAAACCGTGTATATTGAAAACAAATCCTTTTCCCACAACAAAAGGGAAGAGAAAAAATGTATCACAACATACACCATCTGCCAACTTGTATTGTTTTACAGACGACACGAGATCATTGTTACTATCACAATAACCAACCACGCAACTAGGATGGTATCACCAGGTAAATTTGATGTAGGTACCTAGAATAAGGAACTATTTTGGCGACCGAACGCTCGATAATAGAGTACCATACCTACTCTACTGTTTACCTGCTGATATAAGTCAGCAAATGAAAAGTAAATTTGCCACATTGCTGAAGCGGTTCTTTCTCAAAAGTTTGTTAACTATACTTACGAAAGTAGTTTACAGATGGATGACGGAGAACGGATGGGCAGTTTTGTAAGTAGTTTTATTTTATTTTTTCAAATTTAGAGTCCGCATTTAAATAAACCAAATTTTTGTGACTGTTGGTTCTGTTCCCACAGACAAACCGTAAAAACGGTTTTGTGGGGCATAGTTTGAAGTTAAGACTTTTTGTAGACTGTTTATAATAAATAAATAAATAAATAATAAAGAGGAGTTAAAAGCAAAGATATACATCACAGAGTACGCTTTTCACTCCACTTAGCTCTTCTGAACCTAATTTAAATACAAAGCCGGACTCACCTATTGACGAAAACAGTTCACCAAATATTACATTCCGGAATGGTAAACGCAGGCGTCTGGAGGACAGTGAAGAGAGCAAGTTATGCACTTTTATGTCGGAAATGAGGCAAATGTTTCAAGATTTTAAAGTCCACCAGGATGAAAAATATGAAAAATTGTTTTCCTTAGTAAATAGTATTCGTGATTCCTTTGATCACCTATCGGCTCAGCACGACAACCTTAAATCTCAAATTGAGTTGTTGGAAACGGAGCGCAAGGAAAATCTCACATATATAAGCGACCTCGAAAACAAGCTGGATAAAATGGAGCAAAGCTCGAGGTCTACCTGTATAGAGATTCGAGGTATTCCATGTAGCAAAGAGGAATCAAAGTCAACTCTGTTAAAGACTGTCATTGATACTGGTAGCCTACTGAACCTGGCAATACAACCAAGGGATGTAAAGGACGTTTTCCGCATAAAAACAAAGGATCCTGCCATTAAACCAATTATTCTCGATTTTACAACCGTAATCCTTAAGGAAGAATTCCTAGTAAAGTTCAGGAACCACAACAAAAATAGTTTTAAATTAACGACAGAACATTTAAAAATTACTGGACCCGCAAAACAAATTTACGTATCTGAGAACTTATCAGCCAAGAATAAAAGGCTGTTCTTTCTGGCTAGAGACGCTGCAAAAACAAACGAGTTCCAGTTCTGTTGGGTCTCGCACGGGAAGATCTTAGTGCGAGAAAAAGTCGGATGTCCTCACTTTCAAGTGCAAAACGAGACGGATCTCGGCCGTATTAAAAAAGGCGCGTGACTAATTGTTTATTACTATGTAACTTTATTACGTTATTACCTCGTTGACTTAGTGTTATTGTATCGCTTGTAAATGTACTGTTATAAGTTGAAATATTTTGAATCTGGGACTATTGTTAAACTCACATCGATAAACACTACTCACTTTTCACACTCACATATATCTTCACGCATTCACACACACCATCGCACCTTCCACAAACTCTGTATATCACCAAAAAAAAAAGACTTGCCATGCTTAAAAAACGCCTCCTTAGCGCACCCCTCAGTATGTCCTTCTACTGCAACTGCTGCCTCAATATACCTATGGCTGCTACATAGCGATCACGAGTATGATTACTCTATCCTAAAATTTTGTTACCCTTTTGTTATTATAATTAAAAATGGATGATCTTACCGTGATCACTAGCGAAGTTGAGCAAATTGGAGTCGCAAATTGCTATACTTGTTCCCCGGAAACAAGTGTTAAGTTTTTCAATTGTTCACAACATGATCTTAAAATACTGCACATGAATATTCGTAGCCTTAACAGCAATTTTGATAATCTGGTGGTTTTTATGAGTAGACTAACGTACCTGCCTGACATTATTATTCTGACAGAGTGCTGGTTGAGCAAATGCCCAACTATTCCTTTTCTAACGGGCTACATCTCACACACTTCGTCGTATAACACACAAAATGAAGGCGTGGTTGTCTATGTGAGAGATTGTTTTGATGCCACCGTAGAAATACCTACATTTAATGAGGCAAACGTTCTTCTTGTTAAATTCTCAAATAAAGCTGCTTTTATTGCAATTTATCGTTCACCTTCATACAGAGATTTGACTAATTTCCTTAACAGCTTAGCCAGTTTGCTTAATACTTTGACTGAATTTAAAACTTTAGCCATTATTGGAGACATTAACCTAAACATTACTCCTGGGAGCACCGACCCAAATGCTGATGAATACCTTAATCTGACAGCTTCGCATGCAATGCTACCAGCCTATACTCTCCCAACTAGACTAGCGAACTGTCTTGACCATGTGATACTACGCACCCAAAGTTCTGCTACTACATTAATTATTGATTCTCTGATTACTGACCACTCTCCTATCATTATTTTCTGCAACCTTAACCTAAAAATTAAAACTCCCCACCTCACCAAATTAAAAATTGATTTGCCTCGGGTTGTAGACCAAATTAACAGCACAGATTTTTCCTTAATCTTTCAGTGTCACAACCCGAATGAAGCTGCTGAATCTCTTGTGTCCATTATGTCCTTAGCCATCAAATCGCACTCATATGTTTCACAAATACCTAGTAGAAAACGCATCATTAAGCCATGGATTACTCCTGGCCTGCTGAGGTGCATACGTCACAGGGATAAGTTGTATCGTAAATTTAAAAAACACCCAGATGATGAAACGCACAAATTGATTTTCTGTCGCTATCGCACCTTCTGCAACAATCTCTTAAAAAAAGTCAAGCGATCACAATTTCGGCAGGCTAGAAATAATCCAAAAGCTACATGGAAACTTGTAAAACGAGTAGCAAGCTTAGGCCAAGACAGAGACTCGGCCTCCGAGCTGTTAAACTGCAGTCCCGAACCGTCGCAGTCTGTGGACAAAGTCAACAACTACTTTGCAAATGTCGGTGGACTCCTGGCGGCTAAAATCGAACACTCTGACTTTTATAAATATCTCTCGGATAGTCGTCCCAACCCCGAGATCACGGTTCCGAACTCCACACCATCCGCGCCACAATCAATGGCCATCCACAGCGTGGATAGCGCTGAGTTGGAAAATATCATCCTCAGCCTTAAAGACAACTGTGCTGTTGGATTTGATGGTATATCCCCCTTAATCGTGAAGGCGACTCGTCACATTCTCATTCCGATTCTGGTTTTTATCTTTAATCTGTGCTTTTCAACAGGTATTTTCCCAGATGTGTTCAAAACTGCAGTTGTCCATCCTATCTATAAGTCGGGAGACAAGGATAATGTCACTAATTTCAGACCCATTTCAGTTTTGAGTACTCTTTCGAAGATATTTGAGAAAGTCATAAACCACAGACTCACCAAATACCTTAATAAATTTAACCTTCTTTCTAATAATCAGTATGGGTTTAGAAGTGGAAAATCCACAGAAGATGCTGTACTGGAATTTACAGATACGATTATTGGCCATTGGGAAAATAAACATAAAACTCTTGCCATATTTTTAGACCTATCCAAAGCCTTCGACACAGTCTCAATTCCCATACTTCTTTCGAAGCTAGAGCATCTTGGTATTCGTGGGACGGCCCACGATCTCTTTAGGAGTTATCTTACAGGTCGTAAACAAATGGTAAAACTCCAAAACTACCTCAGCAACCTGGAGACGATTACTTTTGGTGTGCCACAGGGCAGCGTCCTGGGACCCCCACTTTTTCTCATATACGTTAATGAGCTGTGTCAGTTATCCTTACCCAACTGCAAAATTATAGCATATGCCGATGACACAGCCCTAATTGTTCATGGCCGGGACTGGACCGAAACTTGCCTCAACGCGGAGATTGCCTTGAACACCGTCATGAAATGGTTGACCATAAATCTTCTAACTCTAAATGTCAATAAGACCAAATTTACCACATTTTCTGCTATCAAGTCAAGTCAACCCTCTACACCGATTGAAATTCGAGCGCACACCTGCCCAAACTTAAACGCAAACTGTGGATGTCAACAATTAGAAAATACCCCTATTATGAAATATCTTGGGGTCACCCTTGATAGCAACCTGAAATGGAAGCAACATATTGCTGCGACGGCAGCTCGTGTGAGAAAACTTATATATATTTTTAAAAAGCTCAGAGGCGCGGCCGATTTTACCTGTTTATTAACTGTCTACTTTGCGCTCGCTCAATCTGTTCTAGGTTATTGCCTAACGGTCTGGGGTGGTGCCGGTAAAACAGTGATGCTACGAGTTGAACGAGCGCAGAGAGCTGTCCTGAAGGTGCTGGCAAGGAAACCGATCCGATATTCTACATCCTCTCTATATACCCTCTGCCAGGTCCTCACCGTCAGACAGCTATTTATCCTCCAAACTATTCTTCGCAAACACAATCAACTTACATTTGATCCAAAATGCTGTTCTACACGCCGCTCGAATAGGGTTTGTACAACTGAGTCTCTTAGGACCGTAGCTGCAAGTCGGCATTACAAACACTTAAGCTCAAAAATCTACAACAAATTAAACAAAAGCTTAAAGATCTACCCATTAACCAAGAGCAAATGCAAATTAAAACTTGACTCTTGGTTGAAATTACAAAGTTATGCTGAAACAGAGAAACTTGTGGAGGTGTAAAATACCCATTTATTCCCTCACATACTTCAACAAAACCACACACAACACACATACCACAAACACCCCTCGCACACCTCATTTACACTCAACCACACATCCATTCACCCTACACTCACCACTTTAACTCAACGTCAAAATACATCCCAATTTCATATGTCCCGTATTGTTTATTTTTATTTATTTTACTTCATTAAATTTTTTGTTTGATACATTTTAACTAAATCAACAATGTTGCATGGAACATCATTCCATTCTGTATCTGGAGAAGGGCGTTGCTAGCTGCGCTACAGTTTATACTTTTGCGGCTATCATCGTTTCACATGTTTTACTTTAGTCTTATGTTGTTGTTCCAAAATAAACTTTTATTTTATT
Organism: Charanyca ferruginea; assembly: GCA_947361185.1. NCBI lineage: Eukaryota > Metazoa > Arthropoda > Insecta > Lepidoptera > Noctuidae > Charanyca > Charanyca ferruginea. The sequence continues at coordinate 18,649,871 of OX376069.1, read as the reverse complement.
ATTATTATTTTTTTTAGTACACGAGCGTGTAAGGTAAACGTTATGTAAATTCGATCGAATTTTTTCGATTGGAATTACCCGTATCGTACGTAATATTTATTTAGTTTGACGGCTCTATCTACATATAATTTGTGTGATATAAAATTGTACTTAAAATATTATAATACCAGCCTATTTATGTCCCACTGCTGGGCAAAGCCCTCTTCTCATACAATGAAGGCACGAGCATTGATCACCACGTGCGCTCAAGCCGGATTGGCGATTCCAGTCCAGACTATAATTAATTGTAGGTTCAGGTTAGGGTTGCCAACACTTTGTCGGTCAAATATAGTACCTAGTTCTAAATTTTTTACCCATAAAAATATAGTAGCAAACGAAAAGGTGAAATAAAAAATTGTAGGTTCCAAAAATTAGGTAGGTACTTTATTTTTTTGAAGGTTATTTTGTGAATTATGGAACTAACGCATCTGTCAACTTGACATTCCAGAATAGTTAAAAATAGGTATTGACGTTTTGTTTTACGCTTACACATTTTGAACCGAATATTATTGCTAAGAGTTTGATGCCTTTAAAATATAGTAGTCGGGCCTCTAATATAGTAGGGTTGGCAACCCTAGTTCAGGTTTCCTCACGATATTTTCCTTCATTGATGCCAGTGAAGTCCATGATAAATTTAGAAAGTAGGTACATATGAATTGAGAAAGTCACATTGGTACTTGCCCAGATTTGAAACCATTACCTCGGGCCATCAGTGGTATACAATTTAAATTAAAAAAAAACCCGACCCCAATATAGTTGGGAAAAGACTAGAACAGAGCTGATAATCTTCAAATGGCTGAACATAAATATTCTTGAATCATAGATAAGAACACTCTCAATTAAGTCACCTCAAAAAAAAAAAAAAAAAATTAAAATAGGTTCAGTCGTTTGGGAGTTACGGCGCCACAGCCACAGACAACACCCCTCTGTTTTCATTCGGCTGTTTACGTTAGCGCACTCCTATTAGGTAGGCCTACTGAATACATCGTAGTACTCACGTAATGCACTCCATACGGACCAGGCATCGTAACAAGACAGCTAATTAAGGAAATTTCCACTGGGGCTTAATTAGGACCAAGAACATACAGCAAGCTGAGCACAGTAAGTTAATTTCCAAGTACCTACAGTGGAGTAGAAATGGAGATAATTTCACAAGGAGACAGACCTGTGCAAAGTTCTGTTTCTTGAATTCGCACGGGCTAAGTTAAATTAAGTTGCAGCTTTGAAATTCTCGTAAGATATCGCTAACTTTACCTTAACATCAGTTGATTACTTTTAGAGATTTAAATAGAGTTTAGAAGTGGTTTTATGGACATAATATTGGATATAAGATTTGAAGGAATTCTAATAAATGGAAACGAATTACTTATAAAGGAAGGTTATACCCGCGAGCATATTTTGCTTTGCAAATTAGTTTTACGCTTCGAACATTAATTCGCAAACATTCCGTCGCAAGCATAGCTATTAGATTTTTTTTTACTTTGATTCACGTAGGTACTTTACAAACTGTTCGTTTGCCAAACGAAAGTTTGATGCATAACAAATATTCACGCTTCGAATGTTTGCAAAGAATCATGGCGAGATCCATACTCATTTGAATGAAAAATTAAATAATTTATAGGGTTTAAAATATTTTCCAATGTGAAGAATACATTACCAGGAGTAGATTGATATACATAGCATATTTTTAAACCCCCGCATATTTAAAATATTAAGAAATGAAAATAACACTTTTTCGTTTCCTCTCGATGCCCATTTCGTGTTTATAAAAAAAAAAAAAAATTGACAAGCGACGTTAACGGATCTATCAAATTGGCAGACACGTGATGTGATAAGTGTGAGGAAAAAAAAAATCATTATTTGTAATATTATTTCCCATAAAATGATGCAATTTCAGAGTAAGAACTGGTGAATAGTTTACTATTCACTTATTTTGCGGGGTTTCAAAAATGTTGTAAATGCTTGAAGATACTGTTTAGGTATCCAAGAATATAAGAGCTCTGCCTCATTAAGACGCCATGGCGACGTCGCCTGCTACGTATCCAAGCAGTTAAGCTCCATTCGTGGCTTCTGGATACTCTGGCGGCCTGGCGACGTTGCCACTATAATGTACACAAGTAAACTAAACCTCGCTCACTCAGTCGCCAGTCAGCCGCCATTTTGGACGCTCGATCGGAATATAGTAGTTGATATTGTTGTACATAATGAATAATATGTAATAATTTATAATAATAATGATAAATAATAATAATAAAAAAAAAGACAGATATTTTCGTAAATCTCCATACAGTTTAAACAAAAAACCACTTCGGCTTCTATCTGATATAAAAGGATGAACCTTTTTCAGTTCAGTTTCCTTTTTTCTTCTTTTCTTTTTCCATTTTTCTGCGACGTAGATAACAAAGTGCGATTTCTTCTACATCCATTCCTGACGGACGTAAACGAACTGACTGTCGACTTGTCGAGACGCCATGGTCACTCGACTTGGCGACCTTCGGATGCCAGAAGTAGCCACGCCTGCATCGCAGGCGACGTCGCCATGGCGTCTTAATGAGGCAGAGCTCTAAGAATTAGAATTTCAACTTCTCTAAACATCTTTATTTTTTTTTGTACAAATCCTGCCATTAATCACGAAGTATTCATTGTTCTCATTGCGAGTATTCACTCGCAATGAGTACGGTTCTTAAAGTAAAGATGCCAATTTTTGGGTACATCTTGAAATTATTTGGCACAGGCCTCTTATCATACAGAGAAGAGCACGAGCTTTGGTCACCACGTGCGCTCAAGGCGGATTGGCGATTTCAGAGATATCACTATCACTACATATCGTAAAACAAAGTCCCCCGTTAAAACTACGGATTTTGATGCGGGTCGTTTTTAATAAATAGAGTGATTCAAGAGGAAGGTTTTATCATGTAATGTGTCAAGCGGGCGAAGCCGCGGGCATCAGCTAGTCAGTTATAAGTCCAGGTTTAAGGTTTTTACATAGAAACCGATGGATGTTTTCGAATGAAATTTAATTAAACCATTGAACTGTTTAATTTCTATTAAATTTATTTTATTCAAAACTATCTATCGGTTTCTAAGTAAACTTCAACTATATCTAACAACCCTGTTTACTCATCTCCTTTGGCGACTGTACATTACATTACATGAAATTGAAAAAGGCACATGCTGGTGCTCGATTGCGAACCCTGAACCTCATGCATGAGAGACCTTAACCATTGGGCTTTCACGACATTATTCATTTCTTCATTCCTTCAAGATACTAAATAATAAATTGAAGCTATCCAAGTCTTACAACCTCTTTTAGGTCTAATACTCATAAATATATCGGATGTCGTTTCAGGAGGACATTCTCACGCATCATTTTCTGTTTATTTCACGTCATATTCATATTTATTTATTTGCATCCCATAATGTGGCCTACCTATAAAGTATGACGCATGGGTATGAAGAGTTGACGACGTTCATTCAAGGGCTCTACAATATATTACGCCCGCCTAGCACGAGCGGTCATAGTATTCGATTCTTGACAACATTCGAATTGTAATTTTACTGTACAAGTACAATTATAATATTATTTATTTATTTCAGTACATAATTTATGTTTCATTATAAACTTTTCCTTAGTTTAAGTAATAATTAGTTATAACCTGGAACTGTTTTTACTTTTGTATTTGGAGGTGGGCGTTGATAGTTGTGACAAGTTTCTAACTACTGCAGCTATCATCGTTACATATAAACATTGCTATGTACATTTTTAAGTTCCAAATAAAGACTTATTATTATTATTACTAATAAAAAATAAAATATTAATGTTACATTTCAGATCATGTCAAAATCAATAGTTGGTCGAATTGGCAGAGAAATCGTAAAATTTAGTGTTAGTTAAAAAAATACCTTATTTATACACTATAAGTATGTATATACCAAACTTTAAAATAAAATCAATAAAATTAGGTACAACTAAAAAAAATAGAAAAAAGAAACAAAGAAAGTTGGGAAGCTCATAGGGCTTCAAAAGAAGGTCGAAGAATAGGCCAGCCCTCGGGCTACATGAAGAGTCGACCAGTCGCTTGGTGATGTCTCGAAAAACAAGATGAGCACTCGGACCCAATGGCCCTAGCGTTTCCACCCCAAACGGCTCAAACATTATTATGTTATGGATATCAACCCAATGCCATAAACAGTATCCAGCCGTTCTACTAAAACAACCAGGATAGTACAATCAGTATCATCCATGGATACGTATACAACCTATGAACTCATCATCATCATCATCATTTCAGCCGAAAGACGTCCACTGCTGGACATAAGCCTCCCCCAAGTTTCGCCGCATTGACCGGTCCCGTGCGACTCGTATCCAGCGAATCCCCGCAACCTTTACCAGGTCATCGGTCCACCTAGTGGGAGGCCTTCCAACGCAACATCTTCCGGTTCGCTGTCGCTACTCTAGAACTTTTCGGCCCCATCGGCCATTTGTTCTGCGAGCAATGTGCCCTGCCCACTGCCACTTAAGTTTGGCAATTCTTCGGGCTACGTCAGTGACCTTGGTTCTCTTGCGGATGTCCTACCTATGAACTAAATACATATAATGTGTGTAAGGGAGATTTCAAATTAAAAAAAATCAATTGAATGTTCATTTCGTTCACACCCCGTGCTAGATTTGCAAAATCATAACTCCTTTTCATACAACATTCTGTGAGTTAATTAATCCAAAACAATGATTATTTCTTGAGTGAAAATGTCAACCGTAATCTTGATACTTCATCGTGGAACAGACAGACTGTCAGACAGTTTATTGTTCGTTAAATACAAAAATAATATTATTTTTCTCATTACTCCTTAATCTTGTCTAAATGTCAGACACTCAGCTTTTCAAGCATTTGCGCCGACATTTGCGTTTGTAATTAAGTAGGTACCAAATATTTATATGAGTTCTACTTAAACGATTTTGGAAAATTCTTTGTCATAATATAAACTTTTGCTAATGTGAAGAATGACGAGAATAATATTAATTGAACGGATTTGAACAAGATTTGAACATAAAGCTTCAACATTTGTATGCATGATATATGAAATTATATCTCTCACACGGTTCAAAACAAAAACGTTTTTAGAAATATAACTTGTTTATTCTTTTTACAGGCTACGGAAAAGCCAAAAGGAAGGCTTATTTTTTGTAGTATTCTATGTACGTTTGTATGTTTGCATGTTCCGACCGATCCGAGTTCCGACAGTTTTTTTTTAATAATTATTATATGGTTTGTACTACTCATCCGATTTTAATGAATGAGGTGACAATCGATTTGTCATTACAGCCCGGGTAACACAGGCTACGTTTGATACGAATAAAATCAATGTGGCGTATTTAACATTAAAAAAGAACGAGTCTGTATTTTTTTTGCTGTCGTATCAATTGGAGTTTCATAGTCCAGTTTTAGTAATTAAACTTTTTCAAATATTGTACGCTATTTATATCAGTCAACTTAAATTTTTGAGCCATATTTAAAGGGTTGTCTGAATTCACTAGTCTATAATTTTGACAGGACAGTGAAAACAGAACTTATGCTTCTCAAAGGTACCGTATTCAATAATGCAAATCGCTTACAGTGCCTACGTAATAGGCAATAATAAGCAAAATTAGCACAAGGCTGTCACTTATCAATGTATAGATACTGTCGACTCCTAATGCTAGTATCACGAGAACGATTGTGAGATATGAAAAACAATATACACGTAATGACGGGAGGTCTAGTTAGAATAAAAATAGAACTAGTTTGTTAAGGAGGTACTTAGTTTGTTTTTAATCTGTGAGGCACGTGTGATGTGAAAGTTATCTGTGGAATTTTATTGTAGACCAATTATGGAGGTTACAGGGGAGCAAGAAGCTTATAGATAAAAGTGAAGGCAACACTCTAAATATCTACGTGAAACCAACTGTGGGCTGATGCTCTCTTTCTAAATGCATGCATAAGATAAAGAAAACACATATATCACGGTCTTGATCTTATGTATGCATACAGAAAGAGATCGTCAGCCCACAATTGGTTTCACGTATAAGCTTCTTGGAGGCAAGAACCGTCTCTCGTTTATCAAAAAGTGTACCTTAAAATGTGTTAAATAAGGGTGGTGCTACAATCGCGACCGGGTAAAAATGTTCTAACTGCATACTTCAATGCGTCAACAACTGCTAAATTCATACCATACCCTGTGCCCACGCTGACGCTATTTTGGCGGGTTTTGGAACTGTTATTTACTGCTTGAAGCTTGGACACTTTTTCAACTTTCACTCCATAAGAGATAGCTGTCCTTACCACTACCCTTCATAAGATAGGTTGGTATTCGTTGAATGATTTGATCTCTGCATTATCCATTTGCATGTTGGTGATCGCATTAAGTGTTATTTATTTATTTGGATCTCCGACAAAGGATAAGTACACAATACATGCCATTCAATGCCTGAAGCAGTTACAAATTGTTTGAGTAACGTGTGCTCCTTCAATTATGTGAGACCACATCCTGCACATATAACTAGGTGAATAGAATGTTATTATAAGTTACATTATAAACTAAAAGTTAAAGTTAATAACAAAAATTACAATTATTACATAGAAAGCACGGTTTTCAAAAGCTTTATGTACTTTGAAATTGAAACAGTGATGTCCAAGCCAGATCGCTTTGAGAGATCATGGTGTTGCCTACCAGAGCCTTGGCAGAGCGGTGAAGTGCCCTAGATTTGTTTTGGGTCCTGAGACGTGAAAAAAATTATAGCAACTTATCCGCGGTATACGAGATGGTGCGTTAATCCGCAGTCTATTTAGCAGTTCGCTGCAGTCCACGATTTCGTTAAACATATTGTACAAGAATACCTGGGCCTCAAGTCTGCTATTACAATAGTGTCAGAATAGTCTATCATTGACTTCATAATTGTTGATTTTGACAAGTTTGGTAATCTACTAATATAATGGCGACATTATGACTTTCCATTGGTCCACCACTGACACGCCATTGAAAGAAATGATATAGAATGGTAATCTCGTATATAATGACAACTGAATGATTGACTTAGGCGGTAATCTGCTGTGTTTATATTGTAGTGTTTTAGTCTGTCTGACCTGAACTGATGATTTTTTTAGCCAGGTTTTCCCTGTAACTTTGGTGGTATAAGAAACGTCTTTATACTTAGTACCCAGAAGGACGCTGCTACCCGTCCTCTAGTCAATATCCTTCAGTCGCCTTCTACGACTCCCACGGGTAGAAATGGGGCCAACAAGCATCGGCCAAACATGGCGATGACATGATGATGATGGTGATTGTCCATTTAATGTCATAGCATGAAGCATTTGATAAAAGGTACCTAATCATCTGGGATAACAGATAAGTTTGTTTTAGATTTTTACTTCTTTATTAGGTACTTACCTAAATAGTCACTTAAAACTAAGCAATCAAAGTTATGGAATGTCCTTCATTTTTTATTAGGGCCACAGAGTAAATAACATTGTCCAGATTTTGAAGTCTATCAATGCAATTTAACTACCGTCTAATGTTTATTCATGAAACAGTTTGAAACATTCCGAATATAAGCGAGGCACGATTCAGGAAGGGACTAAATAAATGTTTACTTTTAAAGCAAAACAATTAATAAGTACTTAGCTACTTTACCAAAGATACTACAATGTTACATGGAAAATTCTCACGTAAGACACAATATTGTAAGCAATTCTACATTCACACAGCAAAACAAAAACAGTAAACGACGTACCATCTGATATAGTCTGTTACACTTTTATTTCGGTGTGGCCAACATTAAAATATACTTGATTTTACAGATGTTTGACATCTTCTCTTAGCAAGCAGCGCCACCATGATGTGCATAGATAAGTGTGTTGGTGAGTATGCTATAGTTTTAAAGCGTCTTGTAATATCTATGTGCACACTTGGTGACGTCATCGCACCGTGGTGTCTTATCGGCCAACCGTATCAAGTGCACGAGGACATTCGTAGTAGACACCTATGTAGTACTCTAGACTGTAACTAGGTGGTATTATCTCAACACTTGGTAGGCTATAGGGAACCTAGTATTAGAATGACACAACAAGGCAGCCTAGAACTTTAGACATATTTCATTCTAAGATTTCGGGTCTGTCTTTACATCGGGTACATTCAATAAATTTTAATAGACATTAATTATTGTGATGTCATTGTAATGCATCTTAAAGCAAACTTGAAGCTAGTCATTAACATTTAGATGTTTGAAATTGAAAATCGAAATTGTATGACTGGTTTGGCTATTTCATAGAACCCTATATCCCGTCTTTATTAATTAAAATAGCTGGAACTCTCGGATTACAACATATCGAATCGATCCCAAGTTGAGCAATTTTGACAGTGTCTAAATACCATTTCTAACAAATATCAGCTGACCACAATACCGCTATTAAGCTAGGTCGCGCAATAATAGTTCAAGTTATCAGATTGATAATACAAGAGGTACCTATATCTAGTCTCAAATAAGGCTTAATAGCGACTGGCGGCCAGGTGGGCTCAATTAATCACTGCGCTATTATCTGTGCACACGCTTGCCTCTCGGCTTCCAGTTACGAAATGATTTATGCTGTACCAACAAACACGTGTTAGTACAACACAAAGAGGATTTTCTAATTTCATATTTAGTCTTAGGTTGCAACAATTTTATTTAAAAATCGAATCTGTGGACGTCCAAAGGAACTATTAGTTAATCTGTGGTGACGTTTCGAATTTTATTTGAATTCAAAATTCATCCATCAAGTTGGACCTTTGTTTATTAACGATGTTAAAATAATTATAGGAAAATCCTGGCAAAAAACATACAGTTTACGATCGAAATAATTATATTATATATTTTGTACCTATTGGATTTATAATCCGGTTACCTACTTGCTGCGTAATGTAATGACGCAACCACTCATAATTACGTTAGGCGCAAGCTGAACTTGATAATCTAAGATATCAGTGCAAACACGTAAATAATCTGACTCAGAACCAGTGCTAATATTTTAATCAGCCATTTGCTTAACTGGTTATTGGTGTTGACAGATCTGGAGTATTGCAGAAACCGATGCTCATTGGTCTATGACTAATGAAAGGCCTCTACTTTTATATTTCATCGACATAATATATTAAAGTTTAAAAATAAACTTAGAATAAGTACAAGTATAATTACCTATCTATAATATTATGTTGTTTTGCTGCACCGGTCATATAAGATTTTAATTAGGTAATAAAATAAACCTTCAAAACCTTGAATTGCAAGATAATGAAAAGCTAAATTGCAATATGTTGCGGCGAAAATCAAACAACTTTATTTGTAAAAGAATAGTAATGATTGGGCTAAATAAGACGAATAGTTTTTACCTTTATTGACTCTAAAATCATATCATTATTTTATTTTATTTGTTACTCCTGCATTTAATTTTTTTATTACCATACAACCTAATATTGAACTGCAAACTGCAATAAACGTAAGAAAATTGAATTTCGCGGCCAATCCTGGCACATCCCCTTTAAGAAATTATTATCCATATAGCAAATAGCTTGTTTGATTGTATCTACTTCCTACTGTTTAGAATTTTGTATTCCAATTTTTGTTACGATGGCCAAAGGCCACGACTGTTGGGAAAATATGTAATTTTCAGTTATTTTTGAGCGTATTCTGACAGGATACAGCATGCTTCACTTAACGCCGACGCGACTTAGAGTTTAAGTAAGCTAATTAGCGTAGTTTCAAGTGTCACTCGCGGAGTGCCTATAACCTACTTACTCTTTATTTGTAAGATTATTGATCCTAGACACATACTATTATTTTTTGACTATTTTATTCCGTCAGGGCTAGTCCGTAGTTCCGTAGGCACTGAATGTTTAGTTATCACATAATGTGGGAAATACAAAGTTAATTTTAACTAAGGTTCTAATAAGTGTGTTGCACGACAAAATTACGCAAGTATAATATTAGATGGAACTAACGGAAAATTTTAAATTATCTTGTGTGTCGGTCATGTTTTTTTTTTTCATAATAAAAGAAATTATGGTTTGTCTATCAGGGTTTCTCGGTGATAAAAACTCCAAAAACCATCGGAAAAATTATACTCATTTGCGGGTGTCATATTTTCTGAAGAAAATAAAAACGATCAAGTTAATTATTAGGTTATTGGTCCACCTTGTAAGAGACAAGGTGGACCAAATAATCTTGTAAGAGTCGCAGGATAGTCATTGTATACGACAGGACCGGTTTATATGAAATTTTGGGAGAGCGGAGCCATGTCAAACAATGGCGTCTTCGGGTTAACATGAACGATGATGTTGATAATGATGATGATGAAATAACACAATCTCAAGTAGATGTATCGTTAAACTGCATAGGTATAAATAGTAGGCATAGGTATCATAAAGTTTGGAACACATAGATTGATGATAAGTGTAGTTCGCTGCAATTGTTGTAAACACATAAAAAGATACTAGGTACCTACTCATAATCACGTCATAATAATTTAATTGTTCACTATCGTTATTATCTTGTGTTGATCTTTACGAATAGTAAGGGGGTACCGAAGGAACGATACGTAATTGCTAAATAATTGCGTTCGTTTGATTCCTTGTTACATCGTTATTACTTATCCTTTTGTCATGCAATTCATATATAAGATATTAGAGGATTCACTCTATACTTCATAGGCGTTAGAAACACGATCACTTGAAGTTTTCTTGATAGAAAAAAAATCCAAAGTAATCTCTTAATAACAAAATAAACCCTTACTACGTCGTAAATACTTCACGAAAGGTCATCTGTTTTAAAATAATAACAAAACTACATGTTCTCTATCGCATATATATTTTACTTTTTCAAAATGTGTATTTGTTTTAATAATACGAAGGAAATACCTAAATTAACTCGTGTTCTACCCATTCTAACTAGAGCCGCCACGCTTCCCTCCTGTCCGCTTTAGTCTTGCTTCGGCCATCAGACGGGGAGCTTGTGTCGCTTACGCTTACGCACGGTTTTAAAAATATAACGAAGAATTTTATGTTATATCAATTTTTTTTAAATGGAGAACAAAGTAAACAAAGAAAAGAATTGGTTGGCGAAAACAGAATTCTATTCGCTTACAATGAAAAAATAAAGTAAGTAAAACTCGTATCTGATTGCGTTACAGGGTGGTACGTTTTTTTTTTAATGGGATGCATTATAAACAATTTAAAAATAATAATATGTGGGGTCATTTTACACATGGCCATCTGACCCCAAACCTGAGAGAGACCCTGTAGTATGGGTGTCAGACAGCTGATATACATACACAAATATTTTTTTAAAAGCATACATATATTGATAAACAACACCCAAACACAAGGAAAACACAAGTGACCATCACACAAATATTTACCCTGGGCGGGAATCGAACCCGCAACACGCTGCGCAGCAGTCAATCGCTCAGCCAAAATCATCGATCACTAGCCAAAATGTATCTTTCTAGAGCAAGACGTCTACAGGCTGAGAATTTTGAACTCAAAGAGAATGCTCCTGTTGTTTCGTACCTAAGTACTCGGTTAGGTACTGAGGTCAGCACTGAGCACATCAAGCCACAACAATCTGTCAAATTTCTTTAATAGATTTTGAACTTTATTACAAACGCATAAGGTTCATATTCATATCATATTATATTAGGAAAATTTGACAATTAGGTACGGCTTGATGGGCTGGTGTCTGTACCTACGTACTAACAATATAACTAAGTACTATTTACGATATTTCAACAATACACCACAGGTGGGCAAATTCGCTAAATTGAATCGTTCTCTGTATCTTTTTTCTAATTATAGGGTAAATGTACCAGTTGTTGGCATTTCACTGCCGGCAAGTATAGAAAGAGAAACAGACCATTTTGAAGACAATAATAATACTGTGACTTTTTAAGTGGTGTGCGTTTCGACCGCGCGGCCACGGCGATATTTCGAAAAAAAAAACTATTCCAAGATTATGTAAAATTTTGTAAAAGCTAATTCCCAAAACCATAAATTTGTTAAATTAATGGTTAAAAAGTTATAAGGGTTTGAACGTGGCCGAGCCATTGAAAGGCGGAGAACCGCGCGGCCACGGAGATCTTTAAAACTAAGCGTAGCAGAGACCTGAAATTCAGGTAAATAACAGATTGAATTTGTAAAAAAAAAATTAAAAAAAATCCTAGGTTTAGGAGCTGCAAGACAAAAACCCCATGTTGGTGTTGTTTACAGAAAAAGATCTCGCTAACACTTACTTTTTTCGATAGATAATCAAAACTTAGTTCCATTTTCGACAAATTCAAATCTAGGTTTTACAAAAAACTTCAGACCTCTGTGAGGCTTTTTCAGCGAGATAAGGGCGATAACGTGTTTTCCACCGTTTCAATGGCGCGGCCATGGGGTTTCAGTCTTACAGGTCCGAAAATATAAACCTAGGACATTTTGATGTATTTTTTCAAATTTCAACAAATTCAAATCTAGATTTTAGAATGAATTTCAGACGTCTGCGATGCATTTTCACCGTGATATCGGCGATAACGTGTTATTCACCGTTTCAATGGCGCGGCCATGGGGATTTTGTCATGCAGCTCCTAAAGTATAAACCTAGGATTTTTTCTGTATTTTTATATATTTTTTACAAATTCTATCTGTTATTTACCTGAATTTCAGGTCTCTGCTACGCTTAGTTTTAAAGATCTCCGTGGCCGCGTGGTTCTCTGCGTTTTAATGGCGCGGCCACGTTCAAACCCTTATAACTTTGTAACCATAACTTTGACAAATTTATAGTTTTGGGAATCAGCTTTTACAAAATTGTACATAATCTTGGAATAGTTCTTTTTTCGAAATATCGCCGTGGCTGCGCGGTCGAAACGCACACCGTTAGTGTACCTAATGATATATTTTTCGACGACACGGTTGGCGCAGTGGTTGAGCGATCGACTGCTGCGCTGCGTGTCGTGGATACGATTCCCGCACTGAACAAATATTTGTATGGCCTACAGATAGTTGTTCCGGGTCTGGCTGTTTGTGTATGTGAGTTTATATGTTTGTAAACGACACAGTAGTAATTCCTAAAGTGGAGCAATGTTTTTTTTTAAATAAAATAAATATTTAAATACTTACTTTTGCGATTTTGTTTAAACTATGCAGAAAATCCGTTACCTACTTGTGAAAAGTAATCCCTTTATACTTATTTAGAAAAGGTGTTTTTTTGCAGCGGTTTATGACTGACAAGCGACGGCATAATTTCGCAATTTTCATTTTACCAAAACTACGTCATGCGCTCTCAATCACTCGCGGCGCGGCAGACTACCGAGCCACAGAAAAGATTACTGTGGCCGAGCGGCCGTCTTCATAATAATATCACCGAATCGTCTTCATATTACTTGCCACACTTTTATGAGCGCTATGTTCCGTCTATACTTTTAATTGGTCTGAGCCTACATACCCTACCTACACTAATTGCGCCAATCCTCCAAAAATTAAGAAACTAATACGTCATCTGTGTATAATTTTTGGTGAAGAAATTAATACCTACGTCATCTATGTATTTTTTTTTAGGTTCTGGTTTGACATTCAAAAAGTATTGAATTTACATTGAAGAATAAATATTTTTGAATTTGAAAATAAAGGGTCGACTACTGAGATGTTCACCCTATATACTTAGCTGTTCTATTATTTTACATTATTGAGTTCACTTTTTAGAGTTTCTATTGTACTTAGAATATACCTATACTATCATAAAATGTAATTAGGTAAGTATTATTCGATTACTATATGGGTACTTACCTAGAAAGTACCTAGGATAGGTGCCTACTTACTTACCCACAGTAAATTATTAAATTAATAAGTAGTAAGATAAATAGTAATTATTAAACTAGTATTTAAATGTTTGAATATTTTTTTAATAAAAGTAGATATTTGAAATCGTTATTGGTGTTATGCCGGCACTTTACATGACGTATTTGTGCAAATATTCGCCTTATTTGAATAATACAAAATGTACCCAATAATCATTGAAATATAGTCGATTTTGTATTATTCAAATAAGGCGAATATTTGCCCAAATACGCCATGTGAAGTGCCAGCATTATAATTCGTAAATACTGTAGCACCCTCGCTAGTCGATCGACGCACGGAGTGTCGCGTGCGGCGGCGCGCGGCGCGTGAATGTGTGCCTTGCGCACACATAGACGGAGCGCATAGAATACCTAAAATCGATTAGCGCCAGAAGCTCGGTGCCCCCTTAAGTTCCTTGTGACATTAAAAAAGTCATGTGAAGTTAGTTTAATAAATATGGGGAATCCCACAAACTGTTGTAAGCAGTTTGTGGGATTTTGATTAGTAAGTAAGTATTTTCGTCAATTAAGATCAGTTGTGAGTGTTTATTTTAGATTTAAATTAATACGTGTCTAACACACAGAACTAGATCACGATGTTTCGTAATTACCTTGTTATTTGGGAACTAATAAAAATTCTGAATAATAAAATTAATTGATATAAGGTTTACAGTACATTTAGTTAATTATGGCATTTTGAAGATCGGTGAAAGGGACGAGTTTAGTTTTCTATTTTTCATGTTTGACTACGCATAACTTTTTTCAGTGTAGACCAATTTTGATTATTCTTTTTTAATTGTTTATTGTGTACCTTCCCATAAAAATTCACGAAAATATTCCACCCCTAATAAGGATAGAAAATTAAGGGATGACTGAATTTTTCTGGTGTTACCGTTTCGTAATTAATTTGTATGATAAGAAGGAGGCACTTAAAAGCGAAAATAAAAACCTTCAAAATGTAAAAAATAACTTTAAATTCACAAGTCGGTGGCAATACAAAACAACAAACCATCCAAAGTCTTGCTAAACCAAACTTGTGAATTTAAAGTTACTTACTTTTTACTTTTTGAAGGCGGTTGTTTTTCTTGTTAAAAGTTTTTTCTATTCTGTTTAAACCAAAAGTAGTCTGGAACCTCCCTAATAATATTTCAAGATCGATAGCAGGGCAAACTCTATTGGTCACCGCGCTTGCACCTCTCTCTCTAGGTACAAATGCACGTAAAACATGTCACGCAATAACTCTTCCCCTTAACAGCGGCCGTTAATCAACGTTACGTAGTTAAACACAACCTAACACTATAGTTTATGAACCTTGTAAAACATCATAAAAATAAATAAAACTGGGGGGACCAGCTAACGAGTTAATCCCACCATTATTAACACTACTAAGGGTCAGTTCACACCGTGGCGTGACGCAACGCGACTCAGCGCGCACTTATCTCATTAATTTTTAAAACGAGATAAAATCGAACTTATGTTTTACACTATAAAGTAATCGCGTATGGGCTATGCTTGGAGTCTGTCTGAGAGATCGTGTACAGAACCAGTATGTCTGTTCTGTTACAATCTCCGATTGTAGTGCTTTGTAAATCCCTAGCGTCGGGACGGATGACAGGTCACTTCACCTATACCCTGTTCACAATAAGATTAGACATAAACACAAACCTTTTTTACAGTCCCTTCAACCGATTTTGACTTCTATTCCGTAGGCTTAAGGATGACATTTGAGGCAAAAAAGTGGTTACAATAACAACTGTTTACTGCAGTTGCCATTTGTCATGCTACCAACGCAATATGAGTCAAAATCGGTTAAACGGACTGTAAAAAAGGTTTTTGTAAATGTCTAATCTTATTGTGAACAGGGTATAGGTCTTCACCGAGGAAGATTTTAACACTGCAGGTGATTCGGCACAGATCCAAAGTAGTCAACGCAGCTCACCACAAGCTGAAGTCGTAATGGGCGGGTCATTTAGCCTTAAAACCGATGACCGTTGGAGTAGCCGTTTGTTTTATTGTAGAGTGGAGACCGCGAATCGCCCATCGTAAGGAAGGACGGCCTCAGGCTAGGTGGAGCGACGATCCTGAGGGTGGCTGGTAGCAGTTGGATGAGAGTTGCTTACAAAAATTGAGATGTACTTATAGCGTGCGATTGGGAATGAATGATGATGATAAATAAACGAGTGAGGCGCAGCGCTCAAAGTTGTTAAGAGCGTGTATTCGATTCGTGACGAAAACTTCTTGTTTTCGCGTTTAAAAACATAACTGATATATTTATTTCATGAAAATGAAGGTTATGCTTAATATACAGAATATTTTTCAGTCCGTTATACGAACTCATTTATTTTAGAAAATTATTTTAAAAGCACCGTAAAACATCGCGCGCTGTCGTTTGGCGATCAATTTAAATGATTCGTGCTTATTTCGTGCGTATTTCTTTCTGATGCACACAAACAGACCATTGTATTGTACTAGTGTGTGTCAATGCTGCTACGCCGTTCTAGCAATCGATTAGAGTTTGAGTTGCGCTAAATCGAATACGCGCCCTTAAACTTCTACATACTTTCGCGAGTAATATCTTTGTGTTGTAAATAATTCGAGGCTGCGTAGAAATGCACGCAGCATTTGCGTTGCGTCACGTCTCGGTGTGAATTGACCCTAACTTTGGTGAAGTTTGCCGCTAGGTGTTGTGAACGCGCAAACTTAGTTCCGTTTTCTTGTATTTAAAACTTAGTCGCCATTTAGTCGCCCAGTGGGCAGAGTTAAATTGAGATGAGCTTTCAAATATTCTTCTTACTTGGAACTTGTTGGTAACTTTAAGTGGAAATATATCTTAAGTATTTTTTATAAAAAACGAAAGGCTAAACATGAAATCTTGAATTGTATGTGACCTATCTGAAGCTGAAATTTAACTTGTAGGTTTATAAGTTGGAGACGACAAGCTAAGTACGAGTTTTGGGACAAGGCTGCATTTAGGAGGTCATTGACTTCCACACGAACAAAGTATCGAGCAAAAGCTAGTACTTATTTTAATATAGGTTAAAGGCTTTCTTAAAAGTTTCAGCAAATCCTTAGCTTAGACTTTTTAAGTAGGTATTTTAATATTAAAAAGGCTGTCTCAAACTTTGCGGTTAGAGGTGTATCTTAAAGTTTCGTAATTATTTTGTTTGCCTACTCAATTTCTTCATAAATACCACAACCTACATTAGGGCAAGTCCATACTTTCATACTAATATTATAATGCGAAAGTAACTCAGTCACGATGAAACGGCTGACGATTTTGATGAAATTTGGTTTGAAATGCGCGACTTCGTCTTAATCCGTGGTAACCGACATTCACGCGGACGAAGTCGCGGGCAAAAGCTAGTATAAAATAAGCGTGTTGTGATTTTACTGAATATTTAACTAAATTTCAACAGGACAATACACAAAAGAAGTTATATAATACAACTTAGAAGATAGATAATATAACTTCTTTTGTGTATTGTCCTGTTGAAAATTAGTCCACTGCTGGTCATAGGTCTCCCCCAAGCCCCCAAGGGGGGGGGGGGGATTTAGCCGTAATCGCCATGCTTGGCCGATGCATTTTGTTTCAGTTGTGTTAGTTCTGCCAAAACTAACGAATTCATGACGAAATGTCCCATTTATCGAAGTACGTAATTGTATTGATTTTAGAATTGAATTGCTTAATTTTAAATCTAACATAAGCAAAAGGTGAACAACAATTAGATGTCAACCGATTTTTACTTCTATTCCGTAGGCTTAAGGATGACATTAAAAGCAAAAAAAGTGGTTACAATAGTACAACTGTTTACTACAGTTGCCATTTGTCATGCTACCAACGCAATAGAAGTCAAAATCGGTTGAACGGACTGTAAAAAAGGTTTGAGTAAATGTCTAATGATATTGTGAACAGGGTATAGTTTATATAAAAAAAATTCCACACACACACACGTGTGTGTGTCACATCTAAACCTTTTGCTTATGTTAGATTTAAAATTAAAATAAACTCTTCAGCTTTATAATATTATATTACCTATATTATCTGTACTAATATTATAAAGCTGAAGAGTTTGTTTGTTTGTTTGTTTGGTTGAACGCGCTAATCTCAGGATTTACTGGTACGAATTGAAAAATTTTTTTCGTGTTGGATAGTCCATTTATCAAGGAAGGCTATAGGCCCATGCGAAGCCGGGTCGGGTCGGGTCGCTAGTGTCGGTATAAAGTAATTATTGTTGTGAGCGAGTTGGCTCGTTGTAGCAAATCTAAGAAGAAATTTTAATAGAGTAAAGAAAATTTACCAAAGTCCGAGTTTACATTGACATGTTTCCTAAAAGTGGATCCACAACACCATTTCATTTTTAAAATAAACTGCCACACTATCACTTATCACATAAAACACTTTCTCTCGATCCATTGAACATATTTACAAAAGTTCACTCGTTCACTTCAAATACACACGAAATATTAAACGAAAAACAAAATACAAAAAAAAAAGTCGTAAGTAGATTACTGATAATATTATTGACATACAAACGCGTGTATGTCGCGTTAAGATTAGTAGTGGACTGACAGACATTATGATTATTATAGATAAGGAAAGGTTCCTTAGGTCATTGGGTAGGCACCGTATGCATTCAATCAGAGTGATATGGACTAAGATCCCGGAGCCGCCAGACTTCGTCATTATAATCAAGGATTAAATTTTGAGGATAGATATTAAACATCGGTATAGATAGTTCAATTCATCTGTAGTAGCTTGTTACTTTCAGTGCAATCTTACCTATTATTATAAAGAGGAAATATTTGTTTGTTTGTTTGCTACGGTTTAACTCAAAAACTACTTCACCGATTTTAAAAATTCTTTCACCAATCGAAAGCTACATTATCCCTGAGTAACATAAGCTATATTGTATTATTAAAAATAGGGGTCCTTAAATTCACGCGGACGAAGTCGCGTGCAGTGCTAATTAGGAATTATAAAAGGTACATTATTCACCTATATAATATATGCAAGTGAGACGGTTGGTTTTAATATAATATCTAAGTTTTACAGGATATTATTAAAAACTGACATTTATTATTGCTTTCCATGGGCCATAAGTTCAGCCGGACCCTTTAAAGAGTCTGGTTAAAATAGAGCTGGCGACTTTGGGATCTTGGACAATTATAATATAAGTATATGAAATAAACAAGAGTAGGTACATAATAACTCAGTTTCAATGTTCTATTTCTCAGTGACCATCTTGCCGGTTATAGTAAGAAAATAAAAAAAGGGTGGAGAAACATTAAGGAAAAAATAAACTACCGGATAGTCAACTTGCGTTGAGGTTATTAACCCTTGGCTTGAGTAGGAACAATCAGTGTATTTTCTGATCTTCTATCTAGAAGGAGTAAGGCAATGTAGGTAAAGGTAATGCAGGACATTGACTGTACCAACTCATTCTTAGGCTACAGAATTCTAACGGATCCTTCACTTCAAATTAATTGAGTTATCTTGTTTAAAAACATTTCAATAGCTAATATTATGTTCATTGTTGGATAAATATCAACAACTGCAACTGTTACAGCCTATGAAGGTGCTCTAACTATTAAAAATACAGGTCATACCTTGTTTGGAAGGAGAACCACTGGGTTCCAAATTTGTGTGTACTTAATTTAATTTTCTTCAAGGCACGCGTGAACCGGT
Source organism: Charanyca ferruginea (assembly GCA_947361185.1). Lineage (NCBI taxonomy): Eukaryota > Metazoa > Arthropoda > Insecta > Lepidoptera > Noctuidae > Charanyca > Charanyca ferruginea. The sequence continues at coordinate 18,630,269 of OX376069.1, read as the reverse complement.
TTATTCTAGGCAAACCTTAGGCCGCATCATCACTTAAGATCAGTTTAGTTCCGGTCAAACGCAACCTATTACTTACTTAGACTATAAAAAAAATGCCGGACCCTGTACATAGTTTCTAAGCACACCGGTCCATAATTTATTAGTGGCATTGAATAAGTATTATTCAGAATCTATCTTCGTTCCACAAGTCCCAATTTCCTCTTATTGAACAACTCAGATTGTTAAAAAGTTATCAAACTACACGGATCAAGTCATAAAAGTAAATGTTTCTGTTAGTTTATCCAGTATTCATCTTCTTCGAATCATATCGATATCGCGACAGATCGAAAACTAACTTTTCTGCCGCAAATTAAAATTTACTGCAGCTAATATCAAAAGTATTAAAGTTACTAGACACGTTGATCAAGTTGAAGTACAACTTTGATTAACTTTCTGTTCAATTCTGCCTTACAGATAAAACGAGATCGGAATTTAATAACCAACTGTCTATCTGTCTATCTCTAGGGGGCTCGTGGTTAAGGTCATGACAGACGCACGCTTGCTGGAATCGGTCTGTGGATGGGTGACCCTGTATTACACACCCTCTACGTCTCTGAAAGTACGAAACATACTTGACAATCGTTATTGGTAGACAGAAGCTCGAAAGTCTGACAACCAGTCTTATTAAGGGGTATCGTGTGACCCAATACCTAACAGTAGCGTGCTATAGATAGTGCAATCCACGAAGACGCGCCCCTCCAATTTTTGGTTTAGGGGGTTTTCGGATTTTCGTGACGCTCTGTTCTGACTAGTCTATTCATTGTAGTGTGCGCGTGCACTCATAGGCAATTAGTGTGTACCGATAACACTCAAATATTGACGGAAGCTTGCACACATATACTATAAACGGTTAGGAGGTATAGTGGGGCGCGTCTTCGTGGATTGCACTATCTGTACCGTGAAAGTATATTCGATTCCAGTCGATTTTCGAATATCACAAAATAGTATGAAAATAATCTTCGAACTAAGCCAATGCGGAACGGAATAGTATTTTCAATTTTAAAATTGCATCAAATTCACGTTACCCTCTGGGTTGTGGATGACAGATAGGTCGTCACAGTTCACACCACGTGTAAAAAAATGCTGGTATTCAGCTGCTCCTGGTTAGGATGGAAGTCGACTTAAGATCAAGACAGCACGCGAAATTCAAATTTTCTTACATTTTTTGCAATTTGCAGCTCAGTATATGGTTACGTATGATAATAAAAAAAAATCGCAAGAATATGACGTTTACGAATTATGTGAACTTGGAAAGTTATGTTGATGATTTTAAATATTATAATTCTGTAATTACTCTCGCGAAAAACGTTTTTATTACCATACATCCAACCAAAAAACCAAAAAACGTAAGGATAGTTGAGTTTCGCGGACTACCCTGGCATATAGTTGGAAGTAGGCTATAATGCAGACGATGATGTCCATATCTTATATAATATTCTATGACGTAAAAAGTCATTTTAGAAACATACTAATAGATAGAACGGCGTTCAAAGAAAACAGATGCATTATTATTTATCATTTAGATAATATCGGACTATGTAAATAGCATAAACACATTGTATATTACTTTTAATCTTAGTGTCCTTCACACTCTTCGTGAGAGGTCATAGTAAGATAAATTACAGTTCTATTTTTTTCTTATGTGTTATTCTAAACATTAATCATTGTGATCTATACGTATTTAGGGCAAGCGCCCGCGTCAGTCAGCGGTCTTAGTGTAATGAGCCGGTCATGTCCATATGGAGATGTCGAAGCGGCGAGTTGCTTGCGCCAGCGCCATGTTTGGCTAATAATTTCAAACAGTCAATGACTATCACTCAGAATTAGCGTTGCGTAAGGTTAGGATGGACATAGTTAAAACAGGTAGATATTTATCTTGAAATAAAAAAAATAATGTAAGAGAAACAGTTCTTTAAGAACCATATAAACTTTTTGAACCGCAGTAAGTCCTTTTATAGCTACTGAATCACTTATATGATGCGAATAAAAATGTATTTTTGTTTATGACCTGTAAAATTCTGACGTGCATCAAACCTTATTATGACTATCATATTTATAACGGTACTTACTTACGTCTTACAGACGTTTTCCGGGATCATAATTTTTCATAGATAGGAAACACACGTGCTTACATAATTTCTGAGAAGTTTAGTCAATGTTATGAGCTGACAGTACATACATACATTGTATTATATTTTCATATAACATAAATACTTAATAATATTAATTTATGCACTGTTTATTCTCTATTAATTTTATTTTATTTAGGTAGATAGATAAATCATTTATTTGTAACTTTTTAAACTTGTGCTATATTCGACGACTCTTGACTATACACGAAGTGTAATAATATATTTATTACGTAAACGAAAAAAGAATTTACTCAGACCTTAAAAAATATTGAAAAACAAAGAAACCTGCAACTAAAAAACACTTTTTCCTAAAAAACTAAAAGTCATAATTGAAAGACCTTATTAAAACTTTTGCTTAAGGGAACCACAAACCAAATCTAAATTACCTATTTAATTGCAAAACACGTCATCAACGTAAGTTTTTTTTTTAAAAAGCTCTGATTAACATTTACATGGCCCCTGAGCCATATCTAAACCATTAATTTTTTTTTTCGAAATCGATCTACAGTAGTGTATTTTACTCTATCCGAGAAAAAATCTATAAATATGTTATTGAGACAGTTTAGGCATAAAGCAGTCGGAAAATGTAAGTTTTAGTTCATAAAATAACAAAATATTTTTTTAAATTCAACTTAAAGTTTTTAGTATTTTTAATCTGTTATAAAACAGCATGAAATAGTAGCGGCCATGTTATTACGCCGTAAGGCTGTGTAAACAAAAAATTGACAACTGTCAGTCAACCGATTGGCGTATAAAGGATTTGTACTTTTGTTATTTTCGTAACCAACGTAATTTTTTAATTATTACACTTATTACAAAATATGCTTTTAATTATTTTTAAATTATATACAATTATCATATTTAATATGAGCGCATAAAATTTGGCACTTATCGATTGAATAAAAAAATTGTGTTTTTTTTAGTGGCATATTAGCACTACAGAATTTTATTAAGACACTTTTCAAAAATGAGTGTAATACCCTATTGCCGTAGAAATCGCGTAGCAAACGATGGTGATGCAAGGTATGTATTAAGGGTATTAAGTATTAAAAGTACTTAAATAAAATATTAATATTAAAAAATCTACAGTAAAGTAAAATATGACTTCTTTGTCATTTTTTGGCAATAAAACATAGCCTTTTATCTTCAGGGATAACGTAACTTCTAATTGGTGAAATAATTTTTGATTCTGTTAGTTCTTTTTAATGTATCCACTACAACAACGCAAATCTCTTCCTTTTAAATAAAATAGAGTTTTGTAAAAACTTTTAAGGGCGATCGAACAACATCTATAAGTGCAATATTTAAAAAAAGACAAATCGCTCTTGTATTCCTCTAGCCATAAAAATATAGGTAATAATAACTACAATATGATTAGGTACACTATGCTATGGAGAAACCTGGCTTCCCTTTAAATTGCATTTAAATGCATTTTACGTTGGAACCGAAGCCATATTTCAATATCAGATTGAGACATTCCAATAGGGTTGTACTTGCCACATTGTTTAAAATGACTGCTGAAAACAAAATTATTGGTATTTTCGAAAATAACGGAATTTAAGAAAAAAGGTTGTGGTTTTATTTTTGATACGGTAATATATCAATAGGATATTGGTTTAAATTCGTATTTATACTAGGTATGCTAAATAAATATAGCAGAAAGTTTGTTGGTAAGTAATATTTACTACATTTCAGTTTCATGACTTCACTTGGGTGAAGATAAATTGATTTCCTTAACTGTCCTCGGAATCATTTCACCTTGGTGAAGTGGTTACCGGTCATGTTCGTGATGTGTCTAATAGTAGGTACAGTCACAAAATATTTGTAACAATCATTTTAAAAGAGTAAGTATGGAGCTTGCCCATTCTTCTCCATACGAAACTACCTTTTGGAAAGGGCGACTAGATTCAATTTCTCTTTTATGACGTTCAAAAGTACCTTTTTATGGTCTAATTGAAATGATTTGACTTTGACTTTAGCAGTCAGTTATAGCAATAAGCTAACCCACCTTTGCATAAATGGTTGACATTTTTTAGAATGCGAATCAAAAGAATTTTATAATATTTTTCTTTGCTCAAATGGTAGACAAATATGAAAGAATTATAAAATTCTATCGATTTATTTTCTGTTATGCAAAGGTAGGTCAGCTAATTGCTATAACTGACTGTATTTAAACTTTAAAAAAAATTGACAACCCTATCTAGATATTCTGTTCCCTATACCCTGGGATTTAACGGTGGAAACCGCAAAGAATAACACAGGGAAGACTATGTATGTAGCGGTTTATACTTTAAACTTGGTTCAAAGTGAGGCGTAAGTAATTCGATTTTATACACAACTTTCTCGGAGTTTGAGCATTCTAAAGTCGCGAGTTTATTCTTAGTTCATGCTTAATCAGAAGGAAACGGAATAAATGTAGATACTTTGAAAGATTCGTAAGGACGTTTCGTAGCATACCTACGGCGCGTTGAAACTTTAATCTATGTACAAACGCCAGCACAAACCAAACTGTCAAATTTTCCCAATTAAATATGATCCTTACTCTTTTGTTACAAAGTTAATAATCTATCAAAAAAATTGACAGATCGTTGTAGCTTGATGTGCTCTAGATACTACTAGTGCTTTACATGGAGCGACTGCTTATCTGACGTCCACAACCCAATTAATAGGGGTATCATGAAGCCCTTCAGCTACTAGTTAATCTGTGCCCTCGGTAAGACTGGTTGTTAGACTTTCTGGCATCTAACTTCCCGTATCGACTGTCAAAGATCTACGAATGACCGCCGGGACCAACAGCTTTACGTGTTTTCCGAGACACGGAAGGGTCTCGGTGTGCTATGGATGGTAACCCATCCACGGACCGACCGCGGTAAGCATACCTTAACCATGATCGATCGATCCGTCCATATAATTTCAACAACATCGTCTAATAGCTATAGCAATTTGACTGCTTTTTACCCGACTGCCGGAGGAGGTTATTTAATTTAAATCTAATACTATGATAAACGGGGAGGAGCTCGTGGCTAAGTAAAAGTCATACGTACGTACAGATCGATCAGCGGTCGGTCTGTGGATGGGTGACCATCCATTGTACAGTGCACACCGAGTTCTTTCGGTGCATCGGATAGCACGTAAAGCCGTTGATCCCGGCTGTCGTTCGTAGATTTAAGCCAACAACAAGTCTGACAACCAGTCTTAGGCCCAGACTCGAGAGGAGAGGAGATGTCTCGTAAATAACCAATGGGACACTGTATTGCGTTGAAACTAAGCGGTAAGATGTGAAAATAACGCAAGCCGATTGGTTGTTCGAGACATATCTCCTCTCCTCTCTGCTCCGGTGGATACCGGGCCTTACCAAGGGGTATCGCGGTAACTGGGTTATGGAGGTGTGATAGACAGCGCTCTATGAGAAAAACTGGTATTCAGTTGCATTCGATAAGACTGGAAGCTGACCCCAACATAGTTGGGAAGAGGCAAAGCAAACGATGATTTTGGTCAGGTTGTAAGCAGTTGTTATTTCAGTCGGTTTTCCAATTTCTTTAATTAAGCAGTTGCTTAGAAACGTACAAAACTAATTAACAGTAGAGTAAATTATCCATAGCTTAGGTATAATGAAAATAACTATCAGAGTGAACATTTCAAAACAAAATTCAGAAAAGCCCTTGTTTACACTTAATTTCACAACAATAATTAATCATAATTGTTTACAACTTTTTATTATCTTTATAGTAGACGTACTGTATCGACATTATGTTTTTACTGACATTATTTTCAGGTTTGCGGTCCTCAGAGATAAAGGCGGTGTCATTGTAAACGCGTTACTGCTAACGCGTGGTAGATAAGATACTGGCTAACCATAAAATAGTTGCTTTATTTAGGATAACGAAAGACGAACCGACTGAAAAAAATATTGGCCCAATATTTTCACACAACACCGACGAACCGACTGAAAAAAATATTAACACCCAATATTTTCAACCAAAAACAGCACAATATATTCTACAATTTCTCTTTGCCACATTAAGGAAGCACTTATATTTATTTGTAAATAACAAAAAGCGAAAAAACTTCAGGATCTTATTTAATATTTTTTTTTCATTTTTGTTGTATGTCGTCTACTTTCATTCACTTTTAGTTTGTGCACTTTATCAAAGGACACAGACACAGAACCTATCATAATTTACAGGATATTGTCAAAAACCAACCATCGTTAATTTGTTTGATGTACAGAATGCGAAGACGACGGCATAGTGATAGTTCTTATTGCACCCTGTCCTAACGTAATAATCACCCGATGAGTTAAAATTCATGACACCAACAGAAAGTAAACAAACGTTTAAAGTTCAGCAAAATAATGTTTGCAGTGGATTCGCCTCAGGCCATACAACATGGCTGCCCAATTGTCTCAAAAGGGCGTACCTAGTTCCACATAACAATATGTGACAATACGGAGTTTAACTCGGGTTACAACACTGACCTATTATTTATACCACAACGTACATAACATATGGGCCAACATAAACCACAAGCAGCCATCTTAACGCCTCTTGTGTAAAACCACATTTAATGAATATTTTTACTGCGTCGTTTGTAGGCAAACTGTTAAAGGAATTTACGAGCTGGTTCACTCCACTTGGGGGTATAAATCTGTGAAATAGTGTGTCTACGTACGTCGTATAACTGTGGAATATATTAGAGTAATTAAAGCGAGTACTATGTTTGAAGTAAACTTTGTTGGAAATGTAGGACGGAGTGAAGCAAAGAGTTTTATTACATAAAACCTTCTTGCGGTAAAAGAATTAAAACGCAACGAGGCTGAATGTGTTTATTCCTTGCTCCTACGTATGAAACGCGCGGGAAATCGTATACGTCATTATTACATTTCGTAGATTTACATTTTTATCATCATTGAATCAGAAGGAAAAGAATATTTCTAAACCAAAATAAGCATGATACCAATACCTACTTATCCAAAATGTTAACCTACTCCTTTGCCATAAAACCAAAAAAAAAGCTTTAAAGGTCTCTCATATTTAGACAAGTATTTTAGTTATAAACATGATATCATTTCAGTTCCGATATGACATTTTAAAATATATCATAAGTAGGTTTATTTTTTAACTAAATAAGTAGATTTTATGTTGTAGAATGTTAGTACATGGTACTGTAGAGGCTGGATGAGTTTAATAAAATGCTCAATTTTCTAAATGTAACTAAATACTAGTGTTTCAGGCTTCTCTGAAGGGAAAGGGGTCGCGTTCGGCCATCGCACGACCACTACAACCTATAGAGCTCGTCCCAGATTGGCCACTCTCCCATCATTTGTATGAAATGAATTCCCATGAAAGTATATTGCCTTGTCCGCTTGTATTTAAGTAAATATCTAGACATAAAGACAAAACAAGCAATCTTTAGAAAAAAATGCGATACCACAACAATAACAACAGTAGCCCGATATGAAACTAAAAATAACTTATCATAGGTAACAAACATTGAAATGACTAGAAACATGTCTTCATTACGTTGCGAAAAACAAAAAGATAATCTTACAAATGAGATAAACAAATTAAAACAAAAATATTTACAGGTATTATTAGTAAATAATAACATACTAGTCACTTACCCTTGCGAACCTTGTTGTGTCTGTACATGTTGGCCTTAAGAAGACCTGACGTCACAGATTCATTTCTCACGGTAAAACAAAAAGTCGCCACGATTGTCTCGCTACAATACAAAAACTAACAAACAATATCTTCGTGGTGTTTTTGGTTGAACGTTATCATGCGATCTGACGTAAATAGTAGATAACGTGGTAGAACGTCTCTATAGCTGCAGTTGTTGTTAATGATTGTTGGCAGTAGACTAACGTGTGACGCGTTGAAGGGTTATCGGTAAACGTCATAGGTACCTAATTAGATTTTTCTTTTAGTTTCATATACAGCCAGATCTCTATATTGAATTACTAGCTTTTAATAATAATAATAACTTTATTATCAGTTTTTCCTTTAAATGAATATCAGTTATCGCGGTTGCAAGGAAGTCGCGGATTAAAGAGTATTCCATGATTTCTATGTCCTAAGCTAGTAGCTATCGGTTCAAGCTATATTCATACCATATTTCATCAAAATCGGGTCAGCCGTTTTGACTTGAAAACATAACAAACACTTTGACATTTATAATATTAAGTATGAATGGATATAATGGAAGTATAGATAATTAAAATTGAATAGTATTTAAAATTTCTAAAAACTTACAACAATATGTTACCTACTTAGTTTTGGCCGTTTACAGAAAAAATCGCGACGTATTTATTTTCAATCATTTGTGTTATGTAAGTCTAAAAGTAAGTTAAAAAAACAAATGTATTTTTATTTTGAATGCACCTAACCAATCCTTGTGATTTTAGAGAGTGTAATAAACTTAATAATTTTGTTAGTAATGTCCTTTATGCCCCTGTATAAGATAAGAATAAACACTGGGCAAAACATCAACTTGAAGTTTTAAAATGACAATTTTCTTGAATGTTTTCATGATTTTAGATGATAAAATCCGTAAAACATAGCCCATAATTTCTATTTCGTTTGACATTTCTAGTAAGATATTTTGGTCACTCGAAGACTTATTTTGTTTATAAATATTTAATGGCTTTGTATTTATAAATATTTAGTTTCATACCTTGAAGTATAAGTAAAAGGTCAAAGAGTACTTATTTTCCTCTTGAAAAATCCAATTTGTGAGTTACGAGTAGAAATAAAGATAAATAAACATTGATATTTTTATCGAGATTGTGGCAGGTAATTAATTGTTATTATTTTGATTAGCTTTGAAATAACTGCAATTAAGAAAACAATAATTATGGATGATTGCTGGTGCACAACTTGTTTCTGTTTATTGCATTTAATGATAATGGATTCTGTCATTGAATCAATACAGTAGAGACCTATAAATCAATGAAAGACCCCCGCTGCTGGGCATGGGTCTCCCCCAAGGGAGAAGGAGGAAACGTAATTTTGATTTTGTTTTGTTTTTTTTCATTGTAGATGATATAAAATAACATTTCTGAATACATTTTGTTCAAAAATAAAATAATTTAAACAATAGAGAGTAGTAATAAAAGGATAATGTTTGTTTCTAAGAATTCCATATTTGGAAGATCTGTTCCGATTACAAAAAAAGTAAATCACTGCCGTAGGCTGCATTTATAATCATGTCAACCTTTAGACGCTCACTGCTGGACATAGGTCTCCCCAAGGGCGTTCAGCCTTAATCGCCATGCTTGGGCGATGCATTTTTACGACACGGTTGGCGCAGTGGCTGAGCGATCGACTGTTGCGCAGCGTGATGAGCACTTGTGTTTGCCTTGTGTCTGGGTGTTGTTTATCTATGTATATGTATTTTGTAAATACATATGTATGTATTTACAAAAAAAATGTATTTGTGTATGTATATCAGCTGTCTGACGACACACAGGGTCTCCCTAGTTTGGGGTCAGATGGCCGTGTGTGAAAATGTCCCCACTTATTATTATTATTATATTATTATTATTTTGGCGATCGCAGTAGGTGTTAGGTACTCAGAAGGACGGTGCTGTCCATCCTCTGGTCAATATCCCTCTGTCGCCTTCTACGACACCCACGGGTAAAAATGCGGTGGCGCTATTCGCGGTTCGACATCGCGTACCGGTTAATATGTAAAAAAAATAGTTACACTACACTAATAATAATAATGTTTATTCACATAAATATGTACATTTTTTTAACAAATCTAATGCTTAATCCGAACTTAAAGTACACAAAAATATTAGCATTTGGGGCCGAACTAGGCATAACCTGTGCTTCAGCCCTCAACGCCGATCCCCCTGAGTTACAAATTGGGTATTTTTATTATGATATTACAAAGATCTAATATATGAATGTACGTCGTATTATCTTATTAAATTTATAAAACAAAATTTAGAAAAAAACATAAAATAAAAGTTACTAGTACCTATTTAAAAAGGTAACATTGTAGTTGAGTAACCAGTCCTCTCTTTGTGTGTGATGGAGGTGTGCACGAATGAGTGTGAGAGGGTGTGCAGGATTGCGGTGAATTACTTTTTTACCCGACTACGGCAAAGCCAAAGGAGAGTTATGATTTTGACACGCTATGTATGTATGTATGTATGTATGTATGTATGTTCATCTGTTCGCTCATAGCTCCTAACCCACTTATCAGAACTGAACAAATGAGGTATCGTTAGAAGCGTCTTGATTGTCCGCTGGTTATAGGCTATATGACGTGTCACCGAATCCAATGTGGCGCCCTCTGGCGGACAAAAAAACAAAGATTAAAAAAAAAAAATGAAGACAAGCATACCGTGTTTGGTATCATTGGAAAGGGGTTCACTAGTACTATTCAAATATATAATATTTAGTTGTGACTTGTCACAAATTATTTAAAAAAAGGAAAGATTACCAAATAAATTAAGATACGCATACCGTGTTTAGTATCATTAGAAAGGGGTTCACTAGTACCTTTTAAATATATAATAATTAGCTGTGACTCCAAAATGGTTTAAATAAAAAAAATAAGTTTAAAAACTAAAACCCGACTACAACAAAAAGTGATCTAAAAGTACGAAACAAGAAAATATTTCACACAGAAATCAAGACATAGGTACAAAATGGTCAAGGTATGCCGTGGTTGCATGCCATTATAATTCATGTTCATCGCACTCTTATGGGATACAGGCATGCAACCACGGCTTACCTTGACCTATGTCTTGATTTCTGTGTGAAATATTTTCTTGTTTCGTACTTTTTAGATCACTTTTTGTTGTAGTCGGGTTTTAGTTTTTAAACTTATTTTTTTTGTTATATCTAAAGTAGATTATTTACTTTCATTTAGCAATTCAACAAGTAGTTAAGTCTTTAATTATTTATGTAGGTATCTGAAGCAATTGTTCCGTCTCCTCATACGTGAGCTTCCGTAGGTACTCGCTTACTGTAATTTTGCAAGATTTTTTCATCGGGTGTCAAGGTTTTAATTTAATTTGTTGTAGATATAGGGGCCAATAAATGGAGCAAATCTAGTGCTAAATTTAGTTTTAGAAGAAAAGGGCTGTGGGCAAACCATGTGTTTTGTGCGCCTATTTAGAGAAAGTGGGGTTGTAAGGGATATTCTTATGTTGCATTAATACAATATTGAGAAGGAAAAGTTGTCTTACTGAAAGGATTCCACTAATTTCGTACAGCTGCGAGGTAGAAAACAATCTTGGTTTGAAAGAGCAAACTTTGAGGATTGCACGCTGGGCAACCCCAACAGGTTTTATGATAGTTTTACTTAAGTAATGAATGAAGTTTTTAGTAAGTAATGAGGAACTGGCAGAGGGCAAGGTATATCCCTAGGATTTTTTCCTGTAACGTGTTATAAACAAACTCGCAAATAAAAACCACCAGATCCAGAACAACTAGGTACCTGTATAATGCCATAAAAATATTAGTAGGTACCGTGCAGTATTCGAACTTACGACTCGCAGCGCAGTAGCCAATCGGTAAACCAATGCACCACCAATCATGTTGTTTCTAATCTCCTCACATGGCGTGTGTGTTATTTGCCTTATTTGGATAATACAAATTAAGTTTACCCTATGGTTATTGAAATATAGGTAGTTGATTTTGTATTATCCAAATACGCCAATTGAAGTTCCAGCATAACACATAATCACATTCTTTTGCGACACTGAACACGTATGTGACTTCTGACCGAGGAAAACAGAAGAAATATTGTTTTCTCTTAAAAATTGTAGTTAATATTTTTTTAATAGACATAATTATCATTAATAATTCTGGCTTGTGACGTATTCCTTATCACTGTGCGCAAGTTATCAGCATCAATGACACTCTATGTGTATCAAAGTTCATTATGTGTTTCGTTTAAATCAAGACTCCAGAATCTCTCGAGTAGTCTCACGCATTCACATCGTAGGGTACCAAAATAAAATCATTATGAAACATGACAGTGCCACAATATACATATTAGTACTTATACCTTACAGTAGCGACACGCCGCGCACCACCTTCCCGAAACACTGCTCCTCACATCTTACCGTGTCGAACGTGTTCTCGAAACTGCTTTTAGTTCTCGCGGCGTGTAGACACGCATACACCCGCACGTATTTGTACAGTCTGTTATTTTGGTAGTAGTGTAGGTAATTAAATCAACTTCAATAAGCCCTTATAATTCAGCGGTAAACACAATACTTAGTGAGGTACTAAATTCTATCCAGTCTGCCTCCTCAAGTCTGACCTTGCTATCCTCCTCCTAGCAACGACGCCCTAAAGGTGTTAACAGACCAATCGATCGATCGTCGATCGACGGCATCAATCGATGGTAGAATGGATTATAGTTAATCGATCAACGTCGACCGATGCCATCGACCGGCAATTGGTCGATTAGTTAGTCGAACGGTATCCGTCGATCAACCAAAGCTACCACACCAATCGATCAACGTCGATCGATGTCTACCGATGGCATCGATCGTGGATCGATCGATTGGTGTAGTAACACCCTAAACCGAATCTTATTCTACCGTCAAATCATTATCTTCCTTCCTGGCCTTATATCATGTTACTTGGGGTCGGCGCAACACGTTTTCTTCTTCCATCCCGTCTTGTCAACCGTCATGACATTATCACCGACTTCTTTCTCTTTCATATCATTCTTTACACAATTCATCCATGTTTTCTTCGGTCTTCCTTTTTCTCTCCACCCATCAACGTTGTAATATGTATTTTTTTTTGTTTTGTGTATACATCCCGTCGAAAATAAATAAAAATAAAGTATAGTTACAAATTAAAGGGACTAAGATGCAAGAAACATAATTTTGCGTGTCGTTTAATCTTCTGCACTTGGTCGGTTTTTTTTTAATACTTATAAGTGTGTCAAATAATAAAAATAACGTACCTTTAGGTACAAATTAAAGGGACTCAAGGCCTAGGACCCAAGACGCAAGAAACATAATTTTGCTTAATAATAATAATAATAAGTTTATTAATGCTTCAGTTTACAAAAAGGGTTTAGTGTTTGAAGCCTCCTTTTAAGCAAACAATGCCTGTTGCCTTGCTTGTCGGTTAATCTTCTATCTTTATACTGTACGGTGGTATGGGACCCTTTACACTTGGTCGGATTTTTTAATATTTAGTGTGAGGATTTCTTAAGATGATGAATTAGATATAGCTGGTTACTCACAAAATCTTACTATTCCAAGTTCCAAATAGTTAACAAGGAAGTATAAAAACAGCAATGAATGTCTGAAATAGCCATCTTACTTAGATTTTATAGCGGCCTTGTAGTTAAAGCGTCCCACACATAGGGAGACGCCATCCGTTTTACATTAAGGGGCTCTCTCACCGGGAGTATTTGCCTGTAATGTAACAATTCAAGATTCGATTTTTAACATTACACTACATTACTATCTCACTGAATGTGGGGCATTTGCCTGACTCAGTTCTTTTTTAAAATATTCTAATAAGCTAGCGGTTGGCCGCAACTCACCTGATCTTAACCCTGGAGTAGTCGCGTGGGCTACATAGGTAGCCCACTCATACAAAATCGAGAATTTCTCAGAATCGGTAAGCGTTAGGTTTCTGCGCCCCTAGGTATTTGCGAACGAATGTACGAGAGACACGCTAAGTGTAGTGCAAGCGTCCAGTCGCGAGCGGTTGTGTCACAGGACTTCAGCGAAGTGCATAGACTACAATTGTAGCCCGCGCGACCAATTACGTAAGTATTTTTATCATGTCAAACTTTTGTGTTTTTATTAATTATATGATAATTAACTTAAATTCGTTATTTAAACTTTGTTTATTAGTTTTGGATTGATTTAACATAAGTGATTTTTTATTTTTTAGCATAAAAATGGATAATAAACGAGGTGCACCGATTGAGGCATGGCTGAAGATGATGAACCGCCTCAGCAACGCGTGCGCATTGTCATATACCGGAGTTGACAATACATTGTGGTCAAAAACGATTCCTCTGAATAGAGGATTCCTCTATGATTCACAGAAACCCAACCAACTCCCTCGGCAGCGACATCGAGTAATGTTGTGCGCCGTTGCAATGACTTTGGAAGAGCGCGCAGTAAAAGCACCAGAAAGATGTGCACCGCGTGTAACAAGTTCGTATGTGGGGATCATTCGAAGATTATGTGTCTGTCCTGTGCAGAAAATAGAAGTTAGAAATTAGTTCCTAGTATTTTTTTATTGTGATCTCAATTATAGCGAATCCTGTAATTTTCGTGCCAATTTAGAGAGGTTTTTTATTTTTGTTGATTTTTTGTAACACATAGGTTGTGATTAGGTTATGTTAATCATATTTAGTTAAGAAAACTGTACTGAATATATTTTCATACGTCTAATAAACCGTTTATGCTTATGAGTTTATTTATTTCAATTTGAAAATGGACTACGTATGTAGCCCGTGCGACCACTCCCGTTACTTTTAGGTGCGCGACTATTGCAGGGTTAAGTGATGATGCGGCTTAAGGCGGAGCACGCTTAGAGATGAACCGGTGCACTCGTGCCGTATCGAAGAACAAAGAGGCGGGCAGTGAATCCCACAATTTGGCAGTTCGCGCAATAAATGTGGAAGCCTTAATTTTACATATTGTATCATTACAAGTTGCGCACTTTAATGCTCGGTTCTCATAACTCGTAATACTCGAATCTGTGCTGTTACATTACAGGCAAATGCGTCCAGTCAGGGAGTGCCTTAATGTAACAAAATGTATCATTACAAGTTGCGCACTATAATTCTCGGCTCCCATAACTCACTGATGTCATACTCGAATCTAAACTGTTATATTACAGGCGAATGCTTCCGCGGTCAGAGAAATTCATTACAAATTACATATTGTAATGCTCGTTTAGCTCACTGTAGTAATGCTCGAATCTGAACAGTTACATTACAGGCAAATGCTCCCGGTGAGGAAGCGCCTTAACAACATTATCGGTACACATAATAAATGTAATTATAGAAATAACGTAGAAAGGAAATTGTTTTTCTTAGATGTTATGTTATAATTTATTAGGTGAGGCCGTAAAAATAATTTGATGGTCTTCTAAAAATATTAAATTTTCTGAAGGTTGACGGTAATTATTTATCGACCGGAAAAGTAATGATATCTAATATATAAAATTCTCGTGTCACAGTTTTCGTTCCCGTACTCCTCCGAAACGGCTTGACCGATTCTGATGAAATTTTTTGTGCATATTGGGTAGGTGTGAGAATAGGCCAACATCTATTTTTCATCCCCTTTTTTCACCCCTTTTTCATCCCCCATACAAATGTTAAGGGTTAGGGTAGGGTAGGTGTAGGGTAGGTGTAGGGTAGGTGTAGGGTAGGTGTAGGGTAGGTGTAGGGTAGGTGTAGGGTAGGTGTAGGGTAGGTGTAGGGTAGGTGTAGGGTAGGTGTAGGGTAGGTGTAGGGTAGGTGTAGGGTAGGTGTAGGGTAGGTGTAGGGTAGGTGTAGGGTAGGTGTAGGGTAGGTGTAGGGTAGGTGTAGGGTAGGTGTAGGGTAGGTGTAGGGTAGGTGTAGGGTAGGTGTAGGGTAGGTGTAGGGTAGGTGTAGGGTAGGTGTAGGGTAGGTGTAGGGTAGGTGTAGGGTAGGTGTAGGGTAGGTGTAGGGTAGGTGTAGGGTAGGTGTAGGGTAGGTGTAGGGTAGGTGTAGGGTAGGTGTAGGTAAATAGGCAGGTAAGTAGGTAGATCGGGACAGGACAACGTCTGTCGGGTCAGCTAGTATTTTCTATATTTGAACTGGCGGCTTCTTAGAGAACAGTGGAGTAAAATTTTTCATAACGAGCGAACCCTAGACTATCAATTAATTACACCAAACTAATTTAATATGCTAAATGTAGTAAGTACGTTTACTGTCCAAAAAAAGGTCAATTCAATTTACCACTGTAATAAACTATTTCCATTAAACGTGTAAATACCTACCAATAAAAATCTGCGATGACGTATTGTTTATACTTCGATTCAATGATTCATTCAAAATTAGTACAGAGGCCAGCACATCAAGCTACTACAATCTGTCAAATTTCTTTGATAGATTTTCAACTTTGTTACAAAAGCATAAGGTTCATATTCAATTGGGAAAATTTTACAGTTAGGTATGGCTTAATGTGCTGGCGTCTGTACAACAAATACAATTACGAACACAAGTGTAACACGCGTTCAATTATTTAGAGCAATACTATTTCGGTAGGCGGTGAATGGAGGCATGGCGATCCGCCAACAATCAGTATCACCACAGAATAGATAGTTAGACACAGGGTCGACCATACAAAGAGCGAACACGCACGAATACTTTACAAGTGCAAGTGCACTCGCGAATGGCATTTGTTTGAGATAGTTTGTAGCAGATCTACACATTAAGGTGAGTATACACTTGAGAATTTACTTGTAACAGAACATCGAGCCGCTCTAATGAGTCACCCTCTCACGAACTGAACTATACTTAAACAAGACGCTCGACGCTCTGTTGCAACTTAAAAGTGTATAAATCAACGAATGAATTTGTGTAACATTTCATCAAGCACAATGCAATCTGCAGATCCGAAATTTCAACGAAGCGTAGAAAAAGGAGCAAAATAAACATGCCTAATTGTTACCGGTAAACCGGTTTACTTGTGTTGAACACAGCATCAAGCGTTCGCAAGAATATTACATGGAAATGATTATTTAATTTAAGATTTTGTTTGTAATTAACCATTCATAAAAACGATTAAGAAAAATCTCACACCTGATTGTAGACTTTTGTCGGCTGAAGAATAGAAACATTTCTTCTCTACATCGCCATGCTCATGGCGGAACAAATCTTTCTACAATCTGTCAGTTTCTCTATTCTTCCGTAGACAAAATACGTTTCTATGGTGGTCATGCTACGCGTGCTGTACGTACGTGACTGTGTGCGTGTGCCTGCTTTTGCTGAATGAATACCAGCCTTCTGTACCTATCTATTCTGTGGTATTAGCGCATGAAGACAAATAAACAAAACAGGGATATGGGCGACATGCTAATAATCCGTGGATTTGTAAATGGATTACACATGTCAGGTACACAGGTTTATTTGTCTTGTTAATGTTGTTGTTGAATCGACTGGACATGTTTACATGGCCATTTCAAATATAGATAGTTCACGTCGCTCTGAATGATTGTGTCAAAGTTGTCCATTTACATAGGTATAAAATGCAGGGCTGCTCGTAAAAATTTAAAGATACCTATACCTACTAATATTTCATCATCTGCTAAGCCTTTTCCCAACTATGTTGGGGTCGGCTTCTAGTCTAATCAGAGCCCGTAGACAAAATCCCTTTTATGTTAGCGTTAACGCCAACGGAAAATGAAATTGTATGGAGTTGACGTTTACTTACGCGATGTCACGTGATGCAAATATGTCAACTGCATACGATTTGATTTTTCCGTTAGCGTTAACGATAACAGAAAAGGGATTTTGTCTACAGGCCCAGATGCATATGAATACCAGTGTTTTACATGGAGCGACCGCTTGTCTGACCCAGTTACTGGGTAACACGATACCCCTTGGTAAGACTGGTTGTAAAAATGGTTGGGTTCTGACTACCCATAACGACTGTCAAAGATCTACAAAATGACAACCGGGTCCAACAGCTTAACGGGCTTTTCAAGGCACGGAGCGGTCACCCCTCCACGAGTGAACGCGGCAAGCATAACTTATTATCCATAGACAGATCTTATCTTAGACTCATTTGCAGATATTATGAGAGTTATGAGACTAATAAGAAGGATTTATGGTAGGTGAAACATGAATGAAACTCACACTAGAGCATGGATACATGGCATATTCGAAGATACTGCTGTAAACACGGCTGCTTATATACCTTTCAGCAGAAGCAGAATTTCAGCAGCATTTTTCAGCAGAATTTCGGAGTGTGCTTTGAAATTTCACAACTTGATTTCCCCATCCCCATTTCACCACCGGACGAGCAGGGATACGGCGAAGCGTCACCGCTATACCGTTGAAGTTCCACAGTCTCGAACCAAGCGCTTTGCTTCAACATTTATTGTGCGAACTGCCAGACTGTTGAATTCACTGCCTGACTCCCTATTCCCCAAGACATATAATCTGGGTATCTTCAAGGCACGAGTGAACCGGTTTATTCTAGGCAAGCGTGCTCCACCTTAGGCCGCATCATCACTTAAGACCAGGTGAGTTGCGGTCAAACGCAAGCCTATAACAATATAAAAAAAAGAAGCTCGCTGAATTGAATGTCTCGCTAATGGTATCCTTCGATCGAATTGATTCAGCCTAAAAACAACTATTAAATATTCTGCGTCATATTCGTGAACGGGCGCCGACAGTTGTGACTGGTCATCTCATTCTCTCTCTCGCTTCGGTAATTTTTATTTTTTAAATTGTTTATTATCATTATATTTTTATCTGGACCTCTTTTAATGTGCACGATTCGTTACATTGTTCTAATATTATATTCGTAGATTCAACATGAATTAGGCAACCTATGTTTGTAATATTTTATTGATTTTAAAAGAGTGTTCATGGAGATTATTGCTCTTTCTTCTCCATAGAAACCTACTGTTTGGAACGAGACTAGCTTCTACTTTCTTACTGACTGACTCCTTGACAATTCAAAAGTGCTTGTGAATGGTTTATTTGAAATAAATGGTTTCAGTTTGTTCTCGTATTTTTTTAAAGCTACGAATAGGACTGGTAAAGAATGCCTAAGGCATTAAGTCCGCCTTTGTCCGTTTGTGCATGAAGTATAAACAAATAAATAAAGCTGTACCAAACTTCATTATTACACAACACAGTTTTGTACCTTTTTTAGTTCTGCTTATGCAACTACAAGCAATTTAAATTCCTCTAAAGAGCTCGTTTGAATAACGACACGTTTATGGCAAAGAAAATTTCTGCAGCATTTAATATTCAAATCAGGGCGACCATCACGGCATTTCAAATTGTACCCCAATGAGCTACATTTACATTACAAATGGCTTCCAGGAAACGTTCCTGTGTTTATTTTCTACATTCAAGAATAGCAAACAAACGTGCCCAGAATGGTACTAAATGAATCCTGTGTTCGTACTGCATCTAAAGGTAAAAAGTAGAACAACGTTTTATGTGTATACAGAGGAGAGAAGAGTTATAATCATAATGCCTGTAGGTACTTCAACAAAATATTAGAAAACCTTAATTTTTATAGAGTATGTATCGCCATATTTCCATTATTCTCTAGACAAAACTACCTTTTGGAAAAGGGCAACTAGATTCAATTCTGTTTTCTTGTTTAAGGACATACAAAAGTGACCTATTTTAATTAAATAATTTGACTTGGTTATTTTGGTTGTTGTACCTACAGTCGCGCAAATAGGTGACTATAAATTAGTATACTAACAGGATGATTGGTAATTCGATACATTCCTTAAAAGAGGATAAACTAAAGATATTCGTCACAAAGACCCCGAAAACTTAAGGTCTATACTGGGCACATTTTGAGTTATATATTTTTATTTATGTTTTTATTTCGACTTTCGATCAAACACTACTACAACAACGCACAAAACAAAACAATAATTACCTTAAATAAAAACGATTTAAAGAATTGGTTTTCGGAGAATTCGTTGATTCATTTTTTCAGAAAGGAAAAAAAAAGCATCCAGAGTTGAATAGATTTCTGACAATAGCTACCAGTTTTTCCTAAACTTGTTTTCGGGGTGAAAGTCGTCAAATTAGTTCTATAGTTTATCCCCTTTTCAACCCTTAAAAGGGGATATACTTACTCGGTAGAATTGTCATTGCGATGTGTAGCTACATTATATTTATTCTACAGGCTAGTTAGCTGTAGGTAACCTGCATAGTGAATTTCACCGCAGAACTAAAAATCTATTACACTGATAACCACAAATTCTCTTTGGCGAGTACTGTGGGTTGTACAGTCCCCAATGCAAAAGGACCGCGCTGCGGTTACGAACCATTTGTTGCAAACCAGCGGCTCTATTTGATTTTTTGCAATAAAAATATAGAATTATGATGTCAATGTTTTACATCTAGATAAATATGTACGGTGTAACTCTTTCTCTTTTTAAAAATGTTTCCCCATACTAGGGATTTCTCCTGTTTCGTGGGTGCGTTTATATATATACCTAAACATATAAAATCACATACACAATCAATGACGACACGGTTGGCGCAGTGGCTGAGCGATCGACTGCTGCGCAGCGTGTTGCGGGTTCGATTCCCGCCCAGGGTGAACATTTGTGTGATGAGCACTTGTGTTTGCCTTGTGTCTGGGTGTTGTTTATCTATATATGTATGTATTTACAAAAAAAATGTATTTGTGTAGGTATGTATTTCAGCTGTCTGACACCCATAGTACAGGGTCTCCCTAGTTTGGGGTCATATGGCCGTGTGTCAAAATGTCCCCACGTATTATTATTATTATCTCATTGATTTATTGTATACACATATTTCATTATATTTTTCAATATTAGTAAAAAAAATAATAAAACATTTAAAAATATAAAAAATAGTAGCCCACCGATATCGGGAACAGGGTCCAAGCTACCGGTGGTCAGGGCTCCTGAGAGAGGAATCTCCTGACTATACGCGCCGTGACCAGGAGTACCGCTTTCTGTATCAAGCCCTTGATCCAGCTGCCCAACGAGAGCTTCCTTAGGTGTCGGTCGAGGCTCTTGAAAATGAGTCCATTGGCCGTAATGACTATCGGCACAATTACTGCTATATTCACATCCCACATGTCGACAACCGCGCGAGTCAAGATACTTAATTTCTTTATCTTTCTCGGTTTTCACGAGGTTCTCGTCATGCGGAACCGCTATATCAACAATCATTGCGATGATTGGATATACAGTCTCATTACCGATGACCGTGGGTGATGCATCCGATTTGCGGTCAGCTATGTACGGACCCTCCTATCCAGGGCGTCAAGTTCCGTCTGAGTCCACTTGAGTATGCCGAAAGAGTACATCAAATCCGGCATGACCCATCCGTTGAAGGCGCGCACCTTGTTTCCGCCTAATAAAAGACTATTTAACACTTTATTAATTCATTTATTCCAATAATTTTTACGTGTGGTGTGGGAGTCTTAGTTTTGAATCTGAATCTATTTAAACAAATATCATACAGATAAAAGATTTGTTTTTTATGTTCGTTTGTATTGGATTAATAAAAAATAAACTTAAACGATTTTAAACATTCGTCGCGCGCATTTTGCTGTACTTACATTAAATAAAAACAAAAGATCACTCAATCAATCAGTCACTGACTGAACACGGAATCTCGAAAACTAAAAGAGTATCCGTGGAGTTTCGTTTGTTCTTCTTCATAGAGAGCTACCTACATTTTGGAACAAGCAACTATAGCTTGGCAAATTCTTTCGTGACACTCCCAAGTTCCGCGGGGGCCGGGGGACGTGAAGCTGCGGTGCGGGGATGCTAAAACGTGCGCGCGGGACGGGGTTCACCCAAGAAGATTATAGATAAAAATAAAAAGCTTTTTACAAAAAAGACAACCGCCTTCAAAAACTAAAAAGTGAAAAATAACTTCAGCACAGCAGAACACACATTGACTTTAGTTTCGGAAGTCGGTGGCAATACAAAACAACATACAGAACAAAGCCACCGAACTTTTTTTTATTTTCCGCTTTTTAGTCCCTCCTTCTCATCCAAATGTATTAAGAAGAGATTGAAAGTTAACTACTCCTAAGATTGAAGAAACTAAAACGTCGTCTGTGTAAATTTTTTGGGTATTTGTTGATTTTTTCAAAAAGTGCTGATTCAATTTCGATAAAATTTATATGGGACCACCCCTAAAGCATACCCTATCTATAAAAAAAAGAATTTTTAAAATCGGGTTACGTTTGCCGGAGAAATCGCGTAACAAATCGCGCAGATACTTAATGCAAATTTAAGACTTATACGGTTTTCTCATGGATGCCATTGTCAGAACTGGACTAAATTAAAATGGGACCACACAGGAACCAGCTTTTAAATAAAAAAAGAATCATCAAAATCGGTTCACACAGTTCAAAGTTCTCAGGTAACAAACAAAAAAAAAATACTGACGAATTGATAACTTCCTCCTTTTTTGAAGTCGGTTGAAAAGTGGAGGCAACACTAAATACCTAAGTGAAACCTTCTGTGGGCAGACGCTCTCTTTCTGAATGCTTATTTATAATAAAGAAAACACAATGTGTTTTCGTTCAACGAGACAGTGATATGTCATATCACTGTCTCGTTTTTATGTATGCATTTAGAAAGAGAGCGTCTGCCTATAGTTGGTTTCACTTAGGTATTTAGAGTGTTGCCTCCACTTTTATCTATAAGCTTCTTGGGGTCATCCGACGGGAGTGTCAGTTCGCTGTTATTGTAGTAGCAACGTCCCCCCACCTCCCGCGTGGACCGCAAATTCGTACGTGACACTCGGAAGTGCCACGTACGAATTTGCCAAACTGTAGTTTCAA
Organism: Charanyca ferruginea; assembly: GCA_947361185.1. Lineage (NCBI taxonomy): Eukaryota > Metazoa > Arthropoda > Insecta > Lepidoptera > Noctuidae > Charanyca > Charanyca ferruginea. The sequence continues at coordinate 18,607,577 of OX376069.1, read as the reverse complement.
CTTTCTGACTAACTAGGGAACTCCTTGACAATTCAAAAGTTCCTGTTAATGGTTTCATTGAAATAAATACTTTTGACTTTGACTTGACCTAGGAAAAATAAGTTTGGCAGGTAATTTGTAGGAAGAAGATGTCATCTAAAAACGACGGAATTTGAGAAAGGGTCGATTTAAGGGGGACTTTACCGATCTTACACACGATCGGCATGGTGCCAGCGCGACAGCGGCAGACGTCGACGCGTCGACGGCAGCCGTCAACATGCCAGTTAAGCATGCCGCTCGTGTGTAAGAGCCCTAACATCCACGAGGACGAAGTCGCGAGCAAAAGCTATCTAGGTATAAAACCCAAGTCGCAGAAGGATTTAAATATATTTATATTTTATTTTACACCTCTCAAGTAAACAAGGTTTATTTTTGTTTGGCGACTTCCAACTTAATGATGTTAACAACCTTTACATTTTGTTTGTTTTCCATTTGCCCAACATAGCTTAATCCATAATAATCCATGATGCGTATTTTTTATCATAAAATAAAATATATTTGTGAACAGGACCACAGCATAGAAGCCTTGTTATTTTTAAATTCACATTAAAGCGCAAATACTTTGTATTTATATACATATATAGTCATGATTTAAAGAAAAGTATCGTTATTATAAAAATAGAAAAGAGAAATGCTTATCTCTGGTACTTTTGCAACTGGCTGTACGAGTCCACTTTACTTTTTTAATTTCGTAATAACCTAAGAAGACCGATTTGACGTTTCTCAATTTACAGGCCGCGGCAACTTGGTCAAATATTACATTTAAAAAAGATATAAACGTATAATTACTGTATCATAAAATATTTAAACTTCGTCGGAATGTATGTAATTATTGTAAAATATTACTCGTACGTGTAACAAACGATATTTCTCAAAAGTCTATCATAAGCAATCTATGTAAATACAATTGTCGATTACAAACTCTAATTATAATAAATCGATACGATTTCGGATTTGTATGATATGTTTCAAGAATCGGTTTTTAAAGCAACCAATTTTTTCTCCTCGCTACACACAGCATTTTTATAACAGTCAATCCCGACTTTTTATATTGTCACGAATATAGTTATCTAGTATTTTTAATAACGTGACACTAATTTATTCTAGTAACTTTTTGCGTCCTATTTGCTCTTTCGTAGAACACATTGCACACACCAACAGCGTTATCCTCTAGTTTGTTATAAAATCAATGCAGCACCGAGACTTTATCGATGCGAACATTATCGATTCGTATCGCTCCGGATTCTACTCATTTCCATTTACTACCCACTAAAATTGCTATTACAATTTGTTGACTCCCAAATAACACGAAGCCTGCAGTGTTATTCTGGAGAATCTACCTCGTTTTATTTTGGCATCAGGTGGAGTGACAACTCACCTCAAACTCACTATCGAGGAAGACTTTTACAGAATACACCGCCTGTTTAAGTTTAATGTATCGTTCAACATGTTATTGCGAAGTTGTGGGAAAAGTTTGTGTACCAAGTAGTCACGGCAAATTGAATAGAATCTCATATGTGCGCTACCTTCGCGGTGGCACTTGAAAAGGTTTGCGATCCCTGCCTTGACATAGTTGAAAGGAGTAACAAATGTACAGGTTGAGATGAAAATGATAGATATATTTAGATTTTTTTATCTACAGTACGCACGTAAGTATTTTTTTTATTTTAAAATCGAATAAAGTTTAAGATGATAACCTACACAAATAGGTAAATAAAAGGACAATACCAAAAACTGTATAGAACTTTGCCCCACTCAATAAAAGTCATGTGCAATATGTAGCATCTTACTGTTTGTTTATTGCTGATAAATAAACCTTAGTCCTAGTGACTGTAGAACTTGCGGTTTCCGTTTAAATCTAAAAACATTAATGACATTGATTATAGGTTAAATTATATTTTAGGTAAAATGAGTTTGTATTTTTTGGGTAGGTATTTCGTAATCCGCAAGTTCTAAAGAAAAACAATTTACTTATAGAAAGGTTCTATATTCATTACAATTATTTTCATTAATTTACTTTTCTGTACATGGGTGGGGCAGGATCTGGCATTGTCATTTAAGTGCCTGTTTGTAATGTAAAAATATTTTTTTTTCTGAACGTGTGTGAATATTTGCACGGTACAACTACTACAGATAACAACATTTCTGTATATATATCTGTTTGTTCCGGCTAATCTCCGAAACGGCTTGTCCGATTTTGACGGGACTTTCACTGGCAGTTAGTTGGTATTATCAGGAGTAACATAGGCGTATATGTATATAGATATACGTATACGTTTATACAAAAGAATTAGGGTTCCGTGCAAACTAATTAAAACCCCACAGATAAACAAAATTCACGCGGACGAAGTCGTGGGCATCAGCATTAATTGTAACTAAAAGTTTAAACTTTCCAGCTGTCAAAGTGAATTTTTAATCCACCCTCCATTAGCGCGGTCTGACTGTGTTTAATTATTCCGTAAAGGTACTTACGTGATAAATGTGAAACCTTCATTATAAAACCCGCAATATTTAAGTATTTAATGTTTTAACTTTAAGTAACATATAACGTGGTTATTCATTACAAAAGTGACATGATATTAATTACAACTATTTTGACATAATACAACATACTTAACATTCTTTGCGTGGTAGATGGTTTAGAGACTATCAGCACATCAAGCTTTAACAATCTGTCAAATTTCTTTAATATATTTTTAACTTTTTTACAAAAGAATAAGGTTCTGTTTCAATGAAAATTACATAATATGTACACTACGTACAACAGACAATCATAGGTACAACTGTCTACTGTAGATACCAATGCTTAAGTACTGATTAATTTTAAACAAGGTAAATAAATAGGTACTTAATCCTAAAACACGGCTTATATTGAAATACTCGTACGTATTATCAATTTGAAGAAACCGAGGCGCTCAGAAGCGTTAAAAGTCTACATCCTGTTTATCAGATAACTTCATTCGTAAGGCGTAGAATATTCCTCCAGCCAACTCACTATGCAAATGCAATTTTTGAAGCTGGTAACATTTCAGACTCAGTGACGTAAGTGAATCCTGTGGAGTCTGGCAATACTGTATACTTAGTTTGCTTTTAAACGAGGTGCAGCGCATTTTTGCAGTTTCAAGACAAAGTTTGCTCAAAGATTAGGACTTTGGAGTATCTTAGTAAGAGTGTCGGTACTTTCAAGTTTGGAATTGAGAGTGATAGAGATGTATCTTTGATGTGGGTCGTACCAATATTGTTTCAGATTTCCCAGTAGTGACTGACTTAAATCAAGCTAGTGAATAATATTACTGTTTAAGGTCCACATGCAATTATTGGTTTGCTGAACTAATTCTAGGCTCGGGGTCCGAAGTCAATGGAACACCCGGGTCGTATATTGTTTAAAATTTCCCAGTGGTGACTGACTTAAATAAGCCAGTGAATAATATGACTGTTTAAGGTTCCACATGCAAGTATCGGTTTGCTGAACTAATTCTAGGCTCGGGGTCCGAAGCCAATGGAACACCCAGAAACATATACATTAGTGAGCAAAAGAAGAACACGAGTGTTTCACGAAAGCTGGTAGGTAGGTAATTCTACTACTTTTAGGAACGGTTGTATCTGTCAAAAATGACACTTTTGTCTTTGACTGTTCAACTGTTGAGAGGCTGTTAAGAGTTGAGATGCTTTAACGCAGAGATGTTATTGTTGACGAATTGACCTTCGTTTAAAAGTTACAAAATAATATAACAGAATTTGTGCTCTTATACTTGTTTATACCTGTAGGCAAAGGAACTATTAGTTAATCAGGAACTATTAGAAAGCCACATTGAATAGAATATGGTACGCCCATGAAATGATATCTTAAGAAAGATTTTTCCGCCGCTCTATTGCCCGATAAATATTCTGCATATCTTTAAGGCCGGAGTGAACTGGTTCGTCCTAAGCAAACGAGCTCCACCTTAGGCCGCCTCATCACTTAATATCTGAGGGCCTAGTGTTATATTTTTCGATCGCGTTAAATTTACCGTTCACTAATGTCAATTTGTATAGAATAATTGAGTTCTCTAATGTTGCTAACACTAGACGATACTGTTGTAGTTTCAATACAATTTAAAGTTTACGTTAACGCGGTCGAGTACGTTTAAGAACTCGCAGTAGGCCCTCTTATAAGTTGCGACAAAACACAAGCGTATTCACATATTAACGGCTAAAACCCGAAGTGCGGCTACACCTACTTTTAACCAGCTAGAACTAGGTGTAGCCGGTAGCAGTTTAGGTGTATCCTACTATCTTCGGTTAGAACTAGGTTTAGCTTTCATCATAGCGGCTAGAACTAGGTGCAGCCGCAGACCAACGTCATGGGCACCGCGAGGTTCGGTTTGGTTCCTTTAAACCCTGCAGACAGAAATAGGAGCACCCTTGACCTGACGTCGACCGTCTTCTTCTGCTCAATGGTTTGGTGCCCTAAGTGCCGAGCTCGCAGGTTACGCCTAAGGTTAATCAACTGCTACCGGCTACACCATATATAGTGGAGAATAAGGTTCATAATTCAATAAGGAAAAGAGTCATGGCAGGATTTGTACAAAAAAGTAAAGATGTTTAGAGAAGTTGAAATTCTAATTCATAAGGTTTGTCCAAACACAGCGCGGCAGCTACGCGCGGCATTCGCAGGATACAAATTTGCCGCGCGACTAGTTAAGATTTATCCAAAAATGTTTGCGCGTCACAACAGCGCGTCATATCCGAGACACGCCGCGTGCGCTATTTATTCCGCGTTCAGACCACAATGAAAACGGCCGGTATCCCACAATGCACTATAGGAGCCATATATTTAAATTAAGCGAATAGCTGCTTCGTTGTACATATTGCTTGTTAAATTAAATTAAAATACGTCCACACACGATCACCGACGAACGAACGGTAACATAATTCGCGCGCGTCAGCTAATTCGCGACGTCCGCGCGCGCCAGTCGTCCAATCATAGCGCGGCAAGCCACGCGCTGTGGGCCCGCTCACGTTTGCCGTGCTGTGTTTGGACACACCTTTATACTCTAGGGTACCTAAAGAGTATCTTCAGACTTTGACCATATTTTTTAACCCCCGCAATAAAAATAGATGTTAGGTGAATAGTATAACGAAAGCTCATTATTTCAGAACGAAACGGCGGCGTTTCGCAGTTTTACTATGAAATTGCATCGTTTTATGGGAAACAAAGTCACAAATAATGATTATTTTTTTCCAGACACTTGTCACATCACTTGTCTGCCAATTTGATAGATCCTTTAAGGTTACTTATATCTTTCTCTTTTATATAAACACAAAATGGGCAACGAAAAGAAACGAAAGGATGTTATTTTCTTTTCCAAATATTTTAATTATGCGGGGGTTTAAACATATGGTAAGTTTATCAATCTACTCCTGATAATGTATTTATTCTCCACATTGGAAAATATTTCATTTTCTTTTTTTTTTTCTCTCTAAATGATTTTTGACTAATTCCCAGAAGTCCAAACTCAAGGTTTGCCAACGAGCAATGGAGCGCAGTATACTAGGTGTTAAATTAACGGATCGAGTTCGAAACACTATACTGCGCTCCAAAACAGGGATAACAGACGTGGCTCAAAAAGCTGCCCATCTTAAGTGGGACTGGGCCGGACATGTCTGCCGCATGCCGGACAAACTGTGGGCTCAGGTGACACAGAACTGGAGCCTTGAGACAGTAAGACGGCGTCGCGGCAGGCCACGAAGGAGATGGCGGGATGAACTGGACGGATTCCTACAAAACTGGTGGGAGGAAGCAAAGAGTCGGGAAAGATGGAAGGCATGGAGGGAGGCCTTTGCCCAGGAGTGGGACAGAACAGGCTAACCAAAAAAAAAAAAAAGATTTTTATTTTTCATGCAAATGAATGTATGGATCTCGCCATGATTCTTTGACAGTTTGGTATGGCTTGATGTGCTAGCGTCTGTACTTTGCCTTATATTATTGTATCGTCATTACGTTAACATACTAAACGTCATGACTATAAATATTCACCCTCAACATTTAGTTAGGGACTATCCCACCAAGCTATATCTGAACGGTATAACAACAATGCGACCGTGACGTGACGTACCTGTCGTCAACGAAAACATGCTTCAGTGTGTATAGGGTTGCCACCTAGCTAATTCTAGCAAATTGTTGTTATTTAAAATTGGTCATTTGTGTCGAAAAAATACCAATTCTGTATACCTCTGAATAAATAAGCAATGGAAAGTGATATCAATGTACAGACGCCAGCACATCCAGCCATGCTAAACTGTTATTTTTTTCCAATTGAATATGAAACTTATTCTTTTCTACTAAAGTTGAAAATCTATGAAAGAAATATGACAGATTGTTGTAGCTTGATGTGCTGGCCTCTGTACAAGTTTTTACCCTATCCTACTAATCCTTCTAATACTAATATAATATAATTATAATATAATTATTATGTAATATATATTTATATAATTATAATAATAAAATGTAAAAGTTTGTGAAGATGTTTGGATGTTTGTTACTCAATCACGCGTCAACCATTCAACAGATTTGCATAAAAACTGGCACATAGGCAGACCATTTTCTGGATTAATACATAGTTTACTTTTTGTCCCGGTAAAGGATAATAGTTATTTTTACGCGAGCGAAGCCGCGGGCTGCAGCTAGTAATTTAATAAAAGGCGTGTAAGTTTATCATTTTCAATATTTATTTATAAAAAAAAACAATCAAAATGTAAAGTTCTCCAACTAGTTTTCTGAATAAATAAAGGGACCTGATAAATTACGAAAATAACTTACTGAATTAAACTTACTATAACTGTACGTACCTAAACCTAGTGCAATTTCCTATAATATTATATTACAAAAAACCTCAGTACACATTTATGTCACATGACATTAAAAGTTATTCTTGTATTCTGTCTCTATAATTTTTTCCGCCTAGTTAGATAAATTGATTACTATTTCTACAAACCAATTTAAAAACATTAAGTACTTATTATAAAAACAAGCCAAGACAACAAACTCTAGTTCTGATTCATATAGTACAAGACTCAGTTAAAATTATTTTTAAATAAATAGGTACTCGTTCTATTCTTTATTTTATCAAAATAAAATCTTATTCAATATGTAAATGAATTCAAAGAAAAAGGACGTGAACAGGCTTAAAAATCTAGATAGGTATTTGCTCTTTATACTGAATTTTCAGGCATGCCACAAAGGCATTACCACTTGAAATCTTTATTGAATTGGTTTTTTCATAACGTGTATTTGAAAATACCACCTCATAAAATATATTATAAATACCTTTCACTTTGATTTCTCTCTGAAATATATTCAATTTATTTTTTGTAGATCTATATATTCCTTTTTGTCACAGTTCTCGAGTATTGTCTCTTTGATAAAAGGATTAAGATAAAATGTTATTTTGTTTAATTATACAACACTGTTACCAAGCTATCATTTAGGAGTACTGATTAGAAGTACAATTTTATCAAACATCCTCACTTGGTGCTATCATATTCTTTTCAATTGTACCTCTCTACACCATCGACAATACTTTTGATATTACTTTAAACATTACAAATGTCATCATGTCTATGAAAAGGCACGAGCACGCAGGCACACCCACGACACTCCATATAAACGAAACGATATAATTGCCTAAACTACTACCAAAATAAGAGACTGTACAAATACGTGCGAGTGTGTGCGTGTCTACGCGTCGCTCGAACTAAAACCAGTTCCCAGAGCACGTTCCTCGCGAGAAGAGTTGAGGAATGGTGTTTCGGAGTGGGGCGGAGCGTGTCGCTACTGTACGGTAGTACTAATACTATACTGTGGCGCTGGCGTAAAAGTATTAGTTTCGTGTCGATTTTCGATATGGAAATACGACTACCTTATAGAATTTTATTTATACAAAAAGTACAATTAATGTCAACCATTTAATTGAATTAAGCATTCATAGCATTCATTAGTATTTGAAATAGGAACGCACACCCAACCCTATCAGTCGATTTGTTGTGTGACATTTGGCTCGACTCCATCATGTCGTCGACGTAACATCTCTATTTCTATCAGACATTCCTGTATCGCGGATATTTTATTGTAGTCGTTATCAGTTTCTTTATATTTGCTCTATTTGTTTTTCTACTTATTCTAAATTTGTTGCTGGTGACGATGTGCGTAAAAAAATTATGCACATATATCTCCCAGTGGTTGTAGCATCTCCCGTTACGCTAGCAGAAAAGTTAACGAAATTATAAACATTGCCGTTATATTCAATAAAGTATAGGATATAATAAACTTATTAAGGTCTGAGTTTCGACAAAGGTCTAAAGTGCTATCAAAACTTTTGGGTCGAAGTTAGGGTGGATCCCGAGTTCTCCTGACATGAAAGGGTATTGGCCCTTTCCCGAAGCTTTAGACAGTTTTAAAAAGACCGATGTTAAAATGTCATCCTGAAATCAAAAGTCTAAATGGATTGGTAGGTATTTTAGGGTGAAACTTTTATAGAAAGTGCTTTCATATCTTTTAAAGATTATTTTATACTTCGTTCAGTGTAATCCAAAAATTAATAAAATGTTTTTCACATTGACCTATAAGTAGGGTTACCAAATGACAGATATTTTTCTGACATGTCCTTTATTTTAGTCCTCTGTCAGGAAACAGAAAGTATTAAATAGTCAGGATTATTTTAATAGAAACATATAGAAATATATAAGAAATACATGTTTTTATATTTATTGCAGTCCCATCGATCTTACTTTGATCCAGAACTGGCCAGGAACGTAACTGCAACCTATCTTCATTTTTTCTTGTAAATGATAAGTTTACAATGTTTACAATGACGTGTATTTAGACAAACGACCTCCCAAACGCCTTATTTTCCAACAATCAGTGTTATCATATTATGTCCACAAAAAGTATTTATATTTGCCTGTCTGCATATTTGTCCTGATCTCGAAAACTACTGAACTGATTTAGTGATTTCCAAGACTTAAGATAAATTATTGTATTATTCAAATAATAATTAGTTTTTTCAGTAAAAAAATGATAAATGATGATGATGATTGTGTTCGCCACTTGCAGTGCTTTTCTGTAAAAATAAAATCCACTGTGTGTGGTCCATTTGGTAGGAGGCCTACCAACGCTGCGTCTTCCCGTTCGTGATTGCCACTCAAGAACCTTTGTTACCCTCCATTGTCCGACCTCGCCGCCGAGGTCCCTCGCGACGACCCCGTAACGCCCCCCCCCCGACCCTTGCTAGCGCCAGCCCGCGTCGCTGAGCCCTTAGCTTTAAAATAGCCCCTAATTAATGGAGACCCGATCCAGCCTGTCCCTTTGCTGCCCTCTCTCAGTGACGACCTAACCCGAGGCTCGTACCCCACAGGGGGTGCCCTTAGCGTAGTCACTTAGTTTATAAGTTTTTGCCCTGGCTGGAGGCCCTAAAAATCACTTTTTAAGGCACCACAGGATTGTCCGGTTAAGCAGTAACCAACCCTCAGGTTGAACTGCGAGATGCCATACAGAAAAAAAAAAAAAAAAAAGCTTGTCATTGTTTAACTATTGTGTTTCTTAGTTTACAGTTGTGCTCTTATAATATTAGTTTTGAAATATGGATATAGATATGCGTTAGTATAAACGCTTCTATAGCATATAATGCAAAAGTAAAGTGTGGCCATTAACTCACAACATCATCAACAGTTGTCTTGCCAGCAGTTGTCAGTCAACAGGCAATCAGTATTTAGGTTCGAGCAGACATTAAATTTGCCAGTTGCAGTTCAGTAGCAAAATGGGACGGTAATATTGGAAAGTTTATTTGCCAGAGTTGTCAGGGGTTGTCGGAAACTTCCTATGCCGTTTGCTATCCCGTGTTGTTGCCAACTTGGGAAACGACGTGGTTTTGTTAGTTGAAACGTTTTAACAATCCACACTAATAATAAATATGTGAGAGTAACTATGTGTGTCTGTCTGTCTACCTTATCACGGTAAAATTACTGAACCGATGGTAATGAAAGACAAATAAATTGCTTAGGATTTGGATAAGAAAACAGACAGCTTGTTAATGCACGACATAGTCCGCTTCTGCTAGAACTGACATCCATAATGTCGCGGGCAAAAGCTAGGAAACATACATAATATCAGTTACTACAACATTTTCAGAGATAGGCACAGATGAAAGTGGCTAAACGGAATGAATGGATTGAACGCATACATAACCTTGAACGAGGGATTTGGTAGGTACGTCATGCTTTGCCGGGTTGGTTGGCGATCTCTGGGGGAGGTCTACGTTCAGCAGTGGATAGCAATAGGCTGATATAATGATGATGCTTTGTGTTGAGGGGCTAACGCAAAAGTATACGACACTAAAGTAAAAGTATTCGATTGAGTCGATTAGTATGAAAAACAGGTATTTTTAATTTAAAAATCGTTCAAATTTATGTTATGTGTCCTCCGCACGTTCATGCCAGGCTCTCTGAAAAGGATTCTAAGAAAAGTCGACGGAAAATCTCTTACGAAATTGATGTTGGACGATTTAGATGCACCACTGACCTATCTATATAAAAGATGTACGTCGACTACATACCTACGGTTTTTATTCGCTTTTTCAGATTCGGATGGAACGTTGTAATGCTCGAAAATTGGATCTTTTTCAAAACTCTAGGATGGACGAAGAAGAAAAGGACTAGACCAGATCCCCGTTTACATTGGTCAACAAAGACGACTTCAATAAAGTTTAAATGGCAAATTGCATGAGACAATCACCTCGTCTGGGGTTTCAATGGAAAGTCGGAGTTATACAGATATATTTAAGCTGGCTTTTAAATAATTGCGCAACTTTAAAGGAGTAAGTGAATGTACTTAGGTACTCATGGTTACAAAATACTTTAGAAAGAAAGAAAGAAAAACTATTTATTCACGTGAACGTGACGCACATATAAATATAATAATTGTTGTTTATAAAATTCTTTAACAAGTGGGTCATATAGTCAACAAGACAAAAAAATGTCAGTGTTTATGGGAATTGTAAAATCAGCTGTAACATACATTTTGATAGTGTTGTACTTCGGATATCTATGGTTGTACCGCATTTATGTAGGGAATATGCGCAGTAAAATAAAATTCAGTCATCCCTTCTACCGTGTATTGTCCATGCTGATATGAAAAATAAGAAAACTTTTTTGAAAAAAGAGAACCGACTTCAAAAGCTGAAAAGTGATAAATAACTTTAGCACAGAACACACATGTCTTTAATTTTGCAAGTCAGTGGCATTACAAAACAACAAATAGAACAAAGCCAAAGTTTTTATTTTCCACTTTTTAGTGCCTCCTTATCACCCAAATTCATTAAGAACCGGCAACACAGTTAAAACAGAGATTGAAAGTCCCCCAAGGATGGAAAGATGGAAGAAACGAAAACGTCTTCTCGGGTTTTGTTGTTTTTTTCAAAAAGCGCTGAATAAATTTCTGTTTGTTGTATACTTAAACCTTCTCCAGAATGTAACAAACATTTTTCTGAAAATCGCATCAAAATCAGTTCAGCCAAACGGGAGATAATCGCGGACATACATACATACAAACATACGGGTCAAACGGAGAACCTCCTTTTTTTTGAAGTCGGTTAAAAAAGAAAACACCGCTGCTCATCCTGTTGACGTAGTCCTATATCTATCTATTCTATTCTATTCTTCTATTCTATTCTATCTATTTCCTAGATCAGTCCATAGTCCATTACCTATATAGTTTCATTACGTACAGATAACATGCGGTAGCTGTTATACGCTACATACACACAGGCATAACCTATGTCGTTATCTACTTATTCGGGTAAACATGTATTATTGATTTTTGCCCATAATGCGTCGAGTGTAATACTGATAAAGAGAAATGTTACTGAAAATACTTGCGACTAAATATAATATCGTTATTTCGATAATTCATTTTATAAGAAAATATTAAGCACATAAAGCCGTTGGTCCTGGCTGATCTGATCTTTGACAGTCGTTATGGGTAGTCAGATGCCAGAAAGTCTGACAACCAGTCTTACCAAGGGGTACCGTGTTACCCATTAACTGGATTGTGGAGATCAGACATGCAGCACACGCTCCATGTAAAACAGTGGTATTCAGCTGCATCCGGTTAGACTGGAAGATGACCACAACATATGTAGTTGGGAAAGGGTTAGGCAATTAATGATGACTTAATAAACTATTACGTCCGTAATCGGTTTTTGAGAGAAACAAGTTACATCCTAAATTTTTTTCTATAGAAAGTTTTTACTCCCATTCCCCACTCCCACCCAGCGTCAAGGAACGAATCTGAATATCGTTGACCAGCAGTGCAATTTCGGTAAGAATTCACTCGCGAATTCGAATCCTATCTCACTTCCGATTTCACTTACCTGAAGTGAAAAGTATTTGGTATTCGCTTAAATAGGAACGAAATAATAGTTCGCTTCACCTATGTTGTCACTTCGTGGTGCTAGCATAGTTTTTATCGAGTTACAGACTACCTAAAACAGTTTTCACCGCGGAATCAGAAGTGAGAACTGGAGTGAGTTCTTACAGAATAACATAAGCAGGGAAATTAGTCTAACTAACTAACTAGAAGAGATAATCTAACTAACAATAACTGAAGTGCCAAACAAAAAGCTAATGCTTCTGCTTCTTTCAAGTATCATCATCCCCTGCCCTTATCCCATGTTCTTGGGGTCGGTGATTCTTTCAAGTCTAAAGTTCTCATAGACCCAGTAACGTCAACTCTTCCATTCGCCGCCGGCGCTGAACTAAAGCAGGGTTGAACTAATCGCATCACAGAGACACGACGTAGCATTAAATGGGTTCAATGTCAAGATGGCGCTTGTGATAAACAGGTGTCCAGAATCACAGATGAGATCTGTTGACTGATTGAATTGAATACGGAACAATCAAATGGATTCGATCTGCGAATAGCTGCGATGATTTGTAAAGGAACCTCTCTTTGTTAATATGGAAACCGAAATGGGCTCTGAATGTTGATAAAGACCTGAAGGTCTCGAAAGCTAGTCTCAAAAATATGGTGTCTAACTAAAGCTCAATTCACAAATGAGTATAGTCAAGCTAGAAATTTGTAAGACCCTATAATTTTAGTAAGTAGCTTTTGCGGTAGCGGCGAGATACATTTTTCGTATTCATTAACCTTTGCTTACGAAGCGCTAGTGCCAACTCCTCAAGGTTGAGTAATTTGTCACTTTTGATACTTCATATGAATGGTCGACGTTTGAGTTCATAAACGAGTAAACGATATTTGCTAAGCCGAAACAGTCGTTGAGCTCGACATCGATTTCATGGATGTCGAGTTCGCCGTCGAGCACATCCACGAATGGTTACGTTAAAGAATAGCAAATCAGTATGAAAACGCACGCTCGCGCCCCATACGTTCTTCAAATGACATCGTAGGTATTATCGTTAAACGCGTTTGCCTTTTATAATACCTATTTCCTAATGTTTATTAGCGAAGCATGGTACGGTTTTCACTATTAACGTCATGCATATCCTACTCAAGACATGTTTTCCTCAATAGCCAACGTTAAAAAGTGATTGACGCACAATATTTTATAACTGACCGACAACGACCGCGGAACCAAAAAAAAATGTTTACGAAATAATGACGGAAGAAAATTAATAAATATTTTGACTGCGGATGTCTGGCTATTATTCGGCCATGTTTCACGGATCATAGGGAATTTTCACGTCACGAATTTTTTACCCCGACCGAGTAAATAATAGCCTCGGGCCATCGGATGAATATTGGGGAGCGAACGGTTTCCGAACTTGTGAAATTCAATCCTACCGTTGGTTTTTCGTGGAAAAGTTTGTTTTACGGTTGAATGAAATTGATACCGATTTTTGGGCATATTTCAAGCTAGTTGTATCAAAAGTAATACGTAATTATTGTACCAGCCTATTGGCATACCTACGACTCTCCAGACAAACGAAATCATTTTATTACCAACACTACTACCAAAATAACAGACTGTACAAATTCGTGCGTGTGTGTGTGCGTGTCTACGCGCCGCTTAAACTAAGAGCAGTTTCGAGAGCACGTTTGACACGGGAAGAAGTGAGGAACAGTGTTACGGAGGGAGGCGGGGCGTGTCGCTACTTTTCGGTAGTACTAATATTTATACTGTGCTATTAGTGGGGGGGTGTCTGAGTGTGTAAGGGTGTACAGGTGTGTGATAGAGTGTATTTACGTTTGCGTAGGGGTGTAAATATGCGTGGGTGTGTACTTTACTCAAACATTTTACCTATAGTAATTATAAAAGTTCGAGATCCTGAACCTTTCACAGTAATTAGGTATCTGCAAAGAATCCATGAGACGTTTACTTCATTTTTAATGCTAATAGTTCAGCGTAAGTTCTGTAACTAATGTTTTAATTCTATTAAAAGAGAACTAATGAACTAATCTTCAAAGAACGTTAACATTTAACAACACTCAAAGGAATTTCCACGTGGTCACTCTTTGGTAAAATAAAACAAGTTACCTACCTGCTCACCGCACTAACAAGAATTTAATTAAGTTTCATATTTCGCTCGTAATTATATAAATGTGCTGTTATTTTAGTAATTCCAGCAAGCCAGCCGGTATCAGGTGTAAGTACATCCAATGAAGACAGTGCTTCTGTCTCTAAATAAATTGATATTACCTTCATTGTAGTCATATTTCAGACAATATAAAGTAATTACTAATGTTCGGGTGTAATCATTAAACCTGAGACTTTCTAGTTTTATCGCTGGGGTACAAAAGTGAAATTCTTATTTATTTTTGAATTTAATTTTTAACCTGTGCCGCTTAGGGCGGGCTGTTTCAAACGGTTGGTTAACGTTACATACGGACGGTTAAAAATTACTATGACGTGAGATGTTTAATGTTCGTCATATGTAACGGGTTGTTTCATGACATAAAAAACCGTCAGTTCGGGCTGCTATTTTGACAACTAAAATTATGTTGCCTGGTGGATGGTGGAAAAGATAAACTTAGGTTGCCAACAATAAAATTGAAGCCGTTTAAGAAGAATATGTACTGCATGGCTATTATTGTATATAATCATTTGCAAAACACTCTCCAAGATTTACCACTTCTACTATTTAAAAAAATGCTATTCAAACTCTTAATGCAAAAAAGATATTACACGATTAGGGAATAGGTACTTAGAGGACAATTCAATCACACTTAGTGAAAATTTTTAGGACATTTTATAATTTACTAAAACATTGACATAAAAAAAATTGTATCGTTTTGACATTTGCACGCCATGCATGAAACCTACCTAAATGAAACATCTATCATATTCTAGCAAATAAATATTTTTATTTGATTTGATTTTGATTTGATGAAGCATCAGTTATGGTAACAGTACCTAGCTTTTTAACGTACGTACCCATTTTGTGAAACAACCCATTTTTTGGGTTGACGATAGTTAGCGCCATTTTTGACTGTTACCCGTCAGTAAGGTATAGTTGATTGAAGCATCCAGACACACCATAATGTGAACAGAACGGCACATTTTGGTGTGTCATCTATATATCACGACTATATGACAGACTTTTATACGTAATTCGTAGCTCGGAGCCGAGGGCACGTTTTTGCTTTTTTGATGTTGCGGTCAAAAGGTTAAAAAAATACGAAAAACGACTTGAAACTTATAGGAAAAGAATTGGCGAAAAATCTTATGTTTTATAAAATTTTGGGAACATCAATTATATCAATAATATAAGTTTTTATTGAACATTAATAACTAATATTAAATTATGACGCTACCGCGCTACAAGTTGCCACTCTTCTCACAAGTTAGTAAACCAATATTGGTTACCTAGTATGTTTGAATATTTTTTTTTTAATTTCCGTGATAGAATTTATTTGATAGTTTCCAAACATTCTTATGAATCAGTATTACCAGTATTTTCATTTGGCGTATCGTCATCCCCGCCTTGTATTGATTTAGTTTAATGTACTTAATGAATATTGAATGATAGAGTCCGTGGGTTGGTTCAGTTTTGCAGAACTAATCTAAATTGAACTAAATATAGGGCGATTAATAATTAGTGTACGATACTTAAACACGTGATTGTGTTCATGATAACAAACAATTTTTCCAAAGAAAAAATGTTTTTGCGGGATAGGTCAAAGGCGTGCGCGCGCCAAATTTAATTTTATACGGCTGTTGTGTTATTGAAATTAAAGTGAACCAGTACAAAAAACATTCTTTCTTCGGGAAAGGTGTTTGTTATCATGAACACAATCACGTGTTTAAGTTTCATACACTAATTACCAGTCGCCCTATATAACCGGAATAAATAAGGTAGGTATAAAATTTTTCCTTCTCATTAATTACTAATGAAGTCTCTGCAACGAGTTTGTATTTATATAATGAATGTGCCTTACAGGTAAAAAATAATACTATAATAACTAATTTTGTACGACGTAGCATATAGAAACCTACGTCACATTTACTTAAATGAAAATTAAAATAACTTATTGTCGTAGATATAATAATTATCACATAATCGTATAAGTGCCGGGCTCGGGCGCTTAAAAAAAAATTGCAAAAATAAATCTCTGGTAGGTTATTTCTCATGACAACCGCATTTATTGTATTATCTAACAAAATATTTTCAGTGTTTTTTTAAAAAAACACATTGAAATAGTATTACATAAAATTCATGATAATTTAAATTAAACTAAAATTAATTTCGTGTAGCTCTGTTGATCGTTCAAAACAGTTATTACAACCGAGACGTCAAATCGCGGACTTTGATTGCTAAGCGTGACAAGATTGTTAAGATTTTCCTTAGTTAATAAACGTTACGTCAAAAGTAGTTAAAATAAAAATTTCACCTGTGTTTTCTTCGCTATCAACAGTATCCACTTCCATGATCTTAAATCCTTTTTATATTAACACAAACACATAATGTTCTTCACTTAAAGTCCATAATTTTTCACAAAACTATCAAGTTATTAAATCTCATATTTAAAGACGTTTACCGCGTCAAAGGCTTATGTCAAGTCACATCACAAATCCCGGCCCTAGTGACGTCCACTTAGTGTATCGATAGAATTTTTTAAACAAATATTTAGTAGCTAGGAAGTCGCTCACTGTATTTGTTACATAGAACAGTTTAACGTACGTCGAACGCGTAGGATATCACTGACTAGGCAACACGTTATCGTCTACAGTAACACGATACCCGACCGTAAACAAAGCGGCAGCAGTTTGTGCTCATTATACGCCTGCGCACTAGAAAACACAGATTTTTATTACACATTATTTTTTACTTTGAACACTACATTTTTTTGAATTAATATTACTACAACGTCACTAATCACTTTGTCAACTACATTTTTGATTGGTTTGAAATAGAATTTGCCCTTTATTTTAATATCACTGAGTGGTCAGTCCTTGCGACTTGCCTAGTACAATTGTAAATTAAATCACAAAATAAATTCATTCTAAGTAAAATCACACGTTTGTCATTAGCTCCGTCACGTTTCCCACGTGGTTCGCGTTACGTTATTTAACACTGTAAGTGTAAGTGTGTCTATAAATATTTAGTACATATACCGATATACTATTTCAATTCCTTTTTATCTAATTAAAAGAGCGTCGTTGCACGTAACTGGAGGTCGACTGATAAGCGCCGGCGCAGGACGCGACACACAGTCATGAACTAAAAGATATTCTACATGTCTATACACCATTTTTAATATTACAGCATCGTGTTAGACTCGAGTTAGCGAGGAGATAAAAACATTGGCATATTTGCGCGGCCCACGTGAACGAAGGTCGACTAGACTGCCTCTGACATCGATTATTATGCCTTATCGAGTGATTATCGTAATCGACTCGCTAAGATTTGCTATTTGTTCTATTGTTTGAAGAAGTTCAGGCACTTTAAGTTTCGTCATTGTGACGTCAAGATTTTTATTGACGATAAATGTTTGTTAGTGACGTAGGTTGGCTCTATATTTGGAACTATGGAGAAAATAAAACGAAACTTTTAAAAATGGAAACACAATACCTATCATAAATTTGAATACTCTAATAAATTAGCTTAAGTAATAAGAAAATCGTAATAATATTATTTACGATACGAAACTTGACCGCTAATAATAACAAAGTGATAATCTTGGCTAATAATCAATATGACGTAACGGTCACTCTTCAATAAATTCGGCTGGTCGATTCTTATCATATGTTTAACATTTTACTTAAAGGTACTGTCTCACTGTGCGTTTCTGACGTCATTAACGCCATCGTAAACAGTGATTTGACGAGTACCTATATTGCCAATTGGTGTAAAAACATATGGCACGTGTTAGATTCGGAAACTATTGGATAATTAAACACATGGGGACGTTTATTTATGTTTGAATGGATGCCCTTGCTACGTCCTTTGCTAAATGTAGCAAAGGACGTAGCAGTAATTATTGTTTGATTGCTGATTTTTCAGTTATTTTTTCCTTTTATGTAACGAACTTAATGCCAGGGATGGTGATGCGAATCACATACTGAGAAACGATCTTCCTTTAGCTGACTGTTTATTTGAACCACAGCAGGAAATTAAATTACATACTTTTAATTTCCTGTTATGTATTATTTTGTGTAGTTAATATTTTGGTTCAACGTTTACATTACGTAAATGAAATTACACTC
Source organism: Charanyca ferruginea (assembly GCA_947361185.1). Classification (NCBI taxonomy): domain Eukaryota; kingdom Metazoa; phylum Arthropoda; class Insecta; order Lepidoptera; family Noctuidae; genus Charanyca; species Charanyca ferruginea. The sequence continues at coordinate 18,588,837 of OX376069.1, read as the reverse complement.
ATATTTTCAGGTCGTTATTAATGTAAATATCGTGTTGGTCCAATGATTTCAGCGTCTGCTTCTCTGTAAGTATGTCAACAGGCCTTTGCCCTGCAGTGGAAAAAAGTAGGCTAGTATTCATAATGAAAATGCACCTTAAAGTTAAATAAATGTACTTATAATAAGTGCAAGTTAATGTCATCACTGTACGTAATCATTATTATCGGGTGTTAAACCAAACTCATTATTCAATACTTTTATCTACATCTGGCCGTTGAACAATATCGATAAAGGTGCATACATCACTGTGCAAATAGTATCACTAGCGTCCCGCGCCGGTTTTGCATGGGTATCAGAAAACAAACGCATGATTTTTCCGACTTTTTCAATCATTATTGTCATTATTTCAGCCAATTTACACAAAACCTTTAATGAATTACCGATAGGTATCTGAATCTCCTCATGAATCACTCCGTCCATTGATGAAATTCGTATCAAAATCTGTTCAGTGGTTTTTAAGTTTATCGTGTTCAGGCATACCGATAGACGCGACAGGGGAACTTTGTTATCAATTATGTAGTGATTTAGAAAAAAAGAATAACAGTAGAATTTGAGACCTACAACACACTTGCAGCTGCCAATGTTCCGCATTTCCATTTTTATATGAAACCGCATGATATCAACGCACTGACTTGCGGCCATGAGCCGTCAACCGCTCGGGTTGCCGTAAAGCTGTGGCGGGCCGCACATCTATTGTTATGAATATTGCTATCGCATATAAGTAGCCGTTGTCCGTGTGGTGTCGGACGTAAAGAATAGCACCATCCCATATCTTCCCGTGGGTGTCGTAAGAGGCGACTAAGGGACTTACCAGAGAATGGGCAGCAGCGTTCTCTGTGCCTTTGTAACAACCATACTGCGATCGCCAATCCGCCTGCCAAGCGTCCCCTCGGGGAGGCCTATGTCCAGCAGTGGACGTCTTTAGGCTGATATAAGTAGCCATCAATATAATGGAAAAGAAATGCTTGTAATTGGCGACGACATGCGGCGGACCACAATAGACCCGAGACAATACTAGCCTAATTAGCCGGAATACAGCGTGCCGTAGCGGCATAGCGCAAGTGCGTTGTAGGTCTAAAAAGCTCGAGTTAGTAACTTCGAAGTTACTAACTCGAAGAATGAACAGTGTGTGTGTGGCTCACGATCTTGCTGAGATTAAAGCTAAATAAAAAATAAAATAATTTATTACTTAATATACTTAATCCATACTATCCATACTTCCATACTTAATATTATAAATGCGAAAGTAACTCTGTCTGTTACGCTTTCACGATGAAACGGCTGAACCGATTTTGATGAAATTTGGTATGAAAAATGGCTTGAACCCCAGGGAAGGACATAGGCTACTTTTTAATCCGCGACTTCGTCTGCATCCACGATAATCGACATTCACGCGGAAAGTCGCGGGCAAAAGCTAGTGCAAAATAAAGGGAATAGAGGGTAAATACACAAAGTATGTACACAGTACACACAATATTGTTTTCGGTTACGTTTAAATTAATAATCTAAACCTATAAAATGATTGACAAGAGATCTCAAGAAAGCACTGTGTACGAGGTTATGTGATAAATGTATTAAAAGGGGTTCGTAGGTTGAATTAAACACATATAAATAATAATAATAATATTACCGACATTTTATTGCACCACTTAAAGATGAAGAGAACCCATGAGCAATGAACACCATACTTGCTCAAAGCGAATTGGCGATTGCAAACATATGTATGTATATTTATTAGTAACTATACCCTGTTCACAATAAGATTAGACATTTACTTAAACCTTTTTTACACTCCGTTCAACCGATTTTGACTCATATTGCGTTGGTAGCATGACAAATGGCAACTGCAGTAAACAGTTGTTATTGTTACCACTTTTTTGCCTCTAATGTCATCCTTAAGCCTACGGAATAGAAGTCAAAATCGGTTGAAGGGACTGTAAAAAAGGTTTGTGTTTATGTCTAATCTTATTGTGAAAAGGGTATAGCTGACCCGACAGACGATTTCCTGTCAATTGTTTTTTTTTTATCGTTTAAATCTTATCTGTACTTGCACAAATATTGCAAGACTAAAATTAGTAAAATCAGTCCACCCGTTCTCGAGTTTTAGCGAGACTAACGAACAAGGATTCATTGTTATTATATAGACAAGCTGACTCGACAGACGTTGTCCTGTCAATCGATTTTTCAATTTTCTTACCGTATAAATGTTCCCTGGACTTCCACAAATATTTCAAGACCAAAATTAGCCAAATCGGTTTAGCCGTTTTCGAGTTTTAGCGAGACTAACGAGCAACGATTATTTTTACTATATAGATTATAGATAGATTAAAGCTGGCTCTCGATATTTTCTTTCACCGATGTCGATAACGTCCAAGATAAAGGAGTTGTTTCAAAATGTTTGGAGCCTGGGCCCAGTCCTTGTATAGGGAAACACATTTTAAATAGTTCTCAACTGTCCAATTAATTTAAAATAGCTTTGTGAGCAGGTAATAAAACACAAGAAATTGCACTTGAAATTGCAACACACAACAAAAAGCAGTCATGGCGATAAGCTGTCATTTTGATTGATTAATGACGTTTGACATTTATAATTCTGATTTTCTACGTCGATTTGTGGATAGCCAGGTAAACAGATGAAAAAGAAACGGTGTTAATTTAAAAAGAACGAAAGGGAGGTTGTTATAAAGTACTCTGTGTTGTGACACTGACAGCTGACAGTTCTCTTTCTATGATAAATTGTCGATCTATGGTTTATAGAGTAGCTAAATATGAGTGACGCCATGTTTAAAATCCATAAAAAATATTGTTAAATTATCATTTTACTACCACAACAGTATACATTTAAATGAATGATCTGTATTTTTCCCGGATTCTACGGATTTTTCTCTTTTTTTTGAAGTGGTGTACATAGACTGGGCCCAGTATGAAACATGTCCTTTATAAAGACATCTGAACCGACAACCTAGTGCATTTATTAGAGGTTTTTACCACTGCGCCTTCACGACGTTATGATATACATATACAAGGTGGGGATGGCAATAGCACAAAAAATGATCATGGTAGGATTTGGTAATTTGGTGTAATTGTTTTTATTGAGCATTAATAATATTAAATTATGACGCTACAAGTTGCCGCTTTTCTCACAAGTTAGAAAACCAATATTTCATATGGTGTTTTATTTTGGTTACATTTATTATGCTCTTTAGTATATCTGAACTTTTTTTTGTGTGGGGTAGATAAGCTTTTGATGCATTGTTTTCTTTCTTTACGTGATAACCTTGTTTTAAATTTGTCATCATTTTGTGGTTATGCTCTTTTAATAATATTGTTTTTACTTTAAAATTTTAACGTACTGCGAGGGCTGGTTGGAGGCTGCGTAAGGAAAGAATACCTGGAAAGTCTCGGAGGAGGCCTCTACCCGGCAATGAAATATAAAAGGAAAGCTAAAATTGTTTTTTTAAGTTTATTCTTAAGGAAGCGGTCGTAGGTTTATTCGTAGCTTTAAATCGCAAGGAGTGTCATTCTGTCCGATCGCTTAAAGCCGTTGGGGAAGCAAAAACACGGCGTAGGACGGTCTCCTACGAAATGCACAAACGACCTTATAGTTAGTATAAGAGATAGCCGTACTTTTGGTAACTAGTTATCTCTACAGAGGCTTAAACAGTATTAAAATTTGGTGTGTATAGGACCAACTCTGGTGAGAATGCTGACGGTCTGCCCGCACGCGGCTGGCCCAATGACTAGGTATCGCCGCTCAAAGACGAGTTATGGTTACCAAAAATGAAGAGAACACGAAGAGACGGCGTCGTGTTGCGCTGCGTGGTGTCGCGTAGCCTTCCGCGGAATCACCGATACACGACACCCAATTGGCTTAAACTCTTCCTTGAGGAAGGTCTCAATATAATGCATCGGGACTCGCACCACAAATGACTTGAAATTCGTATTGTGGCGCGACTCCAACTTCTCGACCCTTAAGGTCCAGCTGGTCTTGGCTCGAACATACTCCACGATCTCCTTTACCTTCGTGGTGTGATGCAGTCGGGACATATAGAGCCGCGTCGTTCGTGTTGCCGGACGCAGCATATTGGGTCCTGACAGGGCGGTTCCGCACTGGTTTCGACTATGAGGCTTCCTTTTCTTCTTCTTCTCCACCTTCACGAAACCATCCTTGTCACACGGGCCCGTTGGGCCTTGCTGCTGTTTCGAACCCTTGTCGGCAGGTTCACAAGAGCTCTTCCTGGTCTGCGACACAGGTTTGTGCGTGGCGGTGAACAGCGTAGGCACGTTTAGGGGTCGACGTACCTACACAAGTCACGACCTCGACCGGCGCGGCGTCTGCAATTTCAGCGGCCAGTGACGCAGTGTAGCTCGCCGACTCAAAACTGCCAATGCTAGCATTTCCCGCTGCGTGACGTGTGCCCACGTTGGAGGCATCAGGCGACCTATTTACCTTAACAGCGTTGTGCAACAACTCTACTTCGGCACGTAGTTCATCAATGGTCTTATTCGACACCTCCAACTTAGACTGTACCTCGGCCAGGCTCGCCTTCAGAGATCAAAATAATGTCCTTCAGCAACCTGGTGACGTTGATGTGGTCAAACGTGACTGGGGGCAACTTATGTAGCTCCGCGGCCACAAAAGCAGGCACGTCGTCCGGGTCGGTGGTCTTCATCAATGTGATGATGCCTTGCACACACTTTTGGCTACCATCCCTCCGGCGGGACTGCATCTGCTCGACTTTGCCGAGCGATTGGAACAGCAGCAACTTGCCACTGCTGACCTCCTCCTCCTTGAAGCTGGACTTACAGATCTGCAAGATGCTAACGTCCACGTAGTCGATGGCATGGTTGATAAATGCCAAGACCTCGTTGGCTATGAGCTGTTGTGAACTCATAGCGACGTAAACTGGGCAACGGCTATAGCCGCGCAATACGTGAATATAATATTCGTATCGAGCAGCGCAAACACGACCGCACTCGACCGCGCATTGCATGTAGGTAGTCTTTAAGTATGTGCAGTACCTAAAATTATTAAGTACTAAATTATTTTCCATTTATCTCCCGTGGGGTGTCCAGGTTAAAATAGCACCCACCCATTTCAATCTGGGGGTGTCGTAGAACGCGACTAAGGGGAAATCCCGAAGACGCCTGACAAGCGTAGGGATAATGGTAACCAACCCCCACCCTCCCTTATCAGGGAGGCCTTTGTTCAATAGTGGACGTCTTCCGGCTGATGATGATGACAATAGTAGATTATGCATCAAGGGGATAAAGTAGTGTCTTATGTAGCAGTCGCCGTATTGAATCCCGAGCAAAACGAAGGATTCTAGCGTAACTCCTGAGTGGAGCGAGGGAGTTAAGAGTTAACTCCCGAGCAAAGCGAGGGAGTTAAGATAAGAATCCTGAGTGCAGCGTGGGATTCAAGGTCGCCCAAGACGAAGGCACCTTTATCCCCGAGGAGCATACTCTGTCTGCGGGTCATAATGAAATTCAGTACAACATTATTGCCCTGCTAGACCTCAGGTCTTAAATGACTTACTTTAGGTTAGGTTATATAATTTGACATTGTCGAGCAGGTGGTGTGAAAAATTATTTATTATGTGATATATCGAGAGGAGGGCCCTACCTACTACCACCCAATAACGTTTCAGCCTTCCTAGCGGTAGTTACCAAAGGTACGGCTATATCTTGTAATATTATTATATTATTAAAACTGCAGGGCCAGGGAGGCACTGGATGCAAACTGTTCAAGAACGATCATTGTGGAAATGTATGGGGGAGGCCTACGTTCAACAACAGACGTTAACAGCTGAGAAGAAAAATTGCTAAAATAAATTGCAAATTGTGGTACAGTCTCCTACAGTTACTACACATTCATGAACAGCTCTGGCGTTTTAGCTAGGTTACACAGTAACCTCTATTAACCTGTGTTTTGTATTAAAATCTATCGATTTCCTTAATACAAATTATTTCAAGATATTTTGGTCAAAAGGCCTAAAGCCACGTCAAATGTTTACGTGTAAAACCGACAAAGCCGATTAGATATAGAGGTTACAATGTATTACACACATCTATCTATACAACACGGGCATTTTATTAAACGCGTTGGTAATCGATGTCCATAAATTTTATGCGAGGGCTTTCCATCTCACGAATAATGAGAGAATATTCATTACACTTACGATAGGTAAGCTTGTATTGTATATCTACTTTTGATAATAATGAGTGGTGTTTTTTTTATATAACTAGATTCTACAGACGATTGCTTCTGCATGGAAGTCAATTATATCATAAAATATATCTTCAGACACTCAGCAATACTATACTATTACTTATACTGTGGCAATACTATAACTTTCTAACAGAAGAAGTTTTGTAATCGGTTCAGGATCTCTAGACACAATAGTTCGATTAAAACTTAAAGCCCGCCACAGACGTAGCTATAATACAATTATTTTAATATCATTCATAGCAAGGCATATTACGATATATTATCTATAGTAATCTTTGAGTGACCACAGACGCAGCTATAATATACATATTATATCTTTATTGCGTCACCAAAATATGTGGACTGATATAGCATGGCATAGTAATATTATATTTCAAAAATGTTAAACAAGCGACGACTGCAGACTGCTGTATTAAAGCTACCACACACGGTAGCTATAATATAATAATAATATTTTCGCCCTTATTACGTCTGCAGTCGTCGCTTGTTTAACAGCTATAATATATATTACAGCTACGTATACTCGTATAATATATAGGTATATTATAGCTACGTATGTGACGGGCTTAATGGCAGCTCTGAGGGCCTAGTGGGGATTTTTTTTACTCCAATTTGTATTGAAACTGGAACAGCGCGTCTAGGACTACAATAGGAAACACAATTACTCCATACAAATTGACATAAGCGATCGTTTACGTTAACGCGATCGAGTTCGAATAAAAACTCACACTAGCTAGACCCTCTGAACGCGAGGCGAGTGGCTGCGCAGTAACAATTTCACGTGACGTGAGGGGCGGGGTACTGCGCAGTCGGTAGCGCACTCCTCAGCCGCCATTAAGTTTGAATCGAACGGTACTTCTTACAAACATAGAAACAAACAAGCTTTACCTCGTTACAATATTTGTATGGATATTAATAATATAATACCAGCCCATGATTGATTCACTGCAGGGCAAAGGCCTCTTCTTATAACGAGAAGGCACGAACACTGATCACCACGGTTGCTCAAGGCGGACTGGAGATTTGAGACGGTTAACATCAAAAACATCATTCACATCAACAACATCATTAACATTAAAAATCTGTAGGTACAAGTAATGCCAGAAAACAGAGACAGTGAAAAGAATGTTGTGTCAATGAGAAAATTCATAAAAAAATAAGCAACAACATAGCACTATCATATACTAGCAAGAATATTGCTGTAATTTACTAACAGTTCTATGTTAAACAAAATGGTACTAACTACTATCAATTTTGTCTTAATAAAAAAGCTTTTTCAAAAAATAGAAAACCGCCTTCAAAAACTAAAAAGTGATAAATAACTTTAGCACAGAATACACATTACTTTACTTTCGGAAGTCGGTGGCAATACAAAACAACTAACACAAAGCCACCGCCACTGACTTCCGAAAGTAAAGTAATGTGTATTCTGTGCTAAAGTTATTTATCACTTTTTAGTTTTTGAAGGCGGTTTTCTTTTTTTTTAAAAAAGCTTTTCATTTTTCGCTTTTTAGTGTTGCCTTAATATCCAAATCCATTAAGAAACGGAAACACACTTAAAAGAGATTGTAAGTCCTCCAAAGATTGAAGAAACTAAAACGTCGTCTAAGTTTTTTTTTTGGGAATTTGTTGATTTTCTCAAAAAGGGCTGGATCAAATTTGATAAAATGTATATGGGACCATTTCGGAATAAACCCCTTTCGAACAAAAAAAGAATTTTGCAAATCCGTCCATATATGACAGAGTTATGCCCGAACATACATAAAAAAAAAATATATATATATAAACATTCGAATTGATAACCTCCTCCTTTTTGAAGTCGGTTAAAAATATTATTATTATTTCAGGATTCCGGCCTCTTTTATATTGCCTTTTCAAAAACGATGCGGTTCATTTACTTATCTACATCTATTTACGTAAATACACTAACTGTCTGACTTACCGACCCACCACTTGTTGCCATAGAGGTCAACGTGTGGAGGTGTCCTAAATGTGTTGGCGCCATGCAGAGCCACGATTAGTTAGTGTAAGCCGGGATTAAGATAACAACAGTATTTAGGCACCGAGAGGTTGCTAACCTATCGTGTTAATTTTATATCAATATAAATGGGTCACCACGTTATACAGAGCTTGTCAAAAGAATACAAATTTATTCATTATAAAAATACGTCCACTGTTTTTTATCAGGAATACACTTTTAGATTTGATTTCGTATGTATTTTTTATGTTAAGGGCGCGTATTCGATTTAGCGCAACTCAAAATCAAAATGATTGCTAGAATGGCGTAGCAGCATTGACACACACTAGTACAACACAATGGTCGGTTTGTGTGCATCAGAAAAAGAAATACGCACAAAATAAGCACGAATCATTGAAATTGATCGGCAAACGACAGCGCGCGATCTTTTACAGGGCTTCTTAAGATAATTGTAAAAAATATTTTGTATATTAAGCATAACCTTTATTTTCAGAAAATAAATATATCAGTTATGTTTTTATTCAAATACTGGTGAAAAAAAATTGTCAAAGTGAACCGATTTTTTACTTTTTCAACATGGTTTTTTAATACATAATAGTAATATTTTCGTAATTTTGGCTCTGTGTCTGACTTTAAGACTGTATATCCTGTTGAAAAAACGCATAAAACTTAATATTTTGGCGTACTTTAGGTCGATTCTGTAAAATTCAAACAGCAACTCGCATCTCACATCGCTATTCACTCTCACTTCGCATTAGGTTCAAAATGACCTTGATATATTTTACATTTTGAATCGGGTTCGAGTGCGAAGTGAGCGTCGAAGTGACGGGGAAATTACCTTACAGAATGCCACTTCTTACGTCATCTCATAGTGTCTCTGTCAAAATCTCCCTGTTAATTTAGTTCAACTTGCTGATATGCTTGCAAAGGTGGCGATAGTGTAAATTCGAATTATCAACCGAGTTTTTAGAATGCCAATCAAGAAACTCACAGCGAATTCAGATTCGAAGTTTAGAATGAGAGCTTACAGAATCACACCCCTGTAATGGTTGTATTCGTCCTGAAAGTTAACTCTGACGTCTATTTTCGTAAAACGCTATGAAAGGATTGTCTTCGCTTTAAAAAACCATAATTAAAAATTATACTTTTACTCTGTAGCTGTCTAAATCAAGACTTAATCTTTCTTAAAACTGTAATTGTCTTTAAATAATCTGCTCATATCATTACGATATTGCTCTGGGCAAAACGCAAAAACATGAAGTTTTCGTCACGAATCGAATACACGCTCTTAAACTGAAAACGGCAGGAAAAAAGTAAAAAAGTGTAGTAGTTACCAAGAAGTATACCTATATCTTCATGGTAGTTACGTACACAAGATTCGATCTTCAAAATGGCTCACTAATATTGGTGCCAATTATGTTGTACACGAACTAAATTAATATTAAACTATTTATATCCCTTTCTCTCCAATAAAACAAGAAAGAGACAATTATATTAATAAGCGCTGTCAATTTAAGTTGATCTAAAATGTTCATACAATGATAATTGTCATTTCAGATACGTTCTGATCTGTGATTAAAAACATTTTACATCTCTAACTTAGTCCCTGTCTGTCGCCGTCCTTTTCTTCAGCTGCCTGGTAGTAAGAGATGCCAAATGCCTAATTTTAATTTGGTTTGTGAACAAGGGAATCGGCACCATTGTCAAACTAACTAAGTATAATTTGAAGATGACACGAGAAACGTCATAGATTTCGAGATTGTCAGGAATCGTAATTTTCAGTTGTTTTAGAGCACATTCTAACACTCGGCGACCCAACATACATTCGTTGACGCTCGACATCCATGGTTGACGCCGACGCGACTCTGAACTCAAGTGAGCTAATTAGCATAGTTTCGATGTGCCACTAGCGGAGTTCATATAAACTATCTACACCTTTTTACTTGCAATAACATTGTGATGAATATTGGGAACACGATTTTATGCTTTTTGGATACATCTGTATTCAAATGATTGCTGAGAAAAGAGAAAAACGCCAGTAGGTAAGTACGATCGTGCCATACCATTAAAAATACCTTCTTTCAATTTTGAATGACTCACTACAACTTCAAATCATTGTTACTTCATATATTTAATGTTATTTTTTAATAATTAGTTTTATTCTTTTTAGAATCGGAATTGATGACTAATATTTTAATGTTTGATAGTTAGTGTTTTAGTTTAACAAGTTTTTTGTTACTATTGCTACTCGTTAGTTAGTCAGAAAGTTGAAGGTAGATTTCTATGGAGGAAAACGAGCAAGAAACTCTACAGATACTATATTCAATCAAGTTTTTCTCAAAATCCTTGTTACATTTTTCTTCTAGCTTCCATATGTTTTCTTGAACTTTGGACAGGAGCACATAAAAAAGAACATACCCAAAGCTAAAGCTTAGGCAGTTTATTTTATAAAGCTCCTAAATCCGACAGTGATTACAATTTCATGTATGCGGCCAGTATTTCAACCACAAATAACAATGCTCGTTGAAATTAAACCTAATTGCCGTCGCGTTCCCGGAAACATGGATATGAACCCGAATTTCCATACAGATCTGAGAATTATGGAAAGTATGGCGAGGTTTGGTAAAATGTAAAATGAATTTATGGCGCCATGTATTCTGAAGAGTGTAGTCGCGCCTTTTCGTGAAGCGTGCGTGATCGCGTGGGGAGTATTTTGCCGACCATACTTAAAATGTTATATTTTTGCAAATGCAATTTACAATAGTTTTAAAAGGATATTACAAATCTTGTGTACCATGTGTACCATTACGCAATTATTATAAGTTATATCGTTGCGTAACAGTCAGCCTTTGTGCTGCTGTTAAATTTTAGTGTTTAGTTTAGTTATACGTTAGCGGTTAATTCATAATTATAATTTATGGAAGGTACTAATAGAAAGTAGTTACACGAAAATAAATAATATTGTATATGGGAGCTACATCTGCCAACAAACTGCTTTACAGTTTGGCAGAAGTAACATTTTTTGTAACTCTTTAGTCACCACAAATAAACGCACTTTTATTTTTATTTATTTTTTATGTTTTTCATAAAATATCAAAAAAAGAATCAGTTACTAAAATACCACGGACTACATTTAACATTAGCTCTTCTTTACTCGTCACTCGTGCGTAATTATTACAGGTCGTGTCCGTAATCGTGCCCCTGAAAGGCCTTCGTGGCTGTATATATGATGTTCTTCCACTTCGTTCGGTTCTCTGCTTTTCTCAGGGTAGTCGCAACAGAGGGTCCAGTGACTGGTTACTTAGTCTGACAAGTATGTAGTTAGATGAGGTTAGTGAACATTAATAGTAGGTATTTGTTAGTAGTTGACGGCTCCGTAGCATATAATGTGGTAGTGTATCTGCTTCCGACACACAGGGACAACATTTGTGTGAGGAGCACTTGTGTTTGCGACACACAGGGGCAACATTTATGTGATGAGCACTTGTGTTTAGATGACCGTGTGTGTGATGTCCTCATATAAAATTATTATTATAGTTAATGGGTGCTAAAATGTTATCTGTTGCATTTTGATTCCAATAATAGATGGCAAAAACCCTTGAACGCACGGAAATTATATTATATGGGGATTTACACGAAAATGAAAAAAAAAACAGACATTGTTAAGTGCTTAAAATATAAAATGATTACATGAAAATACCGACGGAAATCTAAAAACCAGGATTTTATGGGATTAGGTACTATAACCGCAGAATTAACCTCGTTCGTTCTATAAATAAATTATATCAAGACACTGATAGATTGACAGATATTAGATAACCTACATAGATAAATAGTTTGATAACCAAAACTAAAAAAAAATACAACAAATTGAAATATTTGAATACAAACACACATCTACTTAAACGTTAAATTACTTTTTGTACCTCGAATAGTTGTCAAAAAACGATACTATTCCGGCCTAATCGACCGTCAACTTTATTTTTTGGCAAATAAGGTTCGTAATCGAAATGTGTTTGTTTCTTGATCCTTCAAATTGCCTTATCAGCTGTTATCGTTATCACGGCTATGACGCACGGGTGACAGCAGTGGTTACTTATTTGCATGTACCTATTTACCGTAGGCCTCATTTGGTTCAACATTGTGTCATCGATATTGCTATGACGAATTACGTATTTGAAAGGCTAATTTTATGTTGAGCGAATTTCGAAATAGGCTACACTGCTCTGGGCGGTTTCTACCAAACTTGTATAATATTAGTCTCTTCCTGGGAATAAAATGACTCATTAGGTACTTAGGTAGGTAGGTACCTAGAGTTAGAGAACTTTTCGCTATACGCATCGAGTAAACAAGTTGTCAAAATTTAATGGCGGCCGCTACGTTACCAGCTGACAATGACAGTTGACACCATTGTAAACCGGCAAAATTATGTAGTCATGAAATCTTGCGTTTCGCTTTGGTATGCAATAGATGGTCAACCGACCGCAGCAAGCGGAGTTTAATGACCAATCGATTCAAAGACATAAAGTGAACAGAAAATTCAGAAGAAAAACGTCAAAAAGAAAAAACGAAAAAGTCAGAATCAGAACCCCCTTCTTTTTGAAGTCGGTTGAACAGCAGAAGGGGTTCTCAATTTGTCTGTATGTTGTTTTTTTTTTTGTATATTTGTTACGCTATTTCTCAGGCATATGTAAAACGATTTTGAAAATTATTTTTTTGATGGATAGGGTATGCCTCAAGGTTGGTCTAGATAACATCTTAATTTTATCGAAAATGATTCAGCACTTTTTGAAAAAATCGACAACAAAATATACATGGATGATGTTTTAAGTTTCTCCAACCTTGTAGTTTGTTTTGACTGTGTTCCCGTTTCTTAATGGATTTGGATGATAAGGATGTACCTACCTACTAAAAAGTGAAAATTAAATAGTCATGTGTGTTCTGTGCTAAAGTTATTTATAACTTTTTAGATATTGAAGGCGGTTGTATTTTTTGTAAAAATGCTTTTTTTTAATCTGATTGGTAACACATTCTCAAATGGGGAAATTCATTAAAAAGGGTAAGCTCGTTTGCCACCAAAGCGGAGAGAAGAGAAGATGCCTCGATAACAACTTATAGGTAAGATAAGCACCATTTCGTTGAAGGTAAGTGAAACGGTGATATTATGTGAAAATAACGCGAACTCATTGCATTGGTTGTACGAGACATCCACTTCGCATTGGCCTAAAGATTAATTATTTATACTTCATGCACAAAGGTACAAAGGCGGACTTAATGCCTTAGGCATTCTCTACCAGTCAACCAAGGGTGATGAAGAGATAATATGGCGGGTGCATAACAAAAAGTAATAATTAAAAAGTTAAAAAACTCATATACATAATTATATATCTGGATACCATATACCTATAGAAACATACCTACATACATATATATATTGACTTCTATTCTGTAGGCTTAAGGACGACATTAGAGGCAAAAAAGTGGTTACAATAACAACTGTTTACTGCAGCTGCCATTTGTCATGCCACGGACGGACTGTAAAAAAGGTTTGTGTATACTCCGTTCACAATAAGATTAGATATCTAATCTTATTGTGAACGGAGTATAGTAGCCGAGACCAGGGTACCTAAACAAGTTTATTTCCATCGTAAAATGAATCTAGTTCGATCGGTCTGTGAAGTGGGGTTTGTGTAAATAATACTAAAGTAGGCATAATACACTACGGCGATAACAAAACATAATAGGTAAAGAGCGAAGACTGTTCTCATCTCCAAAGTTAAAGTTTTGTGTGAAGACAATACAGGCCTAAATATAAGGGAATTGTGATCCGTCTTAAGTGGGTGACATACGTATCAGCGAAAAAGGTTGTCGAACTTTAAGTTGATCGTATCGCCCGCTTTAGAATTTTCAAGGTTAAGTAAAAGATTGTTAAACTATGTTAGGATCTTTATTATTTTTATAGGTATGTGAATAAAAATATTACGACGAAATAATTATCATTTGCCTAGCCTTTTCTTAATTGGGTTCGACTCCCAATCTAACCGGGTGCAGCTAGATACCAGTGTTTTACATGAAGCGACTGCCTATCTGACCTCCACAACCCAGTCACTGGGTAACACGGTACTCCTTAGTAGGACTGGTTGTCAGGCTACCAGGCAGACTTTCTGCCTTCTACTACCCATAACGACTGCCAAAGATCTACGAATGGCAGCCGGGACCAACGGCTTTACGTGCTTTACGAGGCTGCAATATTCGACGACACGGTTGGCTCAGTGGCTGAGCGATCGACTGCTGCGCAGCGTGTTGCAGGTTCGATTCCCGCCCAGGGTAAACATTTGTGAGATGAGCACTTGTGTTTGCCTTGTGTCTGGGTGTTGTTTATCTATAATATGTATGTATTTACAAAAAAAAAAATGTATTTGTGTATGTATATCAGCTGCGTGACACCCATAGTACAGGGTCTCCCTAGTTTGGGGTCGGATGGCCGTGTGTGAAAATGTCCCCACATATTATTATTATTATTATAATATTACGACGAAATAATTAATTGAATTGAAAAATTATATTTAAATTCTGTTTTCCTTTAGTACTTAAAAATATATCTTCTATTTGAATCTTGAATTGTCTTCTTTATGAATTATCTATGTTAGTTTAACTAATTTCTTTAAGATTTATAACACAAATATTCAAAAAATGCTTCTTAAATCTTCTAAATCTTTCTGTTAATCCATCACTCAAAGTTGTACGAAATCGCGCACATCTCTCAAATTATTCTTATCAGTATTCCAGACTTCAACAGTGAGTTTATTCACTGATATAGCCTGCGAAGTAAGTATTTAAAAGACTTTTATTTAATGGAAGAATTACTAAGGTCGAATAGACACGAAAAATGCGTTATCTGTAACATAGCTACGCTTTCAGTTCATTTTTGTTGCGTAAGTATATGCGCAACCCCCACATTAGGCGTGGTTCCAATGTGAAGAATATATTACTACTGGGGGCCAAGTCTGCTATTTTTATAATTTCGTCATTCCAACACGATCCCATTGTCATTTTGCTAAAAGTTCGTAATCTGCTAAATTCATAATGGTCGATCATTGGTCGGTCGAATTAAAAGCAATGACTGCACAATGACGTTCTAATGGTAGGTCACTGATCAAAGGAACTGTCAAAATTTTAGCAGATTACCGCCTAAGTCAGTCATTCAGTTGTCATTTTGTACGAGATTACCATTCTAGGTATATCATTTCTTTCAATGGCGTGTCATTGGTTGACCATTCGAAGGTCATAATGACGCCATTATATTAGTAGATTACCAAACTTGTCAAAATCAACAATTATGATGGTAGACTATTCTGACGCTATTTTTTTTCATACAAATGAAGGTATGGATATCGCCATGATTCTTTGTAATTTTAGAGTGATAAATAAACTATTATTATTATTATTAATTTAAATTAATTCTGGAATTTATCTGAGTGTTTGGACTTTGGATTAAAACATATACTATAAACCTTTTCGGCCAGGGTACATTGTGGGCCAGGTTGCATTGATATACAACCTTCACAGTAGGTGTCTATAGTAGCGAACGTAGTTAGTATTTCAAAATAGTGTTTAAGTGTTTAGACAGTATATGATGACGTTTTAAGTGCGCGTATTCGATTTACCGCAACTCAAAATCTAAACGATTGCTAGAACGGCGTAGCAACATTGACAGTGACACACACTAGTACAATACAATGGACTGTTTGTGTGCATCAGAAAACTTTTACTCTGTAGCTCCCTAAATCAAGACTTATATATTTCTAAAACTGTAATCGTCTTTAAATAACCTGATTACATCATAACGATATTGCTCTGGGCAAAACGCGAAATCATGAAGTTTTCGTCACGAATCGTATACACGCTCTTAAGCACACACGACTAGCGTTTTTGCGCCACGGCCCGAGCCAATCCCTCGGTTCTTGCCCTAATGTGTACTAAGGTTTATATAAGTATGGCTGTCTCACCGTCGATTATGACGTCATAAGTATCGTGCAGTGCCGCATAGACGCTAGAGTGGCACTTTGTAAAGTTAGAGTAGTTCCCTAGTGCCATACACAAGTACCACGCTATTGAAAGGGTTGCAATTCTCACTACAAGAACTATGTAAACTTTTATTTAATTCAAAATGCATTAGGTATTATTGTTTTGGTAGGGGTTATTCTGGTGTTAGTAATTAGTTAGAATGTAGGTAGGTATTTAATGACGCAAATGTCCAAATAAACCTTCGCCTTATAAATGTTGGTCTTTAGGCACTGTTGAAAGACGAAGGTTTATAACCAGTGTGTGTTGCCAGTGTTGACTTATGGTACAGAGACGTGGTCCATAACTGCTGGCCTCCTACAGAAGCTCAAAGTCACGCAGCAAGCAATGGAGAGAGCTATGCTCGGAGTTTCTTTGCGCGATAAAATCCGGAACGAGGAAATCCGCCGACGAACTAAGGTCACCGACATAGCTCTCAAAATAACATATCGCTCAAAGAACCGATAACCGATGGGGAAGAAAGGTTCTCGAGTGGCGACCACGAACTGGAAGACGCAGCGTTGGTAGGCCTCCCACCAGATGGACCGACGACATCGTTAAGGTCGCGGGTAACCGGTGGATGCAAGCGGCAGGTTTCCGCTCGTTGTGGCGTTCTATAGGGGAGGCCTTTGATTAACAGTGGACGTCTTCCGCCTGATGATGATGTCCAAATATTTTAATGTTGGATGCCTCCGATGGCACATTACTTAATGGAAAAAGATTACGTATAGAGGCACTAGTTATTCGTAGTCACTAGTAGTTCGTGCCTCTCCGAACTGCGATTGTTGGTAGTCAGCTCTGCATACATTTCCTTTTCATTCGCGAGGTGAAATAGTTCCGCGGATACCAGTGCACTCTCGTAAGTGGAGATATTTATGATGGCTTTGAAATAAAACCCAAACTTTAAGTAAGTAATTATTCACTTATCTTTTCCTTTTTTTTTATTCTTAAATTTTATACGAGGCTTTTATCCACAATGGCATGCCAGCCTCATCGTACCTTAAACTATCTTATCTCTCGAGGTTTGCGGTCTCAGGTGTAGGGGTAGGTTGCGCTAAACTATTGATGTAGGGGCTAATATCATATTCATTCTTGTTTATAGTATTCATTAGGATCTCTCTTTCTCTATTGTTTCTAGTACACTCCATTAGTATATGGTGAACATCTTCAATAGTTCCGCATGTTTCACAATTAGGTGAATTAACTTTTGTCATCAAAAAGCCAAACTTTCGAGATGGGTAGTGACCAGAGCGTAATCTGTGAAGCAGAACAATATGATACCTTCTCATTTCTATTAAAACAAACCACGGTATTCGCGGAGGCTGACATTTTATAGTTTTATACCATATCCCCTTTTCCCTACTTCGTTTGTCAAAATACTATTTAAACCTATTATAACATATTGTTTTACATTTACTTAATTGTTCTAAATAATTTGGTAGTATAAAAAACTCTTTTCCTTGTATAGTCGCCAATTTTGCTAATCTATCAGCCTCCTCGTTACCTTTCAGACCTATATGAGATGGAACCTTGCTTATCTTTGCGAATAAAAAGTCATGTACTTTGTGTTATTTTAAACCCTTTGCACGTAAATGCTAAATAGAGTACATTTAATGTAGAGAGTTTGTTTACTTAGATCTTTGCACTTAACTAAGTAACTTTGAAAAACTTTGCATATTTGAAGTCAAAGTCGAAACATTTATTTGATATAAATACAAAAGATGGAGCATATTAGCCACAAATTGGCTTGCAAATATTAAAACAAAGTGCTACTTCAACAAGAAATTTTCTTAACAAAATGAACATAATAATGTGTCTGGTTGTTGTTTTGTATTTGTGTATGTATATCAGCTGTCTGACACCCATAGCACAGTATAAGTAATAGTACCCATAGTACAGGGTCTCCCTAGTTTGGGGTCAGATGACCGTGTGTGAAATGTCCCACATATTATTAGTATCTGGGCGACTTATGATCGGTATTTTTTTTTTCGTGTTTTTTTTTTAATATGAAACCTAGCTAGATCGATTTATCGCCCCCGAAACACCCCCTGCATACAAAATTTCATGAAAAACGTTAGAGCCTTTTCTGAGATTCAGATACTTACTAATATTATAAATCTGAAGAGTTTGTTTGTTTGTTTGGTTGAACGCGCTAATCTCAGGCTATAATGGTTCGAATTGAAAAATTCTTTTTGTGTTGGATAGTCCATTTATCGAGGAAGGCTATAGGCCCATGCGAAGCCGGGTCGAGTCGCTAGAAATATAAGAATTGCTCGTTAA
Source organism: Charanyca ferruginea (assembly GCA_947361185.1). Lineage (NCBI taxonomy): Eukaryota > Metazoa > Arthropoda > Insecta > Lepidoptera > Noctuidae > Charanyca > Charanyca ferruginea. The sequence continues at coordinate 18,570,244 of OX376069.1, read as the reverse complement.
TTTGTTAAAGGTATTAGATATTCTCAACATTATTATAATAATAGCCTAGATACTTACTAGCACCTGCCCGCGATTTCGTCTGCGTACACTTCAGAATTAAGACTTGTATACATGCAAATAACCTTGAGCATTTGGCCCGTACTGAATTTGTGGACGAGTGCGGGGGTGATGTAGACGCAGTCTTTAATCGGACGCATAATTTATTGTAATGAAAATAATACATATTTGTAAAAAGTAACAAAACCAAATCATTTACCTTTGTATTGCAAAGCAGTAGATATTTTTTAAGAGAGTAAAATGGTTTGGAGGTGATTTCACATTTTATTTTCTTATTATGTGATACCGATAGAAAAATTGTGGCTAAACCAAATTACGTACCATGTCATGTAGATTACTAACAATTTTTTTCAGATGTAATTTCTCTGTAAATGCCGACGAAAAGTTGCTTCATCTGCATGCTTCTTTCAAGCTTTTTTCGAGATAGATGGATGTAACTTTCATATTTATAATAGTAAAGTAGGATTAGCTAATTATCGGGTATCTAGGTTTAGGGGGGTTTAGGGTATCTAGGTTTCGTAACCAAAGGGTAAAAACGGGACCCTATTACTAAGAGTCCACTGTCCATCCGTCTGGCTGTCCATCACCAGGCTGCGTCTCATGAACCGTGATAGCTAGACGGTTGATATTTTCACAGATTATGTAGGTACCTATTTCTGTTGCCACTATAACAACAAATACTAAAAACAGAATAAAATAAATATTTAAGGGCGGTTCCTATTATAATATAGTGTCTAATGTTGTATAGATAACTAGCGGGCCCGGCAGACGTTGACCTGCCCTGAAAATAAAATAAAAAACCGACTACAGCGCCACCTACCGGGTCCAATTGTAAATCTAAACCATTCTCAAATCCACTGAAGCATACGCAAAAAATTTCAACAAAATCGGTACAGCCGTTTAGGAGGAGTTCACTTTCATACACACGCACCGAAAATTTTGATATATAAGATGGTACGAAACTGTTCGTGCGCGAGTCCGACTCGCACTTGGCCAGTTTATTTAAACTTGTCCCCTCGTGAAATTTCTCCTGTATCTTGGGTGGGTTTACAAACAAACTTACAATCACAAATAGCAAGACCCGAAACAACTACCTGTTACAGACCATACGAAAATTTGATTCGTGCGGGAATCGAACCCACGATACCGCAGCGCAGCAGCCAATCGCTCAGCCACTGCGCTAACCGCGTCGTGAATTACTATCAAACTAAAGTACAAGCATAATGTTGTTATGTAAAATTTACATACAAATAGATGTCTTGCAAGCAACTTGAAGCGCTTGAACTCAACTTTGGTACAACTTGGTAGCATGTATTCTCTCTCGCTTAAGTTGCTTGTAGTTGCTAAGTTATTCATGTAGTAAGTACCTAGAATAATATATGCAATGTTATTAGCCTTTGTCTGCCTGTTTCAAAAGTAAGAGGAAATACTATTTTTAGGGTTCCGTAGCCAAATTGCAAAAAACGGAACCCTTATGGATTCGTCATGTCTGTCTGTCTGTCTGTCCGTCCGTATGTCACAGCCACTTTTTCCGAAACTATAAGAATTATTCTGTTGAAACTTGGTAAGTAGATGTATTCTGTGAACCGCATTAAGAATTTCACACAAAAATAGAAAAAAAAAACAATACATTTTGGGGGTTCCCCATACTTAGAACTGAAACTTAAATTTTTTTTTTCATCCTACCCATACGTGTGGGGTATCTATGGATAGGTCTTCAAAAATGATATTGAGGTATTTAATATAATTTTTTTCTAAACTGAATAGTTTGCGCGAGAGACACATCCAAAGTGGTAAAACTGCAATTTACCTTTCATTCAATCAACTCAAAAATATAAATAAAAATACTTTTGCATTATGTTACTGCTACGGAACCCTTCATGGGCGACTCGCACTTGGCCGCTTTTTTATTATACTTCAGGTGAAAGCGGCAGAAATTCAAACATTCTTACGTTTTGCAATTTTCAGCCCAGTTTCTGGTTATAATTATGGTAATGAAATGTGGAAGCTTTTAAATGTAAAATGATAGCGCCTATTGTACATTGCTTACATCTTAGTCTATAAGCTTTTTGAATAATAAATAAAAAAAAACATACAATCAGATTCTGAGCTGCAAATTGCAAAAAACGTAAGAAAATTTTAATTTTTCGGGCCACCCTGGCCCGTTTATAATTTAAGTTAATTTGTGGGCAAGGTAATGGGTAACTACCACAGAAATCTTAATAATAGTTACCTATTCGATAACTACCTATTCGATGGTTTGGTCATAATCATTTCTTTAACCGACTTCAAAAAAGGAGGAGGTTCTTAAATCGCCAAGTTTTTTTTTTTTACTTTTTACAGTGTAGTCCGATCCTGATATTTCTTTATTTAATCGATCGTGTGGTATATACGTAGAAAACACGTTTTAATAAAGAGAGTGAAGAAAATATCACTCAAAAAAGAAATATCGTGAAAAAAGAACTATCTACATATTTCACAAAATTGACAACCGCCTTCATATAGTCGGCGCCTTTGGTTCTGTTTGTTGTTTTGTATTTCCACTGACTTTCGAAATTGGCACTGTTCTTTCATTGAATATCAAATTAATTATTTCATTGCCCTGTGTTGTGTGTCTTTTTATATTACTACTGTTCAATTAAAAGAGTTATCAGACCCATTTCAGTAGCTTTTCACTCACATAAAGATAAAGTAGGTAGGTAACTACTCGATCTCCCGGGGTTGTGCTATCGCTCCACGCCACGCTTATACCAGGCACACAATTGACGCTGCATCCGTATGTAGGTACATTTTAAAATTAATTAAAAAAGCGATATGTTCACGTGACTGAAATTCATTTATGTCGTCATCTTTTCCCAAATACATAATAGGGTATTTTACTCTATACGAGAAAAAATCTATAAATATGTTATTGAGACAGTTTAGGCATAAATCAGTCGGAAAATGTAAGTTTTAGTTCATAAAATAACAAAACAAATTTTTAAAGTCAATTCAAAGTTTTCAGTATTTTTAATCTGTTATAAAACACCGTGAAATAGTAGCGGCCATGTTATTACGCCGTAAGGGCTGTGTAAACAAAAAATTGTCAACTGTCAGTCAACCGATTGGCGTAATATAGGCTTTGTACTTTTATTATTGTCGTAACCAACGTAATTTTTTCAGTATTACACCTATTACAAAATATGCTTTGAATTTTTAAATGATACACAAATTATCATATTTAATATGAGCTCATTTGATACAAAACGAACTGACGTCATTTACGCTGAGCAATATGGCGTCCAGTAAGTGGAGTTTTCGTCAAACTACGCACGAAATTTGAAAATTTAAAATTTAGATGTACATTTATGGCACTTATCGATTGAATAAAAATTTTGTGTTTTTTTTTTGGTGGCATATTAGCACTACAGAATTTCATTGAAACACTTTTCAAAAATGGGTGTAATACCCTATTATATTAGGGTCGGCTTCCAGTCACTGTGCAACACGATAGCCCTTGGTAAGAATGGTTGTCAAACTGGCTTGTAATCAACCGTAAGGATTATCAAAGATCTATGAAAGACAGCCGGGACCAACGGTTTACGTGCTTTCCGAGTAACGAATCCATACCGAGACCCCTCGGTATGGATTTGACGGTCACCCACCCAAGGACCGATCGCAGTGATCATAACTTAACCATAACTGATAGGTTTTTACTTAGCTATGAAACAAAGATGTCCTGTGTTTTGAGACGAATTCTTTTATTCTGGGAATCAAGGATTAAAAAATATATATTTATATGATATTTAATTAAGATTTGGAATTATGATTTGTGTTCAACTGTTTCTAAAATTGCCACAGTTGCCTTTGGTTTTTGATACGAAAAGTGTTCTAGAGACTTAACACAAAACGAACAAGACTAGATAGATAGATACCTATCAAAATATTTTTGTTTATTTTTACAGTTCTTTTCAGCTCATTCTGTGTTTACGGCGTGATATGATGATGTCAAATCCATTTCTAATTGATTGATTGATTGAAACTTCCTTTGTTTTCCATTCACTTGAATAATTCAATTGAAATAAAACTATCCATCCATCAGATAATCCGATTACGCACGATGGAATATCATTTTTCATTCATTCAATTAGACAAAAAGTACTACATCAACAACATTTTTCTACCTGTCGAAAAGTACATACTTACTTATTCATAAACATTTTTAAAAACAAATGAATAGGAGAAAAATATGATGCAAACAATTTCGAAATCTTAAACAAAACATTGTGCTTCAAATATGGAACACTCACACATAATAGGTCCCATACCGTGCCCTCAGGCAAACACATAAATAACAACTTTACCTTATTAAGCTCATCCTTTGTGATCAAACAAATTGTACGAACAATAAAATGAAAATCTCTCTCCCGAAAGTATTTACTTCAACAGGCTCGAGATATCTAAAATATTGTTAGCGATAAGCTTCAATATTATATTTTACTAAGAAATTAGGCTGTATTACTTTATTATTATACAATTGAAATTATGAATCTTATAAAATTACTAGCTTATGCCCGCGACTTCGTTCGCATGGAAGTCGTAAACATTACTACTTGAGTACTCAATAGCAATTGTAAATTTCACTGCCAGTGCACAGCGTGGTCTAGAAGCAAGAAGGAAAATAAAATGTTAGAAAATTTCGAGGTTAAATAGGAGACGTAAGTTTGTCTTTTATGTCAATAGGAAACCTTGTTGTGCACACTGTTTATGTACTTTAAAAAATGCTGGGATCGGGAGATATCATGAAAAAAAAGTGATCTTATATTTGAAATTAAATTCGGATTGAGTTTTCAAACATATGTCAAAATTAAAAGTAATTTAAATCAAAAGGACTAAAGAGTATTGATATCAATTTCGATGCAAATCACTCCAAAAATAACTTTCTACCCCTTTATAACCCGGTCAGGCGACGAGTTTTAATATAAAAAAAAATACGTCTTCCATCAATTCTGTTAAAGACTGTTTATGCAAAATTTGAAGTAGATTGGAGCCTGGAATCACGTTGTCCCATACAAACTTTGCCGCCGTTTTTCATCTTAGGGGTAGAATTTCGGAAAATCCTTCCTTATCGGATGCCTACGTCATACAAAGAACACACCTTCCAAGTTTCAGGTCTCTACGATCAGCGGTTTAGGCTGTGCGTTGATCCGTCAGTCAGTCATTCAGGACAAAGAATTGTATGTATTATATATAGATATATAGATTAATAGGCCTTAAAATCCGTGATTGTCCAAGATCCCAGCGTCCCTAGGCCAAGGTCTGGGGACTCTCCACTAGACCATATCGGATTTTGAGAGAATGTCCAGGGGGACACATGGCATAACTTGTAACCTGCGCCAACTGCGGACTCACATAAGACAGCTAAGGGTCCTAAGTCCACAGCCGCCCCACGTTTTGGCCTATATGGCGAAAGTTGGAAAGGCCATGGGAAGGTTGGAGGGAGTCCCCAAACCTATGCGACTTTAGCCATCATCAACTGCCTAGCCTTTTTCCAACTATATTGGCGTCAGCTTCCAATGTTTTTTATGAAGCGACTGCTTGTCTCAACTCCACAACTCAGTCACTGGTTAACACTGTAAGTAGGACTGGTTGTCAGACTTTCTGGCTTCTGACTACCTGTTACGACCTTCATAGATCTACGAATGACAGCCAGGACCAACGACTGCTTGCTTTTCGAGGTACGATGGTGTCCCGGTATGAAATGGTTGATCACCCATCCATGGACTGACAGGCTTTAACTTTGCCACGAGCCCCTCACCTACGGTAACTTTAGAATGACGGAAATTTGGAAAATATATAGAGTTTTAGCCTAAGCCTTAACTTTTAGCCATCATGTTATGTAAATCTGGTTCTGGATTACAGTCCACCGCTAAGAAAAATAGCAAGGAACCTTTTGGTGATACCAATTCTACGTGAAAGTGTGCAAATAATGTGACATTATTTTATTTTGGCCAATCATCGATATCTGCTTGCATCTGCAAATTATGATGACGGTAGATGCCAAAAAAAGTACCTATATATGAAATTGAAAAAGTTACATTGGTACTTGCTCGTGCCCTTGCGAACCCTTGTGCATGAGAGGCGAGCCTTAAGCACTAAGAAAGTGCCTAGGGGTCAAAGAATTTCTTCAAAATGCATCGTTCCGCAGCACGCATATAATTTAAAAGGTTTATTATTATCAATTCTTATGAGATAATGATTAAATATCTACTGAGAGGTGCTTTCTTTGCCTTTTTTTTTCGTCTCGCGTTATTGATAGCAAGCCAGGCTTTTCGGGTTAATGCGAGACGATATACGCCGGCGACCTTGAGCGACCAGATCGTATGCGCTGCGTCCAAAACTCTCAAAGCTTAGTCGAAAAAATTTAATAAAAGATTGTATTCTTTAACTTAAAAAAAAGGCGTATACTAAAAGATAGATAATAAAATTGTCTGTAATATAGTAAAAGTTTCGTTTAAATATTCCTGGTAGATTTTGTGTGATTATCAATGTTTTGTCCGCATCAGACACAACTTCACGATTTAATTAAACTATTTTATATGAACTTAATCAAAAATATTCACATACTAAATGATTAAGAGAATGTTCTAGTTTAACATATATTTTTTTCAAATCATTTACACTACACATTTTGACGTGATTGTCAGTTTAAAATCTGCAAAAGTCGCTTGGAAAACACGCCACTGCACTAAGCTTTCATGAAATGACATGGACGAAGGACATAGACGAACAACTAATTTACTTAAAACACTTCAGTAACGAAATATTCATCCTATAACTAAAAGTTCATTCTCATTGCAGTAGGTATAAATTGTGTTACTTGTTACATTGATTATACCGTTCCCACTGCTAATCTTATACAGTAATTTTCCCTGAAGACAGATTAAACAGTGGACGTTAAACTAATTAATGAGACTCGCCAGCAATTAGCGCCTGATACAGACTGCAGGCAATTACTAAGACCAGCGACTGTAAACGCATCGGAATAATTGCTCAGAGCGCAGAATAAGTCACTCGCAGTGAGTACTGTGGGTGCTTACTACGATCATAACTAATTATTCTATTAGGGTGTTACCAGACCAATCGATCGATCGTCGATCGACGGCATCGATCGATGCCAGAATGAATTAGTCGACGTCGATCGAGCTGCTTGATTAGCCGCACCGTGCGCCATCCGCTCCCCATTATCACTTGCTGCCCGCCTGCGCCCCGTGCGCTAATTAACTACCTACGCCTGCTTGTGTTTACCTATGTGTCTTCTGCGTTTGCGTCTCCGTAATAATGAGCAATATCGAACTGGCTAACGCGTCCACTTGTGAATACATTTCGAAAGAAACTGTAATATAGCCGGGGTTAATCGATCGACGTCGACCGGCAATCGATCGACGTCGAACGGCAATCGATCGACGTCGACCGGTAATCGATCGATGTTAGTCGACCGGTATCCGCAGGGCTTCAACTTAGCCACGAAAGAATCATGGCGAGATTCATACATTTATTTATATGAAAAAGAAAAGTAATTTAGAGGGTTTAAAATATTTTCCAATGTGAAGACATTACCAATAGTTTGATATACTTAACATATTTTTAAACCCCCGCATTATTAAAATATTACGAAATGAAAATAACACTTTTTTGTTTCATCTCGATATCAATTTTGTATTCACAAAAAAAAGTGACAAGCCACGAAGAAAGTATAACAGAGGAGATGGCGTTATCGAATTTTCCTATAGAAAGATGCGTGACACTTTTTCAAGCTAAACCCTGCCCACATTTAGTCAAGCCCAATAGTGGTCAAACGTATGCCTATCAATAGATAAAAAAAAGCTGTCATTTTCTACGTGGTTTAGCTATATCATGCTAGATGTCTCTATGACAATATGTATTCGCAACACAGGGGCGAACTTAGTGCCTTTTTATTTTTTGCAAGGATTTTTCTTATAAACATGGGTTGTGAAAATAAAAGGGATGATACAGCACCATAATTGCGTAACATTCGGGACGTGTGTCCCGAGTGTTACGCAATTATGGTGCTGTATCATACACAGCGAATCTAGTTCACATACTCTTACAGTTACATATTCTAGTTTACATAAGTACATATCAATATTAAAATGAACTTAGGTATGCAAAGAAGAAAGAATAAAATACAAGAAGTTTATTATACTAATAATTATATTTTTTTTAAGTAATCAAACTATATTACCTATATACTTACATGTATAATTATGTGCATCGTTAATAATCGCCGCCGCCGTTATTAAATTATTGAATTCTAAGTACGGCCCTGCCATTATTTTGCTAGTCAATGCAGCAATGATGCAATTTTAGGGATTTTCCCATTTTCAGGGGAATATACTACTACTACTAGACAAGATAATTATGGTTTACGACGATTCTTATTTTTATTCGGGGATTTAGAATTGAAGGGGATAAGTATTAACATCTCATTTTGAAATTACGATGGTATGTAATGTATGTAATGAAACTTGGAATTATGCTTATGAAACTTGGAGTTCTGTCCCGAAAAAAAAAAATTCTTGATAATTAATTATGTAACATGGCGAACTAAATTATAGGTAAGTAGGTAGTGCTATCGGCGGCGCTTCGGCGTTTAATTTTGATTTAATATTATAGGCTAGATATTCACCATGTTTTCACGTTTTAAGAGCGTGCAACTGGCGAGCGCCCTATTCAGTGGTGGGACAATTAGATTTTTGTAATATAAAATGAATATGTAAAGCAAGTGTCCGTGTGGTGTCGGCCGTAAAGAATAGCACCATCCCATATCTTCCCGTGGGTGTCGTAAGAGGCGACTAAGGAACATACCAGAGAATGGGCAGCAGCGTTCTCTGTGCCTTTGTAACAACGATACTGCGATCGCCAATCCGCCTGCCAAGCGTGGCGATTATGGTAATACCCCCCATTGGGGAGGCCTATATCCAGCAGTGGACGTCTTTAGGCTGAACTGATGATGATGATGTAAAGCAAAACGTCTTTTTCCTACAACGAAATTGCGCCGGAAATAAAGCATGTTTTTGGCCTCCATATTATTATAATACGACACGTATTTTTTTTATAAATTAATTTTTTTTTGGGAAGATAAAATTATAAAGTTATACCCTGGTTTTTTTGTTTCACTACCTCACACTAGATGGCATACGGAACAAGAAATGGAATTTTTTTATTTAAAACAACAATACAATAGATTTAGTCGACATAAAGGTTCAAAATAATCTAAAATATATTTACAAACATACATAATAGTTTTAAACCTATTAATAATTATATTTTCACATAGTTTTTTGCCGAAATGGTGGCGCCCTCTTGTTTCGAGTAGTAGAATATCTATGACATAGACGGTTTTTTCTAGAACTTTGCTGATAAATTACGCAAAAAAATGCGTACCGGTGAGATAAGAGGCCTTATGTGGCATCAAAACGTTTATTGGTGTAGGTTTAGCAATTAAGCACATAACATTTCATGTTTTAATTTTTATAAATAGAGTAATTATTAAAAAATGATGCAAAAGACGGCTATAGATTGAATGGCCGAAGCCACGCCCACTTTGATGACGTCATTGCACCAGTGCGTGTCACGGTGCACCGGTGCAATGGGCATCTCCTCTAATATACTTACTTCGTGTGACAAGCGATGTTAACGGATCTATAAAATTGGCAGACAAGTGATGTGACAAGTGTGTGGAAAACAATAATCATTATTGGTGATATTATTTCTCATAAAACAATGCAATTTCAATGTAAGAACTGCGAAATAGCAGCTGTACGTGTCACTGTTACTGTCAGTCGCCGTTTCGTTCTGAAATAATGAGCTTTTCGTTAAACTATTAACTTTTTTTCCGGAGTTTTAAAAATATTGTAAATGCCTGAAGATACTTTTTAGGTACCCAAAAATATAAGAATTAGAATTTGTAGGTACTTCTCTAAACATCTTAATTTGTTTTGTACAAATCCTGCCATGATTCTTTGTGAATAGGGAACATTACGCGAAACTCGACGCAGAGGGCGCCACTAGCACATTCCGTAAACCATAACGTCGTATTCTTGTTATATTATGTTTTAAATTGTAATAACTAGGTATTTTGTGAAAATATATCAAACTTTTAACCCTTTGTTTGCCGCAAACGCGGATCCACGCGAGACACAATAACTTTTTAATTGTGTCTGTAGTTACGGCATACGAACCGGTTAATTAATCTTACTTATCTAACTGTACTTTAACTATATTATGGCATCCTACGATCCTGCCATTTGAAAGTGGATTCTAGGTTATGCTCAGAATAAAATCATATTTGGTTGTCTTACATGATAAAAGTGAACGTTATTCTGTAAATATCTCACCTGAATACTTAATCTGAACATATTTTAGAGTGATTTTTAGCTGCTTCCCAAAGTTTTCGAACATTTTCTTCGTTTGGAAATGAATTATTCCCTTCATTTCTAAATCGAAATACACAGCACTGATGCATTATTGTATAATATAATACACTTCCCAATTTTGAACTCAATTAAGGGCAGAATTTCACGCTTTGAACGACTCGTCAAAAAGCTGTTTACGGATTATGCTGGTGCTGCACTCTGGTGCCAGAACATTGCAGTAATATTATTGATATGAACGAATATTATTTTAAAATAGCGTACAAGATTTTGAATCTGAAAAGACAAATTTTGTTTAAATTTAGTTCAGAACTACAAACTATTGTAAAAGGCTACGATGGGGTTGACATATCTGAGATAAAAACCCCTACATAAAATCAGATTAAAAAAGAAAAAAAACCTACTGGCTGAATTAAAATATTAACTACACATAAAACCTCATCGACAAGAAACACACGCATAACACACATGGGTCACTACCATGTTGCTACTCTAGTAAACACTAAAAACAAACGATTAAAAAACGTTATTTATTTAAATAAAGCTTAACAACATATCAACTTTCTATGTCAGCCTTTTGGAGGACGATTAGGAGGTTCAAATAACATCATTTCTTTGGAATCATCATTCGGTGGCGGTTTCTCGCGGGAATCACTCCTATCGTCCTGATCGAAACGGCTGCGACTTCCAGACCGTAATACGGCTTGAAGAGCTCTATTTTCTGAGTATTTCTTGATAATATCGGAGTTAAGACCGTCATCCAAGTTTTCACGTCTGATAAATGAATTCAAGTCTTCATTTCTTCTGCGGGCTTTTGCGAGACTTGTCAATTCTAATATGCAAAGCAGGAGAAGCTGTGAGTAGAAGATAAAGATTTGGTTTTAGCAATGTGGGTTGTACAGAGGCCAGTATATCAAGGTACAACAATCTGTCAAATTTCTTTGATAGATTTTCAAATTTATTACAAAATCAGAAGGTTCTTATTAATTTGGGAGGTTTTGACAGTTTGATATGGCTTGATGTGCTGGCGTCTGTACAATTCCTATCCTATTCCTAATTTCTATTCCTAATTTTTAATTCTATTCCTAATTTCTATTAACTATCTCATGCAGAGAATGCATGTAAATAGCCCTGACGTGGGACAATTATAGTCTGGTATTATTATTAGGCAGGTTGATCACCACGGTTGCTCAAGGCAGAATGGCGATTTGAGACTTAGATAAATTAATTACTATACTACGTTTACAATAAGATTAGACATATACACAAACCTTTTTACAGTCCCTTCAACCGATTTTGACTTATATTGCGTTGGTGGCATGACAAATGGCAGCTGCAGTAAACAGTTGTTATTTTAACCACTTTTTTGCCTCTAATGTCATCCTTAAGCCTACGGAACAGAAGTCAAAATCGGTTGAGAGGACTGTAAAAAAGGTTTGGTTTAAAGTCTAATCTTATTGTAAATGGAGTATAGCACTTTGCCCACGATTTCGTCCGCGTGTATTTTCTTATGTACCCCTAATTTTTTTATATTGCAATATAGCCTATGTTACTCAGGGATAATGTAGCTTTCGATTGGTGAACGAATTTTTGAAATCGGACCAGCAGTTTTTAAGTTACAAACATACAAAAACACAAATCTTTCCTCTTTACAATATTGGTGTAGATAGTTTATATAAGTCCAGGTCCAGGTTTCCTCTCGATGCTTCCCTTTAACGATGTCATTGAAGTCCAACATAAACTTAGAAAATACATATGATTTTGAAAAACACATTGGTAAGTACCATAATTAGGTACTTGTGCCTTAGCAAATTTACAGTTCAATAGAACATTGTTTTTTATTTAAAAAATCATTTTCGACTATAATTCTGACTACCTACTGCCTTGGAAATCCAAAAAATTATACATCGAAAATACAAAAATATTTGTCCATTCGTCCTCCGTGCGATGAAGATGTGATTTTAGCAATATGGGTTGTACAATTAATACCTATGGTACAAGCTGTAATTACTTTAATTAATTGAAAACCCGCATAGGGTATTGAAGCAAATACTATGAACAACTGTATGCAACTGCTAGACTGTTAACAATTGCTTTGTCCGTGGACTCTAATTAAATATAGTTACTCAAACTCAAACCCATTTATTACAAGTGAACCATTTACAGGCACTTTGGAATTGTCAAGGAGTCAGTCAGTCAGTAAGTTGAAGCTAATGGTTCATTCCAAACAGTAGGTTTCTATGGAAAAAAACGAGCAAGAGACGCCATGAAAATTTAGGATACATCATTTACAATGTGAGAACAATGTACCTACCTAACAGCCGCGATAAAAGAGGTTTAAAGAAAAATATAATCATAATAAACAACTCAACATTAATTTAGAATATCCGAAGCAGTTAAAAGATGACCAGTCCCAACTGACGGCGCCCGTTCTGTTCTCTTCCATTTTGAAGGAAACTGAATGATCGAATTGGAAAAAAGAAAGCAATATCCACTTACGTATTTCAATTGGTTCATGGTTTCAATCCGTGAAAGTATAAACAATAAATAAAATGCAAAAAAAAACTAGGTTTTAAATAGTCAACGCTTATCTCAATTAAGCCTAATTGATATTTACTGTAAAATAGGTACATTTTCTTTTAATTATTACATTGGATACGCCGCGAGCTTCATTATAAAAAACAGTAATTGGGATTTAAGTAAATGTATATTTTTTATGGTAATTAAGATTTAACATTTTATCGTTATAAAATAATCAATCGGTAAATGCGAAAGTGAGTTTGTTTGCGTGTTACGCTTTCACGGCTAAAATACTGAACCGATTTTGATGTAATTTGGTAGAGACTAAGCTTGAGCTTGAACCCTAAGAAAGGATGTACTAGGCTACTTTTTAATCTGCGTCTACAACAGCGATAACCGACATTTACGCAGACGAAGTTGCGGGGTAAAGCTATTATTTTAATAATCCATGTAATTACCGTTGGTCAAGGAGGATTTTATCGTGTAATATGTAATTAGGGTTTATTAACATTTATTAAAATATTTGAATGCTGTATTAAAAAGTAAATATGTAAGTATAAACATTAATCCTTGGTAATAGATGTGAGGGACTAGGAAGTGCGAGTAGAAATCATGCACCGACGATTCCGTATCTTAAAATGAAAAATATGTTTCCAAATCCAAAGATGTTTCTTTTTTTTATTTTATGCCGCATAACAGGTCTTCGCTTCTCTGGATTCCGCATGACACTAATAACTTTCCTATCTCTTATAAAATCCATTGACAAGTAGGTAATCGTCAGTGAATAAATCTCGTACTTAATATGATTCATTAAAGTCATGCTCACGTGAAACGTTCTTTGAAACCATAATTATTTAGTAGAGTATAAAGCCGTTTCATATTTCACCCCAATTTAACTAAAAGCAACACAGCACACCACACCACACCACTGCACCACATTTTTATTGCAATGTTGCAAATAAAATTTAAATACCTGTATAATAATGTCACCAGAAATATAAGCTGTGCCCATTTATAAACTATGCAGACTACAAAAATAAAGAGAGGCAGACCACATACTCCAATGAAAACTGATCTGGTGGTTTATGTATTTGTGATTTTTTATAGGTCTTTGCCCCACATTAGGAGATATTCCTAATGTGGGGCTGGGGAAGTTTAAAATAAAAGAACAATACAAACAGTTTAATCAATGCATTAATTAAAACTAAACTTTCTTTAGCCTCCTAACAAATTTTTACCTTTATAAAAGGAGGCATAAATAGCACATGTTTTAAGGGATCATCATGATCCGGTTTCTGATCTATAGAATCATTCAGATCTAACTGGATCAACTGGATCGTAACTTTTTCTGGTTGGAAAACGAGTTTGTAGAGCGTTCTTTTCTAAGAACTTCATGATAATTTCGGTGTGGACCATCATTTGAGCAAAACATCCGATTTTTTCCGTGCTTTTATGAAAATGGTGAATTTTAATGTTAGAAGCTGTAAGCAAAAGATGAAGATGTGAATTTAGAAATGTTGCATCTGCAATGTAAGCCACGTTAAAATCGTTTTAACGTAGCAATAGCGGTCAATGACCCTCCTACATTTTAGCATTCTTAATTTCACGTGTAAAAAAACCTCAGTTATGCTGTTTCAATAAAATAAAAGTAAGTATATATAGTATATACATTTAATATATAAAATATGTTTTCTTATTACCGGTCGTATGTTAAATTTTAAGTGCGTTCAAGTGCAATTTTTGATCAAATTAGCCTAAAAAAAAATACAATTTCTTAACATCCATGAACTCAGACAAATTGAGGCACTACTAGAAATCACTTACGTAATTTTATTAGTTCAGAGTTTCAATTTACGAAAGTCTGAACGATGAATTAAAATTTAGAAAAATTCTTTGTTCTTTAAATAGTCGGCGCTTACAATTAAACGTAGTAATTTTCCATCTATAATTAATTTTCTCATAATTAATCAATTGGATACGACGAATTTCATTACGAAGCAGTAATTATAAATGAAATTTTTATGTATTTTCTAGAAATTAATTTTTAGCAGCTTGAACCAATATTTCAATGAGCCGTGATCGTGATGTGTTGAAATCCCAAAATTCATGGTATTTCATCAATTATTTAATACTAGCTTTTGCCCGCGACTTCGTCCGCGTGAATGTCGGTTATCGCGGATGCAGACGAAGTCGCGGATTAAATTTTTTTAACAAAAAAGACAACCGCCTTCAAAAAGTACAAAATAACTTTCAATTCGCAAGTCGGCGGCTTTGGTTTTGCTTGTTGTTTTGTATTGCCACCGACTTGCGAATTGAAAGTTATTTTATTCTTTTTGAAGGCGGTTGTCTTTTTTGTTAAATTTTTTTTTTCTCTTTTTAGTGCCGCTGTGCGCTTCTCATCATAGAAATTAATTACGAAACGGCGACACCAAAAAAAATCTGTCATCCCCTAATTTTCAACACTTAGGGGTGGAATAGTTTCTTGAAATTTTTATGGGACCAAATTTGAGGTATACACTATCAATTAAAAAAAGAATCATCGAAACCGGTCTACACTAAAAAAAGTTATGCGTGGTCAAACATAAAAATAAATGTATGTCGGATCGTCAGGTGCGATCGAGGAGGAGTGCTGAGCGGTATAGTACATCGTCAGGGCTATAGGCGTTCCCATTATCCCATTAGGGATGAACAAGACCTGTAAAAACAATTACACACTATTAGTAAAGAAAACACAATACAAATGGTAATCAGTAACAAGAATAAAGTAAGTTAAAGGTACATCAACAATACAGTTAATCGAACAGACCATTAAGGTCCCACAGTTCGTACAGTGGCCAAACCACCCAATGATAAACGAACAAACCCGTAAGGTTTATAGTTCGTACAGCAGCCTAAGCCACCCAATCATAAACGAACAAACCCTTAAGGTTTACAGTTCGTACAGCAGCCTAAGCCACCCAATGATAAACGAACAAACCCTTAAGGTTTATAGTTCGTACAGTAGCATAAGCCACCCAAATATAAACGAACAAACCCTTAAGGTTTATAGTTCGTACAGTAGCATAAGCCACCCAAATAAAAAGTGTATCGCTCGCTAGCAGTAAGCCTATACAGCTATGTGAATATACAGCAGCGCTGTACCAGGTAAACCGACAGTATTGTCGGGAGCAGAAACTCTTTACTGAGTCGAATTCGAGGATCGATTGCCATACTTACGGAGTGCACGCTCTTTTATAAGGCGATGCCCCCCACCTTGCAACCTCTCCATACAAGTCTGTCCGTTGGCGCACGGAAGTGCGTCACGCGTTTACTTGATACAAAACACTAAAATGTGCTAAATCTAATAAGATCTGTAATCAAATAACACAATAATAATTGTCATGAATAAACAATAGTGATTTCATAAAGTAATTCGTTTTACATTCAAAGTAACGTGTCAACAATTGTTTTGAATAAAACCATCGATAACAATTATCGAAATAAAGTAACAAATCAGTGTACATACAGTGAGTACTCAATAAATCATGTTTCAAATTAATAGACAATAATTGATAATAAAATCACTTAAATTGATAATAAGAGAAACAAATCATAACAAATTTAGTTGACTACCCACAATAATAATTGAGATTAAAAACCATCTCCGACATATATAAAAAATAAAAAATGTTCATAAAATTAAAACTACTGGGCTAAATATTGTTAAATTTTTATGGGACCAAATGGCAACTATTCCGCTTCCAACTAAAGAAGAATCACATAAATCGGATCATAAATCTCAGAGTAATCGATGTAAAAAAAAAACAACCGAATTGAGAACCTAATCCTTTTTGAAGTCGGTTAAAAAGTAGCCTATGTCCTTCCCCAGGGTTTAAGCTATCTTCATGCCAAATTTCATTATATTCGGTTCAGCCGTTTCAGCGTGAAAGCGTTACAGACAGAGTTACTGTTGCATTAAGGGCGCATATTCGATTTAGCGCAACTCAAATACTAAACTATTGCTAGAACGACGTAGCAGCATTGACACACACTAGTACAATATAATTGTCTATTTGTGTGCATCAGAAAAAAAAATACGCACGAAATAAGCACGAATCATAGAAATTGATCGGGAAACGACAGCGCGCAAGGTTTTATAGTGCTTTTTTTAAATAATTGTCTTAAATAAATGAGTTCGTACGAGAAACTGAAAAAAAATGTGTATATTGAGTACAAATTTTGTTTACATAAAATAAATATATTAGTTATGTTTTTATTCAAATACTAATTTTAATTTTAATTTTAAAACTGTTTTTTAATATCTAATAGTAATATTTTCGTAATTTTGGCTCAGTTATGTACTTTGAGACCGTATATCCTGTTAGAAAAACGCTTAAAACATAATATTTTGGCATACTGTAATGGTTGTATTCGTCCTGACAGTTAACTCTGACGTCTATTTTCGTAAAACGCTATGAAAGGATTGTCTTCGCTTTAAAAAACTATAACTAAAAATTGTACTTTTACTCTGTAGTTCCCTAAAGCAAGACTTAATCTTTCTAAAACTGTAATTGTCTGTAAATAATCTGCTTACGCCATTACGATATTGCTCTGGGCAAAACGCGAAAACATGAAGTTTTCGTCACGAATCGAATCCACGTCGCTCTTAATAATAATAATAAGTGTGGTGTGGTGTGTTCTTTCAGTTAAATTGGGGTAAAATATGAAACGGCTTTATACGTTACGAAATAATAATGGTTTCAAAGAACGTTCCACGTGAGCATGACTTAATAAAATGAATCGTATTAAGTACTTACGAGATTTATTTACTGAAGATTACCTACTTGTCAATGGATTTTATAAGAGATAGGAAAGTTATTAGTGGTAAAATGTCATGCAATCCAGAGGAGCGAAGACATGTCATGCGGCATAAAATAAAAATGAAACAACTTTGGATTTGCATCGTGATTCCTACTCGCACTTCCTCGTCCCTCACATCTAACGATTAATGTTTATACTTACATATTTATTTTTTAATACAGCATTCAAACATTTTAATAAACATTCATCATCATCATCATTTCAGCCGAAAGAAGTCCACTGCTGGACATAGGCCTCCCCAAGAGGGGGTTTTGCCATAATCGCCACGCTTGGCAGGCGGATTGGCGATCGCAGTATGGTTGTTACAAAGGCACAGAGAACGCTGCTGCCCATTCTTTGGTCAGTCCCTTAATCGCCTCTTACGACACCCACGGGAAGATATGGGATGGTGCTATTCTTTACGTCCGACACCACACGGACGATATGTATTTAGGTTTCATTAATAAACATTAATGAAACCTAAATACATATTACCTACCATTGACCAACAGTAATTACATGGCTTATTAAAGCAATAGCTTTACCCCGCAATTTCGTCTGCATGAATGTCTGTTATCACTGTTGTAGACGCAGATTAAAAAGTAGCCTACATCCTTTCTTACGGCCTCTGCACACTGCGTCTTTTAAACGCGCCGTCGGCGTCGACGCGCGTTTCAGGAATATATACTAATATTATAAAGCTGAAGAGTTTGTTTGTTTGTTTGGATGAACGCTCTAATCTCAGGATCTACTGGTTCGATTTGAAAAAATATTTTTGTGTTGGACAGTTCATTTATCGAGGAAGGCTATATGCGAAGCCGGGTCGGGTTGCTAGTGAAGATATATACCTACTTAATAATAATAACAACAGCATAATATTGTCACACTTCTGTTACTATTTTTATTATGTAGGTATATCTCTATTATTTTAATAAATTAACAAAGCGCATTCCCGAAACGCGCGTCGACGACGCGTTTAAAAAACGCGGTGTGCATAGGGCCTTATGGTTCAAGCTCAAGCTTAGTCTCTACCAAATTACATCAAAATCGGTTCAGTAGTTTAGCCGTGAAAGCGTAACACGCAAACAAACTCACTTTCGAATTTACGGATTGATTAAAACGATAATTTGTTAAATCTTAATTACCATAAAATTATACATTTACTTAAATCCCAATTACTGTTTTTTATAATGAAGCTCGCGGCGTATCCAATGTATTAATTAAAAGAAAAATGTACCTATTTTACAATTAATATCAATTAGGCTTAATTGAGATAAGCTTGACTATTTAAAGCCTAGTATTCTTTTGCATTTTTATTTGTTGTTTATATTTTCACGGATTGAAACCATGAACAAATTGAAATACGTAAGTGGATATTGATTATTATTAGGCGTTTCTGTTAGGTATTAGTTTGGAAATTCGATCATTCGGTTCTCTTCAAAATGGAATACTAAATTGATACACACGGCTACACATCATGCTGTACATTTCCAGAATAAGCTGACCTCGCATTGTACGGAAATCCTATACAATACGAGATCAGCATTAACTGGAAATGTATAGCTTGATGGTAGCAGTGTGTACCAATCCGTGCTTCATGTTCGTGAACGAGCGCCGTCAGTTGGGGGACTGGTCATCTTTTAGCTGCTTCGGTTGTTCTTCTAAACTAATGTTGAGTTGTTTATTATGATTATGTTTTTCTTTAGACCTCTTTTATAGCGCGATCGTTAGGAACATTGTTCTCACATTGTAAATGATGTGTCCTAAATTTCCATGGAGTTTCATGCTCTTTCTTCTCCATAGAAACCTGCTGTTTGGAATGAACCATTAGCTTCAACTTTCTGGCTAACTTACTCTTTGACAATCAAAAGTGCCTATAAAAGGCAATTGTTAACAGTCTAGCAGTTGCATACAGTTGTTCATAGTATTTAATTCAATAACCTATTCGGGTTTTCAATTAATTTAAGTAATTACAGCTTGTAATAAAGGTATTAATTGTACAACCCATATTGCTTAAATCACATCTTCATCGCACGGAGGACGAAAGGGCAAATATTTTTGTATTTCCGATGTATAATTTTTTGGATTTCCAAGGCCGAAGGTAGTCAGAATTATAGATCCGAAAAAGAGTCGAAAATGATTTTGTTAATAAAAAACAATGTTCTATTGAACTGAAAATTTGCCAAGGCAGAGGTATTTATGCTACATACCACTGTGTTTTTCAAAATCATATGTACTTTCTAAGTTTATGTTGGACATCAATGACATCGTTGAAGGGAAGTATTGTGAGGAAATCTGTATTTATCTACACTAGCTACACTAATATTATAAAGAGGAAAGCTTTGTAAGTTTGTAACGAATAAACTCAAAAACTACTGGTCCGATTTCAAAAATTCTTTCTCCAATCGAAAGCGACATTATCCCTGAGGAACATAGGCTATATTGCATTATTAAAAATTAAGGGTTCTCAAGAATAATCACGCGAACGAAGTCGCAGGTAAAGTGCAAGTAAATAATATTGGTACCTAAGTCACAAATCGCCAATCTGCTTTGAGCAAGCGTGGTGATTATAATATTACCAGACTATTTATTTTATTTTTATTTATTTATTATAAGTTCAGACTTACATAGCTCATAAACTGAGCCCCACAAAACCGTTGTACAATGGTTTGACTGCGAGGTCTGGTGAGTCTTATAGGTATAGGTATCCTATATTCTTGTTACATGTATAGGTAACACACACACTAGCACGGTAGCATTTCCAAATAATAATAATAATACAAATAAAAATAAAAATCCAAATAAATAAAAAAACCCCAAAATAATAATAATCCAAATAATTTATTTTTAAAACTGTTTTTATTAGTTTCACTCCTTATGTCTGCCGGCAGACTGTTAAATAGGTATGGTATTCATTTTTTTAGGGTCCTGTCACCAAAAAATATTTGGTGACTCTGGGTACATTAAATCTGCCGGCAGCCATAGATCGTGTGCTATGGTTGTAGAATACGTGAGTTAAGTTATACTTTTGGGTGTCATGGTGGTTAATTGCTAGAAGATATTTATGTTTGTAACTGCTCGGTAGAATTTTACATATTTTAAATAGTTTCTTATAATCTTTTTTACAACTGTTTTTATTATTGACCCACTTCAGGACGAAGAACTATTCTCATGCATTCTCTGCATGAAAAAGTTTGTAAAAAGAATTATACAGACGCCATCACATCATGCCATACCAAACGGTCAAAATTTCCCAATTGAATATGAACCATATAGTTTTGTAATAATGTTAAAAATCTATCAAAGAAATTTGACAGATTGTTGTAGCTAGATGTGCTGGCCTCTGTACAACCCACATTGCTAAAACCAAACGGTTATCTTCTACTCACAGCTTCTCCTGCTCTGCATATTACAATTGACAAGTCTCGCAAAAGCCAGCAGAAGAGATGAAGACTTGAGTTCATTTATCAGACGTGGAAACTTGGATGACGGTCTTATTTCCGATATTATCAAGAAATACTCAGAAAATAGAGCTCTTCAAGCCGTATTACGATCTGGAAGCCACAGCCGTTTCGATCAGGACGACAGGAGAGATTCCCGCGAGAAACCGTCACCGAATGATGATTCCAAAGAATTAATGTTATTTAAACCGCCTTATCATTCTTCAAAAGGCTAATGATAGGAAGTTGATTTGTTGTTGAGTTTTATTTAAATAAATAACGGTTTTTAATCGTTTGTTTTTAGTGTTTACTAGAGTAGCAACCCATGTGGGGTTCTTGTCGATGAGGCTTGGTGTGTGTAGATAATTCTGCCAGTAGTTTGTAGTTCTGAACAAAATTTAAACAAAAATTAGCTCTTCAGCCTTAGCTAATTTTGAGCTAATTTTTGTTCAATTTTGTGTTTTGTTTGTGAAGTAGAAACGTGATTCAAAATCTTGTACGCTATTTAAAAAGAATGTTCATTCATATCAATTCATATATTCCATGGGGGAGGCCTATGTCTAGCAGTGAACGTCTTTCGGCTGAAATGATGATGATGATGATATCAATTCACAAACTTCGTGGGTAAGTTAAAGCCGTAAGCTATGCTTGCCGCAATCGGCCCATAGATGGGGGGGGGGGGACTGTACATTTCCTGCTGAGACCGTTCTGTGCCTCAGGAAGCACGTAAAGCCGTTGGTCCTGCCAGCCATTCGTAGATTTTTGACAGTCGACAGTCAGAAGCCAGAAAGCCTAACAACCAGTTTAGGTACCAAGGGTGGTGTTACCCATGGTAACAGGTTTGTCAATCTTGCTGCCCGGGCAGCGGCGACAGCGACGGCAGCGAATAATGACTATTCAATTGGAAGGATAAGTACTGGCTCATGTAGTCATGTACGATCATCTACGATCACGCTAACGTAAAATTATCCGATTCGAGTTAATAAAAATAATAATAATTCAGATCATTGATCCATATAGTGTTAGTCACATCTTAACCTAATGTTAGTAAATAATAATACAACAGCACAACTAAACTTAAATTAATTGGGGACATGTAGTACAGTCAGCAAAAGAGATAGGTATGCAGGGTCGTCGGATATATTTAAAGTTTATTTAGAAACCAATGAATATTTTTAAATAAAATAAAATAAAATTAATAGAGAATAAACGTTTCAATGATTTAATTTAATTTCATTCAAAAACATCCATAGGTTTCTGAGTAAACTTCAACCATTTCCGATGACCTGCATACCTATCTCTTTTGCTGACTGTACATCTGTGCGCACATGTCTACCCGCCCAGTGCTTTATAAATGGCCCGTCAATTTTGTCTGCCAGTGTAGCTAGAATATGGTTAGGACCACAGGGCTACCCCTGAATCGCCGCAGCATAGATGCACATCGCTTGCGTATGACTGCATAAAACCATTAATATCCGAATTGAAACATTTTGATTGAATTTCATACGACAATCACAATTTATATGAATACAGCCTGCAGACTAAATAAATACAGGAATAAGTAGTTCTAATTAAAAAATCGATAATATTTCTGGATATTTGTGGACTGGAAGACGACCCCAACATAGTTGAGAAGAGGCTAGGCAGTTTGTTTATCAATTCACAAGCTTAGATATGAATGTACAAAATGTTATCGCATTTACTTACCAAAATATGACTACGCTAGTTTTGTACAGACCACGCTATCAAAAAAAAGGAGATTTTTTTTGCCAAAGCTGGGACTCTTTAATATGAACAAGACGACTATTTTTCTGGAAGATATCCATTCCATACGATTTACAATAGTCGTAATACTAAAGTGAGCTGCCCACAAAATAAAAGCGGGACTTGACAAACGAATAAAAACCTTAACCTTAAGAAATTATGAGCAAAACAAATCCAGGAAATGGTAAAACAGGTCGCATTATTATGTAAACAAACAGAACTCACCAGATATCCTCTTAATATGCAGTTGCGTCGCAAAATTATTCCCCATTTGCGATACATAGCTGTCTTTCTTGCTGGATAGTTGGATGCTGAAGCCGTCGGACTCCAAGGAAGCTCTGGGGGCCTTGGCGGCTTGAACAGCCTTGTTACAGACCGGGGTAGGGGCCACCTTTGCCAAAGCCGCCTCCTGCGAGCCTGTGCTGTCGCGGCGACGACTCTTGTGGTCAAGCAACATGCTTGGGGTGCACCCCATGTTGGCACTACACTTTGGCACTAACACTCACACTGAACTTGGATACCATTGTTTGATCTGTAACAAGGAGATAGATATTGTTAGACATTGTATTTACTGCTATATACATTTTTTTCAACTGTCTTCAAAAAAGAAGAGCTCTCAATTCGACAATGTCTGTACAAATTTATTCAGCACTTTTTGAAAAAATCGACAGAAAGCAAAAAATTATGCATAAGTACCTAGATTACCTACGTTTAATTTTGTACTTTCAATCTCTGTTTTAACTGTGTTGTCGTTTCTTAATGGATTTAGATGATAAGGTCTTGGTTTTTGCTTTTTTGCTTATTTTTTTTACAAAAAGCGAAAAAAAAGACACCCGAATTCAAAAACTAAAAAGTAATAACTGTAGCACAGAACACACATGATTTTAGTCTGAGTCCAAAACTAATCTGGGACTTATGATAAATAAATTCTTACTTGGTATTTTTTTTTTATTCTTAAACTTTATAGGAGGCTTTTATCCACAATGGCATGCCAGCCTCATCGTACCTTAAACTATCTTATCTCTATAAACATTACTTGGTATTTAATTATACCAAGCCGAAGTGAAAGTGGGCCGGCCACGTCTGCAGACGGACAGACGGTAGATGGAGCAGACACGCTTTAAAGTGGAGACTGCGTTAGGGCACGCGTAGTGTGGTACGCCCTCCGGCACGATGGACCGATTTGAAGGTGTCTAGGAGCGGATGGATACGGGCTGCTCAAGACCAGGTGGATTGCTGGCGATCTCAGGGGAAGGCCTACGTTCAGCAATTGACGGCAATAGGCTGATAATTATGAGTTTGATATAATTATATGGGGTGTAAAAAGACAGAGCACATGGCCGTCAACTAGGCATCAAACTAAGTAACATTGAAAATATTTCTAGAAACGATGTTTATTTGTGTTGTGGAAGTCGCTGTTTGTTGTCATATTACGCGCTTCCGTGCGCAATGTAACGCACAAGGATCATTGTGCTTATGGGTGCATGCAACAATTTAGATTTTTTCGTAAGAAACAGTTTCGGACTTTGAGTTCAATATCTATCTAACTATAAGGTTCCCAGAAAGTATCCAAATATTGTCCAGAATAAAAAAAATCGAAAGATTCACGAGTCGGACTTTCTTTCTTTCTTATAGTGTTTAAAGGGTCAAATATTATAAAAGTCATAAAAAACATAATTTGAATATTGAAACCAATTATTTCGTAAGCGGTTTTGAAGAATATATGACAGTACAAGAAACACGAAGAAAAGCGCAGTGTTTGCGCTAAACAACGTAAAAATAAAAAGTAATAAATATCTTCTATCTTCAGAACTCGTTATGTTCGTCATGAAATAAAAAACTTTTCCTATAAAACATGATGCTGTAACAAACTTATCATTGTATCAGTTTCAGAGTGTCTCAATAATATCCGACTTACGGATACTTAACGTCAGTTGAGGCAGGTAGGCAAGTTTTTTTAATTATAACTTCTATGCTCTAGGGATTAACGTTCTTTATTTCAAGTGATATGTCTTAAGGATTTCTCTTAAGATCGGATATTAAAAATAATAATAGGTGGGGGCTATTGGACGAAGGGCTTAAATCAGGAAAGTTCACCTGCTTGCGATCCGCATTGCTAGGAGGTTTCTATCTCTCGGGCCCGGTGGGCTACAATTTTAATGTTTTTCGTACTTAGGGATTAAAAGAAATATTTGATAATATAAATATTATGTAAGTACATTCAATAAATAGAGGAGATAATAATAATACATAATAACAATTTAAAATCAAAGTACCACAGGTAATGTAGATGTCTTAAAAGTGTATAAACCATTGAGGCAATGCTTAAAAGAAGCGCTTTGTCAAATGATTTCTTATGCGACGTTTCGTCACAAAGTTTTTAATGAAATAAAACATCATAATAGGGCCAAAACATCACAAAGAAAAGTAAAAATCTTTTACTTAGTTGACGAACAATTTTATTTGTAAGGTTACGTTACGTAATATCGCCCAGGGCACGTTGAAACTGACCGCTTTTCTGGGAAAACCTGCCCCCAAGCAATGAGTACGGATTCCTTTTAAAAACGGTTTGTATGTAAAATAAATATTACCTTGAATAACCTTTTTAATGGAACACTGGCTTCATATCTTGATCTTTTACATGAAACCGTAACAATAATCTTTTGTTTTACTTCACTAACTCTATCTGCAATAGTAGGTATTTACTTAGGCTTACTAGGTCGAGATTTACCTTGTTTAAATTTTTTATTATGTTTTTATTCGCATGGAACACTTATTCACAATCACTTATAAGATTATTATGCACATGGTTCGCTTAAACTACCTACATAGCAATGTGAAGTCAAAGTATAACACAGTGTGTTCTATGAATTTCGCTCTTATTGAAAGTTCTGACTTCGTGTGGCGAGGATTCACATCAACACTACCATTACACATCATACAATATGTATGACATAATAATATATTTGTAATTTAATTACATTAAATTTTTCTCTGAGTAAAGTTTATGGTGCCATTTGGCGGCCGCGAATAGCACCACCCCGTTTCTACCCGTGGCCAACATGCATAGACCAAGCATGGCGATTACGGCTGAACCCCCCCTTGGGGTAGACCTATGTCCAGCAGTGAGCGTTTAATGTTTGACATGATGAAAGATTGTGGCGCAAGTTGGCCTAAAGGATTAAAAGAAATAATAATCTCATCATTCAAAATTACTTACAGCTTCGTGGATCAGCGTTTGTACAGAGGCCAGCACATCAAGCTACTATAATCTGTCAAATTTCTTTGATAGATTTTCAACTTTATTACAAAATCATAAGGTTCATATTTAATTGGGAAAATTTGACAGTTTGGTATGGCTTGATGTGCTGGCGTCTGTACTTAATATAACGCCATTCTATTTTGTTTCTTCCGAACGGTAAACAAACAGAAAACAACACCTTTCTTTTAATTACGTGTTATTTACTTAGGCTTGTGTAAATAGCATTAAGGATACTAAACTTTTCCCATTACACCTAACACAATGTTGATATTTTCATGGTTGGGTAGAATAGGGAAGTCATGGACAACAATCCTTAATGGTTATTTGGAACGGTACACAAACGAGGCCTCTGGGATTATAAATATTATGCCGTTTTATTTTATTTTTCAGGAAGGAAAGTAGGTGTACTACCTACTTATTTTGTGTATCTTCCTTTGAAGAAGTATAAAATAAGTTAGGAACAAAGCTGCAGGTTAGGCGAATTGGCATTAATTTAGCAGTTATAAATATGTGAAAGAATATATTTACGTTGTACTTTATTGAAGTATGTACTTATTCATTTGTTAGTATGTAAATGTTATCATAAAACGGCATGCATTTACATCTGTACCTGTATTCATATCCCCAAAACAATTATTCCTAATATAGACGTATATGAACCTGCAGGTTGATAATGCTATTCCATAGACATCTACAAAGATACCGAAAAGTAAGTACCTACCACAACCCCCGACAAAAAAAAAAAATTGAGTTATTATTGTTATGTTTTACGAACGTGCGTCAACCGTTGCAATTTATACGTTCAGCGGCACAGAGTGTAGTCAAAACGTAAGCCCGATATCATCAGAATTTTGTTAACACATGTAGCAGCTCGCAGTAGGTAATGTGAACACGAGGAATTACTAGCTACGTTAACCCGGCGTCATGGGGGTGAAAAAGTGAAACACGGACGTAGGGGGTGGGTCATCAAGACCCGCTTATTAAATATGAATTATTCCAGTATTTCATAAATAAAGAAGATCAAATTTGTTCGGGTTTATTTTTTTTGGTATTCATGTAAATAAATAAAAGAAAAGTATCATATAATATTATGTTTTAATGATGTTTAACAGGTCTTTAAAAAAAACTAATAAAATATTAACAAAATCTTTCTCTTCTAGTTAAATGTAGCTCTTTTATTAAAAAACAATCAGTCTTCATGTTTTAATGGCATATTTTTATAGGAAACTAGGATATCTTTAGAAAAAATAATAATATTAATCTCTCTGCATCATATTATCATAGGTACAGTTAGCACAGAAAGGTACAATATGTTCCAAATAAATATGTTTGTTGCAACTCGACGACACGGTTGGCGCAGTGGCTGAGCGATCGACTGCTGCGCAGCGTGCTGCGGGTTCTATTCCCGCCTGGGTAAACATTTGTGTGATGAGCACTTGTGTTTGCCTTGTGTCTGGGTGTTGTTTATCTATGTATATGTCGGAGACAGTTTATTAATCACATTGTGGGTGTTACCTAAATTTGTTATGATTAGTGTTTCTTATTGTTAATTTATGTGATTTTACTATCAATTATTGTCTATTAATTCGAAACATGATTTATTGTGTGTGCACACTGATTTGTGGTTACTTTATTTCGATAATTATTATCGATGGTTTTATTCAAAACAATTGTTGACACGTTACTTTGAATGTAAAACGAATTACTTTATGAAATCACTATTGTTTATTCATGACAATTATCATTGTGTTATTTGATTACAGATCTTATTAGATTCAGCACATTTTAGTGTTTTGTATCAAGTAAACGCGTGACGCACTTCCGTGCGCATGGACAGACTTGTATGGAGAGGTTGCAAGGTGGGGGGCATCGCCTTATAAAAGAGCGTGCACTCCGTAAGTATGGGAGTCGATCCTCGGATTCGACTCAGTAAAGAGTTCCTGCTCCCGACAATACTGTCGGTTTACCTGGTACAGCGCTGCTGTATATTCACATAGCTGTATAGGCTTGCTGCTAGCGAGCGATACACTTTGTATATGGGTGGCTTATGCTACTGTACGAACTATGAACCTTAAGGGTTTGTTCGTTTATCATTGGGTGGCTTAGGCTGCTGTACGAACTATAAACCTTAAGGGTTTGTTCGTTTATCATTGGGTGGCTTCGCCACTGTACGAACTGTGGGACCTTAATGGTCTGTTCGATTAACTGTATTGTTGCTGTACCTTGAACTTACTTTATTCTTGTTACTGATTACCATTTGAATTGTGTTTTCTTTACTAATAGTGTGTAATTGTTTTCACAGGTATGTTGTTTATCCCTAATGGGATAATGGGAACGCCTATAGTCCTGACGATGTACTATACCGCTCGGCACTCCTCCTCGATCGCACCTGACGATCCGACATATATATGTATGTATTTACAAAAAAAAATGTATTTGTGTATGTATATCAGCTGTCTGACACCCATAGTACAGGGTCTCCCTAGTTTGGGGTCAGATGGCCGTGTGTGAAAATGTCCCCACATATTAAAAAAAAAAAAAACTCTTGCAAGTATAATTTGCTTTAAGATCTTTCATCCCTGGACACACCTGAACTACAGGGAAAATCCAAAAAGCTCAGTAGTTTTTTCTAAAAGACTACTTTCAAAATAATCAAGATGATTATTGTACAGTCATTAAAAGAGATAATTAACCAGGGTTGTCGAATGTATTAGAAATTTACATAGAAATCAATAGATGTTTTCTAATTAAATTAAATTTTCACACCACCTGCTCGACAATGTCAAATTATATGTCATGCAAACCTAACCTAAAGTAAGTCATTTAAGACCTGAGGTCTAGCAGGGCAATAATATTGTACCGAATTTAATTATGACCCGCTGGTCAATAATGTGATTTGAATTTGGAACATAAAGTAGAAATCGCATACGAACATTCACCATTAAGATCTGCCTCAGATTATGAAACAAAAGGCAGAGAGACCGCGCGGAACACTGAGAGTGAATCCAAAAAAGCAAATCCAAATTCAAAAGCGAATACCTGCAACGCGAAACGCCGCGCGCGCCGCATCGTTAAAAAAAAACAAATGAAAATACAAACACAAATTCAAAAGCGAACACAATCACGAGATTGTAGGTATTCGCTTATGAATTTGTATTTGCTTTTATGGCTTCACTCTCAGTGTTCCGCGTGGTCTATCTGCATTTTGTATCATATTCTGAGAGATCTGCACTAAAAAATAAATTGTTCGAAAATCGAACTGGCCACCACTTGGAGAATATAAATAAAAGAAAAATAGAACACAAATTAAAAAGACGCGCGAATCAAATACTGAAAATTGCTTTGCTTTGATACACAATTACATATCAGCAAATTCTCACAAAAATGTCGAGTGACGATAGTGATTTGACTCCGGAGTACATTAAATCCGAAGCCATTGGTATGATCAACAATCTACTCTTTTTATTGTCTCGTAGATGGTGTGAAAAGTGGAGTATGCTCCTCGGGGATAAAGGTGCCTTCGTCTTGAGCGACCTTGAATCCCACTCAGTAGTTAACGCTAGAATCCTTCGTTTTGCTCGGGATTCAATATGGCGCCCGCTACATAAGACACTACTTTATCCCCTTGATGCATAATCTACTATTAATTAACGAACTGTTTCATCATCATCAGCCGAAAGACGTTCACTGTTGAACATAGGTCTCCCGGTCCCACATAGAACACCACAACGAGCGGCAACCGGCCTCATGAACTGTTCTCTATTAATTTTATTTTATTCAAAAACATTCATCGGTTTCTAAGTAATCTTCAACTATATCCGACGACCTGGTCAATTATCTCTCTTGGTGACTGTACATAACCCGCGCTTGAATATTTTAAACAGTAAATACGAGGCCTTAATTAATAACAAGCAATTTTGTTCAGTTTTGATTAGTTAAAGGTTTAACAATCAACCCAAATAAGTATCATATTCCCTCCAAGGGAAAACAGTTTACACGTCAGGCCCAATATAAATGAAACAATAAATTTCTCCTCTCTACCACCTAACAAGTACGAAAAAGATTGGGGTCTAATTAAAATATGTTTCTTTGAGTTAGGTACATGTTGGCGGAACACGGGTAGGAATAATGTGGTTTTGCAAATAAATGTGGATTTAATAAGAGGAAAACTGCAAACATAAGTTGGAATTTCTTTAGCGTCAACTGTTCAATATTTCGTATTCAAACAAAATAAAAATCCCGCTTTCATCAACTAGGGATAACTCGTTAAAAACTTAACCTAACTTAAGAGTTAGTTACTAACACGGAGTCTTGATGTATGACATTTAGGGCGGGATGCTTAAACTAACCATTACTGACCGGTAATAGTCAAAAATGGCGCTAATTATCGTCAAATCAAAAAAATGGGTTCTTTCACAAAATCATACGTCGAAAAGTTACTATTACCATAACCGACCAGTCATCGTAATTTTGAGTTGTCAAACAGCTACTTCAAACATCAAAATATTATGGAATCTCTTTTTGAATAACTTTAACTGACGGATTTTTATGTCTTGAAACAACCCGTTACATTTAACGGACGTTATACATCGCACGACATAGTAACTTTTTAACCGTCCGTATGTAACGTTAACCGACTGTTTGAAACAACCCGCCCTTAGTAATTTAAGCTCACGTTAGCAACTAACTCTAGGTTATGAAGTTTGCACAAGTGGGCCTAGAAAAATACATCCATTGGAAATATCCTGCAAACTTATAATAGCAGCACCTGCCAAGATATATCTTTACCAACTGGTTGACTGGTAGATAATGTTTAGGTAAGGCATTAAATCCGCTTTTGTAGGTACATTTTCGAACGATTTAAAAAAGGAGGTTCTTAATTCGACTGTACCTATGTTTTATTTTTTTGTATATTTGTTAAGCGATTTTTTCGGCAAGTGTAAAGCGATTTTGAAAAATCTTTTTTTTATGGTTAGTGTGTGGTTTTGTCCTGTTTATTGTTTTGTATTGCCACCGACTTTCGAAACTAAAGTCATGTGCATTCTGTGCTAAAGTTATTTATCACTTTTTAGTTTTTGAAGCCGGTTGTCTTTTTTATAAAAAAGCTTTTTTTTGCACCATCTCCATCACCCTCACCGTCTTCCTGCTCTTATGCCATGGTACTTGGGGTCGGTAAAACACGTTTTCTTCCCCCAATCCGTCCTGTTAATAGCCAGGATATCACTGTCTCCATTGTCCTTCATATCATACTTCACACAACCTATCTAGGTATCTTTTCTTCCCTTTATGATCATGCTGACTAGAAATCAAAACGTCTATGCCAAGTATTGCCTAAACCTTATATTGACTAGGAAGCAAAATGCCTACATTGCAATATTGTCTACATTGCAATATGTCTATAAAGTATTTGAACCAAACCTTATTCTGACTATGAAGCAAAATGCCTGACTTGCAATATGACGATGCAGCATTTGGATCCAAAGATTAAGGACCGAATCACACCAGAATGGCAGCGGCGCGGCGAGCACTTTCAGTGTGAAATAATTTTAAACTTTATCTACTTACTTGAAAGAGGCTTTTAAGGTCGCGAGGCCGCCCGCGGCGATGCGAGCGGCCGCGCGCCACGCGCGCCTTGTCGGTGTTTCTGCTCGCGGCGGCGCGAGGCCGCTCGCGGCACCGCGCGCTACTCACGCCCGTCGCAACACTAAGCGCACCATTTCTCTGTAGTATAGCGACGGGATACGTTATACGATAAGTGCTATAAAAATCAATTCCATTCCTCCTCCTTATTCCTCCATATTTCTGTCCTTATTTATTCTGGTTACTCCACACGTCTATCTCAATATTCTCATTTCCGCTACATGCAATCTTTTTGTACCTCTTGGTGCAGAAAGTTTAAATAAATAAATATAATAGTATTTATATTTTCCTGTAATCTGTTGTCGTTATTACCTTAGTAAAATTCGTAATAACCAAACGCCACTCAAAAATCACTTGACAGTAAGTCATATGACTTCCATTAAGATTGTACCTAGGACCATAAACCTAATGAGACATTGTAAATAACGTGGTACACTACTATCTTCTAATTATCTTCCAGACAGGTGCAACTTTAAATTGACAAAATCACGTCATACCATTAGGAAAAAACCATTAACCTCTTTAAGTAAAAAGGTGGGAAAATACGCGTTAACTGTTTCAAAATCAAGCAAAACATAATTGTTTCTTGCAATAGGGTATTTTACCAAAAAAAAATAATTAGTCCGTCAGTTAGATTACCGAAAAATATTGGATACGTATTTTTTGTTTTATCAAATCAATAAAAACTGACGAAGATAAAACGCATCAAAGATCATGAGTGGGGGTTTGTGACGTCACTTCGCCAGTAAAAGTGTATACTGACATAGTGACGTCACACGAGTTTTCGACGCATTGTATCGTCTTAATGTTTTATTTACGTGAAAAAAGAAAAAAACATGTACCCAATATTTTTTGGAAATCTTTCTGATGGAGTAATTAGATTTTTTTGGTAAAATACCCTATTGACACAAAACTATCAAATAATTTGTTTGACAGGACGGAATGGACGAATAAAACCTTTAGTAACGCGGGATAAAGGCAGAAAGATGGAATGATGCCACAAAGGGTACATAAGTGGATTGAATGCCTTAAGCATTATCTACCAGTCAACCAAATTTGGTGAAGAGATATCATAGCAGGTGCTACTATTATACCTAAGTTTGCAAGATATTCAAAGGGATTAATTTTCTTCGGCCCACTTGCGTTAAAACATAACCTAGATTTAGTTAATGCTAACGCAAGGTTAAATTACATAATATAAAAGTAATATAATATGTGGGAACATTTCACGGCCATCTGACCCCAAATTAGGCAGACCCTGTACTATGGGTGTCAGAGAGCTGATATACTTACAAAAATAAATAAACAGATACGTATATAGATAAACAACACCCAGACACAAGGCAAACACAAGTGCTCATCACACAAATATTTACCCTGGGTGGGAATCGAACCCGCAACACGGTGTGCAGCAGTCAATCACTCAACCAATGCGCCAACCGTGTCATCATAATATACTTTGAACCTCAATATCTCCAAAACTAGTGGATTTCCATGTATGTCCTGATAGAGAACATGGTCCAATAATTGGTAC
This sequence comes from Charanyca ferruginea, assembly GCA_947361185.1. NCBI lineage: Eukaryota > Metazoa > Arthropoda > Insecta > Lepidoptera > Noctuidae > Charanyca > Charanyca ferruginea. Next base: position 18,536,752 of record OX376069.1, on the reverse strand, counting down.
AATTTATGTGGTTTAGTATCTGTCACTAATGACCAGTCATCTTTTAGAATTTTATTTATTTATTTACACTTCATGCGCAAAGGTACAAAGGCGGATTTAATGCCTTAGGCATTCTCTACCAGTCAACCCAGAACGCAACTGGCCACTTTGACGGTAAATAAATATTTGTTTGCAGCGTTATTCCATTCATATCTATTTGCAAAACCTCGAGTTTCGCCAACATGTACCTAATTCAATGAAACATAGGTATTTTAATTAGACCCCAATCTTTTTCGTACTTGTAAGGCAATGTAGGGACTAGCTAGACAATTCACCAAGTATTGGGTCTTGGTGAATGGCCACCCATCCACGCACCGATGATCCATACCGGTTTAACTTAACCACAAGCCCCTCGTGCTGCAAATGGTTTTTGCTCTTTACATGCAGAGTTAACAACTATTCATTAAATATGTGCCATGCTGTAAAATTTATTTGGATTTTGGCAAAATGCCAATACAAGTGGGGTAGCCACGAACTTTCTATTGAGCTAAACCAAATCCATAATGTTTGTAAAAGTTACAATTTTCAGTTAGATATCGTATGAAAATCGATAACAGAAGCAAAAGTAAAATCAAAGTGCCAATGCAAGCGGAGTAACTATGAACCTTCTATAGAGTTAAACAAAATCGATAATGTTTAAAAAAGTTAATATTTGCAGTTAGATATCGTATGAAAACTGATAACAAAAACAAATGAACGCAAAGAAGAATTTAGGTGCCCCTTTCAAAAGTTATTACAATGAGCATCATATCAGAAGATTGGTTTTATTTTTAGCAGAGGTCATAGCACAAAAGTTTCATTCCAACTATGTATTTATATATGTAACGCGTAGAAAAACCCAGTATAATAAAACACTACTTATCTAAAATTATTTCCCGCTCCGTCCACCATAAAGACTTGTCTTTACGACTGTACTACATTCATACCCGCCCAAATATGAGAGGAATATCATCCTTCACGGGCTCTCTCTGACATTTATTTACAACCTTCACGAATAATGCTTAAGCCGCATCTGCGTTTATCGTCACGAAGCTTTGCGATATCACACGATCCACCATACTCTAAATTAGCGAAAGATCGGCGTTCTTCTTCTCGCACAGCTGACGGCTGGATAGATCAAAGCATTACGAAGTCGTTGTATTCTTCTTGAAAGTTTACCCTACACAATTTCTCCTGTATCGCGGGTGCGTTTACAAACATAAAAACTCACATACACAATTAAACAATCCCGGAAAAACTACCTGTAGGTTAATATTTGTTCCGTACAGGAATCGAACCTCACAACACACCGATTTCTCAGTCACTGCGCCAAACATGATGCCGCATTAGTCCAGGGAAGGTTTATACGGTAAGAAAATTTAAAAATCGACTGACAGAACAACGTCTCTCGTATTTTGACTTTGTCAACACGGTCGAGTCAAAATGGGACAACCTTAATTACCTATCAATAAGACTTATTTCGAGTATCCGCAGCATCACCGTTATCGTAGTAAAAGAAAGAAGAAGGCGAAGGAAAAAAATAAAAAACTTAATCGTTTATTTGAAACCGAAACAGATACAATATTGAACATTTAAAACGAAGAAGGTGTTCCAATTTTTAATGTCAGTATTTTATAGGTAGCATTGTACTTTTATACAATACAAGCTTAAGTCCGCGACTTCGTCCGCGTGAATGTCGGTTATCGCGGATACAGACGAAGTCGCGGATAGAAAAGTAGCCTATGTCCTTTCCCAGGGTTCAAGCATCAGCTCAGTAGTAGTTATCTTCACACCAAATTTGGTCAAAATCGGCAGCATCGTGAGAGCGTAACAGACAGAGTTACTTTAACATTTAAAATATTAATAAAATAGTATGGAAGTATGAATAAATAAAGCATGGACATGGATTACTACTTTGAACCTTACTTTGGTCCTTTACGTTCTAAAGGACCGTTCAGAAGGAAGGAAGGATGTGTATGTTGCATTTTCTCCCCTCTCCCAATATTTCAGGTTGAGTACCAACCCTCCTTGATAATTTGCAATATCGAGGTCTATAATGGGGGCTACCCCTAGCGTGTAACATGTGACATTTCCGTAATCATAAACCTAAATAAAATAGGTTAGAGAGTTTCTGTTTGACAGTGAACTAGGTATTTTCTTTTATGGCATGCACATGGACAAATAAATATGTACGGATTGCTATTTCATCATTTCCATATTGAACGAGTGCCTCCCCCATATTGGGGGATAGGTTGCCATAATCCCCACGCTTGGCAGGTGTCTTGGGGATCGCAGTTGTTAAGTACACGGAAGACGCCGATGCCCGACTTCCGGAGCTTCCCTTAGTCGCCTACTACGACACCCTCGGGATGAAATGCGGGGGGGGGGGGGGGGGGGTGTTAATTCTGGCCCAGACACCTTGGAACGTACTAGAGATGTTTAAGTGTTGTCATTTTTGATGTTGATTTTCATGTTGTGTGTCATTTTACTCTAAAAGAAGTCTCGTACTTGTGGACCTTTAAGCAGAAATATCGAACAAAAAAAGCGGCCAAGTGCGAGTCGGACTCGCCCATGAAGGGTTCCGTAGCAGCAAGTAAGGTAAATTGCGGTTTACGATTTATGACGTATTAAAAAAAAAACTACATACTAGATCTCGTTCAAACCAATTTTCGGTGGAAATTTACATAGTAATGTAGTGCATCATGTATTATATTTTTAGTTTTATCATTCTCTTATTTTAGAAGTTACACGGGGGGGGGGGGGGGGGGACCAACCTTACCACTTTGGAAGTGTCTCTCGCGCAAACTATTCAGTTTAGAAAAAAATGAAATTAGAAACCTCAATATAATTTTTGAAGACCTATCCATAAATACCCCACACGTAAAGGGTTTGATGAAAAATAAAAATTGAGTTTCAGTTCTAAGTATGGGGAACCCCCAAAATATATTGTTTTTTTTTCTATTTTTGTGTGAAAATCTTAATGCGGTTCACAAAATACATCTTACCAAGTTTCAACAGTATAGTTCTTATAGTTTCGGAAAAAAGTGGCTGTGACATACGGACGGACAGATAGACGGACATGACGAATCCATAAGGGTTCCGTTTTTAGCCATTTGGCTCCGGAACCCTAAAAAGACCAATACTAATATTATAAAGAGATAAAATTGTTTTATTTTCAACCGACTTCAAAAAGGAGGAGGTTATCAATTCGTCCGTATTTTTTTTTTATGTTTGTTACCTGAGAACTTTCGACTGGGTAAACCGATTTTGATGATTCTTTTTTTATTTGAAAGCTGGTGCTTCCAGTGTGGTCCCATTTTAATTTGGTCCAGTTCTGACAATGGCATCCATGAGAAAACCAAATAAGTCTTAAATTTGCATTAAGTATGTGTGCGTTTTGTTACGCGATTTCTCCGGGAAATGTAAACCGATTTAAAAAATTATATTTTTTATGGATAGGATATGCCTTAGGGGAGGTCCTAATTTTATCGAAATTGATTCAGCACTTTTTGAAAAATCAACAAATATCCAAAAATTAGGAGCGGGCAAAAGCTAGTAGAATATATTTCAGGGTTTACCCATAGATATAATATAGACATTTCTATGAGTTTATCTAATTTCCACACGGACGAAGTCACGACGTAAACCGAGACAGTAACTTTATTAACAAACACACACTAACCACAACACAGAACACACACAACCACATTTTTGCACAAAAGCTTTCATATTCCATTAATTAAAATGATTTAATAGCTTTCACTATAATATAATGAGGTGACAGAAGCAATCATTATAAAAGGGCTTCCATTAAACATTGTATCCGACGAATAAAATCGATTAATGAGGTATCCAGTAATTTAATTTAAAATATCGCTTGCTGAGGTAAAATATGAAAGAGACAGAAGTAAAATGGACCTTTTAGGAATAACTTCAATAGATATTTGGACACTCTTTGCTGACCTAGCCAAGTACGCCGTGTTTAAAGAAAACTAGAACTTTGCCTTGTGACTTTGTCCGCGTAGTGTTCATATTTCCCCCACTCACTCAACACCCCTTGGACGGTTTTAGGGGCAGTAAAAAAAACTAATAATGTCTTTATTATTAACGTACGTTTGCATTTGTGCCAAGTTCAAGTTGATTACCCAAGAAATAAGATTTTCTTCTACAACCGAACTCTGCCCTATTAATCAGGAGTACCTCGAGTTTGCATTTGTGCCAAGTTCAAGTTGATAAACGTAATAAATAAGATTTTTTCCTACAACTGTACTCGTCCCTATTAACCAGGAGTACTGTAGAGGTCGCATGCATTTAGCATGTAGAAGCCATTAACTATGGTCTATGGCTAAACACTTTGCATCCTTCTAGAATAAGTTCAAATCGTAGATTTGTATATGACTTATGATAGTTCTTAGCCTGACCTCGTTCACGGGCACACGTTTGGTTATTGTGATTACATAGCAGTTTTATATGAAGTTAGATTAATTCAATACTTACAAATATAAACCTATTAGAATCCTCATACACCACACTAAAACCCGGTTTCTGTAAGAAGCCCTAAAGTTGGCCCTCTTACAGTACCTACCTACATAAAAGAGGGTGACCCTTAGATGTAATCCTGATTAAATTAATAAATTAAAGTCTCTTTTAAATATATATACCTATTAAATTCCTGAAATGCATCAAAAGTAACTACTTCTTGCAACTAAAGTACGATCTTCTGAAATATGAATATTGTTAAGATTCACGTATTTAATTATTTTATCTTGCTCTGAAAATTCCCAATTTTTGCAATACACTACTCTTCATAGAGTTACGACATCGTAAATTTATTTTCCTCCTTCCGCGTCCATTGCACTTTTTAATATCAGACGTCATAGTTCAATTCCTTTGAAGAAAGCGAAACCATGCGTTCCGACTTCAAGACAAGTCACGTAGTTACGTTCGTGACGGAAATGTTATACACGAGGTGCATTGCGATGCACTCTGGAGCACAGGATCATAGGAAATCTTGTTTATTATTGACAATGTCGGATTCCTTACCTACTCTAGTCTAGATATGAGAATACACCAGCGGAATAAAATAAATAAGAAACAGACAAGAGGAAAATCGTAGTATGTACCTACTTCAAACTTTTTGAATTGTTTAGTTGTTTTTCTATTATCTGTTCTTTCACTCTTGGCTAAATAAGTTTTTTAAAACATATATTTCAGAACCCTTATAAACTTCGCATACTGACTATCAAACTAAGTAGGTACCTACCTAACGTTGAGCGAAAATTGTTGCTAGAAAACTACTTTAATTTTTAGATTGAAAAATCATTGTATACGAGCATACTATGTGATCAACAAGATAATTAATCGTTGTCTCACATTCGTCAAAGGGGTAACCGTGGGTCACCGAAACATCTTTTGACCCACAGTTGCCCCTCAAGTTAAAGGAGAAAATATACAAGTTCGTGATAAGACCTGTCGTACTGTATCGATCGGAATGTTGGGCCGTGAAGAAGACGAATTAAAAAAGATTGCATGAACCGGAGATGAGAATGTTGAGATGGATGTGTGGAGTGACCAGAATGAATAAGGTGAGAAATTAATATACATGTCGGAGACAGTTTATTAATCACAATTGTGAGTGTTAACTAAATTTGTTATGATTTGTGTTTCTTATTGTTAAATTATGTGATTTTACTATCAATAATTGTCTATTAATTCGAAACATGATTTATTGTGTGTGCACACTGATTTGTGGTTACTTTATTTCGATAATTGTTATCGATGGTTTTATTCAAAACAATTGTTGACACGTTACTTTGAATGTAAAACGAACTACTTTATGAAATCACTATTGTTTATTAATGACAATTATTATTGTGTTATTTGATTACAGATCTTATTAGATTTAGCACATTTTAGTGTTTTGTATCAAGTAAACGCGTGACGCACTTCCGTGCGCCATGGACAGACTTGTATGGAGAGGTTGCAAGGTGGGGGCATTGCCTTATAAAAGAGCGTGCACTCCGTAAGTATGGCAGTCGATCCTCGGATTCGACTCAGTAAAGAGTTCTTGCTCCCGACAATACTGTCGGTTTACCTGGTACAGCGCTGCTGTATATTCACATAGCTGTATAGGCTTGCTGCTAGCGAGCGATACACTTTGTATTTGGGTGGCTTATGCTACTGTACGAACTATAAATCTTAAGGGTTTCTTCGTTTATCATTGGGTGGCTTGGCCACTGTACGAACTGTGGGACCTTAATGGTCTGTTCGATTAACTGTATTGTTGCTGTATCTTTAACTTACTTTATTCCTGTTACTAATTACCATTTGTATTGTGTTTTCTTTACTAATAGTGTGTAATTGTTTTTACAGGTCTTGTTTATCTCTAATGGGCTAATGGTAACGCCTATAGTCCTGACGATGTACTATACCGCTCGGCACTCCTCCTCGATCGCACCTGACGATCCGACATACATATTAAAGGAGGTTTGAAGGTGACGCTAGTGACAGAAATGTTGAATGGAAATCGTTTGTCATGGTATGGGCATGTAAAGAGAAAGGATGAAACGCATATGACCAAAAGAGTTATGAATATTAATGTGGATGGATGGAGAGGGTGAGGACAGCCAACGAAAATATGGATAGGTTGTGTGAAGATCAATGATATAAATGAAAAGGGAGTCAGTGAAAGCATGACGGTTGATAGGACGGAATGGAAGAAGAAAACATGTGGCGACCCCAAAAAGTGTGGGGCGAGGGCAAGAAGATGACGATAACCCACCGCCCACCGCACCGCCCACCGCTCTGGTTTTCTTAGATCTTCTTTTCCTGTCCAGGCGGTTTTCCTTTGGAATGCGCTTCCTCAGAATATCAGGACGGCCACCAGTCGGTTCACGTTCAAAGTAAAAGCACGCGAATTCTTTCTTAAAAATTTGGCAGACTCGTCCCACTCTTAATTTGTTGTATTTCTCTATCTATGTATTTTAGCTCTCTACTCTTTATATTTTATTTGTATGTATGTATGTAAGTATTTATTATTTTATTATTATAAATAAGTTTCGTTACGCCTACCATGTTTTGTCTCAGCATCACCCTAAGGTAGACTGGTAGAAAATGCCTAAGGCATTAAGTCCGCCTTTGTACAGTGTTTTTTTATGTACATAAAGTTTAATAAATAAATAAATAAATAAATAATGGAAAGAACTTTGGTGAAATTAAAAGTAATCACGTAAGGTCGTTGACATGCCTGTAATTGGTAGGTTTGCACGTACCTAGGCGTGAAGCTAAGTGGTCGCCATGGTATCTACATTGTAGTAATTAGATAAGTTTCCTCACTCACCAATTAGCTATACAAGTTACGTACTGTTGGAAATGCGAGAACTTCCTACCCTTATTCGGTTCGCAATATTAATTAGTGAATAGGTAACAGTTACAAATAAGTCGATAAATTCGGGAAAACTTGCAGAAGCTGAATGTAATCTCATTCATATATTTGTTAAGAGCGCCCATCCCTATCGAGCAAACTTCGATGCGAGCGTGATTGAAATTATTTTTGTTTCAACCAACGCAAAGCTCGAAAACAAACGAGTGAGTGAGAAAGCGATAACATCGCAGGAAAATTGGCGCGCGGAGATTTCACAAAACTTGTTCCAGGAAATACGTGTTTTTGAAAAAGCCTTGCAAGTTTTTGGTAATAATGTTTATAATTTAAAATCTCCATTACACGTGCAAGGTTTCTATGAAGCTATTGTTTACTTTTTTAATGTATGAGTGCATTATGAACGGCCAAAGTTCAGATAAAAACTGTGCAAAAAAGCTGATCTTCAGACGTGGTTACTGAATTTGTTTCTCAAAAAAGTTTATTTTTGGCTTCATACAAACCCAGATTTAAACCACAAGACACCTGTGTGTTAGAATTTTTCGCACTAAGCCCGCCTTTGTACCTTTGTGCATGAAGTGTAAATAAATAAAGATTAAAATTAAGTCAAATTAGAATTACTAAAAAAAAACTTTTGATATAATTATATTTAATTTAGAAGACTGTCCGAAGACGGCAAAAACACTTGAGTGAGTACCACTTTACAAAAAATAAACATTTTTTTCTTAATTTACCCTAGATATTAGTTTACTTTAGGGTCATGATTTCATCTTTTTAACTTCAGTTTACTACTAAAACTATAAACAAAAAAAATATATAAAAAAACAGCCTACTTCTAATTTATTCTGCCATCGTAAAACCCTTAATGAAAGCACGCACGCTGACGTCCACAACGCTAGCAAGAACCCTTCACCTATTTTTAAACCCACCCTTAGCCCATATGACGTCACTAAACGTCATAAAATAAAAGACTGTTTTTCCTTTTACTCATTTGGTACCAAACAATGCAATTTATTCATACACTTAGATACATGACTCACTTCAGATTTTTGAATTCAGAACAATGTAAGTAATTTGATTAATTATTTTATAACACATTTGCTCGTAAAGTGTCTCTTATTACACCAATTTCAACATCGTAATGTATGTCATTACGTACTAGTGCGTTATTGTAATGTAAAACGCACGAGTTTCGTAAAACGTACAGTTTATCAAGATGCTCCGTCTAAAACGAACGGTACTTTTTTAAATTTTATCAAAGAGTTTTTATGTCAGAAAAGTGGTCAACATTTTATGAATAAAATTAACTTTGGGAGATAAAATATAAAAAAATAAACATTTAATTCTTTAATTTAATTAATTTTGACAATAAATTACAACCATTTATCTGTAACAAAAACAAAAAAATATTAATTTACTTTATTAGTAATACTGGCTGTTTTTGTGCCTTTGCCTTAAAAAAAAGCGCTTAGCGCGCATCGCTAATTTGTGGACAAGTAAAAATTATTCCGCGCGCTCTTTCTTTTCGCTGTATTGTTTATATTTGAATTATTTC